>OX596155.1:6210814-8610814 GCA_951394285.1 Epirrhoe tristata
TATCGCAGATATCTAAAAACATTCGCATATCTTGTGCCCCATTTTCTTTGCCACATTCTGGGTCCCACGTATGATTGCAAAATTTTGATAGCAAACAACTATCTGGAGGCTGGAAAGCATAGAGAAATTATATAACTTTTAAATTAAGAAAGTTAGTTTCCTCCTTTTATTCATCTATAAGTTTATAGTTACCGGAATGTAGTGTGAGAATGTTGTATCCATGACAAGTATAGCTGAAAAATTATACACAATGGCTTATTCAAGTTATTTTGTATTCTCCGTTTTAAATTAATAAAAATTCATAGTAGGTACCTATTTAATATCATTGACTTCATCTAAAACAGTAGGTACGTGATAAATACCCGTCATAAAATAATTGAATTGAAAACTGAAACCGATTAGCTGTCCCCATCACACCATTATTCCCAAGAGATTCGAAGACAGCACGTGCTATTTAATTATTGGTGAATCATCGCGTTAGTTTGTATTACAGAAGCTATACAAAAATTGCGTGAATTTCCACAATTTTTGTGGTACTATACTTTCTGAAGCATAACTTACCAAACAACAAAATGCAATGCATAACTCCTCATCCTTCACAATACAAGCACTCTTTATATTTATAACACATTTGATGTCGTTTCCGAATGCACGCTCCACATTTTAGAAAACTCGACAACATAGGAAATTGGATTTTATGCTTATGCTATCAACTCCTAAAGTGTTTTTTAGTGCTCCAGTAATACCTCTTCTCATAATTGTGTGTATGATTTGTGTAGACCTGGGCACGCTTTTCCAACCATTATAATTATTTTTTATTTTATTAGGTCATAAAATAAATAAATGCCTAAAACACGCAAACACAACAAGAGAATAGGGTTTTTTTTTTCAACAATTTGTTGATTCAATCTTTTAGTAAAGTACGTAACTAATAACGTTATTCGATGTCGATAATTTTAAACTGTATCAAGAAGCAGCCTTTGCCTATCCTCAACGGGCCGATGTAGTGCCATTGTTTGCGATAAAATAAGCCTACTCAGCACTATACCATCCCTTCAGCGTAATTGGCCTTATCCACAGAAAATACATGGTAAAAAAAAACGAGCAATTTATTTTAGAAATTGATCAAGGAGAGGACTGCATATGACCAGATAGAGCGGTGTAAAGAAAGTTATAACCATCAGTAGAAGCAACCAAACTATGTTGATTACATTTTTTTTAATTTAAATTAGTGTCTAACTATTATTATTAAACCCTAATAACATTACAATAGGCCAATGAGCAATTTGTCTTTGACATAGTTTAATAAAGAAAAATATAACTAAGAATGTGTCCAATGGCACTTTTTTACTGTCTCTAGTTAAGGGGAAGACACTTTGTTCATGTGTTCTTTAAATACACTTATCACTTTATTATTTAACACTACACTAACTCAAACGGTTGTTTGAGTCTTCTCACTAGTCCGTGTTGTCGAGGAGCTGGATAGCCTCGACATTCACATGGTGGTGAAGTCTGTTTTCGTGAGCTTCTGCATATTTTTTAATAAATTGATTACATGAGTGAGAAAAAATTCAGCAAATAAAACCAGAGGTATTAAAAATAGTTTATTGCTCCATTGTTCTGGGAGGTGACTTCATTAAGTAGTAGAGTTGGAGCTTGTGGTCGTCGTGGTGGTAACGTTCTGGGGACACTGCTTTATATCAACTGCTGTATAATCTATAAATGTAGGTATAGGTTAACCAAAAGTACCTATTTTGTTTAGTCATCTATATCTATAATCTTGGCTGTATTTGAAACATAAAGAATACCGTTTTTTGAAGTTTTTTTTTGTATAAAGTTTGGCTTACTTTTGTTGTTGTCACAGTTAAACTCGTGTCTATCACATTCATCTAGAAATAGTTTAGTATCAACATCGCTTCCACACTCCTCTACCCACGTGCACTCAAAAAAAAATATTAACGCGGTGACAAAAATCCCTTAACAAATAGGAGATTACTAGGGAACTTGATCACTCCGACTGAGCCTTTTTTGTCGTATCCAGAGATCAATGACGAAGGAACTTAGAGACGGATTTTTGTTGCCACATATGCGCAACTCTGTCACAAACATTGTAGATTAGCCTCTGCTAAATTGTCCCTACGTCAAAGTTGATAAGTCCATAATACCACTACGTTCATGTCATATTAACAATTCGACATCGTTGCGTTGGCTTCGCGTTATAAGGCGATGTCTTTTTGACACGGTAAATTGTCACTGTGGCAGTGTACTTCTGTCCCTATGTCTACTGTGCTTTGTCATTATGACAATGTACTGCTGTTCCTATGTCTACGGTGAATTGTCACTGTGACAGTGTACAGCTGTCACTGTGGCAATGTACTTATGTCCCTATGTTTACTGTGCTTTGTCATTATGACAATGTACGGCTGTTCCTATGCCTACGGTAAATTGTCACTGTGGCAGTGTACTTCTGTCCCTATGTCTACTGTGCTTTGTGATTATGACAATGTACTCCTATTCCTATGTCTACGGTGAATTGTCACTGTGACAGTGTACAGCTGTCACTGTGGCAATGTACTTATGTCCCTATGTTTACTGTGCTTTGTCATTATGACAATGTACTTATGTCCCTATGTTTACTGTGCTTTGTCATTATGACAATGTACGGCTGTTCCTATGCCTACGGTAAATTGTCACTGTGGCAGTGTACTTCTGTCCCTATGTCTACTGTGCTTTGTGATTATGACAATGTACTGCTGTCCCTACGTCTACAGTAAATTGTCACTGTGACAGTGTACTATTGTCCCTGCGTCTACCAGTGTATTGTCACAGAGGCAATGTTCTGCTGTCCCTACGTCTAGGTTGTGTTGTCACAGTGACAGTGTATTGCTGTGCCCACGTGATAGGTGATATGTCTCTGCCACGCATTTTCCTCAACTATTTTATAGCGACAGTATAAGTGACGCCCTCCCCCTCATATACCTGGGAGAGATGTAGGTATGTGAGGGGGAGGGCGTCACTTATACTGTTGCTATAAAATAGTTGAGGAAAATGCGTGGCAGAGAAGGTATTTTTTCTTAAGCGTTTCTTCAAATTATATTAAAACGACATATTCAGAAACCCCTCCCACACAATCAAAATCCTCTGAGGTGGGGTATTCGATGTAAGTAGCTATCCAATAAACACAGAAAGCTGTTGAGCTCTGTGAGCTTTAAGGAGCCTCCTTTAGCCTCCAAAGCTTTATTGCTTTATTGCCCTTTTGCATTTTTGCCCTTTTGTATGATAGCTTTATTGGCCTATTATATAACTATCATAATATATCATGGGCCAATAAAACTATCCTATAAAAGGGGAGGAGGCTCCTTAAAGCTCACAGAGCTCAACAGCTCTCTGTGTTAATTGGACAGCTACTTACATCGAATACCCCACCTCAGAGGATTTTGATTGTGTGGGAGGGGTTCCTGAATATGTCGCTATAATATAATTTGAAGAAACGCTTAAGAAAACATACCTTTGAGACATATCACCTTAACGTTGCCACACTAGCCACTGTCACGATGACTCCAAGGAGTGTAGATCAATTAAACTAAAAAAAGATTAAAATAAACAATTTTATTAATTAAAAAGCTGTAACCAGAGTAACATCCATACAAACAAACCAACTATTAGCTATGAGGTATACAGAGTTAGTTTTGTCGAGCGCCCTCTGAGGGGAAAATGCAAACGGCTATAGTTATTGAAAAATGTAGTTAATAGTCACGGGCTCAATTTTGATAAAATTAAGATTGATAAAATTAAAATTATAACTTATATTTTTGCTGAATAAATTAATATTAATAATCTTTTTAAATGCAGTTCTTAATTTTATCAAAATCGAGCCCCAGACTCCTATCAGAGGGTGCTAGACAAAACTCACCCTGTATAAGATAACATAAAACGTCAAAAACTGTACCGGCGAAGCCAAATCAAAAAAATATTTTCTTATTATTTTTATATATTTTATTTGTTAAAGAGGTTTCCTCAAAATGACATAACTTTCAGGAGGAGTACCATAGCCAATAACGACAAAATTACATGGAGAGCGATGCTGAAGATCCTCATACTTAATATATATTATTGCTAACTCATAGTCAGGAACATTAACTTGGTATGCATAATAATGGTCATCAAATCCAATAGTGTCTAATTGTTGTGCTTTAAAGGCTAATTGTTTACGATCGTATACGTACAAGGTGCGTATACGTGCAAAGTGAACATTATCTGATTCTACTTTATTAACAATAATAAAACTTTCTTTATAGCGAGCGGAAGATGCTGTAGCCCATGATACTTTTTTAATCTTGCCTAAATCACTCCAGCCAAATTCTTGACTGCCCGCTGCAAGAACACCCAACACAGGGCAGCATCACCAGCATATTCAATATCAAGAGCAAAATAAATTTTCAAGGCAGTGGTGAGCGCGGTTGTTACATCACTAAACTGGTACCTCACGTTTTTCGTTACCACAACTTCATATTGATATATAGTTGACCAGGAGGTTCCCACTGCTATTATATATGGTCCAAAGGTAATACCTCTATCACGTGCTAAGGTCAGGCGATCATCAATGCACGTTTGAATGTCTCCCGGTGAACAAACATGGCCAATGAACGCCTGTGACACTTCAATGCGTGCAGGCTTCCACTGTTTTCCTTTAACCTTTCTTGATACGGGGGGCACTTGTTTAACCAAATACGGAATGCACCTCAGCGCAGCAACACTTCCTTGCTCCTCTCCTTCTGTTTAGAATAAACCAAAGTATATTTAAGACGTGTTATGGCCAGGCAAAAATAAAATACATTATCCTATCCTACTATTCTACTATTTCTACTAATATAATAAAGCTGGAAGTTTGTGACTATGTTTGTATATTTGTGTTACAATCACGCCTAAGCCAGTGAACCGATTTAGATGAAACTTGGAATAGACGTAGATAGTGACCTGGAATAGCATATAGGCTATTCAAAATGTTGGTACCACGCGGGCGAAGCCGCGCGCAGTAGCAAGTGTAATCTAAAATCAAACCTAAAGTTGCAAAGCCTCCTCTACTGATATTATGAGATATAGAGGCTTCACATAATACATCCATCTCATTATAAATAGGAAAAGTCCCGACTGCCTGACTGACTAATAGACAATGCACAGCCTAAACCACTGGTCCTGGCGACTTGAAATTTAAGATTAAATAAATAGAACTTACCAGTTGCCAAGTCCAGTAGTTCGGTGACCGCTGACTCAGCTCTTATATGTGACCCATTATTCACCAGTAGCTCTAGTAGTCTTTTTTTTATCAATGGAAAATGTTCAATGAGTGTTACTGATCCCAGGGGATAATTTTTATCGAAATCGCTTTCCAACTAGAACAAAGAAAACATTCTTTACATTTTGGAGAACAATGATGGTAACACACAACTCTAAACGCATATTAAACAGAATGTAGTTCTATGGACGACAATAAATTAAAACATGTCATTGACTCTCTCTGTGGCGCAGTGGGCGAAGGCCCGCCTGCTACGCAAAGGGTTCGATCCCCGCGGCGGGACCAATGTTTGTATAATCTACAAATATTTGTCTCGGGTCTGGATGTTTCTATGTATAATAATATGTATGTATTTACAAACAAAAAAGTATATAGTTAATATGTCAGTCATCTAGTACCCATAACACAAGCTCTGCTTACTTTGGGGATATAGCACCAAACTGTGTGAAAAATTCCAGCATTATTATTATTATATTTGAGAGATTATACCACACCTCTTGTCTTATAGTGTCTTTGATGCTTGGTAATGTACGGAGTTGGTGTTCCACAACTAACTGCACCAAAGCTTTTCGCTCTTTGGGAGTGAGAAACGGTTCCTCTTTTTCCAGTAAGGCTTTTCCAAAGGTGGTGAGTTCAAGCAATTGTTTGAGTGGCTTTCTGTCTTCGAGGGGGCCAATTTCTTGAATAAATTGCCACTCTTCTTCGACGAAATCCTGAAACAGAAAAGCATCATTATAGAGAACTGGCACTTAGATTTACCTAACTTGTAAGATGTTTCCTTCCAAAGTGATCCTTTGTATCCTATTAAATAAATGATACTTGACTTTAGGTAAAGCATTTTCTCAATACAAATGACAAAATAAATCCGTAAGCTCTGATCCCGATGTTGAGCGCCTACGCACTGGCGAATATGGATTTGGCCGCTAATTGCGTAGCGTCGCTATTGAGTTACGCTACAAGTAAATTATGTTGTACTTACCACAGAGATAATCGAGCAGATGCGATAATTTAGCAGCTTCTAAAAATGACATACAAATACAATACAAGGTTTTACAATTATTTACCTACCTAGACGAAACGCACAACTCGAACGATATGGCCCACAGACAAAAATGAAATGGCGGCATGATGGCCGACCGGCGACCAGGGTTGCCATCAGTGTGCAAATTTTTGGGATGCATTTTAAAATATTTTTTTTACTTACATGGGACAGTAGGACAAAAGCATTTTTTGCCAATCTCGAAACTGAGACGCTTCGCTCGCTCGGTCAACTAATATTGACGACCTCTGTAACGCAGTGGGCGAAGGTCCGCTTGCGACGCAGGAGGTTGCGGGTTCGATCCCCGCCGTGGGACAAATGTTTGTATGATCTACAGGATATTTGTCCCTGGTCTGGGTGTTTCTATGTATAATATGTGAGCTAGTGCTCTCCGTCGTGGTGCTACCCGCGGTCCCTCGAAAACTTTACATTCCCGGGATATAATTTCATCAGGGATTGTGTAGATTCTATTGGTGAAAAAATTTTTCAAATCGGTCCCGTAGTTTCAGAGCCTATTCAATTCAAACAAACAAACAAACCGTTCCTCTATATAATATTAGTGTAGATATATTATTAAAAAAAAAAGTCTATAAGTAGTAGATATATCAGTTATCTGGTTCCCATTGTACAAGCTTTGCTTAGTTTGGGGCTAGATGATGTTGTGTGTAATGTCCAGCATTATTTATTATTTATTATTATTATCATTCATCATACACTTACAGGATTGGTCCACGGTGGCCCAAAATAGAGACGAATGAAGAGAGGGAAGGGAGGCCTTTGCCCTGCAGTGAGACGCTACAGGCTCCTAATAATAATAATAAATAATTATTATCATGTGTAGTAAATTCTGTGGTATCTATAATTTTGCTCCGATAGATCTAGAGTTGACCACTGTGGCAACACTGTGTGTAACAGACAGTTTTAAAATGACAAAGGCCTTTGTCTCTAGCTCAACTTGCTCAACAAACCTCAGTCAAATAAACAGAGGCCTTTGTGATTTGTGATAATTGTAGGTAAACTTTATTCTAGTTGAATCTAGGGCTGCCATCTCTAAAATTTGGCAACCAGGACAAAGACACGTGAATACCCCGGATTTTAGAGCCCAAAACCCGGACATGAGGTTTTTTTAAACATAGTCAGTATTTTAGTCTAAAACAGCTGAAAATGTCATGTGTTAATTTATTTTCAGACTAAAATTTTTACATAAGTAGGTTTATGTAGGTATTTTATCATTATTGACTGAGCCAGCGAAGCGTCTCCGTTTCTAGATTGGCAAAAAAAAAGCTTTTAGCACTACCAGCGCCCTGTGTGAGAAACGGCCGGCGCAGCGCCCCTAGCGAGCCTTTTTTTCAGAAACAATCAACACGATTCATCTCGTTCGATTGTATTTTTTGTTCTTTGTCCGCACTGGCGAGCGGAGCGAGCCAAATTTTTTTAGAATAAATCGTCACGATACCTACGTCTTTTTCTTGTCGATAGTATTTGGTTGCCGATAGTAGCACGATACCTACGTCTTTAGCCAATCACTTGAAATTTTTTAACCCGGACTTAAAATGAAACCCCGCCCGGACGCTCCCCGGACGCCCTCTAAACTAGGACAAATCCGGGGAAATCCGGACGGATGGCAGCCCTAACTGAGAGCAATATCAAATTATGATGAACTAGCTGACCCGCGCAACTTCGTCTGCGCATTATTAGGATTCAAGTGCAGGAGTGTTACCTAAAGTTTATTTACACTGTGTTTGAAGTGAATCAGACTAAGGAATCAAATTTTCCATACTAACTTTAACACCCTGTAAAACATCCATATGGGTTGATTTTTTTAAATAAGATAAGCCTATATTCAAGTAAAAAAGCTAAAGCATCTACGTTCCAAATTTCATTACAATCGGTTAAGTCGTCACGGAGATACGTGGCAACAAAACAAACATTCACTAACACAAAATTTCTTTTCGAATCTTACGTCTATGAAACTGCCTATTTTTATTTCCAAAAAGCTAAAAGATCTGTATTCTTGATCTCGCAAAGCTACCTAGTTGTGAAAATGAAAAATATAGATGGCGTTGCTTGCGTTGCTAATCAACGCCAAGGAAAAATATTTTCTTTTCTAGCTGGTATGTATCCGCGATTTCGTCAGTAAAATAACATAAGTTGAAAACCTATAAAAGTTATCGAAAAGTCTAAGCAAAAATCTCCAATAGCTTTCAAAACTCAAAATGATCATATCTCGACCTCCGCTATAGTAGAAACGCCACCTAGGAGAAAAAAGTAAAAAGCAGTTTTGACCTCCGTGATATAGATGGCGTTCTAACCAAAGCCTAAGAAAAAGTATTTTAATATATCAAAAAAATCTTAATTTCGTATGTATTGATGAGTGGAAATATACATGTTACATGTTTTTAATTAATTTAAAAATCATTTATCATGCAAAATGAGAAAAAAAAATAAAAAAATCTGCAATGCAAAAACAGAGCAAAAAGTGGCGGTCACCCATCATCTTTATAACCTCGCCCAGCGTCGCTCAACTTTTTTCCCCATACAAACTTGCAACCCTTATTTTCACGCCCCCTTATAATAAATATTTAAAGAAAAAAGTAGCCTATGTCCCTGGGGTATAATCTTTATCCATGCCAAATTTCAGCTTAATCTGTTCAGCGGTTTGGGCGTGAAAGCGTAACAAACAGACAGACAGACAGACAGAGTTACTTTCAGATTTATAATATTAGTATGGATGTTACTCGCATTACCTATTCACCGGAGTGTATTCCGGAGTTTATTTCCTATGCAATATTGCAATTAAAAATAGATCTTATGCAGCACACACAAGGGCAATTTTCGAAGAGTATATTAATTTAAGGTTGAACGCTACCTACTTTGTTGTAGGTACCTCCTACCTACCTACTAGTTATATACAAACCTACTTTCGCATTAAGTAGGTAATTAATAGTAGGTACCGAGTTCAAAATCGGTTGAAAAATGCGACCCGACAACCTTCTCGTGCACTCAAAGCTGCTTGTCCCGGGGAGGAACCGGGGGAATCGGCAGTACAGAACCGGTGTACCCTGCTAAGTCCGACAATGACCGGACAACGAAGTCATTGTCGGATAACTAATGGTCTTCTCCGCGCGTCCCTCTGACTCGCAGAGGGCGCAGTGGATGAAGCTAGAGCAAGCTGGTACCAAGACTCGTAGGCGGCAGAACACCGAAGTGGTGGAAGGCGGTGTTACCTCCATGATTCGTACTGTAGAGTGCGTGGTACGCAATATCGCGGCCTTCGCTACTCTTGCCCGGCATCATGGGCGGCGACGCTGTGTAGCAGGTGTGAGCTCCGCGCTCATCATCACCCACCCACAGCCTGACTTGACCCACTGCTGGGTACATCCACCACGATCCTGCGCTAATCTGATCCATTGCCGGCCCGCGACGGGTACAATATTGTCTGCGCACAATGAGCTCCGCACTAGTATAGTAATAAATAAATATAAGTAGGTACTTAATGCTGGACTTTTCAGACAGCATCATCTAGCCCCAAAGTTAGCAGAGATTGTGTTATGGGTACTAGATGATTCTGATATACTTACTATAATAAATAAATAGGTAGGTACCTACCTACTTGTTGTTTGTAGTAGGTACATCCATATTATAGAAAACTAGCACTGAGCAGTAGCAGCGATAAGGCGTAGGCGGTACGGTGATGGGTGATTGTAGGTATACTTACTATCACAAATAAGATATTATTATAGACATTTTACATTTACAGGATTAAAAATTGTTCTTTTGATAATGACCATTAAAATAATGATTATTATCAAAACAATTAAATAATGACTTAATGTGAACGCAAAATAAACCTTTGATACCTACCTACCTACTTGTAACGCCTACGTAAAATGGAATAGCAAACATCTGCGACGCACCGCTATTGTATTTAAGTAGGATGTTATCTATTGTGGCAGCTAATGTTTATTTTGACATGAATGGGAAAGAAAGGAATGTAATGTAGGTAAGTAGGTACATTATAGCTAACGTGTGTGACGCCCGTTAAAGATTACTAAAAAACTTTACGTGACGTACGTGTAGTTTATGAGTTTATATTTTGACATGTAAAAAAATTTTTTGTTCAAGAATTCGTTCGTAGGTACGTACGTACTTCGTTAAAACTTCTGCACTGGCGTTAAAGTACACAATACATTTACATAAAGCCAGAGCATAAAGCTCATTATGTTGTAGTGACAACCTCCTAAGACATAGTCGCTGAGTTAATTTTGTTTATGCGTCTGCGTAATAAAGCATACCTTTTCACTTCAGCGGATTCTGTGCCTCTTATGTCGTAGAGACAAAAGTCTTATGTCATAGTAAACTGTAAAAAAACGTTTTGTCATTACGTTAAAGTTACACGTTACAGTTTATTTTTGCCATTAACGGATTCTACAGCCGGATTTGTAGTAGCGACAACTTGCATTGACGTATAGACAACTTGCTTTGCCGTAGTGACATAAGCAAAATTTAATGTGACGCGACGTCTAAAGAAGCTTTGTCGGACCGACAAAAAAGCTATCCACAAAAAAACCTCTGTTGCACAGTCTTATTTTACCAAGACGCCAAGTTAAAAAGCTACGTCAGGAGCACAAAAAATTGACGACAAAGGGATTTAACAACTTAGACGAGCATTTTTTTTTTCAGGTGGTTTCACCACTTCGACAAGATGCAGGCTTCAAATGGCTAAAACATGACAATTGTATAGAGTTAGTGAACATAACAATAGCTTCACCATGAGTTCATGAAACAGTTATAAGTGTAAATATAGTGATAGAATAATTTATAATTGAATATCCGCAACCGTAACCGAAACCGGTATAATAATTTGCAAATATCCATAACCGAAATTACTCATCCGTAACATAGCTGGTAAAAATAAGTTATTCATATATATCCTAAGAAAGACTTAGTAAAGAGGCAAATCTGGGTCGCATCATTTGGACGTGCTTTTCCCCGCAGTTGGTTTTTCCTTCATGTGTCTACCACCTCAAATTAACTGTTTTATTACTAAGGTTTTTTCCTTGACATTCTGAAATATTCAAGTAATAATTAGGTATCTGTATATAAATATTTAAACGCAAAAAATCACACCTTAAATATTAACTATTCTTTATGAGAGGTAGGTATAGGCCACCATTCAATTACTTACACATGAAATATGAAAAATAATGTGCATTTTCCATTATAAAACACGGTGCAATCGTGTTTCTGATCAAGTAGTAAAATATGTACCTGATGTTCAAAATATTATAAGCAATAAAACATTATTCTACATTGACTGCTCATAAAAATACTTGTACATGTGCCGTTTTTGCAGATAAGAATCTAAAAATATATATATCAGAGCGGTATTTAATAGAAATTGAAGAAAATAAACTCAACTCACCTAAATTCAGTACAATAACTTCGAACAGCTTGTGCTTTAACAATTCGAGTCGGTCCTGTACGACTACCAATTTGGTAGGTAATTTTTCCACAATGGAGGAAGAAATTATAGATTTTAGAAAACAGAGACACCGATCAAAATTGTAATACCACAATATTAAATATTTATTCATTCAATAAAATCAGAATCCTGTTTTTTCGCTTTCCTAAAACCTTTGAAGACTTTAATCATCTTTTTCCCATTTTTGAAGACAGGTACAGTTCTTATGATATATGACTCTAATTTAGCTGTCGTTGCTTCTCTTGTTGGTGGTTTTGGTGCTGTGGACACCTTTACATATTTCTTTGGCATCTTCCGCGTGTGCATCTTCAATCTCTCTCTCATCATTCTCCTCTTCACTTCTGGCGTGTACCTTCTTCTTCCCTTTAGCATATGCATAGGTAGAGTTGTGCGTTTGGCAGGCCAACTCTTCTCGGTTGGCGCGTAAATCATCTTCCGACCTTCAAGTTCAAACTTGTAGTTTCCCATTCTGTAAAAATTTTTACCACCGTGCTTGGGGCAGCCTGTTGCCGGGCCGAAGCAATCTGAGTAGTTGGCTATTTCAAATCCTGGAATAAAACATATTTGAAAGACCATATTGTTTTTATTCGATTAAGCCCTGTATTACCGTAAAATTGGTTCGCTAAACTGTTCTACTTATAGCATTAGGAGTATTCAAGTAGGTACCTATAGATTTTATATTTTATTTTAGTTTATATTGGGAAAGCCGTCCTGAAACTTTTATCTTCATGACGAGAATAGTCAAAATGAATAATTTGGCGGAAAGGGGTCAATTCGTTATTTAATATCATATTCATATTGCACAATACCTCGATCGTTGTCGCAGTTGTATTCGTAGAGATCACAGTCGTCGATGAATAGCCGATAGTCAATAAAAGTGGTGATCTCCTCACCGCATTCTGGGATCCAGGTGTGATTGCACGTGTCAGCCTGGATACACCAGCTCAGGGGCTGGAAATACAAGGTTTACGAAAATACATGCAAATATTAATTCACGAGATGCGGTAAGCTCATGTTTACCGTCATCCTGATTTAAAATACAGACAAGGATAGTCGCAAAGTTTACTTCAAACGTTTAAAAAAAAGGACTGATATTAATTGAGTTCCCCCCCAGAGATCCATCAGAGATTTGATTTTAAAGGTTGAAACTTCAAGATATTTACCCAAATAAAATGTGGTATTACTGGCAGGGGAGTCAAGATGGCGACTGGAACATAAAGACATCCATAAAACGCAAAATAACGAATGTTTGAAAATAAACCAGACATCAGCCTGCTAACTATGACCATACCTCTACGGTAGAATCGAGTAAAATGGCTTTTCATATTCTTTTTCCAAATCATTGTCATTTTACTATATTCTACATAGGGAAGGTTATCTTAAGCCGGAAGATATAGGTACCTATCAGAGATGAGCTAAACTCTTTCGCAAAAGAGCCAAAGGAGCCCACACTCCTGGGAAGGTGGATAGGATAACCATTGACCTTTTCTCTGCAGTTGGAAAATTCAGGTGAAAATAATAAAAACGCAATAGTTCTGCACAAACCGGGGACTGATGCATTTTTATATTTTTACAGGGATAGTAGCCGGTATGTGTCTAAAAAAGACCTTTGTGTTTGCTTTGACCCCATAAATTCCATTCGGCTCGGGGCTCCATATTCCAGAGTGGTTCAACTTAGACAAACAAATAAAAATAAACAAAAGAGATCAGTAAACTCCACGCAGTCTCTACTCTCATTCAATATAGCCTTTATTCATTTATATCAGAGGGTACATTTTCAAAGGCGTAAAATAATATTACTGTTCCAGTAAGTAGGTACGAGGGTACGAGTCAGGTATTTTGGCATGATTGCCAACATTTTGATAATGATGTGCCAATTAACAATACAAGAAGTGTTGAGATGGCAGGGCATGGTGATGACAACTTGTATAACGTATGGTTACGTAACCTTATTATCCTAGGACTGTTTAAAAATTCTACTAGATCCTCTCAGAATTATACAAAATCTTACCAATTAGATAACTTGGATCGCTCATCATAAACTTTGGTCATTTTTATAAAAGAAAATCAAGGAACAGATTTGTTTTATTCATTCTCGATAAAATGTTTCACGCTATATTGAAATAAAATTTGGCACAGTACTGATATCTGAGCGAAAACTCCATAAAAGTTTTATTCGTGTAAAATATGACTTTGACTTGATAAAAATCCAGAACCTTATATTATTTTACCAGCTAGTGATAATAAATCAAAAGAAATAAATTTTAATTCCGTTCATTTGTGTAGGTGCGGCAAGATGTACTTTTAGGCGTACTTGTAAACAAAAATGCATCATGCCAGTTACCTCATAGATCAAGTTCATTGCATCACACGGGTTTGAACCGGCTCACCTCGTGCCGACATTGACCACGCGACCGCTGCACTACTTCCGTTATGTGCTACAGTTTCCTGTTAGTGATTAATAATGTCTAGATTAAAACTTAGGCCTTCCTTTACACTGAGTTAATTGAACTGATAGGTGACAGCCTAGAGGCATTACCATCTGCGCTTCCGTGCTTCGGAGGGCACGTCAAACTGTAGGTACGGCCATTAAGTCGTGAAGCTATAAGGGAGCCTTATTTAAACGTAAACAGGTTCACGACTGTATCCCCAAAGTGCGGTAGACATTCTCTCAGATCTTTTTATGTTACTTATTCCAAATCCTTTGAATATGTCTAAGGGGGGTAGTCAGAGGCATGTCCAAACACATATTTGATACATGCCCACATCTTGCAGAAGTTAGTATTCCATACGTGACAGGTTGCAAGCCCATCGCCGCCTATAAGAACACTAACTGGTTTCCTCACGATGTTTTCCTTCACCGTTTAGAGCACGTGTTAAGGCGCATATAAATTTTACGAAACGCAAAATTCATTGATGCACGGCCGAGATTCGAACCCACAACCTTCGGATTGAAAGTCGAGATGCAACCCCATTCGGCCAACACGGCCTTTATTTGATGATTTATAAAGCGTTAGGAGGCAAACTATCAACGGCACGCTGAGGTACCTAGGATGATGTAGTCGTTAAGCAACAAAACCCTTAAATATATTAAAAAAAAAGATGGAGTACCTGCTTGCCCAGAACTTAAACCATCTCAGCTTAACAAAATAGTAAATGTAGAGTTCGTGTAGTTTGACCATTTCTATTGAACCTGCCAAATGCGAGTGAGTACCTAAAAGAATAAATAAATAATGCTGGACATTATACACAGCATCATCTAGCCCCAAAAAAGCTCTATAGGAACTACAATAGTTACGTAAATAAATTGAATAAAATCGAATCATTCTATCTTTAATATGTATGTTTTTACAAACAAAAAGCATTAAGTAGTATATCAGTCATCTAGTACCCATAACACAAGCTCTGCTTACTATGGGGCTAGAGATGCTGTGTGAAGAAAGTCCAGCATTATTTATTCTATCATTATTTATTGACCTCTTATTGAACTCAACTTAAACTTTCCAAACGAGTGCCACAAAACAAGTGCAAAATGTGAAGCATTTCCTTAATTATAACCAGCTGGTAGTTTTGGGCTCATTGCCAAATAGGTGCTCGAACTGGCCGACTTTATAGTAACAAACCTACATTTATTTTGGCAACGGTTTTATTATTGTATATTCTAAGCAACAGATTTGTTTAAAAGAGAAGCCTCAAACTAAGCAACGAGAAGCCTCAAACAGCGTATGAAAAAATTAAAAAAATTACAATAATGAGGTAAGTAGCTGAGACGAGTACTGAATGAGGTATAAATATAACCCAAAGGCTTCTTCTTCTTCTTCTTCTTCTTCTATATATATTTCTATAATGAAAAGAGCTCATCAAAATACACTAGGGATTAGATTAATCAAAATACTTCGAGATAACCCTCCCACGCAGCAAAGAAAATGTCATCTAATTTTATAAAGCAACCCTTCATTGGTATGGTTTCTTCCACACAAACAATCGTTACGCCTACGCTTTTTGCTCTACGAATACATAGTACATCTTTTATTACCACCAGATATTTTAGCAAAAATGGTCTATGTATATTCAAATAAGTAATGTTATTTAAACTAGATTATCAGCAATTAGGGCAAGTACAGTCGCCTACGAACATGTCTCCTCCATTACGTAACACCCACACGAATAGAATTGATTTTTGTTAGCGTTTAACTTCACGCATGCGCCAATACTTTACGCACACATCCTTATCTGCTACAACAACATTGATAGAACCCTCGTTTTAAGTATAGACTGAATTTGAACTTAACGTTGATAATGATAAGGGTGGTTTTTGGATTGCGAGTTTCATTGATATTTTTAGACAATACGCGCCTATTATGGCATACTGACGCGCCCTCTTCCATACAAATCGGGAAACTCCGCCGCGGAAGGTTTTCCTCTTCTGTCCATAATTTCTCAAATTCCATTCAACAGCACACTTGCTGTCTCTGGCTGAAATTCGTGTGTTCATGTGAAAGTCTCGCATTTGTGACTGTTGCTTTTGATAACCGTTAAGGAATTTTATCATTCATAAACCACAATTGTTGTTCTGTGAATCTGGAGCGATTTTAGATATCAGTGAATGAAATAGGAGCCGGTCGTAGACCTGAGGAAATCGATAAACCTCTGTAAGGTTCCGTAGTTAGAGGAACAGAACAAGGAAACGCGAAAATGTAAGTTTTACCCCTTTAAGCCTCTACGCGTTAAGCATAAATATAATATAATCATGTTGAAGAGAACCCTAAAATTCACACATTTTCTAACCGAACATATTGCTTCAAAATTATACAGCAAACAGCTGTTAACCTCTATTAAATTGGTAAAGTCAAAGACAAATCGATATTCGCTTCAAGCCTTACTCACTTTGAACGTCTGAAACGAACCTTTTATGTACATGGTAATATGATAGAAAGCACAAAGAAATCAGTCCGTGGCTACTATGCGTTCACTTCAATGTATTGCTCTTCGTAGGTCTTTTTGTCTATTACAGAAAGTAGGTAACTTAAAGAGCTTCAAGGTACGTCTACGGCAACCCTTATCTATACTCCTAGTAAAGATGTGGTAGAAATCTGTAGGTACCTGATACAGTTATGATGATGCAATGCAAAGGAATCAAACTCAGTAGGACCGCTGAGATCACTTAGTCTTTTTCTGTTCTGGTTCTTCAAACCAGAACAACAAACACGGCTTAGCCAAGCTTTTATTTTAGGTGTTCCATATCCCATCTTAAAACCTAATAATCAAGCTCCAGTGGGGATTCAATCTAATCAAAAGGATATGGAATACCATATACCGTATCTACCGTAGCAGACTATTTGGTACCAAAATAAAGACATGGTTTTGGTAGAGCTGACTACGTAATATTTTTCTGTGTCGTTTTGAGCACGCATCATTATTTACTAAAAAATGTTAAATAAAATATTATCTATATTTCTATATAAGAAATATAACTAATCTCATCAATTGGAAGAGTCAAACCAAAAATCAACAAGCTGATTTGGTCGTACGATAATATCCAGGATGGACAATCCAAAATAGTCTTTGTTAGTTCCGTAAACAAAGACTATTTTTAGTTTGATATCGATTGACAAGTCGGAACACAATCAACAGTAGGTACACTAATATTCTGTTGATGGTTTAGCTGCTCGGCAAATCAATAAAATCCCTGTCAAGTCAGATGAAGGCATCGTTGTACTCGTATAAATAAATTTTCTCCAAGAAAGTTAGTAATATTGCTTTCAGTTTCAGATTCGTTCGATGGCTTGTCAATAAACATGTTATTGTTGATAGATACACGTGTATCATCTTTCTGCCCTTGTCCCAAATTATGTGGGGTCGGCATTTTATATCATCTCGTTTTCTTCCATTTTCATTTTTACCTCTATCAATCGGCATCTCAACACTACCTACCTACTACTTCCTCACTCATGTCATGTCCATTAATTATGTTCAACAAAATCCATCTATGATCTGATTTTTTATTTGATCTATAGGATTCCATACAGAAGGCCACAACTAGTATACAATCTGCTGAAGTATGTTGGTCATCTCATATTGAGGACGAAAGCCCATTAGACAGACTCTCTTGAGTATTGAGATTGGTATTCTGATACCCTCTTGGCTTCTCACAATGACTAAGCATGACCTCATCGAAGCTCATTACTCACTTCGACATAGAAGCCAGACGAATAGAAAACTATATCTTTGGATGTATTGTTAGTGCAATTTTCTTCTTGTTTGACGTGAAAGGGATTGACGTCAGAGTTGGCCACTATACGCTTTATTTGTTAAGTGATCATCATGAAAGCCAGCTCATGCTCGATTTATACGAACTTAATCTTAGGCTAGCTCTTGGTAAACAAAGCTCAATATAGGTGTGGTTAAGAGCATGTTTTTTAATTTGAAGATAAACACAAAGGAGGATAGGAAGATTTTTTGTTCCCATAGTGGGATAGTGAATGGGACAGCTTGTGGAGAAGTCCTAGACCAAATGGTCTTGGACTTAAACCTATAAACTTGTGAAAATGAATGAGGAAAATTTAACTGGATCGTAACAAGTAAAATGGTCTCTGGACTGCATACGCTAAAGACTGGTTTAACTTAGTTATTATTAGTTTTGTTCATTCATTCGTGAAAGTACTTTCCTCTCGGATACATCTAAGGGAAGCTTAAGGGACATCTGCATCTGAAACAACGATAAGAACAGCTGGTAGGAAGCTTCGTGGATGGCAACATGCCAATGACCATAAACATGTTATAACAAATTCAGTGCGCTGGCACAGCCTAAGCAACCCATTAAAGTTTCAAGCACGAACAACTACACGTAATACGGCAATCGATGTTTCCACACAAACGGTGAACCAATTCAGAGCAAATGCTGATTGTGCAACTTATGCCAAGGATATGCGAGATGCATCTATAGTACGTGACTGTTCTTGTATAAATGGGATTTCGTCAGCATTGTTATTAAGTATATAGAAGTAACTCAGGTAAGAATCAGGTTGTAAAAGATGGTGATGGTATAGGTAGATTAACTCACTGCGTCGTTCAAAAATATGTCATCTTTTTGAAAGTTATTTACGCTCTGCTACTCCTGGCATACCAGGAGTCACAAGCTCTTATTTTAGGTTAGTGTGTGGTAAAAGATGCAAGCAATGTCGGATGCAAAGGACCAAAATATTTGACAGAAGCGAAAGGGGGCTATTGATACCTACTGGGTGTATAAAATACTTCTATCAAAATAATTGATCGAAGGCGGCAATTATTGGGATTCGATCATATCGACACTTCTATTTTCGCGTTTATGGATCTCGACGGTGAAAATTCAATTATATACTCGCTCTATGACGCTTTCCACCATAACTGATTTTATTCAATTTGTACACTAGCTCACTCAGGATAAAAGGGACTTTATTGAACATTTTATTGGCTTATTGAACTTTTAAACTAATAAACGGGTGACGAAAGAAAGTAGTTATCTAAGCTCATTACTATCTTCAATCTAGAACTAGAGAGCATAGGATAATTTTTTTATTTTTTTTATTTTTTTTTAAATTAAATAGGTCAGCATTTGACCTCCCTCTGCCTGATGTTAAGCAGTAGTGAGGTCTAAGATGGAACATGCTTTCCTAGAAGGAACCTATTTACTCTTGATTTAAAGACCCCTATATTGTACTTTTCCGGAAATACGGTACCCGGCAATGAGTTATTTATTATTTGTTTCTAGAGTGCATTTTCCAGTGTGTGCTACCATGCTAAATTGAGATGAAAAATGAAAAAGTCATTTCAGAATAGGTAGGCCTAACTAGGCTAATAATAAAAAACACTTTATTGTACAAAAAGGAAACATTAAAAGAGGTACAATAGTACAAATACATACAAAAAGTAATAAGGGCGGCCTTATCGCTAAAAGCGATCTCTTTCAGACAACCTTTAGTGTATGTTTATCGTGTGTCCTGCTCAGTTTTGCGGTCAGCGTGGGTGTTCTCCAAATTCAAAGTTCACGCAAGTAATTATGAAGTAATTATACCTAATCAGGAGGTTTCATGAAGTTTTCTAGAGTACAGTAAATGTTAATCAAATACAAAGTTTAACATTTCGGGACTATGGAGTCCCAGTCTTTTTATGGAGTCCCTTGATAGTCTTTTGGTCTTTTGATAGCCGGACACAGATGCCTTTTTGACAATTTTGATCTTATGTAATAGAGATACTTACCGAGAGACGTGCATCCCTCCCAATTCACAAGGCACGGTGGACATTTTTTTAGGGTAAAGTAAAAAGTAAGTAAGTACTTAAGTAAGTTTAGGGTAAAGTCATCACCGACTTTAACATGATAGTTGAATTGTAGCCATTGCACATTGGGATGCAATCAACCATGACGGATGGACGACCGCCCATCTGCCTACCGACATAAATCACACGAAGTGGGTCAGTAGATTTCACCCAATGTGTCAATGTGTGTGTAAATTCTTGTGTATAAATTAACCACTCCCAACAAACAGATAATATAGTACAAATCATCATAATGACAAGCCTATTCCATTTCAAACAATGTCCCAGGCACTAGTGTCCCGTTGAGTGTAGGCATAGGTTGCTTCCTTTAAATCATCTGGTGTAGATGTAAAGGCCTAAGGTTCCATAGGACGAAGAAGGTCTTATATCGAAGCATCAAGCTTTTGTCGTTGGGTTTTGCTACGGGCCATAGTTGGCAATTTAAAATCTTAATCCCCATAAAAACATTGTCAATATTTTAGCTATGCTGTTGGTACCTACCTAATTCAAACTACGTGTTATTAATTCTGGAAAATATTCCTTCAAAAGGGGAATATTTTCCGTGCTTTGTAATATAGTGGTCATTGTTTGAGTCGTTTTAGGTAAAGGTCAACGAGATACGCTGTCATAGTTTCATTTCTAGGCCTTCTATGCGTTTCTGTGGTTTCCTTCCTTCGGTACTAAAGTCTTTATTTACTAAGAATCTCTATTATGGGTGTTGTGATGCAATAACTAAATTGTAGGCAACTTTGCCGTATGTAGTAGCAAAAACAATATAAAACACTAGGTAGTAGTGATGACATGAATCTTCGATCAACACAATTTATAGAGACACACACATATTGACTGTTTGAAAAAATAAAATGTACGTCATGGCTGATGACACTCACTTACGACGAAACGGAATTACTTCTTAAACCTATTCAATAAATCATTCATAGAACATTTCTCTTTTTGTACATTCATCATTGTCATAAATCATAATCCTTTATCTCCTATTAATAATATGTCTGTCTTCGGAATAATCTCTCAAACACACCACAACACAAACCCAAATCCCACACTCACTCGCTTCGTACACCCACACACACACACACACTCACACCTAAACCCACCCACACACATTCACACTTAAACCCCCCCCCACACACACACACACACACACACTCACACACACACACACACCACGCACACATACACACACACACGCACACACATTCACTTTATACACTTACACTTAGTTTCATACTCTTGAAATTTTTTATGTTAGATGTAACTTTCCTGTTTAGATTAAGTCTTTGGTATAATATTTACTACATAGCTACGTTGGAACCTCTAATATCCAATCTTTTGGAGAAGAGCGCTGACTCCGCTACTCAGTTTTTTTACTTTTGCGGCAGTCAACGTTTTCCACTGTATCTTTGCTCATATTGTAATGTTTTTCCAAATAAAGCATTATATCTTGAATGTTGTGTGGTCCTTCTGTTAGTAACATTTTCCATGTTGTGTTTCAAATAAAATCTAAGTTGGTATTTTATTCTTATCGATATAAAATAATGTTCACGGATAGATATCCGTATCGTTTGTAGATACAAACACTAGAGACTGAGAAACTTGCATACATGCAAACATGCTTTGTTTATCCCAGATAAGATGAGAACGTAAAACAGTTTAAAGAAACTTTTATTACTGAACAATTCTCGACCATTGATGGTTTTGCTTACAACTTTCCCAGAAACTCGGTAAGTAATTTCAGTGGCGCTCACTGGATAACTTTTATCTGCTGGTATTATATCCTTTATTCAGATAATTTATTAATTCTTTAGTATGTTCCTTTTTACAGTCTTCTTATCCTTTGATGTTTGTAGCTTAATTTAAGCTGTAAGTAACTATGAATTCTAAATGAAAATAGATGCTATCTTCATATTATAGAATAACTAGCAACACGCCTGCGGCTTCGTTCACGTGGCACCAACGTTTTTCCCCCTTTTCACCTGAGGGTTTGAATTTCCAAAATTACCTTCCTTACTTACTTACTTTAATGCTCCTTTAAATCATAAAAGTAATGAAAAAAAATCATGTTTCTAGGACTTATGGCTTAGGCTGTAGGCAATGTTAGTAAGTCACCAAAGCCTATTAATATTACCACCAAGATTACCTGTCCTAGTGCGACTACCGTCAGTGTCATCGTCTATATCGATCGTTCAACTAAACAACTTTCAATAAAGCAATTCTGATAAAGAGGTTTATTTTATGTTCTAAGAGAATAGGTAGTTTAGAGTCTACATCATTCGATTTTATTCGGTGGAAAGAGTCCATGTATTGAGACTCCACTCGGCTACACTCCAGACTGATGAGGTTCTTATCAACAGGGCTAGTGAAGGAGGCTTGGCGCCGGGTGGCGATGGAGACATGCCAATGGGAGGGCCGAAAACGCCCCAGCAGGTCGCGGCCCAGCGGCGTCTGCAGCAGACCCAGGCACAAGTCGATGAGGTAAGAACTATCAGCCTAGTTGCACCGGGTGTAGGCCTACTAGCGCCTGCCTGTGCGTTCGTGGTCTTAGTAAGATCGGATGCTCCCCCCTTCAGATCCCGTCTAGATAATCTTGCTGAAACTGAACACAAATTAAACAAACTACTATACGAGTACGAATACAAATGTTTGTATGACCTACAGATATTTGTCTCGGGTCTGGGTATAATATGTATGTATTGACTGTTTCTATGTATAATATGTATGTATTTACAAAAAAAAAGTATATAAGTAGTTTATCAGTCATCTAGTACCCATAACACAAGCTCTGCTTACTTTGGGGCTAGATGATGCTGTGTGGAAAGTCCAGCGTTATTTATTTATTTATTTTATTTAATACTAACAGGTTTCTGCTGTATTTCATCACCATTCATTTAAAACTCATAAAATAATTCTACCATTCACACAAAGGGTACGCACAATCGTTCTCTAGCTCTCTGAAGTAGCTGCGCAGAATCCATTTTTGATGACGACTAAAATCGTGCTTAAAAATAAAATAAAATTGTCTATTGCACCTAACTTCAGAGAGCTAAAGATCCGTTGTGCTTAGTGTACTTTCCTATTTGTAAGCAATAAGTTATTGACGTCATCCCGGGAAAACATCCTGAAATGTTTCTGAAGGGTTCATTTACCGCCACGTTCATTCAATGTAGACTTCGACATTTGATCGAAGACTATAGATAACACAGTTTTAATAACGATACTGTTATTTTAATATAATTTACAAGGACAAAGTAATGATAGGTGCCTTTCGTAAATGAAGAGTGGTGCTATGCTGACGTAATACCTAATGCTGAAAATATTTTGAATGAGACTTGACCACTTTAAGCATCTTCTTATCCTTGTGTGTTACAGGTTGTTGACATTATGAAGACCAACGTTGAAAAGGTGCTGGAGAGAGATCAGAAACTCTCTGAACTCGATGACAGAGCAGGTAAAGTACCTTGTTCCTATTGGTTTATTAAAAATCCTTCCGATGATATAGGTAGTATTTATACTGTCTACACCTAGTACTTAATAGTACCTAATCTAATTGGTTAAATACATACAGACAAGACACAATCTAAAACCTTGCTCGTGGCAAAAAGTTTGTCGATAGGCTCATGTTCAAGGGCTCAGCATAATTTATACAGGTATTCTTTGGATAATTAAAATTGTGTTTTGTTATAAAATATACACATGTAGGTACCTATAACTGCTAATTTTATAGCTTTCACACACGAGTAAGTTATTTAATCGATCAAACTGGTGACATGCATAGAATATTTAAGGGCAAGCGTATCGCGAAAGAGTTAGTTAATAGATAGATACTTTAAAACATGACTACCTAGTATTATTGGTAGGTTTACTTACATTATCACATAGATTTGACTTTTCCTATTCCGGACGATGCCTTTTGGTCTTTCAGATGCACTACAGCAAGGTGCTTCGCAGTTTGAACAGCAGGCTGGAAAACTGAAAAGCAAATTCTGGCTTCAGAACCTCAAGGTAACCTGATTGATGATTATTTTTTTGTAAGCAAATATACATATGTTCTTCTTACTAATAATGATATAGGTATCTACGTTAACTCATATAAATATCGGTTATGTTACAAGATAAAGAATACTACCTGCTACATGAACTACTATATTTTGTAATATCAGGAGGTTATAGATTAATATGGAGAATACTATTTTTGGAATACCTACAAAAAAACTTAGGCCTTTACATCTATATTAGATGATTTATACAGCGTCAGGAGGCAATCCATGCCTACACTTAACGGGATGCTGTTGTGCCTGGGACATTGTTTGAGATGGAATAGGCTTGCCCAGCACCTAAACCATCCTCTCAGCTTAATCAGCCTGGCCCGCAGGAAAGACGACGTCAATACGTATGAGGCTGACTAAGCTGCGGGTTTCCTCACGATGTTTTCCTTCACCGTTAAGAGCTCGTGTTAAAGCGCATATAAATTTTACGAACGAAGGGAACTACAAAAATAATTGATTTATTGATAATAATTAAATTATACATTTCTGTTTGTAGATGATGATTATTGCAGCTGTCATCGGTATCATCATCTTGGCCCTGATCATTGGTGAGTCCAAGCTTGGCTTATATACACATTACACATTCAGTTCTCATACTAACATTATATTTCACATTTTCAGCCAACTATGCGTGAACAAGTTTTGGTAAACGATTAGCAACTTGTTACGTTCCTAATATATGTTGTTTTAATATAACTTTTTGTTTGTGTTGGCAAGTGGGACACATCTTTAATGTTGGTGGTGTTGGCTTCTGTCTGTTTTACTTTTACATGTCTATATTACATGTCTATTATCTATTATATTTTATTTTTATTTCCTTTATACGTGACACTCATATAAGTGACTATCGTTTTAACATCAAAGATATTGGTAGGTACAATGGGGTAGGTACCTACCCACATACCTACATCATTATTATTATTATTATTAGGAGCCTGTAGTGTCCTACTGCAGGGCAAAGGCCTCCCTTCCCTCTCTCCACTCATCCCTGTTCTGGGCTATTGTGGACCACTCCTTATACTCATACACTCATAGTATATTACCCGTATACCTACTTACCTACACTTATCATTCCATGAACTCCAAAAATTTTAACTCTTAACATATCTGTGTGCTTGTATTTTAAACCCACCTCCTACAGGACATTGACGAATTTAACGATAATTATGATTTTACGTACTTTTGGGGTCACTTGGCTGATTCTGTCTGTAGTAAAATCCCACTATTTTTGAGATCTATCTCGGTATTAATTATCGACCATATTCTGTCCGTTGAGTTCGCTATTTCGTATACTTACTTATTTTAAAGTCACTCATATGAATCACTTCGGTACCTAACTACCTACACATTACTCAGCTTTGCAAGTGTGTCTGGGACAGCTTAGTGTGTTACAATAACCCAATAAATACTTGCAATATAGTTTACTTTACTGCTTATGTGAATAATCCAAGAATGCAATGCTTTTCCCTAACTAGCCCCGTATTATTTAGGTACAGATATATACCTGTTTATGTATAAAGGTAGAATCTATCTATCCTACTAATATTTTACACATTTAAATTCGGATTTTTGTGTTTCGATCACACCTAAAGCTTTTACTATTGTTTTTAGATGTGGCTGTTAAAAGAGTAGGATCCATTAATTCAATATCTAATACAGAGTGTCTTTTTTTTAAATAGGTAATTCTTGTCGATTTCCGTCAAAAATACCTAAAAGATTTTAGAAAAAAAAACGAAACACGCAGTTATTGATTTTTTATAAATCAAGGGCATGACTCCTTTCACAAGTTTTCTCTAACTCTTGTGGTTTCGGACTTGGCAATCACCGCACATCTCAAAAAACCACCCTGTATAATAATAGGTATGATAGTAATTAGATATACCTACCTACCAATGTTACAGGCCTGTAAACATCTGCAAAGCGAAGTGAAGAATGGATTGAAGTCAAGGTGATTTTTACAAGCTATTATTTTATTCTCGTCTTTGGATGATCGAGTTATCAAAAACTTAAGTTTAGACTTTATTTTGAACCACCCGATGTTCTATTGGGATATTTTTTAACTGATTATAGGTAAGGGGGACTTTGTAATGTCGCTCAGCGACAAAGCCCTTTTCTTTTTTTTGTAAAAAAAATAAAAAATAAAAACTGTTCACACCAACTTTAAAAGCTTGCAAAAATACTATTTTGGTGCCAATTCCGTTACGTATGACTTTTTACTAAAATTAGAATAATTATTGTCTTAGAGATTTTTTTATAGTCTATGTATAATTTTGCATTAGTACCTAGAACTTATTTTATTTCTTTGTTGCTAATTTTGTATTATATTTCACAGATACATCAAGGCTTCGAAAAATCTAATAATAATATCTACGTAAATTGTTTGTAACACGTTTTTTCTTTAGAAGTTAGTGTTGTTATACCTAAATATCCTACGGATTATATCAAAATAATATATCTGATGTTTTGCCACCAAATAATATATTCTTAACCAAATATAACCGTTCCGTTATTCTAGTAGTTGGGAATCACACGTCTTGGGACATTGATTCCTTTTATAAGGTTAACCATCACGGCTCAGTGAAGTATAGTGTATTTTTAGATGATCTTATTTTGTTATAAAATATCACAGTTACCTGTTTGCTAACATTTAGATAAGGCTTTTGCAATATCTTTTTTGAAAAAACTGTACACCGGCAAATTGTTGTTGCTTTTTTTTAAAAAGGACCAAATTTCCTAAATCAAACCTATCTTACTAATAATGGATTCTCCTATTTTGTGTACCTACTTAGATGTTTTCATTTGTATAGGAGGTTTCAAATTTTATATTTTATGAATAATTAACTTACACTTGCATTTGTATCATGCTTATCAAAAAATCCGATGTAATTTTTGGACTATATTTATTTTTATTCAAAAGATTACCATATCGTTACCTATATATATAATTCGCTGCCTCCGGGGAATAAACGGATAACTGCCATTATCTTAGTTTTAGTGTTATGCCATATTTGGGATCTCTGGGTGCTAATACATCTGCTCAATTTTTTTCGTAACATTCGTACAATTATTCACGGAGATACAAAATATTACAATACTTTTCGATGTTTCTAGACATGCCTAAACTTACAAGAATAAAGTTGTAATATAATATTATCAAAATGTACCCACACCTTTTAATATGACAAAGAGTCATACAATTATATTCACGTAAGAAATATTCGTCTATACAATGGTAAACGCAGGTTATCATTTTATTCTCGTGAAAACATGTCCATACGTTTCGTATAATACCGCTGTTAGAGTCTGTGCGAAAGGGAACCGTCATAAGATTTGATTGTTAAAGCGGTGTATAATAACCGTATTTGTTAGGTTGACAACATTTAAGTGCGACTAACGCAATTTTGAACATTCTAGGACGTCAACTTGCAAAAAAATCAATGGTATGGATCAATGGTTATAAGATTTTGTTAGGTACCTAGTTCTATTTTAAATTAAACCAATCATGGTAGTCAACAACTAACATACAATTAATGGACTACCGTGGGCTGATTAATATGAGCCCAAACTCGGGTAGTTTACTGCTACTCACTGAGGAGTTCCATTGAACAGCTCCTGATTTAATCATCAGATCAGCTCATCGTCACCATATTTTTAAAACATTACAGTTGAAACTCGAACGATGTCTTAAGTTCCAACTCAATAGGACTATTTTCTGAGTAGTTCTGTTGAACAACTCCTCACTCCATCAATATGGAGACAGCGAAATTATCAGAAGCTCACTGTCACCATACTTTTAAATTGTAGACTAGATTGTGAAACCCTATGTCCAGTCTACTTCGATTTTAAGTAATTTCCTTGATGTGTTCTCCAGAACGACGATAATATTGACTAAGACGTTAAAGAGGATGAATACGTGATGAATAAAGTTGCCACAGGTCTCAGGGACGATATGCAAACCAAGGAAAAGATGGATATTAGGAAATGCAGAAGATGGATGAAAGGAAAGTGCATGTTACCGCGATGCAAATGAGTTGGATGTATGTATGCTTGTGTATCCCACCCATGGTTAGATAAGAAAAACTTTTACATCTTTAATAAATGATTTATAAAGCGCCATGAGGAAACTTACCTATGCCTACGCTCAATAGGACGCTGTAATGCCCGGGACATTGTTTGAGATGGCTTGAGGCTTGCCTAGCACGTATAGACAACTTCTTCTTATATTAACGTAGTTTAGAGCTGATTAAGCTACAGAATTCTTCACCATGTTTTCCGTCATCGTTAAGAGCTCATGTTAACGGGTAAGTAAGATAAGGAATGAGTACCTATATACGGGGAGGGAAGTTTGAAAGTGGCACCTATTTCCAAATAAATTGGCATGGTAAGGACAAGTAATGAGGTGGAATATGAGTGTGGCTGGAGGTATGCTAGTATAAAAAGGCTAGAGAAGAAGTGGTTGCAATGTGTGAGAGATGATATGAATGTAAAAGGAGTGGATGCACAGCAGTTGACGAATTATAAGAGTGAGTGGAGGAATAACATTATGGCATGGACCAGAGCGTGAACTACCCCCTGTGTCGACCCATCTTATCATGAGATAAGGGCAGGGGAATGTTGACGATGAAATATGCTAATTGCTAATATTTTTATGTGATTTTATGTCTGATTTTTATCGTTATTATAAAAAAATCAAAGAAAATCTAGAAGTTTTTAATGCTTGACATAGCTGCAGGCTTGAAAAGACTTATGAAATAGTTATGGTTATTTCTTACTCATCATTATTTTATTTCAAGGCAAGGTAACCTTGTTCTAATACTTTAGAACAGTTTTGAAGAGGTTTGCTAGTTAAAAAGTACTCAAAAACATCTTGAAAATAATAAAACAATAGGTGATTACTTCTACCTAACTTTATTTAAAAGCGCTTAACATAAACGAAGTGACACAATATTTACGAGATTAGAATTATAATCACCTATTATCATATACACTTCGACCCTAAAAAAGCGTTGAATAAAATGGTAGGACCGTGGTACACGTGGTACAATATTAGGTTTACGCTAGAAAATACGGTGAATAAAATGATAACCGACATTAGGCAACATGGACGATGATTAATTTTGACCAAAAAGAAGATAACTTCTTGTTTTCAAAATATCTCTTCTTGCGCATAAATTACGTGTGTGTCAGCATAATATTCAGATTTCATAAAAAATCAGCTATGCTTAAAGCTATCAACCATCCGTCTACGTCCAGTATTAGTGAAGTTATTAAGGAAAACATGTTTTTTGCTTCTCCTGAAAAGTTGTGTTTTTGCAGTTATCCTTTTATTCCCCGGAGGCAGCGTATATATATATAAATTAAATGACCTATGCAAATTATCAACAACGTGCGTATTTTAGAAAATTTTAACGTTAAAAATAAATGGGTTTTCTTACTTTTATGTAGTTTTATCAAATTTTACTTATAATGTGTGTTTACTTTCTATTACCTAAACCGTGATCTATATGGAACGAAAATTTATACCTATAGTGATGTTGTTGTTTGTTTAGTACGGAACTAGAATAAAATAGATAAGAGTTTGTGCTATCTTACGTTTTTAATAAAAAAAAAACATCTTTACTGGCCAATGTTTTCGAAGTATATAATCTTGTATAGCTATATATCGATGGCATCTGTTACTGTGTGTGTATTTATCTGTATGTAAACCCGCTTTGTATGTAGTTAGAAATTGTAAAGTTTCACAATAGGTTAGTATAGATGTTTCAGATAGTCGTAGATGTATGCTATTTACATAAAGGGACAATTGGTCAGTTTTAAAAGAGATTTTTATCTGTTTGGGTAAAAGGTTGAGGAATCAGGTCTCTAAATCGCGGTTTAGAATCGCATTTGGTTGAACGGTATTGTATTAGAAGCACGTTATTGTTGAAAGTCTAGGGAAAGTAGGAATATGTTTAACTAGGTATAATGGATCGTCAAGTGCACTAACACGTTAATATAATTATATCGCATACTATCGATATTACCTATTACGAAACCATGTCTGAGATCTGAATCAAAGATATACCTACCTACTTATAGGAGTAATAAAGATTTATAATTATAGTAACGTGCTAATGCACTGGATAGAATAAGTATCAAAATGTTTTAGTCAGTTTATGAATGACGCAAAACATAATAATGCATTTTGAGAACTTACCAACTAAAAAAAGTAGCTAGATACCTACCTATTTCATCATTACCTAGGTACCTTCTATGAGCCTTACAGGTACCTACTTCCCTAGGTATATCGAATACCTTCCTAAGATGACTACAATCCATGTTGTGGTAAGATAAATTTATTAAAAAAATCTGGCTATAGTTATCCTTTGATATAGCGTTGAGTACCAAGGTTTTGAGTAACCTTTAGTATTTTTTTGTTTCATAAACTGACTAAAATAACCTATCACTGTAAGGTAATCAAACCAAATACACCACTATAATATGACTTAGGGTTAAGTGATTAAGTACTTTTTTCAGCTGTTTCGTTGAGCTATGTTCGTGTATTTTTTATACGTAGATACAGAATAGTCGCAGTAGGTACAGACCTACTAACCTACTTGAGAAAAGGGCGGTAGTGCTTCGTTTTTGGCTCATTATCATCCGTGCCCCCGGATTTGTATAAGTTTCAGTAGCTCGATAATAATTTAATATTCCTTTAGGTAGGTAGGTACTTTATGAGTAAGTTGTTGGAAAAAACAAAACATTACCTACGTACTTACTTACCTACAATTGAAGAGCGCATGCGACTTAGGATAGACTTTACCTAAAGATCCGTAAAGGTCAAGGTAAAAATTAATAACTAAGTAGGTTAGTTAGGTACATAATAATATTTGATTATGAAATGTATCTAGACAATTACCTAACCTGTACTGTCATCCTTTGGTTTACAGAGCAAAATATAATAATTTACAACGAACCGTGCTATAAAAAAAATGTCAGGCTCAAAGTAACATCTAGTCTAGGAATACTTCTATGCTCCCATTTAAAAGGTAGGACTATAGGTAGGTAATTACATCCTTAGATGGAAGTAAATCATGATAATTAAGTATTTACTTTTGCTAAAAGGTTAGAAAGAAACTTTAAACCTTTATGTAGCTAGTACCTACCTAATCAGGCGCATAATACAGTCGATTTCTATTATCGGTACCTACTTAATATTCTTTCGTGGAATAATAATAATTTTTTGTTTATAGTTTAATTCTACAAAATACGTCTAGTCATTAGTTTAAATATTTGTGTGCTGTTTTCGCTATTTCAGTTATGTAAACCTACAATAAGTACCTACTTGATAAACTTAGGTACGTAGTAACTTTAGAAATAAAATTAGCAACCGTATAAATATCATTTAGAATGAAGATATTGTCACTGTAATCACTGAAAATAACGTTATAACATAACATTGAATATAATACGCATATAGGTACCCTATGTATTATTGTAATTATTGCTTCACTGAAATAAAGCAAGTTTAATAACATTTTTGTATTATTATCCCAGTGTCTGTAGGTACATACATATTTTAAAGGCTTACTTCCAGTTGAATCCTTAAATCCTAATAGTAATATAATCTGTGAAGTCATGTGATAATGATATAATGATGATAATGATGAAACTACCTCTCTATAGGATCTTTTTTTTTCTAGACCCACTGTATCAGTAGGTAACCTACCTACTTACTTCACAAGGTATTGCAATAATGTTTTTACTATTTTCGCGAGCTCATCACATGCAATGCATGCATCACATACTTAAATAATTTTCTTAACAGTTACCTTGATGTATTATTATATTGTCTTTCTTCTTCTTCTTTTTATTAATCAACTTGTGAACAAAGAAACGATAGTCCCCAATGTCCCCATTCCCCCTAATAATATCTCTAATGGTCCCCCCCCCTAAAGTCGATCTCATTCATGTGTGTTGAATGAAATGTCAAACTTAGTAATTAGGTATCTGACTTTGACAATGACAAATCAGCACAGCACTGCAATCAATCAAATCAGCTGTGCTAGCAACAGTAGTTTAGTTTCGTATCGTACCTATATTGTGTTCCATTCCAATTTCCAGAGATCATTCAGCAGTGTTCCTGTTTCTGTTTCACAGACAGAACACTATAACTCCTAGTCCTGTTTTCTGGTGGTGAAATAAAAAGTACGCCGATATATGAAAAACAAATAATAAGAACTTTCAATGTAAGTAAACTGAACCATTCAAAAAATCATACCCTTGGTAAGTACCTACAGCAGTTTGTTTTCAAAAGATTTCGTATCTATTTCACAATGTTTTCACACACTTTGAAAACATTGTATTTCCTAAGTTGTATTATTGTATTTCTAATCACAGGATAACATAGCAGTAAGCAAGATGGCAGCAACTGCTGAACTTCCACGTATAACAAGAGCTTTGAGAGCTCATACACAACTGGACAAGCCGCGGAGCTTGAAGCCCACTGTTGATCCAACCCGGAGAACTATAAGAACTCGGAACTTGCAAAAGTAAGTATTAAAAAGTGTCCACGAAAACAATCAAATTACATAAATTGACCTCTTCAAATAGATATATAATTTATTTATATGGAAAAACACACATACAGACCAGAGTTCAGGGGATGCCCCTAGTTTTCATGATATTTCTATGTTGTATAAAAGTGTACTTCGTGTTCTAATCTGTTCAATTCACTACATTATATTTTGTGGGATACAAAGAGTTACAAATATCAGATTCTGAATCTAAAGTTGGCAAAGATTTTCTTTGAAAATACACACTTTCAAAATAAAATTTTTTTTTAGGTTCAAATCATTCACTGACATCCAGAATTTTATCAAGCAAAATGAATCAAACCCTTCGGAAATGCTAGAACTCCTGAAGGATCTGAAGGTGGCGTCCAAAGACCTGACAGGGGAACAGTCAGATGATGTGGTTGAAGATGCATCAGTACTTTGTCTCCGCATGTTCCTGGACCAGGATATTGTGATGCTGAAGCATTTGTCACAGTTGAGACAACTGTTCGGAACTGTGCAATCGTCTGTGGTGAACAAGATATGCGAGGTGGGTTTTGAAATTGCATAATATCTCATTAACACCCCAGGTTTTTAAGAAAGAGACTAACGAAGAGGCTGTCAAGTCATGTAGTAGCTATGTTCACAAGCTTAAACCTTGTTTAAATGGGTTTCATGACATTTTCCCGCACTGTAAGTAAGTTCGTATCAGTCACCTCAACTCTGGTAAGGAAGTTTTAAGGCCGCCTTAACCCATTGATCGTCCTAGAATGTATCGCCCCATGCTGCCATACATTGATACATTGCCCGCCAACCACAGCCGTCAACAGACGGGCTCGGCATCAAAGGTCAAAAACTATTATTTTACAATAACTACCTTAGATATCTGCAGGCCATTACAAATAATAATAATAAAACTAATCATAACACAAAATCTTATTATTTTTATATGTTTTTTGGCTAAGAAAACAAAGTGTGAAATTAGCCCCCCGATTGGTGGAGTCGCCATGTGAGTCAAAAACTTCATCCCGCCGATCGGCGGGCTTGGCACTGAATGAGTTAAAGCCCCCGTCATGGCTTAATGACGCACTGTCAAACCCATCTCTAAACAAATCAATTCAAAATTTTATGTTTCAGATTGTAACAAACATCTCTAATGAATTATCAGAAGAGGCTAAAGAATATATCAGAACGGAAACCAGTGAGAACAAGGAAAATGTAAAGCTATGGGGCGAGCATATCCAATGCCACTACATCCCTTACCAGCTGGTTAAGAAACCCCTGGCTAATCTGCGGGTTAAACAAGCTACAGCGTGTGCGTTTGTGAATGACTTCTCAATGAAGTATAATGAACAAACTCCACAGGTTTCTAAACCTGTTGAGTCCAAGGTAGGTCTCTTGTTATTCATCATCATCATCATCATCATGTCAGCCATCTAGTGTCCACTGCTGAACATAGGCCTCCCCCATCGATTTCCACAGCGATCGAAACCGCAGTAGAGGACGGCCCCCCACTAGATGGAAAGACGATCTGGTAAAGGCTGCTTGGAGCCGTTGGGTGCAGGCTCTTGTTATTAAAAACAATTAATTTGAACTGTGTGAGTTTAAAAAGAAAGTGTTACAGCCACACTCAGAGACCTTTAATGTTATTTACTTAAATCATTCCTTTAATAACGATTTTGGCATTTTGCTGTAAGGCAACAAAATAAGTGTAGGAGTTCGTTTTAAGAGTTATGCTTTTTGTTGGTTAACTGGCATGAAGGTAAAGCTGCGTTATGCTTCGTAAAAAATGACTTTTTTTTTATTGAATAGGTCTAAGATGGAGCATGCTTTCCAACCTATTTACTCTTGATTTGAAGACCCCAATATGACGTTTCTTGTTTTACCCCTTTCATTTTTAACATTCAGGTTCCTGATAATCTATCAGATATGTATCTGTCACCTTATCAGCGAGTGGTGAGATGGGCCCTTAGTCTAACTAAAGTAACAGATTCCAGGCAAATTCACCTCTGGACCTTATAAATCATCTTCTTTCAGTATGGTAAAACCTGGCTGGAAACCAAAGTGAACGAGCTATACATAGCCTCCGGTATATCCAGTGCTGATATCCTCCAATCTATCATCACCTTTCTAAACTCTCCGCGTTCTAACGACGATCTGCAGAACGATATGTTTGAGCTGCTCGGCTTTGACAAGTTCGAGTTTATACAAGAGATGCTGATACATAGGCAGGAGATTACTAATAGTTTGAAAGCGCCGGCGCCGATTGCGCCCGGCCCTTCTATAGCTGAAAGTAAGTTTATATTAAGTAATCTTATTTATTTATTTATCTTATGGTAACCCTTATTTATTTATTTCAGGGTGATTTTTTGAGATAGGCGGTGATGGCTAAGTTCGTAACCAAGGAGAAAAGTCGTGAAAGGAGACATGCCCTCGTTTTATAAAAAAAAAAAATAACTGCATATTTAGATTTTTTATAAATCTTTTAGTTTTAATGGAAATCGACCCGATTGATTTAAAAAAAAAGACACCTTGTATTATTTAATTAATGGGTTTTGTTGTTGATAAGTATCAATCTTTGCATAGAAATTTAAAATAAAAAATTAAAGGAAATATCAAATTTTCATTTTTTTATTATTTTTTCACAGAACTCGGCCCTATTCTAGCTACTTTTCTTGATTTCTTTTCATTATTAGTAATACATTTCTTTGCAAAGATTGATCGTTATCAGCTACTAAATCCATTAGTTCAATAATACAGGGGTCATCACCGCCCATCTCAAAAAAACACCTTTCACTTTATAATATGCAGTATAATACGCAGATGGGTGACCGGTAGTTGCATTATCAACTGAGCGCTTCCATGCTTTGGAGGGCACGTTAAATTGTCGGTTCCGGCTATTAAGTCGTTACGCTATGACGCCTTAAGGCGGCCTAAAACTGGTTTCACCAGAGTTGGCCACATAAGTTTAATTCTGTGATCTTTACAGTTGCATCAGCGATCCTACCCGAAAACAAAATGCCGCAGTGCCTCTGTCAAGTCTCTGTACAATCGGAAGGAGAGAAGATGCTCGCTAAGCTGGTCAGGAAGGAAGAGAAGAAGAATAAGAACAAGAGGATCGAAGAGGATGATGAGCCAGAGATCAATGTTGCGCAGATGAGGGCAAAGAGGTAGGTATTTAAATAAGTGTTTAGTCTTTAAGCTGTTCTAAAGCTAGTTATCTATGTAGGTAGGTTTTTTAACTCTAATTATCATAGGAACAGGAGTCTTAAAAACTTGAATTTTATAAAATCAAGTCATAGGGGCATGTTCATGGTAGTTAATGGTGTTATGGTACAAAAATATTTGCTCTAGTGTCATTATCCAGGGAGGAAACAGTCGACTACGTTTGTATAAAGAAAGCCGGTATCCTTTCCTCTTAATTGTGTGTGTAGTGTTGATGCACATTGCACAACGTGCACGTTATTTCTGTGTGCGTAAGCTCGGGAACGCTACATGGACGAATGAGCGCTCAGTATCGCTTACGCACACAGAAACAAATTTACACACACAAATAAAACTAACTCTCCTTTGTGAGATAGAACAACTATCTATAGGTACAGTACGCACAACCGATCTTAAGCTCTCTGAAGTTAGGTTAGGTTAGTGGGCGAGTGAGTGAGGCAGCTATACAACGCTGTCTTCGTCTTTTAGGCGTCATCATAGATGGGTTCTGCGCAGCTACTTCAGATAGCTAAAGATTGGCTGTGCGTACTGTACTAATGAACTAAATGGTTTACAGATTAGCAGAACTGTCCAAGCCAGTGGTGCCTTTCTCTACAACGCGATCACAGAACATAGACCCAGTGTTACAGAAAATATCATACTTCCAAACCAAAGTCCAATATCCTAATGTATATGATTCCTCTTTGAATGCTAAGAATGCTGCAGGTAAGGTATTTTGAACTTTATTTGTAAGGCGATTAGATCTATATTTGAAAATATAAAAGTATGAATGCTAAGTACGGTATAGGTTAAGTATTTTGAACTTTATTCGAATGTTAAAATAAGTTCCACTTTTGAAAATATAATCTTTGAGCTTTACAAAACCAATGAATGCTTTCATTTTGAATATCTTCCTATCCTTATTAAGTCAAAGGACTGTGAACTGTAATGCTAACAAAATAAAGTTCATTTCAGGTTTCGTGTCAGGTCTGAAGTTGATACTACCTGAGAATGTTGTAAGAAAGGATACGAAAGAGTATGAAGAAGTGATATTACCTAAGAACGAACCAGCGCCTTTGGAAGTTGGAAACAAACGGGTGCCTATCTCAGAATTGGATGAGGTTTGTCAAGTTTTATATATAATCATAATCACCTTTTTCGTTTGCTTGCCAAACTAAAATAATATAATTAGGTTATGCTTGGCGTTGGAGTGTTTTAAAAATGTGCATCTTTTATTGGAAATAACTCGATTTTTCGATGTAATACAAGAAAATGGACCGCTTGATAAGCTCATCTATAAATAAAAGAGCTTGACCTGACTGACTGACTCATCATCTCCGAGCCGAAACTGCTGAAGCTAGAAAGCTGAAATTTGGAGAGTAGCTTCCTTTTATAACATGGACACCCTAAGGCGGGATTTTTCGAAATTCAACCCCCAAAGGGTTGAAAAGGGGTAAAAACGTTTGTATGAAACTTTTAAATGCGTCGAGCGATTTGCTTGAAACTCAGTTTGAATACTAATAACAAAAAATAAATGGACATGTGTTTCAGGGTTTTTCAAAACAACCCTCAAAAAGGGCTGAAATGGAGTTTCAAAGTTTCATAATTTTTAATAGCGATATTGGCAAAACAGCGTTTGCCGCGGGTCAGCTAGTCTAATTATATTGGAAATTTTTCGACTGTTTGTCATTTTTCATAATTGGACATATAGTCGTGCAAAGGACACTCATCAATGTGTCAACGCATAGTAGACGTTTGTTTTTAACTGAAGTCAAAGTTGTCCATTCTCCTTTAGCATTCTGTAATTATAAAAATAAAGAAAATGCCACTTTATGGTCACTCTTGGCTTCTGCCATTCGCCTCTATACCATACCAATTGCTGATGTACAATCTGCCTATAGTGTCAAGTTTTTCAGCTCTTTTATATCACAGCATATAATAATGCTGGACATTTTCACACAGCATCATCTAGCCCCAAACTAAGCAAAGCTTGTACTATGGGAACCAGATAACTGATATATTACTTATATACTTTTTGTTTGTAAATACATATATCACCCAGACCCGAGACAGATACCTGTAGGTCATACAAACATTTGTCCCGCGGCGGGGATCGAACCCGCAACCTTCTGCGTCGCAAGCGGGCCTTCGCCCACTGCGCCACAGAGTTATATCTAAAACTGTATATTCTCACAGATTGGACAAATGGCGTTCGAGAACGTGAAAGAATTGAATCGTATACAATCCGTAGTCTTCCAAACTGCATACAACACTAATGAAAACCTTCTGATTTGTGCGCCCACTGGGGCGGGAAAGACGAATATAGCGCTATTAACTGTAGTGCATCAGATTAAGCAGCATATTGAGAACAATGTAATCATGAAGAATAAGTTCAAGGTGAGTTTTATTAAGAGACTGGATCTCACGTTCCTTTGGGAATATATCACTTTTCCAAGATAAAAAAAGCATGTGATTGTCGTAGAAGACTCGGTTGGAACGAAGCAAAGAGTAGTTTTCTATACTGGGAATATAATAAATTAACTGTCAATTAGGTATCCTAGAAACGCTTTGCCGCTACTAACAATGTAAAAATCTATAGACTGTGTCGCGGCTGCGCATTTTGCACTGTGACGATTTGACATATACATGTGTCGTGACGGTAAAATGGAACAACCATTTTTTCCGGCGTCAGTCTTTTCTTCTTTCGATACCGTCCGAAAAGGAACTTCGTTCCAAAAACTAATGCGTTAATCCAGGATATAATTTATCTTCACAACATGCGTTATTCCGAAAAACATAGGCCTTAACACTATACTAGATAATTTATACAGTGTCATTAGGCAACCTTTGCCTACACTTTACGGGACGCTGTAGTGCCTGGGATGCCAGTAATAGGCTTGCCCAGCATCTAACTAAACTATTCTCTCATCAGCTTGAGTACACCGGTGGGACATTGTTTGATGGAATAGGCTTGCCCAGCATCTAACTAAACTATTCTCTCATCAACTTGAGTACACCGGTTGGTAGTCTAGTGAGTTTCTGACGAAAAATTTACTTTTGTTTACTATGCCAGTACTCTCGAACGATGAAGGAAAACATCCTGAGGAAACCGGCATGTCGTAAAACCTAAAAAGTTCGAGAACATGTGTCTAGTGCATGACAGAAGACTCTTGAACTAAGAGCTAGAGCTCAGTAACTTTTACAGAAACAGAACATAAACAAACATTCTCTATTTTATATGTATTTATGTTATAATATGGAGGGAGTGGGGCGAGGCCTTTGCCCAACAGTGGGACATTGAGGGCTAATATAATAATAACAAATATATATGTTGTATTTTATTAGTTATGTATATATAATATATTATATAATATATATTTTTTTAACTTATTCCTTTATGTCATATCATTATATATGCCACCGTCCTAATTTGTTAATTTTATCCTGTCCATCCAAAAGTTACTTAGAAGAAATCGCTTTTAGCGATAAGGTCGCCCATTGTACTACATTGTTGCATGTTTGTTTCTAATTTATGTTATTTTTATGGTGTACATAAAGACACACAACAAAGTTGTATTCTATCTATCTTCTATCTATTTTCTCAGATAATCTACATAGCCCCAATGAAAGCGCTCGCGTCAGAAATGACGGCAAGCTTCGGACGTCGACTGAAAGGCCTCGGTATATTAGTCCGGGAGCTCACGGGAGATATGAAACTGACGAAGACTGAGATACAACAGACGCAAATGATTGTTACCACACCGGAGAAATGGGATGTTGTTACTAGGAAAGGAGCAAGTGAGATTTGTTTTTGTTGAAATGCGTAGTAGATTATGGTGCATTATTACATATTACGGTGCATAAAATGTACTAGTAAGATAGCTCTAAAGTATCAGTTCTCTGTTAGAGTGAAAATATTTTTTAAAAAACAAAGCACTCTACTAAAGAAGCTCATTAATTTTGAGTCCAAAAGTCAAAAGCGCAAAGTCAACTTAAGAAATATTTTGAAGTATGGACAGTGCCATATTGAAATATACTCGGATTGACATTTCTAATAGTAGTGAGGCCTTTATTTTCACTGGCCTTTTGACATTTGGGCCCAATCTTGTATGGAGCCTGAATGGTTTCTTTGAACCCATAACTCAGGATAACATAACTTTAGGATGTATTTATTTATTTTATCTTACCAAACTTGATGCGCTTCTATAACAAAGTCCCAAGTGAATATCTAGCCTACTATAAAATATCAGATTATTTGGATGACAAAAAAGCTTGGGACTGAATATGCTCCCAACTCGTTTTAACATAATTAAGATAAAAATGTATTAAAATTATATACAAATTGAAAAGTGACGATTCTAAACAATCCAAAGTGATTTCAATGAATAAACTAATTTTGAGTTTGAGTTTGAGTTTGATGGCTAGTAAAAAAACTAAACATCTTTCCCTTTACAGCGGATACTGAACTAGCCTCAATAGTAAAGTTAATCATCATAGACGAAGTTCATTTACTCCACGGAGACCGAGGGCCTATCGTAGAGGCGATCGTAGCACGAACGCTACGACAAATCGAGTCTTCACAGAATATGATACGAATAGTTGGTTTATCTGCTACGCTGCCCAACTATCTCGACGTTGCTAGGTGAGTTTCAACCTTATTTCTAGCGGTTTAGAGTCTACGAGTCATTTGTTGTGATCGTAGCACGAACGCTACGACAAATCAAGTCTTCACCGAATATGATACGAATTGTGGGTTCATTTGCTGTGCTGCCCAACTATCTCGACGTTGCTAGGTGAGTTTCAACCTTATTTCTAGCGGTTTAGAGTCTACGAGTCATTTGTAGTGATCGTAGCACAGACGCTACGAAATTCGAGTGTGTCCAGAACATAGTTTTCCGAATAGTGCTACGCAGCCTATCTTGATGTTGCCAGATGAGTTTCAATCTTAAATCTAAAGGCATAAAGCATTATCTGCTACGCTTTCTAACCATATCGAAGTTCAATCTTAAATCTGAAGACATAAGAACATAACATGAACGTTGCTATAAATTGAATATTGACAGAACATGATCTAAATAGTGTTAACCGCAAATCTTCTTCTCAAGCCAGTTTAAACCTAATACCTATTACAATACAGTTCATTTTTGTGATATAGATTCCTACGAGTAAACCCGAATGTTGGTCTATTCTTCTTCGACTCCCGGTTCCGTCCAGTACCATTGGAACAACAGTTCATTGGCATTAAAGATACCGGCAGTGGTGGCGGTGGGCATCTAAGACAGGTAATAAACATATTATTGGAACGAAGTTCCTTTTCGGACGGTATCGAGGAGGGGCTAGAAGAAAAAAGCGTCCGAAATTTCCGTCACGACACATACGTAGATAAAAACGTCACAGTGCGAAATGCGGAGTCGCGAACCAGTCCATAGATTGTTACATTGTTGATGAGCGTTCTTAGGATTTTATTAAATAACTAGCTGACCCGCGCAACTTCGTCTGCGCATTATTAGGATTCAAGTGCAGTGATTCAAGTGTACCTAAAGTTTATTTACACTGTGTTGGCAGTGAATCAGACCAAGGAATCAAATTTTCCATTCTAACTTTAACACCCTGTAAAACATCCATGTGGGTTGATTTTTTTAAATTAAATAAGCCTATAATGAAGTAGGTACTTAAAGCATCTACGTTCCAAATTTCATCACAATCGGTTAAGTCGTCACGGAGCAACAAAACAAACATTCACTAACACAGACTTTCTTTTCGAATCTTACGACTTTGAAACTGCCTTGCACCACCCATAGAAGTTGTTTTGAAAAAATAAAAAACTATTTATATTCTCTTTGATAAAAATACGTACGGTCTTTATTTAATAAACTTTAATTGAAATGAAAAAATGAAAAATGAAAAATAATCTTCGATCAATTAATAATTTTAGTGGGATAGGATTATTTAAGGAATAAGATCAGAGAAATAAGTATAACCTAAAGCACAGGCTAAAGTAAACATGACAAAACGCAACGATAGCGCGATCTAGAAAACGGTCAAAATTAACAGCGCCATCTAGTTGTGTTAATAATTTTAATATTAAAAATTGAAACTTCGGATGTATTGATGAGTAGATTTATAAATGATAATTTATAGCCTATGTTCATCAGAGATAATGTAGAATTCTAATGGTGAAATAATTTTTCAAATCGGTCCAGTAGTTTCGGAGCCTATTTAATTCAAACAAACAAACAAACGTTTCCTCTTTATAATATTAGTGTAGATTACCTTCATGCTCATCATTAATTTTAAAATCATTAAGTAGGTAGGTACTTACTTCAAATTTTAATTTCCAAAACGCTAACGGCCTTATTAATTAGATTACCCTAATTCTAGCTTAATACAGACAGACAGACAGAGTTACTTTCAGATTTATTATATTAAGTATGGATATGGATAGTATGGATTTAACAAAAATTTAATAACAACGTGGCGATCCCGGAGCGGGATGTATGATCCTTTAAAGTTTAGAGGTTAATATGTAGGTAAGGTCTAAGGTAGGTAAGGGAGTATTGGGCAGTAAGGCAGGTTTGGACACCACCGGCAAATCCCCGTGTTATGCCGGCCATACACCATCATGCCAATCCACCATTAGTCATGCCAATCCACCCCCATAAATGGTCAATTCTAACTGATCAAGTTCCGATTTGACGATAGGCATGATGGTTTATGGCCGACATGACACGGGGGTGTCCAAAGCTCTCTACTGCCCAATGCTCCCCTACCTCCCATATATATTTCATTGCTATATTACCACTCCCTTCCATTCATTCCATAGTTCCTAGACACTTTTTAAACTATCATGGTTTTCAACATTTTTAACACAGTTAACGGAATATTTACCATGATTTAATGTTTTTTGAGTTTCCCGATATTTCGGCGCAGTTGCATACGCCATGATCAATAGTATCTATGGTATTAATCATGGTTAATATCCCGTTACCTGTGTTAAAAATCCCAGACACTTGTCCTACCGTACTAACTGATATTTATTCTGTGGTCGCGATGTATCTTACATTTTTAAACTCATGATAACTTTTGAATAAAATGTCCAATTTCAATCATTCAAAAAGTAATCGACGGGTACTGAAACAGCCTTTACTACGAAGGAATTTATTTGGGTAAGAATAAATACCAAAATAAGAATAACGTGGTCTGCTTTTGGTCGTCATTTTTATTCACTTTTTAAATTATAAAAGTTGTTATTCTGACACAACCACAATAGTTGGACATATGCTATCGCTGACTTTTTTGTAGATATTAATACGTTCTTTAATATTGTAGAACATTTTTTTGTTCTATCATCAATAGTTTTCGCAGCGCACGCGATATGAAGAATTTTATGTTAAAAATTTTTACACCTTTGGTTACATTATTGCAATTTTCATAAGGATCTCTAATTTTTTTGAAAATAATTTATAGCCTATGTTCATCACAGATAATGTAGGATTCTAATGGTGAAAGAATTTTTCAAATCGTTCCAGTAGTTTCGGAGCCTATTCAATTCAAACAAACAAACAAACAAATGTTTCCTCTTTATAATATTATATTAAATAATTTATTTGACAAATGCGAAATGTCAAAGTTGAAACTTCGTTCCAACCGAATGTTCCACGCCACACTGACGTACTTTTTTTTTGTTGTTACTTGGGATAATCATGCACACTTGGATTGACCAACCACAAAGCTTGAAACGAGAAATCAAATCTCGAAATCTGAATCTGCGAAATGTGATTGGTCAGTTCAAGTGTACGTGGAAATATTCCGCGTATCCTTTAATTAACAAACTGTAATTATTTAAAGTGAGTCGTGATGTAGCTTTCGTTTTGTTCTCTAGAGTCTAGACATCTTCAATCGATCCCTAGATGGCGTTGTTGTCAAGATTCAAGATTTTATGTTGTAATTTTCCAACCTTTAGGCAGACTCTAATATTTGATCTCTACGGTCCGCTATTATTTGATAATACTCTTCAGACATCAAACATAAATGCCTTAAGAAAATAAAATGTCCATCTTTAGTCTGTTTTCAAACCGCACGATCATTTCAGATACAACAAATGAACGAGATATGTTACGACAAAGTTGTCGATATGGTCCAAAAAGGTCATCAAGTCATGGTTTTCGTGCACGCGCGTAACGCGACACACCAAACGGCTATGGTTCTTAAAGAACTTGCTCAGAAGAAAGGCCATCTTAAACATTTCGAACCGGAAGATTCAGGCGCGTTCCTTAAAGCCAGGAAGTCGATCGGCAGCAGTCCTAATAAGCAGCTGGTGGAATTGTTTTCTAGTGGGTTCGCTTGTCATCACGCTGGGATGCTTAGGAGCGATCGGTGAGTGGTTTTAGGTTATATAAGAATAACTAGCGGCACTCCTGAGATACCTACGTTTTTTCCCCTTTTCACACCGTTAGGGGTAGAATTCTCAAAATGTATTTCCCGTACATCATAAAAGGATTCCAAGTTTCATCATGATTGAACCTGCTAAAAATGCCGTAGACATTGTCTCATATCTTTTGTGTATTCCATATCCTTTGATCCATTCGAGACATCCATACTTAATATTATAAATGTGAAAGTAACTCTGTCTGTCTGTCTGTCTGTTTGTTACGCTTTCACGCCCAAACCGCTGAACAGATTAAGCTGAAATTTGGCATAGTTAAAGTTTGTATCCCAGGGAAGGACATAGGCTACTTTTTGTCCCGAAAAAATGAAAAACCCCGAGGGACCGCGGGTCACACCGCGGGAGCGCAGCTAGTTTCAGTATAATATTTTCTGTAGGCCCAACAAAGTCATCGGGCCATTTGCTTTATCGATAAGCTGTTATGTTTTGGTTTAATAATCTATACTTTATATTTCAGTAACATGGTTGAAAAGTACTTCTCGGAAGGATTTATAAGGGTACTTGTGTGTACTTCCACATTGGCTTGGGGCGTCAACTTGCCAGCCCACGGTGTCGTCATCAGAGTAAGTAGTTTATTTTTTAAATATTTAAATCATTTTACCACACTTTCTATGACATTTTATACAAGGTAATCGTTGGAACAAAAATACATTTTGTTCAATATACAATTGTCTATTTAATGTGCACATACTGCGCATTTTAATATTCACAACAAATATCGAAATACATAGTTAAAGTTGTTGAGTTTCATATTTCTAAACGTTAAAAACAATCTTAATTATTCATTCACCTTCCAATTTATGAATACATTCTTTTTATATAACGTATTTACCCTCCATTACCTCCCCACAGGGTACAGAAATCTACGACCAATCCCACGGCACATTCGTGGACCTATCAATACTGGACGTGCTTCAAATCTTCGGTCGTGCCGGTCGGCCTCAATTCGATACATCTGGAACAGGAATCATAATCACAACGCACGACAAACTGACGCATTATCTCAAGTCCATGACTAACCAGTTCCCGATTGAGAGCAATTTTATCAATCTGCTCGCGGATAATTTGAATGCTGAGGTAATTTTCGTTAAGATACTTTTTAATAGTAATAATGGGATATTTAGATTTACCATGATTGAACCGTGTTAAAAGTGTAGAACTGTAGATAGTTTTAAAAGTTTTTTTAAATCAACTCCAAACTTGTCTACAAAATCATAACACGCCTGCTCTTCATTGCCCACTTAATAAAACACTGGGCAACGGTGGCAAAAAATTGTGAAGTGGCATCGGTTGAGACCAACTTGTGTTTTTTTTTGACAATGTGAAGGTTTTCTAGGCTGGCTGTAGAAAAATCTTTAAAAGGCCATTGCTATTTTCTTTAACATAAGCTGACAGTTTCTCAAGAACTAAACCTTCCGCCCCCACTCCCCTCGACTTTCTTTTCTATTAGCGACACGCCATACGAACTTACTTTACTTACTTTCAAAGAACGAACTTTACGAATCAAAGATCAAGAACAAAAGATCTGCAGAATTAAGCTAAGAAGTTCTAACTAAAAAATAATCACTACCCTCAATGAAGTTATATTTTGTCGTACTCTGTATGTGTTTTGGAAAATAAACATGGTTTATTTGTATATTATTGGTAATTATTTCCAGGTCGCGTTAGGAACAGTGACGAATATAGATGAAGCTGTAGAGTGGCTCAGTTACACATACCTATTCGTGAGAATGAGGATTAATCCACAGGTAAATATCATTCATTTTTATTCATTTGTCAAAAAAAAAAACATAGATAATTACATGAAAAGTCTTAACAGATTTTTTGTTAGTTCATATAAGTTAGTAGTCAACTCTGATGACGGAGTTTAAAGGTCTCCATCATGGCTTAGTGACTTAATAGCCGGGACCGACAGTATGTTTATTATATTGTTATGTACAAATTATTATTATTTATTGAAAGGAGCCTCTTTGAGGCGCACTTAAAATCCTTTCACCACACTGGTTCGAAAGAACTAGTGACACGATAAGAAGAAGAATTGTTATGTATGTTTAAATAAAAATATTTGTACATGCACCCATTATCTATTTGGCACATCTCTCTAGCCTCAAAGGTTTGCTGGAAGAAAACTCTTTGTAGGGTTAAGCTCGCCTTTGTACGTGTCTTTTTTTTATGTCATTATCCTGTGTGTGTTTATTTTTACAATACAGAATTAAGACCGACAGTTTAACGTGCCCTCTGAAGCACAGAAGTGCTCAGTCGACAATGCTACTAGCTTCACCGATCTACCGACTTTTTCCCTCATTTACTTAGCCCTTTACATCTATATTAGATGATTTATACAGCGTCAGGAGGCAATCCATACCTACACTTAACGGGACGCTGTAGTGCCTGGGACATTGTTTGAGATGGAATAGGCTTGCCCAGCACCTAAACCATCCTCTCAGCTGAATCAGCCGCCCACAGGAGAGACGACATCAATACGTGTGGAGCTGACTAAGCTGCGGGTTTCCTCACGATGTTTTCCTTCACCGTTAAGAGCTCGTGTTATAGAACATGTAAATTTTACGAAACGAAAAATCCATTGATGCACGCCGGGATTCGAACCCACGACCTTCAGATTGAAAGTCGAGGCACAACCCCATTCGACCAACACAGTTCCCTCATTTATGCTAGGAGAATAAAGATTTTAAAAATGAAGTTTGTCTGTCTGTAGGTGTACGGCCTAAGCTACAGTGACGTACAAGATGAACCAATGTTAGAGACGAAGCGAAGGGAACTCATTACAGCCGCCGCGATGCAACTTGACAAGACGCAGATGATACGATACAATGAACGTACTGGGGATCTTAATGTCACTGGTACGATCTTTTTTATGATTTTTACTACAAATAACCAGGTTAGGAACCTGGTTATTTGTAGTAAAAATCATCTCGTATTTTATAACTACAGTAGGGCCAAGATAATAGGTCACTTATGACATTTCATCAAAATTCAACAACGTGACCTTGTAACGGCGGGCATAAAATAAGAACTGCACAATTGCTTAACTTTTTTCAATTACGTTTACATATTTATTGTAATAATGACCGATACGAGTAATTTTACGATTTGCTTTCACTAATAAACCATTCTAAACATAATAAACAATTTCTGATCTAAAGAACTGAACGTCGTTACAATGTTGCGTCAGTCAACCCTTTTTCTTTTAAACACTAGGGATGTTACTCTAAAAATCGAAAGCTGATAGGATTGTAAGTTGAATCGAATGCAATGATTACTTGTGAAGAAAAATCACCATAAATTTATAACCACGTTGTGATTATAGTAAAACCTAATTATACATATTTATTATTCTTTTAACTAACTATAAAAATACAAAAAAATAACTAAATAGAAAGGTCATTGATGTTGGGTGCAATTTAGGTGGATGTTGCTGGCAACACCAGTGCCTGTCGATGACGCATGTCATGTCGCCATAACATGATGATGACGCAGTCTTTTGTTGTTGTGCGAAGTGACTGTGCGTTTTTGGTGTGCTCTCTGTTATTTTCTTCTGATCCGGCTTTTTCATTGAACTGATCTTACTGACTACGTTTACCTGGCTATAAATTGGACTCCGATTGCTTAACGATTATTAAACAAGAAAAACATTACAGTCTTACTATGTCGAAACGGGGGAAAACTCTAAACAGTCAATCTCGCGAACTAGTGCTGAAATTGTACAATTATTTTGGACGTGAATCAGTTAACGATGGGCCTCTTTTACCATTGAAACCACCGAGAGAACGCGTTGCCGAAGCATTGGGAATAGGGAAGAAGACAGTAACTCAAATTCTGAAAGAGAAATACGGACCATCAGGCTCAGAAGATAATACTTTACGTACACCGAAAAAACGAAAGAGGGACAAGAAAATTGTTGACGTTGATAATTTTGATGCTACTGCAATTCGCAACCACATTTATGGATATTACTCGAGAAAAGAATATCCTACACGGGAAAAGCTATTGAGTTCGTTAAAAGGCGCAGGTTTATTTTTTGGAGGCAAATCGTCTCTAGCAAAGGTTTTGAAATCGATTGGCTTTAGATTTAAAAAATCCGACAAGCGGAAAATCCTGCTAGAACGCTACGATATTATTTTGAAGAGAATAACATTCTTACGTGAGGTAAATAAAATTACGGATTGGGACAATGTCGTGTTTATTGACGAAACATGGTTGAATGCGAACCATACGGTTGCGCGGACATGGACCGATGATACTGCGGCCTCCACCTCAAAAGTTCCATCGGGAAAAGGAGCCCGACTTATTATATGTCACGCGGGATCAGCTTCTCAAGGTTTTATTCCAGACTGCCTCCTCGCATTCGCCTCTAAAACTACAACAGATTACCATGAGGAAATGAACTTTGATGTTTTTAAAGAGTGGTTTGAGAAGCTGCTAGTCAGCTTAGAAAACCCATCGAAAATTATAATGGACAATGCTCCGTATCATTCTGTACAAGTTGATAAATCACCAACTCAAGCAAATAAAAAGCAAGAAATTGTCTCGTGGCTGGTAAGAAATGGTGTGGAGGCAAGTCCAACTTTATTAAAAGTTGAGTTGTTAAATCTGGTAAAAGCAACTAAGCCGTCCAAGCTCCGCTATGTAATCGATGAACTAGCCCTAGAGCATGGACACGAAGTTATTCGATTGCCTCCCTACCATTGCCAGTATAACGCCAACGAGCTTATTTGGGCACAAATAAAGGGTCATGCAGCGTGGAACAATACCGAACCACCCTTCAGTACTGCTAAAATGATGACTCTGCTACAAACTACATGTGCAGAAGTCACTACAGAAGACTGGCGAAAAGTCGTGGAGAAGACAAAGAAAATAATTTTACAAGATTTTGAACGAGATGTGAGAATAGACAATATTATTGAAAATGAATTAATAATATCTCTGAGTGCTGACAGCAGTGATGAAGATAGCAGTTCCGATAGTTCAAGTGAATAAAAGCATTTTTTTTGTTAAATTACGTAGGTACTTGTCTTATTTTGCTCCTTTAATTTATGAAAGAAAAAATAATAATGGGACAGGGATTCGCATGATCATTTTTAAAATTCACATATGTTTCAAGTCTGTATCGATTCATTCGATTCATTCATTTAATCGATGTTTTTAAGCAGGTCACCTCACTATGAATATAAAACTGACATCTGTCAAAAGTGACCTATTATCTTGGCCCTACTATAACTAACCAACAACTAAACAAAATCCACGTTTACTGCGTCCCATATAAAAAAGCTGGAAGTTTGTGAGTTTGTTTAAATGCTTGTATGTTTGTGTTTCAATCACGCCTAAACCAGTGAACCGATTTGGATGAAACTTGGAATAGGCGTAGATAGTGACCTGGCATAATATAATAGCATATAAATGTTGGTAAATATAAAATGTTGGTACCACGCGGGCGAAGCCGCGCGCAGTAGCTAGTTAAAAATAATACCATTAAAATATCCAAACTTTTGTAAGTCAAATTATAATTCACTAGCTGGGCTCCCGCGGTGTTACCCGCGGTCCCTCGGGATTTTTTTAATTTTTTCGGGATAAAAAGTAGCCTATGTCCTTCCCTGGGATACAACCTTTAACTATGCCAAATTTCAGCTTAATCTGTTCAGTGGTTTGGGCGTGAAAGCGTAACAAACAGACAGACAGACAGAGTTACTTTCACATTTATAATACTAGCTGCGCTCCCGCGGTGTGACCCGCGGTCCCTCGGGATTTTTTTAATTTTTTCGGGATAAAAAGTAGCCTATGTCCTTCCCTGGGATACAACCTTTAGCTATGCCAAATTTCAGCTTAATCTGTTCAGTGGTTTGGGCGTGAAAGCGTAACAAACAGACAGACAGACAGAGTTACTTTCACATTTATAATATTAGTATGGATATGGTTATTTTCAGATCTCGGCCGCACAGCAAGTCATTACTACATAACGAACGAGACTATGGAAGTATTCAACACTATGGTACGCAAGTCTATGACGCAAGGATATGTACTGGAAATGTTGACAAGGTGCTCTGACTTCCAGCAATTGAAGGTAAATATTAGTCATGGTCGACATTCCAAGAGCTCGTACAAAGCGTTTTGAGTCCACTTTTTTCATACGCACTGCCAAATTGTGGAACTCATTGGGGGGTACTGTATTTCCCAAAAAGTACAATATATCCTCAAATCAAGAGTAAATAGGTTCCTTCTAGAAAAGCATGCTTCATCTTAGACCTCACTACTGCTTAACATCAGGCAGAAAGAGGTCAAATCAAGAGTAAATAGGTTCCTTCTAGGAAAGCATGCTTCATCTTAGACCTCACTACTGCTTAACATCAGGCAGAAAGAGGTCAAATCAAGAGTAAATAGGTTCCTTCTAGGAAAGCATGCTCCATCTTAGACCTCACTACTGCTTAACATCAGGCAGAAAGAGGTCAAATCAAGAGTAAATAGGTTCCTTCTAGGAAAGCATGCTTCATCTTAGACCTCACTACTGCTTAACATCAGGCAGAAAGAGGTCAAATCAAGAGTAAATAGGTTCCTTCTAGGAAAGCATGCTCCATCTTAGACCTCACTACTGCTTAACATCAGGCAGAAAGAGGTCAAATCAAGAGTAAATAGGTTCCTTCTAGGAAAGCATGCTCCATCTTAGACCTCACTACTGCTTAACATCAGGCAGAAAGAGGTCAAATCAAGAGTAAATAGGTTCCTTCTAGGAAAGCATGCTCCATCTTAGACCTCACTACTGCTTAACATCAGGCAGAAAGAGGTCAAATCAAGAGTAAATAGGTTCGTTCTAGGAAAGCATGCTCCATCTTAGACCTCACTACTGCTTAACATCAGGCAGAAAGAGGTCAAATCAAGAGTAAATAGGTTCCTTCTAGGAAAGCATGCTCCATCTTAGACCTCACTACTGCTTAACATCAGGCAGTGGGAGGTCAAATGCTGACCTATTTAATTAAAAAAAAAGTTCGTTTGGCGATGAATGAATGAAAACTCTTTATTAGTGCACGAACTTTCACCACACTGGTTCGAAAAAACTAGTGACAAAAGAATAAGAATGTTGAGAATTAGTTGAAGATTACTTTATACTAAAACAAGACTTTAAAATATCCTTTTTATTAGAAACCTCTACATATAAAACTACAAAAACCAAGTTTTTTATAAAAGAAAAAAAATAAATAAGGTAAGGCGTCATTTTTTATAGACATACTCAGGGCCTTGATTCATAATACAGCGGAATGCATTCCGTTCGGAATCGACCGACAGCAACCAATCACAGTGCAAGATACGTCAAATTCGGATCAATTCCTGCACTGAGATTGGTTGCTGTCGGTCAATTCCGAACCGAATGCATTCCGCTGTATTATGAATCAAGGGCCGGATCTTTTATCCCTTTGTACGACTAATACCAATTATGAAAAATTACAATCAATTTTACGCACTGGAGTTGTTCGTTCTAATTCTTGGCCTCTTCCGCATTTTCCTACTAAAATGAAAAGTCCATCATTCATGATATAGAAAAAATCATGGTCTTTTCATGATGATACGTTTATATAAGATCATGCTATAACAATATCAATTCCTAAGGTCCGTAAAGAGGAGCTAACAGACCTCTGGTCCCTGAAGAACGAGTACTGTGAACTCCGCATCGAGGACCCTCCCGAAGACATCCACTGGAAGATCAACATTCTTCTGCAGACCTTCCTCTCGCGAGGCAGGGTCAACGCATCCTCGCTTCAATCAGACCTTAACTATATCAGTCAGGTGAGTTCGTATGGCCAACTCGGTGATGGCGTTTTTACGACAAAGGCCTCCGTCATGGCTTAACAGCGCCGGGACCAATTACACCAGTCAGGTAAGTAAGTGGCCAACGCTGGTGATGGCGTTTTTACGCCATTAAAGGCCTCGGTCATGGCTTAAAGACGCCGGGACCGTCCGTTTAATATGCCCTCTGAAGTACGGAAGTCGGATAATGCCACAAGCGATCACCCATCCTCTGTGTGACTGGAAACTTTTATTCACTTCCATCAAGAACGAGCAAGGTACACCACGAGCGCTTCATAAGAAAAGAATAGGTATAATACATCATTCAGGAGATATCAATACCCAAGGTCATAGGTACATCATTCAGATGAGTCCCCGAGGTCCGTACAGAGGTATTAGAGTCTACCGAAGCCGAAAGGGGTAGGTACAGCATCCCAACACAACCAAATCCAAAAGGATTTTCCCAAAAAAATCATTATATCCGGAAAAAACAGTGTTTGAAGATTACTGTTTGCGTATGTACTGGGCGCGTTGTTTTACGTAGATTGCTGGATTTTGAGTTTTAACTGTTTTTTTCTTTTATTAATGAAATTATCAGGTAGGTATGGTCTTATTATGTTGTCCTAGTAGTAAATAACCGAAAATAACATAAAATGATGTAGGTAAGATTAAAAAAAAAATGCGTTTTTTTTTTTGCTAAATATATTTAGAATCATGGTCTGATTGCAACCCCTCAGTTTTCGGTAGTAGTCTTTTTACACCCTGTATAAGTTCATCAAGGTCCTTAAAGACGTCGATACATAATATACGTAACATATAAATGGGGATCTATGAAGTGTGACAAGAATAAAAAAACATTGGGAGAGAATCGTAAGTTTCGAGACGTCTTTAAAAAAAAGTAGAAATTGAACTGCTGTTGTATTTTAATCCAAAAGAATTATTTTTCCAATTAATCATATGCAATGACAATCTAAAGTATTTCTTTTATTTCCCAGAACGCTGTTCGAATAGTCAGAGCACTCTTCGAAATCACCCTCCGTAAAAACAATGCGTACATGGCAGCGATCTATCTCAAAATGGCGAAGATGTTAGAACTGCAACAATGGGATTTCTATAGTGATATGCGACAGTTCAACTGCTTCGGTATTGAGACACTCAAGCATATAGAGTACCCTATGCTGAAGCCGGATCAGATACGAGATATGGATTGGAAGGAATTAGGTAAGCTGCCTAGTGATTCAGACTTCAGCGGAACGCATTCGGGTCGGAATCGGTTGTTCAAGCAACCGCAACCAATTACAGTGAAGGAATTGATCTAAAACTGACGTTTCTTGCACTGTGATTGGTTGCAGTCGGTTGAACAGCTGACCTATCAAGGATCATCTACCTGAATCAAGGGTCTGGAATAAAAATAACTCACAGAAAATGTTTCATTTTCCAAAAATATTCCCAAAATTGTTTGAAGACTAAGCAAGATTTGAATAATACTGGGCAAAGTTTTGAATCTACTAGAAAGTGAATCTGGGCAAAAATATATAACCTAACCGATCAAATCGATTTGATTTATAGTTGAGCTGTCAAATAGATAGGCTAATTAAAATCTACTTGTTAAACTTTCAACCACGCCATCGATTGTCCGGTGCAATATTAAATATTAATTTCTCATATTTTATGGAGTTTTCTTCTAGACAAAATTATAATTTCTTTGATTGAAATAAAACGGTTTTGTGCTAAATGAAAGCAATGTTTATGTAAAAAATAGGAAATGTTGACGAACACTTCAAACATCTAATTTGTGACTAAGTACTATTGTATAATACTGAACAATAGTACATAGAATCGAAATGATAGTTAGTAATTACTCCTAGACGCTGTAATAGCGGCAAAACGCAACGATAGCGCGATCTAGAAATCGCCCGTTTTTAGCAGCGCCATCTAGTTTGGTAATTCGTAAACATACACGCGCCAAATGATGGCGCGTGTAGCCATACAGACGAACAAGCAAATGTAACCCTTGTAAGAATGGTTACCTCGACCCTTAGAAGTTCGGATTTGAATTGGACCTGCATAATCGACGCCACTATGTTTGAATGCTCGAGCCGGGGTACATCTAACCGCAGGAAGAGTTCCCATGTACTGTGTCTTAACAGTGGCGTTCTGTCTAACACACGTCACACATTTTCGGATGTGTTGTTTGATTAGACTTTTGATACCTACGATCCAATAACCAGTTCTTAAATAACTTTCCATCATTTGTGCTCCTCCATGAAGTGTTTTCTGATGTGCCTCCTTTACTATGAGGTTTGACAATATTGATTCATGCGGCAATATAATGGGGTGCTTCGTCTGTTCGGAGAGCTGAGAGTTGTGAATCCGTCCACTTACTCTCATAATCCCACTTTCATCTAAGTAAGGACACAGTGATTTTAACTTTCTTGTTTTTCCCTTTAAACATCCTGGTCTAGTTTCGAACTAACAATGTGGATGATGATGATGTCCCAAGTGCTCACATCAACCTTCAAAGCACTCAAACAATCAGAGGTTGTATCGATCAATTCTTTGAGTAAAGTAGCGGACTCCAACTTCATTGAGCGCTGGGCAAATAGTTTGTTGACTATTGCATTCGATAAAAACCTCTTATTGTTGTACCTGTTTTCTAACAACTCCCAACACCGTTCATAATTGGACTCAGCTATCAGCGTATGCCTTAACATTCGGCTTCACCAGTGAGGTGCCCCTTCAGATAGTGAAGTTTCTGAACATTGTCTAGAGACTTATTCTTGTGGACGAGAGAGACAAACAAGTCTTTAAATGTGGTCCACTCATCATATTTTCCACTGAATGTTGGAATTGAGATCTTGGGCAACCTCGCTACTGAACTCGAAGTATTTTCCTTTGTACATGACACCTTTTCCGTTTTTAGAAATGATTTAATATGTGACCTAGCCATAATGTAACTTTCTTCAGTATTAGCGTAAATATCATTTTTAACATAAACTGAATTCTCCAAATCTTTTACATCATGCGATTCAAGCAATTTAGCATTATTTTCACGAAACAACGACCAATCCTTTTCCAAGTTTTCTATTCTGGCTTCAACATATTCAGCAGTAATTCTATCTTTAGGACTTTCTTGAAATTGATCAAAGCTCTTTCAATGGATTTTTGTTTTTTTTTTTTGTAAATTAATGAGAGACTCATGTTGAAACCAGAACTTCAAAATTTACACACAAGCAAGAGAAATAGTGGTTTAAATATTCACACACGGTAAAATAATGTAAAAACGGATCAATACACGGATAAAATAAAAGTTTTTAAAATTAAAAACACACAACCAAGAGACAATAATACCTAAATCAAAAATATAGCGCTTCGTAAATTTTATATGCGCTTTAACACGTGCTCTAAACGGTGAAGGAAAACATCGTGAGGAAACCAGTTAGTGTTCTTATAGGCGGCGATGGGCTTGCAACCTGTCACGTATGGAATACTAACTTCTGCAAGATGTGGGCATGTATCAAATATGTGTTTGGACATGCCTCTGACGGGAACCCCTTAGACACTCTTAGACCTCTTCAAAGGATCTGGAATAAGTAAGATCTGAGAGAATGTCTACCGCACGTTGGGGATACAGTCGTGAACCTGTTTACGTTTTTTTTTTACCAAATTGTCATTGCAGTACCCAACAGGGTGTATGTATCTCACCCACTAAGCCTACCTAGACCTAAGCTACACCTATGTACATACAAGCAATGAATAAATGAATATGAAAGCACATTCAACAATTTTTACATAGATGGCGTTGCTAATTCTTTATTCATCTGTACCTTCAGGTGATTTGATCCGAAACCCGAAAAACGCTCGTCACCTCAAGAAATGCGCCGATGAATTCCCGCTTTTGGAAATGGAAGCGAGCTTGCATCCCATCACAAGGACTGTACTACGAATACGACTCATAATCACGCCTAATTTCAAGTTAGTACATTGACTGAGTAGATTTTAAACAAAGAAGTACAGTACGCACAACCGATCTTTATCTCTGGCTATCTTTTGGCTCACAACAGCACACAGACCCCACTGTTGTACCCCACCTATGTAGGTGCCCGACTACTAGTATTTTTTTCTAGTTTGTTCTTTACCTATGCACCTACCTACTTGTTACTTGTCTTTGATTTTGTTTCTGTGTTGAAATGTTATGTGTGTCAAATAAATCTTTTATCTATCTATCTATCTCTCTGAAGTTAGGTATACTAAACGATTGCGCAGGTTTGCGCGAGTAGGCGAGATAGCACGATGCAACAAACTAAGCGAGTGAGCGAGGCAGCTATACAACGCTGTCTTCGTCTTTTAGGTGTCATCAAAAATGGGTTCTGCGCAGCTACTTCAGAGAGCTAAAGATTGGTTGTACGTACTGTACTGTGTAATTTAATTTAACAGGACTAAAGAAAAATCTTACTCAAAAATACTAACGCCACTTCGAAAGGACTTTTATTATGATATATTTTCTGTTCAATGTTATTGTGTGTCCCTGGTTCTAAGATATTACGATTTAGAATAAGTATGTAAAAATAAAATTTATGTGTGTAAAAAAAAAGACGTGTCTCGGAGAATGCCGCGGTAAAGCTATTGCATAGCATTTTTTATCAACTTGTGAGTGGGGGATGTTAGGTTATTTTCGTTACGGAATTTCTGCATTCGGTCTTCACGCTCAAGGCCCGCGATAGAAGCTATGCAATAGCTTAATAAATTGTGACGCTGTTATCCAAATGGCTAGGCGTTTAATTGAACGGCTGATTAAACCAGTTGCCTGCGACACAGACTACAAGGTTTAATATCGTAAAACCTTTATTTCAGGTGGAACGACAAATACCATGGGAAAGCGCCAGAAGCATTCTGGATATGGGTCGAAGATCCAGACACAGATATCATGTACTACCATGAATACTTCCTCATTACTAAGAAACAGGTAATAGCACTCCTATTTTCTTAGTCGTAAGGTTCAATTTTCTCATTACTTAGAAACAGGTACGAATTGCACACTTATTCTCATAGCCGTGAGGTTCAATTTACCTTCTAGTTAAAGGAAGTAAAGTTGAATTTTATGGAGCAATTGAGAATCCAAAAAGCAGTCTCACGAACTCGAAATTACCTTTTGTAACATTCAAAACTCTTTTTGTAGATTTTGTCAATTGTGATACGTGACAGGTTGCAAACCCATCGCCGCCTATCAGAATACCAAGTGGTTTCCTCACAGTCTTTTTTCTACCATGTAGAGCTTATGTTAATGCGCATATAATTATTCCTGTGTTTCTGTAATGCTATTACTTCACCTGCGTCTGAACGCGTGAAAATTAGTGTGATATATGACATTAAAAATTTGGCCTTTATATCTATATTAGATGATTTATACATCATCAGGAGGCAATCCATGCCTACACTTAACGGGACGCTGCAGTGCCTGGGACATTGTTTGAGATGGAATAGGCTTGCCCAGCACCTAAACCATCCTCTCAGCTTAATCAGCCGCCCACAGGAAAGACGACGTCAATACGTGTGGAGCTGACTAAGCTGCGTTGGAGGTTGCGTAAGGAGCTGACATTAGATGCATACATTTTATGTAAAATCTCGCACTAATTAACGCGTTAAGACGCAGGTGGATGGAGCAGTAGCATTAAGTGTGTAATAGGGTTATTTTTGTTTAAGGTGATCACGAATGAACCACAAGAGTTGATTATAACGATACCTATATCTGAGCCGTTGCCCCCTCAGTACTACATACGAGCTACTTCAGAGAGGTTTGTAAATAATGATAAAATTGTCATATTTACGTCGAGCCCGAATATTACGATGTTTAATATCACAGTAGAGGCTTAGAAGTTTATCTCCAAAGCGCTGTAGACATCTCATATCTATTCTTTAGTTAAAAGTTAATAGGCACCTTCTGGGTAAGCTCGCTCCATCGTAGACCTCACTCTTGCCTGTGTAAGTCTGAGGTCAAGAGCCGACCCATTCATCATAAAAAAAAAAAAAAGATTATTCTCTGAACACCAATTTGCACTTATGCGGAACTAAAGCCGCTACCTTTTGTGAGGTTAACACAACAAAAAATAATATTTTTTAAGTATTAGTGGAGAAAGGGGAGAAAGCCTTTTAATATAAATAAATAAGTATTCAAAGATGTCTGACTACCCCTATTATACAAAATTAAATTTTTGTTGTCAGGTGGCTTGGCTCAGAAAGTGTACTGCCATTGACATTCCAACACTTGATACTGCCGGAAACACATCCGCCGCACACAGGTAAACTAATTAGAAATTATTACCCTATAGTTAGGATATAGCTTCATTATCTTGCAAATACATTGGCGTTTTGTTTTTTCTTAATTCTTTATTGCACAAATAAAAACACAGAACAATTTAGCATAAAGAAAGGACATGTACAAAGAGTTTTCCAGCAAACCTTTGAGGCTAGAGAGATGTACAACATAGATAATATTTATTTCCTACTTTTGTTTGACATCTGTGATGAGATTTGTCACAATTCTGCCAATGACTGACATTGTCAAATGAATCAAATGTCAAATGAATTAAAGCTGTAAAATGGTGAGTCTATAGAACAAGACTCAGCTTTTTTTACCTTAAGTTATTTATTTTTTTTGTTTATCATAATTTAGACTATTATGCAATGACAGGACAAATTGTAGCAAAATTCTTAAAAAAGCATTTAATAAATAAATAATGCTGGACTTTTCGCACAGCATCATCTAGCCCCAAAGTTAGCTTGAGCTTGTGGTATGGGTACGAGATGACTGATAAACTACTTATACACCCTTATTTTGTAATTACCAAAAAAAAATAATTGGTACGCTCAGTCTCTGTAACTGATCACATTTGTGAAAAAAAAAAACAAAAAAAAAAGTCAAAATAGAATGTCCCTCAAAAAGGCTAATATTTGGTTAATCATTCGTCAATACACGTGGGGTTACTGACCGACTCCTATTCTTACGCCTAGGTCCATTCATAAATCGAATTACCTACAATGCCCACTTCGCTCATGGCAACATACCTCCCCGCCCGCGCCCCGAACACCGCACTGGCGCCAGCGTGTCGGCGCCGGCCGGCACAGGTCAGTTGGCGCCAGCCGGTCTGTTCATTTCATTTTTTCAATCCGCGCAATCAAGTTAAAACAATTTCTTGTGTGGTTGCAAAAATGGCGTATCAGTTTTCCAACAGAGAATACGCGCTCATGTTACGCACGTATTTTTTGTATGGGGAAAATGTGAGTGCAGCATTACGGATGTATCAAAATCTGTACCCTAACGAGCGACAGCCGCATCACTCCACGATGTCCAGCGTCTATCAGAGATTATTAGACAATGGATCTTTTTACGTGCCATCGCATGCGAATGGACGAGGAAGGGCTGCATACTCCCAGGACTTGTATGACGACGTACTAGATTTCTTCGAAGAAGATCCTAGGAGGACCACGTCTGATCTATGGAGTGAAATAAAAAGACTAGTGTATGTGAGTGAGCCGTCCAATGTGCAGGACCTGAAACAGCGCATGACAGACGCTTTCGATAAAGTGCAACGGCAAGACAACGTTTTGATTTCGCTGAAAAACAATCTACTCAAACGTGCGCGTCTTTGCATTGACAATGAGAGTGGGCATTTTGAACAACTTATAAAGTACTTGTAGGTTAGTGAAAGTGTAAATACGTGCGTAGATGTAGGTAAGTTAAAACTGTAAATAATTTAATTGTTGTAAATAGCTGATTGCAACTTTTTAAATACGCCAAAAGAATTTTCCACGTCTGCTATTTTCCGTAATTTTTTCAACAACAAAATTAAATGGTGGAAAAGTATTTCAAACCAAAACTAATGGCTTTTTTTACGATACCTACCTACCTAGACCTACCGACATAAATGCCTTAGATTATGAGCGAGAGCACGACGAGCGAGTAAGACAAAAAGATGTCCAGGATGGGGGTAGGACAGATAGAATGGAAAGAGAAATGAATGGAGTGCGTACAATAAGTAGTATCGTAGTATTTTCCAGTACTGTGTCCATAAAATTATGCAGGATTTTCGCTAAAAAGAAACCTCAATAACTTTGTGATAGTTAGATTAAAAAAAAATCTGACGACGCCAAAATCATAAGTAGCCTCTGCTGAAACTGCCCTTAAATTTTTTTTGGTAATTAAAAAATAAGGGTGTATACTTTTTGTTTGTAAATACATACATATTATACATAGAAACACGACACAGAGACAAATATCTGTAGGTCATACAAACATTTGTCCCGCGGCGGGGATCGAACCCGCAACCTTCTGCATCGCAGGTGGACCTTCGCCCACTGCACCACAGAGGTCGTCAAAATTCCTCAATCAAATCATCAAAATTTCCTTACAGATTTGCTAGAACTTCAACCACTGCCAGTAACAGCACTCAACAATCCATCATTCGAGCTATTATACAACTTCAGCCATTTCAACCCGATCCAGACTCAAATCTTCCACTGTTTATACCACACTGACAACAATGTGTTACTGGGAGCTCCCACAGGATCCGGGAAGACTATTGTAGCGGAGGTCGCTATGTTCCGGGTGTTTAATGAATATCCTGGATGCAAGGTAAATTAGGATGATGTATAACTGCAAACATTTCCAATATTATACGACTAACAATGTGTTGCAAGAAAAAAAAAAAAAGTCGCTATTTTCTGAGAGTTAGTTCAGTATCAAGTTAGCAAGCTAACTAGGGCATACTGCATACACACAAAAAAAAACTTAGGCCTTTACATCTATATTAGATGATTTATCAGCTTCCAGCGTCCGTATTTCCGCTGAGCTACGACCCTATTGTTTTTAAGAAGAGAGTTAATAGGCACCTTCTGGGTAAGCTCGCTCCATCGTAGACCTCACTCTTACATGTGTAAGTTTGAGGTCAAGAGCCGACCCATTCACCATAAAAAAAAAAAAAAAAAAAAAAAAATTATACAGCGTCAGGAGGCAATCTATGCCTACACTTAACGGGACGCTGTAGTGCCTGGGATATTGTTTGAGATGGAATAGGCTTGCCCAGCACCTAAACCATCCTCTCAGCCTAATCAGCCGCCCACAGGAAAGACGACGTCAATACGTATGAAGCTGACTAAGCTGCGGGTTTCCTCACGATGTTTTCCTTCACCGTTATGAGCTCGTGTTAAAGCGCATATAAATTTTTCGAAACGAAAAATCCATTGATCGGGATTCGAACCCACGACCTTCGGATTGAAAGTCGAGGCACAACCCCATTCGACCAACACGGCTCTCACATACACACATAGTCTCGCTAAAAAGAACTTGAAAATATAAAGAAGCGTCTTCAAGGGGCATTTGAAACCCTTTCATCACATCCATTTAGTCAAAGAACTAATGATACATAAGTATCATCATATTAAATAAATAAATAATAAATAAATAAATAAATAAATAATGCTGGACTTTTCACACAGCATCATCTAGCCCCAAAGTAAGCTTGAGCTTGTGGTATGGGTACTAGATGACTGATAAACTACTTATATACTTTTTGTTTGTAAATACATACATATTATACATAGAAACATCCAGACCCGAGACAAATATCTGTAGGTCATACAAACATTTGTCCCGCGGTGGGGATCGAACCCGCAACCTTCTGCATCGCAGGCGGACCTTCGCCCACTGCGCCACAGAGGTCGTCCGATATTCCCAACGACCCCTTTGACTCGAGCAGTGGGGTCGTCGGGACTTTTTATTCCCAACTACCTTAGTAGTGGGGAGGTTAGTGGGGTCGTTGGGAATATATCATCAAATACAATAAATCATACAACATCAAGTTTGCTTGTAAAAATGTTTAAGTAAATGTATTTGTGTTTGCAGGTTGTCTACATAGCGCCATTGAAAGCGCTCGTTAAGGAAAGAATCAAAGATTGGAAAGTTAGGATGGAGGAGAAATTAGGAAAACGAGTGGTTGAACTAACAGGTAAAATTGAACTAGTAGCCTTATTCTTATCCCAATAGAACTCAACCAATCACACAATACGAAAATGACAATTGAAGTCCAGGCTAGGTTTCAAATGTCAAAATGAAGTCGATATCGTTTGTCAGTTGAGTTACACAATAGGTTATATTTTTAAAGTGTTCTGTTGACCAAGTGCTTAATAAGCCCACGTCATAATTAATTAATAATAATAACAATAAATAATGCAGGACATTTCACACAGCATCACTAGCCCCAAACTAAGCAAAGGGGGAGCTAGTAACTGTTAAAATACTTATATGTATACTTTTTTTTGTAAATACATACATATTATACATAGAAACACCCAGACCCAAGATAAATAATTGCAGATCATACAAACATTTATCCCACTGCGCCACAGAGGTCGTCGAGAATATAATGAGGAAACCAGTTTACTATCATTTAACTTCTGCGCACTGTGGGCATGTCAAAGATATTGAAAATGAAAACGAAAAATATTTATTACTCAGTACAATAACAGAAAACAATGGGTAGGAACACAGTAGCAATAATAATCACTAGATATTATTACCTAACCTATGTCTACCATACCATAGAGCCATGTTGGTCGAGTGGGGTTGTGCCTCGACTTTCAATCTGAAAGTCGTGGGTTTAAATCCCGGCCATGCATCAATGGATTTTTCGTTTCGTAAAATTTATATGCGCTATAACACGAGCTCTTAACGGCGAAGGAAAACATCGTGAGGAAACCCGCAGCTTAGTCAGCTCCACACGTATCGATGTCGTCTCTCCTGTGGGCGGCTGATTAAGCTGAGAGGATGGTTTAGGTGCTGGGCAAGCCTATTCCATCTCAAACAATGTCCCAGGCATTACAGCGTCCCGTTAAGTGTAGGCATAGGTTGCCTCCTGACGCTGTATAAATCATCTAATATTGATGTAAAGGCCTAAGTTTTATGTCTACCATACTTCAGAAATACAGTCATGATCTTGCTATATTATAATAACGTATCTTACAGGTGACGTCTCACCCGATATTCGAGCAATCAAAAACTCTCACATCATTGTGACAACGCCAGAGAAATGGGACGGAATCAGTCGTTCATGGCAAACGAGGAATTACGTGCGTGATGTAGCGTTGATCGTTATCGATGAGATTCATTTATTGGGCGAAGATCGAGGCCCGGTGTTGGAAGTGATCGTGTCAAGGTAATTTGAACTTTATTTGCTGTGTTTTTGTTTCCGTATTAGTTGATCTGATCAACTAATACGGAAACAAAAACCATGATCAACTTGATCATGGAAAACCAGGATTTTACATGCAAGGCACGTTTAGTCTTTCTTAAATAAAAGAAGAAAGAAAATGAAAAACCATATCAAAATTTTCGATTCCGACGGGATTCGATAGTATCGTCTGATCGTCACTGGTTCAAATCCCGTCGGAATCGAAACTTTTGATTAAACTTTTCATTTTCTCAATGAAATACCTAAGTGTTTCACGTGATTTCTTCTAGAACGAACTTCATAGAATCACATACTTCGAGAAGACTCCGCATCATCGGTTTGTCTACTGCGCTAGCGAACGCTAAGGACCTCGCAAACTGGCTGAATATCGGTGAAATGGGCCTTTACAACTTTAGGCCTTCAGTGCGACCCGTACCGCTTGAGGTAATATCACATCTTGTATTTGGCAAACATGCCCGTAGACCCCTGAACGAAAAAAACCCCGTCACTTCTAGAAAAATTCGACATAAGCAGTCTTATTACAAGAAAATGAACCGAGTTTAAACTAAGACTAACTAAAAAACTGTCCCTAGAAAAACAATCCTTAAATACTCGTACATAGAACGCTTTTTTGTGGTAACAGTTTTGTTTTGACATGTGTCAACATGGTGTTCAACTATGGTTTAACGTTTATGTAATAGCAAGGAAGTTAGTCAGACCCCTCATCAATTAGAAAAGAGCTGATGATCTTTTCATGAAACATGGCTAAGAACACTCGGGATAAAATTATCTATGACGTAAAAAAAACTAAACGAAAATTGATTCATCCGTTTGGGAGCTACGATACCACAGACAGATACACAGACAGACACGTTAAACTTATAACACCCCTCTCTTTTTGCGTCGGGGGTTAAAAAGACACAAATTATTTGTGTTATTAAGTAATATTGTATGTATGTACAAAATAAAAAGTAAGTCATGTTATGTATGACAGTGAATTGATTATAAAAAAAAGTGATCACTACCCGAGGCGTGACATTCTAAAATAGAAGAATTATGTAGAATCGATTAAAGCTACTATACTTCAGCCAAATTCGATGTGGAATTTCTGAGTTTGTCTAGGGTTGTCAGTCACGTAATGTTCAGTGCTCACCAAACTTTGATGTTTCACTTATAAATTCTACCAGATCTGTTACAATTTTCAATGTTTACGTCACTGCTATGAACATTCTTAATAATGGAATTCACAAAACTTCACTAAATTACCGAAAACGAAAATATAAATCACAGAGCTTTCATCTCTTTATTAAAAGTGACAACCCCCGTTCCGTTTTGACGTCTTGTTCCTCATCGGTAAATTACTGCTGTCAGGTGAAAGAACTGTTATGTTTACAAAAATTCCACATCGAGTTTGGCTAGAGTATAGTTATAATTTTAATGTATGTATGAACTACTGATATTTGTCTCGGGTCTGGGTGTTTCTATGTATAATATGTATGTATTCACAAACAAAAAGTATACATATAAGTAGTTTATCAGTCATCTAGTACCCATAACACAAGCTCTGCTTACTTTGGGGCTAGATGATGCTGTGTGAAAAGTCCAGCATTATTTATTTAATATTTTCAAGTCGCTAAACTGAAAAACAATTTGTGTTACAGGTGCATATATCTGGTCACCCCGGTCGTCACTATTGTCCGAGAATGATGTCTATGAACAAACCGACCTTCCAAGCGATACGAACACATTCGCCTTGCGCGCCCGCTCTTGTATTCGTCTCTAGTAGACGACAAACTAGGTATGTCGACTAGGGATGTTACGGAGGTGGTTTAACGGAACCGAAGTCGGAGTATAATATGTTAATGGTTATAATTTCAGGCTAACAGCACTAGATCTCATAGCATATTTAGCAGCAGAAGAGAATCCTAAACAATGGCTGCACATGAAAGAATCTGAGATGGAGCTGATATTGTCCAACATCCGGGAATCAAACCTGAAACTAACGCTCGCTTTCGGTATCGGCATCCATCACGCGGGCTTGCACGAGCGAGACAGAAATACTGTGGAGGAACTCTTCATCAATCAGAAGATACAGGTATAATGAAAAAAACTGTATCTCCGAAGCGCGGTAGACATTTCTCTCAGATCTTTTTCCTTTTTGTATTCCAGATCTTTTGAAGATGTCTAAGGGGGTAGTCAGAGGCATGTTCAAATACATATTTAGAGCATGCCAACATTTTGCACAACCTAGCATTCTATACGTGACAGGTTGCAAGCCCATCGCCGCCTTTAATATTACTAACTGATTTCTTACGATATTTTGTTGGGTTCGATCCTCGCCGCGGGACAAATGTTGTATGACCTACAGATATTTGTCTCGGGTCTGGGTGTTTCTATGTATAATATGTATGTATTTACAAACAAAAAGTATATAAATACTTTATCAGTCACCTAGTACCCATAACACAAGCTCAAGCTTACTTTGGGGCTAGATGATGCTGTGTGAAAAGTCCAGCATTATTTATTTATTTTATTTTCTTTCACTGTTAAAACAGATACAAATCTAGACTCTAGACATTTATGAATTTACAAGTGGCCACTAGCGGTCACCATCAACTTTGTGAACGCGCAGAGCGTTGCTTGACTTTGAAGATCTATCAAAAACGATCTAGTAAGCTTCACCACGCTCTACTGACCTCTTTAGGCATCTTCAAACAATCTTAAGTGACCAATCACCACCTCCTCTCTCGTTCTCTTCTATCCAGTCCATCCAAAGGTTGCCTAGAAGAGATCAATCTGAGTAAAAAGGCCGCCCATTGTGCCACCACAATTAGACTTAAGTTTTTAATTTTGTAATATAGTTTAAGGTGTAACAATAAAGAATTATCTATCTATCAATCTTAGAGAATTTTTCTTTAAGATTGGGTCACTTAAGATTGTTTGAAAGTGTCTCAAATTCTGATTTATCAAATCTCATCTCTATTCCTATCTCTTAAGGTTCTAATCTGCACAGCAACATTGGCTTGGGGTGTGAACTTCCCCGCTCATTTGGTCGTTATCAAAGGAACAGAGTACTTCGATGGAAAACAGAAGAGATACGTCGATATGCCGATAACTGATGTGCTACAAATGATGGGAAGGGCTGGACGGCCGCAGGTAAATTTAGGCTCTATTGTAAAGGTTTAAAGATCAAAATTTGTGTGGCATTCAGTCAAGATTACTGACTGACACAAAAACTGTCAGTAAGTCATTATGTTTGCTATAATATGAGGATTTGTAAGGCATTTTAAATCTTATTTACATTATTTTTTTACCATGCCAATAGGTAACATATGCCTCATCTTAATGAAACAATTGTGTTTGAGATATTGTTTAGATAAAGAAAAAAAATCCCCTGAAAAATTTACATCCAATTTTAAGTTTTTCGAGGTTTTCCATCTTAAGGCGACATAGCTAAGTGTATAATGGCTGTATCAAACGCCTTGACATTATTATCTTAACCAGTATCAAAACCATTAGCACAAGTTTTCAATACATCTAAATGTTTACTATTAGACTACATATATTGTACTAGCTGCGCTCCCGCGGTGTGACCTGCGATCCCTCGGGATTTTTAAATTTTTGTCGGCATAAAAAAAAGCCATTTCCATCGCTGTGATACTACCTTTATCCATGCCAAATCTGTTCAGCGATTTGGGCGTGAAAAGGTAACAAACAGACAGAGTTACTTTCACATTTATAATATTACTAGCTGGTACCCGCAACTTCGTCTGCGAAATAACATACTCATTAGCAACGCCATCTATTGTATTTAACTGGAACTACCAACTCCCCATACAAACTTTCAACCCTTATTTCACGCCCTCCATGATTAATATATAGATTTTTTTCTGTCATAAGAACCTTCTCCTGACAATAACAAACACAACAAAAAAAGAAATAGTGAAATCGGTCCAGCCGTTCACGCGTGATGCCGTGACCAAGGGAAATAGGGATTCATTTTTATATATATAGAGATTATCATATGGATTAAATTTCAGTATGACAACGAGGGAGTAGCAGTGGTGTTAGTTCATGATCAAAAGAAGAACTTCTATAAGAAATTCCTTTACGAGCCCTTCCCAGTAGAGTCTAGTCTGTTGGGCGTGCTGCCTGACCATTTGAACGCTGAAATAGTAGCGGGTAAGATTATAATAGTTTTATTAGTTTACACTTTTATTACTATTTCTACTATGACATCTTCAGTAGTTTGACCTGAATGTCTACCGTATCTTAGGGTTTCTATCTTTCTGGAGTTAATTGATTAATAATAATAATAATAAATAACGCTGCTTTTTTTCACACAGCATCATCTAGCCCCAAAGTAAGCAGAGCTTGTGTTATGGGTACTAGATGACTGATAAACTACTTATATACTTTTTGTTTGTAAATACATACATATTATACATAGAAACACCCAGACCTGGGACAAATATCTGTAGGTCATACAAATATTTGTCCCGCGGCGGGGATCGAACCCGCAACCTTCTGCGTCGCAAGCGGACCTTCGCCCACTGCGCCACAGAGGTCGTCGGCTTTAGCTTTTATTAGCTTCTGTGGCTTCGCTTGCGTGATACCATCTTAAGTTGTGTAATTATTGTGTACAATAAAGAGTTTTTTATTTCATTCAAAACATGCAAACAAACCAAAAAACTTTTCATTTCTATTCTTGTCGCTCGTATCCGTGAAAGACTGAATACGCCTACGCGCTTATTTCTCATCAAAGCTATTATCTGGCGCAGCCTGATGGATCATACTTCTAATGGTTGATTATAGTTGTAGATGTAGATTGATTTATTTTATTTTTATTAATTTTTCGGTTACCACAGGCACAGTACAAACGAAACAAGACATCCTAGACTACATGACGTGGACATATTTCTTCCGGCGACTACTAAAGAACCCAACTTACTACAATTTGGAAAGTATAGAGGCACAAGATGTCAACTATTATTTGTCTAACTTGGTGCAGACCTCGTTAGATGCCCTGACGAATGCGAATTGTATTGAAATCGAGGAGGTAAGAACTTCTGAATATGAGCCGACTACGGCAAAGTCAAAGGAAGGGTTTTTAAGCAGACTAATTTATTGATTTATCGCGGTAGACCTAGATTACTAGACCTAGATTCCTGTGTGTGTCTATTTGTACAATAAAGAATTAAGGATTAAGAGCCAAAAACAAAAGATTCAGACAAAAATAAAACAATAACAACGTATGCCCCACCATGTTACCTCATCAGTAATATTCCCTTAATTTGTGCCTACTCTCTATCTTTTTGCCTGATATCTGCCTGCCCTAATATTTCAATATAGTACTCATGTAATCTTGATGAGGTATCAATCGATTTATTATTATTATTACATTAGATGATTATTACAAATTATCATCACAATATTTCGAAAGTCACAGTTGTCAGTTTGACAATTATTACTTTTGTTAACAGGACCAACGTACAATCCATACAACATGGATGGGCCGTATCGCGTCTTACTACTATCTATCACATAAAACAATGGCTCACTTCAGCGCGCATTTGCAAAACAATATGGGGGTAGACGAACTTCTGCGAGTTTTGTCTGACTGCGAGGAATATGCTACGTTGCCTGTTAGGCATAACGAGGATATTTTGAATGGGTAAGTTTCATTAACTTCTACGTACCTAGTACTTTTATGTACCTTTGAAGTGTAAAGCAATATTATTATTATAAAGTTTTCCCATCAAAGGTTGGTATAAATTGTATGTGTAGATGCACATTCACGTTGTTTCTGTGTACTCGGGAACGCTCAATAGACGAATGACACTCAGTGTCGCTTACGCACACAGAACCAAATCTACACAACCGTTATTGTGAGATACACTATAAAGCCGGGTCTTCTGACACTGGTTTTGTGTTTTCTAACATCTAACAAAATATGGGCCTACTGTTTTTTTTATGTATCTTAATTTAGGGACCTTGATAGATTATCGAACATGCCGGTCTCATAGGTCTCTCATTTACAAAATTATTCCTTCAATAGCCTGAGAGTCTGTCGGTAGAGCATGATGGCCGCATCAGATGCCTACTGTTTTGCAAGCAAACACGTTAGGCGAACGGAAAACATGTTTTGTTAGTTTGTTTGTTATTTTTAGTCGCAGGAGACACGCCTTAACAGTACCTATACTTACAGTACGCCTAACGGATCTAGGCATTCGTGAAGTTAGCCGTTTGTCTGCGCAGAACACAATTTTGTATGAAAAATCGGTCACTGCGCAGAAAAACGGCTAACTTCACGAATGCCTAGATCTGTTGGGCGAACTGTACTAACATACTAATAGTAGCCTTGTTATTTTTTTAGAGAATTATCCCAACAATGCCGTCTGCCAGTAGACGCGTTATCGTTAGACTCTTCGAACGTAAAAGCGTTCCTGTTACTCCAAGCTCACATGTCTCGCCTAACGCTGCCAAATACAGACTATCTGACTGACACCAAATCTGTGCTGGATCAGACTATAAGAATACTGCAGGTAAGGTTTAAAACAAACAAAAATACATAGTAAGTATAAAAAATAGCAACCATACGGGATTCGAACCCACGACCTCTGATAGTCCGTGGCGCGTTATTTAATTTATGTCCCAAAATTGTTACACGTCTAATGATCCTCGCTTCCAAGGTCATCAAGATGTTTTAGATACTATACTCATAGTACTAATATAAATAATAAATATATAATACTGTTATCTCGGTATCCCCAACAAACTTTACCTACACCAGATTATTTTTTAATAAAAGTAGCTTATATCTATATTCTAATTTCCAACTAAATATCTATATTTCCAACTATCTGTGCCAAGTTTTATCGAAATCTGTTCACCGGCTTAGACAGAGGTGAATTAATACTTGGCTTCGGAGTTAAAACTTGAAAACACAGTTTTTTGTTACTAATACATTACCTATATTCAACAGGCAATGATAGACACATCAGCAGAAAACGGCTGGCTGTCCGTCTGTCTGTCCTGCCAGATCCTCATGCAGGCAATAGTGCAAGCACGCTGGCCGTCCGACTCACCCTTGACCACTCTCCCGCACATAGAGTCCGATCATCTGTATATGTTCTCTCAAATGGCTAAAGACACGAAGAAGCCATGTGTTTTGTTAAATGGCGTGAAAGTTGCAGCACGAAGCTATGAGGTGATGGCTAAATATATGAGAAGGGAGTTTGATGAGCAGCAGATTGAACAGATACATAGGGTAAGTTATATTATTGTATTATTTTAGGCCCTTACTAATAAACTTGACACAAAGTTATGTCATGCATAAACTTAAAATTTCTATGGACATTCATAGGGTATGCATGACATAACTTTATGTCAAGTTTATTAGTAAGGGCCTATGTTTTTATTTAACTTACTCGTCCATCTGGGCGAACGTCCAAAATCTGCCATTGGTTTATCCTTAACTAGCTACTGCGCGCGGCTTCGCCCGCGTGGTACCAACATTTTGAATAGCCTGTATGCAATTCCAGGTCACTAACTACGCCTATTCCAAGTTTCATCCAAATCGGTGATTGAAACACAAACATACAAACATCTAAACAAACTCACACACTTTCAACCTATCTTTTCAATAAAAAAAAATCTTATTAACATACCGACAGATTGACATCAAAGTTATCCTAGAAGGGTTAAAATCCTTATAATATTTATTACGATAACCCAAACCAAACCAAACTAAACCTTTCTAAACATAAATGTTTATTTACAGAAACTAAGCTACCACATATTTACATGTTGGTATTGTTGTTGTTCTTAGCTCCCACTATCCCACTGCTGGACAAAGGCCTCCCCTCGAGTTTTCTCTCTTCTCTCCCCCAAGCTTTCCGGTCTAACACCGTTGCCTGCCACCCACATATTTACTTATTTTTCTAAAATGATCTGCAGGCAATAATGGACCTACCGACGTTGGACATAAAACTGCAAATCCGCGGACTTTGGTTCGACAGCGACCACGAGCAAGACAAGAGAGTTTCTCAACCACAGAGAAGAGATGATTGGATGCCTTTACACGCAAATCAGGTTAATATTTAAGTTAATTCCATGAGTGCAAAAACATATTGGGGCTTATTACAAGAAAATGAGCCGAGTTTAGACCAAGTCTAACTAAAAAACTGTCCCTAGAAAAATGATCTTTAAATACTCGCACATAGAATGCTTTTTTGTGGTTACAGTTTTGTTTTGACATGTGTCAACATGGGGTTCAACCAAGGTTATTAATAAGATTAATTTATAATTCTTTCACCACACTAGTTCGTAAGACCTAGTGACACGACAAGAAGTGCAAAAAGCGAGGCGGTCACACATCAAGAGCGGTTTATCCTATCCGTTTTCGGTATCGGACGCCGATATCGGGGGTAAATAAAATGTATGAAATATGTCCCTGTCTTTCATATTGTCCGGCCCAATATCGGAGCTCTAAGTTACGATACTACATATAATGTTAAAACTCTTTAAAACTGACCGCGCCTTGCATTTATATACACTTTTGAATGTTTACATTTTCTACCCCATCAATGACTTTTGTAAAAAAGTTAAGTCATAAATCATTTATGTAGCAGGACCGCTGGGATCACTTAGATAGTAGGTGATTCTACTCCTGTTCCTTCACGACCTATAGAACCCGGGCAACTAGCAATTAATAGTATGTTTGTTTCTCTATGAGGGCAACACACGTTTAACCCTATAGCTATTGCTTTATTATTTTTAAGCTCAATTTATTATTTTCGTACTTATTCATCATCAAATTTAAGAGCTCGGCTCTTATCGGTGCAATGATGCAACTTCCGTCACCTCTCCCTTTCCAATTCCGTCTCCTTTACTTCTTTATACGACATGACAGCGATCTTCTCTTTTATCTGACTCATGAAATTTATTCTAGGCCTTCCTCTTCCTCGTCTTCCTTCCACTTTTCCTTCTATGATGTTCTTGATAAAGCTGTCATGTTGTATAAGATGTCCAATCATTTTTCCTCTTCGATTTTGAACGGTGTTCATCAACTCTTTTCTCCTTAATTATATCCTCTCCATCCTTCTCCGTTTCGTACTTATTATACACTCATATTACGAGTGATGAGTATGAATGTGGATGGATATATATAGGGGTAGGCCTAAGAAAAGATGGATGGACTGTGTGAATGCGGATATGTTTTTGAAAGAAGTGAGTTCTGATATGACAGGTGATAGAGGGAAATGGAAGAGAAAAACATCGAAAAAATGAAATGAAAAGAGTTCGATTCCGAAAGGATTCAAACCCGCAATGATACGACGATCCTCCTAAAGCGGGAGAAAAAAGAAAAAAAATTGATGTCTTTTCATTTCACTTTCTCGATGAAATATCTAAGTGTGGTATAACACTGTAAAAATAATAAAAAATTAGAGAGAAACATGTTGTGCCGACCCCACTTAAGTGGGATAAGGGCAGGAAGAAGAGATTACCATGAATCGTCGCTGCTTAATTTATTTATTTATTGCCTCATTTTTTTTTCCAGGAATACACTCTCCTTATTTCCATGAATCGTCGCGGCGGCAATCCCAACAACGTCCTCTGCCCCCGGTTCCCGCGCGGCAAGAACGAAGGCTGGTTCGCAACTCTAGGCACCATGGACAATGGAGAGTTGCACGCCTTGAAACGAGTACCCGCGAAAGGCACTGCGCAAGTCACTTTCTTTACACCCCTTTACACAGGTAATAAATAAATAATGCTGGACATTTTTCACACAGCATCATCTAGCCCCAAACTAAGCAAAGCTTGTACTATGGAACCAGATAACTGATTTACTACTTACTTTTTGTAAATACTACATATTATACATAGAAACACCCAGACCCGAGATAAATATTTGCAGATCATATGATCTGCAAATATTTCTATATAGAAATATTTCTATATAGAATAGAATAGAATAGAATAAAGTTTTATTTTCTCCACATCATATACAACAGTTACACAATAGGTACTTAAATCTACATAATTTTATGTGGGTGAAAATACGGCTACCCCTCAGCATTTGCTCCAACAGCTCGAGAGTGTTGGAGCATTTGCTCGAACAGCTCGAGAGTGCTGGAGCGCTGGTTTTCAGTGGCGCCATACCCGTTGTGGCGCAGCACTTGCTGCGTCACGCGTCTTATTGCATAATTATCTTATTAGTTAATAAACAATTTAAAAAGACATCAAGGAATCAGGTCACTTACAGTACTTTCAAATTATTATTCAAATTATTATATAAACATTTATCCCGCTGCGGGGATCGGACCCGCAACCTTTGCGTCCCCAGCGGGCATTCACCCACTGCGCCACAGAGGTCAATAAAATTTAAAGTATTTTGATTGGTAACAAAATAGCAAGATTTGAAATTAGAATTGAAATTCAATTTACATTACTTGTTTTACGTTTATAATTATTTTCAGGTCGAATTATCTACACTGTGTACATAATGAGCGATAGTTACCTCGGCTTGGATCAACAATATGATCTACAGATTGAACTCATGGATCCACTACCTGAAGAGAATGTAGAGAAAGTTTATACCATAGATAAGACTATCATAGAGTAAAGATAATTTACTAGGAATTATAAATTGTTGTAGAAAAACAATGTATTAAATCTTAGAATAGGTATGCAAGTGTATGACACGTTCAATTAACTATTTTTAAATAAATAGTTTTATATCATTGTTATTTTTGTGTTTTTTTGTACGGACCTAACCCATCCATCATAAAAAAACGGAGCACTAATTCTTACTTAAGATAAGAACCTCAATTAGTGAAATTTGGTAGGTTGTATGGTATGGATTTAAATAAAAAATCAAATATATTCTTCATACATGTATTTACATTTATAAAAATATATATTCACAACAATATAAGTTATACAATATTATTCTTATTTTTGATATAATGTCATTGATAGTATTTTACGTTACAGTGCACAGCTAGCATGAAACATGTTTTATGTATTCTACAATTAAAAATGCAAAAGATACTTTTGTGCTTCGTATATTTAGATCGAAACATAAGATAGTGAACGTAAAAAAACATTCTATTGGGAGAAGATGACTCGACGTAAATACGGCTAAACTTTAAAGGAATGTAAAACATGCATTCATTGAACTGAAGATACTACTATTTTTACACCTAGCTGCAGTCTACTGAGACCTAAATTATATCAAACCATTATTGACACTCCTTGTAGACAACGGTTGAGCAACCACATATACACTCCCAGTCCCTCATAAGTCAAAATGTTACCTTTTGAGCATCATAATACCTTTTCATTAGTGTCATAGATTCATGAATCAGAAGCACCATTAAAAACGTAGCCTACATGAAATCATTTATTACCTACGTTTCAAGACTACCTACCTCTTAAATCTACAGAACAATGACAGTTTTGTCTAAAGAAATGAGATAAAAAAATGACTGGGTATAGTATAGAACTGATCAATAGGTATTTCTAAGTTATAATGAAATAATATGACTTTCCAGTCGCGTAGTAGGAAGAATTTAGTACATTGACGCCTCTCTATCGTTCACATACAAACAACACCTATTATGAAAGGGAGACAGCATTATAAGCATCAGCAAATTGATAGAGACAAGATTTAATAGGGATAAGGACTGTTTACTAAATTGTTCCTCCTGCACGAATTAGTGTTTACATGACAATCAAAGCTTCTTACAAAGAGCAGGAAGAAGTTGCTCTAAAAACATCCCTTCCTTTGACAGTCGGGTTAAAAGAGTAATATAAAAATATCAGTACAACCAAAGCTAAGCTCTTAAAAAACAATAAAAATAACTATCTTAAATCTCAGCTGTAAGTTTACATTATTTATGTCACGGAATTACGTACGTAATCTACTATTTCCTCTATTTCTTAAGGAAACATTTTCTATTGCCCTGTCTGGATGCAAATATTGTTTTAATATAACAAAGTATTATTTCTTAGGATTGATATTAGTGCTAACATTGTACTTATTTATAACAATAAGCTAAGTATGAAGCTGACGAAAGACAAGAGACTATTGTGTCGTAACATTAAACAGGATATGCTACTACTGAAGTCGAAGAAGTTAAATTAAATAATGCTGGACATTTCACACAGCATCACTAGCCCCAAACTAAGCAAAGATTAAATATACTATGGGAACTAGTAACTGATATACAGTTCTTCCAGCGGATCTAGGCATTCGTGAAGTTAGCTGTTTGTCTGCGCAGTGACCGCTTTTTTATACAAAACTGTTCTGCGCAGACAAACGGCTAACTTCACGAATGCCTAGATCCGTTGGGCGAACTGTACTCTTTAGTTGTCAGCTTATTTAACATTTATATACAATATGATTAATAACAATTTAAAGTGGCAAAAGATGCTTATGTCTACGCCCAGGCGCTATTCTATCAAACAACTAATGGCCAGCATTATCACAAAATGCACATCTTTGGTTGCAAAACACTCAAACAAGATCAAACATTGTCGGAGTGTTGGCATTATGTTATTTATGCTTCCTTTCCTGTTCTACAGCTCGGGCCTCTAACGCAATCTGTCTTTCACGGCTTAGAATGCCTTCCAATTGTTCTGTAAAGGCTTCAAAGGAGAACCTCGTCTCAAATCTTTTCAGACCAGCATCACCAAGTTTCTCACAAAGATCCGGGTTGATCATTAACTTGCTCATAGCTTCAGCAAAAGATTTACTGTTCGGCTCACATAAAAACCCTGTTACTTCATTCACTACAGTTTCAGTTGGACCACCACTGTTCACAGCGATGACTGGTTTGCGGTAATACATTGCTTCTAATGGGACGATGCCAAAATGTTCATTTGAAGGGGTGTAGACCAATGCCTTACAGTTATACAACAGTGAAACCTTTTCTACATCTTTTGGTGACTTCATAAACGTGACTTTGTCTTCTATGTCCAATTCAGCTGCTAAATCTGTCAGCTCCATGTAATGCTCCATGTTTTCTAAGTTAATTGGATCAAAGCCTCCAGCCATGATCAAATGCACTCTGTTCCAATCATCTTCACTGATGATGTGTTTCAAATGCTCCAATGCTCTCAATGCCAACTTGAGGTTCTTCTTTCTCTCATACCTATTTATTGACAGAAATATAAACTTGTCTGTTCCAACAGGAACCACCTCCTTCAAAGGCTTTGGTACAGTGGCCTTGAAAAACTCAATATTGATAGATGGATAACAAATATCAGGAATTTCTTTTATACCTTGGAATGCCTCTTGGTAAACCCGGGCAGTGTATTTGCTGTTCACCAAGACTTTATCAGCTCTGGCTGTGGTCAACTCCTCCAACCAATTCAATGGGTATCTGTACAGCTTCTTCAAGAACCCACCTTCAGTTGTCAATAGTTTGTCAGGATGATGGCAGTAGAAGACTATACGAAAAGGTCCCCTAGCCATTTTTAAAAATGGAATGCATAGAGATATCAAATCTGTGAATATAAGAGCCGGTTCCTCATCAGGGATAACATACCAAGCCATGTACACAGCAGCATAGACCATTCGAACGTACGCGCACATCGCTTTGAACCTCCAAAAGATAGATCGTGGTATCCAATCGCCGACCACCGTCACTGGAAACGTTCCATCCCGGGTCTCGGAGAAGCAATGTGTGGGATCGTGGTGATTGGTGTAGAAAGACACTTCGTGGCCCTTCTTTTTGAAAGCCAATGCGGCATCGATGACTAGTCGCTCAGCCCCACCGATACCCAGGTCGGGATGTAGGAATATTATCTTTACCATATTTACAGCAATTTCCAATGTGGTAGTGGAAGATTACACCATCTAGCAGCTCCAAAATCTTTTTATTGCCTTTACTTTACAGTTCTCTCTTCTCGTCCTTGGACTATTCTGACTGACTGACGGCAAGGTAAACGGCAACAAACAAATCGATCGATCGGCGAAAAACCGACTTGACTGACAACAAACTAACTGGCTGACGTGCGTGACATGAAAGAAGTATCCTTCTGACAATGACAAAATGACCAAAGAGGGCTGGGTGGTAGGGACAGTGTTTCCAGATTGAGGGCTTTTTTCCCCATTTTGGGGAAAAATTAAAATTTTGTAGAAGTTTTGGGAAGATGAAAACTGTGGGGAAAATTCTGGGGAACGCATTTTAATAGCAATACTTAGTTTGAACAATGATGAGGTTCAGGAATTGTGGGATGTATTAAGTAGGTAGGTAGTAAATATTGATGAATAAATAAATAGAGTTAGAGTAAACACTGTGTTTTATTAAGTGGATGTCGAATAAGTAATAAAATACAAGGACAAATTAATTTTCACAATAGATTTATTTCTTAATAGATAAAAAAATATTTTGTGGAAAATGGGAGGAAAAAGTATCTTTTTGGGAAAAATTTAATCTGATCTGGGGAAATTTCACATACATAACCCTGGAAGACACTGGGTAGTGACATTCAGTAAAATTAAACGTTGGGTGGACACATAAATAAAGGATGTACCAAAAAGGTACCATGCTAAATCTATGGGTGGATATGGACACAATGTCCCACGCTTTTCCAGTTGTCCTTGACTTATATAATTTTACCTTTATTCTAATTAGGCATGCACCCACTTAGTTTTTTTTAAGCAGGTAATATAACAAGCTCTATTCAAGGAAAATAATAAATTCTAAGCCTGACAGGTTGAACAGATTTATTTGAATGTTTAAAAACCACACACAAAATAATTCACTTACAAAGGAAATTATGGAATGCTAGTTATCTTGTTAGCTTATTATAAACTATTATGATAAATTTGTTCATGGAGCAGAGTCGCTAGAGAGAGATATAGATGGAAAGAACTGGAGGAGACTTTACCGCTGAAGGTAACTAAACCGCTAACTTAACTTATGTTCTGTGTGTAAGGACCTACACACAGAACATAAGTTAAGTTAGATTTAAATACTTTTTCAAAATCAATTTTTTATTCCTAAGCGTCTTTATAGTTTAATTGTGAGTAAGGAAAATAAAAGTTTTTTATTTAATTATTATGATAAATTTGTTCAGAAATAACTTAAGATTAGCTATTACATACATGATACTAAAATTATAATTCATCTTTCCTCTCAATCTTGACTAAATCCACATGGAATGTTAGAGTAGCCGATTTAGGAATCTTTGGTGGTGCTCCAGCTTCACCGTAAGCCAGTTCTGGAGGAATGACCAGCTTCCTCTGCTCTCCCTCGCACATGCCAAGAAGCCCTTGGTCCCAGCCTTTGATTACTTGACCCGAACCCAAAGTAAATGTGAGTGGGTTGCCTCGTGGGATAGAGCTGTCAAATTCTGTGCCATCATCCAAAGTTCCCTGAAAAAATGCTTCAATAAATACATTTGAATGGTACAATAGATGGGTAATTAGATATTTGAGTGGTTAAAAATGCTAAGAAGTTTGACCATCATCTTGCAGATTCAGAACTATTACTAGTAGTAAAACAATACCGTATAGTGCATGTGCAGTAGATCCCCCTTTTTACTCTTGATGGGACATTCTGCGGGGCGTTTCTTTACACCTATTTGCAATTTCTTTGGTGCCGAGTTCGCAATCACTACATGTGAAATCACACTCATGAGAACAATCACAAATATTAGTAATTTGCACAGTGTCAGTAAAGCGGTCTTCATCTTTCTTAAATTGATAATAGATACCACTTGAAACTAAATTGATTGATTAAATTTTATTTTTCATACACCGCTTGAAGAAAATAAATCAACAACAGACAGACAGACAGCCATCAACAAACCAAACTTATGACACAACAGACAACATAACAAACACAACACAACCAATCAAATCGTTCCAGCTCAGTTCCTAACTTCATGTCATGATGTCACTCTCTTTCGTGACGTCAACGTCATACAACCATAGACATTCTTCCATTCAACCAGACGAACCTTCAAACTAAACGATCAAGGAATCAATTGATTGATCAATCAAACATTTTCCATAGCACTCAATGTACTCACTATAATCCATAGATTTAGCCTGGTACCTCTTTGGTACAGATAGATTTCGCATTTCAAGTTGAACTATGAACATTTTCTGTCATACTCGTCACTCTATGGCCCATTTTGCCTGTGTTTAGCCATGGGTAACTCAGTTAAAAATCGTGATCTGTAGGTTTAAGGTATTTTTGAATCATGATGTATACCTGAATCACAACTCAACAGCTCCAACAGTCCTAAAGTTTCTTTAGTTTATTATTCCAAAATATTTTTCTAGTTGTAAGGGATGGTGTACGGCATCCCTTATATTTGTTTATGGTTTATATAGTTTTTAGCCCTATCGAGAATGGTAATAATTGCTGTTTTAGTCTGTGGTCTCCGACATCTCTCGTCTATGGTTGTAATGACAAAGACAGTTCAAGTCAAGCTTTTGTCTTATTTTAATAAACATTAAATTACATTGGACAGTTCATAAATTACGTTAACATATATTACTACCATTTAATAAAAAAATAGCCTGATGTTATTATAATAAACGCTCATTAACGCTTTGCACTAAGATAAATAAAACGGAAGTTGTATTGCAACTTCCGTTTTATTTATTTCGTTTGCCCGGAAGCTACACACAGCGCCATGCAGCACGATAGATGGACACGGCAGCAGTCGTAAACTCAAACCTGAGTTTCAATAATAGACCTTATTCCTAGGAGTTAAAATCGAAATTACTAATTGATATTAGTCAGTTCTTCAGTCAAATACGTACGTCGTACTTCAGATCAATCAGTCAAACTCAGCTTTTCGATTAAAGACCTTAACAGTATTGAAATAAAACACAATATAGGTATCGGAGCTTTTGGACTGATGGAGAAGGATGGATTTGATCTGTTAGGGTCTGTTTACGTCATTTTTTCGAATAAAGACTTTAACGCCATTGAAATAAAACACATTTTAATATTGCATGATCTTGAGTTTCGTTAGACTTTAATGACTTTTTGGTTCTGAGCATCGGAAAGACGTAGACGGATTCGATGTACAGGTACTGTTTACGTTACAGATCGGTTTTTTGAATAAAGACTTTATCTTCATTGGAATAAGAAACAATATATTATTGAATTGTCTAGAGTTTTCTTTTACTTGTACGACTTTTTGGTTCGGAGCATTGATTGACATGATGGAGAAGGACGGATTTGATGTATATTATCAGTTTGTCACAGCTTCGCTTTTCAAATAGAGACTTTAGCGCTATTGTAATAAACCACAATACAATATTGACTTGCCTTGGATTGGGACGGAATTGGATCTGTTGAGCCGAAATGTTTTGCCAAGACTTGAAAGACGTATACCGATTTCGGTTGAGCTGCGAGTTATGAGTACATATCCATCCTTCTACCCACGGCTACCTGTGTTAAAAAGAGCGGTCGCGATAGATACTTACGTGCGATTTTTTACGCAGCGCGCCACTCTAACATCAGAGCTTTCTTGTTTACTAACCAGCTGGTTACCAAGTTCGCGGTGAAAAATTACGGGTTTTCTCCTAAATGAATGTTTTTTTGGACTGTGTTTGTGATATGGTGTTAGTTTGGCAATGATGTCTTGTGCTGATCCACAATGTCGAAGCAAATTGGGTGTGCTTAGGGAGAATGAAGCAAATATTTATTTTCATCGGTAAGTCATACCAGTGAAAAATACGTTTGTGCTTAGAATTACGGAAGCTATTTTACAAACATTGTATCATTGCATCATTTAACATCGTTTTACATCGATTTCATGCGTGTATTTGGATAATCTCAATTAGAATTTTCATTCTAGCGAAATTTACATTCCTTTTTTGACATTTCTTGTACTCCATAGCTGCGCAATAGTGCTGTAGTTGTGTCGACATATTTATCGATATTAATAATTTTTTTGTGTAGGTACTAGGCACATAACTATTAACTTTTCATTTTTACTTTCTGGAAATAGGATTCCAGCTGACCTAGATTTAAAAAAATCGTGGATCAAAAATATCAAGAAATGCGAAGAATGGAGTCCTACACAATACACAAGAATATGTTCCTTACACTGAAAAACCATGTTATCGTGAAGGATATGGACGAAAAATTCTGCATTCATATGCAGTGCCCACAATATTTCCAAACCAACTTTTGTCGTGCAAACCTGTAAGTACGAAAATATCAAGTAATTTTAAGTGAAAACTTCTGAAGAAGTTTTCAGCGTGTTAGGCATTTTTAAGATGGGGAAAATATAGCCAGTTGAGTTACACAAGATGAGGCGAGTTTGAATTTAATAGGTAACTATTTTTCATGCTGGTTTCTTTATTAAAGCTCAATTCAATGGTTCGTTTGATGAATTAAAGGTGGATAACTGGATACGGATCCTACCCTCAATAATGGATTCTTTATTTTCAGAAATTACCCAGAAAAAGAAAGCTCGTAGCTAGACATTCTGGCCTCTGGCTATGGTGCGTCTACAAATACTGCTATAGATATCGAGGAATACCAGGTAAGCAGTCTGTTAATCGGTTAAATCTTTAATTTTACACTATGTATCTACCTTACAAAGTTAATATCCAATTATTTATTTTCAGAAATTACCTAAAAAACGAAAGCTGACTATGATGTAAGTAAATACATCTTCTGCCATAAATATCGACGAAGATCGAGTAACCAGTTCATTGATAAAGTATCTACAAGTTAAGTGCCTGCTTACCTACTAATACCATAAACGCAAATGTTTGTGTTTGTGACTATTGAGGAAGTCAATCAAAGTAATTTTCAATATAGCACCAAGTCTCTTGGCCGGCACTTTTGACTTTTGGGCCCAGCCTGTATTAAACGTGAATGGCATCCTTTGTATTAGTTACAAATTAAATAATGAATATTTGTATATTTATACACATGATAGGTTAGGTAGTAATATCTAATGATTATTATTATTGCTACTGTGTTCCTACCTATTTTTCTGTTATTGTACTGAGTATTGTAGTATTGTAATAAGTTGAGAATTGTAATAAAAAAAATATATTTTCATTTGCAATTTTTTTTTCATTTTCATACCTACCAACACAAGCTCTTCTACTTTGGGGCTAGATGATGCTGTGTGAAAAGTCCTGCATTATTTATTTATAGCCAAAATAATAAAACTTTATAGCAAATAACATTTTATTACGTTCTACAGTAATAAAAGAATACCTATAGAATAGACAATTCTAAAAATTCATTAAATACTTTTTAATGTGATTATCGATAAGAAATGTACAGCACTATTCTACGTTTAAAACATATCAATAGTTGTCTATGAATGTGTTGAAAAGTGGAGACGCTCAAATTACTCTAAAGTTCTATCTAGTACATCCTATATATATGCTATAATCGTGTAGAACATCACTATCTGTTTTGATTTGATTCAAATTTCAATTTGAAAAAAAGGCGGGAAACTCGAACAGGGAAGCCGCGTTTTTTCTTGCGAATTTTTGAAATTTTAAATTTAAATAGCTATTCAGGACAGGTAGTGCTGCTGAGTGCTTTTTATATCTTTATTTTTGTAGTTATATATATTTCTTCTGATTTGGTAAGTCTTTTATCTATTTATTGTCTTTCATGGAGGAGCCCCCGGACCCGGGGGACCCAGTCCCTGCGGTAGGGTGTAACATTACAATAAGTACTGGCAATTCATTTGAAAAACTATTATCCAATGACTCTGCTATGGACACAGAATCATCTGTGACCAATCCGTCCAATAAAAGAAAGAGAACCCGCATGCACAAAGTTTGCAAGAGCTGCAACAAAAGAAAGAGACATGGTGATGGAACAAAAGGTTGTCACTGTGACGAATCACCAGTGAATGAGCCCCAGTCGGAATCCATTCCTCACTCCAATGTCACGTCGTCAGAACCAGTCAACTCATCTTCTCCCACAGCTCCACCTACTGCTCCCACGGCTCCACCTTCATCTCCACCGGTGTCGGTTGCCAGAACTCAATATGAGTCGTCCGACAGCGGACCATTTATTGTTCACGTACAAAGAATTACAGATGCACCCAATGATAGTACCACACTCCACCCCATAATGTTTGGGAAATTTTTGCGAAGAAATAACTTTTATAATATTGTCAATGGCAGTGTTAAAAAGATAGGTCGTAACAGAGTCTCATTAGCATTTAATAGCCACCGTGATGCCAATGCATTTATCAGTCATGATAGTCTGTCTGTCAACAAATTGAAAGCTTTCATCCCCACCTACAGTGTATCTCGTATGGGTGTTGTTAGAGGAGTACCTACTGACCTCTCCCCAGAGGAGATGCTAGAATGCACAACGGTTCCACAGGGTTGTGGAAAAATTCTTAAACTCCGAAGAATGAACTACAAAGACACTTCTAATGGAACTGTAGAATGGAAGCCAACTCAGACGGTAGTTGTTACATTTGACGGCCAGGTCCTGCCGAGCCGTGTTTATATGTGTTACAATGCATTGATTGTACAATTATATACTTACCCAACCATCCAATGTTACAACTGCTGTCGGTTTGGACATACTAAAATGCAGTGTAGGTCTAAGCCCCGCTGTTTTAAGTGTGGCCAAGAACACTCTGGTGATGGCTGTGATGTTGATGAAGAATGCATTTCCTGCTGCTCATGTGGAGGAATACACTTTGCCACTAGTAAAACTTGCCCAGAATATGTCAGACAACAAAAAATTAAATTTTCAATGGCAGAAAAGTGTATTTCTTACGCAGAGGCATCAAAAATTCACCCACCTATGTCTAGGTCTTATGCTGAAATCCTTGCAACATCCAAAGATCAATCTGTTCCATCTCAAAAACCCCTTAGAAGTCAAAATTCTTCAGTACCCAGTCAGTCATACAGAAAAACTATATTTTTAAAACCAAAAGCGTATTCTAAACAAGCCCAAGGCTATGATAAAAAAGCTCACTTTGACATTGCTGGTCAACCATCCCCAACCCTTCCTAATGGTTGTGCTTTGGTTGAAGATAAACAACTTAATATAAATGACATTATTAATCTTTTAAAAACATTATTACAGTCTAATATCATTGAACCGACCAACGCAGCTAAAATCATAGACACAATTAGTATACTACACAACCACAATGGATCACACCAGATCCGCAGTTCAATGGAACTGCAGGAGTGTAGTAAGTAAAAAACATGAAATTATTAACTTAACTAATTTATTTAACCCATTTCTTATTGCCATTACAGAGTCCTGGCTTAGGCCGGACTCTGTGTTTAAATTGAGCGGCTTCTCCTGCATCAGGGATGATAGGCTTGATGGTTACGGAGGAGCTGCTCTTCTTATTAAAAATTCTTTTTGTTTTTCTACATTTTCATTACCACATCATGATACCAATAATTTTACTGCTATTGCCTGCATTATTAATAAAATATGTTTTGTATGTATTTATGTACCTCATCCTTCATTACCAATTTTTAATGAAATAGAAAACTTGCTTTCTCATATTCCAAAGCCGTGTGTAGTGATGGGAGACTTTAATGCTCATCATAGATCATGGGGTAGCACATTATCCAACAGCTACGGTAGAGATCTCATTGAAATAATAGACAGACAAAATTTATGCATTTTAAATGATGGATCTCCAACACGCAGATCTAAACCATCTGAAAACAATAGTGCAGTTGACTTAACAATAACTTCTCCTAGCTTAGCTTCTTCAGTTTCTTGGGAAACTGAGCCATCCACCTATGGAAGTGATCATTTCCCTATAGTTTTAAAGTTTTCTAAATTTACAGCTACTGAGGTTCCCAGACCTCCACCCAGAATGGTTCACAAAATAAAAAGTGACAAATGGTCTGACTTTACTATGTATGTTGAAAACAACATTTCAGCCCTGTCTCAGAATTTCCAGGATATCTCCTGCTGTGCAGATAGTTTATCTAAAAACTTAATAGATGCCGCAAATTTAAACTTCCCATTAAAAAATAAAGCTTCTGGTAGGTTATCATCTCCGCCATGGTGGGACACTGAATGTAGTATAGCTGTCGCCGAAAGAAAGGAGGCAGAGAGAAACTATAATATGAATATGACTGAACACAATTTTGATATTTTATGCGACATAATAGCGAAAACAAAAAAAATATTGAAAGATAAAAAATTCCAGGGTTGGAGGAAATTTTGTCTAAGTATATCACCGAATACAAAATCTTCCGATGTCTGGAGTAATATTAGACGTTACAGGATTGGAGTTAGTACTTCAAATGTTTCAGTTATGCCTCCTTCTTTAAACGACAGCTTCTTAGATCTTTTGGCTCCTCCAACTGCACCTACAAGAGAACTATTTACACTGATGCATGTCATCCAGCCTGCTTGTCCCAATGGTCTTGATGCACCCTTTTCTTTATACGAGCTAAAAGGTGTTTTGATGGATAGACTTGATACATCACCAGGAATCGATGGTATTCCTTACTCATTCTATTCACATCTTGGCGAAGGCACCATGCAGTATCTCCTCAATCTTATCAATTCTGTCATGTTGACAGGTGACATTCCTACAAAATGGAAAACACAGATAGTGTTGCCTATTTTAAAACCAACAAAAAATCCTGCTGATCATATGTCCTATCGACCCATAGCATTATCTCCCGTAATTATTAAAATAGCAGAACATTTAGTTAAAAATAGAATAGAGTGGTTAGTTGAAAGTCAAAATGTTTTACCTAATAGTCAATACGGATTTAGAAAAGGCAGAAGTTCTGCAGATAGCTTAGGTGTTTTCTTAACGGACATTCGTATTGCCTTTTCTCAAAATAGTTATGTTGTAGCAACATTCTTAGATATAAAATCAGCTTATGACAATGTTCTCATTGAAGTATTAGTTAGGAAATTACAAGTTTTAAAAATTCCAGCCATCTTCATCAATTTTATTCAGAATATGCTAGCTGGTCGAATTTTATTATTAAACTCCTCCAACACCTCTAGAGTTGCTTGGAAAGGATTACCTCAGGGATCCGTTTTAAGCCCTCTTCTATATAACATTTATACATATGACCTAGAAGCATCTGTGAATGACTCGGTTAGTATTTTACAATACGCCGACGATCTTCTATTGTATTCTATCAGCTCCTGTATTACTACTGCAGCCTTCAATGTGTCATTTGCTTTAAAGTCTCTAAAATTATGGTTAGATAAACATGGCTTAGAATTATCACCTACTAAAAGCATTATTGTTCCTTTCACGCGGAAAAAGAACATACCACCTTTGAATATATTTTATAATGGAGTATGTATTCCTGTGAGAAGTCATGCAAGATTTCTGGGCGTTTTATTAGACTGTAAACTCACTGGTCGTCCTCACTGTGATTATGTGGTGGAAAAATGTGAAAAAAATCTTAATTTATTAAGATGTCTTACAGGAGTATGGTGGGGTGCCCATCCTTTTTCTTTGAAACTAGTTTACAATGCTTTAATTAGAAGCACATTAGATTATGGCTCTTATTTGTTGGAGCCTGGTAGAGTGGAGGCTTTCAGGAGATTAGATGCCATACAAGCACGAGCAATGCGTATAATAATGGGAGCTATGAAGTCTAGTCCCATTAACGCTCTACAAGTAGAATGTTGCGATCCACCTCTATTCATGAGACGCCAATATTTGTGCAATAGATTTTTCTTTCGTGCTTTACAGTTTTCGAACCATCAGCTTCACCCTAAAATTAAAATACTTTCAGAACTCATTACTTCTTCGCCGTATTGGAATCATAAATCCCCTCCCAATTTAATAAATAGTTATAATATATATAAATCCTTGTCAGCTCCTATAGAACAGTCTCAGTTTCTTCCAATTTATCATTGTAACTATAAAGCATTAACTCTACCTCCTAAAGTTTATTTTGATCTAAATATTGATCGTAATGATATACATGCTAACATTTATTTTAAATCAGAAGTTGATAATCGCTGGAATGGATGGCATCAGATATTTACTGATGCATCCAAACACTTGCAAGGCAGTGTGGGTGTAGGTGTTTATCATAAACAGTTTGACATTGTGCAAAAAATCAAATTACCTTCAGAGACGTCTGTTTTTTCTGGTGAATGTTTTGGCATCACGAAGGCATTGGAGTACGTTTTATTAATGAAACTTAAAAAATCAGTAATATTTTCCGATTCCAAAAGTGCATTACAATCGCTTGTTAAATATTCTTTCCGGTCTAAATCATCCTATCCACTTATAATAGATGCTAGAACTAAATTGTTACAGTGTGAATTAAACGACTTGACTGTCGTTTTTGCTTGGATTCCCAGTCATTGTGGAATTATGGGTAACACCCGTGCAGACAAGTTAGCAAATGAAGCTGTGGAGTGTGGTGACATCTTTCCATTCAAAATTTATTCTCACGATCTTGGTTCTCTTTCCAGGATTTATCTCAGGAGATCTTGGGATGAATCTTGGAATGAATCTAGTACTAAGAAAGGCAAACATTTCAAACAAATACAAAAAACTATCCCATTAAAACCATGGTTTTTTAAAATTAAACTCAGTAAACGTGCCACTTCTATACTTATACGAATGCGTCTGGGGCACTCATGTACCCCAGCACATTTATCGAAGATGAAAATCATTTCTGAACCGACCTGCACTTGTGGAGATGAATTTGGAGATACAAATCATATATTCTTTGCTTGTCCACAGTATGACCATGCCTCTTTCTTTTATGATCTCTTATCTTGTAATGTTCCTCTTCCAACCAATATTACTGTACTTCTTTCTTCTTTAGATTCTAATATTTATAATTGTCTAGCTTCTTTTATTTGTAACAATAATATTAATATTTAATTTTTCATATTTTTATATTACTTATTCTATTAATATTTAGTTATAATTCCTACCTGTATCCACTACCTCTCCTGACCCCGTCCTAGTCCGCGGTATTTCATAACTTCTGTTTCCTTAATTTTTTCAATGAAAAATGGCGCATGCACACTTTTTGCGAAGCCAAAAAAAAAAAAAAAAAAAAAAAAAAAAAATCAATTTGATTCGGCATAAGTTTTGTACATTGCATACTTAGAGATAGTTTTGTATTAGAAACTTTACGATTCAAATGATATATTGTTATTTTAAAGTTCCATTGAGTTAGTTGTAATGATGAACACAAAGAAAAATCCACTGGACAACTACAAAAAGTTCCTGCTCAACAGGTCGAGCTGCAGCACTCCATTCGTTGAGTTTCTTGAACATTGCATTGCTACTGAAGATGAAGCTGCTAACCACTGTTTTCATAAATTTATAGTAAGTTCTATGTAGTGTATCTATCTATCTATCCAGCCGGTAGCACCCACTGTTGGGTATAGGCCTCTTCTCTTTCACGCCATGTAGTGTATAGGTAACTACTATTATTACTTTTTTCTCTGACAAACATGTCAAAATAAAAAATAACAAATAAATAGGTTTAACTATGTTCATAAGTTAAGGTAAGAAGCCGGTTACCGCTTGGGATCAGAGGAGTCTGTATAAATAACTTGACATAAATAAGTTACTAAACTGGTGATTTTTAGATCCATGGCTGGTCGGACTCCAACGCAAATCTCTATGAAGCCCTCGGCGATTACTTCACCGCATCATTTATACCAGTAGCATCATCAACTGTGGCCGGCATCACATCCTTCTACACCAGCAACCTGTCCTTTGTGAACAAGGTCATACGATATGACTTCATGTTTCCTTACATTCAAAACATGTATAATATTGATGTACTGTTTAATGACAAGACTTCGACAGAATTGTTTGATTTGTGTATTACTGTCGATGATGTGTTAGCTGGGGTAGTAAGCCGGCGATTCTCTGATAAATGTGAATTGGATCTGTCTAATTTCTGCAATGATCAAGGTATGCAATTGTATTATTATACCTATAAATTATAACTGCATCATGCAGTCATTATAACACATGCAGTCAATGCATCAAGGATAACAAAAAAGAATCAGCCTTATCAGTTAAGCTGTTCTTGAGTTTGTTTGTTTTGGATTTCATTCTGTTGTTATTTTACCTAATAAAAACTTACCTTTTGTTTTTGTAGAACATTCAAAAACTATACAAAAAATGTATAATGTTTGTTTCAGAGTTTGCAGACAGAAAGATAGAATTCCATAAAATATCACTGCTTAGTCAATTTAAAATATTGATGCTAAGAATGGGAAGAGACACCAAAGCATTGAACCTCAGCAATAATGACTTAGTGTAAATAGTTTTTATACAAAATAATTACTTAAAATTTGTCTGTTTTAATTCTTACTAAAAGTATTTTTGTTCTCTTTCAGGCAACCACCTATTGAAATCCTAAACTTTTTTATCAAAGGCGATCTAACATCTATTAATTTAAGCAATAACAAGGTAAGTGATTGTCAAACCACAGTGTCTTATTTAACACGTTCAGTGTCCGTAACACACAATGGGACACTACAAAATTTTGATGTGTGGCCCTCCATCAAAGGGAATAGCAGAGAATCTATGACATTCTGCATTTGCCCAACTATTTTACATGTAGATATTTCACCATCTATGCCATAGATGAAACACCATCTATGCCATAGATGAAATGATGAAATGACACTTGTTCTACAAGTATCTTGCCTGTGACTATCCCTCGACATCTACAAAAGATTGTATGATTAGCAGAGATATCTACTGTTTCAAAAGAATTTAAAAGGCTATTATTTTTATTAGTTTAGGCCTTAGTATAACGGATAAAACTATTTTATTACCATTATTCTTGCAGATAACTTCAATATCAGATTTGTTCCGAGTGAGTAGTAAGATTGAAAAGCTATGGGTGGAAGGGAATCCTCTCTGTGATGAAATAGAGCCTTCAGTCTATGTCAAAAGTATCACAATGAAGTTTCCAAGGTTGACTGAACTAGTAAGTACAGTACATTCAACAGATCTAGGCTTTGAAGTTAGCCATTTTGATGTGCAGTACATTTTTCATACACTGGGCATCGAATTTTATTTCATCTTCATTCCAAAACTAGCTGTGCCTGCGACTGCGTTCTCCAGGGCGGTACTCATCCATACTAATATTATAAAGCTGATAATTAGAGGATTAGCGAATTTATATGTTACGTTGCCCAAAACGCAACGATAGCGCGATCTAATTTTTCCTGTGGCGCCATCTATTATGTAGTAAAATGTCTCTGTTTGTCTGTCTGTTTGTTACCTTTTTACGCCTAAACCGCTGAACAGATTATGCTGAAATATAACATGGATAAAGATTATGTTCCAGGGACGGACATAGGCTACTTTTTTTTTCCAACATTTTTTGCTGAACAAGTCGCGGGTACCAGCTAGTTAGCTAATAATATCTTCTAGTTTTTACTACTGTTACTTGTTAAGGATACCTACTCTGTTTTTGCTGTAATAAATATTTATTCATTTTCAATTCGCACGTTGTTTTATGTCAATCTCGATCCCGTGGGACAAAAACAGTGGTTTAGTTGGTATAGTGTTTTAAAATTCTGAAAAACTTTCAGGATGGAATTCGAATAAACGAGACGGGCCTCCACTTTCCGTTCGTCCGCAACTACCTTGAGACCCCTGACCGGCTCACCAAGATGCTAGTTGAGAAACTACTGACGTTATATTTCTCACACTACGACACACCACACCGGCCTCATATACTCGGATTTTATAATGAGCAGTCTACCTTGTCGATTACCACTGGATTTTTCGGTACTAAGTTAATCCTCATTCTGTCTGACTTCAGCATATAGGCCAGTGCCGACCACCACGATTTTGCGCCTAATCGACGGCCTGTGATATGAAAGATATGATTATCCTGCTTATTATTATGCGAAGTTTGTTTGTTTGTTTCAATCACACCTTAACTAATCTGGTTTGCAAAGTGTTCACCCACACATGGCATAGCACCATAGTTTGCCTTCAGGACAAGTATGTGACTGTTATCATCGCAAATAGCTAACTTCACGAATGCCTCTAACCAAGATATTGGAGTTTATAAGGAGGACACATTAATTTGGCGGTCCCGGCTATTTAAGTCGTTAAGCCACTGACTCATACGCACTTACTAACTAGAACCCATTCTTTACAGCGTCGGAAGAGATAGAAATGTCAACATACACAACCCACTCCCGCAATCTATTGAGTCACAAACGAGCCGCCACTCACGCCAACAGAATATACTCGGGAAAGGAACAACTGATGTTTGTGCTTTGCGAACGTTTACCTGCTACATTACATGACCCCTCTACCTTCACTGTGGATGTTTTGCAACATGATGTGAGTGATTTAATTAACACAGGGTCACGACTGTATCCCAAAGCCGCAGTAGACATTCTCTCACATATTTTATGTATTCCAGATCATTATTGATTTATAATGAGAATTGATGGAGGTTGAGGATCGCGTACATTTTGATAAATATAGGTTAATATGAATACTCGGGACATTATCACGCGCACTTGTGATTGGTCAATATAAATCACAAAGCTCGAGCGGAGAAATTAAAAGCTCGAAATCCCCGCTCGCACATTATGATTGGTCAATTCAAGTGCATGTGAACTGTAGTAACCCATATAATATATGTACATACAATTTGAGCTATTCGATAGTCCAACCATATTCGATATAGAACGCCTTACAAAGCATTGCTAGGACGCTTGAAACCCTCACTGTGTCAGGATACTCTCAACTCCAAACTCCCTCGTTTCGCTCGAGACTCGTGACATTACACAATGTTTTATGTCCTTGGTTAATAATCCACTCTTTAAATGTAATCTTCAGTCATTCCATAAGCACGCCGTTATAATGTTTACTAACTTTACTATCAAAAAAATGAGGAGGGAGGCCTTTGTTCTGCAGTAGGACAATATGGGCTAAAAATAAATGAATAAATAAATACCTTTACTATGAACATTTTCCATCTCAAACAATGTCCCAGGCACTACAGCGTCCCATTTAGTGTAGGTATATGGTCTGGGGTGTAGCGTCTGGCAAATGAAAGTAGACCCTGAAAAAAGGCGGCAAATTCAAAAATATAAGCGTGACAACCTATTAAGTAATAACTCTAAATAATGTACTTAATATAATTATTATATTTGGTACTAGAAAATAATAACCAAGTATCAAGTTGTGTTCTTCCAAATGTCCTTATGGGGTAATTATCTAATATAGATGTAAATAAATTTATGTTTTCCAGCGATTGATACTCCACATCGTAATAACGGGGATCTTCAAAGAGCAGGACACGATATACCATCCATCTCGCGTGTACCACTTTCGACGTACCTTCGTGTTCCGAAGCCACAAGCTGGGCTCCACCTGGACTTATTCCATTGCTAATGAGATGCTGCATATCACTGCTGCAACGCAGGACCAGATTAATAATAGTTTTAAGGTAAGTGCAACACGCAATAGACTTAATCGAAGCATTCGTGAAGTTAGCCGTTTGTCTGCGCAGAACACACAATTTTGTATGAAAAACGGTGACTTCATGAATGCTTAGACTCTAGAATCTAAGCCCTAAATCTGTTGAACGTTTTGTGCAAAGGTGTTTGCATCTTTACTAGATCCATGGTTTGGATTATTACCGTCTGCCCCCACGCGGTGGCAGACAGTAACTCTTATGAAGAGGCAACGTGTACCTACAATCATCGATACGCTGCAGAGGCTGAGTGAATGTTTAAAATGAACTGTCTCGTTTCATTTTAATGTTATCGTAGAGTTATTCAAAAAGTCTTGTATAAATGCTAAACTAATAATCTTTTTCATTACAGAATCCAATAAAAAATCACAATTCATTGAAACTGACAAAACCAGAACATGACGAAACAGAGGTGATCGTCAAAATATTTACATACATCACTCAGATTAAGAGAGAAGAGGCTGAATCGTAAGTTAAAGCTCAACGCAAGATTTTAGCTTAAAAAAGCCCTTTTTATCTTTTACTTATTTTCCTTACAAAATAGACGTTCAATGCGCAGAAGTTAAAAAAGAGTAAGGCCTAGCGCATATTATATACAATTTTTAGTTGAACAACTATTTTGTTGTGTTTCATAAGTACACAGCAATATATGAACGTGCGCATATTATCAACTCGATAGTTGATCGACAAAAAAATCAAAAAGCCTCATCGATCTGCTTTTGATTAAAAAGTGGGACAACTATCGATCTCGCTCATTTTGTATTGCAATGTATTGAAGTGCGCATATCATCGACTAAACAGTCGATCCACGACTTATTTCTTTTAAAAAAACTTGAGCGTTGCCTGCACAAGACTGTTGGATTTGTTTGGGTTACAAATCGACTGAAATCGATTGTATGCGCACCTCTGTCGACTCAACAGTTTAGTTGTGTAGAAATCACGACAAGTACACAACTCGACGAAACAGTTTAGTCGATTTAAAAGTTGTATGTGTGCGCTGTCGAACAGCCAGATAAGTTTGTGGCACTGTAGATGTGTTTACCTTAGTAGATAGTTAAAGTATTTCTTTTTCAACCGACTTCAAAAAAGGAGGTTCTCAATTCGTCTTTATGTTGATTTTTTTTTTCAGGCGGCTACGGGACCACCAATGGGACTTGCGAGTGACGATTGAAGAATTAATCAATGACATGGCCAAAGACAATGTCAATAACCATAGTTTTATCGACGATGACGATATTTCGGACATCTCGTCATTAATTGATGAGGATATGGTTGATTAAATAAGCGAGTTTTTACATCGTTTTTATTTATTACCTTACCTACCTAGTACCTACACTACCTACCTCAATGGACTTATTTACCTTAAGTTGCAGCCGTATCGCATAACACGCTAGATTAAAACCCGGCTTGCCTCATAGTGAAACAGCGACTTCTTCGTTGCCTAGTGCCGATAATGTTCGTGTGGGATAGAAAATATCAGGGTCCAAAGATCGTGAATCCTAGAACCTGTCTCAAGATCTGGGAAAATATCCAGAGCGCTTCAGAGATAGTTAAGTTCAGAAAGACTGGAAGCGCTTACACTATTAAAGCGTAATGCGAGTTTAGACGTCTTCTTCTTCTTTTCACTTCAAATCTTTCTTCAAATATGTCACGTCAATTTGAGTCAATTGAAAAAACATGGTGGCTTGTAATTTCAAAACTCCAACGGAAATCTTTCGTCAAATGAGAAAACTTCTTGAATACTCCCCCATTCCATTTGCCATTCCAAAATTGACGAACAAATTACGGTAAAAAAATTATAACTTATGAAGGCGCACAGCTTTACAATATACTACCGTCCGAAATAAAAAATGTAAACTCACTTAACACATTTAAAAAAAAACTAGCTCATCAAATTCTCCAAGATCGAACACTGCTAACCAAATAAAATGTGTTAGGTGGGATAACCTTCACCTTAGAACGATCTTTATAACGCTACTGTAAACTTTTTCACAAGTAAGTGACAGTGTAATGTCTTTTTGTGAATAAATGATATTAAACCTTAAACCTTTCAAATCTCCTGTTACGTATCCAAAGCTTCATTAGTAAAATGCCACCGAAATTACATAATAAAACCTAGTAAAACACGATAAAACTAAATAAAATAGCAGAGCCACTATAGATCCTTAAAAAATGGCGAAAGAAGTCCCAATAAAAATCTTGAAATCGATCTAACTGATTAGCAAACACACGTCATTACAATCAAACAAAATATAATTTGTTCAATCACTTATTTTCTTTCTCTTTTTGAATGAATTGTCAATGTCAGTCAAATCAAATAATCTTGTGACGTTTGTACTTTCTTTCTGTTTTGCAACAAACTAGAGTAAAAAAGTTATTTCTTTTAATTCTTTCTCTCCCTATTTCATTGCAAAATAAGTGAAAACCCCCAGAGTTTTCGATGAAGATGAACATGCCTCCTATCCAAGGGAACATTCAGTTTGTGAATAACCCTGGAACACAGTTACAGGGCTCCATACAGAACTCTTCATCACAGCACAGTCCCATGACTGCTCAGGCGAATAAGAATAACAATAACCCAAGTGGAGACTCCTCGGTTAGTACTCGTAACATACTTTTATATCTTTCAATGAATACATAGACTTTTACCTTAGTTATTCAACAGTTTACAATAAAAACCAATAGGTACTATTCTTTTTTTACTAAAGTTTAGACATTATTACTTCCATTCCATTTACAAACCATAGGAAAAATTGATTGAATTATAGTTTTTTATTTACTAACACATAAATTGATATAACTTTTAAACTATCATGGTTATCAACACTATAAAGAATGAATGTTATTTCAGTCCAGTAAATGCCTTACACAGACCACAAGATCTAATAATAATATACATCAACAATGGGATATTTACCATGATTCAATGTTTTTGGAGTTTTATATCCTGCTAATGATATAAATTGATGTTTTCAGATAATAAGCAGACCTCGATTACAAGAACTAGTCAGAGAAGTGGACCCAACAGTACAACTTGACGAGGAAGTGGAGGATATCCTTCTGATACTGGCAGATGACTTTATAGACACCTCGCTAATCAACGCCTGTGGGTTGGCTAAACATAGACACGCCTCAACGGTCGAGCTGAAAGACATACAATTACACTTAGGTAAGACAACTATTTTCTCTGACTTAGTCCATATTAATAATCCGTCATCATCTTCCTGCCCATGTCCCACTTTATGTGGCTTTGGCACAACATAAAGTATAATGTCTTTATTTGAGACAAACAAACATGTGTAGTGCAGTTTTTACTTTACTTGTATGCCTTATCATTTACCTTCATGATATTTTTTTTTTAATGATGAATGGGTCAGCTCTTGACCTCGAAACATACACAGGCAAGAGTGAGGTCTACGATGGAGCGAGCTTACCCAGAAGTGATTTTCACTATTGAGCTTGTCTGTAGATATTTTTAATATTTTGTTTTATTTTATTACAGAAAGACTATGGAACATGTGGATACCAGGTTTTGGCAGCGAGGAGGTCAGACCATACAAGCGCTCCGCCATGACAGAAGCTCATCGACAAAGAATGGCACTCATCAGAAAGACTATCAAGAAATATTAATGTTATGTTATTGTTATCAATATAACAATGTGTATAACATTACAGAAAAAAATATTGTCAGTACTGTGGTCATGATATAAGTCTTGACTTATCAAAGCAAAGACATACATAGTAAACATAGTGTATATAGGGTCTTTCATTTCATACTAACTTAATTCAGGTTCAAAAAATAAATTAAAAAATATTTATGTACCTAATGATTTTTTTGTTTCGTTATGAAAATCCTGAGAAAATCGATAAAGAATCCTTTCAATTGATTGTTGCATCTTGTATAACTTACTTAGCCCATTCGTGATGTAGTTTTGTGACACCTATGTACCTACTCTTTTTTTAAACTTTCGCGATCACTAATCATAATTACGTATTATTGAAACGGGATTTATCGCGTACCTTATTTTATTTTATTTCCCTACGTTTCGCCTGTGTTGCCCGCGACATGCCCGATAAATAATGCGTAATTAAGTATGTACTCATACAACAATGTCTTTAATATTATTGCTTAGTAAATAAAGTCACATAGGTTTTAGAAGTGGAACTTAGTGGTTGTCTATCATTGGTCTAAGTAAATATAGAAAATTTTGTTCTATATTTGTGCATACTTGTCTGCTACAAAACCTGTTGTGCCGACCCCACATAAAAGTGGGATAAGGGTGGTGCGATGATGATGATATGTGAGCACCTATATATTTGGACGTGCCTCTGACTAACCCCCCCCTTAGACAATCTTCAAATGATCTGTGGAATACATAAAAAGATCTAAAAGAATGTCAACCGCGCCTTGGGGATACAGTCGTGACCCTGTTTACGTTCATTAATTAAATTAAGCATTTTGTTTATCTGAATAAAATTAAGTCCTAAACCGAGTTGATTTTCTTTCAATGCACATTGCCTTTACCATTTTTCATACTGTTTCAATTGCAGTCTGTTTGATAGCTAAAATTACCTTATACAGGGTGTAAAAAGACTACTACCGAAAACTGAGGGGTTGCAATCAGACCATGATTCTAAACATATTTAGCGAAAAAAAAACGCAAAAAAAAAATGAATTTGCTGCTTCATTTTACGTTATTTTCCGATTATTTACTACTAGTACAACATAGTAAGACCATACCTACCTAATAATTTCATTTATAAAAGAAAAAAACAATTAAAAAGTAAAATCTTGCAATCTACGTAAAATAACGCGACTAGTACGAGCGCGCGAGCAGCTGAGCGAGGTCAGCGCACGCGCGCGCGGCCGACGACCGCCGCGGCCGGCCGGGCATCGCACCCGCCCCGCTCTCGCGTCGCCTGTCTACTGCACCTATGCAGTTCCACCAGTGCTATAAACAAAATCTTAGTTACGTAAACTAGAAAAATTAAACATAAGTAGGTACCTAACTTGGCTTTATTTCAGCTATTATTAGTTACATAAATAAAATGTTTCACTATTGAGTTCATAAAATCGTAAGTAAGGAAAACTTGAACGAAGTTTCAGTAACGGTTATAAACAAAAAATAATAGTACAAAAAAAAAAAAATTTAAAAAAGTTATTCTCCGACTCTAGGATTTGAACACTGGGCTCAAGCACTCAAATCCTAGACTGTTCTAGCTCGGCTATCATGAGTTTACTGAGTGCAGCGAAATTAAGCTTCATTTCAAAAAAAAATTACTGAAATTCGATTGAACGCTGCACGTGTCGGCGGCAGAGTCAAAGGGTTCTATCAAAATCTTCTAACTTGATTGAAATAAGGTTCAGATTTCTATTTCGCTGAATCCTTTGTAAAAGCCGGTCGGTATAAAGCTGCGTCTACAGTGTTTGCGAATTTTATGCTTGACGAAGAATTCGTCTAAGACCGAGTTCTCGAAGATAAGATAAGATAAGTTTTTATTGTAAACTGTTGGATTTAACAAAGATGGTAGGTTTGTTAACAAATAAAATGTACAAACAGTTTGCCCTTTTCGGACGTACAATATTAACATTAATAGTATGTTAGTACTAAGAAACTAAAAAACGAAGTGTTTGACCAGCACTTTATCTTTAACCTCGATTGGGATACACATTCATTATGTCAAAGTTTATACTAACAGCAGCACTAGATCAACTGTTCACTACATAAACAAATAATAAGTAAGTAAGTACCTGCCTAAGTAAACAAATAATAAGATTAATGGTTGATAAGATTATCAGTTTATTCTATCAAATATCACTAGGTACAACAATGTAGTGAATGATCAGTGAATAAATCCATCAGTTTTCAACTCTTGAGTAGTGTGAAACATGCCTTGCTAGGCATTTTTCAGTTGACTCTTTGGCGGCTTTTGTCAAAGATATTAAGAAATTGTCTTCTAATACTATTGAAATAAGGTTCCAATTTCTATTTCGCTACATTTTCTTTCTAATTTCTCGACTCGTTTTGTTTGATTTTATTATTTATTAATTAGTTGAAGTTCAATATTCGTACGTATTGGACGCTCGCGCAGCGCATACAAATTGCATTACCGGTACTACTGTCGCGAATGAGTTTTATGGTTTTATTAGAGGATAATTTAGTACCTACTTAGGTAGTTAATTATCGTATCTACCTACCTAGTAGGTACCTGCCTACATTTGTTAAGAAGAGAACAGTGAGTGTCTGTTTAGTGCGAGTGTGTTCGGTCAAAAGTGCTTGTTGTGATCGTGTGTGAAAATGCGTTGTGTTATGGGCCTAGCGCGTAATGCGATGGGCCTACAAAATAGGTAGGGTTGATCGATAGTTAAGTTACCCGAACCAACACTGATCTGGAGGCTCTGATCTGCAAGTAGAAGAGCAGGTCTTGATTCTTTTTGGGAGAAACGCTTGGGTACCTACAGGCAGGCAGGCTCAGCTGTGCTTGTTGAGCAGATGCTCAGTTTGAGGTTACAGTGGAATTAGGTAAGTCTTAGTACCTACTTACCTCACAATAATCAAATTTCTACGCTACGCGCATAGTAGGTAGGCACTGCCGAAGTTATCGCGTGGGGTTCGGAATGCGTAGCGTACATTGCTGGCTGACGAAATAAATGAAAATCTTCAAACGCTGTTTTCTCGGAAAATATTTATTTTTTCGGAAAATCCTTTTGGATTTGGTTGTGTGTTGGGATGCTGTACCTACCCCTTTCGGCTTCGGTAGACGTCTTTTTACACCCTGTATGTATACCTATATACATTTATAAGGTGGGTATCTATTCACGGGCAGAATAAAACGAATTTCGTCTCGCCCACCACTTTATTGATAAATTAAATTAAAAGTTGTGATAAATTACATGATGTCAAATAAAGCACGAATGTTAATACAAGTCAAACTTAAAAATAAAAATGATGTATACAATACCTACTGGTATGATAAAAATCACAGCAATTTGATGAAAAACATGAAAATTTTTGTGATTTATGGAATGTTTGAACCCAAAATGGAAATCTAATTTTGTTATAAGTAGTAAATTTTTTCTAAATACTCAAGACTAACTTACATAACTATATCTAAGTCATGGCTAAGCCATAATAGTGCTCTACTGATTTGAATTTTTATCAGTGTTTACTTAGACTAACTAGATAACTAAAAATAAGGTCATCTATATTATACAGGGTGTAAAAAGACGTCTAACGAAGCCGAAAGGGGTAGGTACAGCATCCCAACACACAACTAAATCCAAAAGGATTTTCTGAAAAATCATTGTATCTGGAGAAAACAGCGTTTGAAGATTACTGTTTGAGTATGTACTGTTTTTTCTAATATGTTTAGAATCATGGTCTGATTGCAACCTCTCAGTTTTCAGTAGTTGTCTTTTTACACCCTGTATGTAGTTTTTTTCTACCTGATTATCCTAAAATATCCCAATATTTTTTGTTGATAATACTATAAACACCTACTTTGTATGTCCAGAAATAATATAAAATAAGTTTTAGCAGTACAAGCTTAATCATTATTACGCCTTAGATTACTAAAAATTAAGTACATTTAAGTAGTTTCAAAGTACAAGCTGACCATAAGAAAAGGAAAATAATAAAAAGTAATAGTGATTCTGTGTTGTAAGCTGTTGTATACTATAATTTGTTATACAGGTGTGGCAAACAACATTGAGGGCGGTTACCCTTTTTTTTTTGTAGTTAGATTAGAAGGTTCAGTTCTTAGGAAACTATAGGTTTATTTTGAAAATAAAAATAACTGTATTTTTTTAAAAAAAATACAGAAAATGACATTTGTCAAAAAAACAAGTTGGTCTCAATCAACGCTATTTCCCACCAGGAACACTTTTCCCAAAGTAACAAGCCAAATCAAATCGTAAGTTTTTGAAAAAAATTCAAAAAACGTTTTCCATATAATTTACATATATCCTTTATACAGGGTGTAAAAAGACTTCTACCGAAGCCGAAAGGGGTAGGTACAGCATCCCAACACACAACCAAATCCAAAAGGCTTTTCCGAAAAAATCATTTACACCCTGTATACTTCATTTTTTATATCCTTTGTAGAATTTTCTATCCATCGAATCCACTAGGTACTTTCTCCCTTTTTATAATATTAAGACGAAGTGCAATAGATCTAAGCGCATCTCTCTTCTTGTAGAGCACAAAGTTATACTTTTCCCCGCGATACAGCTCGCAATCTCTAAGCCACATTCGGGGTATCATTGGTCGGTATGTAGAGTTGGTCAGATGGGTCCACTTTCTTCCAGTGTAATGACTTGGACTTGATGGAGACCGGCTCCTGCAAAAAAAAAGGTATCTTGTTTAAAAATAATGTCTGTGTGCCAATGGAGGAAAATAATATAAGTAATAATATTGTTTTGAATCCCGATAAATGGGCGAACGCCATAACACCTTGGCAGCCTAACGGGACACATTTCATTTCATTTATTTGATTCCATAAGATACAATTGTACACTTGGAAAAGTCACACACTACAATTTATCACTTATATTATATTATAAACTAGATAGATTTGTATCTATAATAAAAAAGATAAATTATGTCACATTCAGATTATCAGCATAGGCTTCGTCAAGATCGTAGTATGATTTGTCCATTAAAATTTTTCTTATCCTAGTATTAAACTGAATGTCATTTAATTTCCTTGTGTCCTGTGATAATTTTTTAAATAGTTTTATAGCTATAATAATAAAGCTGTTCTCTACCTTGGCAAGTCTGTGTTTTGGCAGTTTTTGACAGACGACCTAAGCATTAAATGATATGAATTGATAATAACGAGAATGTGTGATTAAAATAGTAGTAGTAATAATAAATAATTAACTAGTTAGATGATAATATTAATTTGCATGCCGTGCCGAGGATAAGGTAAGAAAGTGTTGGAACTTTTCTCATTATCTTTAAGACCAATATTGTACATACTTTCTGGCAAATAAATGATTTGATTTGATTTGATTTGATTTGGAAGGCAAATGTTATTTAAAAGTAACTGTAGTTTAAGGCTGGAATACACATGCTACGTAGTAGCACAAAAGCATGCTAGTATTGAGCAGATGCTACTTAGTAGCATACAATGAGCACGTGTATACGAAAAGAGCATGCTTGTGAATAAGCACGCTACTTAATCGCAAGCCGGTCTATTTTTTCGTGCTAATTAGCACGCGGTGTAAGGTGCGGGTGAGTGGGGGGTGGCTCTAAAGCAGGTGTGAACGTGTTCTATGCAAGCATGCTACTTTGATTTGTTTTGCTACTTGATTGATTGTTGTGATTTGTTTACGTAGTTCACGATGGCTTGATGGGGCGATGAAAAAACTTTAAATGTTGTCAGTGTCAATCATCATCATCATCATCATCATGTACACACTCGGAGAGCATACCATAAATGAGCATACTATCTAGTAGCAAACAAGCATGCTTTTTTAGTAGCATGTGTATTCCAGGCTTTAGGGTCTACGAACTTTCGTAGAACACTATTCGATGCAAAAAATAATCCGTAACTTTGTTGCTGTACAACGTATGTACCGTACCGACATCTACTTATGATTTTATCTTATATCTTATGAGTCACATTAGCTCGCCTAGACAGATACCGGTTGCCAAAAATAAACAAGAATCCGTAGCCAATACCTAAAATCAGACGTAAAAGTGTAAATTACTTATTAGCAATTGTACAAACCGTCGATATAAAACAACAAAAAGTAATTGAGGTTTTCAAAATGTAGTCTAGCCTGTAAATGTAAATTTCGCACAATATTTTCAAGGTTCCATGGTGTAATGGTTAGCACTCTGGACTTTGAATCCAGCGATCCGAGTTCAAATCTCGGTGGAACCTGTTCTTTTTGCAAAATACATTTTTTTTCCTGTTTACTAAGATTCAAGGATATCACAGAAACAGGTGCCGGCTCACCATTAGACTAAGCTCTGTATAAATGAAAACCAAGATTTTGTTATTAAGTAGTAACCTTGAAGTGTAACATCAGCCTTTAGCATTAACTATAAATCATTTTTATTTATTCATTACATTTACATTATTTTACACACCTAATGTAATTAATCTGGCTTGATAAAATTCAGTTGCATGCCAGTAACAAAAGAATATGCATCAGGTGATAATAAAATCTTTCAAACAAAGGTAGGTAATAAAAAATACCTATGACATTAGAGAATTTTGAAATAAAAGTTTTTTTTATATACAGGGAAATACTTCGACAATAGCAGCCTTTAGACGCACAATCTTTCGCGAGTGATTGAGCGTACCTACAGGATTCTAAAAGCCTGCACGCAATCGCGAGTGATAATTTTGATGCTACGCGTTATTTCACGCGCGATTACTCGTTAGTTTTTGTTAAAACGCTATCGTGCGGGAAAGCCTGTACGCGAAATCGCGCGTGATAATTTTTTTGAAGCTTGAAGCCACGCGTTCTATCACGCGCGATTGGCTGTATCCCTCGCGAAATAATGTGCGTCTAAAGGCTGCTAATGAATAGATCCAAACTCTACATTTAAGAACCATCGAACAGCATTACTTATCCCTAATATTAGTATTTAGGTACCTACCACAAAAAAAGTAGAAATCGTCATAGAAGAGTATTAAAAAAGGAGAGTCAAATGTTAGGTAAATAAAAAATTCTAGCCGCATTCTATTAAAAATTCTCGGATCTTGGCAAGATATGAAAATATTCATTATAACATGGAAATTTTTAGATTTTTTCCTTGAAGTCTTAGGAGACTTGCCAAACGCGATCAAGTTCAAAGACACTTGGTACCTATTACCTTACTTTTAAAAATAAATGTTAGTCTGAAAAAATCTACGGAGCTGAATTTATTACGATGATAAGATCTAAGATACAAATAAAATAAACGATTTAAAACTCAAATAAATGATTTGAAAAATAGCTAAATGCTCGGTACTCTTCAAAAAACAATGAATTATGCAAACAGCATCGTGCCGTATTTATTTATTTTTTAAAGGGATGTTTCGCTATCGTATGTTTTAACATCAGGGTGCTAAGTATGAATTTTATTCACCATTCGATTCGATTTATCGACGCCGTAATCGTGGATTAGTACTGATTTTCATTAGTTATGAATGAGTACCAAAAGATGGCGCTGCTATTTTCCCATACAATTCTGCGTTTACGGCCTCGAAACCGAACGCGTAAAGAACTGGTACTACTAAAGAAACTAAAACGAATACTTCGAAATCGAGTCGATTCAACGAGTCAAGTCACGTTTTCGCATAGAAACTTAATTTGCGTTCTTAGTGTCCATAAAGGCGGTGATGGGCTTGTAACCTGTCACGTATGGAATATTAACTTCTGCAAGATGTGGGCATGTATCAAATATGTGTTTGGACATGCCTCTGACTACCCCATTAGACATTTTCAAAGGATCTGGAATAAGTAACATAAAAAGATCTGAGATAATGTCTACCGCACCTTGGGGATACAAGCCTGTTGTACGTTTTTTTTTTACTTAATTTGCCCAAATAACGTTAGCACTAAATAATACATTTCAATATTGTCACTTTCATTCTAGGCTAGGCACCAGTAGCGTACGTTTTTGAATATCTCTTACTAATAAACCCGTGTGAAAATGAACGTACAAGAAAATTGTTAGAACACAATATGATTGTATTTGATAAGTAAATGTTGTCGAGCAGAAATTTACCTATAGATTTACTGGGGCTTATTACAAGAAAATGAGCCGAGTTTAGACCAAATCTAACTAAAAAACTGTCCCTAGAAAAACGATCTTTAAATACTCGTACATAGAATGCTTTTTTGTGGCAACAGTTTTGTTTTGACATGTGTCAACATTTAGACATTTATTTATTTACAACATGGGGTTCAACTAAGGTTTAACGTTTATGTAATAAGCATCACTATGTCTAGGCTGGACAGACAGAGCAGATATTTGTGACAATTGATCAAAGCAATAAGTCAAAAATAGCCAAACTTAAATATTAATGCGGAAAAGTAGCTGTGCCAAGCCAATACGCCAACAACATCAATTACTTATTTATCAAAATAAAGTTATTTGCGGCATATTGATTTTGGATGATCCCAAAAAATCGCAATAAAATAATTATCGAAGGTTACAGGGAAAATCGCAGTTTATAACAGACTAATCAATAGAGATAAGATAATCAATACCTATAACGCTCACGTCCAGTGCGAGGTACCTACTAGGTACTACCTACGTTTCCAATGAAAAGCCATTGATCGCTGTTAAGTTGCCAACACATCGAATTGACCTTGAACACCTTCTAACACAAATATTTGTTTATATGTTATCGAATCATAATGAATCTCCTTGCCCTTATTAAAGCTATATGTGGGGTAGAGTACCGACTCATTTAGAGATAAGATAAACGATTTACTATACACACTATATATAGGTAATTTTTTACTACAAAACAAAATATTTCTCTCAAAATTCTCACGTATTCGATTCAGTGGACTTACTTATTCTAGATGAAGTGATTTATCGAGTTGCGTGTTGATGGCACTCAATGTGATAAGGCTTGTTTATATATAATAGGTGGAAGTTATCTTTTCTAAGAAAAACGTGTTAGTGTTGGATCACTCGAACAGTTTAAAGTACTTACCTACAAATATGTTTTCTAAATACGAAACAAACAACTATATGTAGGTAACTCAATAATAAAACAATATAAAAGAAGCATTTTTATAAATTACTCTATGGTAATCATGAAAAATAATGATATTGAAAAAGATCCATGAAAATTACAACTGAATTAAAAACTGAGATCATTTTTGTGCCTGCATTTAATATAAAAATATATTAAATGCAGTATAAATATAAGTATATGTATAAAAGCATTATTGGACAATAAATCTCAAACGAAGGTTAAGCAAAATACCTATTTAAGTATTTATGCAGAATGAAAATACGGTGCTGAAAAGTAAGCACCTGTGTTTAATAGTGCTAATGAAACATGTACTGGGAGCATTATGTCAGTGCTAACTTCATTAACAGTTCCCGGTAAATGTCACTCGTAATCAGCATTAACAACATACATATAGCTAAGGCAAAGGCAAAAGGAAAATTTTAAATGTATTGTTTACTTTTAATACAGCTGGAAGGGGAAGGCCTAGGCGAACCTTCTTGGATCAAATTGGCGACATTTTAGAGAAGGGCCAGGTCAAACCGGCCCTTCTCCAAAATGTCAAACCGGCGAGCATGTATGAAGAATCTAATGAGAGTGAATGAAGCAAAAGTTGTGTGTCAGGATCGTAGCAAGTGGAGATCCGTGGTCTCTGCCTACCCCTTTGGGAATTTTATATATGTATATACATATTTATGACTTCGTTTTATAATAATGCAGCTAGAATCTAAGCCCAATCGAGAATATCAAAAAAGTATTCACTGTACCTTACCTTAGCAATAAGTTTTCCATCATCAATCATAAACTCCTCAAGGCCGAAGACCAGCGGCGAGGCATTTCCAAGGTGGAAAATTCTGGACGATGTGCCGCGGTTGCATCTGAACTCTATGGTCTTAGCCAAAAGGACGTTTGTTATAATATAAATCGACTTTTTGCCTTTCAGATCTGAAAAAAAATACAGAGCTGACAACACAATCCATACTATCCATACTAATAAAACTGCGCTAATCTGCGGGTTTCCTCACGATGTTTTTTTTTCACCGTTAAGAGCACGTGTTAAAGCGCATATAAATTTTACGAACCGCAAAATCCGTTGATGCACGGCCGGGATTCGAACCCACAACTTTCGGATTGTCGAGGTTCAACCCCATTCGACCAACACGGCTCTTATCCATACTAATACTCGTATTATAAAAGTGAAAGTAACTCTGTCTGTGTTTGTTAACTTTTTACGCCCAAACCGCTGAACAGATGAAGCTGAAATTTGGCATGGATAAAGTACAACTTTTATTCATGCCCAGCCTAAGGACACAGGCTCCTATTTATCCAGAAAAAATCCCGAGAGACCGCGGAATATTTAGCGATTTCGCGTAATTACTGTCTCAACAAAGGTCAAATATTTTTTTAAGTTTGTTATTTTAGTGTTTTGTTTCTCGATCTTTAGTGCTTTCAATTCAAATACTGAAAACGAAAATATGCAATCTTTTACTTTTTTATACGACCTCTGTAGCGCAGTGGGCGAAGGTCCGCTTGCGACGCTGAAGGTTGCGGGTTCGATCCCCCCCGCGGGACAAATGTTTGTAGGATCTACAGATATTTGTCTCGGGGTCTGGGTGTTTTCTATGTATAATATGTATGTTTTTACGAACAAAAAGTATATAAGTAAGTAGTATATCTGTACTGTGTGAAAAGTCCAGCATTATTTATTTATTTATCATCGTGCGCTGAATTCCATTCCCAGATTCAGTTCATTAAACCTAGAATTTATATTCCTAGTCTAGCATGCGCTCATAAAAGTCTATTCCAAGATCAAGTGTTGCGCACAAACCTTTGTTATTCTCGACGTCTAAATAGACGTTGTTCACCAAGTCTCTGCCTTTAGGCACGATGTTCCTGGTGAAGTTTACCATGATGGCTCGGACTTTATTCTTGATACCTTCGTCCTGCAGAGTGATCTGCGAATTTTATATTGTTTAGTTATAGTGCATGTTGCGTGGCACCGAATTCCTTTATTAGAGGTAGGTACTTATTGCATTGACATAAGAATATAGGGACTTCAGTAAACATTTTATGTTTATTTTAATGAGTTGTGCTGTGCATCAAGTTATGGTGCGAGTCCGATCTCGGCAGCAGGCAGCATTGCTGCCGCGACAATGCTGCCGCGACACTATTACTGGTTTCCATATATTCTTCATAGGTTTTTATGAGATTACATTCCGAGCTCGACTGCAGTGTCGCGGCAGCATTGCCGCGCGGCAGTGTCGCCATACCGCGTGGTGACGCGTCCGCGCGCCGCGCCGTAGCGATAGTACCTACGTACTACAATGAAAGATGAATTTCTATGTGAACAGAGCAACATAGCTGCCTGAGTTCGGAATCATACCTTTCTTTTCAATAGTTTTTGTAGAGTCACGGCTTCCCGGACAATAACTACAGGAAGTATGCCTGACCTTCGAAGTAAATAGGTATTACGACTTTATTACCTTACATAAATAAATCATAATAAGTTACACCCAATTCATAAATGTAATGAAATCGAATAGCGTTGCTGATGCTGAATGATGACACTTAAATAAATATGCATAATAATAATCATAAGTAGCATCAGATTTATTTCTGTGGTAAGTTTCGAACTAATAATTGCTTAAATATGATTGTCACTATGATTATAAATTAGCAATTCATACTAATGTGTTGCATTAAGTAGGTACCTACATAAATAATACAAGGGACACTCATATATAGGTTTATAACATGAACTAAACATTATAAACATCATGTTGGGTCAATCAAGTCAAGATTGTGACCAACATAATATACAACTAGGTATTATATATGAATTTAAAATACACACTTAGTCTGCGCAGAACACAATTTTGTTTGAAAAAGCGGTCACTGCGCAGACAAATGGCTAACTTCACGAATGAGTAGATTCGTTGGGCGAACTGTACATCTTTTAATTGGAAGCAAAAAGCAATAAATATTATAGAGAAGTTATTTTAATAACTATGCCTCAATATTTTTCTATTTGAGTTTATTGTAATTTTTGCTTTAGTTGCTTTTATAATATATCTCGACTAAAATCATTTTCGTGTGCACAACACGCAGAAGTTAACTAGGCACCTCGCTGTAAGGATTTTCCTACCATGCAGGTGCCAAATTGATTTCTGCGTGTTGTAACAGGAAAATGCTTTTAAGATAAACATAATTCAATTGATTGCAACCTGCTTATCTGATCTACTAGTGTATTTAAGTTGATAAAAAAGAATTATGGATGAGCAAGTCTTTTAGTTCAACCGTACTTGGTTTCTGTCCATGGTAAGGACGGGTCAAGGTCAGACCAAGTACACTGGTAGTGTAACTGTTACGAAATAGACTATATTACCTCGATGTCACGTAAAAACAGCGTTCACTCACCTTAACGCTCTCGTGAGGAAACTTGAAGTCATTGTCTTGAAACTCGCCAGCATCCAGCCATTTTACAAACTCCGCATTGGATTTCTCCCTATTGATGTTTTTCTTCAGTTCACCGAGCGGCGTGAACATTTTACCGTTAGTTTCTTTATCATTTACAAAAAGAGAAGTGCAATTATACAAATCAGCTTCAGTAATATGCGGGATGCACACGAATTGGCTGCCTCCGATTTCCGTCTCAATATCGTCTCTGATAAAAGGCCAAGCATCCTCTAATTTCAAGGATTTCAGACTCTCCAGACTCGTATCCTTTCGGATCTCGTGCCCGTACAGGGATTTGACTACAACTTTTAGTTTTTTCGGCATTTTTAATCAGGAAATCTTCGATTCGCACAACAATAACAACACACTCGTCTCACTTCGCTCGCTGTCAAAAATCAACTGGAATGGAAGTGGAAAATTACCTACTCTGTGATCAACTGACTGCACGCACACTGACTGTTTCAACTAGGGATGCCCGATTTGAATCGATCTTTTAGAAGATCGATTGCAGGTTTCTGTAAATAAACTTAATTTATCAGTAAAAGAAAAAAAGCACTTAAAAAAAAAAAAGAAAATTACAAATTTATGTAGGTATAGGTAATAAGGTAGATATATAAAATAAAAGTGTCTACCTACCTAGGTAGGCACTTTTATCTACCTCCCTAGTAGATAGGTACCTACCTACGTTTTCAGAGCTTCGTAGATATATATTTCTATGCTTCGTAGATAGAATAGTGCCTATTGGTTGCACTACTGGAGCATTCAATATGCATTCAATAATATAGGGAACATTACGACTATGTGAAAGATAATGGTGTAATTCTCCTGTAGGTAGGTAGCTGTCAGCTCCGTCACGCACGACACCACCGTAGGTAGGTACTTACCTACGTCACGCCATGCTCACGTGTTCCTCACGCACCCACTTGTCTGGTTTCATGCGAACACATGCATCTGACATGAACTTTACAGACAGGACTGGACTTGGATTAGCACGGTGGTACCGTGCCAATTTTCAAATGACGCAAAGATGTGACGAAGTCGTGAGTTGTTGCGGACTTCCCCCCCATAAGTAGGTACCTACCTACCTTATCTTCGCAAGCTAAGGTAGGTATAGGTACCTACCTTGTCTGAGTAGCGTAGGTACTTACTTAAAGATAAAGGCTAACTTCACGAATGCCTAGATTTGTTGGGCGAACTGTACGTCTGTGGATGCAACCATTCGCTGCATATAGATTCGTTGGACTACCTACTGGTATGGTACAATTCAGTTTGGGTGCTGCACAGTTTATGTTCATAATCGAATCGCAGTAGTAGTTTTAATGAATGCTGACACGTTTAATAGGTACTTGAGAAGTTTTTCACTAGTAGTAAGTAAAAATAAGCCAAGGACCAAAAATATTATAGGTAGGGCTGGTACATTGAAAACACTTCAAGATTTTCTAAAATAATTTACTAGATAAAGCTAAGTTATTTATAAAATACATATGTACTATACAATGTAAGAGAGCAATTATAACAAAGAGTTTCTCTTTGTTATAATTGCTTTGTTATAATTTGGAATGCAAGAACTTTTTTGCAAAGTAAATAAATTTACTGTAGTAGAAAATATAACATGATTTTAAATATATGTTTAATTATAAATTCAATATCAGATACTTACTCCATTACTAATATAATAAGCAAATCTCTTTTTAATCCTCACATGTACACTACACACAGTATGTACCCATTACTTAAATTGAGGATGCAAAAAACGAGCTTATAATTTGAATATGTACTTACAAAGGTTAGTCACAAAAAACTCTCTGTAATCAAGGTGTTTTAGTTTTACAATTTGGTTCTAGCATCCTCAAATTTACAAAGGCAGTGCTAATAAGAATAATTTAGTAATATAATTTTGCATAATAAAAAAATTATGTCAGTGTCTTGGAACACTCGGTTGGAACGAAGCAAAGAGTACTTTTCTATACTGGGAATATTAGGTATCCAAGAAACGCTCTTCCGTACTGTGTCGCGGCTGCGCATTTCGCACTGTGACGATTTGACATATACATGTGTCGTGGCAGTAAAATGGATCAACATTTTTTCCAGCCTTTTTTTTTCTTCGATACGGTCCGAAAAGGAACTTCGTTCCAATAAACCATTTTGGGGATTATTTACAAAAATGCTTATGCAAGTGAATATAAGTGCTGAGATCTATAAGGTATACAATAGCTTTTCTCAAGTGCTTAAACTATAGTTATTTCAATATTAGCATACAAAGAACATTACAGTTTGAAAACAACCACACATAAAGTTACATAAATGCTTTCAAAAAACCCTTTTAAGCTGCATTTAGTTTGGTGTAGTTCAGAAATTTCCTGAAAATGCTTTTTGCAACTTTTACTTCTTATGTATATTAGGAGAAGCGGTCGACTGGAACACAGACGATGCAGACATGAGATTCTCTATATACTGACCAAGAACTTGGTTCTCAGATCTTAATTTCAGATTTTCTTCTTTAACAGAGTCGACTCGCTGCGAGAGATCTAAAAAGAATATTAAATTGTATTAACTAACAAAGTTGGCTTTACAACTAAAAATACTAAAGACTTCATGTACAAAATTTAGGTGACAACCTATAGTTGTTTGTACTTGCATACAATCTTGTAATTGCATAATGGACCAGACACAAAAGCATCCTGTAATGCCTGGTCCATTATGGAGATGAGTCTTTTACCTACAATACAATGAATTTTTCCTTTTAGACTAGAGGGATTGAAGATATCTGATGATTGGTGATGGGAAGCCTTTATTGGGATATGCCCATGTTTAAGATGCTTATCCCATGTTGGGATAAGCACCAGTTGAACATATTTTCTCCAACTGTTTTCCTGTACAGTTTTTCACGATCAAGCTTTAACATGAGCTTTGTATAGGTACATGCCAAAATATGTAAGCCACGTAAGTACCTCATATTGCAGAGATGCACATACACTATTCTTTTGAATGAAAAACCTTTATAATACGGTGAACTATGTCTCTAACAGAACCTATTGAGGCCAATGTTATCTAACGTCCTCCTACACGTCAACAAAGAAATGAGATCATACCATCCAATGTGTTCTGTAATTCCAGCACTTGTGAAATCAAGCGAGCTTTTTCCTCTTGCTCGTCAATACCAGAGTCCGGTTCGAAACTAGCAGGCCCGTTCAGCCCAGGGCTGGAAGATCCAGTATAGGAGCTGGGCAGAGAATCCATGGATCGACCATGGTCTAAGCGACTGTTGTCCAATTCGTCATTTATAATCACTTGAGGATCGTCATCGGCTAATGGAATGTTATCGTCATTGCACTTCTGCATGGCGGAGAGGTGTATACTAAGATAAGAAGTTAGGAAAATATTGCTATTTAGCACTATGTGCACTATGTATCTATCGATTTTCTCCGCTTGTTTGTACCAATGTCCCAAGCAAAGTTTTCAAGTTATTGTTTTGACTTTTGACATTGACAGAAAAGAACATTGATATGATATAGACAAGAAAGTTTCGTTCAGTCACAAAATAAACTAAGGCTAGCTATACACCGAATTAGTAGAATAGATTGAAGGTATGTGCCAAAAAAAAAAATAGTAAGCTCGAAAACAAAGCTCAAATTATCAATCAACTACAATTTATGTCACTGTCAGCTACAGATGACAGCAGAGCAAGCAAGCAAACAAACAGCAGCAGCAGCAGCTGTCAAAATTGCCTGGTTGTTGTTGCTGGAAGGAATGGAATTCTGCTGTTTTGATTTTATTTTAATAGAATTAAATTGAAACGAATTGAATTCAATTGTAAGACTAAATTTAGAAGTGGAGAATGGCTCTATCAATCCGAAAAACATCATGCGATTTATTTGCCGCCTCAAAATGGTTAATGCGAAGAGGTTAGAAAAGCGACACCAGATTCATTCCAATTTTTGTTGTGTGTAGGTATACCACTAGTTATTTTTCTAGATTGCCGTGTACTATCAACGCTGCCTGAGAAAGCTGAAATCCCTGTAGATACTGAACCGGAGCCAGTGAGGGTGTCAAGGCGCCGCCCCAAGCCGACCGACCCTATCTTGAGTCACAGACATGCATATCCTGAATTCCTGCCAGACCCAAACCCAAAATGGAGGAACAGCCTACGTGAAAAGCTAGAGAGAAATGATATGTTAAAAAGAAGAAATCAAATAGATATTCCAGAATTTTATGTTGGTATGTATGAATCTTGAAACAAAGTGCCAAAAGTAAACTTAGCCTAGATGCAGATTTAATGAATACATTTACGTTCCTACAGTAAAAGCATTCATAAAAGATAGAGATAGAGGTATGAAATCACAAGGGTTGATATCTTTAGATAATTGACGACCTCTGTGGCGCAGTGGGCGAAGGTCCGCTTGCGACGCAGAAGGTTGCGGGTTCGATCCCCGCCGTTTACAAACAAAAAGTATATAAGTATTATCAGTCACCCATAACACAAGCTCTGCTTACTTTTGGGCTAGATGATGCTGTGTGAAAAAGTCCAGCATTATTTATTTTATTATTTATTATAATTGATCATTGGGCATGTATCAAATATGTGTTTGGACATGCCTCTGACTACCCCTCTTAGACATCTTCAAAGGATCTGGAATAAGTAACATTAAAGATCTAAGAGAATGTTTACCGCACCTTGGGGATACAGTCGTGAACCTGTTGTTTTCTGTGATCATTGGGCTTAAAATTTTTGGATCAGAGTGACTCAATAATAAAGTTGGCATCTGGTTTTTCATGTCTATTTCAAATAATTTGTACTTACAGGCTCCATTCTAGCTGTAACCATAGCTGACCCACATGCACAAGGCAAGTCCAACAGGTTTGTTGGTATTTGCATAGAACGGAAGGGTTGCGGTCTGCGGGCCGAGTTCACTTTGAGAAATGTAGTGGACCATCAAGGGGTTGAGGTTAGTAATGTTACTAAAGTATTCTATGTGTTAAATATCTACCTACAATTTCACTCACAATAGATGAGTAACCGCTAGATAAAGATAAAGATCATTTATTTGCATAAACATGTGTAGGTAAATAAGATGTTTACATGTTTTACCGATTTTGGTGCAAACCGAGAGAATAAGTAAATCATCATTTCAATTAAAATTTGTCATTTAGGAAATTGTCAATCTTATAGCAGCATTTTTCAATTCAATTTCAATTTCAATTTCAAAGCCTTTATTTGCTGAAAATATTTTACAGTTTGCTTAATTTAGTAGTTTTGCACACCAGTCCGGCTATTCTTCAGCGTCCTGTCGACACATAGGCCTCCTCTAACCTTTTCCATTCACTCCTGTTCCTTGCCACTCGCAGCCACAGTGGTCCCGCAATCTTTTTTATGTCATCTGACCATCTTTTTAGTTGCCTTCCTCTCTTTCTTTTGGTGTTGTATCTCGGGGTCCACTCTGTCATGGTCCCTGTCCATTTCTGTGTCGTCTCCCTCATTATGTGACCAGTCCATCTCCATTTTAGTTCTTTGCATTTGGTGTTTATGTCATCAAATTTAGTTTTTTTCCTTATTTCTGCGGCACGCTTCCTGTCTCTTCTTCTGTATCCCAGGACACTTCTCTCCATACTCCTCTGACAGGTTCTTAATTTTTGATGGAGTTTCTTGGTCATGGCCCATGTTTGGCATCCATAGTATAGTATTGGTAATATGCAGGAGTTAAATAATTTTCTTTTTATTGTTATGTTGTATTTTTTATTTTTCATTATACCTTTGAGCGCCCAATATCTCTTCCATGCGTTTGTCGTTCTTCTGTCTATTTCTTGGGCCATTTGGTCTTGAAATGAAATTAGTTGACCCAGATATATGTACGACTTTACATATTCTATTTCATCTCTATCAACATGTATGCTAGGTTCTGTTCTATTGGTCATAATCTTTCAATTAATGGTTTTTAAATTTATTTTTATAATTCATTATTATTAAGTTGCTTGTAGCTCTTTGGAATTTTATTTGTAAATTAAAGTAAATTATATTTTATTATTAAACCCGTCATCACATTTGCATGAGTTCCGTCTAGAACGAGTTCAAAATGTTTTCAGGTAAAGTATGACATCTACGACCCAACGATCCAGAGTGTGCAAGTGCTGAGGCTCGAGAAGAGGCTGGATGAGAAGCTGTATTACCTCAGGGATGCCCTGCCGGAGTACAGCACCTTCCCCTTCGACATGGACCCGGAGATCTTGCCTGATGGTGCTCCAGTGCCGGTCAATCCTGTTCAGGTAGGAATACCGTAACACTGATTAGTTTCGTAATTGCGTGATCGATGATTTTCTTTAGAATTATTTGAATTATAGAAATCATACAGGTAGGGAAAATTTGACTGCATTCGTAGTAATTTTATGGATTTTTTTTTTTTTTTTTTTTCATAAAAACATACTCGTAATTATGTTAGTCTGATTTAAGAAAAGTATTCCATGAGCTCAATCTGATAAATATTTGCCTCATTCTGTTTATTAGAAAAATAATTAGAACTTCTCAATATGTAATTTTAAAATAGCGCCAGTACTGTGACTTATGTGATCAAATAAAAAATAAAAAAACGGTAACGTTACCACACAAACAGTGGGTGAAAGGCATTATCTCACTGTACCAAAACTACCAACACCATTTACAACAACTACAGCTGTCATTTTCATTAATCCTTCAGGTGGTGCTGAAGCCTAGACCCTGGTTGGAGAGATGGGAGCGCCAAGAACTGAAAGGTGTCTCCAATATTGAGGAGTATTTGAAAGAGAAGGACAGAGTCAGGCGGGAACTTAGAGCCACTCCCTGGGAGAAATATGACTTGATGAAACAATACAGGTACTTAAGATTTTACTTGACATTTCTAACCACTGGACACTCAGCAAACACCATAAAATTAAACTCTTGTTGTGTTTGACGATGAAGCGCAGTGGCCGAAAGGCTTCCTGCGACGCAGAAACTTGCGGGTTCGATTCCCGCCGGGGGACAAATATTTGTATGATCTTCGAAACTTGTCTCTGGTCTTTAAGGTGTTGTTTCATAGGTGTTTTCTATCATACTAACAGGTAGGTAGGTATTATAAATGCGAACGTTTGTGAGTATGGAACTCGATCTAAATATAGGTAGGTAGAGAGCCACAAACTTATCTCACCGGTGGCCAAAAGGGGAACTAGCGAATTTTACTTTATAATTTATTTTTCTGCCAACATCAAATGCGATAACAGCGCCTCCCTCACCGGTTCAGATATGTTTGTGTCACTTATGTTTCACTTAAGTATTCTTGATGACAGCATTTCCTTGAAGTCAAGCTAGTAATATGAGAGATATCATCATCATCATCCACAGCCAAGGATACCCCACTGCTGGGTATAGGCCTTCCTCTGTTTACGCTATTCAATCCGGTCCTCTGCCACACGCATCTAAAATGAGAGATGTAAGACAAACATTTTGTAACATTCCAGAAAAACAATACCAATGGAAGAGCAGACCAAGATCTGGGCGGAGGTGAACAAGCAACTGGAACAGTTACAAGCCGCGCGTAAGAAGCAGTCAAGGAAACGCACGTTCGCCGCGCCCAAAACTCAGCTTGGTTGAATAGATTTATATTAATAGTTTGTAGCGTAGTCAATAAAATACTAATCAGCTAATATTGTTTCATTTGAGTGACCATCTTTCTAATCAAGGGATACAGAAGGCATGAAAAAATTACAATAGTCCTTTTCACATAGGAACAGTTCCGTGACAAAGTTCTATGTTATTTTCTGAAATGATTAAAAAAGAAATAGACAAAATACTTTATTTTTGCAGTTGTATCTTTTATTTTAGTAATATAACTAGATTTCATTTGTTTCAAAATTTTTCATTGTTGTACAAGTGCGTGAAACGTAAAAGTTCTCTCTGTGTCAGGCAGGGATATGTTCGTGTTCCTACGTAAAAAATACTTTAGCGGGGCCAGTAATTTTTCGACGATTTAAAATGTGGACAAGCCAGGCACTATATCCTATTCCGCTTTTTAATACCTAGGGTTGCTGCCACTTCTGCGAGAAACGCCGCAAACGCTTTTGAAACGAATTCTGAACTTATGAAGTAACGAAACGCATTCGTCGACGGAAAGTTTCTTAAATTTTCAAAAGATGGCGCTAAGAGACGTTTTCCTGCTGATGTTCAAATATTTTCTCATGCTAAAATCTACTTTAAATCATTTGAGTAAGGTTTTATTTTGTGTATGAAACAAGTTTTTATTCTCGTTTTGGTGTTGCATGCATGCAAGCGCGACGGGTGGTGAACCAAGCAAGAGGCAAGTTTCGTTCGTGTTCGACTAAATTCGAAGTTAGTTCGGTATTTTTGATGCACTTGTTACTACTTACTACGGTTTTTTAGATGAATAAATAATTACTCGTGTTATTTATGTGATAAGTACATCTATTGTGTTTATTTCGTGTTGTGTTCTCTGTGTAAAACCTCCCAAAGGAGTGGAATTCGCGTGGAACCACCTGCTGCCGGTGAGTTGTTTACTTTTTGTTATTCGCAAAAATACTTGCGCAGATGGTAAAACAAACCATGGTTATTATTATGGCCATACAATTGCGGTAATTGGCTATAAATCTTCAGTGCCGTTATAACAACTTACAGTACCTTTTAATGAAGATTTGCGAGAATGTTGATCGTAAAGATCCTGAGTGAATAAAATGCATGTTGTGTTGGGTGCAGTATGGTATTGCGGCCAACCTTGGTTGTTTTATCGATCTGTGCGTCATTATGATTGGCCAGGTAGTTCTGACCGCCTTGAGACTTGAATCAAGTTGAATCTTACAATGCAATTTTAGTTTTGTGCCTTTTACCTACCTACTTGCTTGGCCATTCAATCTTATTGGAATGAAAAAAAAGTTGAAGTTGTACCTACTGCCTTTGTACTTTGTATGGGTTGGTATGAGATTACATTTTCAACCCCAGTGGCCTTACTAATAAACGTGGTATAAAGTTATTCCTGAGTGTAAACTGTCAAAATGTATGGTTATTTTTAGTTTATTCCGAGGAATAACTTTATGACACGTTTATTAGTTTATGGGTAAGTGTATAGCGCATATCTGTAACTTTAGCTGTGCCTGTAGCCTGAATCAAAGAAGCAAACCTGGCAAAAATAATTAAATTGAAATGGTCATTTTATAATGCTGGTCTCATTTGTACAAATATGTGAATTTTCTTCATACAAAATAATCCGTTATAAAATTTACAGACAAATGCAATGATAATTTTGGTATTCATGACGTTTCCTACATTTATGCCCAGCCACAGCGTAGCAGCTAACGTCATGAATGCCTAGAGATCTGATCATGTTGTCTAGAAACACACATTAAGAGTAACTTTTTCCTGTAAGCTAGGTATACTCAAAAGCTTCTATTTACTAGCATTAGATACTAATCCTAATTCCTTTCAATTTCAGAATCCCTTGTCCGTTCCAAGTCCTGACCTGATCCTCAATCTAAGAACCCAGATTCTCTTGAACTTCAAATTCTCCATTGTCCTTGCTGTATCTGTGCCATTGTTTTGTTGTTTTTAAAATAAATATGATGTTCAGTGAGCATAAGCATGCAATTGTCTATGAATAAAAACAATTTATTTATTTGCTTACAAATCATGCAACATTCAATTTATTTAAAAATCATGTCTATTATTTATGCTGTGTAAGTTTGGTAAAACATTGAATAAACCAAAGTGTATTTTAATTGTTTACTTAGTGTTTCTGATAAAAAAAAGAAGTAGAATATCAGATTCCTTGTTACTTTCATTATGGTTTCACTTCATTCATATTTATGTCTATAAAATAAATGTTGACCTATGGAAAAATTAAAGTACCTTACTTTAAAATTTTAAGATATGCAAATGCAAGCTAAAAATTAATTTCGCCCATGTTTAGTACAAAATGGTTAAGCGACGTTTAGCCAAAATAAAAATTGGAGGCTTAGCGGTCGGCGGCGTAGAATCTAGTATTATAACTACCTACTGCTCGCCCAACTAATCTAGGCATTCGTGAAGTTAGCCATTTGTCTGCGCAGTGAACGCTTTTACATACAAAATTATGTTTTGCGCAGACAAACGGCTAACTTCACGAATGCCTAGATCCGTTGGGCGAAGTGTACGTATGGCGCGAAACTCTTAATTTATTTCATAACAGGATTGTACCCTCAGACGATTACCTACCTATCATATCAATACCCCCATAAGATTAAGGTCAACACTAATTTGGTGTAGTATTGCATCGGAACACGTGTAGGGTTCATTGACCGATAATCCGATCGTGTACAAGCCTAGTAGATATGTACTTACCTAATGGAATACGAGTATGATAGGATTGGCTACAATCATTCACTCCTTTACTATTTATGGAAGACAAATGGAGGATAGATTAAAGTAGTTAATTGTATATTCTGAAGAAGCGAGCGCTCGGTGTGTAGCTTGCTAGTAGATCTTGAATCTTGATTCATCGTCGAAGTTAAGCAACGTTCGGTACGGTCACAAAAGTGGGTGAGTGACCGTTAGTGTCATTATCAACTGGCCGCTTCCTTGCTTCGGAGGGCACGTTAAATTGTCGATCCCATATCAAGTCGTTAAGCCATGACGGAGGCTTTTAGGTGGCGTAAAACTCCGTCATCATAGTTGGCCACTAACTCATACGAACTTACTTCCTTACAAAAAATACAGGTAGGTCGTCACTGAACCAGTGTAGTGAGAGGCTTTTAGAGCGTTTCAAAGAGGCTACTTTCTAGCATCTAGTAGGGCAGTCTTTGGTAGGTTCCTACTTAATACCCATAGAGAAACATACTGGATAATACCTCCAGGTAGAGGTAGTTTTTCTATTCCTCATACCTATCGCAAAGGTTCCTAGAAGAGGTTTCATCATTTATGATGTCATAGGTGCGTGCGTTACGAAAGCGGAAGAAGACTGTAAAATTGCGTTCTCAAGAATATTTAATTGAGCTAAGTTGACAAAGATAGTAGGTACCGGTAGGTACCTAATGTTGATGAGTTACGCAAAAGGACCCTAAGTGCATTTACCTAGAAGAAAACTTTAAACAAGTACACGACGTACACAGACAGATCTTGGATATTTGTAGAACACCAAACTACTCTTTTATAAGGGTAATACAATGCAACGATTAATCTGTTGCAATGGTTTTTGATTTGCATAATCAATTAGCTATTCTGTTAATTCTTAGTTTAAAGTTAATTCTTGATAGGGTTTATATATTTTAACCATTTGGGGTTGAGACCCTAGTCCGTGGGGTTCTGGAGCCCTTCGGGTTTTCAAAATTCTTTCAGGGCGTCTGGTCGAAGCGACGCGTGATCCGAGAGCTGGCACATTTTTGGCTCAAAGGATGAGCATTGCCATCCAGGGTGGTAATGCCGCCAGTGTTTTGGGCACGCTTCCGATTGACTGTGACCTGGATCAGTTGACCTATCTATAGATCGTTTCTAACGATCCTTAGATAGCTTGACTAATCCTGTTGTATTTTGTAAATGTAGTAGCTTAGTTTCTTAAAAAAATCTTAAAGCAAGACAAGTCACTTCTTATCTTACAGAGGTAGGTACTAATCAATCAACACTTGCTTATCATCATTATAAAAAGCGCCAGGTACCTGATAAGGGCGTGTTTAACCTACGTTAAAATCCAGGTCACTTCCTAGCGAGATGGTGTACTATCAACGTTCAATATCACGGGTCAGAGACCTCGGCAGTAATGGTCAATTTAGAAATTATCCGATCCCGTACCGTACTAGGTTCTGTACCACTTTCTATTAATTACTCGCCTTTTCAAGCTCTTGTATTGTACCTCACATTGTCAACGTTCTTCCGTGTTATTATCAAGATCCAATTTCTCCTCATTCCCCAGTTTATTGTTTAGAAGTTCATAGAAACTTGCGAAAATATGCGTATGCTTTGCAAAGTTTAAATTTTGTGCAAAAAGTGACTGTTTCCGCCCGGGATCGAACCGGGGGCCTTGTGCGTGTGAAGCACACGTGATAACCGCTACACTACGGAAACTTGAGAGTGACAGTCCAAATTAATCTTCCATTCTTTTAAGCGCTTAGTGCATTCTCAGCTAAAAAACAAGTTGTGATTTCGAGTTTAATCTTACTTACTTACTTTATTAATTCCGAAAAACTATTCATGAACAACTGCTGCGTCTGAGGAGCTCTTAAAGGTGCAAATTTGCTCAATACAATCATAAGGAGTTGAGTGAGACTCATGATTTCATTGTACTTTAGCACAGAACAATTAAGTTGTAACCTTAAGCACATCACAAAAACGTTTAATTGCTACAATGCAAACAAAGGGATCTTCAGACGAGTCGATTAGTTGACTCACTGTGTCCATGGGCACACGCCATGTCGTGATAGTAACATGCCGCTATAAAGGAAGGAATATTATATCGATGGAAGTTCTCTTACTGAGTTTTTATGTGACATAACTACTAAATTTTCTGTTATACTTCTTATTACAAAACTTATAGGTAGGTACCTAGGTAATTTAAAAATGTAGCATAGGTCACTCGGAGTTTGGACCATAATATCGATTGACTCCTCTTAAAATCGGATAAGTACTTAGTATCTAGTTTATAATAGACGCTACGGCGGAAATCGTAAATTAAGGATATTTTTTCAATCCTAAGTCTTACCTAAACTGTAACGTAAACTGTACCCTCAGTTTCCACAATTTGTCTATCTGTGGTTTTGCTTAACTACTGTGGATAGACAGGCATTGGACATTTTTGGTATTGAAGTAGGAATATTGTTCGGCAGCGAGCGGAACCAGGTGATAATATGTTGAAACATGTTGTTAACAACATCTTACATACCCTGACACCTAATTGAATTGTATAATGCGAGCGAGGTGACGTTCGATCCGATAATCTTGCTCAAGCCTGCGTTATTCATTAACACAACCTTGCAATTATTACTATAGATCAGGTTTATTTATAGCCATTATATTGAATTAAAGGATTTGCAAAGAAATTCATATACCTAATTCATATAATATCATTACCTAGATCCCTTTGTATACGAAAAATATCACCACATGACATGGTAGAGTATCTTCCACACCTAGTTCTACATTTAATATTTCTTCTCATTTTAAACTTCCCATTAATCTGGGAGTCAAAATAAGAACAAATTTTAATATTTTATACTAATGACTAATGCACTGAATAAGCGTATTTTTAAAATTACCTCAGTAAGTAAAAGCAAAATAAAAAATATATTAATTTACTTACTTACATTCGATTCTGTTTGGACAGTAAACAGAATCAAACTGGCACGCGCGATCCTAATTGAATGTTACAGAAGGAAACACCTTAAAAGGTCAATGATACCGGAACCACCCCGGAACAGCCCCTAAAGATTATAATCCCTCAAAATATTTACGACACACAAACATGCTAGGGTATATTCACGCATGTTGGAAATCATAACGTAAAGGAAGGAGGTTCAATTAATTACTTAACTCCTTTTTATTGCAGGGAGAATAAAAGTCTGTTCTTTTAAAACCTATTTGGACTTCGGACGTAGTGCTGCTTATCATATATATAAAAAAGGTACCATGCTAAATCTATGCTGCTTATTATAAAAACGTAAAACCTTGGTTGAACCCCATGTTGACACATGTCAAAACAAAACTGTTACCACAAAAAGCGTTCTATGTACGAGTATTTAAAGATCGTTTTTCTAGAGACAGTTTTTTAGTTAGACTTCGTCTAAACTCGGCTCATTTTCTTGTAATAAGCCCCAGTAAGTTTAGTAAAGTTTTGACTTGTTTTGTGACTTGTTCACTTGTAGTAGTCTGATTTATGGTTACGGCTTATTGTCGCTGTAACCCTATTTCTAAAGTAGGTGGATTAACTTTACAGACACCTTAATAATTTTTCAAACCTTATCACAGTAAATAAGGTCCCAGGAATTGTAAAAAAAATCAAAAATCAAACATAAAACGGATGTCAAATAATGGTTCCCGTAAGAGGAAAATGGTTGCGGGATTAAGGTCTTTTATATTTCCTAGTTTGGATTGGACTGGGCTGGGCTTGATGTAATGGGATGCCCATATTAAGAGGACAAACAAGCAGCAAGCCTATTTCATTTTAAACTTGTCTTGGTAAGTCCTTATTTGAAGTAATATCTAGCGATAACGTTTCATTTTTTGTTACTTTAAATTATTGCTTTCAAGTGCCAACAGTTCGCCCAACGGATCTAGGCATTCGTGAAGTTAGCGTTTGTCTGCGCAGTGAACGGTTTTTCATACAAAATTCTGTTCTGCGCATACAAACGGCTAACTTCACGAATGCCTAGATCCGTTGGAAGAACTGTACTAACTTGTGAGCAGTGCCTACCAACTTGTGAGCATAAGGGTGTAAGTAAGTGCATAAGGTGCCAAATTTCAGCTTAATCTATTCAGCGGTTTGGGCGTGAAAAGGTAACAAACAGACAGACAGAGTTAATTTCACATTTATAACATTAGTAAGGATAAGGAAGTCATCATCTTCCTGCCCTTTTCCCACATTATGTGGGGTCGGCACAACATGACTGTGTTCTTCTTCCATTCTCCTCTATCAGCCGTCATCTCAACACTCACTCCTTTCTTACTCATGTCATCCTTTACACAATCCATCCATCTTTTCTTTGGCCTACCTCTACTCGTAAATCCTTCAAAATTCATACCAAGCACTCTCCTAGTAACATGACCTTCCCTTTTTATTACATGCCCATACCATGCTAGCCTGTTGCTCCTAATCGTTTCATTCACTAAACTAAGCAGAAATGAGAAAGCGGTGAATTCATGTGTGCCACGATAAGTCCCGATTTAGTAAAAACAAAACCAGAAACATCTGAGCTATCCAGCGTATAGGATTTATATGCTCACATAGAAGGGGCAGGCCTAAAATTATGTTCCTGCTATATAGCGATCGACTTATCATAACTGAGTCTTGTTGGTCGAATGGGGTTGAACCTCGACTTTCAATCCGAAGGATGGGATTCGAACCCACGACTTGTTCGAATCAAATCCGTGCATCAATGGATTTTTCGTTTCGTAAAATTTGTATGCGCTTTAACACGAGCTCTTAATGGTGAAGGAAAACATCGTGAGGAAACCCGCAGCTTAGTCAGCTTTACACGTATTGACGTTGTCTTTCCTGTGGAACAGGCTGATTAAGCTGAGAGGATGGTTTAGGTGCTGGGCAAGCCTATTCCATCTCAAACAATGTCCCAGGCACTGCAGCGTCCCGTTAAGTGTAGGCATAGGTTGCCTCTTGACGCTGTATAAATCATCTATTAAAGATGTAAAGGCCTAAGTTTTTTTTATCATAACTGCACGAGGTACAGGCTATAGGTAATTTGATAATTAGTAAGTAGGTAATCATCTAGGACCATCGAATCTGAGGTGCTGTACATATAAGTAGAATTAGGTACTGCTAGAAATTACAGCACTTAGATAGAAACTGTTATTGTTAGTTTTAAACTATGGATAAAGCTGTGGAATCCCATATTTCCGCTGAGCTACGACCCTATTGTTTTTAAGAAGAGAGTTAATAGGCACCTTCTGGGTAAGCTCGCTCCATCGTAGACCTCACTCTTACCTGTGTAAGTTTGAGGTCAAGAGCCGACCTGTCTAGGCAGACATCTTGAGTTTAAAATGAAACCCGAAATTATGATTGATTTTGATTTAATTGGATTGGCCTTATTACATTGGATTAATAAATATGGAAAATTGTTGCTTCTCAACACGGTGTATGAATGAAAGTGTTTTTTGACAGAACGTCTTTACGGAAGACGTCACCTTTGACGTTTTTGACGTTGAGTGAAGCCCTCGATGATGTATGCTTGTTATGTAAGCTGATCCTGAGCTTGAACAGCGGCGTCAAGCCGCGACATATTCCGCCCCGTTGAAAGGGTCTTCTCTTTCAACATTGAATATCTTCTGGCTTCGGAAGAGGGCTGAGACGAACCAGTGAGCGACGAACGCATCCCTTGGAGGTTTTTAGATCAGCGACTCGGGTTATCTGATCAGGGCCTGGGTATAACTTTGTTACTCTTCCAAGAGCCCAGCATAGTGGAGGTACATGGTCTTCTTTAATAAGAACGAGATCGCCGACGTTGAGGCTTCCGGCTTCCTTTGTCCATTTTTGCCGCTGCTGTAGTTCGGATATGTATTCCTTTTGCCATCGAAGCCAAAAATGCTGTCGGATTTGTTCTAGTTTCTGATAGCGTTGTAGTCGGTTTGGGTTGACGTCTTCCAGGGCCGGTGACGGGAACGTTGTAAGTGGTCTTCCGATGATAAAGTGCCCTGGGGATAAGGAGAGGAGATCGTCAGGACTGGATGACATAGGGCACAAGGGGCGACTGTTAAGGATAGCCTCCACTTGTGCAAAAAGAGTTTGAAGTTCCTCAAAGGTTAGGTGACTATTGCCTATTTGTCGTTTTATATGATGTTTTGCTGATTTGATTCCAGATTCCCAGATGCCCCCAAAGTGAGGAGAATAAGCTGGGATGAATGAAAATTTAATCCCTTCCTGTGCAGCGAAGTCAGAGAGATAGTGATTGTTTGATTTTAAAAATGTTCCTAATTCATTAGCTGTAGCAACGAAATTGCGTCCGTTATCGGAGAATATTTCCGCCGGCTTGCCTCGTCGCGAAATGAATCTTCGAAGGGTCATTACAAACTCGTCCCTTGACAAGCCGCCTACTGCTTCCAGATGAACGCATTTATATCGCATGCATACGAATAGGCATAAATAACATTTAATGAGCCGAGAGCCGCGACCCCTGCGATTCAAGATGAAGAATGGTCCGGCAAAATCTAACCCTACCGACAAAAACGGAAAATCAGGCGTGACACGTTGCGTAGGTAAGTTTCCCATCTTGGGGACAAGAGTTTTGCCTTGAAGGCGTCTACATGGTACACAATTATGTACTGTGTTGCGAGCCAAGCGACGCCCGTTAAGTGGCCAAATGGTCTCTCTTACTGTGGCCAAGAGTAACTGCGGACCGGCGTGCATTTGACGAATATGCTCACGCTGAAAGAACAATTTAGTTAAGTGATGAGATGCATCAAGAATGATTGGATGTTTCCTTTCATATGGGCAATTAGACGCTTCAATTCTACCGCCTACCCTGATTAAGTCATGTTCATCAATAAATGGTGATAGTGATAAAGTTTTAGATTTGTTGTTTAATGGTAAGTTTTGTTTTAGTTTATGATATTCTTTTTCAAATGACTGCGATTGAGCTACAGCGCATAGAAAACGAAAAGAATTATTCAATTCCTCAGTGGTTAAGTATCCGGATCTTTTATTCAGTGGGTTTCTTAAGTTGAAAATAAATCTTTTGACATAAGCGAATGTTCTTTGTAATTTCGTAAATCGTGAATAATTCTCAAAAATTATTATAGGCTCTGTGAGAGCTGTTGGATTAGATTGAATGGTTTTTACCTCCGGTAAATTGGCTTGGTTTTTCTTTGATGTAAGTATTGGCCATTGGCTTTCATCTTCGACAAGGAAGGCTGGACCACGCCACCACAAGTCAGCACCTGGTAACTGACTGGGATTGACACCCCGTGAAATCAAATCTGCTGGGTTTTCTGCAGTGGGTACGTATCTCCATGACGAAAAATGAGTTGTTTCTACAATCTCTCCTATGCGATTTGCCACAAAAGTTTTCAAATTACTGGGCGAGCTGTGTATCCATGCGAGAACCACGCTGGAATCACACCAATGGACTACACGATTGGGTTTATATTTAATCGCTTCGGTTACGCTTTTGGTTAGCCTTGCAGCTAGGAGGGCAGCGCATAGTTCCAGACGAGGAATTGTCATTGGCTTCAACGGAGCAACCTTTGACTTGGAGCACAATAATTTAACCGTTACTTCATTTTTTGTGTTTGTTGATTTAACGTATATGCAGGCCCCATATGCGAGCTGGGACGCATCACTAAAGGTATGAAACTCTATGTCTGTTGGTTGATTGCATAAAACGGTTCTAGGTATTTGCAAATTTGAAAGGTGATAAACATTGTTAGCAAATTCAACCCATGATGCCTTGATGTCTTGGGAAACGGGTTCGTCCCAATCGACTTTGAGAAGCCAAAGTTTTTGCAAGATCATCTTGGGTTGAATTATGCTGGGACTCAGCAAACCCAAGGGATCGAAGATTTTAAACGAATTAGACATTATCGACCGCTTGGTGATGTTTGAGCCCTCAGTGGTAAGAGCCTTGAAAGGAAAGTGTAAATAGTCATTTTTTGGATTCCATCCCAATCCGAGGGTGCTCGACGATTCGCTCAATATCAATTTATCATTTGAAGTTTGTTCGACATTCTCTAGAAAGTTTGGTACGTTACTTTTATACTTACGCAATGGAAAGCAAGCTGAATTTAACGCTTCTGAAACCTGCCTTTGTATATCACGAAGTTCGTTTATATCGTTTGTCCCCGTGATTAGGTCGTCTACATAAAAGTCCTTTTGTATAATTGATTTAATTTGTTCGTTTTTACATTCCGCCCCAACTTGCCATAGACACCTTGTACTCAAATAGGCTGCACTTGCGGTACCGTAAGTGAGGACATTCAAGCGTAGAATCTTTATAGGTTGCGATTCGTCATCTCTCCACAAGATTAGTTGAAGGTCACGATCTGCAGGATGTACTTCTACTTGCCGGTACATTTTTTCAATGTCTCCAATCAGTAGATATTTATATTGCCTAGCTCTTATTAAAATGGAAAAGAGAGAATCTTGGTAGTTGGGGCCCACTCGGAGAATGTCATTAAGTGAATGCCCAGTGGACGAAGGAGCTGAGCCGTCGAACACCACTCGAATCTTGGTGGATTCACTTCCCTCTCGAAATACCGCATGATGGCATAAAAAATAGCTAGGTGTTGGTATTACATTAGAAGTGGATTCCGATAAGTGACTTAACTCAGCGTATTCTTGAATAAATTGTTTGTATTGTGATTTTAAGTTTTCATTTTTTCTAAATCGTTTCTCCAGGTTGAGCAGGCGCCCTTTGGCCCTATCGTATGACTCACCTAGAAGATTAGGGTTATCGCTTAGTGGTAGTCTTACACAGAATCTACCTGTATTCAATCGAATCGTATTTTCTACAAAGTGATTTTCGCATAACATTTCATTTTTACTAAAAGTGGATTTTTGTGGAAGTTCTTCAATTTCCCAAAACTTGGTTAATATATTTTCGATTTTCATTAGTGAATCATTCAAAGCATCATTTGATTTATTTAGTGGATTTTTTAGTGTATGATTGATCGCGTGATTACAGTGAATTTGTTTGGATGCTGTTGCATGATACGGTCCGGCTACTAGCCAGCCAAATTTCGAATTAATTAGTTTTAAATTCTTTGGGCCAAGTGAATATTGTTCAGATCCCAAGACATCCCAGAAAATGTCTGCCCCGAGTAAAACTTCAATTTTAGCTGGTACATTGAAGTGAGGATCTGCCAGTTTGATTTGAGTAGGTAGTTGTAAGTTTCTTATGTCTACAGGAGCCTTTGGTAGATCACCTGTGAGCTCGTCCATCACCAAGCAGGACAAAGATGTACTATATGGACCGTTCATCGAGCTTAGCTGCAAGTTACAGCTTTCAATGACCTTATTACATGCCTTATTACCTATTCCTATTATTTTCATCGAATTTATACTAAGTTTTTCTAATTGTAACCTCTGTTTTAAAGCCGTCGTGATGAAGGAGGACTGACTGCCGCAGTCAAGAAGCGCACGCACCCTCTCTATCTTGCCGGTGACCGGATTTGAAACCTCAATGAACGCTGTGGATAACATTACTTCATTAGGACTCTGCTTAGAAAAGTTTACCACGGACTCGTCTGAGATGGCGGCGCAAGATGAAGTGACATCGCGATGCAAAATTGTGTTGTGCCTTTGGTTACACACCATGCAGGGGCCCAATCGACATTCAGATAAGCTGTGACCCTGTCTTAAACAATTGCTACATAAATCATGTTTCTTAACATCGGCTATCTTTTCATCATAAGTTTTTCCTCTAAACGTAGAACACTGATAAACCTTGTGTGGCTCGTTGCATATGATGCATGAAATCTTTCCTTTTGTGTATTGATTAGTGCTAGCAAATGTCTTTACATCGGGATTTCTCTCCTGCCTATTAGTGAAGTGAGGTTTGTTATTAGAATATTGTTTAAATTGGGCAGTCGTCTGCGGTGAGTGAGAGCCTGAACTTGGGCGATGTGCGTCTAGTTGCATCTTGTCGTACTTACGATTCAACGTTTCCAAAACATCAGCCCGGTCGGTGAGAAAGTTATTAAACTGATCAAGAGTAGGTACATCATCAAAGGAATTACGTAGCTCCTCCCACTTCCTCAAACTGTGGCTATCTAGCTTGGCAGACAACATAAATATTAAAAGAATGTCCCATTTGTCGGTGGGCTGCCCCAGGCTGGACAAAGCGCGCAGGTTCTTTGTTACATGGTCAACCAAAAATCGCAGGGACCGTTCCGACTCTCGGGTGATTGATTGTATGTTTAACAATGCAGATAAGTGATAATTTATGAGTAATCTTTTATTATCATAACGTTTGCACAATAGTGACCAGGCCACGGGATAGTTCAAAGATGACACCTCTAGATTCGATATTATTCGCGCAGCATCTCCCTCCAAGTATGAAATTAAATAATGAAACTTGTGAATATCAGATATCTTTTCATTTGTGTGAATCAATGATTGAAAAGTGTCGCGAAACTCAAGCCAGCGAAAACATGCTCCGTCGAACTTGGCAATCTGAATTTGCGGCAGCTTGAAGCCGAACCTCTGATCATGCTGCTTATGCTGGCAATGAACTTCAGGAGCCAAAGACTTACGACGCGTTTCGATTTGTATGTTTGCGTTTTCAATTGTTCGTTTGGCAGTCGCTATGCAAAATATGATATCATGTTCTATGTTGTCCCTTTCATCAATTTCAGCATCTAAATTGTGTGAATTCAAAACCTCAATTTCCCCTTGAAGGCAATCAAACCTGGTGGATAACCCTTCAAACTTATTCAACTTCAATGACAACTCAGCTAATTCAATGTCGGACAACTCGACGTCTAAAGATGTTAATGTTCCCAGATAGTTTTTAAATTTTGTTATTTGGCCTTTAATTGAACTGCGTTTTACATTTAATTCCCTTAATTTTGCACTAGGCTTTTCAGATTCATTAGTCATGATGTGAATTTAAAGTAAGAAACTAAGTAAAGATGTATAATGCTAACGTTCAAAACAACATGAAACAGCAGATACGATGAAAAATGTGTAATGAACACTTACTTGTACAAGGCAAATCAAACGTCCATTAATATTGTATTTAAATTATCAATCTACTAAATTACTCCACTTAATTTTCAGTATTTTAAAGAAATTTAAATTAATTTATTCTAATTACAATCAAATTATTTAATTTTATTTTAATTGATTTAACAATTTATTTAAAAATCCCAAATCATTATAATAATTTTAATGACAATTCATTAAAATGTAGTGACGAATTATTTACTACTAGTGCCTAAGTTTTGATTCGATTACAAATCCCAGACAAGTAGATAGGCATTAATTATGTAATTATTTATAATCAATAGGTAAAAATTGTGAAAATTTCAATGTAAATCAATGGAGTATTTAAATGGCCTTGCAAGTTACCAAAATATTAGATAAGTTAATAAATTATTCAATCTCTCTGACTTAGCTGCAGTGGTGGGTAAATGTATTATTCTCCTCCGTTCGTCGACCCTTTGCAATAGGAATCCAGAACCAAGCGGTAGGTGCTGATTGCTCGATCAGCTGATTGCATGAGAGTACTATCAATGACACAATGGGTCAGGGACCGGGGCGCACCGGTTATATCTGAAATTTTCGGTTGTACTTGTTAGGTAATGCAATAACAAATTGTAAATGGCATGAAAATTACTAGGGACTGAAGCCAGACAATTTACAAGATTATTCAACGAGCAATTACAATTTTAAAATATAAGTTACTTTACAACATGAAATAATGGACCAAGAGACAACGCTTGTAATTATTAAATTCATTAAATTATAGTCAAATAGATGAAATTCAAATTAATATAGGAATAGGTTGTATAATTGCATGCAAATTAAATTATTTTATCTTATTTCTAGTGTGATTTTATCGATTTACTTATTTAATTGTATTGAATGACTAGTGAATTATTCTACTTTATTATATTACTCACATTTATTTATTCGTATTTTAGGTATTTAGTGGCTAATTAGATTGACTGGGTAAGTAATTCTTGTGGTTATATTAGTGGATAAATGAATGTGCAATCTTTGGAGCAAAAGCGCATAAGAATGGAATGTTTAACTTTAAATGATTTTATTCTCTAAATTGCACATTTGAAATTGGTCTTACCCAGCCATGATACACCGTGGAGGCAACAAGGACAAGTTCAAAGGAATTGGAACATGACGTGTGGAATATGGGTCAAGGTCAAGTGTAGGGCACTTAGCTTTTTGATTGTGACGTCCGTGCAATTTTTCTTTGTTAGTGGAATTCTCCGGGCCCAATGATTCGTTTGCGCGTCCAATATGACTTTCCCTTGGTTCCTTTCCGCTTCTTCTTGTTGTAATGGATGTTGACGTGAATCTTGTTCCGAGTTTTATCGAGGTTTTGTCGACGGTCGCCAAAAAAAATTTATGTCTAGGCAGACATCTTGAGTTTAAAATGAAACCCGAAATTATGATTGATTTTGATTTAATTGGATTGGCCTTATTACATTGGATTAATAAATATGGAAAATTGTTGCTTCTCAACACGGTGTATGAATGAAAGTGTTTTTTGACAGAACGTCTTTACGGAAGACGTCACCTTTGACGTTTTTGACGTTGAGTGAAGCCCTCGATGATGTATGCTTGTTATGTAAGCTGATCCTGAGCTTGAACAGCGGCGTCAAGCCGCGACACGACCCATTCATCATACAAAAAAAAAAAAAAAAAAATACTCGTATTAGGCAAATTTGCAATCGGTTTTTAGTTTTCTGAATAACATTTTCGAATTGAGAAATTCTTCAAATATTCTTGAAAGCTCTCATTACTATCTTCGCTATATTGCGACCGCTGTTTTTCAGATACCCAAGGCTTTAGGATAGCGAAAGCCGGAATCGTGACCGATGTCAGATTGCTGCTGCGACATCAAAATGAAACGCTATGCAAACCATCGAGATGGATCGCTTGGGAAATGGGCTATCGGCAAGTGCTTTGAAAGCTGAATTGAGTTGGCATTTGGAAATGTAAAATCTACACTGGAAGCTGTATTGAAAGCTGGTTATATTCGAAATTTGAACGACTCCTGTTCGAATTTCAAACAGTTGTTCTGTTTGAATCTTAAATTTGGAATAGTCGACGATTGTTGATAAGGCAAAAAATGCTTTTAGCTAAATATAAAAAAAAAGTCAAAAACATACCAACTCCGTAACCAAATAGGTGTACCTATCTACTCAAATAGTTTTGTTCGTGTTATGCTGTTATTAAATTCTTGCTTTCTTCACTGATTGCAATTGATTTTCCACGGTCGATATCGAATCAGTTTATTGATAAACTGACCAGTGATTTACGATAGTATTGTGTTTGTGCAAAGATCGCCAGTGGCCCAGTTATCCAGCATTCGTCACAAGTTCCAAACACGCCACTTTCTCCCATTCGTCACATCCATCCAGCTGGATATTTACATACCTAGAGACCATGCGGACCGGTGGAAGAAAACATTGCTTAGCTTGGCTTAAGGCTCGTATTAATCATGAGCCACTCGCTGGCTATTTGACCGCGATCAAATAGTTCTCAGCCGATCGATCCAACTTTCGGTGTTTGACGTGAGTCAAAATAATGGGATTTATTTCAAACTTTTATCTTTGATTGGGTCTTTTTAGAAAAGCAATCAACATGAATTATCTTCGAAATTAAAAAATTAAATCTTTTTAAAACATACCTCGGCCACGCATACATGCATAGCCCCGTCATCGGTCGCTCGGTCGGTCGCTTGCTGTATGACAAATACCTGTGGTACCTACTTTATGTAGTCAATTAAACCATTTCTTCCAAGCGTAATCTAAAGACTCATTAGTCTATTGAGTATCGATACATTATCTTCTCACAATGCTGAAACCCATCAAGTATACTCGATAAGCATAAACAGAAGTTCAAGTCCATTCAAATTTGAAAGCATTATCCCAAGTTCCTACAATGATTGTACAAATCTTGACCAAAATACTCAGACCCCTGGTATTTAAGCTCTATGAACAAGGAGGTTAAGATTTAAAAAGTTGCTGAGGTCTTCGTAAACTGTTATGATATTATGCGCCGCGGGAGTCGAAGCTCAGCTGTTCACAAGTACTTTAAGCTTGAAATAATACTTCATGTGCGAGTTAATTGTTTGTATTGTTGTACAAAAATAGCCCGTCAATTGCTCAACTACATATAGACCACCATGGAGGTTCTTGTCTCTTTATTTTTATTCTGTGGTACAGACTTACGATTTGTGCTATTTTTTTAAAGATTTTGACGACTCTGTGCCGCAGTGGGTGAAAGCCCGCTAATTATGAGAGTCGTGGCCAGGAGTTGCAAAAAAATGCAACTTTCAAAGACAAAAATTATTTATTAAGTAAAAGAATTACAATTAATTTTATAACTAGAGTTAAGTCTAAATCGGTCGATGTGAGAATCCGAAGTGACGGAAACACGAGGCCGGGCATCCAATGTCCGGCGGAGGCATTGACGCACGAAGTCACGTTGCGCTGCGTCGGCATCTCGGCGTTGCGATGGGGCCGCGTGCAATGTATTCAGGTTAATGCAACGCTGCAGTATCCATGTCGTATGAATGTATAACACCTCCCCCCGTACTTCAGCGACTATTTCGAAATGTTTTTCGACAGAGTTGCTGAATTGATGCTGTGTTCAACTCTGATCTGATGTGGAAGACATTTTCTCTCTGGTATCTCAGCATAGGTTCCATTAGGGTTAGAAGAGGTGGCTGTATCATCTGTTGGATTTTTACCGTTCAATTTTCCTCTAAAGGTTCGATATGCGATGACGATGATAGTCAGCACAGCTGCACTCGATAAGATGGTGTAGATTGGAATCGTAGTATGGTATAAGCTTTGGTCCGAGATTTCATCTAACCTTGTTGGAGTCTGTAGTGATATTTTCTCGTTGATGGAATGTAGGTTTTCAAGATCCATAGAGTTCAGGATGATAGGTGGGTCTTCGGCACGTACCTTTACTTTGTATGCCGGTAATTCCATGATTTTGAGTGGGTGACCCTTGATACGATCGTCCGAGTTGGTTATAGTGAAGACGGGCGTCTTGAGATAGCAACCGCTTGGGATGGCAATCAGGTAGCTTCCTTGCAGGATTCTATACTGCTCCTGTCCACAGGATGTCTTGACCTTGGTCTGGTTTGGGAAACTCACGGTATAGTGTTTGCCGTCTAGTTGCTCCACTGCTTCGCTCGTCAGGATAATCGAAATCAGCTTACAGGATGGTTGTATTTCTTGCTTAAGGATCAGCTGATGAATGCAGTCAGGATCACCTCGGAGCTTGTAGTTGGACTTCCGCTCGCATAAATACCATGTCTCTACCTTCGGACATTCTGTCTCCATGTACATAGAATCAAGTCCAGAGATTGCTATATAGGGTAGGTAGGGTATAAGGATTTGGTTAAATTTGTTAGGGATAAGGGAAAGTTTATATAAATCGTAGGTTGAGGGAGAGGCAATCGGTACCTTATAAACTAAAACTATCTGGCTATCTATATAGAAATATCCTAACTTAATTATATCATAAAAGTACCTAAGTTCTACTGAAAGGATTTCATCCTTATGGTATAAAATCCTTAACTTATCTAAAATCACCTTCAAATCTGCAATATTTAATATTGAATGCGGAGCGCCCGAAACCCTGATAAAAGCTAGAGTGTTTTCTAATTTGTAAAGTTCTTCCGACAATCTATCGATGTTATCGCCTAGTATTATAAGGTGTTGTGCCAGATGGGCGTATTTAACTAATTCCGTTTCTTGAGTACTGTCGCTTTGCATTATTTTACTAAGAATTCCCTCTATCTTTTCTTGATTCAACGTAATGTTTTTTAAAAGTTTTGAATTTTCCGCTGTCCATTCTTGATTTAAACTAATATGATTATTAATTTCAGACTCTAACTTATGTTGGTTACTCTGAAGAATTTTGATAGCGTCGTTATATTTAATTGCGTCTGTATAATCTAAGTTTCCGGAAATGCTCTTAATTACTGAACCAAGTCCATCAATGAGCGCTCTCTTTTTACGATTAGGTTCGAAAGTTTTCAGTTGGTCAGAAATTCGTTCTAATTTGGCACTAAGATAATCAATATGAGGCTCATAAAGGTATAAGGTCTTATTATTTAGTTGGGGTCTAGATTCAGATAATTGAGACTTAATTAATTGAATTTGTGAGTGAACTTCATCGAGATTGATATAGTTTAAAAAGGAATGGTAGTGGGATATCACTTTAGTGGGTCCTAGTTTAAATGGGAGAACTCCTGGTCCGTCTTGTAGTGAGTCAATCGAAACATCTTGTCCTCGAGTCAGTTGAAGCAGAAGGAAGAGTAGTATTCTGTAACAAAACAGGATCCTTAGGACTACGCTTGAGTCGCGATTTGGCAACAGGACCTCGTTTCTTTTTAGTATAGATGTGAATAGGAAGGTCAGCTAAGACTGTGTCTTGTGTGAAACGTGGTGCAAGTTTTTGTCTGTTCGCTAAAGGATTCTTTACGAACACTTGTTGATCAGGCGTGTAGTCCTTTTCAGGTTCACGGTCTTTATTCCTGTTTTCAGTCAATACAGTCCTATTATGTAAAGAGGTCTCGTTAATTACGTCATAAACCTGAGTCATTCGATTTTTATGGTCAACTAAGTATTGTTGAAGTAGGTGTTCAGTAAGGTCTATATCTACCGGGTCTCGTGGGTCAAAATGTCCTGTTATAAGGTCAATTGGTCGGCATTTTGTGAAACTATGAATAGAACTATTATAAGCCAAAACTGCATAAGGCATAAGATTGATGGCAGGCTCGTTTTTCTTTTCAAGTTTCAAAATTCTAAGATGTTCAAGGATAGTTGAATGAAAGCGTTCCACGATTCCGTTATCATTAGGACTGTGAGCAAGGATTTTATGATGCTGTATCTTATGAAGTTTAGAGAACTCAGAGAACAGTGCGTTGGTGAATTCAGGTCCTTGGTCGGTGACAATAGTCAAAGGAATGCCATGATGAGTGCAAAACGTAAGGAGAGCTTGAATGACACTTAGGGCTGTGCCGTCTCTTAAATGATATGCCTGAGCATATTTAGAGAAGGAATCAACGAGTGTAAGGAATTTCTCTGACTGGGCTGTGAAAAGATCAAGATGAAGGATCTCAAAGGGTTTTGTAGGTGGTGGTACTACCGAAAACCTTTGCTTTATGGGGTTACGATCATATTTAGCTTGGCCACAAACACTACATTCATTGATGTACAGTAGTGGTATGAAAAGGTTCGCCAGTTTTCAAATTGATTCATTTAACGTTCCGCAAGCACATATTACCTTTTCAAACTAAGTCACAGAACAGACTGGTTCACAGAAAATTATGTTTAACTGTTTGACAATAAAGTTTAAAATTACAGATTATACTTGTTTGATTTTCTGTCTTGACCAAGAAGATTATATAATGTAAAAACTTTTTATTGGTTTCAACATCTCGTTGTCTGTCATTGTTGACATTGCAATTTTATTTTTTCACGTTTCTATATTTTACATAAAATGCCGAGACCTTTAAGTGTTGTAGAAAGAGCAGCAATTATTGCTGAACATGAAGCTGGCTACAATATCAGTGAGATATCGCGTCGTCTTAATGTAACCAGGGATAGTGTAAGATTTTGGATCCGGAGATATGGTGAAGAAGGTGAACTCATAGATCATCGTCACAACAATTCTGGTCGCCGTCCTATCCTTAGTGCTGCACAAAATGCCGACATGAGACGGCAATATGAAGAAAATGGCTTTGTGTCAACCAATCATTTCGCTCAACTGTATGAAGTTTGTCCTAGAGTAATAAGAAATGCATTACACTCAATGGGATTACATTATAGACGACACTCAAAAAAAGTTGCTCTGACACCAACCCATAAGGAAGCACGCTTGAGATTTGCAGAGACCTATTTGAACTTTGATTGGAGTACCACTATATTTACCGACGAAAAATCCTTTATGTCAAGCCAACATGGGAGGCTTCATTTGTGGAGGTATAACGGCACGAGATATACAGAAGACCATGTAGTGCCCAATTTTAGTTCTGGACGTATCTCTGCCAATATTTGGGGGTGGATGTCAGCGGATGGAGTGGGCGAGCTCGTTCTTCTTCCTTCAAGGGCAAATGCAACTCACTATCTATCGGTTCTGGAAGACAGTATGCTACCAAGTGTCCGTACCGTATATACAGCTGCTGACTTACCTCAGGTCAGCTACGTTCAAGACAATGCTCGCACGCACACTGCTCGTATTGTGAATGAATGGTTCAATCGGCACAGTGATATAGCGGTGATTCCGTGGCCAGCAAGATCTGCAGATTTAAACCCGATCGAGAACCTATGGGGTTTAATGGTGCAGCGATGGGATAATAGAAACGAAAGAACCAAGAAGGCTATAGAAGACCACTGCCATATCATTTGGGAAGATACACGAGGGACGGACCTATGCTCTCGCCTTGTTGGTTCTATGAGAAACAGGTTACAATGTGTGATTGATGCTAATGGTGGTTATATACGTTATTAAATAAAATAAAGTTATTATATTACTTATTCGTACTATTCTTTCATATTCGGTCCTATCAACAAAGCGGTTTACCCCGACAGTAATATCTCTGTCAATAAATCTTGGCAGTCCAGGAAAATAGAGTATAATTAAAGATTACAGTAATCTAAATAACGTTTAAATACAAATAACCTATATCAAAATCTTGTTGTTATGGGTAATTGTTATTTTTGTAAAATTGACAGGATGGAGTAAAACAGTAAACAAATTATGCAAAACCTTTTTGATATGTCATTGCCTATAATCGATAGTAAACGCTAAACATAACAAAACGTAATATTTATTAATTAAAATGTTGGCAGTACTGGTTCTTGCACTCGTGCAAGCAAAAGTCGACTTTAAGATGACGAACCTTTTCATACCGCGACTGTACTTTGTGACGGAATCTTTCATCTTGGGCCAGTAATATCTGTGGGATAGAGCTAGGAAACACTCAGTTATACCACGGTGGTTGGTTTTACCCTCGTGATAATTTTTAATGATTTCTTGTTGGCGTAAATATTCCTTAACATTCTCTACCTCGGTCTTAGTTAAGACTAAATTCATGGCTGAACTTTTGAATTTATCTTGAATAATCGGGATGATTTTATACATAGCCAAGGGTGGACTGATGATAATTCCTGTCTTCACTTTAGGATTTACATATTCTTTAATAGCATTTACTACATCGTTCTCTAAGAAGAATTTAAATTTTCGATTCAGTCAGTTGTATAGTCGTCTTAGTATGGGTTTCAAAGGGTTTTGTCACAGTTGGTCGTTTTTTAATGTCCCCTACCACTACAAAGGATATTTGTCGGCTGAATTTATTCAGAGGCTCGTCTGAAATGGGGATCTCTAAGATGGGATTTTCAGCACTAGTGTGAACTGTGACTGTAGATGAGCCGGCAACTGAAGGTTGTCTTACAGTCTCAGGAGCATTAACAGCGATAGAGCTTGTCTCTTCGTTATTTAATTCTATTCGAGACAATGCATCTGCATTAGTATTGAGCTTACCCTGTTTATAGATGGGGGTGTAATTATATTAGCTTAACTTTAACCTCCAACGTGTTAATCTTGAACCGGGTTCTTTGAGATTCATCATCCATTGAAGGGGCTTATGATCTGTCAGGACTTTAAATTTCCTACCGAACAAATAAGGGCGAAAATATTTCGTTCCCCACACTATCGCTAACAGTTCCTTTTCGATGGTACTATAATTGATCTCACTCGTATTTAAAGTCCTAGATGCGTAAGCTATAGGTCGATCGTTACCTATTGGTCCTTGTGAAAGGACGGCTCCTATGGCAAAGTTAGAAGCGTCAGTTGTCAGTATAAATTCTTTGTTGAAGTCAGGGTACTGCAAGATTGGGTCGTTAGTCAAGAGGGTTTTACATTTTTCGAAACAGTTACGATAGTCCGCGTCATTGATAGTTATCCTAGATCCCTTCTTAAGACATTGAGTCATCGGCTTTGTTATACGGGCAAAGTCCGGTATGAATTTACGATAATAGCCCAGCAAACCAAGAAATCTTTTGATTTCAGTAGCGGTTTTGGGTATGGGAAACTTCTCAATGGCCCTGATCTTATCTGGGTTAGGTTTTATACCATCTTTGCTGATAATGTGACCGAGATATGCTGTTTCTAATTTAAGAAATTCGGACTTGTCCATTTGGATCTTAAAGTTGGACTCTCGTAATCTTTGAAATACTTTTTCTAAATTAACCATATGTTCTTGCAAAGACACACTGAAAACAATGATATCATCAAGGTAAACTAGGCACACTACGTTCTGGAGGTCCCTGAGAACATTGTCCATAACCCTTTGGAATGTAGAGGGTGAATTTTTGAGCCCCATAGGCATCCTAAGAAACTCAAAATGGCCGTGTTCAACGTTGAATCCTGTCTTGGGGATATCGTCGGGGTTCATCTCGACTTGGTAGAAGCCGCTAGCAAGGTCAAGGGTTGTAAAGTAGTGACAGTTCCCTAATTTGTCGAGTACGTCAGCGATGTTAGGTATGGGATACTTGTCGTCAATAGTCTTATCGTTCAACTTCCTAAAGTCTACCACTAAACGCCACTTAGTCTTCCCAGATGCATCTACTTTCTTTGGAACAACCCAGATCGGAGAGTTCCAAGCCGACTGCGAAGGGCGAATTATTCCCTGGTCTAGCATTTTTGAGATCTGATCTTGAACCTCTTGTCTATGAATGAAAGGGTACCTATAACTTTTAGTGTACACCGGTACTTCGTCGGTTGTACGAATGCTATGCTTGATCTGATTGGTAAAGGTTAAAGGTTCGCCTTCTATATAGAATACATCGGCATACCTTGAGCAAAGCGCTTCTAGGTTAGCCCGTTCTTCCGGATTTAAATGGTCCGTGCGCAATCGCGATATAACTTTTTGCGCGCGGTCCGTTGGCTGTTTAGTGCGCGAGCACTGAACATTAAACAATTCAGCGCTAACGGGACGGTCCATCGAAAAGACTACGTCGTGTCGAGTCGGGTTTTCAATCTCTATGATACCACGAGAATTTCTTATCGTAGTAACACAGCTACCTATCACACAGTTTGATATTTTCTGCTCAGGGACAAATACTTCACCGTCATGAAAATTAATAGGAACTCTAACTAATTTGGTAGACTTGGCCGGTATGATCTCTTCATAAAAGTTACAGTTACGCGAGTCATACACTAATAGCGGGGTAGTCGAGTGTCTTGTATTTAAAGTTTTAGTCTTTAAGTCGATATTAGATTCCCATTTCTCTAGTAAGTTAAGTCCAATTAGTCCGTCAAAGAAATTATGAAACTTGTAAACATACATGGTGATCTTTTCCTGTTCTTTGATCTCATCGAAGCATGGGATTGTGATAGAATGATCGCTTCGGGTAGTAGCATGAATATTTCTTATTTCATAGGGATCGAAATTCAACGGTACATTTGGATAAAAGCGTTTTACTGCTTCTGGGCTTATAAAGGATGAAGTTGCACCAGTATCAATAAGAAATCTAAGAGGGGGATCTGATATCTGAATGTACGGTAATTGTCTCTGAGTTTGTAAGTTAACTTCTATTTTAACTTGTCTGATTTGGGAGTTTTCTGAAAATTTTCATTTTCAGGCGTAGGGACATCCTCTTGTATCTCTTCTACGCAGTAGCTATCTAAGTACTGGGGTTGGTCATGTGAGTACGTACAAGTATAGTTAGGGTATTCGTTATAGTCTTGGTAATATTCGTAATGATAATCGTCCTGGAATTCATCATAGGATTGGGAATCATACAATTCGTTAAAGTTCATCTCCCTAGTTTTGAAATAGTTCGAGGGTGGTGGATTACCAAATTTACTCCAATCGTGAGGTTGACGCGCAGGGAATGGCTTAGCCACATAGTGACTGACACCATTCATCGGCTCAGCACCAGCTCCAGCAGCATTCCTAGGAGACCTAAAAACGTTACTCTGAGGTCTGTAATTTGGTGGGGGCGCACCAAACATCTGCTGCGTCCGTGTTGGTCCTCTGTACTGTGGATTCTGCGGTTTCCAGATCGGCATTGGTCTCGGAGGCTGTGCGGATGTCTGCTGTGACGGTCCAGGCACATTGAACGGACGTGGAGGCTGCATAGGGAATTGTCGCGAGGCCTGGGGCGGCGTAGCGACCGGCGAAGGTGTAAAGCCGTAATTAAATTTAGAGTTACTAACCTGGTATTGCGGCAGCACCTTTCTTTGAGGAAGATGCTCGTTACGCTGCTGCAGGTATAAGGTGTTAACCTCCTCGTGCACAAACTCTAGGGCTTTCTCAATAGTATCAGGTCGCATGCAACGGATACGAGATCCCAGCGGGTCACGGAGACCGCGTACGTATGATTGAAGGGTTAACTTCTTATACAAGGATCTTTTTGATTCAATCGTACTCGCTACCGTTTCATGCAAACTAATATACGTCATAATAGTGCTAAACAGACTCTGACATTGTTCATAAAATTCTTGAGGGCTTTGTGACCCTTGGCTCAGTAACGCAAGATCATTGTACAGCGACGTTTCATCTCGCTGATCGGCGAAATTATTAATCAAGGCAGATCGAATGCCTTCCCAACTATCCGGAATACCGTTTGCGTTAATGAGACGGGCGGCGGACCCTACAACTTTGTTCAAAATCCCGTTAATAAGGGCTAAGTTAGTTAGCTCATAACCAATCTCATTCTTAACAAAACTATTCACTAATTGATCGCACAAACGAATAAATCTTGTGAGCACATGGGGGTTCCCGTCAAATTCGGGCACCATGCGTAGGGCTTTAAACACATGCTCAATTGTAGGTTCAGTCATTATTATATATGTTTGATCAAATTTATCACTAAAACTATTTTCTAAATCTCCTAAATCTCTTTGTGCGTCTTGCAAATTATTACGACTGAGATTGTCTAACCTAGGGGTCCTCGATTGCCTTGGATGGAAAATCTTGGGATTTTAAAATTAACACTTATAGGAACAATGAAAGGAAGCAACTCTAGATAGAAACTAAAGTACTCACATGCACATCTTGGTATTGCGAGATCGATTTCTGGATCACTCCTGGACGGCGGCTCCCGTGTAGTAGAGTATAGGTTCGTGGTTCCCGTGACGAAACGCGCGTGATTCCTGTGACGTAATCGCGCGCGGGTACAGGAATCCGTAAGGCTGCGCCAATTATGAGAGTCGTGGCCAGGAGTTGCAAAAAAATGCAACTTTCAAAGACAAAAATTATTTATTAAGTAAAAGAATTACAATTAATTTTATAACTAGAGTTAAGTCTAAATCGGTCGATGTGAGAATCCGAAGTGACGGAAACACGAGGCCGGGCATCCAATGTCCGGCGGAGGCATTGACGCACGAAGTCACGTTGCGCTGCGTCGGCATCTTGGCGTTGCGATGGGGCCGCGTGCAATGTATTCAGGTTAATGCAACGCTGCAGTATCCATGTCGTATGAATGTATAACACGCTTGGCATATTCTTCAGTATGATCTGCAATTATTTATCTCGGGTCTGGGTGTTTTCTATGTATAATATGTATGTATTTACAAACAAAAAGTATATAAGTAGTATATCAGTTATCTGGTGCCCACAGTACAAGCTTTGCTTAGTTTGGGGCTAGATGATGCTGTTTGAAATGTCCAGCATTATTTTATTTATTTTATTAGATTTGAAAATTTACCCCCAGAATCTTTTTAGATCTATCTGCGTGCACTACTGGCGATTCCCAAGATTTATTCAATGCTAACTAGCATTCCACTTTCGCCATGAGCAGCCATTTGCTTTCTTCTGTCAATCTGCCGGCTACATTTAATTGGTACAAATCTGGGAACCAAGTTACCTAACTAACTTTAAAGCTAGGCTACTTCTACTTTTAGCCATGTAGGGAGGTATTTAGTACAGTATTGTGTCTTTAAAAAGAAAACAAGTTTTATGAACTCCTAATTAAATGTTTTTTTTTAATAGCGTGCTCACTTCAGCGTGCTGTAACTCTTCGCGTCTATCAAACAAACTATAAACTAAGCTAACTAAGCGCTTCGAAAGTTCTTTTATTATGCGCACTGCAAAAATTTGGGATCAGCTTCCAGCGTCTGTATTTCCACTGAGCTACGACCCTATTGTTTTTAAGAAGAGAGTTAATAGGCACCTTCTGGGTAAGCTCGCTCCATCGTAGACCTCACTCTTACCTGTGTAAGTTTGAGGTCGAGAGCCGACCCATTCATCATAAAAAAAAAGCCGTCACTATGCCAGTAGGTGTTTACCTAATGACCAATAATGACTTAATTTTTAATCAACGATATGAGGGCAGCGTACCACGACCTCCATTACGTTTAATGTGAATTCGATTGTGGTGTGGCACTGTGGATGTGCTCCGTTCCGTGTTCACGAATGAATAGAAATGCAAACGAAACGCTGATACTGAACTGAACAGCCATTATTTTTGCGTGTAACGAAACGTTATCTTAGATTGTCAGACGAGGCATGTTTGATTTGGATTGATTTTAATTTAACGCGCAGAATTCCATAGAGAATTATATTTTACGTTTTTATGTAAATTATAAATTGGTACCTATTTAAGTACCTATTGCTAACTTTTACTATTCTCTAGTGACCTGTTTCTGAACTACTTCACTAATTAAAATAGGTCGTAGGATTGTACAACGTAAACGAAACTGCGGGCAGCAGCTAGTATTATTATAATGTACCTTCGCTAGTTTGGTACATAACCTAAGTACTTAATTTTAAAACAATTGAATTCATAGAACTATAAAAGTTTATACAATATCGTCTACCAAAATACAGGTATTTGTTCCTTGAAATCTAGCAGTTTATTCATCTGATTACCATTTTTGATTTAAAATTCTCGGAAGGATCGCCGATTCTGTTTCAAAGCGTAATTCAATCCACACACGAAACAAAAACAGTTCTCGTAGATTAGCTATTTTAGATTGTCAAGAGGTTAAAAATAGACGAAGATACTTAAAAAACGAACAAAGACCACCGACGCATCTTTATTTTGTGGAGGCCTATAAGTAGTAATATCAGTTATCTGGTTCTCATAGTACAAGCTTTGCTTAGTTTGGGGCTAGATGACGCTGTGTCAGCTGTGTGAAATATCCAGCATTATCTATTTATTGAAACGAAGTTCCTTTTCGGACGGTATCGAGGATGGCTAGAAAAAAAACGAACAATTTTACCGTCACGACATATCGCTGTCTCCGGGGAATAAAAGGATAACTGCAAAAACACAACTTGACAGGAGAAGCAAAAAACATGTTTTCGTTGATAACTTTACAAATTGTGCAAAATGGTGCGCAAAAAAAGTTGCGCAGAGTGCAAAAAGTGGTGCACAAGGTGCGCAAAATGTCAAAAGTACAAACTTCGTTCCAATCGAGTGTTCCACGATACTCGCATACTTTTTTATTATAGTTAGAAGCTATAACCTATCCTACATCCAACTGTGCGAGGGATGCACTTGCCACAAAAAATAACAACTTGCAAAGCAGCTTACAAGTCAAGTTGACTCGCTACTGTCCGATACACTCACTTCTTGACTTGCTTACTGTACTTGTTACTTGCCACTGTCCTTGACAATGTAGGTAACCCATAAATGAAAGACAACAAGCTCACTGTATTTTCCGGCACCGTATACAATGCGATAAAAAAGAAAATAAGTACTTACTAAATAAAAATAAAAGTGGTAGAAAAGGTTAAAAAAGAAGCCAGGTAATCTCATTATCTGTACGTGTCATTATGAGCTTCGAATAAAAAAGTTCTCATCCATTGGAAGAGTTCGTGACTTGAGAAAAAATAATTAGGAATGTAATGCTATGGAATCTGGTGCGGTGTCTTTGGTTTTATTGTACATAGTTAGGCACAAATGTCCTATTTTAAATGAAATATCATCATGTGAAAATTTTTTACTTAAAAATCTGCTTCGAATTTAAAAAAATGCTATTAAACATAAAAAAACTACCTAATATGGGACACTCCCAGCGGTAATTTTATAATCCGTGTCCCCCGTATCACAGATAAAATAATAGTGTGTTAGTACAGTCACCTACAATATACCTAGTGTACCTAAACGTCAAAAAAGAGTTAATTTTACAACTTTATGGGGTTATTAAAAGACAATGAGCCGAGTTTAGACCAAGTCTAACTAAAAAACTGTCCCTAGAAAAACGATCTTTAAATACTCGTACATTGAACGTTTTTTTGTGGTAACAGTTTTGTTTCGACATGTGTCTACTTTGGGTTCAACCAAGGTTTTACGTTTTTATAATAAGCAGCTATGTGTTTCACAGTAAAATTTAATAAAGCCCTTATTCATTCAAACTTTTATCAAAACACTCGAAATCAATATCAGTTCAGTCGTTTGTGTTGGGTTGGGACGTTCACATACACACGTCAATCTTAAAAAATAACTATAGCGAAAATGTTATCAAAAGCATATTAGAACTAACTGAACTATCTTGCATTCGTGCGTCATTGATTTAAAAACATTAAACTTTTAGTGCAGGTGACTGTACCCAATTTTCTTATCTATGTCAGGATCATAGGGGCTTGTCCCCACGCTTCTAATGATAATGTTTGAGTTTGAAATTAGAATCAGTGTGTGGTCGAGTGGTTACGATTATACCATTTGAGTAAAATACAATTAAATTGTGTTCTTTGTTAATTTGCTTTCTTGAAAATTGCCGAAGAGTGTAATTTATTTTAAATTTTTATTAAATTTAATTTTAGTGTGCATTGCCTTATATTGACCGATTGTCCCTGAGTTTTCGCAAGTTTTATTACTAAAATAAAATCCATTTTACTAAAATGTTGTATTGAGGTCAACAACCCTAATAAGAATTAAAACCTACACAATGCTTAGGAAACGCTATATTGCTTCTAAAATGGCGAACTAGTTTAAACAGGTGCTTCTTAGCAGTTCTTTCGTTTGAAGATTTAAACAAACGTTAGAGTTGCGTACGTTACATTTGTGCAAACATAGTATTTTTAGATGTAATAAGTATACACATAGGAACACGTATATAGTTACTACCTCAACATGGTATTACCATTGTATACTTTTATGTTACCTACTTACTTTTATATACTTTTATGAATATACAGGGTGTAAAAAGACGTCTACCGAAGCCCAAAAGGGGTAGGTGCAGCATCCCAACACACACCCAAATCCAAAAGGATTTACCGAAAAAATCATTATATCTGGAGAAAACAGTGTTTGAAATTACTGTTTGCGTATGTACTGGGCGCGTTGTTTTACGTAGATTGCTGGATTTTGAGTTTTATCCGTTTTTTTCTTTTATAAATGAAATAATTAGGTAGGTATGGTCTTATTATGTTGTACTAGTAGTAAATAACTAGAAAATAAAATAAAAAAATGCGTTTTTTTTTTCACTAAATATGTTCAGAATCATGGTCTGATTGAAACACCTCAGTTTTCGGTAGCAGTCTTTTTACACCCTGTATACATAAAAAAATTACATCTATATTACATGACAGGACCTTTGGCTACACTTAACGGGACTCGGGACCCTGTAGTAAAAGATAAAAATACCTACACTATCAAGGCTCGAATGTTTTTGGAACGACGGTATCAAAGATAAAACATTTTTGAAAAAAAAAATTGAACCGACTTCACAGAACACAAACAGAAGAACCTTCTACACACTAAAAAGAGAAAAATAAGAATATAATTTGAAGTCGGTGCCAACTATTCATTTACATCTAAGAAATTCAAAAGAACTTTTGCAGCAAAATTGTATCCTGGTACGCTATCGCTCGATTTCTTTTCACTTGGCACCGACTTCAAATTATATTCTTATTTTTCTCTTTTTAGTGTGTAGAAGGTTCTTCTGTTTGTGTTCTGTGAAGTCGGTTCAATTTTTTTTTTCAAAAATGTTTTATTTTTCACTTTTTAGTGTAAGTAAATAAATACTGTGTAAATAAAAGTGTATGTGTAAATAATATAGTAAGCTACGAGTACATTAAGACTTTGCTTATCGTAGCTTAAGTAGGAAAGGATAAGAGAAGTCATGGGCAGACCTACTAAAGGACACACCGGAGTTCAGCAAGGGTGAAAACTATCAATCCATAAGGAAAAGAAAATATTTTGGACTACCTCGGGTGTAATACCCTTTCAAACTATTTAATGTTTGACTCAGATTGTGAGTCAGGGTGTGTTGTGTAGTGAGAATGAGGTTTTTTGAATGTTACGGGAAAACTGTCAATCCCTCAGGAAAAAAAATATATGGCGCCACCTTGAGAGTGTGTCCTTTACACTTTCTAACAAAAAAAATTTTGGAAATCGGTCCACAATTTTCTTAAAGTTCAGTGATTGTTTTAGTTTTACGGGAAAACCATTAATCCCTCAGGAAAAAAAAATATATGGCGCCACCTTGAGAGTATACCTCTTTCTAACAAAAAAAAAAATTTGGAAATCGGGCCACAATTTTCTTAAAGTTCAGTGATTGTTTTAGTTTTACGGGAAAACTATTAATCCCTCAGGAATAAAATTTATATGGGACCACTATAAGAGTATACCCTTTCAAACAAAAAAAAAATTTTGGAAATCGGTCCACAACTGACGGAAATATCGGTGAACATACATAAAAAAAAAAAAAAAAACATACATACAGCCGAACATATAACCTCCTCCTTTTTTTGAAGTCGGTTAAAAAAAAGAAATCGTGCGATAGCGTACCAGGATACAATTTTGCACCCAAGTTCTTTTGAAATTCTTAGATGTAAATGAATAGTTGGCACCGACTTCAAATTATATTCTTATTTTTCTCTTTTTAGTGTGTAGAAGGTTCTTCTGTTTGTGTTCTGTGAAGGCGGTTCAATTTTTTTTCAAATTTTTTTATAGAGTAATACATACGTCATTCATTTGTTCTGTTCAAAAATGTGCGACTATTTAGCATTAAGGACTTTCTGCTCTGAAAACTAGCAGTCATTTTAAATTGAGGATATTTTGCTGTCAGATCATTTTGGATAACAGTCGATGTGCACTGAAGAACATTGCTTCCAAAACCTTCTGATCCTAAATATAAAGTTCCAAGTATAACACAACGCGTCAACATATACCTAACTAATATTGATACTAGAATCTATCGGAAAATTCTCACGTACTTCAAGGAAATTGGATTTTGGAATGTGACGTGCTCGCTGGTTATCCTCGTGTCGGTAACAAGTTATTTTACTAAAAATATTTGTAAGAGAAATATGAGACTAGCTATGCTTCGCGGTCTTACCCTCAGTCCATCATTCCTCACTTTTTCGGGTTAAAAGTTCGTATGAGTCAGTGACGAAGTTTTTCAGCCGCTATGTTTTCGGGTTAAAAGTTCGTATGAGTCAGTGGCCAACTCTGGTGACGGAGTTTTTAAGCCGCTGTAAAGCCTCCGTCATGACAAAAACTTAATAGCTCGATACACAATTGAGGGACGAAACTGAGGGATTATTTTTCCCGCAAAACTCATAAAATCTAATCGACCTCTACGATAAAAAAACTTCATCATGATGAAAATTCTTCATGATTATAGTCGTAAAAGAACTACTAACATTTTGTTTGACGTATTAATTGCTTGTAGGAACAAGCATAACAGTGCCAGTAGCAATTATCCACCGGTTATGTATAGGGAACAATAAACAGGAACGCGACGTGACCCTCGGACGCGTCCTGAGGGACCTTCACGTCCGCTTACACACAGTAAAATGCTGCTGAAGAGGAAATTCAAAATCACTCAACTTTAAGAAAATTCTAATTTTCTTAAAGTTCAGTGATTGTTTTAGTTTTACGGGAAAACTATTAATCCCTCAGGAATAAAATTTATATGGGACCACTATAAGAGTATACCCTTTCAAACAAAAAAAAAATTTTGGAAATCGGTCCACAACTGACGGAAATATCGGTGAACATACATAAAAAATAAAAAAAAACATACATACAGCCGAACATATAACCTCCTCCTTTTTTTGAAGTCGGTTAAAAAAACGACTGAGGCTGGAAAATAAAATGTGTTCCATTTTACCGTCACGACACTTATATACATGTCAAATCGTCACAGTGCGAAATGCGCAGCCGCGACACAGTCCATAGATTGTTATGTTACATTGTTAGTACGGAAGAGCGTTTTTAGGATACCTAATTGACAATTAATTTATTAAAATCCCAGTATATAAAAGTACTCTTTGCTTCGTTCCAACCGAGTGTTCCACGACTCTCACGTACTTTTTTAAAAATCTGTTCTAAGCCACCGTTTTTATTATTAAGTAAAGTACCTAACATTTATTGAGAAAAACAACCTTCATAAAATCTTAAGCTTCTTACATATTTTGAAAGAACGTATACCGTGCTAAGACAGTCACGACTCTGATGGGATGCGAACCCATCTGCTACGCACTGTCAAAGCCACAAACTGAGATAAAACCACATATGTGGGGTATTAGGAAGTAGGATAACCTTTTAAGTGCCTCGACTATCTTAGGCACACCAATCTCCCATCAAAGTTATCAGTTTCCAAAATCAGGGACTATTGTTTTCAATGACTTTCATGCCCTTTAAACTATTGGTTTATTTTCGTTAAATTGTTTTAAAACTTGTTACTTGCCAGCCACTCGGAGGTCGTAGGATAACCTCCTTAAGTGCCTCATCCACAGAATAAATAAACTTCAGGTATAATCTAGGCACACCAATCTTCCGATGCAATATCGGCGATGCTATTGTTTTCAATGACTTTCTTGCCCTCCAAACTATGGTTTGAAACACGGCAGCCACAAGGCCCTGAAAACCAGTGAACGTCATTAAACTGTCATCTATCATATCTGAGGCGGACCAGCATCCCAGTTTGGTGGATGACATAGAGGACATTGATGGAAAGACCTAGATGAGACACTGGGCCGATTGGGAGGAGGACTTGTTAATTTTGATCGCCAATTGGATATTAGGGACGTCATATGAATTTGCTGCTATAAGCTACTCTTCCGATGGATGGATTTTGTAAAGGATGACTTAAGTAAGAAAGGAGTTAGTGTTGAGATGACGGCTGATAGAGAGAGCGTTAGGAGAATGGAAGAAGAACACATGTTGTGCCAACCGACCCCACATAATGTGGGAAAAGGGCAGGGAGATGATGAAGCTACTCTTCTGAGCTTGTGAGGTTTCTCTCGGTATTGTGAAATCTTTGCCTACTTCGCAAATGTGTCATGTTAATAAAGCAAGACTCTTGGAAAGTATAAGCTAATGGACCTTGCGAGGAGTAAGTCTTAATTGCATTCTAAATGACAACCAATGACTTACCTAGATTACATTTTTGTATTCTTTGAAAATTTACGTTTATATCAATCTGTAATACACTGAAGAAAGCGAATTGTAACTTTTTGTAATATAATAAAATAAGTCGATAATGAAGACAATGGATACATCTCTTAATTCAGATGCATCGATTGAAATGTGATCCTGTGAAGCTTTTGCTTACGTAACCAATTATATTTTTTATTTTGTTTGCCTACACGCTAGCCATAATAGTATTTTTATCCTTCATTTTCTCTGTCACGCTTCATGTTATGTAGCAGGGAACGAAATAGTAGAAAACTACTTTTTCTTTTTAGGAAGTAAGTATAGTAAGTAGAAATAATCTCTTAGAAACTGGTCGATGCGGATCCAATCTAACAACACCATGCAACAATGTCATTTAAACCGTAATATGTGTACGTAACGTGCAACTACCGTAAACGTACCCTTTTAAAACTGTTTACGTAAACTACAGTTAAACGCATTGACGCAGATAAAACTTAAAATTGAGAAGAAATCAAAAAAAATTTACCCGTACTTTTTTACAGAAAATAAACTAAGATTGTGTATGGCTGGTGAATTAAGTTTTGTTTTCTGCTTCATATTTTTAGTAGCAGCATAAGTTTCACAAACGCTTTCAATGACTTACTGTGGTCTTCCTAAGTATGTGACCCGGGTTAAAATCTCAGTTTATGACTATAACGAACCTACTTTGTTCTAATATTTTCTTCGCGTAGGTGTTCTCTAACCCAGTTAGAGTCACAATGACAGTAACGGGAAGCCGACAGATGTTCATGGCTCTACTGGTTCTGCAATTCAACTTCACTGAGTGTCGTTCCTAAAATGTGTATTATGTTTTAAAGAAGGCGGAATTTCGTAGTCAACTTGTCATTTGATCGGTCTTTGTCCCGTGATCATGATATCAGATTTCATTTGCCCCTGATAACGTAATAGCTCTAATAAAAGTATCTAACTGACTTCAGGGGTCGTTGGTACTTTTTATTCCCAACTACCCCACTAGCCCCACTAGTAGGGAGGCTAGAGGTCGTTGGAAATAAACCAGATTCTAGGGTCGGCTCTTTTTTAACGATATCTCCGACAATTTTATTGTGGAACGATTTTGAAAATTCATTTTGTTTCATAGGCTTTCAAGGTTTCCGATAATTTGATTCCTAAGGGATTGATAATAATCTCGTAAAAGATGTATAAGTGACGTCTAAGGCCGCCACCGCTATATTACCATCGTCAAAACGTCTTCTGCTTTTCGAACACGATACCCAACATTTAAGGTATTATGTATTCAGCCCAACAGTTACTCATTTCTTATGTTAATTAAGCAAGTACCTACATACTTGCATGTGAACCAAAATATTTGGTTCCAAATCTGAGAATTAAACAAATAAAGATGCTTAGATTTATTATAAACCCACAGTTATATTATAACAGTAAAGTTCCCTTTATTTGTAAGACTAGCTTTCCCGCGACTTCGTCCGCATTGAATACTGTTACCTCCATAAACATAACAATTATCGCATCCTGAAGTCTATGGTTATCTCTAGTTTCCTCATACAAACTTTCATAAATTATTTCATCTCCTACAAGATTATTTTTGAAAAAGAAGTGGCATGTAGTACAATACGCACAATCGTTCTTTAGCTCTCTGAAGTATCGCAATCGTCTATTGCACCTAACTTGAGAGAGCTAAAGATCCGTTGTGCTTATTATACAATATCCTTTTCGGGGATGCCATCTACATTCATGCTTCTTCTATGAAAAGTTTAGCATTTTAAGCTTAAAAAGGTAACACACAGACAGACAGAGTTACTTTCACATTTTTATATAAAGTAGGTACCTCTCGATTCACACTTGTCTGTGATTTATTGATTATAGGGTTTTAGATATCAAATTGACATGGATATTGATTTATTTTGTCAAATATTTATGGCTTTTTTTTATCACATAAATTCAAAGGCTTTGGCATACTTACTTATTTCGTAACGGTTTGTACTCAAAATGAGCTAAGCATTTACTAAATCGATCATGGAAAAATATGATTTCGATCAATGTTTCAATCCATTTCAAAAATTCCATTGATAAAATCCTACTAATTTATAAGTCTGAAAGTTTGTATGTTTGTGTTTTACGCCTTAAGTTTAAGCGTAGAATAAACTAAGAATAATAATAATATTTTTTTTAAACTATGTATGGGCTTGGATGTTTAGCCCGCATATAGCTAATATAACCTATTTTAGCGCTAAAGGTCCGGTTACAAGGAGCACAAGTTAATAAGAAAAGGTCAGGAATAACATACTAAAAGTTATACTAAGTAGGCTATTCAAAATGACGGTACCATGCGACCGTAGCCGCAGGTGGAAGCTAGTATGTTAAATATGTCCAAATTCCTATATCACATGAATTCGGTGCCGTCGCCTTCTGCGCACACCAAAGTCCGGTAAAGCTGACAGAGGCCCATAAGGCCATCAGCATCGAGGCCGTCCGAAAAAAAAAATATCACATGAAACTCCGTCCATAGGTACTACAATGTTTTAGTGAAACGCTTTTTACACAATACCATTCTGGCATACCATTACCTCTTGCCACAGAATATAAGCTCTTGCTCCGTTGAGTTTAAAAAGCAAGAGACAAAAATGGTATGCCAGAATGGTATCGTGTAAATAGCGTTTAAAGATCAGAGACCGTATTCCCGTTCTTATTTTCGTTCGTTTGATGCATATTCGGATGATTCTTACTACGATTTCTGACTTCAAGGGCCAATTTTTCGGTTTGCAATATTTGGTCCTAGATTAGGACCGTGCTTTAACGTTGATCTTATAAATAAATAAATAAATAATAAATAAATAATGCTGGACTTTTCACACAGCATCATCTAGTCCCAAAGTAAGCAGAGCTTGTGTTATGGGTACTACATGACTGATATACTACTTATATACTTTTTGTTTGTAAATACATACATATTATACATAGAAACACCCAGACCCGAGACAAATATCTGTAAGGTGCTTTCTGGTAAGATCGGACTATTTTTGAGAAAACCTAAAGAGTCTTAGAAAATATTTTATTGTATCGCCTCTAGTGACTCTTTTACAACGCCATAGCAACCAAACTGTTGCAAAAATACAGAGGTTTCATTTCTTATTTGTAATATTTAGATAAACACAACGGTTGATGTTTTATGAATGATCAAACAGAGCAAAATTTTTCAGAATGGCAAGTAAAAGATCGGACCGTGTTAAGGTAAGACCGGACTACCTTATAAAATCACCTCTGTAACAGCTAGAATAAGCTCTATCACAGGAAAATATTCGGACTTACCTAATAAAAAACATAGTACAAATTGTTATTGAATTGGTTTTCAAATTTAAGTTTTAGCGAAGATTTAATACATTTTTTTACTCCAAATGTCCGATCTTACCCCGCATGCTTCAAACATAGATTTTTGTGTATCTCAAACTTTTACATCTAAAGGCTCATTAGACTCATAATTCGGTTGTACAGCTGGCAGACAATTAACAAAATAGAAGTCAGTTTTCTGAGTTGAAACTTGCATTTTCAAGCTCTAATAATAACAAAAAAATTATTATCAATCAACTTTATTCATTATAAGCTTAAATTTTAATCTACAAACAAATAAGCAAAAAATTAAAAAACTTTATGTAAAGTTGAACATAACTAAATACCTACTGTTTAATAGGACGAACATTTCAGTCTATAGGTGGGCACTTTACTCTTAATTTTTTTATTTTTATTTAACCTATACTGTCCCACTGCTGGGCAAAGGTCTCCCCTAATTATTCCCAACCATCTCTCTCCTTTGATAGGTTTCTATCGAAGGAGTCGAGGTCGTCTCTCCAGCGTTTCCTTGGCCGTCCGCGCCGTTGTCTCCAGGGTGTTAAGATGTTGGCCCATTTTTCGCTGTGCGTCCGGCTCACGTGCCCTGCCCAGTCCCACTTCAATTTGACTGTTTTGCGCCCTACGTCGACAATACCAGTCGTTGAACGCAGCGTGGTATTCCAAACTCGGTCAATCCACTTAAATTATTATTAAGTAATATAATTATGCAGTATTATAGCACGTTCTGTCAACAAATCTTAATACTTACGTATTTTATACAATCCAGAACAAACAAGAAATCAATAACAATCAACAACTAAACATAACAAATACTTCTTTAAGTAAAAACAAAAAAGTAAGTACTTTTACAACATTATTAGTAAAACAAGTTACATTTTAAACATCATAAATTTAGGTAACTTTGATAACTTACTTACTTGTAGGCGAAAACAGCCAAGACATCCGTACAAAAGCTTGCGAAAGTGAGACGTTTGATACAGACAAATCGAATATTGAAAGTAAAATAAAAAGCATGTAAAGTAAAAAGTTTGAGAAACACTTTAAAGTGAAAGACCGGCGGATTATGTCCGATCTTAACCTACGAGGTTAAAGATCGGATCTTTGTCTACAAACGTCGTAGACATGATTGTATAGTACAAATCAATTAGTCTTACATCGCAAATGGTAATAAAACAGCAAAACTTCAAAAATAAACAAAAATTACCTACCAAATTGCTCACAGAACGTTTCAGGTGGAAGATCGGATCATGTCTTTTTCCACTTTTGGTACATCCTTTTTTTGAACGACAATAGCACACGTTCTGCTGGGCATAGCGTAAAAAGCAGACTGTAGGGAGGGGCACAACAAAATGGCGCGTACGGTGATGTTGCCATCATTTTAAAATATTGCTGAATTTAGTAGTTACATGACTTATCCGGACTTACTACTTGTCCGGTCTTACCAGAAAGCACCTTAGGTCATTCAAACATTTGTCCCGCGGCGGGGATCGAACCCGCAACCTTCTGAGTCGCAGGCGGACCTTCGCCCACTGCGCCACAGAGGTCGTCAATATATAGACTGAATACAATGTAGCTCGTAGTAAGAAGCATCCGAATATACATCAAACGAACGCGAATAACCCCTCTGATGGTTTCCATCAAGAACAACCATCAAATCGGATAACAGTAAAGTATCGGTTTTGAATTAGCGTTGAAACTACATAGTGCAGGCCAATGTAATGTGCAGTTACTTGATTATCGACTTTAATCGGAAAGATGAGATTGAGGTATTGTTTGATAAATTGTGTTTACTAGTTGCAGCCTGCGGGTTCATTCACGATACGCTCTGAGGGCAAATATTTTTGGGAAAATCCGGAATTTATGAATTAATGTTCAATGGTGGTTGGTAGTCACCACGCAAAGAAAAACAACAAAAATAGAGACTTTGATATTTATAAATCTGAAAGTTTCAGCATGTTTGCATGTTTGTGTTTCGTTCAGTCTAACCAGTGCAGTGGACAGATTCTGATGTCACGTAGATGAAGCCACGTAGGCAGAAGCTAGTACTACCTATCTATGCTATGTATGGACTATAAGAGCTGATTTTTCAAGCAACCTTGCCAAGCCAACCCTTGAATGGAAATAATTACGAAGAAGTTCATCGAAGAAGCAAAGGTTCCTGCTCCTTTCTAGACAGTCAATGATGATGATGTTATCGCAAGGAAAGCGACGCGAATCCATCATTTGCTATGCATGCCCGTGGTAGCATCGTGACTGTTTCCCCGATGTCCGATTTGCTAGATTTCACACTGACCGACTGCCTCAGGGTTCAGCCTAGGCTTTCAGCAAAGCGGTTGTCGTTAGAAAGCATTTTTAAACTCAAACCCGAATAGGTAAATTACGAATTATCTTTCTTAAACTGAGAAGGTTCGGGATGTAGGTATGTAAGCAAGTTTTTTGGTTTGTTCTCCGATTTCTTTGTGGGCCGAGTATGGTTATTTTACCTGTAAGCAGGTAACGCTACTTACTTGAATTGATACCCTTGAAATCAACTATGTTGCACATAATGCTAGTTTCGGAGGATGTGTGCGGCCGAACCTTATTTATTGTGATTAAACTTCCAACAAAATATCAGGTTATGAGGTTTATTAAAAGTTAAAAGCTAGAAGCATTAACGCGATATTGACCAGTCGGTCAAAATCGTAAAGATTGCTGGTATCTAAGATTATGTTACACGGGTGTATTGGTGGCGTGAAGCTATTTGAATAACATTATTAGATGTAGGCTATGGTATCCGTTAGGGTCAAAGCATGGTCAAAGCTACTTCAGTTTATAAATGTATAAATAATATCTAACAGTGACCTATGCACGTAACTTTTACCACATTAGTGCAAGTTTCATGTTACCAAAACACCTAGTATAAATATCAAAGCATCAATGTGAGAATCGTTTAACTCTTGCGTCACAGTCGTTATTCCTCTACGCCACAACAATGATGATGAAGACCATGCATCATTGTAGCGTTAGATATCTTCAAAGGATCTTAGAGGACTTAGAATATCTACCGAACCCGAGTCATGGTCATGTTTGTGGAAGATATAGATAGATAGATGGAAAATATTTTTCCTGATAGACCTAAGTCGCCAAAAGCACTTTATTGTACGAAGTACAATACGCGGTCTTATCACTGTGAGCGATTTCTTCCAGACAACCATATGATGAACTGATAGATATACAGAAACTGAAAGATAGACAGTAAAACAATGTGAAATTCTGTTTAGTTGGATCGTTTTTCGACGATTTCTATTCCCTACATCCTCGGGTGTCAATTTCCTACAATTTGCAGTAAACTGCATAATGCAGCACTTTACACCAAGGTTCAATTCTGTAGCTGACTGCATAGAGCGACAGTAAACCACTGTCGGTCGCTAAACTACTGGTTCCTATAAGTATGCAGGGCCGCAGCCGTATCAGTAGTGGCAGAAGGCTGAAGAATCGTTTTTGGAAAGGCTCCTGACCATAGAACAGTCCGCTGGTCTACGAACTGCGGTGCAGAAAACAAGGGGAAACTACTGCACAACACTTTCCTAATACAAAAATACATACAAACGGTAACGTAGTGTAGGACGCCCTCCGGCCAGGTGGAGTGGCTGATGATGATGATGATGATGATACAAATGGTAAATTTTAACCCTTTTTGGGCTTTCCTGTCGGCAAAATAGACGCACTAATGAGATTACAAGCGGTCCTGCTCTAATTATACCGGTAGGCTGACCGTTAATGCTATCGCAGAGCTGAATTGTATGCGCACGCGCACGGCAATGAACAAGATATCTGCTGAGTTATGTAGACGTGTGTATGAGTTGTGAAACAGAATGGTTGATAAGAAAATGGGATTAAATATAATTAACAGAAAATATTGAAAATTTGCCTTATTTTTTTACTCTGGGGTACAGTCGTAATGCTTTGAAAATAAAATAACGCATCTTTTGCTATAAGTTGTAAGTAATTATCACACTCATATTACAAATGCGAAAGTTTGTCTGTATGTTTGTTACTCTTTCGCGAAACGGCTATATGGATTTGTTTTGTCATTAAAGTAACTCATTGCCTTATTTAATGCTATGAAATCAATTCCCTGGATTACCTTACTCGAGATTAAACATTTTTGTTCCCAAAATTACGAGTAAGTAAATCTAAGTAGATATACTCGTAAGTACTATACATTAACTTTGTCTGTTGTTTTTATTAGGCACTTCGTTCTAAATTCTTACCCTACGGTTCCTAGTCATGATTTCATGGAGTTGTCTATGATTTAATGCAGTTGAGTGCAGTTCAATTGGACAATTACCCCGATGTGGGTTAAACATCTCGCTTGCGCTTGCGCAGGGTTTAATTACAAACGCACAATACGCGTGATTTTAAACTAGAATACAGTCAGCCACAAAAGTTAATGACTTTTTAGGCAATTTATGACCAAATTCCTTTGGTACTTTTACTGGCCTCAGAGCTCAGTAATTACAGTACAAAATCATGACTTTGGCACGACACGAACTTGTTATAAAACGCACCGTTACTCTTTTAGGAAAAGAGGTTTTCTGTTTCATTTTGTGCGTAAAATATAACCTGCGTCTTTTCCATCTAGTAGACACTTAACTGAAGCCTGTGTTGCACCGTTCGTTAACGGGCAGTTAAACATCTAATGGCTTTCCCAACCGATTGTGAAGACGGCGGAAGTTGGCTGTAACTGATATCTTGATATTTAGTATCTGCTGAGAGCTAGGGAATTATGGTTATGATGGAGACAAATAATAGTTAAGAGCTTGGGAATATTGTATTCGTTTTGAAGAATAAGATCTATTTTGTTTTTATATGGGATTTGAAGTTGTATAAAAACATCATCCATTGTGATGACGAAACAAATTGGTATATTTTACGTTTTGCTATACTCTGTCCAGCTGCGAATCTGCCCAGTTACGCTAAATACAAACTAGTCCTTCTGTTCAACAGAAGAACGTATTTAGCGTTATTAATGTTTTTTACTGCTTCTCAAACGGCTGCTAAATATACTCAATCTGCATAATCTATCTTATCAGCCCGGTTGCACCTACTGCTGGGAATAGGCATATTGTAGTATATTGTAGAGAATTGTCTACCGTACTTTGATGCAGCCTGTACACGATTATCATAGGTAGATCCTCACAAACTTTCACATATCAAAAATAGTATTTTGCCTCTACCTTAGCGCTGTCAATAGCTCTGTTGTAATGGTACCGCTAAAATGTGACAAGTGCTTGCGCAACACAGGTTATGCATTGATGCGTAATTGGAGACGTTCTCATGGATATCGGTAAAGCAACGTCACCTACACACATATTTTAAAAATCTAAAATATGTATTGTACTCAAAAACATAGGTTTCAACTTGCAGACGAAAACCTTCGAACTTAATTGTTTGTTTTTATAGTAGCCATTTCACTCAATGTAAGGGAATAAAATCGATTTTCAATTTGACGGAAATATTGCTGAACATACAAACAAACATTGGTATAGTCGATCATAAAACCGTTCCATTTTTTAATTCTGTTGAAAATACGTTTCGCTTTGAATCAGGATTTTTAATTCAAGAATTCCATACCTAATCCATTTGTCATCCCAATAGAGCTCAACCAATCACAATAGGAAAATGACAATTGAAGTCCAGAATGGGTTTCAATTATCAAAATGAAGCCCTTGTCTATTGCCAGTTGAATTACACAATAAGACCCCTGGACACCTCAAAGCATCGTAGTTACAAAAGAGGAATGCTTCAGTTTATTCTGAGAAAGCGTTAGAGAAATAACTTTGCGGCAAATTAATAAAACGCTTAAAAGGAGGTTTAGAAATAACCTGGTGTCTGGCAACGCGCCAGCTTCGGTCATCGTCGGGTATAGTCGGGATGGCGACCGGAATGGCTTGTTACATGCATTTTGTCCTATTATTACAAGCCGTAATATTATATCCCTTCCTATTGATTTATGGATGATAAAAAAAACTAGGTTTTCTCAAGCATGTGTTTCACGCTGCTGGGATTTGAACTCGCTACCTTTGGATTGAAAATCGAGAAAACATCATTATATAATAATTGGGCCCTAGGCCAACACGGCCCTATAATTATATCTTTAATGGATCCATCGCTAAGCTCATCCTGTCAGTTTGCTTAATGACTGGAAGGATCTTTTTAAAGCACTTCCATGGCTACGCGTTCACTAAGTACTTCCTCCGGCTTGCTTTGCCTAGATAACCGGAAACGAATGGAAGTCATGATGACAGATGTCGTGATTAATAGCGGATTTTCCACTTTAAATAAGATGACAGCCAGATTAAATATTTCAATCGACTTCAAAAGGGAGGTTGTTTGACTGTTCTTTCTTTTAATCGATTTTCATTTATTTCAGGTAAAACCGGCAGCACTTTTGTCGCTGAATGTACCTGGATTTACAACAAACTATCGGTACGTTTTATCTTGTGTTTAATTATTTTTACTGTAACTGCATGTCATTTTTGACATAAAGAAACGAATAAAATTGCTGCGCTTATCATGTTCTCTCGCTTTCACTTAAGTGCAGTCACTAGTGTGCAAGCGAGATAACATTATAAGTTGCGGCGCCGGCGTTTCTTTGTTGAACCGTGTTATGCGAAATTTACATGCAGTTCAAAAAGTGGAGGTTTAAGATAAAGTTCATGTTAACCCTGTAGTACAATTAGATATGATCATAGTTTAAATAAAATAACTATTGTTTGGCTTAAATACTTGTAATATGTAACCAGAGTGCATAAGTACCATGGTAAGTACTCATAGATTCAGGTTCCCAGGGTATTCTAGTGTGGGATCAGAAATGAAATAATTATCATCAGTGTAACTGGGTGGTTTTTATTTGAGCGAAGCTTTATTTTCTTGCGACTCCTATGCCAATAAGATATCAGCGTACCTAGTATATTGAATTTCATTAAAAAAATAGTAAGTAAGTAATCTTTTTTATTTTGGTATGTTTACCGGATATCTCCGTCAATTGTGGACCGAATTTCAAAATTCTTTTTTTGTTTGAAAGGGTATATTCTCTCAGCTTTTTCTTGAAGGATGAATACTTTTCCCATAAAACTAAAAGATCCTCATGCTCACTTGTAATTATCGACCTGAATCTAACATTTAATTCGCCTTTTTAGTTTTTAAAATATGTTTTTTTGCGTTTTGCCACCTCCATTAATTGGACTACCATTGATCGCATTATCAGAGTCCATCTCTCACGGCTCAGTGGGTAGTCTGTCTGCGTTGTAACTCCATGGAATGACTCATTTTACGCACCACAGCCTTTGGTATAACCCACTGCTTTCGTATAATAGAGTCGGAGTATATCCAACACGCCATTTACACGATACCAATCGTGGCTCGTGCTTTTTCGAACTCAACGGAGGAAGGGCTAATATTATATGGCAAGAGGCAAGAATGGTATGCCACATTTGGTATAGTGTAAATTTAAGAGCACTACGTATAAAAAAGACACTCCGCACCAATTGAGTTGTTAAGGCTTGATTGAAACACAAACATACACACAAACTTTCAGAATTACTATTATCGTAGGACAGGAAGTGGTACTGATGATTCACAGAAGATCAATGCTGTATGTAACTGAACTACGAGTGTTGACTGTTGACGAATCCTGAAAATAGCGTCATGACCTTTAACAACTTAATCCTGAAATAAATACAGGACGAAGTGAACACATCAACTTACTAGCAGTCAAACCGACCGAATTTCTCGATGATAGAATTGAAAAGCTCTTTATTCTAGGAAAATACATGACATACATACCTACGTGAATAAAAATTTTCAACCATAGATAATTATAACTATAATTATTATATTATAGTTGTATTTTGGGTAATTTTGATTGTTATAACTTTGTCATTTTCCAAAATGTCATTCCAAATGCTAATTCTTAAAACATATCTTTCAGTGGCCATCTTACACCCACAATAGATTGGTCATCGTCTAAGTTTACTTACAATTAACCAATCTAAACTCCATTAGTTGTCTCGACCTTGTTGTCTATATCGAGAGGGGTCAATGTCCTGATCCAAATAGAGACATTGAGAATAAGTTGTGAATCTATGGATTAGTTGTTAACCCGTGCAACATCTTTTGAAATCAATCGTATGTGTAAAAGATTTCTTCACATAAAAAAAATATAGTTCTAGGCATATTAAAGCTTACCTCTACTCTACAAAAAGTTGTAGAACTCAATAAGCTTTTTAAAATCCATTACGAAACAAAGGTTCAGAAAGGTAAAGTTTGTAAACACCATTTAGACCAGTGGGTCAAATTAGTAGGACCACGAGTCGCGACCCGTTAATTCAGTGTTCGCGAAATCGCGGTTCTTTAGCGGAATAAAGGAGCTTTTAAAATACAAAGTAATACAATACAATTGAACTCTGTATTTCTTAAAACGCATAATCATCAATTTGCCTTACAAAGAGCAATTATTGTTAAAATAAAACTATTTTTTATTATGCCTTCATTGCTCTTGATTCTAGGTAACTTCCGTAGGTGCCTGATTATGCTTATGTTGTAAGTTTTCTATGCCTGAATAGTAATGTTTGTGATATTTAGTTTTTTTTATTTTAGTGGTTTTTTTTTTTTTTTTTTTTTATTTATTATTTAAACTTTACTTAGATTACTAAGTACTATATCAGTTATCTGGTTCCCATAGTACAAGCTTTGCTTAGTTTGGGGCCAGATGATGCTGTGTGAAATGACGCATTATTTATTTTTTATTTATTACTTAAGTACATAAAGAGCAAACTAAAAACCACGAAGATTTGTCCGGAATGCTTAAAATATATCAAGTTTGTAACTACTCTAAACATAGGATACCAATATAGAAACTGCAATGCAGCCATGCGCACTTAACAAGATACTGAGTACAGACAGATTAGTAGGATAGATGAGACAAATAGTAAGAATTAGGTACACACACAAACACACCCACTCTTAAGTCTCTGCATAGCTGTTTGATTGGGCTTGGCTAATAAAACTTTACTTTACTTTGAATGGAGTTGCTAGCTTTGCTTATCGTGAACTCAGCTCAGGTGGTCTTGAGATGGTCTAAATGTCGATTTTGAACATAAATCCATTCATTGATATTCCTCCATCCAAAGGTTGCCTGGAAGAGATCGCTTCTTAGCGTACATTTTTATTTTATTTGTTTGTTTATGTTTTATTTTTAATTATTGGTGTGCAATAAATTAATATCATTCATTCATTCATTAATCAAAGGTCTGACAAATCATGGTCTTAATCGCGTAGTACGAGTATATCTTATTTGATTTACTTTGACGTTTCGGAGAGCATTACAGCAACATTGGTTTATCTGTCTTCTATACTCTGTAAATTGCGCTCACATGCGCGTGGGCAGGGCTGCATTCGACTGCAACTGTATGACTGCATGACAATGTGTCAGTTGGAGGCGGTATTGTTCCGCTAATGCCATTGGCACTCGTTTAAACTATTCATTTTGATAATGCTTTCACCATTATGAGTGCAATATAATCCACCGTGGTAGTGGATTAGAGTCGAATAGGGCACATAATACAAGTTTTATCCGAGTGAACCTACCCTTAAACTCCTTAGATGTAGGAACTAATTAATAGTCACTTCCCCCTCTATTTCTTCTGCTCTATAAAAGAGGACTTCGCTCTTCGTTTTACCTGCTCTTTCTTCAGGCTAAGCAAAAGAGTGCTGTTATATCAGTTATCTGGTTCCCATAGTACAAGCTTTGCTTAGTTTGGGGCTAGATGATGCTGTGTGAAAATGTCCAGCATTATTTATTATTATTATTAAACAAGTTACGACATCCAGGGAGGACAAAAAGAGGGACGGAAAACCTCAATTTCATCCCGACAAAAAGTAGATTAACAGAGCGATGACCATGATATTAGAAATTGTTTGAATGGTCAAACAATTTCTCCAATCCGGGCCTTTGCTCTCCAAAGTCCCATGACTTTGGAGAGCAAAGGCCCGGATTTACGTAAAATTATTTTTATGACAAAAGTATGTAAATTGTATGATGAAAACTTGTAAAATACTAAAAACGTGAAAAAAATTAGGGCAATGGTTTTCACAAATAAACTGCAAATGATGATGATGAAATACATGATTTTGTAAAACTTCTTAAAAATAAACTAAAAACTAGTTGCTTCAGTTTAAAACAAAAGAAAATGATGTTACATTGAAATAGTGGCAAAAGCAATATAAGTAGTTGAACGTATCTTCAGACGAGTACACGTAGGATAAAATAATGATCGAAGGGAAGCCGGAAGGCATTCTATAAAAACTATTGACTATCGTGTATAATGTCACGGGTCATTTGTTCCTACGTTCCTTGACTAACGCATGTTTAATGCACGTGCACGGATGTTAATATACCAGAGATAACACTAGACTAAGATGAGTTTTTGTAGCTTCGTGAGACATGTACTCGTGAAGGCAGCTAGGGCTTGCAAGCATCGCTGCTGAGACTAGACATGTGCCAAAAACCTATGGAAATAAACCAATTTTGATGATTTCTGACTTTTTCTTCCAACCCTTATCCGATTTGCATGACGTGGGCTCGGCTCAATACAATACGTCTTTTTCTTCCCTCTAGAATCGTCAACTCAATCTTCTATGCTTCTTCTTGTCGTGTCACCTGTGTCACTAGTTTTTTTTGAACCAGAGTGGTAAAAATTATTAAAAAACTATTACTACTAAGTACTTTAATAGCACGAAACTGTGCTACGCAATGTCGTGCTTCTATATGTAGAAAGTGGTGGCGCTTGTATGGAATGGTTTAAGTTATTTATTGGCATACAACGGATATTGGTATTAATAGTTGACAGACGATTGCTATGCTTTTTATATTGACGTCAAAAAAACAAAAATTGTCGTCAATATTACGGATTTTGTGAAACTGGGGGTTATTCGCCTTTGTTTTTTCGTTCGTTTGACGAATATTTGGATGCTTCTTAATACGAGCTCCATTGTATTCGGTCGATTAAATGAACGTTAAAACATGGTCCTAACCTAGGGCCAAATATTCCTAACCCAAAAAGTTACCTTTGAAATCAGAAATCGTAGTAAGAAACATCCGAATATTCATCAAACGAACGAAAAAAATAACGCAAATACGGCTCCAGATCGTGAATCGTGACTGTAGGTATTCATAATATTTTTTTCAACACACTTGCTCATAAAGTGGCTCTATGGTCACCGCAATTAGGCACATAATGACACCCATAATCAAACTGTGACTTTTTCATTACTATAACTCACTAGTGAGTAATAGATTTTTTTTTTTTATTTTATTGGTTCAGTTGCTTTGTTCTTTAAAAAGTTTTTATTCAGAAAAAAGATCGTGTTCAATAGAACAAATAAATTAATGTTCCTATTGCTTGCTCATTTCATGCAACTTCTAATTTAAATAGATAATTTTAACTCGTACGTGTTTAATAAATAAAACTTTCACTCAAATTTAACTTTTGTTTTCTCTATAATAAAAGTAAACTTTAAATTCCCCATTTTGTACGTGGCAGAATAGGCCGCAAACCCTATGCGCGGCGCGGAAATATAGTCTGTGGCCGATCGCAATGCGCGCGCATAGGAAAACTGATTAATATTTCCCGCAATAGCGAAACATTTTTCACAACTCGTTTTCACTGTTGAAAATGAGTTTTTATTGTTATTTTATGCACAAGTGTGTTGAAAAACGTCGTATGATACACGTGTGTATTGATGATAACCGTCCTCGGTTCTGTTAAGAACCTCGCCTAACGGCTCGGCTCTTAAAAACACCTCGGCGGTAATCACCAATGTTACACACTAGTACCATAATGTACTAATACATCACAGTTTAAACTGTCTGGTAAAAACGTGCGATGATGATGACTACATTTTCTTCTTGTGTACATTAAATTGAAGCCGCTGAAATACTTTTAATTTTTTTATTAGTTTTTGCGACTGACTGTACCAAACTAGGATACAAGTAATCTCAAAGTGTCATCAGAGACACGATCTCGATCTTGTTGCGAAATCTAATGAAGCTAGGACGAATTGAAACGTGTCTCATAACTTACAAATTAAACTTCATGATACGACTGTTGATTACAGATAGCAGCGATTAATCTTTTTAATAGAGCTAGAATTGGTAGATGGTGAATGGTGACACCTTCGTTATTGCCTTGCGAAGTTGCGACCTAGGTACAGTACGCACAACCGATCTTTAGCTCTCTGAAGTTAGATGTACTAAACGATTGCGCAGGTTTGGTAGAGTAAGCAAGATGCGCGATGCAATAAACTAAGCGAGTGAGCGAGGCAGCTATACAAGTCATAAAATGGGTTCTGCGAAGCTTACAAAATATAAGCTCACGCCTAAAGTGCGCTCTGATTTTTGGCTCCGACCCCCGTGTTGTTGTTGTATTGTTGATAGAAGAATAAATTCGATGTTATAAATCAGTCACGTTATAACCAGTGGAACGATTTGGAAGATATAGATCGTAGCCTGTAGATATTAGCATACCTATAGGCTTAAAATGTACCACGCGAGCAAAGCTGAGGGCGGAAGCTAGTTGTATATGCTGCAGTTTTCATTATGCAGACTTAGTCTAGTTTGGGCGACATTCCTGAGTAGTGTAGGGCTTAATGTAGCAAATGCTTCGTCGGTGCGTGATACAATGGCTGACTAGTTAATGGTTTAAACCTAGATTATACGCATTATTATTACAAACAGGCATTATCGTTCTCAATATGCACAGCAAAATAAGTTGAACTGTTGCACAGCGACATCTAGCCCTCTAGAGCTTGTACTGAAATATACTTACCTCTGTGGCGCAGTGGGTGAAAGCCCGCTTGTGACCTCTTAGAAGGTTGCGGGTTCGATTCCCGCCACGGGATAAATGTTTGTATGATCTGCCGATATTTATTTTGGGTGTTTCTATTATTTACAAACAAAAAGTATATAATTAGTTTATATCAGTTATCTAGTACCCATAACACAAGCTCTGCTTACTTTGGGGCTAGATGATGCTGTGTGAAAGTCCAGCATTAAGTATTTATTTATTTAATTAGATACTTTTGGGTACTTAGTCTTATCTCTTCCAGATCACCTCCAAACAACTTAAACATACAACAATCTTATATACAGATTCTTAGTACAAGATTCATAAGCTAATCCTCTAATCTAATCACACTGCTAGGCAAAGGCCTCCCTTCTTTACTTTCATTCCTTCACGTCCAACTATAATTATTATACTTACTTATTATTTTTCTACCAAGCAAGGCAAAATTATTATTTGAGACTCTCATAGTACCAACAATAATCTTATTTTCTAAAGTCGTTATGTCAAAACCGACTTCCCAGTGGAATATATCATGTCATCGGTTGCTAAATCCGAACTGGCTAGCTTCCGAACATGCCTTACAGACGAGGAAATGCACAATCTAAGGGTACTTTTACACGGTTAATAACCAAATATAATTTATTTATTTAGAGTAGCTACGTTAAATCGCGGACGTAGCTTTGAAGGCCGCAAAGCTGAAGTGGGATTGGGCTGGGCATGTCTGTCGCATGCCAGGTGAACTGTGGGCAAAGGTAGCCACCGAGTGGCGCCCCGACCCAGCGAGAAGGCGAAGCGGCAGACCGAGACGGAGATGGCGGGATGAGCTCGACCAATTCTTACCGGAGTGGATAATTACGGCTCTGGATCGGGATGTGTGGAGGGAATGGGGGGAGGTCTTTGCCTAGCAGTGGGACACGAATGACTAGTAAAAAAAAAGTACGTTGATCGATAATAGGAGACGTTTTCGCCTAGTACTTCTTCTTCTTCTTGAGTCAGTATTACGACATGCTGGTTTACGATGTGTTCTCGTTAACCATTTGAGAGTACTGGCATATTGCACATACATTTTTTGACAGAAAACTGATTGGTCGTGAATACAGATGTGCATCTGTATTCGAACTCACGACCTTAGCAGAAGGTGGCTTAGGAACTTACATTAAATATACCACTAGACCGCCAGTAGTTGTAAAATTTACAATTTATTACAGTAAGCAGCCTTATTAAGATTGTAAATGCAGGCAAGTGATGTAGCTCGCAGAGTATTGACAGCATGACAAAGCAGCGCCAGTAAATTACCAACGGTAGCTGACTCGCGAGATTTATTGTTCGTTTCTAATGTTAATATTGCCATTAAATTGGAATAGATGCCTTGGTTTTCATTACTCTGTGGGTATCGTGAGAACTGATCTCAGTGTTTACACATCATCATCATCATCAAGTCAGCCATCTAGTGTCCACTGCTGAACATAGGCCTCCCCCATCGATTTCCACAGCGATCGATCTTGTGCAGCCTGCACCCAACGGCTCCCAGCAACCTTTACCAGATCGTCTTTCCATCTAGTGGGGGGCCGTCCTCTACTGCGGTTTCCGGTGCGTGGCCTTCACTCGAGATCTTTTCTGCCCCAACGGCCGTCAGTTCTACGAGCTATGTGCCCCGCCCACTGCCACTTCAACTTGCTAATCTTGTGGGCTATGTCGGTGACTTTAGTGCGTCTACGAATCTTTTCATTTCTGATTCGATCGTGTTTACACAAGTATGATAAAAAAGGTTCCTATGCAAAGACCCGCCGACTGAAACAAACTTAAGGAGGTAACTTAATTCATCGTTCAACACCGATGATGAAACTTTATGTAAATACATTAGAACGTTAAAGTTTTACCAACTATAATTATTGAAAAGAAGGTTGCGGGTTCGATCCCCGCCGCGGGACAAATGTTTGTATGACCTACAGATATTTGTCCCGGCTCTGGGTGTTTTATGTATTATTATACATTGTATGTATTTACAAACAAAAAGTATGTAAGTAGTTTATCAGTCATTCTAGTACCCAAAACACAAGCTCTGCTTACTTTGGGGCTAGATGATGCTGTGTGAAAAGTCCAGCGTTATTTATTTATTATTATTTATTACCTATTTGCATGATGTCTCGGATTGAAGCGAGAGAAGCGAGTCATATATGCATCTTATCTAGTATTGTTGAGGCGCATCTAAATGTACCTAATACACGAAGTCCCGCCAGTCACGTCCATCATAAAAACAGCAAACGTCAATAAAAATACTGTGCCGACGTCTTATAAGGAAAGTAACAGTGAACCCATAGAAGGTACTAGAGATGCAGATTATTGAGATAGCTACATAGGAAGTTGGGTCTGGATAATGTGGACTATCCGGTCTTTATCGCGTTGGTCCGGCCAAAATTGTAAAACGTTTCAACTCTTATAAGTTGACTATGGTGATAGGAGATGCAAGTTTGTCTGTAAAATTGCATTTATAGGCCCAACCGTGGCCCAACCAAATACCAGCCTATAGTATATTGGATCTTGTTATCGACATTGACAATGGCTCAAAGATTCAGCTTTTCATAAATTAGAGTTCTCTGTAAAGACATCATTTATTTTTCCAACTTTTTTGCATCTTTTTACCGACTTTTTTATGTCATCTGCAAACTTATAGACCGAGTTCCAAATGTCGAAATACGAAAACAGACCAAAGTTCAGGATGTCGGGAATAGGATAATGGACCTAAAATGGAGCTGGGCGGGACACAGCGAGGCGTGGTGATGACAGGTGGAGTAGAGTATTGACTAAATGGTGGCCCAGATCTGGGTACAGGAACGTAGGACGTCCGGGCAGACGATATTGTACACGTCGCGGGCCGTCAATGGGTCAGATTAGCGCAGGATCGTGGTGGATGGCACAAGCTTTGGGAGGCCTATACCCAGCAGTAGGTGAATTCAGGCTGTGGATGATGATGATGATGATGATGATATCTTAATCCGTCTTTTTACCAACCCTAGACCCGGGTAGGTAACGTATAATCTAAATGTTCGCTTTCGACCAGCCCACGCGAATCGTTGACACTTATTAGTCCTACAGGTCCCGGTATATCACTTTCACTGACTGTTGTTCTGATATTATTATGAAAGGGCTATTACACAAACATTTCAAATTAACATTTTCAAGTTGAACATTCGACTTAACTAACGTTGGCATCTTCTTCTTATTTAAGGATTTACTCCTTGTCGGCACAACTGATGAATCCCTCTCCATGTATCTCTTTCCAGGGCTGCTTCCTTGACCTCTTTATACGACATGACAGCTACCTTCTCCTTTACATGGCTCATGTATCTTATCCTCGGTCTTTCTCATTCTCTTCTTCCTTCCACTTTCCCTTCTATAATGTTCTTAATGAAACTCATGTCGTATAAGATGGCCGATCATCTTTCCCCTTCTGTTCTCGACAACTTGCAATAGCGACTTGCGATAGCGTTGGCATAGTGGTGGAAAAATAAATTGATATCATTTTCAGCGACATTAAGTTCACTTGTCACAGTCATGCATTAAATCACCTGATTGGCCAATTCAAAAAGTGCGTAGGAGTGCGTACAAGTCATCTATTGTACCTCTTTTCAATTTCACAATTGAATACAAAAATGTGTATGCCAAGGGCGAGCTTAAATTAAGCTGTAGGTAGCAAGATATTAATCATTGAGTACCAAGTACGTACGTAAGTTTCATTTAATGGACAAATAAGTTAGAAGATCGTATTAATGTTGTACAAAATGACTTGCCTATATTATGTATAGTTTGGAAAACATATGTATAATATGTATAAATCCAGCAGTGAGCAGTCAAGTCAGGCTGTGGATGATAAAAGAAAAAAATTACGTGAGTGTCGTGGATCGAACGAAGTTTCAACTTCGACATTTGTCATTTGTCACAGATAAATTATTGTCAATTAATAAAAGTCTAGAAACGCCCTTCCGTACTAACAATGCAACAATCTATGGACTGTTTCGCGACTCCTCACTTCGTGACGATTTGACATATACATGGGTCGTGACGTAAAAATCTAATACTTTTTTTCGTCTAGCGACGAAGTTCTTTTTCGGACGGTGTCTGATCCGATACCGTCCGAAAAAGAACTTCGTTTCATTATGCAAATATAATTAATACTAGATATTTTTTTTTTTTTTTTTATTTTTTTTTTTATGTAAGAGTATGTAATATGTAATATGGAGTATGTTTTATATGTAAGAGTTTCTTCGGGAATTCAATTTCTTGGTTATCAAATTCATAGTTATAGATAACCAAGAAAGAACCACAGTTTACGTACTCGTCAGCTTTCTAAGCTCACGATCTGGCGATATGTGGCTTTCGCGAGATTCACTGATACGATAGATGTATCGTTTAGGGGTAATAACTTTCTTACTATGCATATCATAAGGTACATGACTTTATGAATACCTATCTAATTGATGAAACCATGGACAACATTATACATTATACCTACTGTAGCAATAATATCCGGGACCGACAATTTAAAGTGCCCTCCGAAGCACGGAAGCGCTCAGTTGATAATGTTACTGGCGGTTACTTAACTTCGACGATCTATCAAGAACGAGCTTTTTGTTTTTTTAAACTATATAAACATTATTTCTAGCAAATTTCTCACTTTACTGTCATAATCAAAGTGTTAATGAATAAGAAACGAACTTTAATGTCTACCTTATTCCATACAAATTAAAGCACTATTCTGAGTAATCTGAGTAGCAGTAGCTGTCAAAATTTCACAAACTGTCACTTTTATGACGTGTGCGCGTCAAAAATGAAATTGATACGCTTAAGAAAAATTTGCAAGCTGATTTGCGTCTCATGTTTTATTCATGTTCTATCAACTAGATGGATTTATGTATTTATTTTAGTATAATGCGATTTAAAATATTATAATGGTTTAGGAATGCCAAAATAGGATATACATACACCATATGAATGCCAATTTATTTAAACGAATGTTCGTTCGGATATCCGTGTTTGGCGCATTAATAAAGTTGCATTATTATCTTCGTAAGTGATAATGATAACATACGAAGATTATAATGAAACTTAAAAAAAAATGCCATAGCTAATACTCATAATATATAATTTGTATAAACTTAAAAAAATATTGCCATACTGGGTGTTTCTATGTATAATATGTATGTATTAACAAACAAAAAGTATAGAAGTATATCAGTTATCTGGTTCCCATAATACAAGCTTTGCTTAGTTTGGGGCTAGATGATGCTGTGTGAAAATGTCCTAAAAAAAAAAAAAAAATTACCTAATTTCGACACTCAGAATAATTTGTGTCATGTAAATATCAAAAGTAAATTTAAGAGTAATTCATAAATAAAGCTCTATTCAATACCATAAGACCCCAGACATTACATAACTAAATATGGTCGTGCAACAACATAATGAATTTTCTTGGCGTGTCTCATAATTATTTCATCATTACAGTCTAAGGAAGTTATTTAAATTATTCTATTAATTTTTACGCGGTAATAAATTATTTAGCTCGTCTTGATGTGTCTTTCTATTCTTGTCACGATTTAATAGCTTAGAAATTTATCATTGTAAAATTTACAGTAAAAGAGCCGTGAACTGGAACGTGAATGTTGGCAAAATTTGACAACATTCAGGGCAGCTACCTTTTTGTAGTTATAAGGTTCTGGGGCCGTATTCCCGTTCTTATTTTCGGTCGTTTGATGAATATTCGGATGTTTCTTACTACGATTTTTGACTTCAAGGGCCAATTTTTCGGTTTGAAATATTTGGCCCTAGGTTGGGACCGTGTTTTAACGTTGATCTTATCGACCGGATACAATGTAGCCCGAAGTAAGAAGCATCCTAATATTCATCAAACGAACGAAAAAACAAACACGAATAACCCCCCAGTTCTTAGGAAACTAAGAACAAAACCTAACTACAAAAGCCACACCTGTAGATCTGAGAGAATGTCTACCGTGCCTTGTCTTATTTTTGCGTATCAATGATACATCAATGTTAAGATACAGTGCCTTATAAATTCAGTCGTCATCCTGTTTTTTTTAAGAAAGTTAAAGTATTATTATGTAATGGTCATTATCAACATTATGGTAAATTGACACAAAAACACCATAAAATTTTACCTACTAACGAGTCACACATTCTTTGTTGAAACTCACACTCCATAATTATCACTTCTCGTCTATTTCGGTGATGTTTGTGTTGGAATGACAAGAATTTGTTTTGACTGCATTTGAAGTTGCGCTTGCGCCTAATCCGTTCGCTTCCTTTCTAAATCCTTTGCTACCGAAATAACTTTAAGATCCCTGAGTATACAAATTCCTTCCGTTGGAACACAAACAATGAGATTTCTGAAGTTGGTAGATATTTAGTAAATTAATTGTTTACTAGAAATACTAGAATTATAATTTATGACTAAGGTATGAATAATAGGAAGAATTTCCGCGATCCTTATTATTTCGACGACCTCTGTGGCGCAGTGGGCGAAGGCCCGCGACGCAGAAGTTGTGGGTTCGATCCCCGCCGCGGGACCAATGTTTGTATGATCTACAAATATTTGTCTCGGGTCTGGGTGTTTCTATGTATAATATGTATGTATTTACAAACAAAAATTATATAAGTAGTATATCAGTCATCTAGTACTCATAACACAAGCTCTGCTTACATTGGGGCTAGATGATGCTGTGTGAAAAGTCCAGAATTATTTATTTATTTATTTCAAGCAAGATCTAATCATATTTCAAAGTTTCCTTCGTGTTACTCAATCGTCTCGACTATCGTGTGCGGTAAGATATGTATAATACAATCCCATGTATCGTGGTATTAAGTAATTTGAATGAGTTTAAAAAACGTAATAACGGTCCTAAACCCCGGAGCATTCAAATTACTATGATGCAATGGGTGCAATGGAAACCACGCCATTAGATAAACCAACAGAAATGTTAATGATGTTTTTACTAACAGTAGAATGGCGTTGAAAGGGACAAGTGCTGGTGAAATGAGCCAACAGTTTATCATTTCTCTAAATGAGCCACATTGAATAAAAACTTATTTGAAAAAAGAACAAAAATATTTAAACTCGTTCCTTTTTTAAATGTTTTTTTTTTATTTACAAAAACAAGAAAAGGGCTTTGTCGCTGAGCGACTATCAGTAACATCTTAGCTTGGTCTTCTTCTTCTTCTTCTTGGTTTCACTTCACTTCCTGGTTTCTTCTTCTTTTTAATAATGGCAACTGTTTCACTTCATTTCAAATATGTATTATGTCACGTCAATCTGATTTTGAAAAAACATGGCGGCTTGTCTTCGGAAGTTTTAGCGCGAAAATGGCATAACTCGGCTATGTCAAAAGTTACGGATGTCTAATTCTGTAATGAATTGACAGCATGATGATAGTACGATTTTGCTTCACAGAAGTTTTGGGCAACACTATTTGTGTTATAAAAAATTGTGACGATTCTCTATGAGTGATATCAAAAATTATCTTTCTTAATTTGTTTCATTCACAGGAAGATGCATAAAACTAGTTTATTTATTTTTATTTGTTAGTTCTAGACACGGAAGTAGCAGCTAATTGGCGACGATAAACAGAGAAACGTCGGCTTTTTAAATCTTGCCCAATGATTGATTAAGTTTCAAAGATATTTTAGTTAATGCATTTCGCCGGCATCAATCTTTCACGAGTCAGTGGATTTTATTTTTAATATATTGTAGAAAGCTTAATTTTTGTCAGATAATAAAGACTGGGAATAGAACTACACACTTAATTTTATAGCTGGTTTAATTAAAAACAGAACTTTAACTGTTTTTTTAAAGAGCTGCATTAGGCTCCTTGATTTTGTATATATAATTCAAAACTTAATATTTTATGACTACTATTCTTTTTCGCGTGACTCATAATAATAGTCTATCAATTTTGTTTTTAAATGTTTGAATTAAGAATCCTCCTTACAGTCTCATGTTTATAGCTTGTCAGCGTTCTTTATTCCAATTTTATTGATCAAAAATTTGAATTTCGAACAAGCAATATTTAATTTGATACACGGGGTCATTGCTCTTACAGCATAGATTGATCAAACTCTCAAAAGGGATTTTTTCATGGATCATATTTCATTTCAACATTTCTGTTCGGATACATTTATTACGACAGACATCAGTAGTCGTTGTATCGGATACATTTTATGCAATGTGATATATTTTTTACGGCTCGAATTTATTTTCGGAAATGCATCCTGTCAGTGAAGCTTTTAAGCTGTAAGATTTGATGGCTAGCTTTTGGACTGCGAATGGAGAAATGGAATTTATTGCACCATAAGCATAACTTTTCGTTGTAATACAGGGTGTAAAAAGACTACTACCGAAAACTGTGGGATTGCAATCAGACCATGATTCTAAAGATATTTAGCAAAAAAAAAAAGCAAAAAAAATTTACTTAGCTACGTCATTTTATGTTATTTTCGGTTATTTACTACTAGGGCAACATAGCCCTAGTAGTCATTAATAAAAGAAAAAAAAGCAATTAAAACTCAAAATCCAGCAATCTACGTAAAATAACGCGCCCAATACATACACAAACAGTAATCTTTAAACACTGTTTTCTCCGGATATAATGATTTTTTCGGAAAATCCTTTTGGATTTAGTTGTGTTGGGATGCTGTACCTACCCCTTTCGGCTTCGGTAGATGTCTTTTTACACCCTGTATGTTAATCTTGTTCACTACGGTTGCGAACAAGATAAAATCATATACGAACGACGACCGACATCTTTACCTAGAATTATCATACGGCATATGTACATTGTACACATTTCATACAAGTAAGGTACTATTTCCATACAAACGATAAGCAACCTGTTTTCTTTATTGTTCCCAATAAATGTAGAGCCCATAACCATGCCCGCATTCGCCAAGAAGCCTGGGCCTTGATTCATAATACAGCGGAATGCATTCGGTTCGGAAACGACCGACAGCCCAATCACAGTGCAAGAAACGTCAAATTCGGATCAATTCCCGCACTGTGATTGGTTGCTGTCGGTCGATTCCGAACCGAATGCATTCCGCTGTATTATGAATCAAGGGCCTGAAGTAGTGCTGCTGAGTTTAATATGGCCGCCATGTCCCTGTTATGAATCAGATTGATATTCTAAATTTGAAATTATGCTTATCATAATGTCAAATTTATTGTGACTCAGACAAACGGCACCACGACTAGTATAGTATTACTCTGGGGCTCTGCATTCACTTCACTTCTTGGTTTATGGCTTCTGCGACTTGTTTGTCACAATTCTGCCAGTGTCCGTTTCACGCTAGTGTCATAAGGCTCTGCATTCAGTGAATACTGTCCTGCGACCTAAGCTGTCACTAAGGAACGTTAACATCTGCATAATGTGGTGATATCAAAACTTTATTTGGATGTCACTCTCGACTTCATCTTCTAGGGAATAATTCGGCTGACAACCATGATACGCATACTACGGTTCTGTAATAATTTATATATCCGCTTCAAATCTATTCATACCTATCAATTTATATCAGTCTTAAAGTTTCTGTCCGTCTCTTGTAAATGAAAAAGTAGCATCATTTAGAAACCAGCCATTCTCAGGTCAATGAATCAAGATTTAACAATTGAGAGTATTTGAGACAATTGAGACTTCGTTCCTTCGTTCATCTTGCATAACCGTTACTGAATAAGGGGGTGGTATAATCCGGTTAGAACAATACTCGTTATCAGTAGCGAGCCATAGTAAAGCCCTAGGCCTCGTATACCAGCATTGTCAGCTCCGCTTTCGCAGCAGAACCAGCCATCGAAGATTGATGGGCTGAGCTAGTCAATCATAAAGATCTGGTCAGTACAATGGACGGAAGGAGAGCGTATAAATGGAGCTTGGAAAGTGCTCACTAGGCCACTGTATCATGAATCATGATCCATCGCTCGACTTCAGTTGATGCGTAGGCCACCGTGACTTTGTGGAATTATTGTTATATAAATTCCAAAGTTTTGCTTCACGCTAAAAGTAAGAAGAAACGCACTCTAGTGTCTTGGGAAAACAAACAGTGGGTCAACAATTTCATAATTTGAAATCGCCCACTCGAAATTCGAATGTGTTCTTTCTTATTACGAAACGACAAAAACTTTGATCTTGATTGTGACCAAAAAGTAGTACCTATTGGACCAAATCTGCATTACAACATAGGTCATTAACAGAAACTTCTTTACCTATGTAACCGAAATTGTAAGTATGTTGCGATAATGCTTCAAAATGGTTGGATGAGCCAATGAGCCCAAAGGTAGGAGGTACGTGTAAGTATATGAAATCTGTATAACTTTTTATCCTTCAGTGTGAGAACGACAACTTCCGAAAACGACAATTTGCGAGAACCATAACTTGAGTCTCAATTTCCGAAAACGACACTTTCAAAAACGACATCTTTTTAGAAGATTTCTCATTTGACGAAATATTTTCGTTGGAGTTTTGAAATGACAAGCCGCCATGTTTTTTTCAAAACCAAATTGACATGACTTGACATTTTTTTTTTTTTACCATAATATGATTGCTTATACGCTTCAACATATCTGATGGACATGACATGAATACTTATTTAAAACTTGACATTGGCAGAATTATACTGTTAATCAGTTAGTTGCCATTAATAAAAAGAAAAGAAGAAGAATTTATGACTCAGCATCAGTAGCTGATTGACAACTTTGACAAGACAGTGTCAAACAGCTGCCTCTGGCTCCAAAAATTGCTCGTTACCACAATTCGCTTTCCCGCCAAGTAATTTTCCAAAGCGCTAAATAACTGCACAGTCCGACTTCGAATCCAAACTCACTAACATAAACATGAGATGTAATCGCGCTATAACAACACGTTTATAAAAAGATACGTGTTTTACGTTGCTGTGTTTTTTAAAGGTCTATAAATCTTTCTTGCTGGTTACTTACTTACTTGTATGTCATAAATCCTTCCCAAATACACACACCCTTCAATCAACCCAAGGGATTATAGCAACTTTTTCCAGAAGTGCTCATAAAATATAATGGTCCGTGTCATAATAAAATTAATCCTTTCCTTCCAGGTGGCTATACACTAGCTGCTTATGGATTAAATTGAAACAGAATGAAAGTTTTTATATGCAACCTTTTTACTTAGGGGGTACTTACTTCCTTGTTTTCTATTTCATTTGTGAGATTCAGGCCTTGTGTTTTTTCAGGCTTTTTGTTTTAGCTAACGAGTAATTTGATGAGTTCTATTAATTTTCGTATAATAGTAAATCAAGGATATTTTAAAGTCTATGTTACTTAGAGCAAAACGCATCAATAGCATTATCGTTCTCCAAAATTTATATGCGCTTTAACACGAGCTCTTAACGGTGAAGGAAAACATCGTGAGGAAACCAGCAGCTTAGTCAGCTCCACACGTATTGACGTCGTCTTTGATTAAGCTGAGAGGATGGTTTAGGTACTGGGCAAGCCTATTCCATCTCAAACAATGTCCCAGGCACTACAGCGTCCCGTTAAGTGTAGGCATGGATTGCCTCTTTACGCTGTATAAATCATCTAATATAGATGTAAAGGCCTAAGTTTTTCTGTGTCGTCATCTATTTTCTCTATAAAATATCAAATAAGTTTTCTGTCCCTCTTTCACACGAGAAAAATTCTCGCTTAGATTTCAACACAGCTGCTTGAAACGCTCCTGTTTAAAACGCTACTAAAGTTCAAAAGAAAGTAAGTGAAGAGTTTTGTAGCAATAAAAACCGTGACTTCCATGTAAAGTAAAGAAACAGGTTCACCCAAATAAAAGGTGTCCGAATTTCAACAGGAAACCATAAAACATACTAAAGGGGACCAGAAATAGTATCAATTTTAAGAATGCGGAAGATAAAAAGCAGAACACGACATTTTCGTGTCTGCAGACTTAGGAGGAAAAGTTGTCAGACTGTAATCTTCGTTTTACGAGAAGCATTAAGCGGCTGTTACACAAGGAGAGTTTCTAGCACGTGAGCGGCGATTTCTTCTAGGCAACATATTATTGCCTAGAAGAATTCGCCACTTGTGTTTTATACCCTTCTTGAAACAGAACAAAGGAAGAATTGGAATAGTGCAAGGCAAAGCATCTAATAAAGGCCGAATTTCGTTTAAACCTACGGGAAAACGAAATAAAACTGCATCACGCACGATACTCCATGTTAGTCATTCTTGCAGATGAAATCAATCAAGATCCTTGAAGATCTCTATGAGGTGAGGGTAGAGAAACGTCCAAATGCATATTTGACACATGCCCACATTCTGAACAGTAAGTATTCCTGATTGAATGCAACATCGCTGCCAATCAGAATACTGAGTTTCCTTACGATGTGTTCTTTCACCAAGCAAAAAAAATCTAGTATAGTTGTTCAATCTCACGAAGTAACAACTGTAGTAATAATTACTGCTGGCAACCATACATTTGGGTTGGCAACTCGACGAGAGAAGCTGATGACAATGACAGCGGGTGACGTGAGTTCCGGCGGCGGTGGCGTGATTGGAGTTTGTTGTTGTTGAAAAATAATGAAGTAATTGATAAAACATTGGAATAAAACATTGGAAGAAAGCTAAGAGTTAATATTACATCGCTTACCATGTCACCCAATTGCATCAGCTAATCTGATGATCAGAGATTCAAAAGTTACCCATGAAAGTGTCACAACACAACCAGCGACCTTCAATTGAGAACCTATACCTGTCAGTTTTGACATCTGTCTATGCAATGATGCCAAGTGTCATAAGTCAAAGAGATTGTCAAGTTGCTAGATAGTCGCAGAAGCCATAAACCAAGAAGTGAATTAAACGAAGATTTTAGTGATCTTAGATTAGATTAGATTAGATAGATTATAACTTTATTGTACACCAAAAAAAAAGTTACAAAAAGAACAATAAAAAACCTTGATAACAAAATGTGTAACAATGGGTGACCTTATCGCTAAAAGCGATCTCTTCCTGGTAACCTATGTATGGATAGGACAGAAATTAGTAGAAAATGGACGTCGGCGTACAACAAAAAAAAAAAAAAAAAAAATTAAGAGAACTGAATAATAATTGTTTTTAAATTAAAAATGAAAAACTATATTAATAATAATATAAATATATATATATATATATATATATATATAAATATACTACAATCAAATACATAACAACTTAGCAGTCCTATTGAATAAATGCTTTTTGACTTTATACTATAAAAAAAAACCATCAGGATCACGATTACGGTAAAAATTATCTCAGATCTATGAAGTTAAAGATCCTTTGAAGATGTCTGGGTAGTCAGTGACACGTCCCAATACATATTTGGCACATGCCCACCATTTCTTGATCGTTTCTTTAAGAAACAATAAAATGGGAGATTTTTTATGACACCCAACATTGACCTCTTGACCCATTGACTCTTTATTTCCCTGTGACGTTGGTATCAGTAATTACAAGGAAGTACCAGTCCATTACCACAACACCACCCTGTGGTTTGAGAGGCTGGTCTATAAAGTCTGCTTATTTTAAACCAGTAAGCCCTTTCCGTTGGCCATAACATCTACGAACGATCACGTATTAACATAACTGGTGATCGTTTAGCAAGCTTAAGATTATGAACAGCTATTGTGAGGTGACAGAGCTGTTTTACAAGTCGATTGCGCCTGCGCACCTAATCATCTAGAATGTGCGCAATATCATAGACAGGATTAATTTTTTTGTCTTTCCTGTCGACAAGGTAGAGGTGTAACTAATATATTCGTAATAGGTATAAGTATTAGGTACACGGGACGCATTTCAAAATAGCTAATACGAATGTTATCATATTATGTTATTTAATAATAGTCAAATAATAGCGAGCTAATGCGACGTTGCATGCATTTATATCATTCAGATTCAGTTAAACATATTATCCAATAACGGTTGAATATTTTGTATTACAAAATCAGAAACTCGCTATTATTTGACTATTACCCAGTAATAGGTATGATACTATGTTATTGATAAAGCGTTATATTCAATAATATGATAACGAAAATTTGGTCCTAATATAACACCTCTACGACAAGGCCGATCAAGTTAAAAAGATGGTTTAGGTGCTGGGCCAGCCTAATCCATATCTAACAATGTCCCAGGGACTACAGCGTCCCGTTGAGTGTAGGCATAGGTTGACGCTGCATAAATCATAGATTTTAAACTATTTATACTATATAACTTATACAATATACGAGTATACTGTATACTTGAGTATATAAGGCCTAAGTTTTTTTTTAATACATTTAGTGTAACAATTGGTTCCATAAATACCTTTACTAATTATAACCTTGCCAAGTGGCGACCCATTCAAGGAAATAATTAGCTTGCCATGTGTGTACCATTTCGATTTTCTAATGATGTATACGGATCTTAGCTCTCTGATGTTAGGTGCAATATAAGATTGCGCAGGTTTGGTAGAGTAAGCGAGATAACACGATTTTAGGCGACATCAAAAATGGGTTCTGCGCAGCTACTTCAGAGAGCTAAAGAACGATTGTGCGTATTAAAAAAGGTTAAGTAGTTACTATCTACGTGAAAAACATAGTAAAGTACTTAGTGTCTACTGAAGCAAACATACAAGATAAGTTTCTCGATCGTATTCCAAAAAACATTTAACAAATAAAGGGATAAAAACTACTAGAAGGTACTATCTTTATGCAGTAGCAGTAAATGCAGTAAATCCACGTTCGATAATAAGCTCTATAAAATAGTAACTAGGGTTGAAAATTACTTGTTATTTAATACTATCGTATTATATTGTCTTTGATACTATTCAGTTTGCGACACTTATCCACGATTGGGTAATGTTTGCAGAGATATGTCCCAAACGTATTTCATTTGTTTGTTCAAATTTAGAACGTTGATAAATGATACGAGTCACTTCAGAATGTGTATATTAAACTCGTATTGCACAATAATGTCAACCGTAGATTCTTCATGAGCCATTAAACTCGTATTGCACAATAATGTCAACCGTAGATTCTTCATGAGCCCTTATTTTGAAATGAGCCTTGATAAAGAGTTGTTTCTGTTGTGGAAGTTCTTTTCTAGTTTGACTTAGTTTTCTAGTTAAATTTCTATGAAGTAAATGTAATAAAACTGAAAGAAGTAAGTAGAAACAAAATAAATAAATGAATAATGCTGGATATTTCACACAGCATCATCTAGCCCCAAACTAAGCAAAGCTTGTGCTATGGGAACCAGATAACTGATATACTATTTATATAAATGTATAAAGCTGTAAATTTTCCTAAAACTGATAAAATAAAATACTTTTTGTTTGTAAATATATACATATTATACATAGGAACACCCAGACCCTAGATAAATATTTGCAGATCTTTCAAACATTTATCCCGTGGCGGGGATCGAACCCGCAACCTTCTGCGTCCCAAGCGTATTCACCCACTGCGCCACAGAGGTCGTCAAACTGTTGCTTAGTAGCAAGCAACTACAAGGTTATAGCGGTATTATGTCCTTAAATTATCAATAACCCTTTTATATGACTGTTTTTTCTCATTCAACTTGGAAAATGCCAGCCATATGTCAGCTCTAATAAAAACCTAGTACTACAACTTGTCAGCCTTCGACTGCCTACAACCATACATAGACTTGTATGACTGTCAAAACATCTTCGCAGACTTGTAGAATTTCAAAAACCGGTCTAGTTACAAAAACGTGGGATAGCAAAGCTTGTATACAAGCAAGTTTCATGAATTGAATGATTAAATGAGTCAATTTTGACGGTCTATAGTTAAAACACACGAACGAATATATTTTAGATATAGCGATAACGCGCCCGATTTATTCGGACTCCTTCAAACTCAAGTAGCTTTTATTATGTATGCGAATAGCGTAGTATGCGTACGTAATGAACGCCACAGAATATAATAACGAAAGACTCTTGCCATGTGATAGTGCAATTAAACTTGTATGAACGCCATAGACAATAAAATAACGCAAATAGTGCAACGCGTAGTTGTCAAACTTATCGATACCGGGATGACTGGCAAGTCTAAATGATGAATGAATGCCAAAACGATTCATTCATGCAGATGAATACGACAATCGTTCATGCTTGATGTGTGTGTTATTAGATTTATGTATTGACTAACTTTAATATGGTTTAAAAAAATCATCTACTTAATATCCTTCTGTATAAAAAATACATAGGTGTATAAAAATATCTAGATAACATTGTATACATTTTATCTCGGTTTTAAAACAGCATTTTATGGTTATAACCACAACTGGATCGAGAAAAAAAACCTGTACACCTTTCAGCTTCATTTATTTCGATCGACATCACTCACATTTTTATTCAATTAAATTGCAAGCCATATATCAAGTGCAACTTTTTACGATCAATACAAAAATACTATTAATTATGACCATCATCTGTATTCTATTAATAACTATATAATTTACATTTCATTTAGACAAAACCACATTTTACTGACCAACTAACCTATAAATGTTGCGAGCATCATAGCCTTTTAATAACTGTTTAATTAAAAAGTAAAAATGCCATCGCATCTGACAGGTGTCACAGTGACAGTTGTCATATTCACCTGCTAAAACACCTGCCGTGTTCAATGAAATGGAGAGCAGATGAACTATGGTATGCGCACACGACACTTATGTATGACTTTGACATTTGTTTTTGTGTGACATTTACATTGTAAAAGTTTATGGTTTGTTACAGCAATTGGCTCAAAATCCAATATCATTTTACCCGATTTTACCTTTTATTTTAGTATTTAATAAGTACCTACTAAATAGCGCGTTTAAATCCTACGGAAGTTCTTCATTTTTTCGGGACAAACCTCTTCATTTCATTACAAATTTCATCGAAATCTGTTTCGTAGTTTTTGCGTGAAGGAGTAACAAACACAACAAACGTACTATCGAGTGTGGTGTGATGTCTAAAGTTCTTTTTAAAATTCTACCTACATTAGGTACGTCAAAATCTAGTACTTAGTCAGTAGCATGTCTGAATGCTAGTATTATCTGAGTCTAATACTGTTATTTGGCTCAGTCATGCTGGTTAGTTGTTGGCGCGATAATAACACGTTTCGCTCTTACGTCTGAGTACTGGGTTAGTGAGATCTCTTCCCTGAGAAGAAACTTACAGTATTTACTCTGATTCAACTTTCCTTGGAGTACCTAGTTACAGTAGGTACCTACCTAAGAAAAAAGCGATCGTGGTGGTAGCTTGCGTAGTCGTTCTGGATATATAGATCATCGAAGTTAATCGACCTTCTGCGCGGTCACAATGGATGGGTGACCGCTAGTGGCAATTATTAAGCTCTTCCGTGCATCGGAGGGACGTTGATTTGTTAGTTTCAGCAAAAAAGTTGTGACGGGGGCCTTCAGGCTAAAATTAAATTTTTACTTACCTACAATACGCACAACCAATCTTTGTCTCTCTGAATTAAGGTGCACGCAACGATTGCGCAGGTTTGGTAAAGGAAGCGAGATAGCACGATGCAACAAACTAATTAAGACCTAGGTTTTCAATCAATTCACCAATATACAGAGTGCAAGCTCGTCGCCTGAGTTTCAATGTCACATATAATTATAACTCAGAAATTCATTATAGCATAATGAATAACGGATACATAATTACGTAACCTTGACCTGCGTAGGCGCATAGCAATTTTCACACGATGGATCGAGCAAGTCAGATTCACACATTAGTTTACTAATGGTTATAAGAATAAACTTGATCTCTAATTTACTCTAAAAGCTTTTTAAAAACGAGTTAATTTAAATATTACAAGGCAGGTAGAGATACGCACAAATACATAGCTAGCACTTGCTTCATCATCATCATCAGCCTATGGCAGTCCACTGCTGGACATAGGCCTCCCCTAGTGCGCGCCATTGCGCCCTATCCTCAGCTCGACGCATCCAGCTTCTGCCGGAAGCACTTGCCTGTTGGTTTCGTAATAATCTAAAAAAATACTATACTAGGATAGGTAAAGGGATACAATTCCTACCTCGAAGTCAATCGGATGTATTCGGAAATAGAGAGAAATACGAAACCGAATTAACTTGAGAAACCATCAAAATCAGCCCCGTTCAAGGTACCTTTACCTACTATAAAATTTATAAAAAAACATAACCCTTCCTTTGATATTCGGGCAAAAAGAATATGAATTATACTGAATATGAGTTAGTAATTCCTTAACAAATTGCATTCCCGTAGAATTATCTGATAATATCAAAGTTGTAACTTATAATTTCATCACTACTCATCTGGGCTCGATCAGATGGTAGTTCCTCCTAAACACTGCAATATGTCCTTATCGATGCAAGACTTGAATGTAGCAGGTTTCTCAAGATGCGACCAGCGGAATCAGAACTATTGGAACGAAGTTCCTTTTTTTCTTCTCTCAAGTCTTTTGATTTGTTGTTGTTGTCACTGCTGGGCTTTGCCCAGCATTCCCCTCCCCCCATTCCCTCCACAAGAACAATCAGAACTATACAACGATAAAAACACATTTACAAGAAATTTGTTGGTAGGTCCAGGGACCTACGTAATTCAACTGGCAATGGACATTGGCTTCATTTTGACGTTTAAACCCATTCTGGACTTCAATTGTCATTTTCCTATTATGTGATTGGTTGAGCTCTATTGGGATGACAACTGGAAATGGATTTCAAGTTAGACAATAAGGCTGCTGCACTTAGATAGCTATTTAGTGCTAGTAAGGCCAAAACGGAAGCGACATCTACGCAAAGACACGAATGTGTTCGATGAGAATTTGATTTAGTTGAAAACTTACTTGTACAAGAATTTCAGAATTATTCTAAAGGTACAATACATTAAATTGAACTTTTCAAACTTTCGTGATTTGAGGACACAAATTGTTTTTGAGTAATCAGTTCACCCGTGACCAAGAGCGCTGCAACGCGTTCGAAACGTGTCTTCAGGGCAAATAAAAAAACTTAGTTACGTGATAAAAACCTGTTTACTCAAAAACAACAACATTAAATTATTGTCTATTGACATTTGAGTTTAGACTTCTTGGCATTTTATTGCGGTTACAGAAAAGATTTCTGACCATTCGCGTTCTTTTTTTCGTTCGTTTGATGAATATATCAAGTAAGTTCTTCAATCGTCTCCGTTATACCGTCATCTGTTAGTGACCGTTTCTTGCAAGCCCATGGTTTGTAGAGATGTTATCTATCATCAATGCGAGTCTGTCTGTAATTAGCGACGTTCCCATGTCAATTGCTGCCTTTGCTTGTATTTCTTGATCAGAAACTGTCTATCCGGTGGTCTTGATTATTGGGTTTCTTTTATTGCCTTTTGATTTTGGCCTTTGAATTATTTTAATTAAAATCTGGAAGCTACCTATTTGTTTTGATGACTACAATTTCTAATACCAGTTTTATGTTTACGATGTTATTCAGAATTGGCTTAGATCCTATAGCATCCTCACTATCCCATAAAATCCATCAAATGAATGCATCCCATTTATATTTACTTTTCTATTTTCTATGGTTTCTAACTCTTTGTTTGTTTGTTTTTTTTTATTCTCATATGGCAGTGACAGTGGCTCGAACAAACTTGGTTCAAGTATCCTAAGAAGTCTGGTTTTTTTTTCTTTTCATCTTCTAACAGGTTTGATTCTGTCTGCTGGAACAGCATTCTGAGACAATAACAAGATATCATCTACACCGGATGTTGCTGACACTAGTTAAACCGGAATTTTACAAAGTTGACCATGTAATAAAAATCAAAGATCTTAATAAACTAAAATAATCTTTATAAACTGGCTACCACATAATCTAAACATAAAACAGATATTTACATTGAAATTACTAGTGTACGTTGTAAATCTTGGGTTTTAAATGCGATTCCCATAGTTATGGTCTGGAATTCCAGCCATGCCCTGAGGGTTTTAAAGTCAACGTATTCTAATTAAAGTCCAGGTCTTGGCTTGACCAATGCTGTGTCGTGTTCATATCTTGGTCGTTTGGCGCAAGGGACTTCGACGAACGCATTGGTTTAATCTAGTTTTTACCTGGCTTAGTATATCTAATCGGCTTTCTTTGAAATATTGGTACTTATTAGTATTGTATTTGCTTAGGACTAGTCAAACAATAGCACTATTCTTTATTTGCGTTCTGTGAACCACAAGAAATACGTCTCTCGTAATTTGATCAAAAAACAGTTAAGTCGCTCTTGTTAGATTGGTACAATTTGTACCTGTGAAATTGCTAACAAGTATTGCATTGTACCATACAATGCAATAATTGCTTTGACTGCAAATGTTTATTAATTAATTTTGTATGAAATCTCCTTACGATCACTATCATATGTGAAAGTTTGGATGTATGGCTACGCGAAAACGGGTGAACGGATTTGCATGTAATTTTGTCGTGGAGGTAGTTTATACCTTGAATTGACGCATAGGCGAAAAAATGAAGTATTTTAAAGGGACAGCAAGTAACACCGAGGGACACAGCTAGCCAAAAGTTGCGCTATAGCTTGTAACTTGAGTCATGCAACGCTTGCATGCGTACCCAGAAGCTAATAATCAGAAAACTGGTATTAATACTATGCATATCAGGATACAACATTATATGCTCCGATTGCATGTCTAAGTGCTCAAGTGCCGATAAATAAGAATTAAAAAAAAAATAACAAGCAGGCTCGATAAGTAATATCAAAACTTCCAAGCATTAAGAAGTTCTGAAGATGACATACCTGGCTATGTATAGGCACGATAGAGGCTTTCAGGTTGATTACGGGATTATGAGCTTTATCGCGGCTGTACAAAAGAAGCTTTTTCCGAAACTCAAACGCAATTTTACTATATTACTTTACTATATTTTACCGTAGAAATAAAGTCATTATGCTAAGCAGACTGGGCAGAATTGGCCATTAACTATCCGAAGGAACGAGTGCCTTGCGAAAGTGGCAATTTTGTTGATATGTCGTCTGCTTCGCTGAAAATACAAATTTGTAAGGCAACATCTGCTTAGCCATAAATAGTTTGATCTGTCTTTTTGGAGTTCCTGAGCTCTGTTTCTAAGACGCTTTTTACACGATGCCATTCTGGCAAACCATTCTTGCCTCTTGCCACAGAACATTAGCTCTTTCTCCGTTGAGTTTGAGAAAGCAAAGGGCAAGAATGGTATGCCAGAATGGCAGCGTGTAAACAGCGTCCAATGCTATTCTAGTAGACTGCATTTAATTTATCCACAAGACAGATTAATACCAGCGCTTATTCTAACGTTCAAACCATAATAGATTTCTATAACATTCTAATTGCGTTTAAGGAATTTGCTCGGGACAATCGCAGCACTAAATCTAGGAGACAAGATATCTTATTCGTTCATTTGAAGTCACAAATTCCTTATGCCTATTTCGGATTGCAATATCTCCTTAATATAGTAAATATATACGATTTGGGAGCTAATTCAGGTCGACTTATATGATTGAGATCTTGAAATTAACTTTATATTGTGATTAAGTGTAGTATCACTTGACTTTATTTAAGTTCCTTTTAAGTCAGCATTAGTAAAAACTTTGTGTAGATCGCTTTCTTATCAGAATTCTATCTTAATTTAGCTAGCGCTTTCAACACCACTATTGGATAGGCAACAGTCATTCAACAGTCCATAGCGTAATCGTTGCGTGCACGAATGTCATATCTCGTGAGCCTTGTCCAGGTGTCTTGTCCATGTTTGTAGCCTGCAAGTTTATTTGCAACTTGAAAAACCTTCTAAGTTGAAAGTATGTTTTGTCAGAGGAGGCGTGAGGTCGCAGCGGGTGTTTCAATTCGGTTGGGTAAAAGTTTGAAGTCCGTTCCGAGCGGGCGCGCGGCGCCTCAGTTTGCTGGCGCTACCCGCGCGGCTCACTCGCGTGCGCGACTCGACTTTCTTTTATTTCGAATTTGGAACGGCTCCGACCGGTATAGTCGGTGATACCGTCGCTTTGCAGAGAACATTTCTGCGACCGTCAAATTTCGCATTGCGAATCGGACGTATTGCCTCACCGTTTAAGCAGACTCGTTACTGTGGAACAACGTGCTCTATGCTACGGAGTCAGCGGTGCCAGTGCATACAGTGTTGTGCGTATGTTTTGTGAAAAGTGCTAATATCGTGTGGTTCGAACTTGGAGGCTCTTGATACGTTTCATTGAACGCGACACAAAAAGTGGTTTTGTGATCGTGTTCATGTTACTACCGGAGAATTGATGCGCTGTGCTTTCCCCCTGTCCTGCAGCTTGATTTATGGTAAGCCATTCACTACAGACCATTAGATTGATTATCGCTGATTGCGAATCTATTCAAAGTTCAAATTGTTTTAATCAATCCAATCGCTAAAGTCGAGCAGTTATGAAATCATACTGCCAGCCTGCGTAGGTTAGTGTCCTCTACAATATGACACCTTTTAAACACAATGACAACATTGACAACTCGTGTCAAGGAAGTCCATACCCACAAGGGTATGGACGGCCATTCATCAGTGACCCAAGATCCAACTTAAAACAACTTACATTGACATTGAACGAAAGAAGAAAGTATATTAACAAACTAGCACGCATATTCATCACGGTAAGAACTAGTAATGCTTGAGATTTGAAATTAATTAAAAGATGTGGCAGAATGAATCGTCGAAGTCGATAGTGGGTCGAGTTTATTAATTGCAAATCAGTGCGGGCAAGTGGGCTCGCCATTGTATGCGAATCTGGAACTTGAGAAATTCCGTTCACTTTTCAAGCAAGACGTATACGATAACACTGAGGATGATCACACTGAAAGAGTTATTAGAAAAGATTAAATGGAGAAAGTAGAGGTAAAGTCTTGTCCATTAAATTCTGCATATTCAAATGCCATTGTAAGCGCACAAATCGCCTTTTGTTCACAGCGTGTACCGCGAACGGCTCTGTCTCCTTATATTTATGGTTTAAAACAGTGCCCTAGAGAGTTTGACCTAGGTTTAGATTGAATTTCTAAGCTTAAGCAGTCACATCGGTAACCAATTGCGCTCCCAGCGTGACCTTACGTCACGACAGGAGTGAAATATTGAGAATCGTGAGTTTCAATTGCTGATTCGATGATATATTTATGGTTTAATGATAGTTTATGTTAAGAGTCATATTTTTGATTTGCCCCAGTTTTGAATCAGTATGCACTAATCTTTTATTTCTCATTGGGTCATGTTTCAAGTTTCAACACGCTTTGTGTTCCTTTTCGATTGTAGAATCAGTGAGTTGATTGCAGAGTAAAGAGTATCGTCATAATGCATTATGTATTCTCAGTTAGAGGCTCGGTCACGCACGATCTCTTTTGATCTGTATCCGACTCGTGTAAATTATCGTTTGCTTCCAGTGGAGTAATTTTAAACAATTTAATGCTTATACTCCTGATATATGTATATTTTATATTTTACTATCCACGCTATATTGTAAAACAAATATTTTCTTTTCTTTTCTTTTTTTTTGTTATTTTGTTGTTGGCTAGCTTGCACCAACTTTTCTTTGTGCTCAATATTTGCTTACACTAGTTCTAACTGTGAAAACTTATTATCAGCCTTCTGTTACTAACAACTCTCTTGTTTATTATGTTTTTATGTGCTGTTCGTTTTCCATAAGTAAAGAAATAAAATAAATATTTGTAGTACTTATTAAATTATATGGTAGTACTTATTTATTTATTGTATAGAAGAAAAAACTGTTAGTGTCATTGGTTGGAGATAACAATTTAGAGTTGTAAGAATGTTGAGTACAAGTTAAACAAACTATATTCGTACTAGTACACTATGGCCCCTATTAATAAACGTGGTGTAAACTTACGCCGGGTGTAACTTAGGAGTAACCATACATTTTTTGGAGTTTAAACGTGGCGTAACTTTACACTACGTTTATTAATAAGGGCCTATAGGTATTAGGAATATATTGTACCAGCCCAATTTTCTTCCGAATGAGCTTGTATTGTAAAATATTGCTACGTACACATACAAAATGTATCAAGGTTGTTTACGTTCAATAAAGTGTAGCCTTTGATACTACGTATCTCAAACAAACATTTCGAAGCAGCTCATTAAGTTATCTATAAAACTACCTTACCTATTAGCCTTCTGGTTAAAAAAATGTTAATTTTATTCAAGGTCGACGCAATCTTTTGGTTTTTGTCATTTTTGACGTTATGATCTTGACTTTTTCATCCTGTTTTATAGACTCATCTACATTTTTCTGAACTTTGTTGCTAGATTGTCTTAAAAAGGTCTCTCATAGATCTAAGTACGTATTCATTTATAATGTGATAAATTTAAAGGTTTGGTAGGTATACCTTTGTTCGTAATTTAGCATCTACAAAAACTATAAAAAAAACATTTGCAACAATTAAATATAAAAGTGAAAATGGGCTTCAATCGATTTATTTTCTATTTTGTTAAGCATGACTATCTGTATGAATAAATAGTAAATTGAAAAACTTTCTTAAGTATTTATTAAAAATATTATTTTAATCTTATTATGCAGATAATGAGCAATGTTAAGTGAAGTGTGTGTTAATAGAATGCCAGCAATTATATACATCGAATGATAACATTCATGAGAAAATAATAGCTTCATTTGACACAACATTTATACAGAGGCACAGAGATATATAAATATCTGAAAAACTAACACTAACAAAGAAAATAAAGAAAAACAGACTGCTGTGTTATGGTAGGTCAAAAAGGAACCGGTGTCAGCTTATTGTAAGAATAGAATAGAATAGAATAAACATTTATTTGCCGTTTGCTCGCGGTGGAGCCGGAGCTTCTATGGCACAAGTCTGACACGCCTTAAATACCTGATCTATGTCTCTATTAATGCCGGGCCACCACACATAACTTCTTGCCACTGTCTTTATTTTTACTATTCCCATATGTCCAACATGCAACTCTTGAAATATCTGTGTTTTGAAAGTGTTTGGAATAACTATCCCCACATAATACAGTCTTTGTCTAAATACAACTCATTTCTCTGGGAATAAAATGGTTGCATGTCTGGTTCTTTGCAATTGGATGGCCACACTGACTGTAGGTTTATAACTACTTTACATAAAAGCGAATCTTTCTCAATGGCTTGTTTCACCTGATCCCGAGTTATAGGTAAAAAATTGTTAACAAAATTTATATAAGTGTAAGTCCGCGTTGTAACTACCTATTGCCATGAATCAAACCAAACTATCAAAAAGTGTCTTTTCTTGATTAGTTTCCAGCAGACACATTTCTTTTATTATTTTAACCATTCATATGATTTGCATATAATAAATATAAATACTTCATAAATGAGTGCCAGTAAAAATAGTAGACTAATGTATGTAATAAATGACCACCTCATCTCTAGGGCTTCGTAATGACACCCAACATTATCTTGACATATAAACGATCAATTTATATTTAAATATCGTCAAACTTGTACTCAAATATTTGTGCTAGATCCAGGCCGTGTCCCATTCAAATTATTATAATTATATTTGCATACGGACATTAACACACTTAATATCTAAATCATGACGGAATTCTGTACGTGTTCTTAAAGCATATCGGAGCTCTAGGTAAATGTTATCTATCGTACAATATACAACAATTTAAGTGATTAATAGAAAGTCTATGAAGTAATTTAATATTATTGGTTCTATAACTCTCCCCTGCAAAACCCCAAAGGCTAAAGTAATTTTTATTCCCGCCGCGAGGGTCACGCCTCGTCGTATATCCTCGTACGCCCCTCAAGCTCGCTTTCAAATAATTATAGGGAATCTACTAGGATAGGAATGTAATAAATTCACTTATCGATTAAGCACTTTATCTATGAATGCCTTTGGAAAGTCTATAAATAGTAGTAAATTCATACAAAATGTGAACTGAATTGATTACACTCTTATTTTCAAACAATGTTTAAGTAGTTCTTCAAATCTGCAGTTATGGTTTTTAGTGAAGAAAACAGTGCTCTATACAAAATAATAAAAAACAATATGGTTTCTATATTTCATTGAAGGTATTTTTAGGCTTTTATGCCGGCTCACGAATTATCTTAATTCGAGACAAAGTACTCGCAATTTCCAGTTACTTAACACAACGTAATATTCCTCCGAGCGAGACCACTGATTTTCATATTAATTGCTTCTTGCGTAACGAGGATGCCAAGACCACAAAAGATACTCCACTTCCCTCGTTATTGCGTTTTTACCGTATTTTTTAATGTAATTAACTTAGTGACTTTGAAATTTTTATGCGTTTAACGTCTTTATGCTAAATGTATTTTATCTTGCGTCTTAAGTTTATAGCTTGTTAAAATTTCAACTGGATTGTTTCCGTGTATATTTTTTTTGCCATTTTAACAAAACGATACTTAATTATTTTAAAATTGCTCTTTGTTCCTTTAATCAAGGATATTTGTTAAAATCGTCACTTGTGTTTATTCTCTGTTTGGTAAGCGATCTTCGATATCCTGTGCTCGAGTCACGCACGTCCGCTCGCGTCGCCGTCATCGAAACGAGTGTGCATAGAATACGCGTCTCGATTGGCCAAAACAAAAGTTCAACAGACGCACCCCTTTCCGGTGCATGCTCGCCACCGCGGAACTGCAGCTTTTTAGGTTGCAAATTATAAATTAAATTCACCGAAATTTGACCGAAAACCGTTTCCGCTCATTCGGAAGTTCCGTTAGTTTCATCATTCATATTAATATCTTTACTGATGTTACACGTTACACCTGCCTTAATAAACAAAACGTAATTAAAACAAGGATTTAATATAAAATTTTATTCCGGTATTGCAGAATTACAACTAAAGTTAAGTTATTTTCATTGCATCTAAAGTCGATCCGATGACTCATCGGTCCCAGGAAGTTTGCTGTGGACTGGACAGCCTGTATAATAAACAGCGTTAACGGAAAAGATATTAACTACTCGTGTAATGATTTATAATAATGTTATTATTATGTTCTATCTTATTAGCCTTATATTGTTTGTTGATATCCTAATACTAAATTATTTACAAAGAAGTCATCTTAGCCCTGCACATTCGTGCAAAATGTCCTGACCGTTCACAATTATAACACAAAGCGTCCCATGCCAGGCATTTGTCGCCTATACCATGCTTACTACCACAGTAATCACATATTAAGCTATATTTATCCTTGTGTCGATTACGTGTGGGGGGCCGCGGGGAACTCGACCGTGTTGACCTATTATCATCGACAATATTAATATTGTCTTCGTTAGTATTGAAAATATGTTCATGTTGTTGTCTTCCACTCTCTGTAGACCGACACCACGCCACAACCTGCTGCAGATCCAGGTTAGGTATTGCAAACAGAATGTCTCTCGTGTCTTTATCGTTGATACCTCTGCTGATCTGAGTCACTAACATGCTATTTCGTAACTGGCCGAACTCGCAATGTCTGCTTTTCAATTTAAGATCTTCATAAAATTCGTCAAAACTTTTGTCGTTTTGGAAGGTGTCGAAGAAGCTATTGCGCGCGCAGTTGACGTTGCGGGGGGGATCGAAATAGTTGGAGTACACTGATACTAGTTTATTGTAATCGTTTTCAACTTTGCTATCCAGATATACTTCGTCTAAAACCTTCCAGCCAGCTTTGCCAATGACGTGTATGAATAGTGCTGTTTTTTCTCTGGAGGTGGCGCTTTCCTTGCCCGACGCGATCAAGTAGTAGTCAAACGTTGTCTTCCATTCCCGCCAGTTCTTTGCCACGTTTCCGTCCTCTTTCATAGCATCTGGCTGCTTCAGCACCGCGTTATCCTTTTGGGGTTGCGATTGCGAAAATCTAGATGGCATGATGAACGAAACTCTTGATCTAGCACTTTTCATTTTAATAAATTCGCTGGTAAGCGGAAAATGAACAGATTTAAAACCATGCACTGTGGTCTAATACCTTTAAACAACTGAAATCAAAACCAAAAATAATTACAGTTGTCATGTTCAAGGAAAATGTTAGCTAAATTAAATAACAATAATAACTGGGAGTTTATTCGCGTTAGTTTTTTTGTTCCTTTGATGAATATTCGGACGCTTCTTACTACGAGCTACATTGTATTCAGTCGATAGATCTTATCGACTGAATACAATGTAGCTCGTACGACTACGACGTACGACAATGTAACCTAGGACGAAATATTCCAAACTGAAAAATTGGCCCTTGAAGTCAGAAATCGTAGTAAGAAACATCCGAATATTCATCAAACGAACGAAAAGAAGAACGGGAATACGGCTGAATTGTTTTATTAAAGACGTATTACCTAGAATAAATTATTTAAAGCCTGCTATGAAGTACCACTTTCTATAGGATATATGATAGGGTGCAGTCATGTTTATCTTAGGTACATTTTTTATATCAATGTTTACAATTTGGGTCTTTGTTTTCATAGCGCCATATAAAATTATAGTTATTACAGTAATTAGTCACACATGGCCCGTGGTATAACAATGATACCTAGGAGCGTGAGATTTTGTTATGTACTGTTATTATCATTCCCTTGAGGGCTTCTCGGTCAACGACCTTAATCTATATCATTTTGAGTCTCTTTAACTAATCTGATTAAATGTATAAGTAGTTCATCTTAATCCAAGTTAATTTTAATTGCTGTGATTTGTTTAGTAGAAATAGACATATAAATAGAAATAGGAAAACGTTTATTTTCTAGGAATAGAAATAGAAAAACGTTTATTTTGTGTTACAAAAAGCTAAGAACTAAGTATACTAAATTACAATTACACACAAAATTGTTTCGGGTTTTTTGTATTACTTACTCTGACGTACGTTATTTTTGACATTTTACCTTATAAGTAGGTCTTATTATTCACCTTAATTAGTGATGTCATGACTGAGGTCATCTAGTCGATTAATGGTTTATACTAACCTTTATGTATTGCATGTCAGTTGCTTTCCTTCACGCTGAAGCTGCTGAACGGATTTGGGTGAAATTGTTATTGAGGTAGATTGTATCCTGGATCAAAACAAAATCTATTTTTAACCTGGGAAAGTGTAGTATTTCATAGGGACCACTGGTATCACCTAGGTCCTATCTAGTTAAAATATAATACTCTTACTGGTTGACGGAAATTATATTCCTTTCACAGATATAAACAAAACAGAGAGACCCACAGAAGAAACAAATAGCCAACATAAAAGCAACAAGGCTCCGTCATTCATCAATGAAGTCGAACCGATACCAAAGCACAAAGATGAAAGTGAACATGAATTGACCCCCAAGGGTTTATTGATTTAATCGCACAGATTAATCAGAATGCAGAACAATCTAATTTAATGACGAAGTAGTTCTTATAATGAATGAAAGTGGTAATGATGGAAAGTTATTGTTATGTAGTGACAAGCTCAATGTTACGCTCTTCAAGGTTGGCTTTCGCTCTGTTTTCCCTTCGAATTGGTTTATGGAAGTGCAACGGGTAATAGATTGCCTGAAAATCGTTTAAATGAGAGGATAGTTTAGGTGCTGGGCGAGCTTATTCCATCTCAAACAATATCCCAGGCACTGCAGCGTCCCGTTAAGTGTAGGCATAGGTTGCCTCCTGACGCTGTATAAATCATCTAATATAGGTGTAAAGGCCTAAGTTTTTTTTTATGACTTGAATAACCAATATCTCCGCTATGTTGTTGTTTTTTGTGAAGAGTCTTGATAACTATTAATAACTAATATATAATATTTTTTATTATTATTGTATATATGTATTATATTTAGCCTATATCAGCTTCGAATTCATTTTCTTTTATTATACACCTGACCAATACTTCTTTCACTGAGTTCCTCTCCATCCAAAGGTTGCCTGGAAGAGGTCGCTCATTAGCGATAAGGCCGCCCATTGTATATTATCATTACTTATTTGTTTTTTTAATTATTTTATTTCATAGTTTAAGGTGTACAGTAAAGAATTCTCATTAATTCATTCAACTATTTGAGTGTTTGATTTCCCTCCACCGTCATTATTCGCAATTAGTTCCATCGGATGGTATCTCACCATCTAACTTTACGATCTACACATGGTTTCCTGACAAACGGTGTGGGTTACATAACGTCTGTATAACAGCGATTTTTTAAACCACTTGAAAGAGTTCTTGTTATGAACGTAGAGAGGTAGTAGCGATATCGTATCGCACTGCAATTTTTTACGCGTTAATGGTCATCGGCTGCTGAGTGCGATGCTCGCCCGCTAAATTGCATCGGCTTACCAAAACGAGCCAAAATTGCATCGTGTAATCCATTTCTTTAAGAGAGAGTGAAAAAGAGTGCTATGCGGCTGATAGAAGAGGCTGGAAGAAGAATGCAATGTTCTTTAAGATTCCTAAATGGAAAAGCCGCTCAAATTCCAACCAACATAGGTGCGAATTGTTTACGTACTGTAGGCATCTTTTACTGTTTTCTATTTGTTGCGTGCTTTTAGTTTGTTAGGTACAGTTAGTTGCACATATCTATCTGCTATCTTTATCTGCTAATCTGTTGACTTGTTTGCTAGTTTTTTTAACACGTTCAGCGCCTCGCTTGTGAGATTGTTCATGAGTTTGCAGCGGCTTATTCGGAAGATATCGCAAAGATTAGCAGAAACCGTGTCGAAGCGATAAAGCATAATTATGACATTACCCTTTAACGTCGCCGTAAGGTGTCATAAGGAATTATGGCAACGTTGCAACGTTAAAAGACAAATTATGTGTTTAGCACACAAAAACAATGTGAATATTGTTTTACAAACACTAACAAAAGCAACATGCTTACCGAATATAACAACTCAAAGTGATGATTGCTCAATTCAGTATTAGGACCTAAAATACGAGTGATGCTGATGATGAAATTGAGTGATAATACAAAATTCGTAAAATGCACAAAGAGCGTTTATGGCTGGTAAATAGGCGCATGTGTTATCAGGTATAATTACCTGTTTCTTTGCTTTGAACTCGTTTTTCTACTCAATTAGACGTGTTTATGCTTACAACGGTTTTCACACTTGCATGCACAGGCCGACACAAAATAGAAGTTACGTCGATGCATCTGATCAAAAACTGAAAATCAATAATGACTTGTATACTTGTGTCTCTTGTACTCACGGATTTAAATAAATGAGCTATTCTATGTCTGTGCTTGTACTGTTATTAGTACATCCGTGATGGTTCTCTGAAGATTATAATTTTGCGTCAGAAACGTTGCCACCAATATCAATAAATTATTTTTAAATATCATCTACAAATAGGTAGGTATTTTGAAAATGAAAACACGAAGCCCTTTTCTTTATTATAGTTTTGAAACTGGGTCATTAGGAAGCGTAAGTTCGTATAAGTTACACTACTTCCCGATCCATTACCTTTTCAGTACCTACAGAAGATAAAAATTTAACAAGTAGGTACTTATCGCTGATGATACCACTCTATATATCGACCTGTTCAGTTCTGAGTCAGTTGTACAGTCAGCGTCAGTAACTTGTAACCTAATAGTACAATTTAAACTGCGTGTCTCGTGCAAGGGGGTTACAGTTGGTGAAGCTTACCGCACAACGACTTTGTCAAATATAGCGTGTGTGTTTCTAACGGCAGTTTTATTGACTGACAGTTTCTTGTTTGCCATTTAGCTATTAAACACTTTGCAAACCACAGTTGCAAACACTTGAGGAAATTGATGCTGGACTGTTAATAGGACGATAAACTTTAGCCTTTTCAAAATGTGCAATAGGGGAAATATAAGAACAGGTTGTTTGGTACAAAAAGTAAAAAAAAATGGACATTCAAGCCAAAAAGAAGAATTTTACCTCAGTATTGTAAAAGCTACCTCGCAGAACCTTGAATAGTAAAAAAGTAAAAACTGTTCTTTTCAATAAAAACATATTTGGGTTACGTCTGTTTACGCTGTTAGTCTAGCGGTTCCCGGTTCTAATTGAAGATTTGTGTGGTCAGCAGAACAGGTTTCCCAGGATATGGATGGTGTTCTTGGAAGCGTGGGTTTTGTTTATCTGTCACTGATTTATAACGTGTTCGATGCCAGATTGGGTCATTTGAAGGCATTGATGGGTGAACGAGATTGGGATTGTATGGTTTGTGATAAACATGGTTTATTGAGTTCAAGATGTCTGTAACAGTACTTTAATTAAATAGTTTAAAATATTGGCATTTTAATACTTAGAAAAATTTTGGTCTTGGAGCGCATGGTATAGAAGATAAAGGGGGAGGTCTTTACAGATCTTTCCAGAAAGACATACTAAAAAAAAACACTGTTACGTCACTAGTTTTTACTAATAGATACCATTCGTATCAAAAGTTACCTTACTCGTATTTCAACTTTGAATAAAGTGATTTGATAACAAAATGAAACTGATAAGGCATTTACACTTGACAAGTTAATGGAAACCGTTACTGATAAGAAACTACATAATCAAGACTAGCTATCAACGGACTCGTTACGAGAAAACCACAGCTATCAGTCTAAACTATCCAATCAAGTCTAGACGCAATCTAGGTATAAAGGTGTCTTACTTAACCTCTAGTACCCGAAAGTGCTCAACCGAGGGATCGATGAACGTCGCAATTGAATCGTAAAGTGGCGTTTATGGTATCAAAAAATCTAGGTATTTAGTTTCTCGGCCCGTTCTTGCAGTTTGATGCTTTTTTATCTTTATTGTAGAGTATAGAGTGTAAATAGACGCTTCCAATGACATATAATACTCTATGGTATGGTAGTAGCATTTACAAGGAAGGATTTCAACCGACACGATTTATTATCGCACTGCAACTTTTTACGTGTACTCATCGGATGCTAACGGCTCGTCTTACGTGGGCGATCTGAACGCGGACGTGAAGCGACGCGGTGCTACGCGGAAATAACAAACAGTCGATTTACTATGGAAGTGTCCTACGTGAGCGGTGCGCTACGGCGCGGCGCGAATTGAAGCGAACGCGATCAGAATGTTTGCGAATTTTGACACTTTGTATGATTTGACTTAAACTATGTAGGACGATTCGCGCGCACGTAGGACAAAAACGCCGCGACGCGCCGCGCCGCATTGAACCGCATCGCTTCGCTTCGCAATCGCGTTCGCGTCAAGGCGCCCACGTAAGACGCAGGGTTAGTCATAGCGACGCTCGCTCAGACACTAAATAGCATCGGCTTTCGTATCGTGTAAATGCTCCTTAAACCCTAGTTTTCCTTTCCTCTGAATTTTCCCATACTTTCCCGAGTATACCGGTTACGTTGATCACAAGATTGCCAAGAATGTTGATAATTAAGATGGGGAATTCGATCGGTTAATATCTTTGTGAATGGAAGCAAAAAGAGGTGATACGACATTCTTGAAAGATGAAGGGGGAATTATATTAATTTATCATTAAGATAAAATAGCTATAGTACAAAACAAAGACTAAGTAATTTAAGCGAAAATAACCAACTAAGACAGTGGTATTAATAAGAATATGGTCGGTTCAATTAAACTTCCTATCTTGATATTTTTATGACAGTTTCCTTCGTACACTTACAAAATACATTTTAAAAAGAACCAAAAAAAGCTTTAAAAGTAAAAATACTTCATTGTCTCAGTGCGCAGGCGACTTGACCCCACTTTGACCATAAATAGAACCTAAACCTGCTCGTGCATGAATGGCGTCAGAAAGGCCGTGCCTGGTTGGTCCATTCAAATTTTGAACAGCTGTTGTGAACCAATTGTGTGGGTTTCTGGATCAATGTGATTTGGCCTTGGGTTTTGTGATTTTTGTTAGAAATCAAATTACTATTGATCGAATTGACCGAATCAATTCGTTCAACTTTCTTTTCATTCATAAACATGATTCATCTATCACGCATGTAGGTAGTACAGCTACATTATTCTAAGGAGTCCTTTGGTGTTAGTTATTTTACTGAACATTTTGATCAAATTGACTTTGTTGATAGCATAAATAAAAAACAAATACATACCTAGATAATAAAAAAAAGCCGTGTTGGCCGAATGGGGTTGTACCTTAACTTTCAATCCGAAGGTTGTGGGTTCGAATCCCGGCCGTGCATCAATGGATTTTGCGTTTCGTAAAATTTATATGCGCTTTAACACGTGCTTTAAACGGTAAAGGAAAACATCGTGAGGAAACCAGTTAGTGTTCTTATTGGCGGCGATGGGCTTGCAACCTGTCACGTATGGAATACTAACTTCTGCAAGATGTGGGCATGTATCAAATATGTGTTTGGACATGCCTCTGACTACCCCCCTTTTGATTCTTCAAAGACCAGAAATCCACCAGAATCACACTAATAATAAATGAGAAAGCTTTTCGTTATGCGTACATTTGTTGCTCCTTCACGTTAGAATGGCTGAACAGATTTGGGTGACTTATGTTTTGCAGATATAGTTCTGTGTTTGCAGCCTACACATGCCTTATCATCTTTTTTTCATCTTTTTAGGCGTTTGACATGTGTGCTTTTTCGGCATGCCGTTTTTGGAAACGGCTATCACGAATGCATCCATCGTCCGTCTATTATAAAGACATAATTCGATAATCGTTCCTGTGGGAACCCACGCAGGTGAACCTCCCAGCTAAACCAGTAATAAAATAAACCCGTTCCTCATTACCATGCTTAAACGAAGTCATTATAAGGAGAGCGACCAACTGACCTATTTAGCTTCGCTTAGAAATATAAGATATAACATTATTATCTTGTAGAATTTTAATAAGTAAAGTATTTTAATGACTAGCGGCTGCCTCTGGCTTTGTTCATATGGTATCATCAGATTTCGTTTACAATGAAATTATTTTTTTGCGGGGAACTGTAATTTTTTTTTGTCAAAACTAAAGTTACTCTTTAACTACCATCGAAAATCGGTTTAGTTTTTTTTTTGTTTTTATTATGGAAGAGGGGGCAAACGAGCCAGTGGCACACCTGATGGTAAGTGATTACCACCGCACACAGACAACTGCAGCATCAAGAAGCACTGCAGATGCGTTGCCGGCCTTTGAGGTAGGAATAGGCTCTTTTCTTGAAAGTGCCTAAGTCGTATCGGTAAGTTAGTTAGTTAAGTTAGTTTAAACACATTGACCCTTGTATTCGTAATATTATCCACTGACAGTAAAATATGTAACGTACAAAAAAAGTAGTGCTGTAGTACCAAAGAGAAACACTTGTACAGTAAAGCAAAATTGCATAACAAAATGCCAATCTTGTTCAAGAATGTGTAGGCTAACGGACTTTTTAAAACAATCCACGGTCTATTGTACTGAGTAGGTACCGTTGTTCACGATGACATCACAACATGCCAAGTGTGAACCAAGAATTTGCGATCTACTATTTCTTTATGATTTTAAACATACCAATGGGCCTTATTAATAAACGTAGTATAAAGTTATGACAGGTATAAACTAAAAATGTGTACCTGTAACATTATTCATATTAGTAAGGCATAGAGCTACTTTTTTGTCAACCTATTTTGCTCGTGGTAGATCTTTGATGTTATGTGACGTTTTGCGCGGTCACAAAATGGATGTGTCACGTTCACTGGCAATATTAAATGAGAGCTTTCAGGGGCTTTAGGCATTCATTCGGCTTTTGGTAATAATGCATTATTTTATCACTACGAATCTTTGTAAGTAAATGCAAAATGAAAAAGTACAAAAAGGAAACAAGAATATAAGCTACAAACAAACAGACATGTTATAATTATGATTAATAATGATGGTTTTCTTTTCAGGTAAGCTGCAACTTTGATAGATTGCGCTGACGATGATGTAAGTCCTTTGACCTACATTTCAGATCAAGAAATACGCTCTTATCAATGGGTCTACTGTTTCATTTGCTTTACATCATACAAATACAACATTTATTATTATAATTTATAAAGTTTTGAACTATTTCATTACAAATAATAAATAAATAATGCTGGACCTTTCACACAGCATCATCTAGCCCCAAAGTTATTCTTAATTCTTTATTGTACAAATAGACACACACAGGATAATAACATAAAAAAGGACAACCCTACAAAGTTTAACACAGTCTTAAGTTTTGAAAACGGTGGATTTATACAATTTGAGTAATCCAAACATCTTTATATTTGATTCTGGACAAGTTTTATCTATTGCATAATGTATGTGATTTATCGAATGATGTGGGTAAAGAGTTTTATCTTGTATCAATATATCAACTATTATCGAGCTTGTTTATTTATTGTGCACACTAACTTTTATTTTATTGTGTACACAGTAGGTACTGTTATTGTAATTCTGAAAATTATATGTTTGTTTCAAACACGCTTAAACAGAGGCTTATACCCAGCAGTGGGTAGAACCGGGCTGATTAGATAAATATTCTTGGTACCCATGTAAACGAAGCCGCGGGCAACTTGTTTATAGTTGAATCACACTCAATACAAACGTCACGTAATTTAGAATTCAATCATTTCTATGAAAGTAAAATTGTATGAAAGCCTCCAAGATGGCGGACGAGTCGAATAATATAAACGCTAAATGGTATTGCAATAGAATAAGGGTATAAAGTTTTATTTAATGGTTTCAATCCTTTTGCGATTTTGTATGAAAAAACGTTCACTGCGCAGACAAACGGCTAACTTCACGAATGCCTAGTTCCGTTGGGTGAACTGTACCTAACTCTGACTGTAGGCACAGAATACAAGAATACGTGTACTGTAGGTACATTATAACCAACAAATGTTTGTGTTTTGGACACACTTCATATTAGCAGTTACCTGCATAGCGATTCATACTTCAGCGGAACACATCCGAGACGAAACCATTCCGAGACTTTGCAAACAAAAAAATAATATAATTTTCGCAACGGATGAAGATATCGCTGAACATACGTACACAAAAAACATATTAAAGCTGAACAGTTAGAACTAACGAGAACCTTAGTTTTTTATAGTAAAAAAATACGTCCGGGTTTGAATTATGAGTTCACTATTCATAATTCTATAACATCTAATCAGGTGCGGGCATCTCCGTTCGGCGTACGACAGCGAAAGTGAACTGAATAATATTCGCAAGCTATTGTTCGCAGCTTGAGACTCTATTTGGCAAAACTGACACTATACTGACACCTGGAAACTTCAGCCTTGTTCGTCTACTAATAGAGTTTATTTTTCTGTAGCAGGAATGTGCCCGGACTCGGAATTATCAATCGGTTATCCAAACTTTCGAACATTGGATTTTCAAAGGGTTAAAGCTTTCGATTTTTATGAAGACATTAAACTTATCTTTTATTATGTATAGTTTAAATGTGTGATTACGTAAGATGATGTTTATTTCTCAATGTGAAAAGTGACACTAAAGTAGGTCACTTACATACGTGACATGTTCTTTTAATTATAAATGTTTATAGAAGAATGCTGTTACGTTAATATGAAGGTTTTCTCAAGTTTCAAGCAAGTTTTTATTTAAACGGTTCCGGTTGGTGAAATTAATGAAATTTTCCTTTTATTGAACTGTTGAGATAAGTTCTTTCTGACCCACTTCGGAACATTTTTGTTTTTAATGTGCCTATAAGCATTTGGGTCTGCTGCCCTCAAACTAACTCGAATCGACTTAAACACAAATACACTCAAAGCTTTACAACTCCATAAAAAATATAATAACAGCCTTCAAAAACTGACACAATACGAAACAAAACCAATATTTTCTCATAACAGTAAATCATATTATCTCAATCCAGTTTGACCTGAATATCTTTCAGATAAAAATTAAGGCAATCTAAACATTCATCGAAAATTACGAAGATTGGCGTAACTAGGACAACTTCTATTGTTTGCCAATTGCCAATTTAAAATTGGGATCATCTTAGTTGGTCTACTGTTCTCCTCTGCACTGTGACGAAAGTTATTGAAAGTTGATAGTATAGAATAGAATAGAAAATGTTTTATTTGCAACAATAAGTAGGTAGGTACATAACATAACAGACACGAGAATATAAATTAAAGGTTGCTGCAAAATGGAGCCTAGCTCAGCAATAACCGGATTGTTGAGTAAACTAACAAAACAAGCCGCGCTGATCTTCCGTTAGGACCGATTCTGATTTGCGGACCTGAAAACTACTACTGTCTAAAGAATTACATACAAAACTAATAAAATATAATATAATAAAATAAAATATAATAAAACAAAATTTTACTAAGCTTACACTTATATATCAATTGTATCCAACAAAAGGCTTTCCTGCCCTTTTATGCCAGTCAAATAATTTATTTTTTCTAAAAGTTGTCAACCGTCAAAAACAACTGAACCGACTGGCATCAAAAATTTTTTTTTACTGACTGTACATTTTTTTCAAAATCCTAAGAGCGTTTTCCTGTAGCTACAACGGTTAAGGTGGTCCATCTCAAAAATCTATCCCGTATATGTGTTGTCTGTGGTAGTACGTTATCTTGCTTGTTGCGTACACGACTAGATGAAAATGAAAGCACGCGCTTGTGGGCAAAGCTATTCTGATGGATTCATTGTCTATCCATTAACTTTAAATAATAGTTATCAAATGTTTGACTGACAAATGAATATGCTCATTAACCGACTTCAAAAAAAGGAGGAGGTTATATGTTCGGCTGTATGTATGTTTTTTTTTTTTATGTATGTTCACCGATATTTCCGTCAGTTGTGGACCGATTTCCAAATTTTTTTTTTGTTTGAAAGGGTATACTGTTATAGTGGTCCCATATAAATTTTATTCCTGAGGGATTAATAGTTTTCCCGTAAAACTAAAACAATCACTGAACTTTAAGAAAATTGTGGCCCGATTTCCAAAATTTTTTTTTTGTTAGAAAGAGGTATACTCTCAAGGTGGCGCCATATATTTTTTTTTCCTGAGGGATTAATAGTTTTCCCGTAAAACTAAAACAACCACTGAACTTTAAGAAAATTGTGGACCGATTTTCAAATTTTTTTTTGTTAGAAAGTGTAAAGGACACACTCTCAAGGTGGCGCCATATATTTTTTTTCCTGAGGGATTGACAGTTTTCCCGTAACATTCAAAAAACCTAATTCTCACTACACAACACACCCTGACTCACAATCTGAGTCAAACATTAAATAGTTTGAAAGGGTATTACACCCGAGGTAGTCCAAAATATTTTCTTTTCCTTATGGATTGATAGTTTTCCCCCTTGCTGAACTCCGGTGTGTCCTTTAGTAGGTCTGCCCATGACTTCTCTTATCCTTTCCTACTTAAGCTACGATAAGCAAAGTCTTAATGTACTCGTAGCTTACTATATTATTTACACATACACTTTTATTTACACAGTATTTATTTACTTACACTAAAAAGTGAAAAATAAAACATTTTTGAAAAAAAAAATTGAACCGACTTCACAGAACACAAAGAGAAGAACCTTCTACACACTAAAAAGAGAAAAATAAGAATATAATTTGAAGTCGGTGCCTTCAAATTATATTCTTATTTTTCTCTTTTTAGTGTGTAGAAGGTTCTTCTCTTTGTGTTCTGTGAAGTCGGTTCAATTTTTTTTTTCAAAAATGTTTTATTTTATTTATTACTTGCTCAATAATGTTAAAGAAAACATCGTGAGAAAACATGCTTAATCAATGAGCATAAAACTATGGATAAAGTCAAAAGTCTTGTTGATGTAGCTACTAGCAAAGAATCTGTAATCGTCAACATTAAGACTTATATCTCATAATGATGTCTTGTGCATAAATCTCTACGTACTTAATCATTTGTACAGTCGTCACCATAAAATGTATTCTATAATTTAAAAACGCATATTACCTATCCAACATGAGTGGAAAATAATCCACTGTGGTAGTTGATCAGAGTGCAATAAAAATATGAGTGGAAAATAATCCACTGTGGTAGTGGATTAGAGTGGAATAGAAAACATGAGTGGAAAATAATCCACCGTGGTTGTGGATTAGAGTGGAAGAAAAAGTGGAAGCTAATCCCTTAATGGATTTGATTAGTGGATCAGAGTGGAATAGGGCACCTATTTATGGATATTTATATTGACTTTGTTAAATTAAATTAAGTGCTTTAGTTAAATTCATAGCTAATAAATAATTATTAATTGTTCAGTTTTTATTTTGAACCCAAAGCTATTAGTATTATTAGCGGGGTTCATGCGGAATCTATATAAGACCTGCATTGTTATCTTCTTCTTCTTATCGTCTCGCCAGTTCTTTCGAACCAGTGTGGTGAAAGGATTTTAAGTGCGCCTCAAAGAGCTCCTTTCATTCACTTGACAAATGTTTTGAACTTTGTAGGTTCTACGACATGTCGAATTCCTTACGATTTTTTCCTTCGCCGTTTGAGAGTACTGGCATAGTGCACATAAATTGTTCGAATATGAAGCAACAAAGACTTTAATTGCATTTAATTCATGCCATTATGATAAGTATACATTCTTCTTGTAGAGACTGTACCAGACCACACCCTGACAAGTTTAAAACGATTACTATAATGACTCATAGTTTCTAAGAAAGAAAAGTGTACACAGAACAAGATGTTTGACCTACCACCTTATATGACTTACATTGGAAAGCTATATGGCAATAAGGTTTTGTAGAGCTAGCTTCCGCACGTTGTTTAATAATATCACTTCACCCGCGGTCCCTCGGGAATAATTCAATTTTCCGAGATAAGAGGCCTATGTGTTATTCCAGACTATAATCTGAATCTGTGTCAAAATCCATTCAGTAGTTTTTGTGTGAAAGAATTTAATAACAAAAATCTATATCCACATAACCTCACTGCGACCTTGATCGAAGCATTCTCGATAAAAAAAAATTAAGTAAGTACATACTTAGTTGATGGTAATTTTATAAATTTATTATAGGCACAGTAAGAAAATGCACTGAAAAAACCGCAAATAATAATGATGTTATCAATTTAGTCTTTCAAGTGATTCGAATCAGCTTTTTCTTGTATTCGATTTATTTTTATCGATTTCTCTAATAACACATTTATTGGTTCTCAGCTTTCTTCATGCAGTTTATGATTGTCTTTGCTCCAGTATTCAATGCGTAGGTGCAACATGCAATAAAATCGAGTTAATATAAGTAGGTAGCTAATTAAATATAAGTAATTGAACTAGTTTTAAATAGATCGAATGGCACATTGTGCCTTGACTTTCATGTCTGCTGAGCGAACGTGCATCTTTAGATTTTTCATTTCCAATAATTTTATTTAAACTGAACCTTTAAGAGTACTTTAGTGTTTCAATAACGCCATCACTAGTGCAGCTATTTGGAATTAAATATCTTTGTTTGGAATTGCATTATTAAGTAAGTTCGTATGAGTCAATGGCCAACTGACTGGTGACGGAGTTTTAGGCCGCCTTAAGGCCTCCGTCATGGCTTAACTACCTAAATAGTGGGGACCGACAATTTAACGTGCCATCCGGAGCACGGAAGCGCTCAGAAAATGCCACTGACGGTCACCCATCCACTTGCGGACCATTTCGAACGTTGCATAATTTCTACGATATATCAAGCAAGTTACACCATGAGCGCTTCAATTGCATTAGAGTCCTTAAAATATTGGATCCTCGCGTGTTAATGCGCTTTGAATATCGTAAAATTCTTGCAAATATACCGAAACTTTTCACATCGTTTTGTTGTAGGTTTTATGGCTAAGCGTGGGTTTAATGATGCTTATTTCCTCGGTCATGGTTTCCATATAACATTTATTTATATGTTATGTAATGTAATGCAGTTTGGCAATATGTGGCAATTTCGTTTCAGCCTACGCTAAGCTTTCTCTTAAACATTTAAATGTATCCCAAAAATTGCTAATGTTTCTTTGTTTTATTTAATATTATGATCCTTTGAGTGGAAGATTAGAAAAATATAGTCAGTATTTACGAAACCAATTCTGTTTTGGAATTCACTGTGAAGTACTTAAATAAATAAATAAATAAATAATGATGGACTTTCACACAGCATCATCTAGCCCCAAAGTAAGCAGAGCTTGTGTTATGGGTACAAGATGACTGATATACTACTTATATACTTTTTGTTTGTAAATACATACATATTATACATAGAAACCGAGACAAATATTTGTAGATCATACAAATATTGGCCCCGCCGCGGGGATCGAACCCGCAACCTTTTGCGTCGCAGGCGGGCCTTCGCCCACTGCGGCACAGAGGTCGTCAACTTACTTACCATCTATTATTATCGGCTTCTGTGACTGACTTGTAGATCGTGGAGGGTAAATTCCTAATATGATAAAGGGGAAAACGAAGAAAAATAAAATGTTGTACCTTTATGGAGATAAAAATGAGGAAAATGTCGCTACCTCGTGAGCGAAGCCGCGGGCACGCCTTTGGTTCAAGTTAAACTGATCCACCTGCAATAAAACCTCTGTCCTTGGCAAGTGCGAGTAGGACATAAATAAATGGCGCATTTCCTCTAGGCTGTTATTTACTGTAGTTAACTTTAAGTTATTTATGAGATTGCCAACTGACTTGTTAGTTTACCTGCTAGTAATTCAATGTAGCTGAATTAAGGCTGTATTTTAATTTGCAGCAGAATAAGGGCCAAGTGGATTGAGTGGGAGATCGGCTTGACTTTCGAAGATTCGTAGGTTCCAATCCAGGTCGTTTTACTTTTGTAGAACAGATTTAAGAAAATTGATACTTGCACCATTTCTGTGTCTATTTGTAAACTAAAGATACTACTTTGACACATAGCATAATGAAAAAGGAAAAATTTTGTCCTTTACTCCTTACACCGGTAACCTACTATATTAAGGACCAGGACTATAGTAAACTAACTTAGGCCTTTACATCTATATTAGATGATTTATACAGCGTCAGGAGGCAACCTATGCCTACACTTAGCGGGACGCTGTAGTGCCTGGGACATTGTTTGAGATGGAATAGGCTTGCCCAGCACCTAAACCATCCTCTCAGCTTGATCAGCTTGGCTCACAGGAAAGACGACGTCAATACGTGTGAAGCTGACTAAGCTGCGGGTTTCCTCACGATGTTTTCCTTCACCGTTATGAGCTCGTGTTATAGCGCATATAAATTTTTCGACACGAAAAATCCATTGATGCACGGCCGGGATTCGGACCCACGACTTTCGGATTTAAAGTTATATTAAGTACTATCATCATAAACAAATACTTTTATTGTATGACTTTTTATAAAAACATAATACATTTATCCAAAACAAACTTTCATGATTTCGTTAACCTATGTAACACATTTTAACTCTGTATTAAATAGGTCAATATCAAGCGCCCGTGCCGCCTTAACTCCGCTCCCCTCGCTATTGTACTAGCCTTTCTTTTGCTTCGCATAGAATTCGTAACATTTAGAGCGTTCAATTTAAATACTTTTATTTTTGAATGATCTGATGAACTAAAATATGATGAATTTTTAAAAGTCATAGAACAAATGTTGATGTTATGATGATAGTACCTACTTAATATAGTCCTGAGAAGTTACCGGTGTTTTACAAATAACCCTGTATAGTATATCATGCAATTAGAGTTAAACAGGCCTATCTCTCCAATAAATCGCTTAACACTGGTCCAAATAGCAATTGCAATTTCGTAAGGTGTAGGGAACGCGGTGAACTTTAGCTGCGCCCGCGCAACGAAGTTGTAAGGCGACAGGTGACAGGTCGAATGTCGAATCGACATTTTATGGATATTTTAAACAACTACAGATAAATTGACGTCTACATTAAAGTAGCATTTACACGGAAGAATTTCAACCGATACGATTTAGTAACACTGAATTTTTTACGTATAAACGCTCATCGGATGCAAAAATTTTATAGTAAGTGCGATGTTCGCTCGGATCGGACACTAAATTAGCTTAGCAAAACGTGCCAATAATAGCATCGTGTAAATGCTCCTTTATAGATAAATAAATACATCGATATAATAATTATTATTTTAATACATCCCATCCAGTACCTAACATATCCTAGGTTTGAAAGCACACAGCCTCTGGCTTACTCATTAGTTATTACTGATCCGGAAAAGGCGTTCCGAGTAAATTAATATGATTGCGTAAGATTATGAAGAATGCCTCAGGACAGACTTATTGCACCCAAACTATAACCAGGCGTTTTATATATCATCATCATCAGCCCGACTTCACCTCATACCCAGCAATCAAATCAAAAAAGGTATATTATGCCTTTTTTGTTCTCGCTACGGTCTAAGATTACTTAACCCCGTATAACGGCATAAACTTCATTTATAGGGTCTTTTAAGCGTCCTGAGTGAATATCTACTGTGCCTTGGGAACACGCAAGGTAGACACTAGGGCTGAGAGCGTAATATTTTTATTTTTTGAAAATGTTTTCACGTTTGTAGAACCAAAAATTTGCATTTTTACCAGCTCCGTAAATATACGCTTTTTTTTTCGGACGGCCTAATAGCTTAACCGGACTTTATTTCTCATACATTTTTATGGTCGAATTTTCGAGCTATTACTTTGTCCACCTATGGTGCGTTCTTGAACGAAATACTTTGGATCAGCTAGTTTATGTTCCTGTGGGTATACCAAGGTAGTGCATGTACTCAGGCCTTAGTGGGGTTAAATAGCAAACAAACAGACTGGCTGATAACTCTGCTTTCACTTATGTACCTACGCCCGGGGTGCAATGAAATCGAGTTAGTACAGTAAGTAGATTAAATGGTATCTGTTAAACCACATTCTGTTTCTCTACCATTGAGGGTATTGAGTTCTTATGCTAACGTTAACCTCAAGTGTTTTTACTTGAGTTTAGCAATCCTATGTCATCATCACAAAAAACTACTTACTATCACAAAAAAGAATGTCCCGGCAATTTTTTTTTTAGCTTATGAAATACTAATAAGCACTTATCCTTCGAAGGAAGAAGAAAGATGGGTCCATACCCATCCCGCCATTCTTCCTATTTGTCCTAATAATTGTAGCCAAAGCCATCTTTGGCTACAATTATTAGGCCAAATTCAATTTACATACAAAGCACTTAGTAAAAAAAATTGTTTAACTATTGTTTATAACCATTTGCAATTACAATTTAACTGACATCCGCCAGTTAAATTGTAATCAATGAATATTTTTCATTATTCTAACGGATTCTCAAACAAAAGCGAACAAAGAGTGCCTTGAAGGGTTGGTTCTGCCTGCGTGCGTCGTAAGGATTCCGTTTATAAACACAGCGTGAGTGACTAAGCACGTGTGAGCTATTATATACTCTATCTACTTATGCTACGTACATACAATTTGCATAAATCGAATACCATGCAGTAAGTAAGTTGGAGTCAGAGGCCAACTTTGTCGACGGAGTTTATAAGCCACCTTAAAGCATTCGTCATGACTTAACTACATAATAGCCGGAACCGATTATTTAATGTGAAGATTTTTTTTGTTAAATGTGAAGCGCTCAGGTGACCGCACAGAACGATGCTTCACGTTGACGATCTAAGCAAGAACGACTAAGCGCTTCAGCGCTTTGTCGGTCTTCTCTCACGCAGTTAAAACGACATTTACATTCAACTAGACATCATCTTCTTTAGTCATCTACTTTAATTTCACACTCATAAGAAGAGAGAGAGAAAACAAAAGTTATATTTGAGTGAAAGTTTTATTTATTAAACACGTACGACTTAAAATTATCTATTTAAATAAGAAGTTGCATAAAATGAGCAAGCAATAGGAACATTAATTTATTTGTTCTGTTGAACACGATCTTTTTTCTGAATAAAAACTTTTTTAAGAACAAAGCAACTCAATCAATAAAATTAAAAAAAAATTCTATTACTCACTAGTGAGTTATAGTAATGAAAAAGTCACAGTTTGATTATGGGTGTCATTATGTGCCTAATTGCGGTGACCATAAAGCCACTTTATGAGCAAGTGTGTTGAAAAAATACATACATACATACAAAAAATCACGCCTCTTTCCCGTAGGGGTAGGCAGAGACCACGGATCTCCACTTGCTACGATCCTGACACACAACTTTTGAATCTTTTTTTTCAACTTTTATATAAAAATAACAGAGTTTTATTTCTTCCTAAATCGAAAGATGAATTAATAATTGGCTGAATGCTTAGGCCAGTTTAATATGTAGTTTTACCATTTAAAACTTTTATTTATATGATCGTTAGAGATAATGGGTAGATGATAAATGACCATATAGTTTTGTCTAGAAAGCTGCCCGGAAGTGGATGCTGTACAGCATAGCCAGGAGGTATCTATCTCCATAATTCACTTGGTCATTCTCATAACAACGTAATAGTCCTCTTAAATGTAACGCTCGTTTTCGGCCTAAATGATGCCATAGCATTCCAACTAATTTATTTAAGTCAGCATGTTCGGATGATGCCTAATCTTTCATTTTGAGGGGCGTTCGTTTATATTTTGGAAAATGTATAATTATAATGTGGAAATGTATCATCATCATCATCATGTCAGCCATCTAGTGTCCACTGCTGAACATAGGCCTCCTCCATCGAATTCCACAGCGATCGATCTTGTGCAGCCTGCACCCAACGGCTCCCAGCAACCTTTATCAGGTCTTTTCATCTAGTGCGGTCCTCTACTGCGGTTTCCGGTGCGTGGCTTCCACTCGAGAACTTTTCTGCCCAAACGGCCGTCAGTTCTACGAGCTATGAGAAATGTATTGACTGAGTATTAATACCTACCTTGTGTGAACGACTAAACTTAAGTATATTCAGAGCATGTTCTTATCCAAGTGACTTATTTGTCATATTAAAAATAAACTTTGACATACGCTCAATTAGAATCGAAAAATTCTCGGTTTAATAAAGGTCCCAAAAACAGTTTTTTAACTGTTTTTGGAACAAAATTATTGCATTACTAATAAAAGTACTTACTTCATTGTTTTTTTTTTCAGGTAATTCTTCTCTAACTGCCGCGTCAATAGTTCACCAGGTATTTAACTAATAAATAAACAATGATGAAATTTTCACACAGCATCATCTAGCCCCAAAGTAAGCAGAGCTTGTGTTATAGGTACTAGATGACTGATAAACTACTTAAACACAAACAAAAAGTATATAAGTAGTGTATCAGTTATCTGGTTCCCATAGTAAAAGTTTTAGGTTAGTTTGGGGCTAGATGATGCTGTGTGAAAATGTCCAGCATTATTTATTTATAAGTAATTAAGTTCGCGTCTACGACCTTCACCTGCGCAGACGCCGCTGAGGTAAGGTTGCGTAACTGAGCCACCGATAGAAGTCTAGATAAGGTCTAGTAATTGTAGGTAATTTAATTGGCTTCGTCTGTGGTAGGTTCAGATTACATCAAATATTCTGTCGTCCATAATTCTTACTTTTTTAAATACCTATTCATGGACCAGCTCGTCCTTAGATTTTGACACCGTTCAATATTTTGAAAGTCGTTTTTCCTAACAAAACTTCGCTTCGCAGCTACTCTCGCGAGGTATCCATACCTTTAATGGACAGTATAACATTTATTTATTTTAGTTTTCTTGCATAGGAAAACAAACAGTACTTAGTAACTAATTAAAAATCACGTTAAATATCTACTGACCATTAAACAGTTTTCACATTTAGATGCTAATTAGCTTACTTGTTTACAAAAAAAGAAAAGTAAAATGATTTTGAAAACATTCAGGAAGAAACCACAGAAAAAAAGAAACAGGTAATTCTAAACAAAAAAGAAAAGTAACAGATAATTAATACATGCGTATTGCTATTCCTGACTTCAATCTACATTTGTTCCAAGTTTCATACTCTTTAGTTCATTAATTTTCCTGATTTGCCGAGAACTAAGACGTGGCTACGATCATTAACGACTCGATAAAAAAAAATTGACAAAGAAGGCCGTTATACTTCTCAGAAAGTATTACTTACCAGTCTATTGTATTTTCACTTAACTCATCGCATATAATAGACCCATCGCTCTCATGTGTGTAACACTAACCCAATTAATTTATTTCCTTTGAGTACCTATATACCTACGTATCTATATAGGGTCTTTAATTTTAAACTACACAAACTTACAGGGCTTTATTTTTGGGTTGTAAATAGACGTTTGACCGTATCAATTAAATTCCTAAGCAGATTTAAGTTTTCACTTAAGAATGTATCATTTATTGATTTTTAAGAAATGTTGCATACTGATTTTCAAGGAGTACAGACGTTCCACCAATCGCAGCGCAGCAACATGACGAGTGGACTAAGTTATACAAGAAGCAACAATCAATTGAAAGAATAGTCTTATCGATTTTCTCGGGATTTTCATAACAAAACAAAAAATAAATCATTACATAAATATTTTTTAATTTATTTGTTGACCCCAATTCCTGAATTAAGTAAGTTTAAAATGAAAGACCCTATATACATATATAATTCTACGATCGTGTAGAATTATTTTTTAACCCCTTGCTTTAAATTAAATTAAAATCTATTTCATTCTTGGGGCTAAAATGGCCGTTACTGTATCGATTCTATTTTTAAATCTTTAACATTCAGAATTTGAAATTATAGTCTAGTCATAATGAATTAATGACAATTCATAATGAATTAGAGAAAGTAATTTGCATATCGATTGTTCTAACTGCACGAATGCCTAGATCTGTTACCGTATTGTAAAGCTGTTTATAAGGAAGTAACTAACATACAGGCACGAGCTTTCCTTTTTAACCTTTTTTTTTTTTTTTTATGTATGTACAGCGATATTTCCGTCAATTGTGGACCGATTTCCAAAATTATTTTTTTGTTTGAAAGGGTATACTCTCGAGGTGGTCCCATATAAATTTTATTCCTGGGGGATTGATAGTTTTCCCGTAAAACTAAATAAAATCACTGATCTTTAAGAAAATTGTGGACCGATTTCCAAAATTTTTTTTTTGTTAGAAAGAGGTATACTCTCGAGGTGGCGCCATATATTTTTTTTTCCTGAGGGATTGACAGTTTTCCCGTAACATTCAAAAAAACACATTCTCACTACACAACACACCCTGACTCACAATCTGAGTCAAACATTAAATAGTTTGAAAGGGTATATTACACCCAAGGTGGTCCAAAATATTTTTTTTCCTGAGGGATTGATAGTTTTCCCCCTTGCTGAACTCCGGTGTGTCCTTTAGTAGGCCTGTACATGACTTCTCTTATCCTTTCCTACTTAAGCTACGATAAGCAGGGTCTTAATGTAGCTTACTATATTATTTACACTTACACTTTTATTTACTTACACTAAAAAGTGAAAAATAAAAATTTTTGAAAAAAAAATTGAACCGACTTCACAGAACACAAACAGACGAACCTTTTACACACTAAAAAGAGAAAAATAAGAATATAATTTGAAGTCGGTGCCAAGTGAATACGATTAGGTACCTATAAAAAAAAGAAATCGAGCGATAGCGGACCAGGATACAATTTTGCACCCAAGTTTTTTTGAATTTCTTAGATTTAAATGAATTAGTTGGCACCGACTTCAAATTATATTCTTATTTTTCTCTTTTTAGTGTGTAAAAGGTTCGTCTGTTTGTGTTCTGTGAAGTCGGTTCAATTTTTTTTTCAAAAATTTTTGTTATGAATAGGCCTCTCATGATAATTTTCAATTTCAATCACATATTTTCAATCAACCTATGATGTCCCACTTCTTCCAAGTTCTTCCAACTCTCTCTCAGAGAGTCTGTCGCCAACAGGATAAAAAAAAAGAGTAATGCAAGATTATTTGTGGTAAAAGTACTTTGGAAAAATAGAGGTTATGAGAAAACAGAACTGTTTCAAGAATTTTATTTCAAGTCTACCTATCCACGACAAAGTTTAATAGGGTCCACCAACCCACAATCGCTACTAGACCCTATTTAGTGCTATCGTGACGATCAGTGCGTAGTAGAATTTAAAGTTTTAAAAATGAATGAATGAACACTTTATTGTACACCAATTAAAACAAAACACAACATAAATAAACCACAAATAAAGATTTAAGATTTATCCATACTATATATACTATATATACTATATACTATATACTATAATATTATAAATCTGAAAGTAACTCTGTCTGTCTGTCTGTCTGTCTGTCTGTCTGTTTGTTACGCTTTCACGCCCAAACCGCTGAACAGATTGAGCTGAAATTTGGCATGGATATAGATTATACCCCAGAGACGGACATAGGCTACTTTTTTCTTTAAATATTTATAAGGGGGCGTGAAAATAAGGGTTGCAAGTTTGTATGGGAAAAAAAGTTCAGCGACCCTGGGCGAGGTCATAAAGATGATGGGTGACCGCCGCTTTTTGCTATGTTCTTGCATTGCAGATTTTTTTGTTTTTTTCTCATTTTGCATGGTAAATGATTTTTAAATTAATGATAAACATGTAACATGTATATTTCCACTCATCAATATATCCGAAATTATGATTTTTTTTATATTAAAATACTTTTTCCTTGGCTTTGGTTAGAACGCCATCAGTATCACCAGAGGTCAAAACTGCTTTTAACTTTTTTCTCCTAGGTGGCGTTTCTACTATAGCGGAGGTCGAGATACGATCATTTCGAGTTTTGAAAGCTATTGGAGATTTTTGCTTAGACTTTTCGATAATTTTTATAGGTTTTCAAGTACCTACTCTACCTACTTATTACTGACAAAGTCGCGGGTACCAACCAGCTAGAAAATAAAATATTTTTCCTTGGCGTTGGCGTTGGTTAGCAACGCCATCTATGTTTTTCATTTTCACAACCAGGTAGCGTTGCGAGGTCAAGAATGCAGATCATTTAGCGTTTTTGAAAATAAAATTTGAAGTACTACTTAATGATTTTAAAATTAATGATGAACATGTAGGTAATCATTTATAAATCTACTCATCAATACATCCGAAGTTTCAATTTTTAATATTAAAATTATTAACGCAACTAGATGGCGCTGCTAATTTTGACCGTTTTCTAGATCGCGCTATGGTTGCGTTTTGTCAAGTTTACTTTAGCCTGTGCTTTAGCTTATATTTATTTCTCTGATCTTATTCCTTAAATAATCCTATCCCACTAAAATTATTAATTGATCGAAGATTATTAATTAAAGTTTATTAAATAAAGACCGTACGTATTTTTATCAAAGAGAATATAAATAGTTTTTTATTTTTTAAAACAACTTCTATGGGTGGTGCAAGGCAGTTTCGTAAGATTCGAAAAGAAAGTCTGTGTTAGTGAATGTTTGTTTTGTTGCTCCGTGACGACTTAACCGATTGTGATGAAATTTGGAACGTAGATGCTTTAAGTACCTACTTGAATATAGGCTTATTTAAAAAAATCAACCCATATGGATGTTTTACAGGGTGTTAAAGTTAGAATAAAAATTTGATTCCTTGGTCTGATTCACTGCCAACACAGTGTAAATAAACTTTAGGTAACACTCCTGCACTTGAATACAATGCGCAGACGAAGTTGCGCGGGTCAGCTAGTTTCAGATAAAGGTTTACAATAGTAAATAAACAACAAGAAAAGGCCTAAGTTTATTATCTACACTATTTACTTACGTTACGTATAAATTGTTGCTGATAAATTGACCGTAACTTCAAATAAAAGCAATAAAGCGATGTTTTTTCTGTGGGAAAAACAAAATGGCCACCGCACGTTTCGTTTTACGCGGCACGTCCTCGCTGAATTTTTAATGCTCATTGACATTCTGCCGCCAGATATAACGGCAATTGGTCGATAAATAAGTAATGGTAGTACAGTCAGCGAGATAAAACACTAAGGGCCTTACTAATAAATTTGACATAAAGTTATGTCGTGCATAAACTAAAAAATTGTATGGTTATTCATAGGTTATACATGACATACCTAACTTTATGTCAAGTTTATTAGTAAGGGCCTAAGTTTTTTTTGTATCAGTAAAAAATGGGCGATGTGGCCGCTCAGCTCAGCGACAAAGCTCATTTCGTGTGTTTTGGCGAAAAAAGAGTAAAGGTGCATTTACACGATGCGATTTCAACCCATACGATATCGTATCGCACGGCAATTTTCCACGTGTAAACGCTCATCGTATGCGATTTGTCATAGATAGCGCGACGCTCGTCGGCACGTTCAATGGGCGGGGCTTAGCAAATCGTACGAAAAATTGCATCGTGTAAATGCACCTTATGTACTACATACCCGGCTTTAACCATAGTAATATACCTTTAGTCAGGGCTGTACGTCTACGTACGCCTTTACAGCTGGACAGAAAAAAAAGTTAGTCAAAAAGGTGTTACGTTTTCATTTGCGTGCATTCATTGCTATAATATAAGTTATCAAAACTCTTCCATCTCAATCTCTTCGAACAATCATGGAGTCAAAACTCAAATGTTTATCAACTTTTGCAATTGACTGTACTAGGTTTCAATGCCACATACCTTGAATACCTCCTTAAACGAGTTTTATTTAGGTACGTATTTTATCTTTTCGTATAGTTTGTGAGCTAAGTGCAATTGAACGAAATTACTTTCAACTCCTTTAAAGCGTGGAGTGAAGTTTTATGTGTAGTAAAATAAAGTTTTTCGATTCTACACTGGGGAATTCCTGGATATCGAATTTTGTTAGGCTCTTTTTAAAATAAAATACGTGTACATAAAAAAAAATTCTATCAATTCTTAATTTATTCGATCTAGCTTAATTTATTGAAAAAAAAAGAGTTCAATTAATTACTGAACTAATTACTTAGATAATTTTATCATAATATTCCGTTTCATCATCATCATCAGGTGCCCATCTAAAGGAGCATTCACAAGATGCGATTTTTGTCACATTTTGCTGAGCCGATATTATTTAGTGTCCGAGCGAGCGTCGCACTAACTATGAACTTTACCCACACGTCAAAAAATGCAGTGCGATACTAAATCGTATCGATTGCAATTATTTCGTGTAAATACATCTGAACATAGGCCTCTCTTCGTTAGCAAAATCATAAACATATTAGCTGTAGCTCTAAGTTGAACACTTAGTTGTTCAATCGGTCAACCGCTCTACATTTTACTACTTATGCATCTAGTTTCCGTCTCGTTCTAAAAACTCTTCAAACGGCATCTCGTTACTACAACACAACAATATCAGGTGTCGGAGTTTTTGTGCAAACGCACTAGCTCTGACGAGCTCGGAATATGATACTGATGACCATGAGAGTTATCTATGATAGCTGACTTGACAGGGCCCTAAGACGCCATTTACACGATACCATTCTGGCATACCATTTTTGAGAATATGAGCTCTTGCTTTATATTATAGTATATCCGAATGTTACGGCCGGACAAAAACACGACTAAGGTTGCGATTTTTGATCTCACGGACCAATTTTTCGGTTCTAAATATATACTTGGTTCGGTTATGTACATAATTGAGACAGCTGTTCTCCTGTTCTTACTGCTATTTTATTTAGTTTCCTCGTGTTTTACTAGATTTTTTTTAATTAAAAAAAAAGGGGCTTTGTCGCTGAGGCATAGGTTGCCTCCTGACGCTGTATAAATCATCTAATATATATGTAAAGCCCTAGGTTTTTTTCTCTTGTTCTTGACATAGGTATCTACAAGCTCGCCGGTTAAATTTACTTTTCACCTGGCCCTTTCGTACATAGGTATCACCAAATTCCAAGTACGTTCTGCCTATTAACGAATATTAATTGATATAAAATTAAGTCTGGACAAAATAAATAAATTAGGACATTCGTTCTCAAACTGATCAAACCTCAATCGAACCTCTGTCCTTCAAATAATATGGTGATTGATTTAAACGAATTTGAATTCTCATGTTATTGAGAATTTTGAGGCAAAAAGCTGATATAGGTTAGGTAGTTCTCCTATAGGTACTCGTAGTAAGTACGAGGTATTACTCATAATTCTGAAGTAATTGTACAGTTAGCATCAAAAGTCTATGAACAATTTATATATGTTTCTAAAATCTGAAAATTTCTAACATCATATCCTAAATTTTGATAAATATTTGTAACTTAGGTCATTCAGTCCATTATAATGAGCCAAGAAAAGTGTTTTTTGTCTTACAAATCGAAAACGCTACAAAAAATCAAACTGCTAAGCTGCGTACGTACTTTGCGTTACAACTTCCAATAAACGTGTAGCCAGTTACGCGTACCTGCAGCAACGCGTATACATTTTGACAATTTACGTCGACTCACGCGATCAACCTATACGCGTAACTGGGTACGCGTTCATTGGAACGCGTGACAACGTGTAGCCTGGAACGCGTAGTCCGTATAAGGATTTATTCTGCTGACTGTACCATTGAAAGAAATGTCTCTTGTTATAACCACAATAACACGTGGTTGCCAATATCCAATATCAGCGCAATACTTACGAAATCAAATTTATTTACTTGATCGTTGATCAGACAACTCGTTTTAGTTATGCCTCTGTGGACTCGACAGACGTGATTTGCACCTTGGATGGTTTTCCAAGAACTTTGTATTGTATGATGCATGCTTTAAAAATGTCTGCCATGACAAACATCGGTGAGTGAATTGTTTTTGATTACACAAGATTTATACCAGTGCTGCGGTGGTCAATTCTTTATATTATTTATTTAATTTTATTTTATTTATTTTGATTCATTAAACAAATACTTACTCGTAAATCAATTCATAGGCGTTAGTCTATTCTAATTTCTGTGCAAAAGTAGAGCTAGTGGAATATTAAAAAACGTTTTACCTCACGATTATGATACAAAATTTGATCCGATCTATCAAAGGATACTTTCTTAAATAATTTAATTCTTAAATCAAATTAATCTTCTCTTAGGATCAAAGAGAATAATCACTATGTTCTTAAGCTGTCCCCTCCCCCTTCATCTTCGTCTATGCGCAAGTCTATGCAACATCGATTGGTTATGAAACGGTCAGTCTGATTCATCTCTCTGCAGCGCTAAGTAAATATTTAGGTTACAGTTTAGTGTCAGAATTTATATTGAGTTGTTGCTTAAGTTGAATGGTACGCACCAATCAAGACTCCTTGAGTTCCGTTGGGCGCATGTTTTTTTCGCAAGACCATGATTTGCGTAACAAATTATTCTGATTTTATAATATGTTCTATGTTAGGAATAGCACTAGGTAATATGATGCGTAGGAATTTTAATGCTAGAATATAGAAGCAAATAGTACCTAATCGTTTTTTTTATTAAAAATTCAGGAAAATATTTTAGTTTTTTGAAGTTTGCGTTTTAACAAAAAAAATATTGTGAGTTCCTACTTCTTGTTGATAATTATTTTCAATTAATTAAATAAATGTGCTAAGTATCCACGTTTAAAAATGATATTATCTGCGAAAAACCTGTCTAAAATCTTAATTTGTTGCTCTATTTTTATTTTACTGCTTACTTGACTTCCTCTTGCCAACAAGCCGTCACGGTTGCTGGTCACTTTAACTCCGGGAATAAAAATTAACGCTCACACAGCCACAAGCAGAATACCAAGTGTGTATGATTCCACTCATGACTCATGCATTTTATCGTGGGATTGTGTGAACTTGCCATTGTGTAGTATCGACCACTAGTAGCCCGGCCACACACGTAGTCCAACTTTCCTGGTCGAAGAATTTGGTATTTCTAAACGGCACACACCACCCTGGCTTGAGCACAAATCCGGTAAAGATAAGCAATAACATGGACCAATTTATGCCGATTAAAGTCCAAAAAGATGTTCCATTTTCAAAAATGACCTTAGATTTTAGCAATAAGACAGTTTTCCGACCGCGAGCGTTGAGCGTAAAGCGTTGAAGCGAGTATATTTCTGTCGCTGGGCTATGACTTTTTCATCGCTCGGCGTGAGAGTACACGCTGCGCGAGTATCGCTGAGCAGTTACGCCGAGCGAATTTTGTCGCCGCGATAAAACTTTTACCGCCGGCGGTGTGAACGGCCGGCGTTGGACTATAAATATTGTGTCTCTTTTATTGACACGGAATCTTATATCTTTTGTTCGTCTCTTGAGCGATAAAATCGTTGATCGCTTGCCGCTCACTCGCCCGCGGTCGAACAAGTGCCTAAAGAGAGCATTGAATTGCGATCAATGATATTAATAAAACATCATTGATTGCGATCCTTTCCCGCGCAATTACCATAGAGAAACGGTTTGGAGGAACAGGCAATAAAATATATACTGTATGTATAGTACCACACGTATTATGTTGGCGGTGGTAACTTCTGAAATTAAATCGGAGCTGTACGGTCAGCGATAGAAGTTCATGAACATTTGATGTATTTGAATATTCAATATCTTCGAAGTTCGTAGGGTTTTAGATAAAACTTCACCTTGAATTGGATGTCTTGCCTTGAACATTACTGTTATGAAAAAAAATAAGCAATTTTCCCACAAATGATGATGAAAATGAAGCTTTAAAATCTCCAATTGTTCATGAACTTCTGTCGCTGACTGTACCTATACAGTAGCATGGTGTATCCAGATACAAACACTTTAGAATTTATTTAAATCGTAGTCGAATAATCCTGCTCACTAAAGAGACCTAAAGTTACACAAATCGACATCGGCACGCGACACGACACCTGTCGCATACAAAACAGTCTATACTCCGATAAACATAACTTGGCGCTACTGTGCTCAAAAAACCTTAGCTTATGGAGGTATATTAGACTTTTGGAATGAAGTTCCATTTCGGATGGTATTGAGGATGGAGGCTAGAAAAAAAAACGACACATAGGTACATAGGTCAAAACGTCACAGTGCGAAGTGCGTAGTCGCCAACAGTCCATAGATTGCGTTTGTACGGAAGAGCGTTTCTAGGATTTTAATATGTGACAAACAAAGTTGAAACTTCGTTCCAACCGAGTGTTCCACGGAGGTTCCACGACACTCACGTACTTTTTTATTTTTATATTTTGTTGAACTTTTAATAAAAGCTTCGAGATTTTATGACAGCTTATTTATATTCTCATCTTTCCTATTCAATTTTCAAATAAGCTGTCATAAAATCTCGAAGCTTTTATTAATATTAAATCAGGATAGCAATCCTGTCATGACTTACAAGGACCTGTCTAGGTACCTTGTATAAAAGTTAAAATGAAATGGCGTGTTCAAATCGCTTAAAATTTTTAGCAGTAAACTAAAATGTGTAGTGGTAAGTACAACCCCTATAAGATCTGATAAAGTACGGGTAGACACGAAATTTAATGCTATTAAATGTATAATTTATGCGTTTTTCAAAAGTTAATCATCTCTACGTATGTTTTTTTTACATTATTATCTATGGATTATCAAAGATACTTTTTTCTATGTAAATTTTCAAATCTTGGTTTAAAAACATTGCTGTCATACAATTGTACCTTTTTCTAGATTTAAATTTAAGAAAAGTTCTAGAATTTAATCCTTTAATTTAGTAACGAATAAAATGCTGAAAAATAAAACTTTCTGAAAAAAAAATTGAACCGACTTCACAGAACACAAACAGAAGAACCTTCTACACACTAAAAAGAGAAAAATAAGAATATAATTTGAAGTACCTTGAGAGTATTCCTCTTTCTAACAAAAAAAAAATTTTGTAAATCGGGCCACAATTTTCTTAAAGTTCAGTGTTTGTTTTAGTTTTACGGGAAAACTATTAATCCCTCAGGAATAAAATTTATATGGGACCACAATGAGAGTATACCCTTTCAAACAAAAAAACAATTTTGGAAATCGGTCCACAACTGACGGAAATATCGGTGAACATACATAAAAAAAACATACATACAGCCGAACATATAACCTCCTCCTTTTTTTGAAGTCGGTTAAAAAACAAACTTATATATTGATAACATCATTTTATATCGTTGTTGGTCTACAATAGAAAATTACATTACAATATTAATAAAACTTTAATATGTACAAACCCATTGCTTGCATATTTCATTCATAACCTCCTATTGATAACTTAGCTAATACAATTTAGGAAGTAGTCAAACAATACTAAACATTCGGAGTCACGCACTGTAGGTACATTTTTACGATATTGAATCATAAAATTGCATGAAATAAGGCTTAGAGTCGTGCGTGGGTGAATTATGATGTTTCATTCACAGTTACTTTTACTATTCGATATTGTAGCTTATGCTCTTTTAAATAAGGTTTATGTAGTTTGAAATAGACAAGTCAATATTTTTATCACACTTTTCTATTAGCCCTTCGAATGTAAGTTCCAGTCAATACTTTTCACACTTTCATTTTTATGAAGAAAGAAATCAAAAGTTGTTATGAAACTAACTTGATATTTATGTTTTACGGAATAATATCCCTTATATACCAGCAAATTAACTAAATACGAACTGAATTCCCACGCATGTGAAAAACATTATTTTCTTCGGTTGATTTGAGTAAAAGACTTTTATCATAAAACATTACAGTTATTATGACTCGTAAGTTTATTTTTTTAAGTAACGATCCAATTAAAACATCTATTCGAAACCGTAGAAAACGATTAAATTGGCCGTTAAATTATAGTTAGTGACTTGACTACATTATATTCATGTTCTATCAACTGAGGCGGCTTATTAACCGACTACAATAACAGAAGGTTCTATGTTCGGCTGTATGTATGTTTGTTGATGTATTTTCCGACCTCCGACCATTGTGGAACGATTTTCAAAATTACTTTTTTGTTTGATAGGGTAGGTACTCTCGTGGTGGTCCCATATATCTAATCAGCTCACATCCACCCACTGCTGAGTTTAGGCCTCCTCATATTCACGCAACTTTTTCCGATCCTGCGCTAGTCGAATCGTTTCCGATAAAATACCTTTCCCGTTAAACTGAGAAAACCTTACATGTAATTTTCTACCTGAGTCATTAAAGTCGGTTTTATTTATTGCTACTTACATAGCAAGAATGAATTGAGTAAGTTCGTATGAGTCAGTGGCCAACTCTGGAGATGAAGTTTTTAAGACGCTATGAAGCCTCCGTTATGGCTTAACGGCTTGAATGGAGTGTGTTACTTCTTCACTCCTCCGCTGAAACTTCTCCACGGATTAATAAGCTATACTTTTCATTCATACCATTAACCAAAATGTTATTGTATTTAGTTACATTTTATCCTGGAGAAGTGAAGTATTCCCGAGGGAGCGCAACTAGTGATTGTTTTTCTAAATTGAATATCTCGCAGAAAGTTTTCTTTGAAGATCCGTGTTGGCGGAATGGGGTTGTACCTCGACTCTCAATCCGAAGGTGGTGGGTTTTAATCCCGGCCGTGCATCAATGGATTTTACGTTTCGTAAAATTTATATGCAAGTGCTCTAAACGGTGAAGGAAAACATCGTTAAGAAACCAGTTAGTGTTCTTATTGTCGGCGATGGGCTTGCAACCTGTCACGTATGGAATACTAACTTCTGCAAGATGTGAGCATGTATCAAATATGTGTTTGGACATGCCTCCGACTACCCCCTTAGACATCTTCAAAGGATCTGGAATAAGTTTTCTTGATCTATTAATTGTGGAATTCCCTACTGAGTTCCGTATTTATTTACCGAAAAGTACAATGTAGGGTCTTCAAATCTAGTAATAATCACTACATAAACTGACTATACTCTTAGATAACGGATCACTTTGAACCATTGATCCGCTCAAACGAAAGTGAAAATGCAATTTTGACTTTGATTAATAGCTGTTTTTGTGTTTGTGACATAAGTTTATGAGTTTCGTGCGTTTTGTAATTGCTATCAAGCGATTAGTCTTATTATGACATGTGTCAAATTATACAACACATTATTTGGATATGGAAACTTTCTTATTATAGAATTGTTATAAATACGAGTACGAGTAGAAATACCTAACACCCAAAAGTACCTACACCTAAAAGTGGATTATTACCATCTGCCCCCAAAATTAAAATACATCGTGTAAATGCACCTTTACACAAAAGCATCGTATTTTCAACCGCTTTAAAACTCAGAATCATCTAATTGTTAACAGGTAGAGGCACTATTTTACACTTCATAAAAAGCAATCTGTGGTATAGTGTAGTCCATCTCACGAAGGCGGGTTGGTTCTGTATGTAGATTTGTTGCTGTGTGCGTAAGCGATACTGAGCGCTCATTCCATGGAGCATTCCCGATACACACACAGCGTGCAGTGTATCTATATGTAGAGCTTATAAAAGTGGACAGCGATCCCATTATAATCTAGGCGTGTCATCGCGGCATTCCTGGCTACAAAACCGCTCTTTTTGTCGGCAGACAGGACTCTTCTCCGATGTTCGGATCAATTTATTCACAGGATGTCCATTTTGATTACTTTTGTTATAAATAGTTGCGCTCCATAGTGCTACTCTCCGCACGGTCTCTCGGGAATAGGTAGGTACAGTACGCACAACCAATCTTTAGCTTTTTGAAGTAGCTGCGCAGAACCCATTTTTGATGAGGCCTAAAAGACGAAGACAGCGTTGTAAAGCTGCCTCGCAAACCTGCGCAATCGTTTAGTGCACCTAACTTCAGAGAGCTAAAGATCGGTTGTGCGTATTGTACTTCACTTTTCCCGGATAAAAAGTTGTCTGTGTTCGAATTCGAAGATCTTCTTCAGATATCGATCTTCAAATTGAATAGTTTATTAGGATTTATTAATCCTCGTACAATCGAAAATTTTCGTCAAATAAAAAAATGCCCAAAACACTGGCGGAAATATTACGTCGCAGCTATGCTGATCTGTTGAGCCAAATATAGCTAGCTCTCGGATCACGTGTCGCTTCGACAAGACATTAAAGATTTGAAAACGCGAAGGGCTGCGGTACCCCATGGACCCAAGGGTTAAAATTAAAACCAAGATGATGTCGTGTGAAACGTAAAAAAACTGATACGAACTTTGTTTTAGCTAGTGAGTTGTGAAGCACATAATAGCTAACAAGCTATAAGCAAGTCTAGAAACGACTGATTGTTTTATTTATTGTTTCACCTTCACGATTTGCAATTTGACATCGTTTGAGAAACGACGAAGCTATCTTAATGTTCATCTTAATTGATTGTAGACGTTTATTGGCTAACATTGAAAGTTTATTGTTAAGGTATTTTTGCCCCTAGGTTTAGCGAAAGTTGAGATGTGGGTTAAATTCTTACAGAGTGTTTTATTGCCAATTACAAGGCATTAAATGTCTACGCAAAGCACAGTCAGCTACAAAATGTGGTGGCTAGTTATACCGCGCTATTCATAGCGAAGAATGTGATATTGTTTTTTCTTGTCTCATGTCAGTGTAAATATATGACAATGGTGTTCGTTTTTGAAGTCCTATTAATTTATTTGAATAGGGTTTGAAAGATTGTCCCTTTACCTTGGATCTGGAATACCTACAAAGTCGTGTTAATGTAATTTTATGTTTGACTGTACCTTTATCTTTTTCAAGTCGGTAGTTGTAGTGCCCGAAGGCAACACGGATCCATATTTAGTTCACGATTAAATTATGAAATAATTAATGGTGTAGCCTGCTATTGTTTCCAATCAATATGATATTCTTGACTAATGACGATTAATTTCGTGGCCATACTTAGTTTCGTAACTTAAGATGTATGTAATCTGGGGTCTCGGGGTAGTCAGAGGCCAGGTTTAACTAAGCTGTATAATAGTAAAACTAACTTGAACTTCAAATGATATGTGGAACATTATAAAAAACTATTGAGAACTATCAAATCATTTCATTACTATTGTGGCATCGTTTGTATTCTTCGTATAGAATCACGTCTCGCTTAGAACATCTGTACAAACAGTTCCACCCTGAACATCCTTGGGGATAATTACACCATTGTGTAGGCATCAGGCCAGGCCAGAGATGAGCAAGATCAGACGTCGATATTGATAGTTCACGTTTATTTTGTGACTGTGATAGGCATATCGTCATAAAATAAAATTTGAATGTAATGTGTTTTTTTTTATCGGTAATAATGTAACCTAAATAATCATTACAAGTAGTGACATCATAAAATACCCACTTACATAACAAATACTTTTGAAACTGACTAGTAGAAGTAGTGTCTAAAACATGTAATTTTAATAAAAATCCTTAGTTTGATATTAATATTGATGTCGCTGTTTCACTTTTTTATAATTAACCTATATAGCCACTGCTGGGCAAAAGTCTCCCCCAATTGTTTCCATCTATCACGGTCTTCTGCTACGTCCCACCAGTCCTCTTCAAAAGCATCCAGGTCGTCACGCCAATCACAAATATCGAAATATACTAGCACACCTCTAGTCCGGTCGGAGGTACTGTGGGCTCGTTTGACGCGTCTAGGTCAAGTTCATAACCTCGTTTAAATTCTTTCTTAAGCCATATTGAAAATCCAAAATCATCACCAGTGTGATGTAATGACTGTTAGGAGTTCCACATACAACTCCTTAAAAAGCTCCTGTAAGTGTATTTAGGATGTTAAGTGACAATAAGAAAGGATAAATAAATATATATAATGCTAGACTTTGTTTTCCACACAGCATCATCTAGCCCCAAAGTAAGCAGAGTTTGTGTTATGGGTACTAGATGATTGATATACTTTAAATACTTTTTGTTTGTAAATACATACATGTTATACATAGAAACACCCAGACCCGAGACAAATATTTGCAGATCAAACAAACATTGGTCCGGCCGTGGGGATCGAACCGCAACCTTTTGCGTCGCAGGTGGGCCTTCGCCCACTGCGCCACACAGGTCGTCAGATTGGATTGGAAAGGAGCAGTGAGTGACGATAGGCTGTGGATGATGATGAAGAAAGAATTTAGTTGTGAGATGACAACTGATAGAGGGAAATTAAAGAAAACTCCTACATACTATGGAAAAAATGGATTAATTATGGACAAATAACGATAACGTGGACTTCTTTCGCCATTTTTGAAGGAGGTAGTGGCTCTGCTATTTTATTTACTTTTCTCGTGTTTTACTAGGTTTTATTATGTAATTTCGGTGGCATTTTACTAATGAAGCCTTGGATTACGTAACAGGAGATTTGGTAAATGGAATGGGGGAGTATTCAAGAAGATTTCTCATTTGACGAAAGATTTCCGCCATGTTTTTTTCAAAACCAAATTGACATGACTTGACTTGACATGACATGAATACTTATTTAAAACTTGACATTGGCAGAATTATACTGTTAATACAGTTAGTTGCCATTAATGAAAAGAAGAAGAACGATAACTTGGTACAAATCAATAATATCTACACTATTTCTGTAAGAGCAAAAGTAAAAACTCTTAAGAATAGGCTCGTCAGCTGTTATATCGATAAATCGATTAAAAAGGCTGATAACTATTTTATACACGTATCCTAATTGCACCTTCGTGCGTAGAACGTATTTGGTTCAGTTCGGTGTTCCAATGAATTGATTCGACACGCGTAGGTCAGGTTCAAGGGAAGGTAACTATTTGACGCCGTTTACACGATACCATTCTGGGCAGTCTTAGCTCTTGCTTTCTTAAATTCAACGGAACAAGAGCTAATATTCTGTGGCAAGAATGTTTCAGAATGGTATCGTGTAAAAGGCGCCTATTCCGTCAAGGGAACAGGTTGGTTTAGAAATACGGGTCTAAGAAATTGGTAAAGAAATGTGAGAGTGGTAGGTCTTCTTCTTCTTATCGTGTCACTAGTTCTTTCGAACTAGTGTGGTGAAAGGATTTTAAATGCGCCTCAAAGAGGCTCCTTTCGTGCACTTGACACATGTATTTTGTAAATATATGTAAATATGTAGTAGCTTAGTTTCTGTAAATAAAAACTTATAGGTTACTTACATGACAATATGTTAGATTTATTTTTGGTCTACGCAAGTACGACCATGTTTCTCACTTTCGAGCCAAGCTTAAATGGCTTCCTATTCGCCAGCGCCGGAACATGCATATTCTTTCTCTATTATTCTCTATACTTTTTAATCCTTTTTCTCCTTCCTATCTAAAAAACAGGTTTGAGTATCTTCATTCTTCACACGATTCTCGTACGCTTAGGTCATCTGAAAATCTTTTACTCAAAACGCCTGTCCATAACTCCACCTTTTATAGTAGCTCCTTCACAGCCCAAGCTGTTAGCTTGTGGAATGAATTACCTCTGCACATTAAAAAATCAACTTCTCTCAACACCTTTAAAAGTAAAGTTTGTCAATATTATCTATCTCGTTTATATAACTAGCATTGTTTTTAATTATATGTACCTTCTTGTTTTTAGTTAGTTTATGTATTAGTTTATTAAATTATTATTGTATGTATTAGGATTAATAAATTATTTGTGTATTATTATTATTATTATCTAAGTAAATATGTTTACGCGATGTTGCAAAATCGCTATTAGTAGTACCTACCTAATTTATATTATGCAAACTGCCTTCCATTAAGTCGTTTATGCTTTTCTCACTTAAATGGTTGCCTGGAAGAGATCGCTTTCAGCGATAAGGCCGCCAGTTGTCTACCTATAAGTTAAGTGTCTTTTTTTTTCTTGTATGTCTTTTACGTGTGGTATGCAATAAAGAATTATCTATCTATCTATCTATGTTACATTATCTTCAAATAAATGACCTCTTGTTACTTCGCGAATAATTTCACTTTTAATTACTCAACAGCGGATGTAATGTAGCACCCTTTCTCTCGATCAGTGCATTGTCTCTTTGCCAAAACCCCGTAACATCGCTTTTCTAACATGTAACTCATTACGTTTATCAAGAGATCTTTTTGGAAAGCCATTATGTTCAACTAGATCTGATCTGGGAGTAGCAAATGTAGCAATGTAACAATAGTCGTAAGATATACATACAGTCAGTCACGAAAGTTGATGACTTTTAAACAATCGATATATATATATTTTTATTAAAATAGGTCAGCATTTGACTCACTCTGCCTGATGTTAAGCAATAGTGAGAAGGAACCTTTCCTAGAAGGAACCTATTGACTCTGGACTTGAAGACCCCTATGTTGTACTTATCGGGAAATACAGAGCCCGGCAATGAGTTCCACAATTTGGCAGTGCGTATGAAAAATGTAAACTCAAAACGCTTTGTGGGAATGTCGACCATGTACAAGTGGCGTCTTTCCGGGAACCTGTTGGCTCGATAAAAGAACGGGGATGGCGGTACTAAATTATGGAGCTCTTGTGCACACTCCGAAATGCAGCCGATAAAATACCGACAGACTCGCGACTCTACGGCGATGCTCGGCTTTCGACTAGCAGCGAAAACATCCATCGAGAAAAAACTATGTCCATTCCGAATTTCATCCAAATCAGTTCAGTACAGTAGGTACTCCCAACTTTGGGGCCAGATGATGCTGTTGAAATTGTCCACTCTGTCCAATATTAGGATTCTGATCTCCACTATAAAAACTCTGGACTCCTAAATGATTACGAAACTTGATTTTCCGAAAATTGACAATTCTATTGAAAATTCGATGGCCATTCAACGATAAACTCGCCACTGAAAACCAGCGCTCCAACACTCTCGAGCTGTTGGAGCAAATGCTGAGGGGTAGCCGTATTTTCGCCCACATAAAATTGTGTAGATTTAAGTACCTATTGTGTAACTGTGTATATGATGTGGAGAAAATAAAACTTTATTCTATTCTATTATATTCTATTCTATAAATTGGTTGTAAAAAATAATCTAGCTGAAGCAATTTGAGATGAAGAATAATTCATGTTCAAATTGCGTAATAAACATGCAATTTCTCAAGCAATTATTGCCATGTTATGGCAGTGACGTCAAAGTTATGCAAACGACACTAAATGGGGTATTTAATCGCCCTTTTAGGAGCATTTAGTACAAATTGAACTATGAACATAGTAATTTGCTGACGATTGTTCATCTCTAGCCCTATTATTATGCCTTTTAGAATCAGATAAAATAAATGTCTTGTAATATTATCATACTTTTAAAACAGCGATATTTATGGGAATTTTGTAAAACAATGAGTTTAGAGAGCTTTTCGTTAAAATCTACAAATTATTTTTATTCTTTGTAAATGCGTCGTGGGAAATGTGAGAATGCTACTGATTTTATTGCAAGTACCGTGTGAATTTGTACTTTCTTAATAATATTGGTGATTAATTGCATTATTAAGAACTGGAGCTTAGGCCGTGGACTGATTAGGCGAACTGTGAGCGGCTAACTGTTTGCCTCGCGAATATATTTTATATGGAGTGTCCAAACAGCTGTAGGTACAGTTCTTCCAACGGATCTAGGCATTAGTGAAGTTAGCCTTTTGTCTTCGCAGAACACAATTTTGTATGAAAAAGCGCTCACTGCGCAGACAAACGGCTAACTTCACGAATGCCTAGATCCGTACGGCGAACTGTACTGTACGCAGTTTGTGACGTTTCGCTTGCCGACTCACTCAGTCAGCGGCTGAGTCGCAGCGAACGATGCTCGCGGTCGGCGCGCGGCGGCTCCGTTCGCCCACTACGCCCGTGCCGCGCGGCTAAGCGAACAGTCAGTTCGCATAGTCGACTTAGTCGCATTTTGCGACTAAGTCGTTTCGCGGCGTAGGCATTGTGATCAAAAAGGTTTTTTTCTCCTCTTAAATTGTAAAAAGTAGTTCTTATGACATAATGTTATATTGACCTAGATCTATACTAGGATATTATGGCTATAGCAAAAACAATTTTATTTCTAAACATTGATAACTATCTAGAGTTGCAAAGCAATTAGATTTATTTGTTCATACTAGACCAAGGTGATTGATGCTATAATAGATAGGTCTTAGCAAATTGCTCTTTTTATATCTACTCATATAAAGAGCTCACTTTGTTTTCTAATGGCTTCCTTGCAAGATTTTTTTTGCAAAATGTAAGCGTGTTCTAAAATGTACACCAAATGACCTCCTCCATCGATCATATATCTCTACGTAAAAATATATCTTCTTAGGCTAGACTTATGATTCCTAAGGTATACTAAGGATACTTTGGCCGTAATAATTGAAAACATCACCTCGCTTGTAATTTTCTACGCAATATGGTATAAAAACAGTTTTCATTTTAGTTTTTGAAATGCTCTCGTAATTATTATAAAGACATTACACACAGGCTAATTGAAACTTAATATTGGTTCTTCGAAAAACAATTAGTAATTTGCTTAGCACAAATCATTTTTTAATGTATTTGAAGAGCGAAAGCTGATTATTATTACTTATACGAATATATTTGATTATTCTCAACGATGATAAATGACTTGAGATTTTTTAAAGTAGGAGGTACCTACTATACCTCTAATAGGTATCTCTAAATTACTAAGAGAGCATTTACATTTCAACCGATACGATATCGTATCGCACTGCATTTTTTCCGCTAAATGGCTTGGCAAAACGAGCCACAACTTGCATATGTTTTTTTTTTTAACTTTTTTTCTTGTTCGTTTGTTTGATGTACCTACCTGTGTCTGTGTGTGTTACCAAATAAAAATATATCTATCTATCTACAGGGTGTAAAAAGACTACTACCGAAAACTGAGGGGTTTCAATCAGACCATGATTCTGAACATATTTAGAAAAAAAAAACGCAAAAATTTTTTTGACTTAGCTACGTAATTTTTTTTTTTTTTTTTAGCTATTTACTACTAGTACAACATAATAAGACCATATCTACCTAATAGTTTCATTTACAAAAGAAAAAAACAATTAATACTCAAAATCCAGCAATCTACGTATAAAAACGCGCCCAGTACATACGCAAACAGTGATCTTCAAACGCTGTTTTCTCCGGATATAATGATTTTTTCGGAAAATCCTTTTGGATTTAGTTGTGTTTTAGGATGCTGTACCTACCCCTTTCGGCTTCGGTAGACGTCTTTTTACACCCTGTATAATATGTAAGTGGCAAACTAACTACTTACTAGTTAAACTGTTTCGCATCGTTGAAACCGTGTATCCTACTTGTGGCATTTACTTACCGGCATCGGCAGGTTAATAATAGGTAATACCAGCATCAGTAACAGTAACACCATGTCCAGGTAGTTTACAATAGGGGTCACACTGACCTCGTAGAAAGCGGTAGACCTTTTTCACTTTTGAGCTAGAATGCGGGTAAATAGACTAGGTGTGGTAGAGTAAATGTTGAACAATTTTACTCATGCATGGTTGGATCCGAAGACTATTCCCAAGGTTTTTTTCATTTTTGATAACTTGGGTGTGATGTATAACTAACTTTCGAAAATGAAACGTTTTTTCTGATCATAGTTAAATGTTATAAAACTTGAACCGCATAATTTTTTTATTCGGTCTTTCAGACAGCTCTAAACTAGGTACTTAAATGTTTTTTTTTGTAAACTACTTTATTTAGATACCTTACGAACTTCAGAAAATATGAGAGACAGGCAACGGCGTTTGACCGAAAAACCGGGGTATCTAAAGGGGAGGCTCTTGCTCAGCAGTACAGCAGTGGTGGGACTGTGCAGGTTAAAAACAACAACAACAGCAACTTTCAATTGTTACCACTTAACTATTACAGAACAAAACACATAGGTACTTAATTTGGATTTAATTGAAATTCACATTTTCTTACAAAACAGTTCAGGTACATTGTTCTACTGTCCGTATCGAATTCTGTACACACTATGTTGCGTCGTGAGGTGATTTGTCGCGCAGCAAATTGGTGTGAAACTTGAGAAAATTATACTTACTTTCCTTTCCACTAGGGCCTGGTGAAAACAATCGTCTCTGTTTTGGCGAAAGCTATTACGATAAGTGAATGAAACTGATTGACGGTAATGACCAATAAAATCTATTGGATGATTTTTTTGGCTCTGTTATTAATAGCCTTCGCTAGGTTTGATTATTCATGTTCAACTGTTCAACAAAAAAAATCAATATTAATTGGCATGCCTGCTTTTTGAAGAACTCAGCATTATGCGATCCCATTTTCTTCTTCTACGGTTTGGGTAAACCGCGAAAACTCCGTGCATGTGTGTACATGGAACTTGCACTGGGTTTCCTCTCGTGCTCACTTTGGCCTTTAGGTACATCTATACTAGATGATTTATGCAGCGTCAGGAGGTATTAACCACTTGAAAAAAGAAAATCCAACGAGTCAAAGTGTAACACGTTTAGTGTGACTGATTGGAAACCCACTAGCGAGACGCTGTAGTGCCTGGGACATTGTTTGTGCATGGAATAGGCTTGCCCAGCACCTCAACCATCCTAAACATCGTGCCTAGACACTCAACTTTCCAAAAAAAAAAACGCTATCAGTAAATCAAGGGGCTGGGAATCTCAATTGGTGCGATGCAAAGAGCGTCTCCATGAATAGTATTCATAGGATATTCTCTTCCTCTTATCTTACTGTTTCCGAAGGAATTTGAAGTGAAGTGTGTTATTAAAGTACCTCTTCTTTCTTGTTTCAGGATCGGAAGACCAAGACCACGCAAGCAGAGAAGACTAACAACCAAAATGTGACCACCGAACTCCCAACCAAACAAAACGAATTCATTAATCCCTTAAGATTATTTGATTAGCAATTAATTATTTATTAACGAATCTAGTCGCAATAGCACTTTTCTAATTTTATTATAAGGAATCGAGAAAAATCGAAAAAGAAGAAAGTACAAAGATTATTATGGTACAAAGGATTTGAAGGAACGCTATTGTCGATTTAGAAGTAAATCGAATCATATAGAATGTTCCCGAAGGAAATTATGGATATGTCTACAAGTGAGTATTTTTTCCTTTTATATTCCTTTTATTTTGATATGAAAAGTGATTTGGAAGAGAAAGATATGAATGTTGAGATGATGGCTAATAGTGCAGGGAAGAAAAAAACCTTTTGTGTCGACCCCACATAAAAGTAGGGGGACGAGGAATCCTCTCTATTTTAATTTTTTAAATTATTACCTGGTAATCTTTTTTTAACTGTTTGCTGCATAGGAAATACATGACCCAGGTATGTGAATACTCACAATATCTTGTGTGTGATGTATGTATCCATTACGCCTATAAACTGGTGCTCAATATTCCTCTTTGTAAAATAAGCCAAGTAGGCTACTCTACCTGTGCTATCTAGGTTAGAATCCTGCCTAGCCGTGCATCAATGGATTTTTCGAACTGTTTCGTCCTTGAAATTAAGATAACTAAATATTGAAAAATCGTGAGGAAACCGTTTCAACGTTGTCAGGAAAGATCCTTTGGATAAAGCAGATTAAGCTGATGAAGGATGAATTGTAAGCCATCTCCTTATTACCAATATTCCAGATACTACAAGACTGTTAATATGATCTTTTATTTTCTGGCACTTTAAGGCACCATACCACGCCGTAAAGTGCCTGGAAAAAAGAGATCATTTAAACCACCCAAGGCCCGTTGTTGATAGTGTTGCACTTTTGAAATGATAACTTATGTTCTCTGATAACTTGGACTAACTTATCCTTGTTTTTACTGTCAATTACTCATTTCCAGGCTTCGAGCCGTCAGCCATGAAGAACAGTTTCTCTCTGTCGTCGCTGCGCAGTGCGCAGACTGCCGGTTGCGACCCTCTGGAGCGACCGTACCACAGTCTCACCAAAAAGAGGTAAGCATCTCGTATTACTTAACTAGCGGACCGTCCGCGGCTTTGGCCATTTGGCTTTCGTGGTGCCAAAATTGCCCAAGCCAATAGGAACTGTACATATACAGTGGAGCTATCCAAATGGATCATATTAAAGAAGAGGTAAACATCTCATATTATTTAACTAGCGGACCGTCCGCGGCTTTGGCCATTTGGCTTTCGTGGTGCCAAAATTGCCCAAGCCAATAGGAACTGTACATATACAGTGGAGCTATCCAAATGGATCATATTAAAGAAGAGGTAAACATCTCATATTATTTAACTAGCGGACCGTCCGCGGCTTTGGCCATTTGGCTTTCGTGGTGCCAAAATTGCCCAAGCCAATTGGAACAACTGTACATACACAGTGGAGCCATTCAAATGGATCATAAATAGAGCTTGATTTACCATTTTTTAGTAAGGCAAGCGCCGCAAATGTACTGGATACTGCAACTCAACAGGATACACGTAAAATCTCGCTTCTTTTCCGTAGGAATAGGCGACCACGGATTTCCATACTACGACACAGCCATATACCTTCTGCCCCATTCACTCTCATTACATTCTTCATACAAGCCGGACACGTAGCTTAAAATACACTATTTAACACTTTACTTGTTTAAGCCAAAAGAGGCCCATGCTCTTAAGAATGTTGAGTAATTCGCCAAGGTATTCAGGCATACCTAATCCTTTAATTACTGTGAAAGGCCGTATCGTACTAACTATTATACAGTCAGTGGCTTATGGCTTCTGCAAGAGGTGAATGACCACCATCCATGAGTTATTTCAAGCTTATCAAGTATCGAAGTCGTAATTACTTTGTTATGATCTTCGGTTACGTCGCTGAGCTAATGGAAATAATCTAGGTTTTCATGATTTTAAGTGGCTCGCTTCGCTCCTAACAAGGTAATAACTCTTCTTGAAAATTGATGTTTTAATTGGATTGAAATGTAAATATTTTTATTTATCAACGGATCTTGTAAAGCTTCCATACCTCAAGAGAAAATATACAAAAGAACTATTATGTCTGAAATTGTATTGCATGCGAATATGATGCAAGATGAATGTGAGATGTGATAAGAATGGCCATACATACAGGCTCATACGAACTTACTTACTATGAGTGAGTACATGTAAATGAGTGAATTTCAAAGTCAGTTTTTCTGATTCCAGAAAGGAGCCATGCAGGGAAGCTTGGCGCCGCAGCTGGGGCTCAGCAGCGAGCGGTGGCAGCGGCGGCGACGAGCTCTGGCCGCTGCTGCAGCAGCACTATGACTATTACATCATGGATAATCAGATTATTGACAGCTGCAAGGTCAGTGCTCTTTTAATTCATTTCCTGATATTCATAGTTTTAGAGTTATCTTAGATAGCTCCTAACTCCATAATCATTATCTCAGTCCGGTATCACGTATACGGTATATCGACGACCTAACCTGCCCTCGGATTCCTCGATCTCAAAGAAAACATGGATAGATTGTGTAAAGGATGACATGAGTAAGAAAGGAGTGAGTGTTGAGATGATGGCTAATAGAAGAGAATGGAAGAAGAACACATGTTGTGCGGACCCCACATAATGTGGGAAAAGGGCAGGAAGATGATGATGATTGAAGGATGCCTTTCAATCAATTGGGAAAAGTATCTATATTCTGTGTTCTAGGAAGCAAACGGCGAGTTGCAAGCCAACCCGTCGGTTCTGCACCCTCACCTGAACCCATCCAGCGGCTTTAACCGTCAGTGGTCGCTCGGCCAGCTGGTTGCCGAGTTCAACGAACTCTGCCATTGGCTGACGCAAGTCCAAGAGGAGATCTACTCTAGTCCAGAAAACCTGCTCAGCAGGCAACTAAGAACGGTGAGCAATTCTATATCAAGTTAGAATTTTTGAATTAGTAATTAGATTGCTATTGAGGAATGAATGTGGCTCGCTCGCTCTACTCGCTGCATAGATAAGCTCTAGCGAGTGCAGCGAGCCACTTTCATTACAGACATTTAATTATAGCAGCTAAGCAACACAGGGTCAAATAACTAGCCTTCAAATGGTTAATTTTGCGTCATACATTTGCAAGTATTTTGTATTTTGATATTGATTAAATAGCTTAATGGTTTGGTTCCAATTAGTCAGTTTTGCATTGTGCATTAGTGCCCTCTTAAGACTGGGTATTAGAATAAAATATTGTTTTTATTGTTTATTTCAGACGCGTATGGCTGAGCTGTGCTCGGTGGAGCCGCGCCGTGAGAAGTTCATCGAGCAGGGCAACGCCATCCTCGACCGAATCCCTGAAGTCAGCGCGGATGTAAGTGAAAATCATCCACACAAACATATAAAGAGTGTATAAAAATGAGCTATGTTGCCCTAGCCTAGCCTTGGTGGGATGTACCAATCAGCCAAACTAAACATCGTGAGGTTTTAAAATCTCCACACGTATTGACGTCAACTGTCTCGTGGTCAAGGTTTATTAATTTGAAAGGATGGTTTAAGTGCTAGGCAAGGCTATGGCTATGGCTAGGCCTATTCCATATCAAAAAAAAATTGTCTCACGTCTGCGTCAACGTACAAATAGGGTACGAGTTCGTAGTGAATATTTGGGAGCTGTAAAGGATTTTTTAGTATTTGGAAACATGAGAGTCCGGCGGCTAGATGGGTCGACGACATTATAAAAACAGCAGGTCGTACATGGGTCAGACTGGCACAGGATAGGGAAGGTTGGCACAAGCGAAGAGGGGCCTATGCCCAGCAGTGGGATGAATAAGGCTGCGGATGATGATGATGATGGGAACATGAAACTTAAATCTCTTGTTTGAAATTCTTTGGTAGGTAATCGTTAACATTGCTGGTGACATTGCAGGTTACTTGGCGGGTAGAGCATCTGAATGCGAAATGGGAAGGTCTATATCTACTGCTCAGTCCTGAACAACGAAGAAACGGAGATACCACGGAGACTGTTGGTAAGTTAAAACAGTACTATTACACCTGATTGCATAAGAGCCAGTGATCGGCAAACCTTTTTATTGGAGCTGAGTATTAGTCTGTATAGCCCACAGTATAGCCCCAGTATAGGTGTGAACCGTAGGTGTGAACGATCCCCGAATATGATGTTTGGATTGTGGTGGCTTTTGGTCACATGAGGTAGCTAAGGTACACGATACAAGATGGGGTGCAAGATGAATAAACCTTCGGAAATGTCTAGTTTACTCTACATGCTTCGGAACCATAATTATTTTTATATAGTTCCCCAAGTAAAGTAACGTTGGTTTTGATAGATCGTCTAAATTAAACGTTCTGAACGGTTAGTAAGTGGATGGGTGACTGCTAGTGGTATTATCTACTGAGCGCTTCCGTGCTTAGTTAGTGGACGTTATTGTCGCTCCTAAAAACCCATTGAAAGCGGAGGCTTGGTCGAGGCACAACCCCATTCGGCCAACACGGCTCCTTTGTTTTTGCAGATGTTTTTTTTTTAATTCGCTTATACAGGGTGTGGCAAAATTTCTTGTTCATATCTACCTACTTCTGTTGCTTTGTTACTGTCACCTACTTTTGTTTATCTGATAAGTACCTATTTTTTTCGAACGAAGTTCCTTTTCGGACGGTATAGAAAAAAAAAGACTGAGGCTGGAAAAAAGATGTTGTTTCAATTTACCGCCACGACACATGTAATATGTATATTATTATGTCAAATCGTCACAGTGCGAAATGCGCAGCCGCGGCACAGTCCATAGATTGTTACATTATTAGTACGGAAGAGCGTTTCTAGCATACCTAATTGACAATTCATTTATTAGGTATATTCCTAGTATTGAAAAGTACTCTTTGCTTCGTTCCAACCGAGTATCCCACCCACGACACTCACGTACTTTTTTTTTTAATGTACGTTTGCTAGATGTACTGTGTCTGTGTGTGTTGTCTAATAGAGATCTATCTCAAAATAAAAAAAAATCAAAATCAAAAAGCATTTATTCAGTAGGACCGCTGGGATCACTTTAATCATTTTTTTTTTCTTATTTTTTAGTCATCAGAATAGGCCACAAAATCATACCAACTTTTACTATCTGTCTGATTAATGAATTAACTCTGTCCAGATACAGCCGCCCATGAACTCCACTGCCTCCGTCGCTGGCTGCACCGCATGGAAGGTCGTCTGCCGCCGCCGTCGCTGTCTGCAGCCCGAGGGGCGAGCTACCACGAACTGCTGAGGAAGCTAAGAGAGCATGAGGTAAGTTACATACATCCTTCCACTTCTAAATATAGGAAAGACATGGTCAATACGCGCGGAAGGTTGTACAAGTCATACGTGTGCAGATAAGCTGTGGGTTTTCTTTCGCCGTTAAGAGCGCTGATGATTCAATTATGCTGAAACTAGCTAGGCCGACACAGCGTGAAATGATATTCGTACTACATAAAGTTTTAGGATACTTACTCGAATAGAATAAACTATATTTTGTAAGTTCAATGCTAAACCTTTGCTAAAAGACGATAGATGGCGTAGTGAAGGAGAAACATTGTTTATTTAGTTAATAGTTCTGCGGATAGATGGCGCTGTATCTAGTACTACTCGTTCCCAATAGATAGCGCTTAAAACAATTACTGGTGAATTAATCCAGTTTTCTCCTAGGAATACACTTACATATACCATATTGTAAATGGTGGTTCAAGGGTCACCACAGATCATTGTCTAACCGATGGTTGGCGTCGTTTGACTAATACCCGTCAGTTACTGCTTTCTTAGGTCAGGGACCTACCATCATGTTTAATCTGGAGCTATTTATCTACCATAACACTACACGCCTACCATAAACAGTGTGTGGAGGTAGGTAAGTAAAGTATGTCAGATTTAATTTGTTTTTGGTTGATTCAATATAATGCCCTAAGTGTACCTAGGTACCTATCCAGTTGTATTTTACTCATATCATCAGGTCTGATGATACCTATTATAAAATCGGCACCACGGTTTTAAAGAAATGAGGTCGGCTCTGAGGCATTGTGTTAGACTGGCACTAGTGGTATTATGAATCAAGGCCCACAGCGGAATCCATTCGGTTCGGAATCGACTGACAGCAACCAATCACAGTGCAAAAAAAGTCAAATTCAGATCAATTACTGCACTGTGATTGGTTGCTGTCGGTCGATTCCGCTGTATTATGAATCAAGGGCCTTGACTGGAAACAGCGTGAAAAAATTAAGAGGTCTATTATACCTACCTATTACACTCAGCAGTGGGTTGTGGGCTGATTAAATAGATAGTCAAGTATGGCAATCATCATCATCGTTCACAGCTTGTAGTTACCCACTGTTGGGCATAAGCCTCGGGCTCAAACGCCATTTTACTCGATCTTGTGCCTTTTGCATCCAGTTTTTCACAATGTCACAATATCATCCATCAACCTGACTGCTGGGGCCGTATTCCCGTTCTTATTCTCGTTCGTACGATGAATATTCGGACGTTTCTTACTACAATTTCCGACTTCAAGAGCCAATTTTTCGGTTTGGAATATTTGGTACTAGGTTAGGACCGTGTTTTAACGTTGATCTTATCTACTGAATACAATGTAGCTCGTAGTAAGAAGAATCCGAATATTCATCGAAGGAATGAAAAAACGGTTAATATTCGCATTCGTTCGGTCTGCCAATTGTTCAGTATGTCAATAGTGCACTAGAATTAGTACCTATCTTTTTTAATATCATCAACTAGTCTCATCAATAGATCTCTCTCGCATCGAAAAGTGTCTAAACCTTGATCACTCTTTTCAACCGACTTCAAAAAAGGAGGTTCTCAATTCGTCTGTATGTATATTGTATATATATATATATATTTTTTTTTTATCTTGTTACGCGATTGTTCCGCCATTTGTTGACCGATCTGCAAAATTCTTTTTATGTTTGAAAGGTTATACTCCAGAGGTGGTCCCATATAAATTTTATTCCTGAGGGATTGATAGTTTCCCCGTAAAACTCTAAACACCTTCCCTCCTAGCCATGTCACAAATAGAAATCGAATCGACAGCTTGACGCCCTGAGTCACACCGCGTTTCGAGTCAAACATTGAAGTCGGTTTTCTTTTTAGTATTAAAACGTAATTATTCTCAGTTTGATTTGTATGGGAACATATTCCTAAAAGAGATACCTACTAAAGTCGATTGTACAATCTTTCCACTTAGGACAATGAAACCGAACAATTATGTAACCCGATAACAAGTGATAACAGACTTGAATAATGAGGAAACTAGGCTTACTACGGTTGTGGTGGCGCGTTCACACAGGTTGAGTGAGTTGACTCGGTGCGACTGCAGTTGTTTACTTTCATACGGGCAAGTAACAAGCAGTTTAGGTAATTGCAGGAGCTGAAGAAGGATTCTGACGTGATACGTCAGAAATGCGCACTTATTTTTCAGTAGGAACCACAGACAATATAATACTACTAGACAATATAAACGTACCTCTGACAAAGGACCATTACACAATGGCCGACGATACGATCTAAGATAAATAAAAAAAGAGATTTTGCAGGCTGTTAGTAATCTGTCAAAGTTTGTCATAATAACCAGTTGGAGAAGCTACGGCAGTGTGAATATTGTTTTAAAGTGATTAATTTGACAGCCAACACATTACTGTAACTTGAAAGGTAGAAACTTATACCTAATAGGTACTTGTAATAGATGCTTAACGTTAAGTAATATTTTTACTAACAGCATCAGCTTTAATGCTTAGCCTTCAGCGATTATTATCAGCCACTGGCGAGTTACTCTCTTTCATAAATGCCCGAGTAAACAACCCTTAGCTTATTATTTCATTCGGACTAATCGCATCATCTACGAACTATTTCAAATAGGGAAACGGAAAGTGATTAATGAATTTATCAGTACGCAGATCTTAGATTTAATGTACTTTCGCTGCCTCGGGCGGACTCGGAAGTATTCGGCGCATTTAAATAGAGATCACGTCAAACTGATGTATTTGTTGAAATCTTTGTGTGAAACGGAACGTATTTTTAATCTACCCACAATATAACTTTAGCAGTAGGTTAGGTACTAGGTAGGTAGATATCGTTCATGCAATGGTCAGAGCAGATAGACACACATGCAGTTTGACCAGATAAGTAGTGTAAGTAAAAAGGAAATATCTTGAATTTTTGGTTTTATATTAAGTTAGTTTGTCTACAAAGGCTTCTATGTTTCCTTAATTAAATATATTAAAGATAATTTATTATGCACTATGAAGAAGCATAGAAACTTTATTCATAACCGATCCAATTCCCATGAAGGTAAGAAAGGTTTTCCAACTAATTGGACGTCTATTCAACTCCAGGATAGAATGCTGTTTCGCTGTGCGTTTCACTTACAGTTCGTTAGATCCAATGACATAAAGATGATCATCTTGATTAGATAAATCCTTGATGGGTTAGTACTTATCTGAAGTTAACGAGTAAGGCCTAGCGCATATATACAATTTTTAGTTGAACAACTATTTTGTTGTGTTTCATAAGTACACAGCAATATATGAACGTGCGCATATTATCAACTCGATAGTTGATCGACAAAAAAATCAAGAAGCCTCATCGATCTGCTTTTGATTAAAAAGTTGGACAACTATCGATCTCACGCTCATTTTGTATTGCAATGTATTGAAGTGCGCATACCATCGACTAAACAGTCGATCCACGACTGTTCAAATTTATTTATTTTATTTTTACATTTAATAAACTATTTGAATGGAATTTAAATTCTTCATTTGCTTTAAAACAGAAAAAGAGATTATTATATACATTAAAAGTAAGCTTTTTATTTTGAGGTTACAATTCATTTGGAGAGCAAAAGAAACGGTAGGTATATGTCATCTGAAAATGGTTAATGACATGATGGTTAAAAGACATGGTAACTTTAGCGTTGCCTGCACAAGACTGTTGGATTTGTTTGGGTTACAAATTGACTGAAATCGATTGTATGCGCACCTCCGTCGACTCAACAGTTTAGTTGTGTAGAAATCACGACAAGTACACAACTCGACGAAACAGTTTAGTCGATTTAAAAGTTGTATGTATGCGCTAGCCCTAATGATTAGGGCATAGAGTCTAGACAGACTGATTTGCACGCCTAATAAACAACATCCTACTAAAATTATAAATTGGAAAGTTTGTAATTGTGTCTTTTAAATCATGTCTTAATAAGTGGACAGATTTGCATGAAACTTGGAATAAATGTCGATTGTGGTATAAAATAAATAGGCTTTGTAAAAAGCTGATCATTTAAAGCGGCTATGACGGCCGTTTGAACAATTTCGTTATTCTTGGAAGTTGGAATTCATTATAAAATTGAAGTACGATTAAAAAAAGCAAAGGTGCATTTACATGATCATTTTATCCCATACGATATCGTATCGTACGGCTATTTTTCAAGTGTAAACGCTCATCGTGTGATTTGTCATATGTATGTAGTTAGCACGACGCTCGTCGGCACGTATAATGGGCGGGGCTTAGCAAATCGTACGAAAAATTGCATCTTGTAAACGCACCTTAAGAAGGTATTCATTTCAGAATCCGAATTCCATCTCACCGAACTTAACAGTCGGTGCCACCACTACATTTGAACTCGCCTAGCCAGTAGCTAAATACAAACAAACGAGGCATACAACCATTAGCTGGGTTTTGGTGCGTTTCATTGTATCATGTTTATGCGTTTCCCTTTCTAAATCCTCGCGAAGATACGAGGTCAGCCTACCCCGATTCACCCAAAGATATACTTGTTAAATATTTACGAGTGTGTAGTGCCGGTCGCATAATGGCGGTACAAGAGAGTTTACCTGTTGGCTAACAGAACGTGTGTATAATCCCACTTAATATAATAAAGTTGAAAGTTTGTGAGTTTGTTTAGATGTTTGGATGTTTGTATGTTTGTGTTTCAATCACGCCTAAACCAGTGAACCGATTTGGATGAAACTTGGAATAAGCATAGATTAGATAGAGACTTGGATTGGAATAGTATATAGGCTATTCAAAATGTTGGTACCATGGGGCGAAGCCGCGCGCAGTAGCTAGTAATAAATAATACTGCCTACACATTTCACAATGCATCATCTTGCCTTAAAGTAATTTAAGCTTGATACTTACATATTTCTTTTCTACGTGTAAAAAGACAAATTTAAGTATGTGAGTATCAAAGGCCTTCGATCGGCAAACCTTCATAATTTAAAAAAGGCTGAAAGTTTTTCTGTGTAGGTATACCTAGCTCAAACACAGTTAAGAACGATCCCCGAATACGAAGTTTTGATCTCTTTCAGATGGCCCTTCGGCCATCCACGAGATGAGCTAGCAAAGGTGCTTACAGTAGCACCCCAAATTCGAAAGAAAATGTTACTTGCAGACACTTCCCTCCCTTCAACTTCATAAATGTATGTACCTATTTACAAAAAAAAAGTGTTAATAATTTATCATTTACATTAGTCCTTGTGAGATGATGCTGTGTAAAATGTCCAGCATTATAAACTTTAAGTAAAGCCGATACACATAACACATGCATAGAATTACGGGCGTGAAAGTGTAATTGTTAATGGGAATGGGAATTGGCAAACGATCTTCGACGTGACGACTTGCGCTGACCTCAGCTGATTGAGATGACTGTGAAATCGAACAACGGAATGGAGAATAATCACGAATAAATCTAAAATAAACGCATTAAAATTACACATTTCAAAAAAAAACGTAAACAGGTTCACGACAGTATCCCCAAGGTGTGGTAGACATTCTCTCAGATCTTTTTTTTTATGTTACTTACTTTTTCCAGATCCTTTGAATATGTCTAAGGGGTAGTCAGAGGCATATCCAAACACATAATATTTGATACATGCCCACATTTTGCAGAAGTTAGTATTCCATACGTGACAGGTTGCAAGCCCATCGCCGCCTATATGAACACTAACTGGTTTCCTCACGATGTTTTCATTTCGTTGTATGAGAGCCTAAAAAACCATTAGGGAGCTGATTCAACTTGAACTACTCGCCCACTGCGCCACAGAGGTCGTCATAATAAACAAACATATCGCATAATTTTTGGAGGTTGCTTGATTTTTTCAGAAATCGAAATACGAATAAGCCCATTCCATTTCTATTCAAATTATGAGATATGAAATTATTAGGTAAGTATGTTGTACTAGTAATAAATAACTACAAAATAAAATAAAATGACGTAGTTAAGTAAAAAAAAATTTCCTTTTTTTTTTCGCTAAATATGTTCAATATGTTCTGATTGAAACCCGTCAGTTTTCGGTAGCAGTCTTTTTACACTATCACACATAATCACAAATTTTCGCGTTATAAACGTCATTGCTATGAGTAGGTAGGTAAGGTACTTCTCAATATCTTCTACTTGCTGCGCTCCCGCGGTGTGACCCGCGGTCCCTCGGGATTTTTTCATTTTTTCGGGATACAAAGTAGCCTATGTCCTTCCCTGGGATACAACCTTTAACTATGCCAAATTTCAGCTTAATCTGTTCAGCGGTTTGGGCGTGAAAGCGTAACAAACAGACAGACAGATAGACAGACAGACAGACAGAGTTACTTTGACATTTATAATATTATAGTATAATAGTATATAGTATAATAGTATATAAGTATATAGTATAGTATAGTATGGATAGTATGGAAGTATGGATATTTATCTCTAGTAGCTATTCCTACTTTTGCTCTTATAAGGCCAAAGGTTCTATACAAGTTTCCGTTTTCACTCATTTGAACTCATTAACCTTCGCCCTTGTATTTAGTTAATGTGCTGTTAAAACGTTTGTTTGTTTGAGCATTAAAATAAATTCTAAATTAAATCATGGTTTTACGTAGTGCATGATGATTTTCTAAGATACGATCAAGTGTAAGTACATACTTTTACATAATAATATGATTTTGCATTTGGCTCTAACGAGTTGGAGATAAAGTTTGACTTTTCAAGTTTGTAGTACGTAACGTACTTTGATAAAATCACAGTTTTCCTGAAAAATTACGCCTTACCAAGCTCGGTTGATGAGTCACTTATTATTATCTTTTTATAATTATCCATACTAATATTATAAAGCTGAAAATTAGAAGATTAGCGAGTTTATATGTTACACAGCCCAAAACGCAACGATAGCGCGATCTAATTTTTGTCACCATCTATTAGGTTTTCAAGTATGTTATTTTAATTTTCTGACAAAGTCGCGGGTACCACCTATTTATAATACTCAGTTACTCATTAACTATAAATACAATACAATCTCAAGCTCATAACTTCAGCCTCTGAATAAACGTAAACAAAGCGCTCGATAAACTAAATGAAGGCTTATTCTAAACGAGAAGGCTTCGAAGGTGTTAGTGTTGTGAAAGTGTAATTAATTAACGAAACTAAAGCGTAACGAGTTATCGACGGCCAATACGATAACACCAAATGCGTTGTTCATAATAATAGAAATTGCGAGGACAATAAACTAAAGGCAGAACCAAAAACAACCGTAACTGAAGCTGATAAGACGCATATTAGTAAAACTGAAAGGAGAATTGATGGATTGTATGCTGATTCAAAAGCAACCTTAAGACTGAGAGATAAGTTCGATTTTTTGTGGAGAGATTGAAGATTTAATATTTTGCTTATGAGTTTAAAATACAGGGGAACAAAGGAACATGAACGATGTATGAAAAGCCAAGGTAGCCCCATATTATTTTAAAAGCATATTCTTTGATTTTTAATTCAACGAACACCATTGATCTATTGGTTCATTGATCGATGCCATAATATTTCGAAGTTATAATTAGCCGATGCCAAATTGAAACACATGAATGGCTTTATAATAACATGGCATGACACTCCCATTCATCGTCAATATAATCTTTATGTTATAATTCCCTGATACTTTATTCTTGGCGCTAGTGTTACTATTGATTGCCATAAATCGTGTTTTACATCTTGTTTTCACTTATACTAATATCATTATTCATATTTTACTAAAAGGGAAATCGATTTAGTATCGAGCTGCATATCGATTACTAGGTTCTGAATTATTCAGAAGCGTGAAGCCCTCCAATTACAAATGTCAAACATGAGCATGCTATTTTAGGTTTTACTGTGATGTATCACGGTTTAGAATTGGATTTATGAAATCTTTGCATTGATTGTTGGCTTGTTGGCCAAATATGTCTATTGGGCTAATGAGAACATAAAGTTGGCTGCGGACTGTCGATTTAGGTTGAGATTAGTCAGCTAACATGGTTAAGGATGAAGTGGAACCTATTAGCTATAAGATTGAACTAAGTTAGGCACTGTCTGCGACGAAACGTTCTGAACATTTATTTTAATCATCTATTTCTTCTTAGCAGGAACCAAGGTCTTATTATATTATTAAAAATTTTGCTTTCAAATATTTGATGGCATTGCTGTTTTGAGTTCTTGAACTATTGTAAAAAAGTTCAGTACGACCCAGTAAAATAAACAAAACAGCAACTTTATTTCTTGATAGCTACTTGATCTCGTAATCTACATTCATTTTGCATAATCTATTAGATTGATTATTAGATTATGCAAAATGAAGGAAACCTAGTCGCCATTACTCAAATGAAAACAAATAAAATACAAACAAGGATAATAATTGCACGAAGTTTCACCTCTAGCTTTCGATCTTAATGGCGGGAGAAATATGGTCTTCGATGATCACGATACTGTAAAACATTGTGGCTTAGTTCTAGATAATCTTAATCAGTGTTGGTCCTGGCTAAAAAGTCGGTAAGCCATGGCTGTTTTTAGTTAGAAGAGTAACGCCGTCATAGGTAGGGTACATATCCTGTAAAAGTGCTCCCTCACTGAGAGCATTCGCCTGTAATGTAACATTTTAGATTTGATTTTGAACTTTATGCTCAAACAAAACTAGTAGTAAGTAAGTTCGTATGAGTCAGTGGCCAACTCCCAAAGTTTTAAGGCCGCCTTAAGGCCTCCGTCATGGCTTAACGACTTAATAGCCGGGACCGACAATTTAACGTGCCCTCCGAAGCACGGAAGCGCTCAGATGAAAATGCCACTGGCGGTTACCCATCCACTTACAGACCGTTTCGAACGTTGCTTAACTTCGACGATCTATCAAGAACGACTAAGCAAGCACGACCACGAGCGCTTCTGAATTTTCTGAATTCAAACAAAACTGAATCTGTAAACGTTACATTACAGGCGAATGCCCCGGTGAGGGAGCACCTTAATAAGTTTGCATGAGTTGGTGGATAACTGACTCCAGTATGTTCAACCATACGAACATATTGGATCAGTGAATTCATGTAAGATAATAGTTACAACAGCAGTTTTACAAATAAAATTATTTCTTGATCACCTATAGAACACTGTTAGGATTTAGCACATATCAATATTCATCGTGACATGTCTCTGGCTAGCCCCTTTTCCCGTCTGAACTGGCTGTTACGTATCCAAGTCCATATTTCTTATCATTATCTTGAAATCGCAGTTATTTCCTCGATAAATATTACCTATTTATCTGAAACCTGTCTGTGATTACCATATTTAATTAATTTCCTATAAGACGCGGATACACTCGTTTTGATAATTTCATAATAGTGAAAAATAATTTTAATGAAATTAGAAAACACTGTAAAAAACATCAGATTTGGTCAAATAGAATTGGAGAAAGTTAAAAAAATAGCTGCATTGAGAACCTCAGCAGTGTTTTTCAAAATGCACCTTAGCCTCTGGCAGATTTGCATTAATTTTGAACTAAGTTATGTACCAACCTATTGAGCTGGACCTGAAACTAGCCGAAAGCAAAACCGAATCTTCGATCGGAAAATATAAATAATGGAACCCTTACGCGGTATAAAACCGAATGACAGCCTGTACCTTATTATTTTCTACACTACACAACTTCCAATGATGATTATTCCAGCATACCTAGTCACAATAATCAATTAAGGTGGTTACATGGTTTATGTAATTACATAAAGCCTGTAGTTTGAGTTATAGCCAGGCTAATACTGATCGAGATAGCTCAAACTACCATTTAGCCCGTATTGGGCCTACGGCCAACTATCCACAATGTTACTGGGTTTATCTCTGGTTTATCTGGCAATAAATAATACTAGCTATTGCCTCAACTTCGTCTACATGGAAACTTTGAGCATTTTTCGCGTTTACTCCCACCTGTTCTGTTGACAAAACTACTGGGATTTTTTCCCCCATTAGTTCTGTGACTTAAAAGACTATGCAATTTCAAATAATACAACTGCAAATGTAACCACAGCACCTTTTTAATTAAATAATTAGTTTTACAACGTTTTTGATGACAGAACTTAATGTAATGTCCTTTATCTGGCACTTGCCGGCCGCTACCGCGGCACGCTTCGCTCGGCTCGTGCGCGTGGTTGTTCACTATACACCTAACCACTCGTCGCTTCGCTCCTCGCAACCTATGCTATAGGTCGGGCGCAATGGCGATCATTATGTAAAGCATACTTTTAAGTCACAGAACTAATGGGGGAAAAAATCTCAGTAGTTTTGTCAACAGTAGTTCTGTTGACTAAACTACTGGGATTTTTTTCAACAGAACAAGTGAGAATTGTATTCCAATTTTTTTTGTGGATAGAACTAATCAGAAAAAAAATCCCAGTAGTTCTGTCAACAGAACTACTCAACAGAACAGGTGGGAGTAAACGATTTTTCGGGATAATAAGTTACGTAAGTAGGTATATCCAGAGTATAGTTACCAAATCATCGTTCAACTATTTCAGCGTGCGAAGGAGCAACATCATCCCTGCATCCAAACCTGTTGATTTACGAATATAACATTGTGGATTCTGATCGAATTTAGCATTCTTTATAAACAAACTAGTGCAGGTTTGTCTGTGTCCCATTGACGAAGGTCGGTCCCTTTTCGATCAAATATCCGGTTGTGGCATTGTGCGTGCATCCTGTCGCGCCTCGGTAATTCACTTTTACGACTTGCTACGTTTTTTGTCGACAAGACGTTCCGGTCATATGTTCAGTTTTGGTTTTAATTAGATACATAAAACACGCTTCGTTTCCGAAGCGGTAAGCAGAGGCCACAGATTTCCAGATGCTATTGTGGCTAAGTAGCAATCACTGGAAATAAAGTGCAATTTAAGAAATATTAAGTTTCTAACTACTACATAGGTAATAAGTAATAAGTATGATTGTCCTGTACCTAGAGTACTGACGATAATATGCAATTGCTTTGATATCGCTAATACATAATACGAATTTCGCAATTCAGGAGCAATAATTTTTGGTGTCGCTTTGCTAATGCTCATTAGTAACAGGCTGTCGGGTTAAGTCGAAAATAAAAAGTAAGGTTATCCTTACAGTTAGTATCACGCAATTTCCGGTAGGTAGGTAAGGTACTTACTGGTTATCTCATTGACACCGATGTGCATCTGAATGTTATTGGGTCATACCTGTGTGATTCGATGATAATCACATGTTTGGCTTGACAACCCGTTATTACTACAAAGTTTTTTGTGGCACGTAAATTACAAAATCGTAGAGATTTTGATACGACTAGTGCATTTTTAGTTTTAATGTTACCTACCCTTTGGGATATTTAAGATTTTTACGATGCATTTAATAAATCTTAGAGCGTTTAAGTTCATTAAAATATCAGAAACAGGATCAAGATTAAATCTTTAAAGATAAGGCATTATAAAAACGAGGGTTTATGCATATTTTTTTAAGAAAAACTCACATTAGTACACGGCCGGATTTGAATCCTCAACCTCTTCCAGTTTACAGGATCGGAAGGCGAGGCCGCGGCCGTTCCATTCGACATAGCTCTGTCATGGAATGAAAACATGTTATCCTAGTAACATTGCAACTTGACCAAGTGTACAATACTTAGCCTTTTTGTTGGATCTAACCGCGACAGGCGTATGTCATTGCACGCTCCGCTGCCGGCCAATGGGGACTACCGTTATAATTGCTTGTTTAGATGTGACACTAAATTGCGCTTGCGCATTTGATGAGGCATTTTGAATTTCTTTGCGGAATTATGTTATTTCACTGCAGCAAAAGGTTGCAACTGCAGCTGTCGTTTTTGTCGTGGTTTCTAGCCCGCACTCTCTGGGCACTGCTGGGCAAAAGTCTCATCTCGAGTTTTTGCGGTCCAACGCCATTCCATTCTAACATGTATTTTACTTAAATTTTTATTCCCATAATGTTTGAAGTGGGAATGGTCGTGTGTCTCAAATGTACCCAGAACATTGGGTGAATCTCGTTATTGAGCGGATGCCCGAAGACCATAATTGGTAAAAAATCACAAGCTGCAATGCGACGACGGCAATCACACTTCGGCGCTGACTTACAGGAATGAAATCTTTAAAAAAAGCAAGATTACTATTTAAGAAAAAATTCAGTTGCAAACTGGGCACTGGTTTTCAACTCAATAAGGCGAAGACCATTTACCTATACTAGTCATCACCAAGTTTAGCTAATATTAAGTATCTAAGTATGGCATGGTAAAGTGGTTCCAGTCATTAACAGAAATTGTTTGTATATTTCATTTTCAAATAGTAAAAGTGCGAGATATAGGTACCTAGTAATTTACAAACAAAAATGTTCTAGAAATTTACCCGCTGACTGTACCAACATATTGCAGTGTCAATTCAATATATGTTTTGAATGTAAATAGCCACTATATCACTATACAGGGTGTAAAAAGACTGCTACCAAAAACTGACGGGTTGTAATCAGACCATGATTCTGAACATATTTAGGCTTTCCTAAATAAGCTAAGTCGAAAAATTTTTTTTGACTTAGCTACGTCATTTCATTGTATTTTCTAGTTTTTTACTATTAGTACAACATAAAAAGACCATACGTAATATATATATATACATAATATAAAGCGCCCAGTACATACGCAAAGAGTGATCTTCACACGCTGTTTTCTCCGGATATAATGTTTTTTTCGGAAAATCCTTTTGGATTTGGTTGTGTGTTGGGAGCCCTTTGGACTTCAGTAGACGTCTTTTTACACCCTGTATAGCTGTATAAGCCACTAAGTCGTATAAACCAGGTTTATACTGTCATTACAAGTTTACTTTGACTTGGTACGACCTCAGCGTTATAGCTTTCACCCTTGACTTGTTTTGTAGCCATTAGCATTGTCAGTTCCTAATGCCCGTCAATGCTTATCTCTACTATAGTGCCACCAGACTATCTGTTTACTTGACGATTTCTATTGGATCAAGCCACGTACAAAGCAAGAATTTTAGTGAAAGAAAGAGTGGATTTTAAAAGTGAGTAAAGGTTTTCATTTAGTGACAAATTAGGGCAAGAACAAATTTATGATTTATTTGAAAGACAAGTTTAATGCCAATGCCACATACATAAATATTAAATAACCTAAGGTCCAGGGAGGTTATTCGCGTTCGTTTTTTCGTTCGTTTGTTGAATATTCGGATGCTTCTTACTACGAGTTACATTGTATTCAGTCGATAAGATCAACGTGATAACACGGTCCTAACCTAGGACGTAATATTCCAAAAAGAATTGGCTCTTGAAGTCAAAAATCGTAGTAAGAAACATCCGAATATTCATGAAACGAACGAAAATAAGAACGGGATTACTGCCCCAGGAGTATTTTCAGATTGTGGAATTGAAAACATTTTCTATAGATTTTTTTTGAACGAAGTTCCTTTTCGGACGGTATCGGATGGGGGCTGGACGAAAAAAAGTGTTCGAATTTTGCGTCACGACACGAAACAGTTCATAGATTGTTACATTGTTATTACGGAAGAACGTTTCTAGGATACCTATTTGACAAATGCCAAATGTCAAAGTTGAAATTCCTAGTATAGAAAAGTACTCTGCTTCGTTCCAACCGAGTGTTCCACGACACTCACGTATTTTTATTTAGTTTCTTTCCACCTGAACATGTATGATGTTGGAAACTTAAAGACCATAGATTTATGACAAGATCTTAGTGTTTTGTATTGCTCATGTTTTTGCGCAAGTTTCGTCACGGTAAAGTTTTTGTAACCCATACTTTCTATTACATTGTTGAAAGACCTTTAGAGAAAGAATATTTTTTTTTAATTACGATTTAAATAATGCCCATGAAAAGCCTATTTGAAAACATTTTATGAAGTTTTTTGTTAAATCGCCCACTCTTAGAAACAGTTTAATTTTTTTAGCTTAAAAATCTGATTTGAAAATCTCCATGTTGTTTTTGATTTTTTTGTAACTTCTCTTACATTTTAAACTAACATCAGCCCCCTTAGCATGGCGTTTGTCTAGGTACCGGAGAATAGATATAAATGACAGCTAACTTTAATATTTCTGCATCCACAGTTTACAATAAAATTTGGTAAGGTGAAAGGTATTACACCAGAAAAGCATATAGGCTACTTTTCCTCCCGAAAAACGTTCCTGAAAACCAAAAAATATGTAAAAGGAATATTGCATAAAAACTTTAGTAGTACACAAAGAGCACTTCACTAAGGTGGCTATGACAGCCAATAACTTTTGACTTTTCAAAATGGCGATGTTATTTCGTTCTACTATGCTTGGAACTATGTATTTTAAAGACAGAAAATCCAAAAATTTATTCAGTGTTTTCATAGGTTGGATTGGAACAAGGTAGTTCCATCTCTAAAGTTTGTATGACGAAACAATGCGCAGACGAAGTCGCGCCCTGGTCCACTAGTTATCTATAAAACTTAGTGGCCTGTCTTGTCGTGACTCCTAGATCGTTACTTTAATTTACAAGCTTGTATTGAGAATTATCTTAATTGCGTAAGAAATACCGTTTCATAAGTTGATAACGGCTATGAAAATACCGGCAATGCAGAATATTGTATACAAATACAATGTAGACCGAGTAATTGAACTAACGATGTAAAATCTTTAGTTATTCGGACGTGCCTACCTCCTTAGACTTATGTCTAAGGAGGTAGGCACGTCCGAATAGATAGTCCGAATAGACAGACAGAAAGAAAGTCTTATGACTTTCTTGAATTCCCTAAAACAACTGAGAATGTCCACCGTACCTTGTTACAGTCGTTTTGTGCTTGTTTTTATCATAGAATTAAGTTTTATAATAAAATTAGATAGTTCACTACCCCATAAGTAATATGGTCATGTTATAATTCATCACTAACGATTTTATCATGATACATTTGACGTTTCATAACCACTTATTCGATTATAATTCTGTTAACGTCACATCTTTATGTATTCCGCGTTTTAAAAGTGGCCATTTTGATTTTATCTTTTTTTTTATCTATTGAAGTAACTTACTGCTTTCTCGTTCACGTAGGTACGTGGAATAAAATAAAGTGATGTTTTTGATATGAAGCCGTGTCTCCTGCGACCAAAAATAACAAAATATTCTAACAAAACGTGTTTTCCGTCCGCCTTGGATAACATTTTGCAAACAAAAAAGTTAGGCCACGCCCATATTTTGTTCGATGTTTGATGTTAGGTGTTAGAAAACATAAAAACAGTGTCGCAGGAGACCCGGCTTAATATGGTCTGTTTCATTAAAACTTAAGAGCAGTCATGATGCTCTTGATTCTAGATAAAATCAAAATGTTATGTGTACTTTAACATTTTATGAAACATACCTATCAATAGGATTAAACTACAAAATTAATATAATTGTACAAGTCAATAAAATTTTTATACAAATATTACTATAATCATTAGGTTGGAATGAAATACTTATTCCTACGTTTATAAGACCAGTCTTTCTCTATTAAAAACTTACGATATTTTTAATATGCTTACAATAACAGCAAAAAACTAGGCAAGTGCGTGTCGGGATCCGCACAGAGGTGTTCATTTTGTCGCAGTGTTCAATCTCGATTTAGAATTGTAGAATCGTTTTTTCGAGGTTCCATAAGTATTTTATCTTTTGCGATAAGGTTTGCTGGAGAAATCTTTTTGGGGTTAAGTTCGCCTTTGCCATTACTTAGTTGTAACCTTTTATCAATAAAAAAAAATCAGGATTCAGGCAACACTAGTCAAGTCCAAAATGTTAAATAAAACTACGTTATATGTTTACTTATATTTTTGTGCAGTAAACTTTATCATTTCACATTTGCTTGTAACTGGATGCGCCAATTTTGAGTTCGTGTATTTGTGACTTGATCGAGATTGTCCTATCCTTTATCTTCTTGCAGTGTAAATTCTCGCCATTCAGTGTTCGAAGCTATAATTTGACCAAGGATTTTTTTATATTCTACTTGGCACTTAACGTGGATCGCAACAGGAATCCCGCTGAGACATTAATAGAGTAGGTTAAAAGTTTACGATTTATTTTTCTTGTGTAATCTTCTGATTGGCGGCAATGGGCTTGCAACCTGTCATGTATGGATTACTAACGTCATCTAATCTGGGCATGTGAAAATAAATATGTAGGTATTTGAACGTGGCTCTGACCAGATTTCTTGAGTGATTTTGTAGACTAGGGGATAATTAAAGAAATATAAAATGCTAGGCGAAAATTCTTAAATTGCTTTTTTTTACTGACATTCCAGTCTCTACTACAAAATCTTTGAACTCTTCCCACATAATCGCAGAGTCATTTCTAAAAGATAACATACCTGAATGTAACATCAAATTCTCCTTCGATTATGTGGATCATAAAGACATCATCAAAGCATTTAATCTCATTAATGTTAAAAAAACCACAGACCTCTGGGGGATTTCCGTTAGCGTCGTAAAACCATTGATTAACATCATTGCACCCCAACTAGCTCTCATATTTAACCAATGTATTGATGGTGGTGTGTTTCCTGATTTAATGAAATATAGTAAAATTTCGCCTCTTTTTAAATCTGGCAGTCACTCTGACCCTAGCAATTTCCGACCAATATCAGTTCTACCAACTTTTAGTAAAATATTTGAAAAACTTATACTCATTCAATTACAAAGACATTTTCATATAAACAATTTACTTGACAGCAAACAATTTGGATTTACAAGGGGTCGATCAACAACTGATGCCGCTGTCGATTTAATATCTCATATTTTTAATTCTTGGGAAGACTATCATGATGCGCTTGGTATTTTTTGTGATTTATCTAAAGCATTTGATTGTGTACATCATGAAACATTAATTAGGAAACTCCACCACTATGGTGTTAGGGATGTTGCTCTTAACCTCTTCACTTCCTACCTAAGTGACAGAATACAAAGAGTTGATGTTAATGGGAAGCGTTCTCAGGGGTCAGTGGTGACAATGGGTGTACCACAAGGATCAATATTAGGTCCATTCCTCTTTTTAATTTACATCAATGACCTACCAAAACTTGTAAAAGACAACCACGAGATTGTGCTGTTTGCAGATGACACTTCACTCTTATTTAAGTTGAAACGTAAACAGGTTAACTTTGACGAAGTGAACAATGCAATCTCTAAGGTTGTAAATTGGTTCAATGTTAATAATTTACTATTAAACGAAAATAAAACTAAATGTATCCGCTTCATACTACCAAATGTAAAACCAATAAAAACAAATGTAATAATAAAAAATGAACAGATAGATCTTGCGGAAGCCACTACATTTTTAGGTATAACCTTAGATAGTAAGCTACAATGGGGCCCACACATAGATGGATTGTCGAAGAGACTTGCTTCTGCAGCATACGCAGTTAAAAAGATACGTCATTACACGGACGTAGATACTGCCAGATTAGTCTACTTCAGCTACTTTCACAGCATTATGTCTTACGGCATTTTGTAGTGGGGGACTGCTGCAGACATTAACACCGTGTTTGTGTTGCAGAAGAGGGCTGTCCGAGCAATTTATAATATGGGTCCCAGAGATTCGCTTAGAAATAAATTTAAAGAAATATTCATAATGACAGTACCCTGTCAGTACATATATGAAAATCTGATGTATGTTCGTAAAAATATTAAATCATTTAAGAAAAAAAGCGATACTCATGATGTAAACACTAGAAATAGGGATAAACTCGCTGTTCCCACTACTAGATTAGATAAAGTAATGAAATCATTTAAAGGGCAATGTGTACGCTTCTATAACAAAGTCCCAAGTGAATTGCAAAACTTATCAATCACTAAATTTAAAAATACAATTAAACGTCATCTCTGCAAAAAAGCCTACTATAAAATATCAGATTATTTAGATGACAAAAAAGCTTGGGACTGAATATGCTCCAACTCGTTTTAACATAATTAAGATAAAAATGTATTAAAATTATATACAAATTGAAAAGTGACGATTCTAAACAATCCAAAGTGATTTCAATGAATAAACTAATTTTGAGTTTGAGTTTGAGTTTGAGTTTGCTGTCAATTATTTTAAAATTGTGAGTAAAGTAAGTAAGTTCGTATGAGTCAGTGGCCAACTCTGGTGACGGAGTTTTAAGGCCGCCTTAAGGCCTTCGTCATGGGTTAACGACTTAAATAGCCGGGACGGACAATGTAACGTGCCCTCCGAAGCACGGAAGCGCTCAGATGTAAATGCCACTGGCGGTCACCCATCCACTTAGGAACTTTTCGAACGTTGCTTAACTTCGACGATCAATAACGGCTAAGTAAACACGACCACCTACACGGACCATACGTATTGAGTTTTATATAAATAAGGCTGTGTTCACACATACATGAACGACAAGTCGCAAACACTTTCGATTCGATTAGGTAAACTTATACAATGTATGTTTTCTATAGATTCTATAGTATAGAACATAGTAGTAATACTTTTGATTCATGCACTCTGAAGAAAGTGAAGAAAAGATGTATTGTGACTTTGTGAGCTAATATGTGTAAGTTGGTGTGGAGATGAATTTGATTTGTGAAACGGAAGAAGCATATGGAAAGGCATAGTATATACATATTCTTGGAGCAAATAGGTGACATTTTAGTAATGGATCAGTTTAAAAGTACAATAAATCTCTTAAGCTTGCATGAATAAGGTGAAAGATAATGTTTGTCAGGATAGTAGCAAGAGAAAAATGTGGTCTCTGTCGGGAAGGAGCCGTGATTTTTTTGTAGGCAGTTTAGTAAACTTAAACTTAATGATAGGATTTGTAGTATTCATAAAATATCAATTTCGTACCAGGAAAGGAAATATTGAAAAGCTTCCGTTTTTGAGTGATAGAGGCTAAATAGGTGGAGAGTTGCGCATGGTATACCAGTTACCAGGACTTTATGACTGGTTTCTCTCGTTATTGTCACAATTTGCATTCATGTATGGCCTTAGTCTTCCTTTGCTGAGATGTGTTTTGCTGCCTGCTTATAACAAAGGGGTTGAATATGTTGGTATATTAGAACTGGTAGACTGACACTACACGAATGAAAACAATTGTAACAAAAATAACGCGACACATTTTACTCACAACTTAAAAAATTACGCGCATTTGGCGTCACCCATAACTGTTCGGCTGTAGGACTACAAGAACTTTGAAGGTAATTTCAGTATTTTAGTTATAGCCCAAAGCTGAGCAAAGGCGTTAGTGCTTATGGACGTAAGGTAGTTTTGTTACTCCCGTCTTTTTTTGTCACATCATGTCTGCTGTAGTTAGACCTCAAAATATATTGAATGTCTGAAATCTCTACACATTAATTCTTCAGTCTGCCCTTCTTGACAATCGTGAGCTTTTTGCGGCTTTACTACAATCTTCACACGTCTTCAGACGTGCTAAAACGTCTCTTATCGTCAACTCATCTTGAGGTTGCACCGTGGCCTTTGATCCGCACGTCTTCGTGAAAACCTGTGAAATGGCAGCGAGCGTGACGCCGTGAAACTGTACTGTGTGTATTGTCACACCATGGACACTAAAAACCACCATACAAACGAGAAACATGTAGGTATATAGTGTAATATTCCTAAGGTAGGTATGGTAATCTTTAAGTAATTCAAGCCCTTTTGAAGCGTTTGGTCACATGGTCGGCACATGCCAACGTTTTGCAGAATGTTTCATTCTATACGTGGCAGGTTGCAAACCCACCTTATATCAATGCTAACTGGTTTTTTTCAATGTTTTCAGTCACCCACCGTTTAGAGCCCGTATTTATGTGCATATAAATTTTAAAAATGCACAGCCGTATTTCTAATTCTCGACCGTCGGATTGACAGTCGAAGCATTACCCCATTCAGCCAACCTAGCTATATACAAACGTCACAGTATTACCAACTTCCACAGTCAATACAGTGTAATTTTTGGACACGCGCATTGTCGCTCGTACAAAACAACGCAATCGAGAACTCGAGAGGCAGGGTAATCGATTGGTGCGGGGAGAAGAGTGTCTATTCTAAAAGTAGTGATATCAGCTATTCTTGCTGTTACAAACACATTGGGAATATCGTGATGCTGAGCACTTATTTCTTGGGGTCATCGGTCGTACGGTTTTCGCAATCATCATATACCATGACATATTAACACGACTTTACTTATGATGGTATCTTCATTTTTTGATAGATGGATTCTAAGGTATTTTTAGATTGCAACTTGATACTATTTCTACGAAAGGGTTAATACTAGCTTATGACACGATGATTTCTCTACAGTATCAGGAGGCAACCTACGCTTACACTGTAGCTGAAGCTGTAGTAGGATATTGTTCAAAATGGAATAACCTTGCCGGTTTTCTAACAAAAGCTAAAACGCCATTTACACGATACCATTTTGGCATACCATTCTTGCCTCTTGCTTTCTCAAACTCAAAGGAGCAAGAGCTAATATTCTGTGGCAAGAGGCAAGAATGGTATGCCAGAATGGTATATTCAATCTCTTATTTTTAAGTGCGAAATTACAGAGCAATTTCTTTGGGACTATAATGTAAACGAAAAAAAAAATGTCTCTTCAGAGGGCAAACCTAGGCCTACTTACACTCTACGAACGCTGTAGAGCCTCAAGAGCCTAGGACTTTGATTGAGATGAAATAGGCTTGCTCAGCACGTAAACCATGACAGCACAAGATCCTTATAAATATGATCCGTCCCATTTTGCGTATTCGTCATAGATTTCTAACCAGCATAGAAATATCTCATTGTAGAGTCGTGATGGATAACAACGCCTTCGATTCCGTGCGATGGTATATCAATAATCTATGGCTTATGCAATCCATAGGAAGTGGTCGGGATTTATAACCTGCGAGAACAAGATGTATTGATGGGGGAAAGGTGAGGATCACTGACCTTAGATGTACGAGATGTTCTGTTTTTGCACGCTTTTTGGTACTACTGTACTGACTTGAGTTTCTCGTGGTTACAAAAGAAAACTAAGTACATTTTACATGTAGAGATTATGCAGGCATTCTTAGAATTTATTTTGCTTAAAAACGATTAAATTATAGACTATTTCATTACCTTATAGGATATACTAAGCTAATTCGTTTTAAAAGAATTGTGCGTGATTTATTTATTTTTATTTAACAACAATAAAAAGAAAAGGACTTTGTCGCTGAGCGACTATACCGCCCAATCAGTAACATCTTAGCTAAGTCTTCTTCTTCTTCTCTCTCACTTCACTTCTTGGTTTCTTCTTCTTCTGTGATGAAATGATATAAATGTTGACATTACACGTGTATTAGGTTTGTTTAATTTTGGATCAAAATGTGCGTCCCTTGAAGGAATGATTCATGTTTTATTTGCGGTCACACCAATAAAAGTTTGATCTATTTTGTTAAACTCAAAATGATGAATTTTGTGAGTAAAAGTGATTTTTCATTGTTTCAGGTAAGTTTGAAGTTTTAGAGGCGATGGACGATAAAGAAACCTTTGCAGCATCTTAAAATGTATGTATTTTTCATATCTGTGTAATAAACGGTCGTAATAGAAGGCTAACGTGACCAGCCCAGCTCAAATGGGACTGGACTGACGGGTTAGAGAGAGTGGTGGGAGATCGCCAGAGATAGAGACGGTTAGAACATTTTGGGGGAGACCTTTGCCCAGCAGTGGGACACAATAGTTTGATTAAAATAATAATTAAGGGACCCATGAAGTAGTTATTACCTACATTAACATTGACGACCTCTGTGGCGCAGTGGGCGAAGGTCCGCCTGCGACGCAAAAGGTTGCGGGTTCGATCCCCGCCGCGGGACAAATGTTTGTATGACCTACAGATATTTGTCTCGGGTCTGGGTGTATCTATGTATAATATGTATGTATTTACAAACAAAAAGTATATAAGTAGTATATCAGTTATCTGGTTCCCATAGTACAAGCTTTGCTTAGTTTGGGGCCAGATGATGCTGTGTGAAATGTCCAGCATTATTTATTTATATTTATTTATTACTTATTACCACTACTATACTCACACATCGTAAGTCTGATTTCTTGGTCTCTTTTTCTCGACGATTTATAAAGAATTACTTATATATGTAATTGCTTTTCTTATTGTCTTTTATATTTTGTGTTCTCTGTGTATTGTGTGTTGATTCTATGCCGAAAGGGAATAAGCAAGAAATGAGCGTTAAATCTTAGATGCTTATCGATCGCAAATCGCTAGAACAATACCGATAAGATCGAGCTGATCAATCCGATGTACTTAGATTGTGCTAACGTAACTGTAGGTTTCGCGAAATAATTTCGGTAGACACTATATTTTGCAAGGCATTGCATAATTTTCAATTAGCTGGGATCAGACAGGGAGATATGGCCTTTGTAAGTGTATTATGAAAATTTCGTATCTTATGAGACTAATAGGTTAGTTATGGTCTTTTATATTTTGTGTTCTCTGTGTATTGTGTGTCGATTCTATGCCGAAAGGGAATAAGCAAGAAATGAGCGTTAATCTTAGACGCTTATCGATCGCAAATCGCTAGAACAATACCGATTAGATCGAGCTGATCAATCCGATGTACTTAGATTGTGCTAACGTAACTGTAGGTTTCGCGAAATAATTTGCGTAGACACTATATTTTGCAAGGCATTGCATAATTTTCAATTAGCTGGGATCAGACAGGGAGATATGGCCTTTGTAAGTATATTATGAAAATTTCGTATCTTATGAGACTAATAGGTTAGATAATTCAACTGAAACTAGGTCAGTAAGACCCGGTTAACATTGCTCAAGGACAGTAGCAAGTAATAAGTATCAATACAGTGACAGTTACTTGCCACTGTCCTAAACCAATGTGTCCACCCATAACTGCTAGTCAAGAATGACGTCATCGTGCTCGTACGGGCACTTTAGGCACCACTACTATTAGTTTATCATTTCTCTGGCTTATACCAACCGTTTTTGAGTTTGAAATACACGCCTACGTTGCGTCGGCGAGACGCTGCGCTCTCGTTTGAGGAGTGGAGAGATATCGCAAAAGATGGTCAAACTTTGGGGGAAACCGCAACACAATTTCCCATAGTAGGTTCAATTAAGCTTTGCATGATTTTATGGCCAACTCTGGTGATGTGATGACGGAGGTCTATGACTTTAGTCATGACTTTAGTTTGGCTAAATTATGCTACGTGTGACATGTATTTTTACTCTATCCTACAGAGGGTCATGGTAAGCAAACAGCTGCTCAAACATTGTGCCTGCCGCCACACTGGTCACACGCGATTGCGTTTATGTCTGCACCACGCACTCCATAGTAACCGTTTACAGCACCTGCCTTTGAGAGATATTGGAATTCATTGTTTGAAGGCAATGGTCCGAAGAATAGTTAAATGGTCAATAATGTAGTTTGGTCTATGACAATAATTATTATGTTACACAGGAAATATAACCTCTATTGAGTTAAACCACGGATTTGTTCACGGTTAGTCTCGAGACATGTCTAAATAATTATTAAACAAGTAATCGCCTGTTACAAGGGAGGCACTAGGCACCAAGACACAAGTTTTTTTTTACTTTGGTGAGCTATTTATTATGTAAATTCTTTTTCTGTAACTACATTTTTTTATTGGCTCAGGCATAATAAAAGTTAACATTTGAAATTACATGTTAGCACATCGTCTGCTTATGTATTACTGACTGGGTCCCGTCTCTTTGTTTTCCTTCACCATTGAGTACTCGTGTTATCCAAGTTATAACTATTTTTTTAATCAACCCACTGCTGGGCAAAGGTCTCCCCCAAAATTTTCCACACGTCCCTATCTCTGGCGATCTCCCACCACTCTCTCTCGAACCCTTCGAGATCGTCCCGCCAACGCCTTCTCGGCCGGCCTCGTCGTCGCCTTCCGTTCTCGGGCACCCAAGGAGTGACGGTGTTTGCCCATTTCTCGGGTTGCATCCGGCTAACGTGACCAGCCCAGTCACATTTGAGCTGGGCTGTTTTTTTTTCCAACAACAACATTATAACTATTAGGCACCTTAATTTAAACTTAGTAGATACGAAACGCAAGTTTATCAGGAAATACATACTTAAACGTGGTTCACTTGTTCACAAATGATGTGGGGAAACAGTTTAGTCTCAACAAATCGGCATCAATCTTACACGAGCGAACAATTTATCAATACTTCCTGACACAGTAGTGAAAGATTAACTTTATTACATCAAGATACTATCAGTTTCCATTTCCTTAGCACACTCTGCTGGCAAGATTACTCGTATCTAAGTGATCACTAGAACTCCTTCGGGATCAGCCTGCATTTGGTTAAACTTTTGCGATTGAAAATATTTAGAAATACAAGAAAAGTCAGTGGCCAACTGGTAGTGACGGAGTTTTTAGGCCGCCTTAAGGCCTCCGTCATGGCTTAATAGCCGGGACCGACAATGATAAAGATAAGAACGCAATGAATCGTGCTGTGTCTATGCTAAGAATTTTAAATAGGGCTTGGCTTATTTAATTTACTAATATTTTTGCAGTATTTTATATTCCGTCAGTATTTCGTTAAGTAGCCATTGACGGCTTTTCAATGGCAGTATAGGTAACATAGACTATAAACTGTGAAACTTCCACGAATAACCACTTGAGCAAACAGACTTTTGAATGAAAATTACTTTCTAGAATTTCCTTTGCTAGCTAAGTTTATTTCTGACTCAGTATTAAAACACGTTATTTTACAGCAATACAAAATAAGGTGCATCTTACAATGTTGAAAATACTTAAACTGTGTTGAAATGATGAATGTTTTGAAACGATGTTTATGAACTGTTGACGGAAAAAAATACAATAATTATCTAGTACATTTTTCAAAACTTGAGTTTGTACTAAACATTTTCATTATATGTGATGCGATATTCGACTTAAATTCATCATCATCATCATCATCAGCCTATGGCAGTCCACTGCTGGACATAGGCCTAGTGCGCGCCATTAAACGACTTAAATTAATAATAATTAATTGTATGCATGTAATGTCCAGAATGGCGCTTATGTATAGCATTAGATACATGAGAGTCCCTACTAAAATATAACTTGTAGAAATAAATGAATGAGATGGTGGGCTGGAGAAAAAATGGTATCTTGTGTGCCTGAAAAAATAATAATAACACTATGTCTTCGTTTCTCTGAGTCACTCACCAAATCATCTAAATATTTGTCGTCAACTGGTCCCAATTACTTTTGGGATGACGCCCAACACGAAGAGGAAGAACATCATTATCAAAACTGTAGTTAATTCGAATTTAGGAATAGATACCGTTATTTGCTCAGAATGTTCTAGTTCTGTCGTTTGCAGGAAGTTTGAAAATATTGGGTTTTTTAAAAATGATACGACATATGAGCTGTAATTGGAAAAAAAACGTAAACAGGTTCACGACTGTATCCCCAAGGTGCGGTAGACATTCTCTCAGATCTTACTTATTCCAGTTCCTTTTGAAGATGTAGTCAGAGCTGTAATTGGCGTTGTATTAAACCTCGCTCACACATACTCGTATACCTACGCCCACAACGTTACTGCACGTTTTTAAATACTTGGTTCTAAGTAGGTGAAAAAGGTGTAGAAAGAATGAAGAAGTTCTAAAACAAGTAAAATCTATTTTTTGACCTTTTTAGACAACGCTTATTAGTGATGACTCACAAAATATTGCCCACACAGTTGTTCACAAATCTCTGGTAATATGCCTGCTTAGTCCCTAAAAGGTAGTATTTAGAAATACATTTATATTACCTGTTTACATGAAGATAGGTAGGTACAGTTACTAACAATTGGTCCATCAGTTAAGCCTTTAAGAGGTGCTATTATTAAGTATTAGTATAGTTCCTAAATGTATTTATATGCTCTTTGAAACACAAAATAAATAAATAAATAAATAATGCTGGACATTTTCACGCAGCACAAGTGTTATTCTATTTTTATTATTGCGCGTACGAGAATCATGTCGAATGGGAGATTTTCATAAAATTATCTATATTTCGGTGATTCTAAATCAGGGGCTTTTTCGTCTATATTCCAAATCTAAATACATTTAACGCGTGTCGTCTTTTTTGGATGGTTGATAAATCGCTTTTAAGAAAAGAACTACGAAGTGGTGGCAAAGCCTTGAAAAAGTTGGATTATTTATAAAAAATCAGCATCTGACTGAAATAATTAGTTTTGTACTACACAAATCTCGAAAGTATTTTTATCACGACACGTGCGATATCTCTGTAGCTAGAATAGGACCCCGGGCTGCGCAAGCGCATCTGCAGTGTTGCAAGATCCACCCACGTTACTCCCACGTACCGTATTAATGATCGTATTATTAGGTGTAGAGAGATCTTATCGATGGATACAGTATACGTTTTTTTTTAATTAAAATTTCGTAGATAAGTTTGGTATAAAAAAACAACAATATGATAACACTATGCTGTATTGTATAAAGATGGAAATTTTAAATTTGTACAGGACCATGAACAAAATGCATAAGGTACCTATTTTAATAATATGCAAAATAAATTAGTATTGATTATTTTGAACTGAAATCTAAAACTGCAATCAGGATAACAACTGTATCCCAACGAACGCACAGTCCAATTCTCTCGGATTAATGAAACTTGGAGCCTTGTATATTTCAAGCTACGTAGCCAAAGGCAAGCTGAAGGCGGAAACTAGTATTAGTTATAGATTACTGTTCATTCCAAGCAAATGACTCAAAGTATAGAAAAGGCATTGATTTCATTATTATTATTATTATTATATTATTATATCAGCCATTTGTGTCCAGTGGGACACAAGTCCAGCAGTGGCTGGGCAATAAACATAATAAACATGTAAATTCTAGGCAAATCTATAATCAATTCTGCGTTTTGTTCTGACTCTACAAGAGAGATGGCGCGTTGCCTGAGGGTCGTATATTGTGGAAATCTGTGAGAACCGATGTAGATAAGTAATATTATGTATTCCCAGTTTCGATAGATCTTCGAAGCGAATAATTAGATTGAGATCAGTATGTATCCATGATTCTTAATTCTCGTCGATTCGATCGTCTGCATTATGCTGTTAAATTTTTATGCGTTTTTCTTAAAAAAAAAAATCGATAAGTATGCACTTAGAAACAAACACTTCACAAGCTCTGCTTACTTTGGGGCTATATAATGCTGTGTGAAAAAGTCCAGCATTATTCCAGCATCTATACAAAACACTCTTGGGCACACAAAGGACACTCTCGGGGCTTGATGTAATCAATTGAAATTAGATATTTTTATTATCAACCTAATCTCGTCCCACTGCTGGGCAAAAGTCTCCCCCAAATCCCTCCAACCATCTCTCTCCTTCGAGATCTCCCACCATTCTTTCTTTCGAAGGCGTCGAGATGAAATTAGATCTTAGAAAATAATTTTGCTGTTAATGCATGTTTGTTTTTAAACTTGTCGTAACAATTTCTCCATCTGGCCAAACGTCAGCAAAAGTGTTGCATTTGCAACAAATGACTAGTGCCATAAGATTTCCCAGCACAATAATCAAGACTGGCAGACCTCAGGCGGGTCTCGTAATTCGCATTGTGTGAACCGAACCGTGGATAGACAAGCTTTTGTTTCTTATGAAACGGTCACCGTCTAATTGTTGCCGCTTTGGACATGACATTGAACATCACAGTTGAATCCGTTGAAAGCCTTTACACGATACTCGCATACCATATTGGCCTCTTGATCCGTTAAGTTTGAGTATGCAAGAGGCAGGACTGGTAAGAATGTATGCGAGAATGTTAGTCTCTAAATGGCGCTTTACTCATACGAACTTACAATTTTATAGCAGAAGGGCACAACTTATTCTCAATGAACGTCATTTTCTTTTTCGTTACATTTGATCGTTGCTAGTCTTTGTAAAAGTATGTTGAAAACTACAACTGTCCAAATATGCAGTGATATGACGGTCACCGAATGTAAGGAGTAAGATTTAGCTAGGTATTCCGTGAACCGACTTCAGGCGAAGCAGGTGTTGTGTTACGCTCAATTACCGCCTAATTCGGAATTGGGCATTGTGATCAACTTCCCTGTTATACGTTACTCAAGTGGTTTTATACACGAAATAGAATATCATATATCTCCACAAAATATCTGCTTATATCTTCTCTTTGAGCTTTCACAGATTCACAGAAACTAGTCTACTCGTACTAAGTTACAAAATCTTAGAATCAGTTGAGCCAAGCCTCGATGCAATCTATAGACAGCTTAACTGATCCAGTAACTGCCAGTCGAAATTCCGACCAAGATGTTAGCGGCATATTTTCATAATTTTTACAATTGGTCAGGTAAATTCCTGACATCGAATTTGTTCTCAATTTGTTCTCACAATCTTTGGAGTCATCGTAAACCTGTCATAGTTTTAGCATTAGATAAACAAACAGCCATTTGTTTGTTTATCGTGTGCGCCCTAAGGGTCTCATAATGAGGCCACCAGCTCATCATGTCGATGCTATTGACAGGCCGAGTGAAAGTTCGGAAGCTTTTGAAGATTTTGATCTGGATTCGATGGACCTATTTGTACTGAGTTTGATTATTTTGATATATTGATATAACGTGACTAGAGGAATGCGATAGTTCAAGTTCTTGAATTGGGGAAAGTGTACCTACATGACTGACTAATAAGGGCTAGTTTCACCTAACTTTATCTAACAGAGCGTTAGTTAATTTGACATCAAATTCAGTACGAGAAATAACAACGGATTAAATATTTAACAGACCGTTACGATTGCTTTGTGCTCCATCATGCACTAACAAAGTAGACATTGTAGAAAATTAAAAATATGTCACAACAACCAAAAATCCGAGAGTGACAGAGAGCCGTTTGTCTGCGCAGAACACAATTTTGTACGAAAAAGCGTTCACTGCGCTGACAAACGGCTAACGGCCGATTTATTACCCAGCTGTTAAACTTGACTTTGGTGAAACTGGCCCTAAGACAAAAATGCTTATTTGTCTTAGGGCCAGTTGGGCTTGTATTACAATTAAAAAAAATATCACCACGACTATATCGCCAAGGTGCGGTGGAGATATAGTTTTGTAATCCAGATCCGTTGACTAAGGAGGTAGACATTTCCAAATACATGGCACATTTTGCAGAAGTTAGCACTATATGTAAATAATGCTGGACTTTTCACACAGCATCATCTAGCCCCAAAGTAAGCTTGAGCTTGTGGTATGGGTTAGATGACTGATAAACTACTTATATATTTTTGTTTGTAAATACATACATATTATACATAGAAACACCCAGACCCGAGACAAATATCTGTAGGTCATACAAACATTTGTCCCGCGGCGGGGATCGAACCCGCAACCTTCTGCATCGCAGGCGGACCTTCGCCCACTGCGCCACAGAGGTCGTCAAATAAAATAATGCTGCATTTAACATCATCATTTTTCCCGTAGTAAGCAGAGCTTTTGTTATGGGAACTACGTGATGAATTATATTACAACTGTACACATGACACAAGCACAAGATAAGGTTCAAAAGTAGCTACTGCGCTTGTGCAATTGCTTTATGAAAGTAGACAAACTTGTACAACTTATAATCTTCAACAATATCGATAAGATTCTGGTTTTGCCAAATGCAGAGACATCTGATTAATCTTTATGCACGTGTCCTGTAACAAGTATTAATACGTCATCCGTTTAGGAGTCCGTATACGATGAATACAAATACCCACGGCTAAGCCCCAGCTGTTGTTGTGCCGACGATCAGTTCAACATTTATGAGCTGTTCTTCTTCTTTTCGTGTAGTCAGTTCTTTCGTAACTGAGTGGTGAAAACTTATGAAGTGCGCATCAAAGAGAGGAGCCTCTTTTTTTCTTCAGTCAGATCTTTCGTATTGAACCGTAAGAGTGGAATAGGGCACAGATTTTATGAGTGGAAATACTATGGCCGCTATAAAAAGTCGTTTCTTTTGATTTGATTTCGATGTCCTTATGCAAACGATTTATTTAAAAAAATATGAGATGTTAAATATTTTATGGGTGGGAACTCTTGCGTAGTGTGACTCGCACTTTACAGGTTTTTTATCACAAAACTGATGAAGCCATCTGTTTTGCTCATCGAATTAAAGTTGCCATACAGACTGGCAATGCAGCCAGAATCGCTTCCGACTGGTCAGTGATTTTGATCTTGTTGAGAAATTAGACATTGTTGTTTCTGTGGATTTTGTAATACTTATTTTAAATGTAATTACCTACATATCTATTAGATATTATTGTTATCATTTCTTAAACTTACAGTGGCAATTTCAAAATGCTTATAAATTACACGTCTTTTTTATTTGACCCACATAAATTCTACGAGTAATTCGTTATTTCATTACATCATTGTAATCGAAACCATGTTTTATTAAGCGTTATTGTATTTCTAAAATTCAATTACTTTGGCTCGATATCAATGACTACTTCCTGCCCCTGCTTTTATTACAAATGCATTTCCGATTGAACTGATTCGATATTTATTTAATCGATTTGCTTTATTTTGATCTCGATTTGTTTCTCGATGACAAGAACTGCCAAAACTAACACGAGAAATGTTTTATTGGCTGTTGCGTAAGTTTCCTAGACGACCGTAGCAAAAATTTTAATTTGACGATTTTATCTTTCACTTGTCACTTCTTATTTAATGGTTTCATAATCATTACTTGCTTTTAATAGTACTTACTTTAACTGCTTTAACTTGAATTTCGCAAGATTTTTTCGAAATGTTGAAATACGGAACTTCAAGTGTTTGAAGATAGTTCTCGTGACACCGTTTGATCGATTGAGATCTTTTTAGATAAGAACTGTGAAATGGGAACGGCACTTTTGAATGCCACTTTATCAAAATCGTGTGGACGTTTTTATACTCATAAAGTAATAGCCACCATGCTGGTACTGTGCCACTTCTTTTATGACCACATTAAAATAAGCCAGATGAGCTACAAACAGTTTTTTGTATGTCACTCTATTAACGCTAGTCACAGCTTAAAGTTCACTATGATATCATCCTTGGCCTTGATCCTGATGGCTTGTTACCACATTATCTTGAGATCTTTAATTATAACGGGCTTCCGAGAATCCTGGCTCAATCATCAGATCACTTCCTTTTCAAACAAAGTTGTCTCGTCTCAGAACGCTCGTCGACAACAAAAATAGAAGTTGAACCGTCGTGCAGAAGAAAAAGTCCTGCCAAATACACAAAAAAAACTAATCGTTCCATTCCACTCTGGCTAATGCTCGGAAACTATTCACGTCGCGTTAAGTTTATCCTGCGATAAGAAGTGCACAACGGCCGAATTGTGTCCGTCTCTTTCTTTGTGTTGGAGTTTTTCCTCAGTGAGGGAGATAGGGAGGTAGGGCGCCCTCCGCATGGCCGTTGATGTTTAGTTTGAAACGGAACGGAACAGTTTGCTAGTCGCCGGCACCGCGCGCGGCCGACTCGCGCACCCCGTCCGTACCAATATATCGAATTATTTTTATACCTTAGTCTAACAAATAACAAAGTGCCTTATTAATGGATGTGATGTGACGCATGGAATGACCAGCACGAAGACTGAAATAAGAATTAACAGCGTGTGGATTTTTTAACACGTTTGTGTCCTTTTGGTATAAAAGTTTGCTGAAATTGTCTTACCGTTTTTATTTTATGCCTTTGTTGTGCACGTTTCCTTGCCGATCGGCACGAGCCTTTAATAATAATAGTGCACTGGAGCCGAAAACCAGTTTGCTGTGCGGTTTGGCTGTGGTTATCCAGAGTTGTATGCGGGTGCCTTTCTCGGGCGAATTTCGGAGCATCTGCGTTCCTTCTATGGCCGCCTTCTTGATTTATAACACTCGTTTCGACGTTATTGTGTTCAATATTATCAGTAGCAAGTATCAGCTTATCTAGCATATCAGTCAGTCTTTGTTTATCGTAGATATTTGCATGTTCACTGAAGTTATCGATTTATTTACAACACTGATTACCTTGACCGTTCTACCGGTAACTTTCTGTCTCGAGGTTAATCGGATCCTGAATGCACCTTGTGTAGTTCACACAATTAACATTATTTGTCCATTCTAAAACTTCCACTACAGCATGACTAATATCTTTGTGACAGTCACAAAGTTCTGAATCACTGAATCAGGCAGCGCTTGCAAATTTAACAAAATCACAAATTAACGTTTTATTAATTCCCATCTACTAATACCTGATGTCCGGCTGTGTGTTAGCAAGGCCTAATGTCTTAATAAACTCGAAACCAGTCAAACACATAGCTTATGTACAATTAATATCTGCCTCCAGATATAAACACCAATTAATTGCCTCCATTTCTCCTGGTGAGGATTCCGCTGGTTTACGAGCCTTCACATTTCTAATTAGCTTTTACGTCCATATTATTCCCAGTTTAAACTGTCCGTAAATCTTTCAACTTGGTTTCCCTATAGGTACATATCTGGTTATTTCAAAAAACTTCGTTCAAAACATCTTAAGTTTTCTTGCCACTTGTTGCGCTTCGCTTCGCACTCGGACGTGACTTCACCGCTTTATATTTTTTACTTATCCAACTCGCAATCTTTTTAAATTGCCCAATTCACCTTTGCAATGGAGTTTTTTTATCATTATTTTCAATGTTCTATGTTTTCTGTGATTCATTGAGAGATTGTGTAATAATGGCTGGCGTCCAAAACTTGTCACCCAGAATCATTATTTCCATGAAAGAAAACGGATATTAAGGTTGAGTAAACCAGACACTCTGTCGACGAAGATTTATGTAATCTTGTTTGAGTTGGCGAAAATAAATGCTGAAATGATAATAAGGAACGCTACGCTCTATCGGACGCTCAGTATTTAAGAAATTGTATAATTTATACTGAATCGCCTGCCGTTGGTCACAAACTGAATTTGAGTACCTATGCGTTTATTGTATATGAATTGGAATTTACGAATAGCTTTTTCAATAATAACATTCTACTAAATTCTAACGTTATATTTCTCAACTTGGATACTCATAAAACTTTGTAGGTATGTCGGCTTTTTGACTAGCAAAGTGTTTGATTTATTACTCAAAACAGCAAAATAATGTGGGTCGGCAAAACTAGACTTTTACGAGCAATTTTGCGGTAATTTTTTGCATGTAAAGTTTCTCGAGCTCTCTCCCATTTTAAATACATTTTTCCTTTTTCAACAATTTCATTGTTTATAATTAAAACTCATACTTTACGCTCGATAGTTTCGATCATAAAACAGCGTTTCATTATTTATCACATCTTCATTGTTTGTCTAAAACTCAATAAACGTTTCTTGTAACTTTTATTATATTTGTTGCATGGCCGAAACAACTTCTATTTTGAACCTTGTTACAAGGCGTTAGTGTCTTATTTGAAGTCTTCGAAGGGCACCCGCTTCTTATTTTTTTTGTGTGCCAAGGACAAGTTCCGTTAATGTTATTTCGATAAAAATGTTGGACGTTTAGTTGTACAGTTAGAATATAAAGTATTTAATATTCTCCTGCATGGATTGAAGTTTTCTATTACTTTTAATGCATAATAAATACCAAAAGGACGCTATAACATCCATGCTTTTAGACGAACAAACGAACAAACAAGTGACCTGGCAAGTGCTCTTAGAGAAATAAAAAGTACAAAAAGTTGAAGATAGTTTGAAATAAACGAATAGTTTTGAAACTGGATTTGAACTGCATTGCTGAGATGACTATGACTTCTGAAGGACTCTACGTATTGTATGATGATACAAATCAATAGGTAAGTCTTATTTAAAAAAAAAATAGAACAAGGCTACCTAATCTATCAGCTGTTTTAAAGTGTAAAACACGATAAAGGTTTTAGTCACGCATCGTTAACCCATTGAAAGTTTTGCCTCCAACAAACCTTTAGGCCCTTATTAAAATGTGTAAAGTAACGCCGGGTGTAACTTAGGAGCAACCATAAAATTTTTGGAGTTTAAACCTTGCGTAACTTTACACCACGTTTATTAATAAGAGCCTTAAAGACTCAATTGTTCAAATTATGCATTTTATGTGTTCCTGTATTGTTGCAATTGGTATCATTCCGAAAGTCTATTGTGAAATCACTTTCACTAATTTGTATCAATCTATCTTCATTTTTAAGGGATTCCCTTATACATCAGACCTTTCATCTTTGGTTGACTGATTGGTCATTTATCTTTTTGTAACTTTCTCTCGCTTTGTATAATGTACAAGTACAACTTACGATGTAAGTGATAGTTATGTATAATGAATTTGTGGTGAACTCTTCTGAGTATGTATATAAAGCCGCTAAAAAGGTAGCTTAAAGGGTTTCAATCGTCATGGCTTATTTTTATTACAGTGATCGTTAATTTAACCTCTTCAAAGAAAGCGCTTGTTGCTTCCAGTAGTACCCATCCGCTTCTTAGTAACATCTTCACTTTACTTCTACGATCTATCAAGAACGGCTAAGCAAGCTTCATCACCATTAGGCTCTTTTTATTTTTTGAACGTTTCTAAATTCCTATTTAAAACGATAATCCATTAAACCAACTGTTTTGGATTTCAGCACGTATTTAGATATTTTTAGATAACTATTAAACAGATTTCGTTAGTTGACTCACTAACCAATTGACCTTACTCGTTTCGCCAGATTTATGGGTATTAATTGATGGATGTATGATAAGAAGCCATTTGTTGTATGGCCGGTTACAATTTATGGATGAGATAGTTTTTGAAAGCATCAATTGCATGAAGTGTTTTGGCCTGGTTATTTTAATCGGGTGCTTGTTAAAAATCCTAATAAACATATTGGCAGGTGTAAGATAGACAGACATAAAGTAAAACTTTACTTTTTACATAGTGTTCCAAACACGTATTTTCTGTCAACTTTAGTTGCAAAACAAAAATGGTCGCTACAAAAGGACCTTTTATTATAGCGTGATAACTGATAATACTAGCCTATGTTCAATCCATCGTCTTAATCTTAATTCTTTTTCAGTGAAATAGGATTACGAGTTAGGTACTCATCCGATTTCGGAGATACAACCACTTCTTTTTTGTAAACTTTTACAATTAACCAGCTGGCGGCCATGTTTAGTGGATCCGGCTTGTAACTCTTCACGGCCCACTTCCCACTTTAATTCAGTTTTGTTTTTCATTTTAGTCGACTGTCGCTTAAATTAATTATTTAGACAATTGCTTAACAGGTGATCGAGCTTGGTTATCGATTGGCTTGTTAAGGGGAACTGATATAGGTAGGCTTTTCTTGTCTTGCATCCGCATTTTTGTTGTTACATGATTCCGATTCGGTAATGATTATAGGTATCGTAGGTATTTCTCTTGCTTTTGATACACTTTTAAAACGCACGATGTACCTTCATTTAATAACGGGACGATACAATAGTGCGTACCTTGACGTTTTTACTGGGTTGCATTGATTGTGGTCACGAGGCTCTTGTGACGTCTTAATATTTTATCCTGCTGCGAGAATCAAACTTGCACCTCTTGCATATCAGTCGAACACTTATAATTTAGTATACTAATTCCCACGGGGAAGCCAGCTAATAAATTGGTTTGTAAAATATCCTGATCTAGTGACCATTACCAGTTTGTATCAGTAACTTGTCCATCACATTTGCGAACCAAATAGCCAGTTGAAAGCGTCTGAAACGTAATCAAAGTGCCGTTATGTTGCAGTCAGTTGTTATCCAGACTAGGTCAGTTTTTGTGGGCTGTAGGCTTTTCAAATTGATGTCTTTGTTGGTAGATTTGTAGAGAGAAAATGACTGTCGATTTATCAACAACTTCTAAAAATAAATACGTTTTGGGTACACAAAAAGAGAATCACTCAATGTATTCGTGTACGTTTCTAGAGGAACGCCCGCGGCTTCGCTAACCTGGAACCATGATTTTCCCCATATCACCTTAAACTTAGGCCTTTACATCTTCAATAGATGATTTATACAGCGTCAGGAGGCAACCTATGCCTACACTTAACGGGACACTGTAGTGCCTGGGGCATTGTTTGAGATGTAATAGGCTTGCCCAGCACCTAAACCATCCTCTCAGCTTAATCAGCCTGGCCCACAGGAAAGACAACGTCAATACGTGTGGAGCTGACAAAGCTGTGGATTTCCTCACGATGTTTTCCTTCGCCGTTAAGAGCTCGTGTTAAAGCGCATATAAATTTTACGAAACGAAAAATCTATTGATTCACGGCTGGGATTCGAACCCACGACCTTCGTATTGAAAGTCGAGGTTCTACCCCATTCGACCAACACGGCTCATTTCACCCTAAGGAGGTTAAAAATCCTTCTAAATAATATAATACATACATGCAATTAGCCCCGACTTCACCCGGATATACTATAGCCTATGCCCATAATAAATGGACCTTTCCAACGGTGAAATCAATTTTCAATAAGTACAGTAGTTCCACAAACGCAACTCATAAAATTTGCATACTAGCACTCTTTATACACTGGTTTACGTGAATAGACCAGACTCAAGATACTTAATGACTTACTGATGCTACTGTTCAATCGGCAACACGTTTTAAGACGTAGGTTCATTACCTGTCCAGGACAAACTCATAAATAAAATTGTATCCTGGTGTATCAAGTCACAAGCTTTATTTACGTCTGGATGGAGTTGTGTGAAATATCCACAATATTTTTTAATGATTGAAAGAGGGAGGCATTTGGTTCGACTAGCAATGGACCAGAAACAGTGGCGTGAAAATGAGGTATATGTATAACCAGCATTGAGTGGTGGGCTGAATAGATAAATAGATTGAACTCGTAAACATCATGCATCGGAAATGAAATCATCAATGCCAAAACATTTGCGTCTAAAGACACGAACAAATACCAAATTACAAAATTCTTGTGAAATATTTCTAGATTTCTCTATACGGAACTCATATCCTATTGTTCTAATATAGCTTCCTCATTTGGCTTTCATCTTACCGATTCGACGCGCATCATAAAAGTAATAGGCTTTTCCCATGTTACATCTAACATTCCTAATAGATTCCTCGGAAGCAAAATATCGTATGTAATTAGAGTAACTGAGTAGTTTCCTACTTTTGATAGTTTCTTTCTTCGTAGTAAAAAGTACTTAGGCCTTTTCATCTTTACTAAAGATATACATATACAGAGTCAGGAAGCAACCTACCTATATCTACAATACACTCAACGTGACGTTGTAGTGCCTGTGTTTTTTTTTATAAATGAAATAAACTTGGTCTATCATTTTGGTATCTCCAAATTTTTTTGAATAATGCCGCTTAAAATATGCTCCATAGCAATGCTGCTAATCTATGTTTGTTATTCATAATTCATATCTGAGCACATGGCATCGCGTTTGATAAGAAAATATTGGAATTCAAGTAAGCCTGATACACATTTTTCCAAGCCCTTATAAATACATGTACTTTTTACAGTGCTTTTGGACTAAAAAAAGTATATATTCATCTCACAGTATTCAAAATATCGTTCCATGAATATTTTTTGTATCGTTCTTTTAGATGTATAAAAATATAAAGAACGTGAGTGTCATGGAACCTCCGTGGAACACTCGGTTGAAACGAAATTTCAACTTTGACATGGGACTTCTTTCGCCAATTTTGAAGGAACTAGTGGCTCTGCTATTTTATTTAGTTTTCTCGTGTTTTACTAGGTTTTATTATGTAATTTCGGTGGCATTTTACTAATGAAGCTTTGGATACGTAACAGGAGATTTGGCAAATGGAATGGGGGAGTATTCAAGAAGTTTTCTCATTTGACGAAAGATTTCCCTTGGAGTTTTGAAAAGACAAGCCGCCATGTTTTTTCAATTGACTCAAATTGACGTGACGTAATACATATTTTGAAGAAAGATTTGAAGGGAAGTCAAAGTCTAAAGAAGGAGAAGGAATAAAAGAAGAAGAAGAAGAAACCAATAAATGAAGTGAAACCATAACGAATATGAAGACCTATATGATGAAGACCTAGACCTAGATGATGTTTATTACCGATTGGGCGATATAGTCGCTCAGCGACAAAGCCCTTTTTTTTGTGAATAAATAATAATAATAATAAACTTTGACATCAATTGGTTACCTAGTTGTAAATATTTACTATCTACTTATTTTAATTAGTTACTAAGCTAAGATGTTTCTGATTGGGCGGTATAGTCGCTCAGCGACAAAGCCGTTTTCTGTTTTGTTCGTGTAAATAAAAAAAAACTTTGACATTTGGCATTTGTCAAATAAATTATTGTCAAATATCAAAATCCTAGAAATGTCACGCAAAACAGTCCATAGATTGACGAAGAGCGTCAATCTATGGACTGTTTTGCGACTGCGCACTGTGACGTTTTGACCTATGTATGTGTCGTCGGGTAAAATAATTTATGTCCCCCATCCTCGATACCGTCCGAAAAGGAACTTCGTTCCAATAATAAATAGGTATCATAATTGTTTTTCGGTTCAGAGGCAGATGACCCAACAGTCGTCAGCTGTAGGTAGACAATAATAGCGAAACGTGTGTTTCAAACCTCAAATATCATATCCGCAAATACACAGTCCGGCACGCGCTCCACATAGCGAATGTGGAAGTGGACGAATGGAATTTGTATCATTCACAGACTGGTTTACTACAGATCTTTATTCGACTTGAAGTTCAACTGCTTCAGTTACAAACGATACACTTATTCTTGTCCTTAAGATATTCTTGTCTGAATCTATCTTTTTAGTAGTATTAAATGTTTTGTTTATCATTTAGAAGACAACTTATATCAACTAATTAGTTTAATCTCTTCAAAAACGTGCGGTTTAAGCAAGAGGAAAATAGTCCGATTATCCAGCGACCTACCAGTACTATAATTTTATCATTTTCGTCGCTTATTAGCACGGAATTATAAGAAGTACGTCATTGATATATTTTCTTTCATGTAAACCTTATTAATCATCAGATTGCTAAGTATTACAAGCTTCTGTCATAATATTGTCATAGCATTGCAATGTATATCCAATGTAGAAAATTCATTCGCCATACACTCTGAAATGGCATATACGAAATGTACAATTCCTCTCACTTCCATTAGTTCCATTAAGCCTGCAATCATACCTTGGGTTACAATAGCCTTCGTTGGTAACCCTGAGATGAAATGTCTCAAGTGTGTAATTTCCTATCTGACCGCAGCACAATAATGTATTTCTGTTGCATTTGAAAACATGAGAGCTCTGAGTATTTGAAAGGCGAGACCGCTTTCGAGCTAAGTATCTATTTTATATATTTCTTAAAATAATTAGCATCTACATAGACTCAAGAAGTAGAAAATAGATATTTTCATGAAACTGAGCATGCTAAGAAGCGTTTTGGTCAAATCGGTGGTCCATCTATTATAAATTTGCTTAACGAGCGAATTCTGATGATTTTCAAATTGAATGTAAACACCAATAGACTATTTTGTCTATCACACCAAAATTGTTTGATTGTCCGTTTCATCGTAAAATTTAAGAACATCTTGGAATTGGCACGTATTGACCATACATTTGAATTTGTTCACACAGCCTCTTGCCTTGAAACAGTTGCGTGAGTCTCGCAGTAATTAAGGCTTTTGGAACAGAACTGTTTTGAAGTGCCGATTATAAACCATAAATTAGTAACGGCTTGATGGATGATAAGAGCGATGACGGTTCGTGGCTTTCAAGCTTTTCGCGATATTTCATCATTTTTAAATGTTAGTTTTGTCTATAAACGGGATAAAATATCTTTCTTCCATAAAATAAAGAAGGGTTTATGATAAAGATTGGAAGCAGGCCATTGAACCTTTTCAAGATTGATGTTAATACCTAACGAGGTATTATCATATCATATTTTAATTCGTTATTGAAAATGTTTCTTATGCAAGCTAAAACATTTGCTTCTAGTTCGTAATAACGGCACTTAATGATCGGTAAACTGACATTATTAGAAGTACAAATATCTTGCATCACGAAAATTTCTCGTTAGAGATGTACAAAGGGCTTTCTAATTGTTCTTGTCCCACAATAGATCTATTGTCTCTTAAATTGTGATGTTCTACATGTACCGATGCAGTTTAAAGAGAGTAGGCGGTTTATTTTTGAGCTACAATACATTGTGCGTCTTGTGGGACCACCCACTGGATACATCTATTTTATCACCAATTCATATCTTATTTCGTTCGATATTCATATTGAATGCTCTGAAGACTAGTGATGCTTATTTCCCTTCATGTCCAAATTGTTTTTCAAACTCAATAAAATTGAATGTTCTTAGAGTGTATTCTAATATCTTTATATAAAATGTCTGCTATAATAAATTCTTAACTACAAATGTGATCGTCCATATCTTTGATATACCCTATCTATTTACATTTACCCAAAGAGTTTGTTTACATAAATCCGTCCTGCCGATGTAACGGTTAATAGGTTGGTCTGTGACAAGTTAATAGTTTCCTCTCCTTTTAGAACTGATTCATTCAATCGTGCTTCCTGCTTAAGCAAATTGTCCATCGCTTTAATTTTTTTTAGTTTGCTGATTATGAAGCTGTAATCTACCAGTCCCAAAAATAATTATGAGAGAGAGATAAACCCAGTCTGAAACTCATACATATGTACATAACTCTTAAGATATCTGTTTTTGGTCTTTCATATTGTCTTTTGTATATCTACTTTTGTTTAGTAAATTATATATGTGGCATCAACGTTACAGGTTAGAAACTAGTCATATCTGAAAATTGTATACTGTGGTCTACAATTTTGTAGGTCGCAAACGTGACGTATCATAAATATCTATGAGATATCCTTCTTGATTGTAGGCCCTGAATGCCCTTGAGCGCAACAATAATATAGCACAGATTTAATAAAACCCTGGTGGAGAGAGCTGTAGTGTTAAACTGCATTTTGGAATGAAGCTGGTAGTAATTTCCTGATCACATCAGTTTGCCGGTGTAAAAGATTATAGCGGGTAATGCACTATCATCTTTGACTGTATAATAGACTATAACTTTCAAGGTATCATGAGCTATAAAACAATCCACTAATAATGTTATAAATAACAATATTTTATTACATTTTAAGAAAATTGGTAAAATTATTAAACACGTTTTAAAAAAAATAGAATTTTGTACGATTTTTTCAACTAAGTATATCTATTTTAGTCGGTTTAATTTGTTTAAATTTTTATAAGATTTCTTAAAAGTGAGTTCTGGTATGTTTTGGCATTGGTAATTAGAAATTGTTTATTGTTTTTTTCATTGTTAGCGTTTGCTATCTATAAAATCACGCCTCTTTCCCGAAGGGGTAGGCAGAGACCACGGATCTCCACTCGCTACGAATATTATTTAGAGAGCTATAATTCAACCGTATAAGGAAATATCAAAAATTTACCGACAGTAGTTAAAACCGGTGAAGTATCAAGTGTAATATGCTTCCTTCCCAAGTGCAGCCTCTCCCCGGCCATTACTTTGTTGGATCCAAGTGAAAACACTTGGAAATTCACGATGGAATTACTAGTTACAGATTTACGGCATGACCGTACTCCGTTACGCATAACGCACTCGACGATGCTATCATATTTCACCGTTCGCGTTCCTGGTTTGTACAAGCCAAGTTTATGCCCGTAATATAGTTTCTCATTAGACTTGTATTACAATTATTAGATGGCATAAACCCATTTTGACTTCATAAACATAACTTAGTGTTTAGCTTACGTAAATATTGTAATAATTCAGGACATTTCCGTCTTGGAATTTATGTGACGTGAAAAACGACGTCTCTTTCTCTTATCGTACAAAAAAGTCGAGTGATCTACTCGTTCGAATTTATTATTGCTTTCCATATAGTATGTGTGCATCTTCTATGACATGAGCCTAAAAAAATAACATAAATCTTTAATTTCAACTAGCACTTGCTTCGTATTTATTGCATGTTTGACTTCTATAAAATTTTCCAATAAAAATGAAATAAATTTCTTCAATCTTTCTCACGATCGTTTGATTTTGTGTCGCCTTATCTGGTCACAGTTCTTTCGTTCTTCGATTTGGTCATGATCATCCATTTAGTCATGATCAAATAAAGTTTCTTACGCAGAGCATTACCAAAGTCGGACTATCATGACTTTACAAGAAAACATGTCATTACAGTACAATTGCCATACGTTTGATTGATCTCTATTGTGCCATAGATTCTGAGAACTATAATCTTTTGATTGCTATGGGATTACTATTACTGAATAAATTAACGGTTTTGTCAGATCTTAAATGTGCCTCGTTCTACAAAGATTTTGATCTTTTTTATATTATTAATATTTGTAAAATTGCACGCTATTATAACATGGCATTCAATGGACATATTATTTATGAAAGTAACATCTCTGTACCATGTATTTTTAAAAATAAATTCTAATTTACTTAGTACATTTCTGCAAGCTAACAGTTCAATGACCTGTTTATTATTAGAAAATTCATAGAGAAATGTCTAAAACACTATTGTTATCGGTCGTTCGTACCATAAAACTTTATCTCCATGTTTAATTAGTCCATACACTATTCAAACAGCTTCCGGATCTAGCACAGAACAAAACTACTTTATCTTAACAAGTGTCTATTATGTATTCAGTTTTATTACGTTCTGTCCTAACGAAGTGTCGTGCAAGCTATTGAAAGACACACACAATACGCCTAGAAAGACAAATTGAAGAATCCATTCCAACCAACTAAAGCCAATGACATACAATGTTACCTACATTGACAACATTTTACTCGAGACGAAAGCAAGAAATAGGTATACTAAGCACAACGGATCTTTAGCTCTCTGAAGTTAGGTGCAATAGACGATTGCGCAGGTTTGGTAGAGTAAGCGAGAAAGCACGATTTTAGGCGTCATCAAAAACGGGTTCTGCACAGCTACTTTAGAGTGCTAAAAACGATTGTGCGTATTGTATGTAGGTTTTAGAGCAATACAAGAAAAAAATCATTATAGGATGTTAGCAATTTTGCTCGCGTGCTTTCCATACAAATAGTAATTATCATAAACATTTACTATAGTTGTTTTTAAGGTTCTTCTTCTTCTTATCGTGTCACCTGTTCTTTTGAACCAGTGTGGTGAAAGGATTTTAAGTGCGCCTTTTAGAGGCTCCTTTCGTGCACTTGACACATGTTTTCGAACTTTTTTAGGTTCTATGACATGCCGGTTTCCTCACGATGTTTTTCTTCACCGTTTGGGAGTACTGGCATAGTGCACATCAATTTTTCGGCAGAAAAACTCATTGCTGCACGACCGATTGAACCGACCGACGACGGGATTGAACCCACGACCTTACGATCGGAAGGCGGGGCCACTACCACCTACACCACCAGTGCCCTCGTAGTTTTTAATGTAGGATGCTTGCGAAAAATCTGCGCGTTTAAGCCCTACGCGTGTTTCTACACGATTTGTAGCGAGCCTAAGACGGAACATGGGGTTTCTAGAGATTGTTTCCTATGATAACTCCTCAGCCTATAAACTAGCCCTCGCCCCCGGCGTCGCTTGTTTGATGGACGATTGTTCGTTCGAATTAGTCGTTTGCATTCAGAAACTGTCGATCGATATCGCTGGATTTAAAGCCATTTGTGTCTGAAATTAATATATTGCTGGTAAACAATTGAGCTGTGTGTAAATCGCCTTTTGAAATGCTTTGAGTCACTCATTGTTTCATTTTGAAATATGGAGTACCTTAAGGGTCACGGTTTGGTCTTATTTCTTTTAGTTTAGATCATTAGGAGTTAATGTTTTAAATCTAAGCCATATTATTAAAATGGGATAATAGAACGAAATAATACATAATCTAGTTTCATTTAATGATCATCCGTCAGATCATTCTCATGTCAGAGCACATGTAAGTCTAATTAAGTTTATCGGATGAAGTATGAATAGGTGAGATTAACCATTCTAGGCAAGATACCAAGTGTAACAGTACCACACATCTCCCAGGTTCCGTTAGCTTAATAGATGCTTAAGTAAAAACGGTGTTTAAAATCTTCATCCATCAAGCATCTTCGCGCATCAAAGTTGTGTTCGACTGTGCCTAATTAGAAGACTGAAGTAAATTTCAATGGATCGTTAAAATGAATCGGCGTGAGACGCAATAAAGATTTCCTGATACGTTGTACAAATGTACAAGTGACGCCATTGTTTTAGTGAATGGTGAAAATGTCCTCTCGCTTTATTGAAAACTGATGAACTGAAGATAGCTCTTGTCACGATGATGATGTAAGAGATGTAGAAAGGAAACGAATACAGGAAAACACACAGGCTGTTCTAGTGAAGAATACATAAATGTCATCGTAATGTTCGAATCGACGGCGATTGGCTTTCAACCACTCACATAATTATAGTGCTATCTTTTGAAATATTAAGCCACAAAATGTGTATTTTGCAAACAAGGCTCTGATTCAAAAAATGCCTAGTAATTTGTGACATGTAAAATGTCTTGTGCGTGCATTCGTATCCCTTCCATAATTATATTTACAAACACATTACGATATAATGGTGTAATGGTATTATTGTATGCCTTCACTGATATTTAAACACCAACACGTTCAGTGCCAGTGGCGCACCTGCAGATGTGTGTGATGACGTGCTGCGGCAGTGAACGCGTTATCAACGTATAACCCGTTATAAATAGGTCAAAAACAAAAAGCAATTAAAAGTTTCAACATACTTGTGTCCTCTGATGGCTGCCCAATGCTGCCCATCCTATATCCGCTGTTTTAATTGGAAACTGATGCGACAACTTTGTTTGAATATGCAGCAGTACCTACGTTTTCTCCTTTACGGTTTTAATAGAATCGTGTTTAATTTGCGTTTGCACTTCGGATCTTAACCGTCATTTAAATTATTTTCAGATAACACAAAAAATTGTAATTTGCCACACACACAGGTCGTCAACAATCAAATAAACTGGCCGTTAGTGATGTCTAAAATGTGTTCAAGTTCAAAACCCTATTAATTTTCACTTCTTTTAAGAACAAACGCGTGTGACAAATCACATAACATAATACCACAACGTAACTTGATAAGCGTGTTCCTAATTCAAAATTCATTCAAATCAAACGCTTCCTTTGAAACGTGAACTTGATCGGATAACAAACAGACAACACTGACAGTTTGTGTGGTATATATTTTAAGAATGTATGGAGATTGTGAAGTGTTATTCAAACATCGTAAAGTAAAATATGTAGGATGAAAATAAGTGTGGTATGGTACTTACCTACTCATAATTGTATGAAACAAAACACTTTTTTCTTAAACTTCTGTAAATCTCATCACTACACACACAACACGGAGATTTACTCATAAAGTCATAACTTTTATGAAAGACTATTAACTTATCAAGAAATGAATGAGACATTTGAGATTTCTTTAATTGCAATACCGAAGGCATAATACGCCGAACCATACATTTGAAAGTGATAACAAGTTACGTAGAATAAGTACATTACTATTGTCTTTTGTCATTGACCATACCTACAGACAGCTATTTTTATTTATACACCACTAATTTTAACATAGAACTACTACCTATTGTTAGGGATGGTATACCTACTTGCCCAGCATCTAAACTAAAATCGCCTGATATAGTAACTGCCAAAGGTACCCGTACTTAGTTGCAGGAAACAGAAGTACATCCCTATATTGTCAAAGTGCATCTTATAACATTTATTAATTTTGTTCCAGGTAAGCATACGAGTATTGCATACATCCTTAGCATTCTATTTTGAAAGTAAGTGATACATTTTAGTATGCTATTTTACAATTATAAACCAGCCTCCGTTAAAATTAGCTTCCTAGAGTATTAATAATATGTATCAGTTGTTTATCCCTAAATGCCTTATGTAACTTGCAACTTTTACCAGCTGGTTTTCACTTTCTTATTAAGGAAGTTAGTCTAATCCTTTTCAATGGTCCTCATATCGTGTTCCCATTAAATTTTACGGTCTATAGCTAACTGTTATGATGGAGACACGCATTAGGGCTAATCGTACGATCGCAATTTCTATTATGCGCTTTGTTGTAGCCTTTGCGCGATTATCGAGGCTAATGTACAAATAATTTTGTAGTGTCAGTATTCTATTCAAACTTAGCTTCCGAAGCTTTTGTTTGGAGTAGAATTTTTTTTTTCTTTAACGTTACTGATTTTGTAATTAATAATAATAATAAATAATGCTGGTCATTTCAATTATTATTATTTTGTTTGTTTATGAATGTTTAATGTGACCAACCTTTGATCTGATTATAATAATGTAATTTTATAACTAGAGGTCATTTGGTTCTCACGTCAATCATAGTTAGTGAAATAGTAACTAAATATGCGAAATTAGTTGCTATTGCCGTGTGAAAAACATTGAATCTTAATTGTACTTTAAACTGTGCGTTTAGTTTCAATAGTGACGAAGGACAAACAGCTAAATTATTCACTTAAAAATCATCGATACTATCCTTTTCACTCTCGTCAATATTCCTATTGCCATTATAAAATGGTTTGTTTCTGCCATCCCTTTTTAAAATATCTATCGAAAGCTTCCTGATGCCATACTTGGACAAGCTTTACAAACAGAGGCATCTCTCCCACACGGGGGAGGCGTGAGAAACAAACACGAAACGAGATCTTGTTATTGTGGCGCTTCGGATTTAGCTTGCCTTATGAGGCGTAAAATGTGTGGATACAGCCAACTTTGGACTGAATAAGCTATTTTCATCTTTAAAGAATTGAACAGATGACGATAACAGTGTTTCAAAGTGATCCCAGCGGTCCTACTGAATAAATGCTTTTTGACTTTTGACTTTTGACTTTGATACAGAAACTTAGTTATAAAGGATTGTTTTGTAGTAATGAATACCAGCGAAGCCAGTATGTGAAATTTTAGGTCTTTACCTGAATCCACAGATATCTTTTAAAGTTGGAGTAAATATTATAACCTGGAATGGTTGAGTTGTATGTCCCTGGAATAGTATTTAGATTTTTTCAACACGCGATTGAAATCACGGATGAAACCTACTATGCAGTTATTATGTTTAGTCATGATCCTTTGTACTTTCGCAAGATTTAGTGTTTATGCATCGTCTGTGCTCTGGTGTTTCTCGAAAGCGTTAACTTGTCTAGACTTGCAAATAAACAAAACACAGGATGCAGTTGCTGTTCAGTTAAATACATTCAGTTTAAACGTTCTAACAATATAATGTATCTAATATAAGATGGGTACTGGTCAAACCCCGCTTTACCAGATACGACCAATGGCCTGGTCGTGTGCAGTCCTATAAACAAACTAACAACGGAAACTATAACACGTGTTCCTCCGACCCTCCCATGCTTCCTCCCGTACCTCATTAACCAAGAAACTCGCATTCCACTTTGATCTAAACCATGCCACACTGTCATACGGTTCACTATTCTGGGCAAGTAAATACAGAACGACAATGTTACTGTTTTTTGAGACGATACATGCTGGGTATGGTGACATGTTTGATTTATTCTTTGAAGTTGATACCTTCGTCATTAGCGACCGCTGAACTATGCCCATTTTTATGCGGATAACCAATTATTGTCTAAAACGGGTTGTATTTTTTGTCTAGATATTTTTACCGCTATCTTTCTTTTGTGTCGCATATATTCTCAAAATATCTATCTCCTTGGACTTGCCACAATGCCCTCCCAAAGGACTACGGTATCGAACATAGACTAAATACGTCTTTCCCTTAAAATACAATCGCTTTTATTATTCTGGCAACATACATCAGTTTAGTTATATTTTACTAGCACAGAACAATGTCATGCACTTTTACAAATGAAAGTACTTACATCGTGATGCAGCTGTGTACACATCTGCTTGGTTCAATTTGAATAATCAGGCGACTGACCCGAAGTTCTGGAGTTTATTTTAACTGGGAGTTATATTTTCTTGAATGAATGAATGTCATTTATTGTAAAAACAAAGGTATTTGTTTCTGAAGATGTTTAACTTATTATGTAGTCTGACTTTACCTGCCTTTTTTGTTCATCTTTATTTTTACAAGTGATATTCCCGCTATTTGGGATCGGTAAATAAATCATGTCTTCCTCTTCCACTCTCTCTATCAGCCTTAATTTCAACACTATTTTTCATACTCATGTAATTTTTAAAAAGATTAATTGTCATGTACATACACAATAAATATTGACTTAATAACAGTTGGTGCTTGGTTCACTTACTAATTATAATTTGCTAATTAGCATTAAAAAAGTACTTACCTCGTTTGCGCAAAATTTAACACGTTTTCTTGTACCAATTGTACCTTTCACTAATCAAATTAATTTTATATCATCAAAGTAAAACTTTACATCATTAATCGTTTACTTCCTCCGATAAAACAGCGTCTGTATTAACTAATTGCATTTATAATTGTGACGTAATATTTGGGTCAAGTGTTGCCATATGCAAAATCGTGTTCACGATTTCCTTTAGCGGTGAGAATCTGAAGATTACTTGAATATTTCAGATGCATACAATAAGAACTTGTTTGTGCGATTGTGATCATAATAAATAAGTAATAAACATCTTTGCAGAACACACAGATAACTCAGACTTGCTTGAATTGTATAGCTATAAAGGGTGTAAAAAGGCGTCTACCGAAGCCGAAAGGGGTAGGTAAGGTACAGCATCCCAACACACAACCAAATCCAAAAGGATTTTCCGAAAAAATCATTATATCCGGAGAAAACAGCGTTTAAAGATTACTGTTTGCGTATGGTCTTATTATGTTGTCCTAGTAGTAAATAACCGGAAATAACATAAAATGACGTAGCTAAGTAAAAAAAAAATGTTTTTGCTAAATATGTTTAGAATCATGGTCTGATTGCAACATCTCAATTTTCGGTAGTAGTCTTTTTACACCTGTATAAGATAACTCTCGATCAATCAACTCTAGTCACTTCATCATAAAAAAAAACTTTCAGCCATGTTGTGTTCTTCGAATCATTTGAACACTATACCAAAAGACCTGAAAGTCTACTCAACTTAAAAATATAAATGACGAACACTAGAAAATAGAAATGTGAAATGAAAAGCACGTGCGTGACAAAGTGGGTATAAAACGAAAAGTAAAGAATGTCGCGTGAGCGCAACGCGAATTGACGAAATAATTTATTTCTGACCTACTTTTGCATTTGCCCTGTTTAGGGAAATGAAATGGCCATTGCTAATTCCTACCTACTCATAAAATTTCTAGAAGCTATGCAATAAGGTACAATACGATCTTTGTCTGTCTGAAGTTAGATGCACTAAACGATTGCGCAGCTTTGAGCGAGTAGGCGAGATAGCACGATGCAACAAACTAAGCGAGTGAGCGAGGCAGCTATACAACGCTGTCTTCGTCTTTTAGGCGCCATCAAAAATGGGTCTGCGGAGCTACTTCAGATAGCTAAAGATTGGTTGTGCTTATTGTACCTTAGTCCTTTTTAGTTTTTATTTATTTTAGTATTTTCACTATTAAGTAGATTATCTTCGAAATAAAGATATTTTAGTAGCTAGTACCTATCAAGTTGTTGTTGCTTCTAGTTTTCTTAGTCATCCGCCATTTAAAAAAAAGCCGATGATAGGTTATGTCCTCTCGCCTTTATTTTTATAACTATTCTTATTTCTCTGAAGAACTTGTAAAGGTGTGGTCGTTTTTAGCAACATCATCATTTTGTTTTTCGAAGTATGACCAATTAAACCTTTACTGTCGATAAATCAAATAAAACAATTTCAAGAACCGCAACGCTGATCCGCCATTTTGACTTGAGGTCATCGAACCCAGCCATCGAATGGGAGTGAGATGGTTCAATCAGAATTTAGCACTTGCATATGGTAAAACCAATACTTACATATCTACTAATGATGTACTTATAAAATCCGTTTCAACATAATTACTATATTTCACGAAATACACAATTTTTAGAAACAATATTTTGCTTGTGGGTATTCAAAATGTACAGATATAATAATCATCATCATGCTACAAAGAAAACTTCACACTTGTGCTACGCATACCTTTCATAAATCTGTGTATTGATTTAAACACACAAACCCGATAACCAAACAACAGGATACAGAACTCATTTAATAGATAACAATCGTGTTGTGCTAACAATTATCGCGACTAGGAGGGTAGCCGGGCCTCTATGTAGGCCAGGTAAGGCACAGGGTGGCGGTCAACGACCTCACTTACCTAATGGAACTTATGACCTAATTTTTTTCAGATATTGACGTCGTAAATTCGCGGTATGACTAAATGTTATCAGTCTCTCGGGGCTAATTCGTGATCAACTGTAATTTTTGTATTAACTTTGGTTTCTTAAAGCTCTGACATAATTATAAGACTGGTTAGATAGGGAAATAAGAATATAATTTCAAATAATTAGGATTCTAATAATTCGTATGAGCTGGTTGCCAACTAGCAATAAATCCTCTACCATCAACGTCTTCTAGTCCAGAGATTTTATCGCCTTTCATTAGTAGTATAAACTCACGCAAAATATCTTTTGAGTATTCTCCCTCAGGACTTGTGTGATCGATAATCCAGTACCACATATCCATATAAGTTTACGGTATACAAATGAGCAATCGAATTGTACGGGAATGTTTTATTGTCGAGGTGTAACCCACCCTGACACGCAACCCGCACGTGCCCCTTATGTGTAACCGTATTTGTAAGCAATTATGTCAACGTAACGTCTTTTCAAGCAAGAAGGATAGCACAAATATGTGTGAATCTTAAAAAAAAACAAAACAACGGATATACAGATTTTGGACATAGCAAAAAACTATTCGTATTCAAACAAAACAATTTAGATAGATAGATAGATTAACGCTTTATTGTACACAAGAACATAATACAGAGGATACTTAAGAATATAAAAACAATTTAATCAAAATCGAAGGAGCTATGTCACACTCGTAACATATTTTTTCAATTTTTGAAGAATTTAAGTCTATATTTGAAACGCAGCTTGTTGAATTGCTCAGAAACAGTAGCCATGTCGGAGGTCACTTTAGGTCAATGCCTAGAAAAGTAGCTCGTGCGTGGGCGAGTAAACTGCAATGGATTCAGACGGTGACAGATTGATGGACGTGATTGCACTATCATGATTGAACCATTGGCTGATCTTGAAAATTGTGTTATCATGATCAATGAGTTCGATTTTGAAATAATCTATTTCATATATCTTAGCAGATAAACAACCCTATATGTTAAAGAAACATGTTGAGAATTTTTTTTTGATATTTTTGCAACCGTGAAAGAAGATGCAGTTTAATTAATAAACTAGCTAATTATCATTAATTACCAGCCAATTACTAGAAGTCTTGAAGCACATAATTGGGTTGTTACGATTACTTTCATTACTCACTTCATGGCGTGTCCTAGAACTATAAACTTCAGTAGAAAAACACCCCAGGTCATTCACCCTGACCTTTTTAACCTTGTAACAAGAGACTTCATTGAACTGGCTAAAGTACGTAATGACCAGCCGGGAGTTTAGACTCTAAACTTGAAGGAGTACAGTTCATTTTTGAATAGTTGACTAGTGTCATAAATCCACACGACTGTTTGGAGTAATTAGAAAGCTGAGGGTTTCTTTGTTCTAAAGAAAGGGTTAATTTATCATTATTACAATGTGGCTCGAAATCTTATGTTGCGTTCTTGTCTTCTACTAGTTTCTACTTTGCTTTCAAGCAACAGGTACTTGGTTCTTTGCCAAATAGTTCAACATCTAAATAGTTTACTTTCTTTTAACAAGTGTATTCGTACACGAGCCTCAATCTACCTATTACTTGGGTAATTAAAGGTACGTTGATTGCTGGCAGTATTCTATCTTTTTACTCGTAATTACTGCTAGCAATCAAATATCTCTTATTTTCCCTTTTTATCTATGATTCCGCTATCTATTATGTAGGATCCTTGAAGTCTGCTTAAGAATAAAGAGTTGTGTGCGTCCTAAGTCGGAAATAGACTAATGTTTACTGTGCAGTTCGTGGAAAGGAAACTATACCTCCATTAGTGTTTCCTTTCGAGAACAGATATCATTCACGTTTAAGGAAATATAAATTTAGATCCTTCTTATTTGGTTAGAAAAGTTTCGGGAAATGTGACAAAACGAATTTCTATCAGAAGTTAAAATTCAGACTTTCATTCCTTTAAAAAACCTTTTTTTTTTGTATTTGCCTCGTCTTTCAATAATTTTGAAAGTTATTACAACATAAATCATAATAACGCGTTAGTGTGAAATCCCCATGACACTATGCTTCATTTATCAAGTGCAAGAAGTAATGACTTCACGCTCAACATGAGAAACAACATCATCTTCTGATTCGTTATTGGTTGTTGACAGAGTAACCACTACACCTAAAGCATGGCTGCACTTAATTTAACATGCTGTAATAATAACTGACCCGTTTTCCGCACTAGCAGGATGCAATGCATCGTCTATTTTTAGTTGTTTCTTAGTCATTGTATTCTGTACCGTCTTGTTTCACATTTCAGTGTTCTGAAACTTTATCAGTAATCATCAATCAAACATGCATAATATGTTATTCTTAACTCACACCTCATATTTTTTATCGAACTTATGTTTTTGTTCCAGATATTTTGAAACACATACAATTTTGTAAAACTTAGCCTCTGCGGTTTAAAAGTTAAACTAGTATTTGTAAATAAGTCGAGTAAACCTAACCCCAGTCTAAGTAAACTTCAAAAGACTACAGGTTTACTTGTTCTGCGTATATTAGACGTACAACAGTTTCCTAAAACAAACAAAAGATCACACAAGCTCGCTACTCCGCGAATTACAAAAATACATACTTTTGTGTATTCAGATCTATATACAGATGTGTATATCTTTGTGTTGTCCTTGGTTTCCTGCCTTTGTATAGTTGAGTATATTGACCAGAAAGTTGTTGCACATGATTATGGGTTATATGTAATACGTGACTTGACTCAGGCTTGCAAAGGTGCGAATAACTGAGTGAGCTATTTCGTTATTATCGTTACTGACGCTTTCCGATAGGAATCAGTTGTCCATTATCTTTGTCATAGGATGGATTTCTTTCTATTTTGTCTCATAATATATCCATAGAAAAGTAAACCTGTATAATTTGTATCTATTCATTTAATCAATTTACTTCCTGTTGGACTAACAGCCCAATCATATTTTGAAATAATTGCTGTATAGCTAACGAGGAGTTTACTGCTTGCTTTAAAATGCCTGCAGCCAGTCAATCATACAATTCATGCGTAACACTGACCTTCGTTGTACCTTCGTATACCCTATTTCTCTACCTACAAAATCGTTTGTGATAATTATCCTTCAGTTTTAACTTGTTAATTGCTTGTTGTGCATGATTTATTAGCCCTTCATATAAATTTGAGCTTATCATCACATATTTTAGAAGGTATACGTTGAGTCTGATTATGACATGCCCGTGACTTTTTAAATGATCTTGCGAAATAAAAAAAAATATAGTGGATCTATTGTCGTTGGGATTACAGTCGTGAAGCTAACATTATTTTTATTCTCTTTAGTATCATAATACTGTGGAACTACTGACTTTTCTTATCTTTATCGTCTGTAATCAATTTTTATCATAATTAGCCAATGTTTATCGATCACAAGAATGTGATTTTACGTATTAATATTTCATTTATAATTTGTAACGTCGCCTTATCTAAGTCAAGAAGGACATAGTACTTTAGCATTGTACTCAACCTCAACTCAAACCATGCAGTTCGAAAAAGTGGGAACTAATCCCTTAATGGATTTGATTAGTGGATCAGAGTGGAATAGGGCCTTGCGTAAATGAGAATTTTATTGATTAGTCATGAAATGATTTCATGCTATCTATGTTTATCAGTTTTATCAGATAGTGGAATAATACCCTACGCATAGAATGCATTGATAGTGATTCTAGATAGTGCCATGTAAACAAGCATCGACCCGATTCTGCATGCTTCGCCATTAAAGCGTTAAGATCGACGTTACACTTGCAGAGACACTTAGCTAGGTACTTTTTGTAAAGCTTGTCTCTCTTAATTGGGTGTGTAGATTTGTTTCTGTGTGCATAAGCGATACTGGACTCATTCGTCCATGGAGCTTTCTGATGCTTACGCACACAGAAACAACGCATCTGCACACAATTGAGACTTACCTGCCTTCGTGAGATGGACAAATTATGACCTTCCAATTAAAAAACATCTTCGAGCGTTTCAGTACTTCACAATTACCATTGATCATTATCTTCGACGTTTGTATTACTCTTTTATTTCTATTAGCAGTATCGAGAAACTCTAGCGAATGGCCATAGATTATCTAAGTCATCGTAAATCACATTACCTGCAGTGAAACCAAATGCCGTATAGTTGACAGTGCTTTTTTCAAATAGGTTAATTTCCTCGCCTACACAAGAATGTTCGTTAATCTAAAGTCTAAAAAAGCATAATAGTTCACACATTAACGCTGGTATTAAACCGTGGGAGGCGCCACATGTGGCTTGCACTATGGATATTATTACCAAAAAAGGAGTTCATTCGTAACGGTTTTACTAATTTTAGGGTAAGGCGTAAATGGCGTCTTTTACTATAATTGTTTACTATGAAAATACCTATGTTATGCGCTTGTATGTTTTTATGTGGGTAAGGAAATTTAAAACTGAACGAAATTCCTCATGCCGTGTTTTATGTGAAATACCTACATAATTGTTTTTTTTTTTCTATTTGCGTAATACCTTAGAATTAATTTACCTTTTCTTTTGTTCACAGGTAAGTGTCCGCCCGAAAATTACCATTCTGTTGTGAAAGGTAAGTACCTTAAAATAATTACTATCAATTATTTTCAACTTAAATTCTCGGAACCATCAATTCCTTTATTCTTTACCAAAACAATTATTCACTGTAGCGCTGAGACAGATTGAAAGTGAGATATTTTCACTGCCACTTCCGGTAAGACAAACTTAAACTCTATGTCATCGAGTGAGTGTGTATTCACGAGTGCATCTGATTTGTCTCTGATAGGAACTTCGAGCAAAGCTATTTATTCTAGTGTCGCGTATCCAATTACAACTGTAATGAATTGAGTCAGCTACCAGGTACCAGTCAGCACTGTTTATATAATCGTGTGTCACATTGTCGTGTAATGGCCAGTGACGTCATCTTCTTTCCTTCCGATCTTCTATTTGCCGCAGTCTTCCTTTTCATATTTGTCACGTGTATGTTCATTATCCTTAATGACTGTCTGGGTGATGAGTTATGACTGGTTATGTTCAAGTTCATCCGTTTTAAACTTTTAATTTACTAAAGCTTTAAGATTAAGTTTTCTTGTCGTTTTCATATGCGTAGTAAATTCTTAAGAATATGTTATAACTTTATCATTCAACGATCATTAACATTTATTATCACTGCTTGTTTTATTATACGTAACAACTTAATTTTAAACGTGTTGTGAGTGTTTAATGGTTTGGTATGTCATTATCATAATCATACCGCCAATTTCTTTCTGTCGTCGTTTTCTAAGTATAAATTATGAGACATAATTTTTGATTGCCATAATGATATGGCCAATAACATCAGTTCAGAAATTATGACATTCACTTTCTCTGCAATGATAATATTAAAAGGGTCATACATAAGACCAAGAAATATACTTAGAACGAAAAGTTTGACTTTTGAAATCTAAAATTACGAATTCACGATTATCCGATAATCGCGCTACGGAACACCTGAAAAAAAAATGATCTATTATGTCATTTTTTAAACTTAATTATGAATGTTTTGATATATAAAATGCTTGGAGGCAAAGTAACAGTTCTCGGTGAATGTCTAATCAAACATTGAGGCCCCTATAGCGGGTCATTAATTAAAGTAAATGAACAAATTAAATAATTACAATATCATGACAGCACTCATAAATTATCACGAACGATTCAACCTGATTCATATCGTCGCCTCGAGCAAAATAGTTCCACCCACTTTCCACTATAGCGCTTTGTACATTTTTCAAGAAGGGCTTGGTACATTTTTTCTCTACATAAATAAGCAATCTGTCATGAAAAGTATTAGTAATGCTTGACATTTCACACAGCATCACTAGCCCCAAACTAAGCAAAGATTGTACTATGGGAACTAGTAACTGATATACTACTTATATAATTTTTTTTGTTTGTAAATACATACATATTACCCGAGACAAATACATATCTGTAGATCATACAAACATTTGTCCCGCGGCGGGGATCGAACCCGCATCCTTTTGCGTCGCAGGCGGGACTTTGCACACTGCGCTACAGAGATCGTCGAAGATGCTTTGGTAGACAGTGCTTCTTAGAAAGCACCTAGATCCTCAGTCACAATTTACTTGTCAATCAGCAATTAGACTGCATTGGTCTTATTACAGTTTACGAATTATCATATAATGATAGTAATTGATGTATCAAGTGAAAGTTTCGGTTCATTATCATGTGGGCTTGGTTTAGTTTTAGGGGATATGGCTAATTATGATTGAGTAGTTTCTAAACAAGCGAAGTCACATGCTTTAATTTGTTATTTGGAAACTTAGCTACTGTTCAACGTCAACTTATTTTGATTTATTGTAATTATTGACATATCGCACCCCTAGAATAAAACTCCGTCAACTCAAAAAACGTCATTTTTCAGAAATGACAAAAAATTGATATCTGCATTACTAGATAAGATAACAAAAATCTAATTATTGTTCCTGAAAGGATTTTTTTTTTAAAGCTTGTTTTATTAATTCATTTGTTTATTGTCTGTAACCAAGCTGTAAAAATCAGTTTTTTTTAGTTACCCTGGTTTTGTAGGGAGAATAAACCAATTTCTTGCGCACTATTTTGAGTTACTTTGGTTTACCTGAAAAAATATTGAGTTACGTTACTTTTCACCTCAAAAATTACATAACTATTTGACGAGTTCTTAGCGTAACTCTAAAACTGGGAATTGTAGTTATGGTCTAAAAAAACAATTATTGTATATTTAAATACAAAGTCAACGTTTATTTACTTTTTAAAATCTCAATTAACTATAAAAACAATTATTTTTATGGCACGGCAAAAATAAAAAAATCTAAAACTCTAAAATGTTATCCTTAAAGCTTAGGGCAGTCTCCATTTTCATTTTTAATGTTAATTCTACTTATGTTCTTAGCTTAATAATAACAGTCAAAGTTGCAAATCACAGTATAACATTTTGGTAGCCTCTAGTAACATTAGTTTAATATAAGCACTGAATTCTTAATCAGTCTAGATTAAGAATTCAAAATCTATACATTATTAAAGAATCTAAACCTACTTAGATTATATTTTTATAGAAACAGTCATAGTACTGTCTTGGAATCACATTTTTGTCGACAAGTTCCTTGATGTCCTTCTTTTTTGCTGCCGATAAAGGATTTTTTTCTGTGTACGCATTACTCAAATTGGATGCACGGGAACGCGTGCACAGGAACTAGCACATGGTGTTCATCGATCTCGAGAAGGCATACGACAGGGTTCCCCGAAAGGTTCTGTGGTGGGCAATGAAAGAGAAAGGAGTGCCTGTGAAGTACCTGCAGCTTGTAAGGGCCATGTACAGTCGACCTTGTACCCATGTTCGGTCCCAAGCTGGCGTCAGTGGTGAGTTCAATGTTGTAGGTTTGCACCAGGGGTCGGCTTTGAGCCCTTATTTGTTCCTCCTGATAATGGATGCCCTGACATCGGACATACAGGAGGAAGCACCCTGGTGCATGCTTTTTGCCGACGATATTGTTCTCATCGGAGAAGACGCAACTGAGCTCTAGAACAGACTGGGAAAATGGCAGGGCAAATTGGAGAGTGTCGGACTGAAGATAAGCAGGACAAAAACCGAGCACATTTTCTGCGACTTTGGTGGTCCATCCAGTTTTGCCCATATTGCCTTAGATGGTGTACACCTACCAGTCTGTTCCGATTTTCGGTACCTCGGTTCAGTAGTTCAGTACAGAATGATGGTGAGATAGAGAAGGATGTGAGAAGTCGAATAAATGCAGGATGGATGAAATGGCGTCAAGTCTCAGGAACAATTTGCGATCCACGTATGCCCCTTAAACTAAAGGGGAAAATATATAAGACGATCGTAAGACCTGTCGTATTGTATGGGTCTGAGTGTTGGGCAACAAAAGGGACGGCTGAACAAAAGGTGCACGTGGCTGAGATGCGAATGCTGAGATGGATGTGTGGAGTGACGCGAATGGACAGAGGAATGAGTACATAAGAGGAAGTGTGAAAGTGGCGCCAGTGAATGAAAAGATGAGGAGCAACAGGCTAGCGTGGTATGGGCATGTAATGAGAAGGGAAGAAGGTCATGTAACTAGGCGAGTGATTGGTATGAATGTTGATGGATTTATGAGTAGAGGTAGGCCAAAGAAAAGATGGATGGATTGTGTAAAGGATGACATGAGTAAGAAAGGAGTGTGTTGAGATGACGGCTGATAGAGGAGAATGGAAGAAGAACACATGCTGTGCCGACCCCAAATAATGTGGGAAAAGGGCAGGAAGATGATGCATTACTCAAATTCATTGCGATATCAGGTGTAGATTCTACAGTTCGTCTGGTCTTTCTTTTGTTCACCCAACATTTTTTAAATTCAGTCTGTGCAAAGGATGTTTTATACTGGCAGGCTCCTTTTCTTTATTGAGCATTTCTATACTAGGCTGATCAGCGCTTTCTGCTTCGTTTTTCTTTTTTCGTATCATCTCTAACATGAGTTTTCCTCGGCTTTTCATCGTCCTAAAAATAAATAAAGATTTATATTCAATAACAAATCAAGTAAAGTCCACCAACTCAAAAAACCCAAAAATACCATCTACTGCTTTTCAAAACTTTAAACTGTTGAAATTATCTAATAAAATATGCCTTACACAACCTTTTTTTTGTGCTAAAAGTATCTATTGCACTAAACAAACACTAATAAATTACATTGAATTTTCATTCAACAAAAGTACCGTATATCGAAATTATCATTTACTTTCATGTAAACCTCACTAATTAGAAATGACAAAAATAAAATGACGATCGTAAATCATCAAAACTCCCGCAAGTCAAAATGAATAACTGTTGTTATCAGGGAAAATTCAGTAAAACTCAATCAACTCGAAATAAAACATTCAACTTACCCAAAAAAAATCACGTAAACTACAGCAACTCAAAATCAACCACTTTGCAAACGTCCTCCACCTACGACCACCGCATGGCAACTCAAAATAGCGGCTTAGTATTTGCGCTGTCCGTGTCAAGTTCATTCAAGTAAAGGAACGTTTGGCGCCATATCTTGACAGCCGTTCAAGGTATCGTTACGCGAGTTATTTTCCCGTGTAGGTATTCTAATGAAGATATTGAAAACGCCACTAAGTCAAAATGCCTACTTTTTGAGTTGACGGAGTTTTATTCTAGGGGTGCGATATAGTTGATCACAATAGCCTTAGGAGTTCCGGTTTGATCACTGATGTTATTATTCAGATATTTCATTAAGTTCTCAAGACAGACAACAACGAGATCACGATAGTTGATGTGTGGTAGACCAGACATACTTCTTTCAGATCTTCTCTTTCTGGTATGTTGTGGGTATTTATTGTTTTACTGTTTCAATTTGATCTTCCTTAAAAACTCCGTCATTAAAATTGAATATTTCTCTTCTCTCAAAGTTATCTTATACATACTTGACGTCAACGACAAACGGCATCTTAAGTAATAATTAGAGTAACAATTTCTCTCGTCTAGAATTGAGAACGGATACGCGCTATCTAAAGGGTCATCTACCACTTAGGCCGCGGCCAACTCTATTGTTTTTAAGATGTATTTATTGATAGCGAGATTCGAATCAGATTTGCTGATGCGAATGTTTTGATCGATTTTCGTGTTCGGAACTTTACTGAAGTGATGTAATAGCCATCTTTGGTATCTTTCTAGGTCTCGATATCCTGTTTGATCAGAATATGAAGCAACTAATGTTATGATATTTATTTTATTTCTTTTTTTAAACACAACACTTGCCAAGCTTGTATTACTTTTAAATTTTATAATTTAGCTTCCGCACGCAAGTTCGCTCGTCTAAGTATCGTCCACCTGGTCTACTGGTTAGGTTTATTTTAGGTATTTAAGTAAGATTTGTTGCTATTCCTCTGAATCTGTATTAAATTATGTTTTATCATGCACTTTTCAGCATAAGAACTTTTTTATCTAATATATAAAATTCTCGTGTCATAGTTTTCGTTGCCATACTCCTCCGAAACGGCTAGACCGATTTTGATGAAATTTTTTGTGCTTATCCGGTATCTATGAGAATCGGCCAACATCTATTTTTCATCCCCCTAAATGTTAGGGGGATGTCCACCCCTAAATTTTATTTTTTATTTTTTAGACAAAATTTTTAATTTCTATTTTTTTATGATACAACATACAAAAATACATACAATCCTCAATTTTCACCCTTCTACGATCAACCCTTATTTTTTAATAGCGATATAATGGAAAAACAACGTTTGCCGCGGGTCAGCTAGTATTAATATATTATTCTAAAAATAGTCAGAAAGTACATCTATTTCCTAAGATAATACCTAAATGAACGTGTATTTGGCATGTCGCAAGCGCAAGAAAGACTTAGGCTTCATCCTACACAATATCTGTCTGTTCGACATGCACAGAGTTATGGCGTTCCACATAAGGGACTTCACTGTTTCAATAAACATTGAAATAGAAACCATTACCTAAATACTTAAGGTTGAAATTGCAATGCTGTTCAGGATCGTGCTATCAGAATCTTATCGATTACAAGTGGGATTGAGGAGTGTTCGTTATTGTTAGATATGACCTTTTCTATATCCCTGTGGTTAATTCTGGATTGTTTATCGGCATGTGATTTTAGTTTAGTATACTGTAAATCATTCGATTCTTAAATGATAACCTTGGTTTTCTTACGACTGTCATTTGAGACCTTAGTATATAAATTAAATCCTTTCATAAACAGCATCCTTCAAGATGCTTATCACAACTTAAGGGACTCAGTAATTCAGTATGTGTACTTAATAGTACTTACTTATTTTATACTTATTCAAGACATGCAAAGGATGCTTTAAATGCATTAACATCATGTTTCACGTCACAAGCTTAATTGATTTTCACTTTTAATGGATACTATCCATATCCATGCTTAATATTATTAATGTGAAAGTAACTCTGAGTTTAGCTTTTACCTTAGTAGTACTTGAGAAGTACCTTTTCGCACTTAAACAGCTGAATAAATTCTGCGTCTTTTGGAATTTTGCATATTTAGGCAGGGCAACGCTAACATATGAAAACAAGTTAATTTTCCAATCTATATTAACTTATTAGTGACGATCTGCGAAAGGCTGCCGGCAGAAGCTGAATGCGTCGAGCTGAGGATAGGCCGCAATGGCGCGCACTAGGGGAGGCCTATGTCCAGCAGTGGACTGCCATAGGCTGATGGGGATGATGATGATGATGATGATGGTTAACTTAAACATGTACTGAAACGAATGTAAGCCTGCTCTGATTGATACTTCTCTACTCAATCGTTTATAAATATTTTAATAGCTCTATTGGTTCATAAAAGATTTCTCTCGTTAGCAATAAGATTTACTTTAGATAATTTATTTATATTATTTTATTTTATTTTTATTTATATATATATATTTTTTTTATTGCTGTTAGATTTACTAGTTAGTTGTTTATTTGGTAATTCAGTAGTTATTTTTATATGAATCCGCTGATTTTCGTTGCTTCTGTATATATTTTTGTGATGCCACATCAAACTTTGCTTATAAATAGTTTTATTTGTGTGGTCTAGTGAGGTACCTAAATCTCCCACACAGACGATGTGACCTAATTTTTATTACGCGTTGAAAACATATGTCGATGGTTTTTATTTACATTCACGATAAAGAGCTTTTGAAAAATAGGTCAGTCGATGTTATTGAACGCTGATTTATCGCTTCTACTTTATTCCAACCTACGTAGGTAAGCTTCCTATCCTACGAAGAAAGATGATATTGATTAAGAAAATCGATCTCACTTAGACTATAACAAATTAAACTTCATTCATAAAAATCGAATTGGTGGAATATCCATACTAATATTATAAAGCTGAAAATTAGAGGATTAGCGAGTTTATATGCTACGTTGCCCAAAACGCAACGATAGCGCGATCAAATTTTTCCTGTGGCGCCATCTATTATGTTGTAAAATGTCTCTGTCGGTCTGTCTGTTTGTTACCTTTTCACGCCTAAACTACTAAACAGATTATGCTGAAATATGACTTGGATAAAGATTATGTCCCAAGGTCGGACATAGGCTACTTCCTTCATGGAGGACGTGAAATAAGGGTTGGAAGTTTGTATGGGGAGTTGGAAGTTCCAGTTTAAGACAACTAGATGGCGTTGCTAACCTATAGCTGAGGTCGAGATGGCGCTATTATTGCATTTTTAAAATTTTCAGAAGATTCTTGCAGTTTTCAGTTCTATCTAGAGGTTTTCAAGTATTTTATTTTGCTGACGAAGTCGCGGGTACAAGCTAGTACAAAATATTTTTCGTTGTAATCGGGTTAAAAAGATAGCCAGGAGTTTGTTAGCCAATAGTAATTCCATATTAAAAGTGTACGATGACATACAAATCTAAAAAAAAAACAAATATTGTGAATATTGGTAATTGTTATCATTGGATAACGTAATGGAGTTTTACCATTCGCTAGTAAAAAGCAATATTTGTTTTGATAGCTATATCAGAAAGTTAACTGACCTTATTTAAGTTAACTTGTGAAGTGAAATTATGCTTCCGGTACACACTCAAGTACGATTTAATCACTTTCATAATTCTTCGAGTTTTATTCTTCGACTTCACTCATGGTTACCAACCAACATAGCCTTTGAGACATCAGGGGTCATCCATTTAGTTAAATAATAATCGAATAAGTAACACTAACAAAATCTTTTTTTTATTACACTCTCATAGTATTTGGCTGTTTGATAATACTCACGTGTTTTAATAATACTGTGTTTTTACAAATACCTTTAGAAACACCATCAGTGATCTGGTATTGATGATTTGTCTTGACACAATATTATAAATTCCATGGCTTTTGTTACAGTTGCGTCAACGAAAACTAATTTGCTAAAGCCATTGTATCTAAGCTATCTAGGCTAACATCTATTGAAGGCATAAAAATCATACAACAGTCATAATTTTCACAATCAAAACAATTTGTTTGATAGTAAACATTCACAAACCCACGTTTGATCCGATGATTTCGACAAAAGCTTTACCAATGAACAAACAATCTATGAGTCTAAAGTAGGCCATTCTATAAATTATGAACGCGTGAGTCGCACATTCTTTTTGAAGCCCAAGGTCGCTGGAAGTGGTCCAGATATTTTTATTTTCATTGGGGCTAAGACCTGTTATTAGATGAGCGATGAGAAGGGCATTCGATGCTGAATCTTTTTTATTTGCTAAGATAGATTAGCCGCGTACCCACCTAGCGCACAGGCTCGCGCGGCAGCCTCGGTGTCCGGATCGCGAGCGATGGCTCCCGCGGCAGCCTCAGTAGTTTTGTTCAATTTACACGAGGCCGCCTCGCGAGGCAGGCTGAGCCATCATAAGTCCGCGAGTATTCGTAATGGACAGTCGTGTATTTTCAGCTGCAGCTATTTTCCTAGCTGCTTATTGTTTAAAGAAACGAATGGACGAAAGAAGCGAATGGACTCCTCCTGACTGCCCATGATATCAAAATTACAAAATACAAACACGGCAAGAGACAAAACTTGAAGTAGCTTCGCGCGCGAGCCAAAACATAACCGTCCCCACCTAACGCACAGCGCTCACTGAGGCACCTTTGAGCGCGTCAAGTTTACCGACAACAGATGGCTCGGGGCCGAGCCGTGCTCGGTCGAGCAAACGCGCGCCCGAGGCAGGCCGAGGCACGTCCACACCAGCCGAGGCATTTGGCTCGCGAGGCTGCCGCGCGAGCCTGTGCGCTAGGTGGGTACGCGGCTATTGACGTCATTTTTAACCATCTTTAAATCATTGGTTTCGTCGGTTTCGTCATCATCTCTGAATTTTCTTTATTATCAGATAGATTGTGTTATTTTACTCTATAATCTTCGTATTAATATCACTTTCTTCATCTAGTAGTGATCTATCGACTATCTTATTATATCTTGTAAAGAACATCCTTTGCGTCCTGTCACTGGAAAGCAGTTCCGAGCCTAGTGTTCTTTCATCGGTGAAAGTGACCAGCAAACCATGATGCATTATAACCAGCTGCGAAACTTCGTGTTGTACCCGACGTTTTCCATGTACTAATGTCATTAAAGTGAGAATTATCTGGTTTGATAAGACGATCTAACTTACTTACACTTTACTAGATGGTGACACGTGCGTGACATGCAATAAATCAGATCGCGTCTACGTTTTTAACTTCCACATTCATTTACGTTCTTCTTCTTCTTCTTGTCGTGTCACCAGTTCTTTCGAACCAGTGTGGTGAAAGGATTATAAGTACGCTTCTAAGAGGCTCCTTTCGTGCACTTGACATGTTTTCGAACTTTTTAGGTTCTACGACATGCCGTTTTCCTCACGATGTTTTACTTCACCGTTTGAGAGTACTGGCATTGTGATACATTTTTCGGCAGAAAAACTCAATGGTGCACGACCGGGATTGAACCCACGAGCTTACGATCGGAAGGCGGAGCCACTACCACCAGACCACCAGTGCTCTCCTACTTACGTTTGGATGGATGGATATTTGTTGCTCCTTCACGAAACATCTGAACGGATTAAGATAGAAAATGGTATGGATGCAGCTTATACCCTGAAATAACGTATAGGACATTTTTTTTAACGTAAAGTGATATATTCCCTAGTGATCGTGAGGTATTATTATACACCGCAGCACTAGTGTCTTTATATTTTTTTTCCCATTGCCTGTGGAAATTATTTTTGTTTATTGTTTACCTATACCTATTAATTTATATATTATTATTTATTATATAAACAATATTTAACACGTGTACGGGTAATAGCAGTCATTGATAGAAGCATTTTATTACTAGTATACTAAGAAAAAAACATAGTCAATTGAGTCATATCCGTTAAGGAACAACCAACATTTCCTTACGGATATTGTGTCCTTGGTACTGTAACTAGACAAAGGTATTAAAGTGCTTATGAGAAATATCAATTTCATTTAGGTCCAGTCGGCACGGAATTTGGTGATTCGATTATTTAAAAAAATTGTAGTGGTCCGTATTCGCTTATTTTTTCTCTATATTTTTTGTTTTCATATTTCATACGTAAAAACGTAAACGTAAACAGGTTCACGACTGTATCCCCAAGGTGCGGTAGACATTCTCTTAGATCTTTTTATGTTACTTATTCCAGGGTAGTCAGAGGCATGTCCAAACACATATTTGATACATGCCCACATCTTGCAGAAGTTAGTATTCCATACGTGACAGGTTGCAAGCCCATCGCCGCCTATAAGAACACTAACTGGTTTCCTCACGATGTTTTCCTTCACCGTTTAGAGCACGTTAAAGCGCATATAAATTTTACGAAACGCAAAATCCATTGATGCACGACCGGGATTCGAACCCACAACCTTCGGATTAAAAGTTGAGGTACAACCCCATTCGGCCAACGCGGCTTTTATATTTCACACACTTACATTATATGGACAGTGAAGTGAACATTTACAAAACAGACATGTCCGTTTGACCCTCAAGTAAAAGCCTGGTGTGATGATGATGGATCACTTTGCATATTACATTTATTGGCTTATCAAGTTATGCAACGTTCGACATGTTTACATGATGATCTGGCAATCTGTCGGTGATCTATCATGTTTCTGTGAAAGCGCATTGAGAAACTACATAAGGATGTGTTTGTCTTGCATTTAAAAAAAAAATAAAAAAAATAATGCTGGACATTTTCACACAGCATCATCTAGCCCCAAACTACGCAAAGCTTGTACTATGGGAACCAGATAACTGATATACTACTTATATACTTTTTGTTTGTAAATACATACATACATACATAGAAACACCCAGACCCGAGACAAATCTGCATGTCATACAAACATTTGTCCCGCGGCGGGGATCGAACCCGCAACCTTCTGCGTCGCAGGCGGACCTTCGCCCACTGCACAGAGGTCGTCAATTTCAATGTCAGGTCGTCAAAATTTGTCTAGATAGTACACGAAAGGAACCTCTTAGAGGCTCGCTTAATCTTTTCACTACACTGGTTCGTAAGAACTAGTGACACGACAAAGGAGATTTGTTTAGATACACTAGCAACAATACTATTGAAAATGTAGTTTAATATTACTTTATTGATTTTGAAAGAAACTATTTTTTTATAATCTACATATGGACACAACAAAAGTTACAATCCGTCGAGTCATCATATTTCTAAAAAAAATATGAATTAAAGAAAATATTGTTCTAAAAGAATTACACACAAATCTACATAAAATGTGTTTATTTTATCTAGACATTAGCTAACATTTGAGGTGAATTGGCACTTGATTTTAAATTGTTAGTACATTTAAGAGTCTACTTTGACATTGCTGACATCATAATTTACCTCCACAAAAGCTACTGTATTATAACAAAAAATAAAATCAAAAAGGTATGCTTAATTCATTCTGTTTATATAATTATTTTGCGTTACCTACAAGTACATGTTTGATCATTAAGACGCCGATTTGGAAATCAATTAAGAGATGTTCCGCCCGATACTTAATCTTTGCCCTTTACTAAAATATCGTTAAGCTGTCTCATTAAAGACAGAATGAAAAATTTTAGTTTTTACATAGACATGTTTACTTTCACTTTGAAATCATTTGATTTTGAAACGTAATGAGTTATTGATTTGATTTATTAATGATCGATGGTTGAAATAAAAAGGCTTTTAGATAACATAACATCCTCTATTATATCAGGGTTTTACGAAATGGTTGATTCTTCATATACTGTTACATGATTAAAACGTCACACCACATCTCCTATTTACTTTTATATTTTCCCATTGTTGATTTAATTTGACGACCTCTATAGCGCAGTGGGCTAAGGTCCGCTTGCGACACAGAAGGTTGCGGGTTAGATTCGATCCCCGCCGCGGAACAAATGTTTGTATGACCTACAGATATTTGTCTCGGGTCTGGGTGTTTCGTGGGTTCAATCCCGGTCGTGCACCAATGAGTTTTTCTGCCGAAAAATGTATGTGCACTATACCAGTGAAGAAAAACATCGTGAGGTAACCGTCATGTCGTAGAACCTACAAAGTTCGAAAACATGTGTCAAGTGCACGAAAGGAGCCTCTTTGAGGCGCACTTACACTAGGAGCTACACGACCTTATTCCGCCTTCACCGTTCTTTTACAGGGACTTCAGACGCACAGCTGATTATCATCCTCATCTGGTTGATATTCCACTTATTAGAACTAAGCGCTTCGAAAGTTCTTTTATTATGCGCACTGCAAAAATTTGGAATCAGCTTCTAGCGTCTGTATTTCCGCTGAGCTACGACCCTATTGTTTTTAAGAAGAGAGTTAATAGGCACCTTCCGGGTAAGCTCGCTCCATCGTAGACCTCACTCTTGCCTGTGTAAGTCTGAGGTCAAGAGCCGACCCATTCATCATAAAAAAAAAAACCTTTCACCACACTGGTCCGAAAGAACTGGTGACACGATAAGAAGAAGAAGAAGAATGGTCTAGTAGTAACCTATAATAGTTTCTAATTTATTTTTATGTCCCGATGGTGTTCCTAAAAGAAAGAAAGAAATATTTTTATAAATTATCATAAAAGTGAATTAACAACATGGCTGTATGTAACATGGCTGTATGTAATAATAATAATAAATAAATAATGCTGGACTTGCCACACAGCATCATCTAGCCCCAAAGTAAGCAGAGCTTGTGTTATGGGTACTAGATGACTGATAAACTACTTATATATTTTTTGTTTGTAAATACATACATATTATACATAGAAACACCCAGACCCGAGACAAATATTTGTACATGTTGAGACAAACTTTTGCGTCGCAGGCGGGCCTTCGCCCACTGCGCTACAGAGGTAGTCGAATGTTGACATAAATATTGTTGTTGTTGTTTTTAGCCCCCACTATCCCACTGCTGGGCAACTGCCACTGATAGTCGCTGAAGGTGTCCAGCTTGTCGCGCATATTATGAAATAAAAAGTTTGTCGCCACTAGTGCTTCATGAAACTTACAACACCTACCACATAAACATGCCCACCACACACTTTTACTTTCAAGTAACTTTTTCTTTACTTTATTACCACTTAAACGCTAGCAAACTAATTATATAAAAATGCTTAGTCAGCGTCTTATGGTGGAGTATTATTTATATTATATTTAAGATATTTTAGATTAGTTTTAGTGCTCATCCATTAAGTATCATTAATACTTGGTAGATTTACAGACATTTATCGCCTTTGTTGAAAACCTTGCCATTATCTTACAGCTTAGCTTATACCTGGTTTAACTTTATACCCCGTGTACCTTTTTATGCCTTTACAAGTTTATTTCTTCACTAGCTGCGCTCCCGCGGTGTGACCCGCGGTCCCCCGGGATTTTTTCATTTTTTCGGGATAAAAGGTAGTCTATGTCCTTCCCCGGGATACAACCTTTAACTATGCCAAATTGCAGCTTAATCTGTTCAACATGTGAATTGTATAAATTATATTTATTCGAGTTATATTGTATGATGACCTCAGTCACAATTATACAAACCAAAAAACAGTAAAAAATCGCGGCCATTTTTTCTACAGCGACCTCTAACAGACTTCTGAAGTATTTCAAAGTCGATTTCGGCTAAATGATCACGAACACTTTTGTCTAGTTCTATACCTTATTATTTTACCTTATTACTATAGTAATAAGGTTTTGATTTGTATGGCTATGAAGGTTCATTCGTGTTCGGAAATGAATGATTGATGAATATGTGACCTTCCTTGAGTTAGAAAACTGACAAGAGTCGGTCAGTCAGTTAGCCAGTGTCATCATTAAGAGTAAACAATTATTAGGATTAGGTTTTATTTGGTGCTAAGTATTCCTTTTTGAAAAACTTCTTTAGGCGCGTTGGGCATTTTTGAGATGAAAAAATTTATCAAACTCAGTCACGTGACTGTTACCGTAAAAGTGTTATGACACCAACCTCTTACTATACCTACCTTAATTTCGTCACACTTTGTATCGTCACCATGGTCGACGTGTTAAGAGTGACCGCCTCTGGTGAGACAGCCCCGAGATCAAACTCCAGTAGGACAGTAACTTTTTTTTATATTTTTTTGTAGATTAAATAAGTTAAGAACCGTTACCGAAACCTCGTTCAAGTTCTCACTTCTGTCGGCACTCCTGGAATGCCACTGTTTTTTATTTACATTTACGGTCTAGGTACTGGTGAAGTTAAGCCGTTTCGATGCGTAGTAGATGCTTTTTCATACAAAATGGTCTTCTGCGCAGCACAATGGCTAACTTCACAATGCTTAGATCCTTTGATCGTTATAGCAGATGACCTCTTCTTTGTTAAAAGTTACCAAAAGCTATTTTTGATAGCTTGATAAAGGTAATTTACTCCAAACAAAAGGTTTAGAAAGTATTAAAAAATGTTTGTTGATAATCTGGCATCTGTGTAAGATTGTGATGATAGTAAATTCTGATGACTTTCACAAAAAAAAAGTAAGTACTTAATAACAATAATAGTGAAGGTGCAAATGCAAAAGTGGTGACTATAATCCTTTGTATTCAATAACAAGGAAGTCAATATGTAGGTAATCGACAAAAACATTGATTCGTTTTCAAAAAATGTACCACGTGAGCAAAGACATGGGCCACTAGTTTTATTATAAGTCCAAGAATTTTTAAAGTTAATTGATAAGATAATAAATAAGGCCCAATAGAATCAAATATTAATTTATGAAACTAAGCTACAACATATTTACGAAACAGGATTAGTCAAGGTATCTAAGGATCGTTAGAAACGATCTATAGATAGCTCAACTGATCCAGGTCAGTCGGAAGCGTGCCCAAAACACTGGCGGAATACCACCCTAGATGGCAATGCTGATCCTTTGAGCCAAAAATGTGCCAGCTCTCGGATCTGGCATCGCTTCGACCAGACGCCCTGAAATAATTTTGAAAATCCAAAGGGTTCCAGAATCCCACGGTCCTAGGGCTCAACCCCAAATGGTTCAAATATATAAACCCTATCAAGATTTATATATATGCTCCTTTTGAGATCCTCAGCCAAATCTGCCGCCGCGCCATGCGCCAGGCCTAACGAATGTCCCCGGTAGGTGTGAAAGCGCAAGGGTGTCTACGCAAATAGTGTCCCACACAAAGGCCTTCCCCAATATTTTTTTTTTATCAACCTATGGTGTCCCACTGCTGGGCAAAGGTCTCCCCCAAAATTTTCCACACATCCCGATCCTGAGCCGTAATCCACTCATCCCCAATATATTTAAAAATATTTCGTTTTACCCCAAAAAGATCCGTTGCCCTATAACAGCTGCCAGTAACCTTTCCGACATTTTTTTTAAACAGGCTCAGATTGCACAAGGTGGTATTGCACCTGCGAAAGCGGATTTGAACAAAACTATTAAACTTTAAAGAAAAAAAAACTGTTAGAGATTATTTTAGCATGGCATTTTACTTAAAATGCGTGAAACTATTATTTATTTATTTACTAATATTACCACGAGCTACGCTCACAGACCCAAATCGCGGACGTAGGTTTGAAGTCCGCAAAGATGAAGTGGGATTGGGCTGGGCATGTCTATCGTATGCCAGGTGAGCTGTGGGCAAAGGTAGCCACCGAGCGCCCCGACCCAGCGAGAAGGCGACGCGGCAGACCGAGACGGAGATGGCGGGATGAGCTCGACCAATTCTTACCGGAGTGGATTACGGCTCAGGATGGGGATGTGGAGGTCTTTGCCCAGCCGTGGGACACGAATGACTAGTAAAAAAAAAGAAAAGGTAGAATTTAGTTTGGGCTTTATATAAATATTATTAAAGCTACGCTACGCTAAGTGCTAATGCTAAATCATATTTCAGGCAAATGTTTATTTTTTTACAAATTAATATAAATTTAATTGATATTAAATCATTTCAGTTTTTCCTGTGATAGTTTCAATCAATTACTTACTCAATCTTTGAGTTTTCTGCGTAACCTGACTACCAAGCATTATGGTGGCATTAACTGCAGTTACTGTTGCAAGCCGGTCACGATTGGGATAACACAATAATTGTCAAGCAATAAGCTGCTTTAATGACGTAACTCACCATTAAATCATAAAGGTTTATTTATGAGGAGACGCGACGCGGCAGTTTTAAAACATGAATTTGCTATAGACCTTATGTACTCGATCTGTGCAGTTTTCGACTGTTGATTTACGAACAACGTTCCAAAATTAAATCTCAAGTTTTGAGCCAGTTTTTTTAACTTGTGCTGGGACGAGATTGGCCCTTGGTCTCGATGCAAATAACGCAGCACGGCACCAGTGCGGCAAAAATAGCCTGTAAGCATCACCGCGTCGCGTCTCCATGTGAACTGGCCCTTACTCATTCATTACGGATTCACTTCACGATCATCCACCACGATTTACTCATTACGCTTAGCAAAAGCTTAGTAAAAATTGTACTTGCATTTCGCTGATGTAAAACTCAAAAGGACTCACGAGTTCTATGTCTTGTTTGGATAATGAGTAATGAGGTATGTTCGATCATCACAAAATTGGATGAGTGACCGATAATAAATAGCATTTAGCTGAGCGCTTTCGTTCTTCGGAGGCAACGTAAATCTGTTGTTCAATTCAATCAATTCATCAGGTGTAGGTACCTGAACGTACACGTACAAACAATTAAGTAATTACTTTTTGGTATTTGGTACGTTCGGTCAGCGACAGAAGTTCATGAACATTAGATGTATTTGAATCTTCAATATCTTCGAAGTTCGTAGGGTTTTAGATAAAATTTCAGCTTGCATTAGATGTTTTGCCTTGCACCATTACTATTTATGAAAAAAAAATAGCAACTTTCCCACAAATAATGATGAAAATGAAGCATTAAAATCTCCAATAGTTCATGAACTTCTGTCGCTGACTGTACCTTCATAATCGACTCGTAGATGCGCATGTTTTTAGAGTGGCATAATTGCTTATTTCGGAAAGAAACTACTCCTCACAAAAAACAAAAACTTTCAATTCTATAAAGACATATTATAAACAAAATTATAGAAGTAAATTAGCTAGATTCAACACCTAAACTGTCCATCCGTGTTCATCATCATTAGCATCAATCTGAATCGTTGTTGCACAATCGCACACATTACCTTCAAATTACAGTCATACAGGTAACATGTCAAATTGGGTGATCACAGTATGGGTACATTAAAATGGCGCGCGTTGTGTTACTTTTACCTTGAAGTTGTGTTAGTTATGTCTGGCGCATTATGTTATTTTTGTTTGAAGCTGTGTTTTAACTTAAATTTTTATTTGAAGGTCGTAAGTATCCTGGGCTGGCATTGTTTAAGAAAATTATTGTGCAAAAGAAGAACATAAATCTAGAAAACCGAGGCTTAGTTAGCTTGTTGAGTTGTCTGTGTTTATAGTACAGACTGCAGAGGGTGTTATGGAGTTGTCAAAGTTTTGGTCTCTTCATCAATTGTCAGGTTCCGTGTTGTGTCATACAATCACGTTGTGTTTTTTGTGTCACACACACAGAACGGAATAGCATAATTGATAAACTTGGTCGATTCTGATTTTGACTTACTCAAAGTCTTAGTAGCAGTCTATTGCGTGCTGGCACACACGTGCATATGCAAGAGGCGGTTACTGTACATTTGACCAGTCTAATTTTGACCGGCTGGTGAAAGCGAACGCTTTTCTCTGATTAAATATGATTACAGTAACATACATGCAAAATATTATTTTAATACCCTTTAAGTATCATGGTAATTTAATGGTATACAATCTTGCTTATTTGTAACGTAGTAAAAGTGTTAATATTAATATGAGGCGTGTATTTTGGTACGTTTCATCTTATTACATAAATCAAGTATGGAGGCTTGCTCCAGGGTTTGCCCGTGTAAAGCCGAATTATAAAGTTTTTTGTTTTAATTTATTACTATGAATGAGATAATAATCTGTTTGTTAATCAATTCTCTCTGATGGCAAAAAATCGAACACCTGCGTGGAGATTAAAACAGTCTGCTTCAATAAATCTTGTGTACGAAATCATTTGAAGAAGCGCTCTTGGTATAATTTGCTTAGTCCACGAGCAAAGAGCGAGCTAAGCTTTCCAGAAAAGATTTTGAGGCGTATATTTCTTACAAATTATCCATACTTCCATACTAATATTATAAATGTGAATGTATCTCTGTCTGTCGGTCTGTTTGTTACCTTTTCACGCCCAAACCACTGAACTGCAGCCTTATTGTCTAACTCGACTGGGAATGAACATCGGCTTCATTTTTAACGTTTGAAACCTATTCTGGACTTAGATAGTCATTTTCGTATTGTCTAACTAGCTGACACATGGAACCCCATTACCAGCGAAATTCAAACCAAGTGAATGAATGATACGACTGATTTTGGACAGATTAGGCTGAAAATTGGCATGGATAAAGGTTGTATCCCAGGGACATAGACTACTTTTTATCCCGAAAAAATACCGAGGGAGCGCAGCTACTCGTAGTATTTTTATAAAAAGAAAAGAAAAGAAAAAAAAGTTCACGTTGTCCCATTGATTGAACCTTGCGGTACACGTGGCCAGAAACATTTTTATAGTATTAACCACACACTTAGTGTTCACCAGATATTGGTGAAGGTCGCTGGTTCAAGTCCCGCATGGGTGCAATGTTTGGAATGAAATTAAAATAAAACTTTGATTAGTAAATAATCAAAGAAATAAAACTGGCCTAACATTATTTTAGGATACGTAATAACACGGGAATTTCTCGCATTGTTTTATTTTAAATTAAATATTTAGTGAGCTTTTGCTCGGTTGTCAACCTTCTCGGCTAGATCTTTTTGCAGCTGGTTGTACTCGATAGATTACTGTGATATTAATAAAATAAATGGGCTATTTTTTCCACTGGCATCTCGGTCATTGACGTGGCCTTGGTGTTGCCCGCACAAAAAATGAGATCGCACGATCTGTTACGTCACCTTTAGTTTTAGATATCAGATCATGAAGATAGGATTTTTTACGCGTGTTTTGTATGGGAAAGCCTTAAGGTGCTATTGGTTCCACATAAACTATTTACTTTTTTAGGCCTATTCGTTTTTGTTGGCCAAGGGGTTTTTATATACTTAGTGGTTATATAAAACAGTGTCCGTTGTAATATTTAAATTAAGTTACCTACCCTATAATAATACCGTACTTTGCCTACTCATCTGAATATAATTAATCATAGGTCTATATTATTGTTATAATGATTATATCCTGATACTATTTGGTCTATATTTTGATCCGCCTTGATTACAATTTCATTAGGTTTGTTTGTAAAATGTTTGGAACGTAAGTATGAAATGAAAAAAGCTTTATTGCAACACAAGGTAGGTAGAAGTATACATAATATTCAGTAACTAAATATTATATAAATATAACTCATATGAACATCATCATCATCATCATCATCATCATCATCATCATCATCATCATCATCATCATCATCAGCCTTTGTCATCCCACTGCTGGGTATAGGCCTCTCTTCGCTTTTGCCATTCGCCTCTATCCTGAGCCAGTCTTGCCCATGAACATACTTACTAGTAAATATTGTCATAAACAGTCTTCGTAAACACAGTATATAAGAATAAAGTTATGTAGTCCTTTTTAAAGTTCATTGCAAATTCTTGACGTATTTGGTTACAAACCCGCATGAACAAACCACTTCGGTAGTCGGTGTCCGATTTCAGAGCAGCAAAAAACTGTGCTCATTTTTTGCCAGCGTGAATTCTTTTACGATTAATTTTTAATTAAGATATCGTAGGTATTAATAGTTGTACGGCTTCCATCAGAAATGCGTAAAGAATCTTTCTTTGCGCATCTTTCTTTTTACATAAAACTGAAATTGAAGTTTTAAAATTTATTTAATTTCATCCAAATGCACTTTGTGATGAGTCCGAATGTATTTAAATAGAATGGGAAAGTTAACCAGCAGTTTCACACAACCTCAAGAAGTTTCCACAATGTGCACCGTTTCCAAAGTAGCAAAACACCTTCATGCAAATTACAATCACATTTACAAAGACAGCTATAAAAACTTGTTTACGTCCAGTGCTTTATGGGAACTCGCGAATATGTAATAACTTTCTCTGTAAACGCACTCGATTGGAGATCGATCGATGGATTGAGAATGGAAATTGTCTTGTTTATGGTTTGTCTTGTGAGAACGAAGAGTGAAAACATTCTACTAATGTATAATGTAACCAGCCTATCTGTTTAGCTGACCGCGTCGCGGAGAAGCCTACTACTAAATATCATAATTCCTTGTGTTCATCTTCATAGTCCTATTGTTTATGATTAAGTTGTGAATTACATTTGTGATAGGTACGTTTACATCACAAAATCGTGAACCAAATTGTTGGCAACACAATAGATTTTAAAATTCAAATAAGGAACACAAATTCAAATAAAGATTTGAACATCACAACCGTAGAAAGTCAATTCACGTTCGCAAATTACTATTGTGTAACATAAAGAAATTACATATGAGTGGATTGTATGAAAAATATTACATAAACTTGAAGTGCTCCATACAACGTTCGAATCGTACCAATATTTAATTTTATTGAATACGAAAGCTTCATTATAGATGTCAAAAGTACTTGAATGCTCTTGTAAAGCGTTTACATAATATTTCATTAAGATTTGATGTATTTGTTTAACAACTAGATAAATGGGTCCTTTTATGAATACAATCAATTCATTTTTTTGAGATGTAACTTTCATTTAACTACGAATAGCTACACTATTTGATTAGGCATTGCATAATTGCATATCCAGCTGCTTCTCCATTCTCACTTCTTACATTTTCAATCGTAAATTTAAAACAATCGGTGCTGCATTTTTTGGAACGAAGCTCCTTTTCGGACGGTATCGAGGATGAGGACTAGAAGAAAAATTTTACCGTCACGATCACAACATATCGCTGTCTCCGGGGAATAAAAGGAAAAAACTTACTGGAGAAGCAAAAAACATATTTGCTTCACATATTGTGCAAAATGTTTTTTCAAAAGTTTCAATAATTTCCAAAGTTGAATCTTCGTTCTAACCTAGTGTTCCACGACACTCACGTACTTTTTTTTAGTTATCGTTCTAAAAAGTATTTGCTTATTTGTTTTTGTTATTATTTCCACGTATAATACTTCTCTGTCTCTCTCTCTCGTGTCTTTCTCTTCTGACATCTTCAAAGGACCTTAGTGACATTATAATACTTAAAATAGAATGTCTGGATTATCTAAATTAGGGTTACAATCGTGACCCTGTTTCTCGATGATATAATTCATTAAACATGTTTTCCGGAACATTACACCAACACTTTTGATTTCACACTTGTCTACCGTATTTCCATTTCAAACTTGTTCTACGTCAGATTGTTTTAAAGAGACAAGTCTTATATTATAGGTGCATTCGAGTGAAAAAACAAGGCTTGGTTTTCACACCAACTTAGCTTGATCTATTTACGATAAGGTAATCGGTACAGACAAGTCACTGCGTTTTAGATAGCTATTTAAAAAATAATACCCAGTAATGTAATCGCTTAATGAAAGCATTTTTGGTTTGCGGTCAGTTAGTCGGTTAGCATATACTTGAAGGGGAACTTATTCCGTCTTATTACAAGAAAATGAACCGAGTTTAGACTAAGACTAACTAAAAAACTGTCTCTAGAAAAACGATCTTTAAATACTCGTACACAGAACGCTTTTTTGTAGTAACAGTTTTGTTTTGACATGTATTGTGTCAACATGAGGTTCAACTAAGGTTCAACATTTTTGTAATAAGCAGCGCAGTTTGTAGCGTTTTTTTCTTATACAAGTATATACAATTGACTCTATTGGAAATTAAGGCGACTCACAACTCAAAAAATGACGCTAACCCTTATTTAGAATGCTTTTGTCTGTTAGTCTGTCATCTTTAATTCGGGGAACACTTGTCATTTCATGTAAAATGCTATGTTTATTGTTAGGTTAGTTACAAACTGATTTTTTTAAAGCGTAAAGTTCTGCTTCAAAGTTGAGTTCAAATCTCAAAAATCTATCTGTTTTTAATCACAATGTTACCAGCTACTTGTCCGTGACTAAGTCTGCTGTTTTTTATTCTAATTCTAAGAATCTTTTCGTAAAATTCACCATCTCAATACAGTCTCAAGTCTATGATTAAATAGTTTTTACATAGCATGCTTGAAGATTGTAAATTTACACAAATTTATACCATAAACTGCCGTTGTACAGACTATTTTCCGTTGGCATGTTAAGAATGACTTAAATTCTAGATCGAATGAGCAGATTTGTATATTCACAGTTAGTTTGTAATTTATTTTGAGTGTACCTACTACATATGTCGTATATGTACCTATTTGAACTTATGACATACGCTTAACGGCATTTTATTTTGGAAACGAATTTTGCAATATGGTACGTGTCTGATTCTGAAGATCTTGAAATGGTATTGACTTTTACTGATAAGTAATAAAATACGATCCTGGTGCGGCAAACAGTCACCTTGGATCATATTTTTCAATTACTATTTCAGAAAACTTAACAGTTACATTTTTATACAGGGTATAAAAAGACTACTACCGAAAACTGAGGGCTTGCAATCAGACCATGATTCTAAACATATTTAACGAAAAAAAAAAACGCAAAACAATTTTTGACTTAGCTACGTAATTTTTTGTTATTTCCGGTTATTTACTACTAGTACAACATAATAAGACCATACCTACCTAATAATTTGATTTATACAAGAAAAAAACAGTTAGAACTCAAAATCCAGCAATCTACGTAAAACAACGCGCCCAGTACATACGCAAACAGTAATCTTCAAACGCCGTTTTCTCCGGATATAATGATTTTTTTTTTTCGGAAAATCCTTTTGGATTTGGTTGTTTGTTGGGATGCTGTACCTACCCCTTTCGGCTTCAGTAGACGTCTTTTTACACCCTGGATAAAATAAAAATAATACTTAATGTTATTTCGTTAGTATTTTTACTACCTCGATGCACTAATTACAATGTTATGTTCAACTTTGTTACATTGTCTAATAGTTTTGTATTATTTGTTTCAGGTATGTTCATCACTAGCTTAAAAATTTCGGAAACAGCGGGTACCATTTACAAAATGGCGGTAAGTTTTTTTTTTACTATACAACAGCTAAAATACTCCGTCATTCAGAAATGATGTAAACAATATGGATGCTGCATTAGTTGGCAACAATAGTGAGTATATTGAGGGTATAATGATTAATTACTAACATCCCCTTTGCAATCTATTGATCGGTTTTTACTGTTGATAGAATTACTAGCTGTTTTGGGGTTTTTACCGACTGCAATGTTACGTGGAAAGGAGGAGATTTTAAGTTTTAGGGATAATTACTTATCAATTTCACAAAAATCTAAATTATATGGTGGTTCCTTTCCTCGAGAGTATACCTTTTTAAACAAAGAAAAGTATTATTATTATTATTAAAAGCCCTCAATGTCCCACTACTGGGCAAAGGCCTCCCCCCACTCTTTCCATTCGTCTCTTTCCTGTGCTATTGTGGTCCAGTCGGCACGGAATTTTGCGAGTTCGTCCCTCCATCTTGTTCGCGGTCTGCCGCGGCGTCGTCGCAACGTATTTGGGAACCACTCCGTGGTCAGCTTGAAAGAAAAGTATAAAACTAACACATACAGCCAAACATAGACTTTTTTTAGAAAACTATAAATTGGGTAAAACTTAAAATTTTACCTCATAACGCCTTAGCAGTAATAAAAGCAAGATTAGTTTGGCGTATTATTTGTCGTAAGCATGGACAATGCCTTTTTGTGCTTGCTGATGGCCCTTTGCATAAATAATCCCACGTTACTTAATCCGAGACAAAAATTGGATTAACTATTCTTGTACTTTGACAGACAAAGACATTTTGCTTTTGTGGCCAAATTAAAGTAATTACTTACCTAAATTTGAAGTCTTCAGACTAATTTAGGGGGATAAACTTACTCAACACTTGTTAATATTTAATTGTTCTATGCTCACTTATGTTAGGTTTTGCAAAATTTGAGCATTGTATCAAATTTGTTTACTTCCTTCAGACATCTTCAAAGGATTTGCGTTGTGAGTTTATGGTAGTAATAATGGTAGGATTTACTGGAAATTAAATCTATGCAAATTTAAAAAGGATATCCATGGATTCGCCATTGTAAATTGTGGGACGAAATAAACAGTGTAGCATTGTTCCGTTCAGTTTCACGGCTGCATTATGTATTGTCACGATCTCCAGCCTTGGATTGCATTTGTACAGCTGCACGTCAGCAATCATTTGTTGCTAAATAATAGCAAATTGGCTGGCTAGGCTATGTACCTGTTCATTTCATAGATAGATATGGTTTGGTCGCTAGTAAAGTTGTAATCGAGAACGAAACTAAAGCAATTTGCGTCTTAGTGGAACGTTTAAAACGGAATTGTTGCCTAAATTTGTTATTTTTGATAGAAAAAAAATCTAAATTTGTTATATTTGGAGAGCAAGTTTAAAACTTATCAAAACTTAATATAGAATTACGAATTTATAAAAAACTGCATTTATGTTATCTGGTTTGTCTAAAAAGCATATATCAAAAAGTCTTCACGCTCTGTTAATCAATCCTAAGCTTTAGTAGAGTCTTTCAATTATTTGTTAATCGATAAAATATAAAATCATACTACTAATTGTTAATCGATTTTTACTTTCGCTGTTTTACGATCTTATAATCGTCGTTTCGTTTGTTTTATAACATCGATTATCGCCAATCAAAATTAATTATGCGAGATTCATGAATGATTACGAAAATTCAAAATTGCTAATAGCTTATGTGTCTCTTATGATATAGATGTTTTTAACACCTCATTGGCGAAATTCACAGTTGCTGCTACACAATATTTATGTTCTTTGTAATTCCATTGTCGCTTTGGTGTCCCTAACTGTAAGACAATGTAATTGTTATAAATAAATAAAAAAATATGAATTATAGCAATCCAGCAGTGGGACAGTATAGGCTAATTAAAAAATATATATAATATAGCAAAATATCCTTATTACTATATAACTATTATACCTAATTTTTGTATGTTTGAAAGTCGAAAATCCATCCATATCCATACTAATATTATAAATGTGAAAGTAACTCTGTCTGTCTGTCTGTCTGTCTGTCTGTTTGTTACGCTTTCACGCCCAAACCGCTGAACAGATTAAGCTGAAATTTGGCATAGTTAAAGGTTGTATCCCAGGGAAGGAGATAGGCTACTTTTTATCCCGAAAAAATTAAAAAATCCCGAGGTGCGGTCCCTCGGTCACACCGCGGGAGCGCAGCTAGTACTAATATACTTTTGAAGTATTCACTTCCGTTTCCCATTAGCTTACTATAGTTATAGATCACTTTAAGTCCGATTTGTTGTGCGTAATTTGGGGTACTAGAACAAATTCATTGCTCGTCCATCTGTTCTCCACATTAGATTGATTTGGTTTGACAGATGCCACAGAGCGGTCTGCAATTTGTACAATCGATTACTAAACCACGTCACACACGTTAGATGCTTTATTTATAGCTAGCTGCCGTGGTTATGACCATTGGTTTCTGAAAGTATAGCCCGAGAATAAAGTTTGGAAGTAATGTCCACCGCGCTGTTGGGATACCTAAATTTAGTTTGGTTTTTTTTTTGACATCTTCGCCATGTGACATTTCATTGAATCATATAGTATGTTACAACCTTTTGATTCTAAATTGATGGTTAAACGAGTAGTTACTTTAACTATTGATTAACATCACTTGTTTTTCTGTCGCCATCAGTCTAGATTGATTTGTGATCTGTAATTTATTTTATCTCTGCCTTTACGACTTCAATTTTACCTCAACCTCGTTCCAGTACGCTAGTGATCTAGTTTATATACGTTTAGATTAATTTGAATTGTATTATGGTCCTAAGTCTTTTTATTCTAATCCATACTAATATTATAAATGTGAAAGTAACTCTGTCTGTCTGTCTGTCTGTCTGTCTGTCTGTTTGTTACAGAAAATTAGAAGATTAGCGAGTTTATATGTTACACAGCCCAAAACGCAACGATAGCGCGATCTAATTTTTCCTGTGTCGCCATCTGTTGTGTAGTAAAATGTCTCTGTTTGTTACCTTTTCACGCCTAAACCACAGAACAGATTATGCTGAAATATGAAATGGACTATCCCCCTTATACATCTTCATAGGATCTGGAATAAGTAACATAAAAAGATCTGAGATAATGTCTACCGCACCTTGGGGATACAGTCGTGAACCTGTTTACGTTTTTTTATTACTTACATGGATAAAGATTATACATAGGCTACTTTTTTTTTCAAAAATAATCATGGAGGGCGTGAAATAAGGGTAGAAAGTTTGTATGGGGAGTTGGAAGTTCCAGTTAAAGGCAACTAGATGGCGTTGCCTAACTATGGCTGAGGTTGAGATGGCGCTATTATTGAATTTTGAAAAGTTTCAGAAAATTCTTGCAGTTTTCAGTTCTTTTTAGAGGTTTTTAAGTATGTTATTTTGCTGACGAAGTCGCGGGTACCAGCTAGTTATTAATATGTATGTACTGTACTTACCCTAAATAGATTAAAATCATTTGATACATATATGTTAAAGCATAACTTGAGAATGTAATTTGAGCATATAATTTTTTCATAACGAAAATTGATGCCGATATTGGAACACAAACTACCGATCGAAACTAGAGTCCCACTTGGCAAACACGCACGATCTATTACATAAAATCCTAAGCTATCATATTCAACGGAAATCGCACATCCGTTTATACACAATTTTATCTTAAACCACATTTCTAATCTTTATATGTTGAAAGCTCACTTTCATAATTCACTTCTCCATTATTATACAACTTAATCTGTCTTTATAAACCAAGTCACTTAGACTACTTTCGTTATTACTAATTACTTAATCTTAATGGCTCTGATCTTAATTTGTCGGATATTATATCATAGTAACACTTCGATCTATAGATATGTGAACAATGAATGTATATTAACAGCTCACCACTCTTTGTTGTCATATCAAGATGATTTTGATTTATAGATATGGGTTTATTTAGGTCAGTTATACAAGTATACCTTGACAGAGAATGAAATTAAACATAGAATTAAATATAATATTTATATGCTAGAATATAGGTGGGCATACATTACTGTTGTTAATCAAAATTGAAAATGTTAGAAATAAAAATTGGTGTATTGCAATCTACGAGAATGCAATTTTATTTTAAGCTATTGCATAGCTTCTATCGCGGGCCTGAGCGTGGAGACCGAATCCAGAAATTCCGTAACGAAAATAACACCTAACACCCCACTCCGACCGAAACTCAACCGTATTTCAATGGCATTAGAAAACCATTTTGAAATATCACGCTTGTCTCTTTAGTTCAGCAACTCGCCTCTAGTTTAATAACCACCAGCAGTGTATATTAGTGTAGCCCACCTAGGGTATATTCTAGCATATAAATATTATATTCAATATTATCAATGAAAATGTTTTACGATACCAAACTTTGTAGCACTGACTTCAATGATTTACGTTACTGAAAATTGAGTTTTCTACGATCACACTGATCTAAGTGTTAATAAAAGTTTTTTTCCAAAGATTAATGCACTTGTGCAATATATTACATTTACTTTCACTTATAATATTTTATTTTCGGTCAAGTAACTGATAACTAAAAGTTTATTAGGTTTTAACTTACTTATTTTATAACTGGTTTTTTTATGATCTTTGGCTTCGAAAAATAATAATGTATTCTTACGAATGCTTTAAAATTACATCGACTCCTTTGATAGTGGGTGGTGGAAATTGTCAAAGGGATTTTGAGCCACAGATTGGCTAGGTAGTGGGGTTAATCCTACATGGGTGCATTTTGGTATTTATTTTAAAAAAAAAAAACAAGGTGTGTAGTATTAGTTATACACCCCTATTTTTTTATTACCTACCAAAAAAATTTAAACATGGTCTCGGTGTCTGTTACTGATCACATATAAGGCATTTAAAATTTCGAATGCAATCATACATTCTAACTACTTACTTAATTAGTGAGTAGTAGTAATAACGTCAGAGCCAAAATCAATTCAACCCTTATCCATTTATACCTTCCCCACACTTTATTAAACATATTAACACAATCTGCGTTTATTGCTAGAGAAAATGATAATTTGTAACACCCCTAGCTGCCACAGTATAAACTAAAACAGAATAGTAAGTGTAACAGCAAAACCGACTTTGAAAGATTTGTCTTACAATTACCTCATCAACTTATTAGTACCATTACCTCATTATAATTAATACAGAGCTTTTTTATTGCGTCTACGTTGTATTGTAAAGGAAATGCGTCATTGACTCCTTAAGTACACACTTCTAATCTTAATCCGTATGATTAATGCTTTAAGCAGACATACTACACGAATATTTCTTAATATGGTGTGTCTGGGACCTCCCAGACTATAATTCAGCCGAATTTATACTTTACCTATCTATGTAAAGTATAAATTCGGCTGAATTATTGGGTTTAGGTATAGTTCTGTCCTGGGATTCATTCTAAGTCCATACCAACAAGTAGGTAGGTAGTAGGAACAGTAGTAGAATCACCTACATTTAAGACCCAAGTGATTCCAGCAGTCCTACTGAATAAATGCTTTATTACTTTGTCTTTGAAAGTCAATAGTACGGGTTAGTTTATGAAGTTCACCTTCTAAGTTTTATCTACTGTGTCAAGGGTTCGAGTGTACATTAGATACGGGCGGGGCGGATGCGTACCGTATTATCCGTTGATTGAATGTTTGGATAGTGGTTAATGGATGAAAAAATGTGACGACAGCCGCATCCTTCCACCATGATCTTCTGATATAAATAAACAGATTTGAGTGTCGGGGTCCATTCTAAATTGTATAAGTTTTGGCTCATAGATTTATTTATTTGTTTTCCAATCATAGTTTTACAGGTAAGTACTTAACTTTATTTCGTGTTCATTTAAAAGATAACTATTTAGTCCAGGACCATTAGACTTAGCGTTGATATGATTCTCTTTAATGTTCTTTATTAAAGAGTAAGTGATCAGCTATGAATCTTGGCTTAACCTTGTGACGCTGTGCCCAGAATGAAGTGGAACAATTGTCAAAATTGAATGCGCCACAGAAATCGTTGTATAAAATCCACAGATGAAATCAATGAGATACAGTTTTACACTAGTTCGAGGGCCAGGATAAGTCCTCACTGCTCAACTTTGCAGTCACTGGGGGGGTCCCAGTATGCCTATTTGCAATTTTAGCTTTAGTTTTAGTTGTAGCCTAGTTTAAAAGGTTGTCTGGAAGATATCGCTATCCAGTGATAAGACCGCCAATTACAAACAATGGTATCTATGTAATAATCTATATTTAAGTATTTAGGTATCTACATTGTATTGTTATAAAGTTTTTTTTCATTTTCATTCATTTCATTTCATGAAAGCTCAGCCGTATTTCATAAAATGCGGTAGGTATCCTAATGCTGATGACGTCATAACGCATACGATGCTGACAAGCCTTCACGTTAATAGAGTAGATGACAGATGGAGCTTATTTCAATTACGAGCAACCAGACATTTAAATCATAGTATCGTATTCCCATGATTCTATGGGGTAGTGGCAGCTGTGTTAAGTAAATAAACAAGCGAGGGTGGCTGGGGTACGGGTACTTTTATTTAATACGAGTTTACTGTCAGTGTTGTGTGGGCCGTGTGGGATTGTCAAATCAATTGATTTTTCGCTTGCCTATGATACAATTTTTTTTTTTTATTTTTTTTTTATTAAATAGGTCAGCATTTGACCTCCCTCTGCCTGATGTTAAGCAGTAGCGAGGTCTAAGATGGAGCATGCTTTCCTAGAAGGAACCTATTTACCCCATATATTGTACTTATATACTTTAAAGACCCCTATATTGTACTTTATAATAATATTGGGAGCATGATTATCGTACATTAGGGATAAAGCCTAGTTACAGTTTCGCAACTTAGTATCAGATCTTCAGCCATTAGTCCACATCCCTTTATCAAAAACCCAAAAGTATAACAATCATATGTTCTTAATATCAATCAATAAATAGAGCTTATCACTTATCGACGCAATGCTTGCGCAATGATGTAATTTTTTTTATCCTTCTATATCTCTTTCCAATGTTTCCAATTTTACATATATGGAGAAAATACATCATTGTTTTTGATAAGTATAGTTACAATATGGTTTAATATTAAAAAAAAAAATGTTGGACTTTTTCACACAGCATCATCTAACCCCAAAGTAAGCAGAGCTTGTGTTATGGGTACTAGATGACTGATAAACTACTTATATACTTTTTGTTTGTAAATACATACATATTATACATAGAAACACCCAGACCTGAGACAAATATCTGCAGGCATACAAACATTTGTCCCGCGGCGGGGATCGAACCCGCAACCTTCTGCGTCGGAAGCGGACCTTTGCCCACTGCGCCACAGAGGTTTAATATTGTTACCTTTAGCACGATCCTCCGTACGTTTTAATAACCGTTACTAATTTCCTGCGCTGGTTTTAGCTCAGCTCGTTGCGAAGTGCAAAAACACAGTTACTCATTATGGCTTCGTGGTAAGCTATCTTAAAGCACGCGCCCATCAGACCGGAACGTATAACTTGCATTGACACCTTCATTGGAAAAATTGGCTCAATTCTCACTAAAAACCAGTTGTTTATTTTGCTTTATGATTCCTGAATTAATTGCGTTAGCATTTGCCAATTAGTGGATGCTAGTATGACAAAGATGTTCCAATGCTGTTACATATTTAAATGATCTTGAGAAATGACTGCAGGTAGTTAAATTATTTCGAACACCAATATCTGGAAATACTAGTTCAAACCCCAAAATTAGTCTTCGACGCCTAAGGCGTATTTATTTATATTTGCACTCTATTTAAACCGTGACCGATTGCAATCACCCGAGCGATGGATAAAACTGTTCCCTACATTTTGAATACGCTAAGATGTGATGGACACATACTCTTACCTAACAAAGCTATGACTAAACTTATAGTACCGCTATTTACTTGATGAAGTGCACTTTATTATGAACAAGGACAAAATATACGACAAGTAATTAAATCTCCTGACGCTACTATTTATAAGGCACTCGTGCTTTACTGTAAGTACCTTAAAATATCCTGACTTAGTATCCTATTGTCTAAGATAAGTTAAGTTTGTTGTTACAATATTTATTTTGTTGTGTTGTTGATGACCTCTGTAACGCAGTGGGCGAGAGCCCGCCTGCGACGAAAAAGGTCCCCGCGGCGGGACCAATGTTTGTATGATCTACAAATATTTGTCTCGGGTCTGGGTGTATCTATGTATAATATGTATGTATTTACAAAAAAAAGTATATAAGTAGTATATCAGTCATCTAGTTCACACACAAGCTCTGCTTACTATGGGGCTAGATGATGCTGTGTGAAAAAGGCCAGCATTATTTATTTATTTAAGAAAATGAATATAATTTTATGCTGTTTTGTCTATAACATACCGTAGTAACGAAACAGCACGATTTACCCTAAGGTACGGTAGACATCTCAGATCTTTTGTCATGTAAGATTCTTTGAAAGTATCGATCGAACGCAAATCGAATACATCCTCAGTTCACAGCAGGTTTTAATTTTGATTATCTTTTGCAACGTAGACTATTAGTGTTAGCGTGCTATTAGTACCTATGAAAAACAACATTCTTGGAATTGAGTCATCCCTTCACCACACTATTTGTTTTATCATCTGTCAACATACAAATAATCACCCATAAAAAAGTAAATCATTTCTATGAATGCAAAACGCCTCTATAACAATTAAACATCTATAAAACTTTAGTATCATTTACGCCCGATTGTAAAACACCGTTCAATAATTGCGAATGATATGCTAATTACAAGATTACCATATGATATGGAACCCATCATTCACTATGAATCACAAACAGTCATAGTCAACGTTTTTTGTGTTAACAAATCGTATATAATTATCATATCATTCTTCGTTGAGCTTGTGTTATCATTCCGAAACAAATATCTTTCGTTTGCCGCGATTCGAACGCGCGAACTTAGCGCAGCTGCATGTCCGTAAACGAGGCCTTATGATTGAAAGCCGAGGTAAGCGGCTAAGCTAAAAGGTTTTGTAATGAATCACAAGTTCTATTCTTTAGTTTATTCTGAAGAATCAAAAATTATACAATATAGGCAATGATAGTTTGCGAAGCGAAGTTTTTTTTTTTAGTTTTTGATATAATTATTCTCCATACTCGCTAAGTGACAATGAATAAGTGATTTAAAAAAGTTATTTCCTTTTAATGTGTTAGAACTCCACTGTACAACATATTTTGTGTAACTACTTCTAAAATAAATTATCTACAGTGCTTATACGGAGATTTCCTGTTCAAAATAGCTGCGCACGCGTGCCCGCCAATTATATTTTTTACACAACGAAACAACCTCGGCCATAATATCTATTTCATTCTTTATAACTACTTGCTGTCAGCGGCTTCGTCGTACGTAGCTTCGTCGACGAATGAAATTGAAAAACGTTGTAACAAATACATGCAACTTCTTTTCATTATAACGTACATCCTGCGTACAGCATGGCGTTTGTCTAGGTATCGGTGAAATGATATAAATGACAGTAATGACATAAGAGTGTGGATAAAACGGAAAGAATGTGGATAAAAGATACTTTTATCTACACTCTAATGTCATTACTGAATTTTTAGCTACGAGTATGCTCCGGTACCTAGACAATCGCCATGCTAAGGGGGCAGTTCGCCCAACGGATCTAGGCATTCGTGAAGTTAGCCGTTTGTCTGCGCAGTGAACGCTTTTTCATACAAAATTGTGTTCCGCGCAGAAAAACGCTACTTCACGAATGCCTAGATCCGTTGGGCGAACTGTAGGTTTGATGTTAAGATTTTGCGTAAAATTCACTCAAGGCTCGACCTTTTAGTGATAATTTTGCTCTGTCTACAGTTATTTTATTCTGTGGCACTTCCTACGAACGATCGTGACGAACAGACAGAACGACGCCCGTGCTTATTACGAGGCTTGAAGCTGCGCGCGCGCACGATGCGAGACTCAAGGTGTAAATCATTCGAACAAGAAGTTTGACCAAATTCTGGAAATTTCTCTTTTAAACTAGACTAGACTTAGATTCATCATCATCATTATCTGCCTGCCCTTGTCCCACTCTATATGGAGTCGGCACATGTATTCCTCTTCCATTTCACACTACCAGCCGTCATAACCGCACTCACTACATTCTTACTCATGTCATCTTTCACACAATCCATCTTTTCTTCTTCTAGATTCATGCCTATTATTAATACATAGTTGCCCAGAACCTAAGTAATATAATAATTTCTGACATAATAGTTTCCAAGATTCTTTGAAAAGAAGCTGGGATTGGTGCACAGATCGAAAGACGAAGTTCATTCCACTAAACCACGTCTGAACCACGATGAAACATCACTCCTCTCAAACAGTACCTATAATTACAGAGCTTTAGTGGTGTAAAATTGACCAATTGCAAACCACGAGTGGAGATTACAAGCATTGTGATTGGTCAATTTGGTGAGGTTATAAAATGATTAATCTATTGATGTATGTTGCACGGGTTGCACTACATATTCGTGAAAATTGATCCAATTCCGTGTAACACTTCGCTATTGTTGAATCAGTGTTAAACTCGCTAAATTGTGCGTAACGAAATGTGTGAGAATGTACTAATTAGTGGTTGATTGGTGGATTATAATGAGAATAAACCGGCAAGTACGAATCGGACTCGCATACAAAAATACGGAACAATTTCAACCGATACAATTTAGTATCGCATTGCAATTTTTACGCGTATGTATACAGTCTTAGGATGCTAAAAGATAGTTCGACGTGCGCTCGGCCGCTAAATGGCTTAGCAAAACCAAAACGAATCAAAATTTGCATCGTGTAAATGCTCTTTAAGCAAGCTATACCAAAAGTGCATAAATACCGAAACGCACTTAAAAGTGTCATCTAAATAATTTTAACAATAAACATGCAAATCCGAATTCAATCAGGTCCTCGCGGAAGGAAAGTCGATCACGAAGCTATTATGCGACTGCAATTCAGCTGCATTCGAGATAATTCCTCTGTCACAGTCGACTGCAGTGCTACATAACTTACAGGTCTTATCAGGAACTGGCATTTTAATATTTTTACATCGAACTGTGTATATTAGGTATTTCATTTTAAACTACACAAACTGACAGGGCCTCATTTTTGGGTTGTAAATAGACGTTTGACCGTATCAATTTAATTCCTTAGACCATTTAAGTTTTCTACTTACTTCATTTATCATTTATTGATGTTTTAGAATTGTTGCATAATGATTTTCAAGGAGAACAGAACAGACGCTCCACCAATCGCAGCGCAGCTACATCACGAATGGGCTAAGTTATACAAGAAGCAACAATCTATTGAAAGGATAGTCTTTATCGATTTTCTCGGGATTTTCATAACAAAACCAAAAAAAGCATTACATAAATATTTTTTAATTTATTTTTTGAACCCAATTCCTGAATTAAGTTAGTATAAAATGAAAGACCCTATATTTATGAGCTGTGTTTCATATTTTTATTGCCGTATTCAGTACGAATTTTGACTAGCAGTGCTTTTTATCATTACCTGCCGAAATATTCGCGTGTTGAATTGGAATATATTTACATTACTTACTAAAGAGATAGGTTGTATATGTATGTGTATTAAGATAATGGGCAAACATTTCTACTGCAACCTTTTAAATGTGTTTTACTATATGCTATATTGTTTCCGGGCGTGATGCATAAATCGATTGAAACGTGAATTCGAACCATTCTAATCGATTATATAGAACATAATCGATTGCATTGTCCCTTGAGCAATTCGATTGATTGTCGTACCTAGTAATTCATTTGTGTCAACTCAGCGATCATTTCTATTCTTGATGGAGATGGCATTTAAAATCCTGTGATACTTTTACTCACAGCTAATACCCAAGTCAAAATCTTCTGAATTTTATTGAATGAAAACTTCTTTAGGCGCGTTGGGCATTTTTGATGAGATGAGAATAAATTCTTGGATTCGCCTCGAAAAGGTCACGTGCCAGTCACGTGACTGCTCACCGACACCTACCAGTAGCACCATCTAGTTCTGTACTCGGTAAACTTTACAGCAATATTTTTACATTTTTAAAAGCTCATTTTATAACTAAACGGGTGAATAAAAATGCATATTTTTTTTTGTTCAAGTTTACACTTCTCACGGCACTCCCAGGAGTGCCACGTTTTTTTTTTATTCTTTGAATATATCTAGGATACTTTACTGGAAACTCAAAATCAGCTTTTGGTGTATTGGCTTCCTTTTGACTGTCTCTTTTGATGATTTGAAAGCATGTTTACCATCAGTTTACATAAAAAGGTATCGTAGCTATATAAAAAATATTGTATTAATATGCATCCTTTGATTTGTTCACGATGGTCTATTCGAGTACTTTTCTATTCCCGTTGCTCCCATAATCACTTTCTCTTTGCGTGTAAGCTGTTTAAGTAATTGACTGCAGCAGTATGGTGTCAATCAAATTGACGCTGTGCCTTTCAGGTTGGAAATATCTGTTTTATTATTATATACAGAAAATAAGCTCCGTGTGTATTCTTGGATCTCATTTTAATAAAATCTATTTTACCTGTGTGTCATACATCAGCCATTCTCATCATGTGGGAAAAGGGCAGGAAGATGATGACTTCAGCCATTCTTAATTTGGTTTTGCGTTTTTATTTTGGTTCAAAGTCTAACCAATTCTTTGGTTAGCGTTTAGGATTCGACGCTTTTAAAAGACCTCAACATTATCACAGACTTATAATGTCACGAATCTTGGGAAATTATTTTAGGGCTATAAAGAAACACCAGCACATCAGATTTGATACCTTAAATTTTTTACCCATACTTCATAGATGCCCATTGCCCATGGCCCATTGCTTTTTAGCTGTATAACTGACGTAAAACATCATTAGTCATTCTGTAAGTACACTTTCTTTTACACATTGTTTACTGCTCATGATTAAGGGCATCAAAATATGCGTGAGCGCCGAGGGCGATGCTTTTATCTTTCACCTCACGACCTTTCTTTTCTCTTTAATCTGATCCAGTTTTTAATTGATTTCTATACATACAAGGTTATAATATCATTGGTATACCTTATTGCTACTGACGTAGGGACTGTGCATCTGTTACGAGTGTCACGATTGTCATCATCATCATCATCATCATCAATAACCTATTAATACCAACTGCTGGGCGTAGGCCCCCTCTCTAAACCGCCACTCCTCTCGGTTTCATGCTATCTTCATCCATTGTCGTCCAACCACGCCGACTATGTCGTCCGACCAACGGGCTGGTGGTCTGGCTAAGGGACGCACATCGACCACGGGGCAGCCCCATTAGCCACCATGCTGTCACTGCCGCGATCCGCATACCTACGTCTACGAGTTTCGTACGACGGCGTATCTCCATTGCTCGGTGTGCTACACGTATTCTATGAATAGTTTTCTTTGTGAGCGGCCACGTCTCGGATCCGTAAGTGAGTATGGGCAGCACACATTGGTTATTCACCTTGGTCTTAAGGTTTTGAGGAATTTTGGATTTGAAGACATCGTCCAGATTCTTAAATGCAGCCCAGCCCAGCTGAACTCGTCTAATTTCCTTTAGCTGGGAGTGTCGGCCAAAGTATAAACAATTGTCACGATTGTACTAAATTCAATTTATTCATAAATACGATGAGACTGTCTTTAATATTATATTGCGACCGGTATGCCTGAAATACCTTTATGTATTAGATTTTGATATCCCACAAGCTCAGAGACAGCAGATACTCAATTAACACCAAGAACTGTCTGCTGTAAACATAAATCAAACTTGATTTTAGTTTTATCAATAGTATTTGTTTATTTAGTGTGAATCATATTCCATTTTGAAAGGTATTCCAAATTGCTATATTTATCTAATGTTCTCGTTACTTATAATATTTATGTTATGAGGTTCTTTATAAGTGCTACCAAATTATTAATATCTCTCATCTAAAATTTATAGCCTATCGTATTTGAATCTTTTATGCTAATATTCTATTCAATATAGTTTGACTAATGGTTTCCAGTGATTGCATAGGTGTCATTACATGTTATAGTCATGGTGTAGGAAATGAACAATGTCTTGTGAAAGTTGTACTTTATCCTTCTACTCTAGACCTTATTTTCTATCCTATAAGATCTAAATTAACATTTGTTATGGTTCTAGGATCTAGTGGGGCTTTGATAGATTAAGAGCATGAAGTAGCGATGATATCTTATCAATTTATGCAACGCTTGTCAATTCTTGTCCTAAAGGTCGACGAGGTGGTCCGAAAGAAAGTTCGAGAAATTTCTTTATGACATTGGGTTGGGCTTGTATTATTAATTGGCCATTTAAATTGACTGTAAATATAAAAGGGCTTTTTGTTTCTTTAACGGTTTTTTTCCCACATCATCACTATCATTCGCACTATTAGCTAGTTTGTAATAAATATAGGAACATCCTACTTTGTATCTACTACTACATCCTTTACACAGTCTGATTCACTTCCTCGAGGCCTAAAACCATGTCGAGATAACCACAAGTTATGCTCCTGCGCATCCACGGTTTCATAAATCTCGTTGCCCTTAATTTATATATCCTAGATATCGCAAGCACAATGTTATTTCCAACAGTAGGAACGGTATTATTAAAAATTGCTGCTACCGAATAAAGGTAGGTAGGTAATGCTAAGGCATAAGAGGCAAGTTCAAAGACATTTGGCACATGCGTACATTTACAGAAGTAAGTGTTCCATAAGCAAGAAGTTGCAAGATCGACGATGCCAATCTTCAACAATTATTTCCGTAAGAATCGTGTTAACGCACAAATGAAAAAAACTTCGGTATTTACGCCAATGACCTTTGGATTGTAAATAATATCAATATCTCATTGAAACGATCCCGGTTCTTCAAGATAATGTACAGTTTTAGAACAGGACAAATAATTACTGTCATTAGTGTTTGTAATCACCAGGGCCATCAAGGGTCATACTGCAAACCGAGAACGTTACGCTTTTATGGTCCCACTGAAGTTCAGTCCACTTTTGACAATCGACTTTATTGTTTCACTACTGAACGCTTTTATACTGTGCAGATGCGTTTGCCGCAAGTAGGTTCTTCATAACAAAACTTTATTAGACTACCGATCGATATTTTATCGCATGTTCCTGACTTTATCGCTTCTTTATCGACCGTTTCAGGATTATGTATAGCTTCATTTATATTACAGTTACATTGTCGACATGAGTCGAGTATGAAACTAGAGGACTGACAATACTTATTATTACAAACATCAAAAATGTAGTCAATTATACAATAGCAAAATTTGATCAAAAGCCCTTATTTTTGTGTTTATAGGTCAATTACCTTATGACAAAAATATGCGGCAGGATATGGCAGAGTTTTAAGTTGTATTTAAATCTGATATCACTTTAAGATCACAGCCCTTGTCAAACTTACAAGAAATCCGAACGAGTATACAACATGTTTTTATTGATCACAAAATTCAATATCACCATTGAAATGTATACATTTTCGTCGAAATTCAATACACCATCTTATATGAAATCTTGTTCTGGCTGTTCAATTGTTCATGATTAGTGAGCAAATTGCTTACAAATTGTAATGTGTGGACAGAGAATTGGCTATGTGGTCCATTAGTCAGTTCTATTGCACGAGCAGCAAATTATGGCTATCTGCCTTACATGGCCAAACTGCTTTGAATGCCTCTTGTGAAACTTTGTTGATTCATATCTGTACGAACCATCTTACTCTTTGTATTGGTATTTTTATTAGCTTCATATTTTTTACTATTTGCGATTATATCCTTTTGATAGTATTAGCCTCTTACGCACAATTTTTAGGGATGTACCTAGAAATTTAACTTCACAAAAATAGCATTCTCATATTTTTGTAAAAGCTTCCCACCCTCCTTAATCTTAATCGGACTTTGATCTACTTTCATAACTGTTAGCAAATTCTGGAGTAATTGTATGGCTATTAGATTCAATTATAGTATTTTTATAATATGAATTATGTACAAGTAGTTCAATGGCTTATTCTAATTAATGTAAAGTAACCGGTTTGGATACAATATCGTTTGCGGTGGTTTTCTTTACCCACGTGGTTATTCCGTTAGATTTGTCGCTTAGTATCGAGATCTAGGCAATATCTGAAGCTCTAGAATTTACACAAATAGGTGCCACTAATTTGATGTGTTTGTAATTTTTATATTGCTTAGTAGGTTCATCAAATATAATCTATCTCTAATTTTAGTGAATAAGCTATGTATCCTGTGAATAACGTTTACCTATTGCTTTCATCCAAATGCGCTCAGGGGCCGTATTCCCGTTCGTTTGATGAATATTTGGATATTTCTTACTACGATTTCTGACTTCAAGGGCCAATTTTTCGGTTTGGAATATTTGTTAGGTTAGGTTATTGAATACAGTGTAGCTGGTAGTAAGAATCATCCGAATATTCATCAAACGAACAAAAAAACAAACGCGAATAACCCCCCAGCTGTTTCAGGTGATGAAGTTCTTTCGAACCAGTGTGGTGAAAGGATTTTAAGTGCGCCTCAAAGAGGCTCCTTTCGTGCATTTTTATATTATATTATTTATAATTATGTCATTCTCATTTTATAACCGGATTTTCTTGTTATTTTATGTGTTCTATTCTATGTGTATGATTCTTTTGGTAAAATTGGTCTTCCTTTATATCATTTAATTTTTAAATTCTTTACACGGCTTTTCTCAATTAAGCACAATATTTACACAGCAATAATGATAAACTTGACTGGTTTTTAGGGTTCCGTATCCAAAGGGTAAATCGGGAACCCTATTACTAAGACTTCGCTATCTGATTCTGATTATCTATCTGTCTGTCTATCTATCTGTCCGTTTGTCACCAGGCTGTACTCATGAACCGTGATAGTTAGACTGTTTAAATTTTCACAGATGATGTATTTCTGTTGCCGCTATAACAACAGATACATAAATATTACTATACTTATATTATGAACATTTAAGTATAAGTATAATAACAAACAGAATAAAATAAAAATTTAAGGGGGCTCCTATACAACAAACGAGATTTTTTCCCGTTTTTATAGATAACTAGCTGACCCGCGCGACTTCGTCTGCACATGATTCATTTTTTCCGCGCAATTTTTTATTTTTTTCTGTCATAAGAACCTTCTCCTGACAATAACAAACACAACAAAAAAAAAATTAGTGAAATCGGTCCAGCCGTTCACGCGTGATGGCGTGACCAAGGCAAATAGAGATTCATTTTTATATATAGAGATTAGTACGTAATGGTACGGAACCCTTCGTGCGCGAGTCCGACTCGCACTTGGCCGGTTTTTAATATTCATTTTTATCACTTGCAAATCTACACCGTTGATATTTTATGGGTCAATGGCATTGTAATTGAACAGAACCAGTTACGTCGGACCAAATGAATAGATTGCTTATGTTATGACTCATAACCTACGTTGGTGATCTCAGTCATATTCTCTATTCTTGTGTTTATAAATATTTCCTTATTGTTAATTTGCTGCTTGTTTTAGCCAAAAAAGTTTGTATAATGTAGCTTTATCAAATATATTATCATCACTTTGATTCATATTCAGGTAAATATGCCCCCTGAATAAAGTGACACCTGTCAGTTAAGCAAGTCTTGAGAATGTTTTTATTGTCTATCTATAGGGTGTATGTATAGGTCAAGCCTATGAGCGGAGTCAGCCACAGATTTAAGAACTTGCCTATAAATCTACGAGTATTATGATGAATGGGGTAAATCATGTTTGTTTGATCTTGCACTGCATGTTTGTTTTCAGCTATTTCAATTTAGCTTGAGATTCCATTCATTTGCTTATCTCTATCTCTATATATAAAAATGAATCCCTATATCCCTTGGTCACGCCATCACGCGTGAACGGCTGGACCGATTTCACTTTTTTTGTTGTGTTTGTTATTGTCAGGAGAAGGTTCTTATGACAGAAAAATGGTATACAGGGTGGTCCAGTTGATATGGAAAACTTTATTCCTTGATCCGATTCATTCTAAACTCGGTATAAATTGAAAAAATCCCCTTAGGGGTTGTGCAAGGCAGTTCCAAAGATCGTTAACGAAACAATGCGCAGACGAAGGCGCGCGCGGATCAGCTAGTTATCAATATTTGTGTGTTACAATCCTAAAAACTCGGTGAGTATTAAGTTTATTAACAATTTTTATTAGATTCTCAGATTGTAATGTTTATAATTTATATTTATTTATAATAATACATTTTTATACATGATATGAATATGCATAACATTCAAATGCTCAGGTACGAGTGTTTTTGCGTGATAATCAAGAATCATCGAAGCGTGCAAAAGCTAAATTCTATACAAAAGTTCTTCAAGGTTGTTACTTTAGTTTCCTACATAGTTTCTAGATGATGCAGCCTTTTAGTTTATCTTAGGCTCAATGCACATTGAATTGGTAGCGAGCGAGAGGACGATCAGTTTTAATAACAAGACATTATAAACCTTAAGTACATTGTTCTAAGATATAATGTCGAGCAGTCTTGCGCGGTCGCGAGCTGACGCGCGTCGGCGCTGGCAGTCGCGAGCGCGCGTCAGCTCGCGGGCCGGCGCCGCGGGGCAGCGTTTCTATATCTTATAGCATGGTTATTAAGGTTCATAATGTCTTGTTATTAAAAATGATCGTCGCGTCGCTGCCAATTCAATGTGGATTGAGCCTTAGATCATTGAGATAACTAAGCTGTCGTTTGTTGTTTCATATTTATCATATCAACTTAAACATACCATCGCTAAAAAGTTGCCATCTCACTTTGTCAATAAAGTAAGAAACAAACATTTTCTAAAGCCTTGTTATATCAACAGTATCCCACTAATATAATAAAGCTGAAAGTTTGTGAGTTTGTTTAGATGTTTGGACGTTTGTATGTTTGTGTTTCAATCACGCCTAAACCAGAGAACCGATTTGGATGAAACTTGGAATAAGCGTAAATAGTGACCTGGAATAGCATATAGGCTATTCAAAATGTTGGTACCACGCGGGCGAAGCCGCGCGCAGTAGCTAGTTATGAATAACTAGGTAGTAAAACTTTCTTGCAATATCGAGTTATAACCATTGCCGAAGAAACACTTGAGATAATGTATTACAATCGGCTGGTTCTGTTTGTATTGTCATAACCCCTTTGCATTACATTAAGGAAGCTATATTATCGACCACCATAACTTGAAACTCGTCGATATTCAGATTTATCACAATTTCATTGTAACTTCAAAGCTTGAAACCGGCGTGTTTCTTTGAAGAATAGGATATTAAAATCGTAGCTGGGAAAAAACATGATTTTTTTATAAATAAACTCAACTTGAACACTTATCTTTCCTCCTTCCTTCTATCAGTTTACTGGTCAGGTCAGTCAGGTTCGTAAAATGAAGAACAAAGATAGTTCAGGTATAAGCGACGTTAAAAGTATGGATTGAATTGAAATACGAATTTAAATACAGGTTTTGCATTACTTACTTACTACATTCAGGGCAGATACCTTGTCTTTTGTAGTTAGAAAGTTTTTTTTCTTAGGCAACTATAAGTTTATTTAAAGAAAATTAAAATAACTGCATTTTTGGATTTTTGAAAAAAATTAGACAACCTAGAAAAAAAAATTTGGCAAAAAAACTCAACTCTGGTCTCAATCGACGCTATATCCCATCACGAACACTTTTCCCTAAGTAACTTGCCAAATCAAATCGTAAGTTTAAAAAAAAAATCTAAAAACGTTTTCCATACAATTTCTATGAGATGTTAAAAATCTAAGAACTACTAAGAAGTTCTTCTTAAATATCTTAAACGTATTTGCAACTGTTGTGCTATAATGTATGTAAACTTTGATAAGTGCAATAAAGTTCAGGTTATCCTGGTCGATTGCACCGTCAGGTAGACGTTGAAATACACAAAATGGCTCAATTTGTCTTCTAAGCGGTAAGTGGCTTCATAATTCAGAATCTCGCCCACTACTCGCGGTAGGAAGCTAGTAAATCTTTAAAATGGGACAATGAGAACGGGAATTGCCGCGTACTCACCAACATTCATATTTCCTTAGCCTTAATGAGGGAAACTGTTGTATATGATGTGGAGAAAATAAAACTTTTTTATTCTTATTCTTAACCTAGTAATATGGGTGCTGATATGACGGCTGATAGAGGAACACGAAAGAAACAATGTTGTGAAACTGAAAACCCCACATGATGTGGGAACCTGACGGGAAGATGATGACGGGATAAGGGTAATCAGGACTCGCGCTAAGTGAATAGATCTTTCATTTTCCCATTCCTCAATTGAGGACACACCACGGACACAGACTTTTTTTTTAATTTTCTCGGGAAATCCGAGGAACGCCTTCCTCAATTAATTGCGGAATAGAAAAAAATCAATGTAATCTTTCCCTAATTTCAGGAAACGACTACAAAAAAGTTGAAGGTTCTATACCTTCGACTTTTTTGTAGTCGGTTCAAAATAAATGATGACACATTAGAAATCCTTTAAAGATGTGTGGGCCACGTTTATTGATATTAAATCGAAATCATATCATTCCCGATCATTATTACCATATTAATCAAACAATCATAGACTCATCACCTATTACCGTATCACTGACGCATCACGCATTTTGATGAATGAGCCCACGTGGGTCGCGTTTGTCGAAATCGTAAACGCGTTAATGTGGGTAGTTGATTGAATCTAATTTTGTTTTAGAGTTGAACAACCCGAATGTACTGAATCTGAAGATTAGTCGACTCGTTGCGGAATAGTGTGGGTGGTTTGTTGTTGTTCTTGCGTACTGCAAGTCTTGTATTTGAATAGTATTTTTGTTTTAACTTTCGCGATTACTTTACATTTTAGTATCTAATTTCATCATCTACATTTTCATCGCGTGAAAATACCTTATTTTATTTTATGATAGCAACCTTCTCTTTCACTTGGCTCATAAAATCATCGTTCTTCCTCTTCCTCTCCTTCCTTCCACTTTCCCTTCTATGTCTTGAGAAGAATAGATTTAAATTACTTTTTATTACAACAAGCAAACATCCATCCCTCTCGCATTTATAGTAAGACTACGCAAACTTGCGTAGTACTTAAGGATCTATGACGAATGAACTATAAATCAGTGGTTGTAGCACGAACTCCAAGGCTTGCACAATTTAAACTCATACATCTCTGGTTTATTATCGCTTGTAATTATAAGCCTTTGTTGACTGACATTCAAATAAGCAGTAATAAGTTTCCTGTTCTTGAACAATATTTCTCATTTTCATATAATTTTGAACCGCTGCTCATGCAATACGATATTGCATTTACCATGATTTGACTATTAGCTTGTATAGTCCTTTGGTGAGTTTATAAATACTCGTACCTAAGTTTGGCACTGTATTGACTGTTACAACTTTAGTCAATACTTTTCTAAACCACTCTAGAAAAGACAGTAAAATCAAGTTGTGTAATCATTAAATTGGCGTGTTTTGCATTGTGGACGTCTCTGATGATCACTGTCATTTTGTCTCAGCACTTTCGTAGATCTGCCGAATTGATTGACTATTATTTTGTTGATTGGTTTATTTATATCGTCAATGGTCGATGTTACATCATTGATTTTGCTTATACTTTTTCTTTATTGTAGAAACTTACTTTACTGGCATCTTTATTGTGCACAATTTGTTTTAGAATTAGTAAGTTGTTTGTGTAATTCAACGGGCTTCATTTTGAAATTCTAAATCCATGCTGGACTTCAATTGTCATTTTCCTAATATGTGATTGGTTGAGCTCTATTGGGATGACAAATGGGAATGGATCAAGTTAGACAATAAGGCTGCTATTAATTAGTTCATTTGTTTATTTTATTTAATAAATTATACGACGTAAGGGTGTGCCAAAACTCTTTTAAAGTCAAAGTTTATTATAAATTTAATTTTCATGACTTGTACTGACTTAACACAAACAGTAAACAGTAGTGTTTTGTTGTACAAGCCCCAACTGTTATTTTTTTTACAAAAACACTTCAAAAGTTAACATACAAATCAAACAATGCTGTACCGAAACAAAGCTCTATTGAAAGCAACATTTATTAAACTTTGTTTGAACTTCACATTCCAATGCAATTGTGCAACAAAGAACAATTTCAAACTTACTGGAATTAATACCCCACATTTCAAGCAAAATTAAATTACATTTGGTACTGCATTGTTGAATTTGTAGTACCTACTTATTTGAACGTACTTGAACTCGGAGAGGTGTTGATTCTGAAGCTCAAATAATTAAGTTTAAGTTAGTAACAACAGAATCGCTACCATTATGAGTTATATTTACATTGGCATTTATTTCTTTTATTATTTGTTACAGGTAATTTGAAGCTGATGTTATGACGTGCCTACACTGTAAGTTTTTGAGTTGCTTGTATGCAGTTTCTATGACTACCTACTTCACGTCATCGTCTCTCTAGTCTACTTCACGTCCCTTTTTTAATTTGTCTTCTTTTTTGTCGTGCCTGTCACTATATCGAACAAGTGTAGTGAAAGGATTTACACACTGACACACAACTTTTGCCTCATTCACTCTCATTACATTCTTCATACATGCTCGCCGGTTTAGGGTACTTTTGACCTGGCCCTTCTCCAAAATGTCGCCAATTTGATCCAAGAAGTTTCGCCTAGGCCTTCCAGCTGTCCCATACACACTTGCCTCATACACTTGCTTTGTCAAACGACTGTCATCCATCCTCTCTACATGCCCAAACCATCTTAACATACCTTTCTCGATCCTCAACACTACATCTTCTTTCACTCCACACTGTTCCCTTATCACACTATTTCTCACTCTAGGGGGGGGTTTGGGGGGGGGGGGTACCCAAAGGATTTAAATAAATAAATAATGCTGGACTTTTCACACAGCATCATCTAGCCCCAAAGTAAGCAGAGCTTGTGTTATTGGTAGTATAGTAGGTAGTATATCAGTCATCTACTACCGATCACCATCGATATAGTGACAGGCACGACAAAAAAGGAAATGAATAATATGTATTATACATAGAAACACCCAGACCCGAGACAAATATTTGTAGATCATAAAAACATTGGTCCCGCCGCGGGGATCGAACCCGCAACCTTTTGCGTCGCAGGCGGGCCTTCGCCCACTGCGCTACAGAGGTCGTCAAATTTAAACTGCTTAAAAGAGTTTTCCTGTATTTTCATAATTATTAGGATATACAACTACCTTTCAGTCAGAAATACGTTCAATTAGTTCCATAATGTAGTTCAGCGAGACTTTATAACAACTTATAAATATTCCGTCGAGCTTATCCCGATTAGTGTCACGGTTTACTTTCTGTAATTCCCTCTTCACACGATGTCCTACATTCTACGCCCGTTAGGCTTAGCGTTGTATTACAAATACTATTTATACTATGCTTGTTGCCCAGTTCCAATGTAATAGAAAATATTTTTTTTAAAAATATCGCGTTTCTAATCGATTCGATTTGTGCCCTGAATAATCGATCAAACGTAAGCCGGGTGGCGCTGTTATCAATTTAATTGTTATTTTATTAGGACAAGCTCTATCTACCGGGTTCGCGTGCGTTACTCCTACATAATCATATCTATCGATGACTGAACGAGTGGCAGAAAGTAAGATTCGGTCATTCGGACAAAACACAATCAGTTTACAAAATCATATTGCATTTCAAAATAGTTTTAACAAACCAATCGTAACTGGGTTTAGCAACAGATCACAATCGAGCTGAGCAATACATAGAAAACTAGCTTGTGCAGTTTTGGTCGCTATGTACCTACCGAAAATGGCCTACAAGCTATTCCAAGTTTCATTAAAATCGGTCCACCAAAACTGCTTGACTTTTAATTTTGGCCACTTATCTGTTTCAGGGCCGCTCAAAAGGTTCATATTCAAAATATTCATATTTATTAAATTTAATATCGTAACGTTGCCTTCCGAAGTAAGTTCTATCGCAGTTGTTATCAGATTAACAGAACGTTGCACCTTGGTTACAATTAATGTCTCAGTTATATAAGTAAGTGTATGCGCATGCGCATTCCTCGCGATAACGTTACGAATACGAACTGCCAAGCATTGTATAATTTCAATAATTTATCCTTTGTTAAGGACAAGAAACTGGAAAAAGTAAAAGTGATTATGGTCTATTTTTAGTTTAAAAACCATTTACTAATTTAAGAAAAAACCTAAACTAAAACAACGATATTATTACAGCAGACAACAACAAAAAACTCTTAAAAAATAAAAAGGTCGGTGAATGACTCGTTCTTCTCGTAGTGAGTGACATACCTACTCAGCTCAACCAATAAGGTCATCGACCTACTATCTTTGCGAAATAGACGGGACACACCCGAATACCTGTCAACTGTAATTGTTATAAATAAAACGTATTGATTGGCTTAGTAAGACCCTTCCCTCTTGCGCATGCGCAGCTGTGTATGTTGATTGCACGTGTTTCAAAACGCAGGGGGTCGGTTCGTGACTGCAGTGTTGTTTAAACAAAAAATAAGAGTGTGTACTGAAACTAGGTCATATTTTAAGATGTCAAAGACGAAAATAAAGGGAAGATTGATCCGTTTTTACAAGCTTATTTATAAGGGTCGATGATTTGAAAAAGTCGCTGGTAAAACCTGGATCAGCTACGCACAGGATCGAAATGGCAGAAGCGATAGGTATACCCAGCAGTGGCTGATACCAGGCTGACATGATGGTGATGACGTGTTTGTTTGTATGGGATACATCTTCAGCTCATAAATAAGTTTAGAACCAATTGATTTATTTGGTATTATTATTATTATTGTTTTAAATGTTTCTGAGTTAAAATGATAACCAGTGTCATCAATTGAATAGGTTTGTGCTCCTCCGTCTATATGTCTGTTCATACAGGGTGTAAAAAGACTGCTACCGAAAACTGAGGGGTTTCAATCAGACCATGATTCTGAACATATTTATCGAAAAAAAAACGCAAAAAAATTTTTGACTTAGCTACGTCATTTTATTTTATTTTCTAGTTTTTTGCTACTAGTACAACATAATAAGACCATACCTACCTAATAATTTCATTTATAAAAGAAAAAAAAACAATTAAAACTCAAAATCCAGCAATCTAAGTATAAAAACGCGTCCAGTACATACGCTCGACCAGCTGTGCGAGGTCGGTTTTCTCCGGATATAATGTTTTTTTTTTGGAAAATCCTTTTGGATTTGGCTATGTTTTGGGATGCTGTACCTACCCCTTTCGGCTTCGGTAGACGTCTTTTTACACCCTGTATATCTTTTTGGCGAACAGCATGTTCCTGCGACTTTGTAGGACCCCAATTACTTGTACTTGGTTTGAAAGGCATGTCTGGTGCAGAGGGGTTACCAGTTGATTACGCTGACTGTACATTGATTGCGGACAAATTGACAGGATTTTGCCCTAGGTCACTTTTCAATAGTAAAAGCATTCGTTTCAATTCCACTTTGTTTCAATCTATTCCTCGTTCGTATGGCGTTATTAGGGCGCTGTACAAAGTCGTTTATTCATTGAACTATCGTAAAGATTTCAGAGAAGCGGTCAATGGTGTCTCCTTTCAGACTTACAGGAACAAACGATGATTGTTCCTCTGAAATTGCTTTAAGTTATTGCGCAGTAGCGATTTCATAGAGTTCTACTTGAAATCACAAAACCTATGACAATATCTTTGTAGTACAATGACAATACTTACAAAAGTAAGTAAATTAAATTTAAGAAGTTCTACTGTAGCATCTAGACAAACTACTAATTTTGATGTAAAAGATGTTCGATATGTTGATATCCTGTATAACAAAGGCTTCAATTATCATCATTGTTGTCGTACTATCTTGTTTTAAAATTGTATAGGTTTGGCTGACGTCAGCCCTTATATCGGTTTCGTAGTTCAGCCCTTCGATACATATCTGCAGCACAATCGAGCATGTCGATGCTATGTCATCTAGCAGCCATAATTACGCAGAATTGTACAAAATCGGCTCAATTCCGATCTGATATCTATGACTCGGCTTGTGTTGGTAATTTCGTCCATTACAGTACATAGGGGTACGATTATTATGATTTGCGGGTAGCTCTATAATACTGTTGTGTGATTTGTAAAGGTTTCACTTTGATGTTTTCGCTCTCTCTGTTAGAGATTACGTAGTGCGCCTGATCCGAATTAGTGAAAACTCGGACAAACGAATTTTTGCTACAAATCTTGACCTTAAATGAGATATCTAGCATCTTAAGCAAAAGCATAAGACGCTATCTCATTTTTCATTTAAAATCTACTCAAGGACACGTTACAAGATGTAATTATGTTAATTTTGTGATTCATCAACGGTTTTGCGGTTTGTGTTGCAATGGAGATAATCTCAAATGCAGTATTTCGAAAAACTTGAATAGCAACTTGAATTTGGTTCATTGAGGTCGGTTAGTTATTAAATCGTTAAATATTAAGATTCAAAATATTTCCAAAAACGCTTTGATGGAATGTTAAAAGAATTTGGAATTAATTTAAACTTTTACAATAGTCGGCCGATTGGAAAGATATGGGGGAGACCTTTGCCCAGCAGTGGGATAATGTAGGTTAAAAAAAAACAATAGTCGGATCAGAGTTTTATTCAAATTCGACCAATTTGATGGAAATTTAGTTCCTCATGAGTAAAGCCGCGGGCTAGCATTAGTGATTGCATCAGCATCGTTGATTTCACGGATTCGCCACAGTTCATTTGCCTCCCATGGCTACTCTGTAAACTCTTGTTACGCGTTACCTCACCATAGATTATACAGAGTGTCCCATTAGGTACTTCCAAGAGAAAGTCCACGTCATGTAGAATAGAAAACCTTTATACAAGAGTTCCACTAGTTTTAATAATTAAAATACGAAATATTCACTAATTTTTCACTATGAAGGTGAGTGTGCACATGAACTCCATAATTTAGTTCCGCCATTCCCGTTCTAAAAGAAATAAATCAGACCAACAGGTTCCCCGAAAGACGCCACTTGTACATGGTCGACATTCCCAGAGCGACAAAGCGTTTTGAGTCCACTTTTTTTCATACGCACTGCCAAATTGTGGAACTCATTGCCGGGTACCGTATTTCCCGAAAAGTACAATATAGGGGTCTTTAAATCAAGAGTAAATAGGTTCCTTCTAGGAAAGCATGCTCTATCTTAGACCTCACTATTGCTTAACATCAGGCAGAGGGAGGTCAAATGCTGACCTATTTAATTAAAAAAATGAATATTTTTGGTTACAGTAAGGAATGGTTCTACAGCGTGTCCTAAAATGTGTAACAAAGGAATAAAAGAGCACCTTAGAGGAATTTGGGTCATATTAGTTTTGTAATTTTCAAGTTACATTTCAATGTATGTTTCTGATCTAAGTAAAGCTTTTGTTCACATTATTAGGACACCATGTGTTTATAAAGGAAATACACGGAATTGTAAATAGTCATTATGGTATCTTATGGTGTTTCCAAATTGGTCATGGTGTTAACCTCCGGGTATGAGATTTGCACGGTTGTCTATGGTATATCTTGATTTTTATGTAACCAATCAAAAGTGATTTGGTAAATGTGAAATTCTGTGGGAACTTAGCTATGGTTACTTCAATTAAAAATTTATGTTGAGTCATTTTGGTTTTCGTCTAAATTGTCGTATAAACCGTCTTTGTTTATAAATAAAAAATAAATAAATTAATCGCGTCTCAGCAAAAATTTGTACCTAATCAAAAATCCTTTAGTAATAATAATAATTCAAGCGATAACTTCTATTATATTATCCTATTTTAATTAATATCGTGTTGTTATTAAATCTGCCGTTGTATGTAATTGAATTTTATTATCACAAGTTTATAATTGCCGGCTTAATTACAGTCTTATAAAATTTCTACTGTCTTGTTACTTTGTTCCCATCATTGCTACTTTTATGGCCATTTCATCTTTCAACATCATATTTATGAAAGAATTTCTTCCCAAGGTTGGAAGACGAAATTCATAATAACCTCTTAGGTAATCTCTACTGCATCTCATACATTATACATTCTTGGAATAGTTCATAAGAAAAATTAAAATCACGGAGAAACGTAATAAAAGGGGCACAGTTGATGCTGCAGCGGCCACAAACCGTATCTCAATCTGTCCGAAAATGGACAGTTTCAGTTTACTAAAAACATAACTAGATGGCGTTAGTAAGTTTGTCCCGTTTCTAGATCGCGCTATCGTTGCGTTTTGGGCAAGACAAGGCTTGGAACCGCACGTATAATACGAATTAACTTTGCGCAGAGGCAATATCGTAACCAATGAGGTTAATCCGAGGTGCGATTATTGCTAGTTGAAAACTTTACCAATACCCCGCCATGTGGACGTGAAATACCGTCCGCTACGGCAATTTTTGTACGGCTGTTATGGCCTAAAAACCAAAACTCGACTTCTTCTATCGTTTTCGGTGCGACAGGAATATTGATAGAAAGATACTCGTAGATAGAAAATACATGGAAATACAAAAAGATAAGCAAAGATACAGGAGAATATTTAAAGTGAAATGCAATGGGCGGTCTTATCGCTGTGAGCGATTTCTTTCAGACAACCTTGGCTGAACTGGATATTGACTGGTTTGGTAAACAATGTGATTTTATCAACCGTTTGGAATGAGTTTAAAATAAAAATATATAATTATTTATTTGGTTGAATTTATTTATTATAAAAATCTAAGCTATTATAAAATTTAATAACGCAGAAAACGTTAATAACTTTAATAACAAATGTTTCAAAAACAATAATGCTTTTCTTAATTTGATATAAACAGTAAAGATAATTACTTCTGAGAAAATGCATGTTTATTTTTTAGTAAAAAAGCATTGTTCCATTTCTTAGCAACTGTTCTAACATACCTACTCGAATGGGTTGTGTGTTCCGGTTTGCACATAATGATTGGGGGAACATACTATTATAGAACGGGAATGCAATCCATATAAGCAAGCGAAGCAATTATTATAATATCACAGATGTATGTTTCTAGGAGGCAATCAATTTTTGCCTTATTAATAAAATAACTATACACTTAACAAAATGATACTTTGATGATAAGCATGATAGTGATTTGAATGTAAGTTGCCATTTAGAAAACCAGCCCAGACTGATTGGTGTTTAGTCCACAATGCTTAGATAAATGATATAGATTCTGAACGTATTACTTTAATAATAATCGTGGTCGAGCACTGGTGGTGTAGTGGCCCCGCCTTCTCATCGTAAGGTCGTGGGTTCAATCCCGGTCGTGCACCAAAACCAAACCAAGAGTTTTTCTGCCGAAAAATGTATGTGTACTATGCCAGTACTCTCAAACGATGAAGGAAAACATCGTGAGGAAACCGGCATGTCATAGAACCTACAAAGTTCGAAAACATGTGTCAAGTGCACGAAAGGAGCCTCTTATAATCCTTTCACCTCACTAGTTCGAAAGAACTAGTGACACGATAAGAAGAAGAAGAAGGAGAATAATAATAATCGTAGCTTTAAGTATGATGCAAACCACAAACATATATTCAGTTTTGAAAACTATACTGAAGTCACAATCTCATAAAATAACAGAAAATTAAATCAAAAACAAAAAACTAAGAAAGAAGAAATGAAATATGAAAATTAAGATATTTTTTGCACTTATAACCATTACCTATACAGGGTGTAAAAAGACGCCGAAAGGGGTAGGTGCAGCATCCCGACACAACCAAATTTAAAAAGATTTTCCGAAAAAAATCATTATATCCGGAGAAAACAGCGTTTGAAGATTGCTGTATGAGTATGTATGTACTGAGCGCGTTCTTTTACGTAGATTGCTGGATTTTAAGTTTCAATTTTTTTTTCTTTGATAAATGAAATTTTTAGGTAGGTCTTATTTTGATGTATTAGTAGTAAATAAGCGAAATATATAAAATGACGTAGCTAAGTAAAAAAAATTTTTGCAAAAAAATATTTTCGGTAGTAGTCTTTTTACACCCCGTATAAATCATACTGTTTAAAATGTTGTAGGTACCTAAATCCAGAAATAAATGGGAATAATTTCTGACAAATAGACAGACAACCCCCCTTAGACATCTTCAAATGATCTGGAATAAGTAACATAAAAAGATCTGACAGAATGTCTACCGCACCTGGGGATACAGTCGTGAACCTGTTTAAACAGACAGTACAGTTAGCTGTCAGATCAAATACAGCCCTAAACAATGTCTCCAAGCCATCTGTCGTCCTGACCTGATGGCTGACACCAATACCTAGCTCAAGAATACATCATATCAACGCTTATAAGGCTTCAAAGCGGATTAAGAGTGAGTTGAGAATCGGAACAAATTGTGTATATCCGAAGCATGGTAGATATGGCCGGTTCTGCGTCCGTCCGTCCTTTTGCGGTGACAGTACCAGAGCCCGGACACTATAAAACTCTTTACAAAGCATATTAATCCAACCGAAAAGAATAGGTAATCAAATTTTTAGCATGCCTATAAGTTTTGGTTTCGACTGAAAAGCCCGAAGCCGAAGTTCCGGTTTCGGTTTCGACTGAAAAATTAAAATCGTGTTTCAAATCACGCAGTAGTTAATCACCTACTTGCACAGAAACTACAGCGTATCATTTTTGTTTTCACGCATTGTTTGTAAGAGTCTTATAGATAGATAGATAGATAGATAGATAAAATCTTTATTTGGCAACACACACAGACATACATTTAGCAAACAAACAAGAAAAAAGAACAAACAAAAGTAGGTAAAATATAAGTGACACAACACCTGAGTACACAAAGTAACATCAAATTAAAAAAAGGAAATACAAAAACAAGGGGGGATGTCTGATTCTCTGACATCACCTATACTATAACGGTAGCCTAGATTGATTTCTCAGCTCATTGATTTATAAACCGCGGCGAATCAAACGAACACTTCGTAGATAAATTGTTCCTAGGTAGGTGTAACTGCATAGCACTGCTCTTTGACTTTCTGCGCAAGCGCAAGGTCTTAACGAAAGTTGTTCGTAATTAGATTTTCTTTCGAAACTGCTGGGATGCTGTTTAATCAGTAGAGAAGAGTAGAAGTATATTACTATTTTAGTATTATGACTAAATGACAGATTATCAGTAAATTAAACGATTAAAAAGGTTGGTTTTAATGTAATTGCCTATAAAATCTGAATATAGCAAATTTTATGGCTGATTTTACTTCCTCAGTCCAACAATGCGTGTCCTTCGCTGGTTTTCAATTTGTTATATTCTGTCGCTAAGTTTTTCGTTCCAGTTGCCTTGGAATTGATTTCTCACGACTGGTCACGATCAACGCACATTTGGTTACGCACAATAGGCCTTTTACTACCACTAATTTAGATCATCTTGTTGAGTTCTATGGCAGAGCGATTTGGGCTGATGGAATTAAGCAACTTTTGTGTTGCAAGTTTAAAATAACGTTTCTTTGGGCGCATTCACTTTGGCTGTTAATCTCGTTTATAGACGTCGTCGCTTGAGTTATCGTTCATGTTTATGATGAACGACTTCCATCCCCATTGACCGCGCGAAAGCATTTGCTGAAAGGCAAGCATGTGGACTTTCGGCTATTTCCGTCCGGCGTTCGGCTAAATTCGTCTCTCACCGGCCGATGACTCCGGTGGCATGCGTTACCTTGACGGGTTATGACAATGCATAATAGGCTCTATTACTTTGCAGTTGTGTAATTCGCCTTATCTTGAAGCTTCTGTTTTTGTGTATGATCAATTGTTTTAATTGTTTTTATGACTTATACAATAGTTATCAATGTTCATTGAATACTATGCTGTAATTAATTAAACATCTCTATTTTCTCTAATTTTAACTTAAACTACCCCCCAACAAGTAATAAAATGTTGTCTCATTTTATGCTTATCTCGTTTAATTTGCTTTTAGCTCACATCAAAATTCCATTAACTCAACATCATCTAACTACTAGATTTTCTTCCGTGATAAACCTCGCCGCTCAAAGCTTAATCCTGTTGAAATGTGAAGTATATCTGATTAGATTCAGCAATCCATTACACCCTATCATAACCGACTTCCGCGAAAGATCTAGAAAGCGTTACGTATCTAGTTAGTCCCTTCTCTTAATTGCAAACTGTTAAAACATCGGAAAGACTACAATTATCTTGTCCACTTGAAATTACTGCCACGTGCGTTGTCTTATTCAATAGCAACAATTTTGATATGGCTGGTACATTTAAAGCTTTTATCGGGGAACGAATAGCGTTAGGAAAAAAATACAGCTTGTACAACGCCAACGACACGCGACTAGTCCCAAAAGTTTTGTTTTGTTTTACCTAAAGGGTGCCTCAAGGTAGATTCATTTTTTGAGAATCTGACGAGTATCTTTGGAGTGATTTATCATAAACATCTTCATCGGTAGTTAACAAGTTTTACACACGCCATTAAAGTAATTCGTAGTCATATTTTAAACTGCAAACACTTTTTTCATTTTTGGACTGATGTTCAGTGCAGCCGTTCTATCATCTTACAAAGGCATACAATCACTCTAGCTGTCAATTACATAGATAACACTTCATAATTCGGTGTGGTATCAAAAGCTGTAGCGATTACGACATTGTAATTATTGTTCTGGAGGTACTGTCAGCATCAGCAAAATATTTTATATCTTATTTGATGACAAACGACCCCATAACATCATTAGTGGGGTAATTGGGATTCAAAAGTCTCAACGACCCCACTTCTCAAGTGCTAGCTTCGCTCCGCGGTACTGCGTTCGCTTGGGAATACTTAGCTTTTCCGGAGTAAAAGTCCCCAAGTGGTGTTCTCAGTGCCCATCAAATAAAAAGAAAGGACTCCGATTTCGTTTTCTCTTTCAGTAGTATGTGTGGTAGTTTCGGCATTGCCTTGCCGGCCCTACCAAATGAACGCTTCGTATGGTATCGTCTCTTATGTATAGGGCAATTGATGATAATTGTAGTTTTATTTTGTTTAGTAACTTTTTATGTTGACTGTAAATTCGATTTTGCAAGCAAAATATGATTGCATATGGTTTTGGAGCGAAATATGATTGCAGTGGAGAACAGACAATTATAATTATAATACATAGGTTTATTCCTATAACTTAGACGTTTAAATCTTGTTTTGTTATAGAAGAGAGCAATAATATAATCTACTGTGGCGCAGTGTGGCGATGCAGAAGGTTGCGGGTTCGATCCCCGCCGCGGGGCAAATGTTTGTATGACCTACAGATATTTGTCTCGGGTCTGGGTGTTTCTATGTATAATAAGTATGTATTTACAAACAAAAAGTATATAAGTTATCTGGTTCCCATAGTACAAGCTTTACTTAGTTTGGGGCTAGATGTTGCTGTGTCGAAAATGTCCAGCATTATTTATTTATTTATTATTGTTAAATGGACCAAAGGAAATATGAATTGTGTGAATGATTACATGAGAAAGAAAGTAGCAAGGTTGGGGACTTATTTGGACCAAAGAAAATGTGGATAGTGTAAAAAAAATTAAGAGGAGAAATAATAAGAGAAAACGGAAGAAAAAGACATATTGTGCTGACACATTAAAAGAAGATTCAAAAGCATATTTTTTTATGATTTTTGCTTATAAATGTAGAAATAAACCGCGTTGCGTTATAAGGTAATCTTATTGAGAATAATATCGAAGGGAACTGCAGTGTTGCAAACAAAGGTACCCAAGTTTGGGTGCCTTGTTCCACGGGACAAGACAAGCCATTTACAAGCTATTGTCCATTATGCTTTGTGGCTTGTAACTGTTGGGTAAGCTTAATTTATTACTGTTCGTAGTATTGAGAATTTACTCGTAAGTCAAAATCTTTAATACAGTCTTGATTCTGTTTAGTTTTTAAACTACAAGGTGGACCAAAAGTAATTTTCTAATGTGTAAAAAAAAATAAAAACTTTTAAAAAATTGTGTCATTATGACTTTTGATTTTGGAACGAAGTTCCTTTTCGACGGTATCGGATGGGGGCTAGACGAAAAAAAGTGTTAAATTTTTGAGTCACGACCACGGATTTAAAGAAATGAGGTCACGACCCATGTATATGTCAAATCGTCACAATGCGAAGTGCGCAGACTATCCATAGATTGTTACATTGTTAGTATGGAAAAGCGTTTCTTTCTATTGTTCATGTCTTCGATCAATTATTTTATTTACAACTTCGTTCCAACCGAGTGTTCCACGACACCCACGTACTTTTCTCTGTCTTTCACGTTCAATAAAACAACTTGACCCGTAGTCTCTACATTTAAATGAAAAATTGGTTGTCTGTAAAGTCGGTTTACTGACGATAGATGAACGTGACAACGTCTACGCATCGCTCACTCAAGTAGGAGAAAGACAGATGTCGAACGCTGCCGAACGCAAAGGCTGATTGTGCTTCTTTGTCGCTCGTTCCGCGCTCTCGCTTGCACTTCAAGCCTCTCAGAGCGAGGTAACGCCGCATGAAGGTAACGCCGCTTGACGGTAACGCCGCATGACGTCAAGTTTTTTCGTGCGTGCAGCCGGCTCTATCGAATTATAAGACGTAGTCACGTCAAAAATTATTAAAATCGCTACAGATATGTATTACCAATTCGTACTAAAAATAAGTAATACTGCCAAATTAATAAGCTCGTCATTTTTAATCAGCTTTAGATGAAATTGGTAACATTCTAACGAACAATACATTGGTTTACCTACTCAATAATGTCGGTTAAAAATGCCACTTCACAATCGGTAGTCGTGTTCAGAAACACGATGTTGTGCTGCCGACGAAATTGCTTGTAACGTTGTGCAAGGAGCCGCCGGTATCTCTACTCACGATTCGATTAGGAACTTTTTTGTACTATTTAACTTAGTAGCTCATTTTAAATCTACATTTTCTATCTCGTACTTTAGATTAAAAAGAAATGTAAGTTGGAAGTTTGTTTTGAACTTAGGCCTTTACATCTATATTAGATGATTTATTCAGCGTCAGGAGGCAACCTATGCCTACACTTAACGGGACGCTGTAGTGCCTGGGACATTGTTTAAGATAGAATAGGCTTACCTAGCACCTAAATCATCCCCTCAGCTTAATCAGCCTGGCCCACAGGAAAGACGACGTCAATACGTGTGGAGCTGACTAAGCTGCGGGTTTCCTGACGATGTTTTCCTTCACCGTTAGGAGCTCGTGTTATAGCGTATATAAATTTTACGAAACGAAAAATCCATTGATGTACGGCCGGGATTCGAACCCACGACCTTCGGATTGAAAGTCGAGGCACAACCCCATTCGACCAACATGGCTCATGGAAGTTTGTTTTGAAGGAGTACTAATAATATAAATCTGAAATTATGTTTGTTTTTATTTTAATTACGTTATGACTGTAACCTGTCATTATGAAATGCATTTATGCAATGTGGTAAATATGTACTTGGAAGTGCTTCTTAGCCTTCATCATCATCATCATCGGTAGCATTAATTCGCCCACTGTTGGGTACCGTGCATTGTAGATACAATTATGATCTTGTTCTGAGCCTATGATGATGATAAGTAAGTAAAAGCTATTCATAAATCACGATAATAGTTCTCACATTTTGACGACCTCTGTGGCGCAGTGGGTGAAAGCTTGCTTGGGACGCAGAAGGTTGCGGGTTCGATCCCCGCCGCGGGATTAACGTTTGTATGATCTGCAAATATTTATTTCGGGTCTGGGTGTTTCTATGTATAATATATATGTATTTTCAAACAAAAAAGTATATATGTAGTATATCAGTTATCTGGTTCCCATAGTACAAGCTTTGCTTAGTTTGGTGCTAGATGATGCTGTGTGAAAAATGTCCAGCATTATAATTATTTGCAAATACTTGACAATATCAATAGCTCAAAATCACGATGGTACGTGCTAAATGTCAGCAAGTCGTTAACCATAACATATTAGCATGGTATACAAGGTGTCATACAATTACAGCCGAAAATAGAAACTGCATTCATACAATGATTTTAATCATCTCTTTTGATAGTAATGAGAGTAGGTAAGTAATAGTAATAATTAGCTTCTAGCTAGTCATCAGTTCCTATATTTTTACTACAAATGTTGTGTATATGCCTATAATTGGCATACATTCTATAAAAAAGACTCATAAAATGTTAATAATATGTGAATTATGTATGCTGTTGGTGTTGCCTAAATAAATAAAATAAAATAAAATAAAATATTAAAAAATATGATGTATGTATTGTAATAACAAAGATATCCTCGCTAAATTGCACGCATATTATGAATAACATGCATTAATCAAATGTAAAAAACGCATGTTTTTTATTAATTATTATTTATTAATCAAAAAAAGAAATATTTTAATATTTTTAGCTGGAAATCGATTACAACCCGTTAAAATCTCAAATGTTCATATTCTATAGTAATCATGTTATACTAAGCACAACGGATCTTTAGCTTTCTGAAGTTAGATTCAATAGACGATTGCGCAGTTTTGGTAGAGTAAGCGAGATAGCACGATTTTAGGCTTCATCAAAAATGGGTTCTGCTGAACTACTTCAGAGAGCTAAAAAACGATTGTGCGTATTATACACCCAGTGCCAGAGCCTTGACTTCTCACCTCTGGCATATGGCTGGCATGCAGCGTGATTGTAAGATAGCTTTTAGAATTGTTCAATGTCCTTCAATTGTGTAGATTAATATCTGATTCTGTACAAATAAAGTCCACGACATTGCTCGTTTACTCTTGTATTGAAGGAAAATTTAGGCATAGACAGACATTTATTCACCACTTTAGCACACAATACAATCACTATGTTAAAAAGCATAATAAAAATAGTAAAAGTTGGAGAATTGGGATTTTGTGTTCATCATTTTCCTGCCCTTATCCCGCTTATGCGGGGTCGGCACAACATGTTCTCTTCTTCCACTCTCCCCTATCACTCGTCATCTCCGTATCCACTCCTTTCTTACCCATATCTTCTTTCACACAATCCATCCATCTTTTCTTTGGTCTACCTCTACTCTTATATCCATCCACATTCATTTCCATCACCCTTTTATTTACGTGACTTTCATCCCTCCGCATTACATGCCCATACCACGCTAACCTATTGCTCTTCAACTTTTCAGTCACCGGCGCTACTTTCAGACTTCCCCTAATATATTCATTCCTCACCTTATCCATTCGCGTCACACCGCACATCCATCTCAACATTCGCATCTCTGTCGCATGCACTCTTCTTTCATCCGTCGCTTTCGTAGCCCAGCACTCAGATCCATACAGCACGACAGGTCTAATGACCGTCTTGTAGATTTTCCCCTTAAGTTTAAGGGGCATACAAGGGTCGCAAGTTGTTCCTGAGACCTGTCGCCACTTCATCCATCCCGCATTCATTCTATTTTTGACGTCTCGGTCTATTCCTCCATCATCTTGGATCGAAAATCGGAGCAGACTGGAAGGGATACACCATCTAAGGCGATGGGAGAGAAGCTGGAAGAACCTCCGAAATTACAAAACAGTTGTTCAGTTTTGGTTCTGCTTATTTTAAAGCCCACTTTTTCCAGTCTCTCCCGCCATTGGGATTTTGTGTTGTGGCACACAATCACAATTCTCCAAAGAGGCAGCAAAAAGGCCTCGTCTCAGCATTATGCCGTTGCCGTGCCGAACCCCTCATAGTCAGTGGACCCCGTGAGACTACATTCTGTGTGTTGTTTTCTGTGTGATTAGAGATACTTTTAACTTACTTATACATATTATAAGAACTGATTAGTTATCTCCTTAAAGTACCATTTAATATCATACTCCTAACTACTAATACTAATTTCAACTATCCAAGCTAGTTCGATTAGAAAAAGTAGACTTCACTTCTTGGTTTATGGCTTCTGCGACTTTTTAACACAAGTCTGCTGGTGTCCGTGTCATAATAGTTTCATAAGTGGAAAAAGTTATAATAAGTCAAAGTTACGTTGACATAAAACTGTCATTTATTAAATAAGGCACACCGAGGATCACTTTGAATTTCTACTCCAGCTATTTCGTAACCGTGAAGGATATGGGCAACAAATATGATTATGAGAGCGCTCCTAAATACTTTGCTTTGTCTGGGGAACTTGAAAAAAAATTCTTTTCATAATAATGTACCTGCACAAACAGAAAAGAAAGTTTCAATGTAACACAGAAGCTTTCACATTTCTAACCAAATGTTGACTGTCAACAGAAATGTCGACGCTGAGAAAAAATGTCTTTGAAGACCATTGAAGACAACACTAGCGAACCAAGCAAAAAAAGTGCTTTTGTCTTTAAAAAAAAACGACGACGTCGATTATTAGGATAAAGGTTAACCAACTTAGGTTGGAATTTCGTGAAAGTAGCTTAAAGGTTAGCCTTTAGCTACTTTTACGAAATGCACTCTTTAAACGTTTAAGATTTCACAAAGCATTGTAACATAGAATTTAAATATATCCATATATTTATGGGATTTCCAAATCATATAACAGGGAAAGTTATATAAAATTTTATGTCTTTCTCATCGACTCATAATTTAGGAAAAAAGAAATAGCTTGACATTTAAGATGAACAATTTACCACTCCTACATATAGAGTTACTGAAAATATTTATAGTCATATATACTCGTAATATCCTTGAGATTTCTGTTTGGACGCATAATCAAGAGAAAGGTAACCCTACTTAATACTTATTGCTTACAAAATTGAATATTAAAATGCCTTGATTATGATAAATTTAAAAAAAACTGTTAAAAGGTTGAGTTCAAATCCCGGCCGATGATTTTTTTTTTTTTTATTTGATGAAATCGATTTATGATATTAAAATTATAATGGCAAAAAAAATCTCAATTTTCCCGCATTATGTTTTTTTTTTATGATGAATGGGTCGGCTCTTGACCTCAAACTTACACAGGTAATATAAGAGTGAGGTTTACGATGAAGCGAGCTTACCGAATATCGAATAAGCAAGTTGTTTTTTCACTATTTTTTACATTAGATATTTCAGATATGAAAAGCATATAGAAAAGCATTTTCAAGTAAATAAGGAAATAAATGTGTGTAGTTTAATTTCACTCCTTTCCCTATATTTATAGAAACTTTCTTTCCAATTATATGACAAACTCGTACGATAGAAATCAATGTGAGCGTGACCGTAACGAATCATAATTTGGTATGTAATCTTTACATCTTTACAAACTGTTTTAAATTTCAAATTCAAATTCAAATCATTTATTTGTGATACATAGGTTTAGTGTTTTATCAAGAGCACTGTGATCTACGTGGGTAGATGTAAAATTATTATATTTAATTATTTTACAGCTATTTCATTTAGGCACAAATATTATATTCCAACATAACTCCAATATAAAACCTAAAAAAAAAGCTAATAGATTTCAAAAAAATATAATACTATCAAAAAAATATTTGTTTCTACTGTTCAATTCTCAATCAGTATCATTTTTAGTAATAATAAACTTGAAAAAGCCTTTTCTTTAATATTCCATTAGATATTCACGAAATGATTGTTTTTACCCTTTGACCACATTTTATTCAGACAATCAGCTAAAATGCCATTTACACGATACCATTCTTGCCTCTTGCTTTCTCAAACTCAACGGAGCAAGAGCTATATTCTCTGGCGAAAGGCAAATGGTATGCCTGAATGGCACCGTGTAAACGGCGTCTTAGAAAGGTATTTGAATAAACAGACGGAATGCAACATAATTTAGTGAGATCGGATCTTGAATGGTTCATTAGGATGCCGTTTCACTTACCAGTAACCACATTAGGAGATGGACCGATATTGAAAGGGGTCAAAGTTATCAACAATTTGAAATACTTCAATTGCCTTAGCTTTTACACAATTAATAGCATCATCATCATTATTATTGGAAGTTTGTTTGTTGAAACGACTGAACGGATTTGGATAAAACTGTTATAGAGGTTGGTAGGTAACTTATTCCCTGAATTTGGTAATTCGGAAAAGTGAAGTATTTTCGAGGAATCGCCCCGCCCAAACGGCGGGATCTACGCTTGTAGTAAAAAAGTAAAGCCAATTGAAATAAAAGCCAAGCCAATGGATTTTTTAGTCGGTTTTGTATGGGGTTTCCCTGCAACTACTAGTTAAGGTGTCATATTTCTTATTAGACCAGTCTTAGATCTTCTCCAGTTCTTTCAAGTTGCATAATAACTTTAATTGCTGCTTAGCTTTTAATTGCAGTGTGATTCAGTATGATAGCACCGGTAACGTTCCTTATTTTTATTATAGCAATTATGTAATTGGATGCTTTAACTTGTTTCATATCTATTAATTGGGAAACTGTTTCGTCATTTATTCTGGCCACTTCAATCAGAGTATAATATCCATAAGTAGAACAGAACAACAAATGGACGTATTAATTGTTTTTTTTTTAAGATTCCATTTCGTTTTTGGTCACATTGCCTTTCTATTCGGTATTGTTTATCATTATCATCGTCAGGAGTATTTCCTAAGAAAGAAATATCATCAGACTAATAATTAAGGTTGAGCGAGAAAGCCCTGAAAATATAAAAGAAAGCTCTAACTGGTCCATCAAGATCTTCAATTCTCATCGCTCATTGTTTATGTATTACGTTGTATGATGCGTACGCGATTGCATTTTTCATTCTCAAGTATGCAGGTGGACGCATTCAATAAAGATGTCTTCATGCATTTACTCGTTATATTGTCGAGTTCTTTTGTTTACTTATTTCATTTCTTTCGATTGAATTATGACTTGCGTTCAACACAAATATGAGCATGTTTTCCGTTAGCTTTCATTATCTCCAGTGGCAATATTGATGATTTAATTGACTATTGAATTTCCTCTTATGGAAAACTGATCAAATGCTTCAGTAGTAGAAGTTTGTAGACATCGTATTTTATCTCATGTTGAGTGACGTTTTGCACGTAAAATATGCCTGCCAATTAATCATTTTGTATGTCGCGTAATGCCGGTAACCTTTAGTTTATGTTACCGGCATTACGCGACATACAAAATTTTTTCATTTAATTATTTACTGTTTGCTTCACAATACTGTTATTGGTTGATTTCATTACTTTAGTACTATTGTGTTATATTTTACAATCAAACTTGCAATCATATTGAGTTTTACAGTTATCTTATTGATGAATAGATGAATTATTTATACCGTAACCGATACCATAATATTATTGAGCAGTAAGCACATTTCTTATTTTCTATGCTTCATCTTCTAACATCTCAAAGACATCTTTATCATTCCTGTCACATGTTATCTGTTGTCTCTGTTTACTTTCTATGTTATCTGTAAAAAAGTTTTCCATAAGTTTACCAAAGGGTAAGATACCTTCAATTTCTTTAGTCTATGCTCCTATGCGTTTCATTCCGTTCTTTAGTGTACAAGCTTCGTTATTGGCATTAACAATGCCAAGTGTTTCTACTACATCGTTTGCTGTGTCATGCCCTGCGCGTGCGCAACTACCGAAGCACGTTCCGCCCTTTGTTCACTATTTGATACTTTTTCTTTTCCACTAAAAAGGTTCCAGTCATTGTTGGATAGATTGGTTGGTCTTCTGACCCCAACGCCGCTTATTGTGTAAACCTAATTCTTTTTATCGGTATTTTCTTTGGTATCTGATTGTTGTGACGTAACATTTTATCGAATTCTAATCTTATAAAAGTATTTGTTGAGTGCTTTTGTGTTCGGCACTTGCATCATTGTTTAGATTAGATACGAGTTTGTGCAATCACTAATTTTGGTATTTCAGCATGTATGGGAATAACGTACACTTGAAAATATATGCGATACGATATTGAATTATTTTCTATTGTAAATCCTGCTAGATAAGATACCCAATTATTCTCCATTGCGGCAAACAGTATTTTTCTTCTTTCATCGGTGTTTTAACATGGTATATCTTTTCCAGGTATTACAGAAGGACGTGGAATGCCACAGGAGGATCGTGAGCTCCGTGGTCAGGCTGTGCAGCGGCGGTGACGTGGCGAAGGCCTACGAACGACGCTGGCACCTGCTGTACCTGAGGGCTATCGAGTGGCAGTGTCACTTGGAAGCGTGCATCGCTAGGATCGATAACCAGGTTCGTCTTTAATGTTTGTCGCGAAATTTAATTTTGCGTTCACAACCGAACTCCATGGCATGTGGCATGGCACGTGGGAAGCTCGGCTGAGATAGGTTAGTTCCATTCTCGCGGCAGGACAATGTTTAAATGATCGGCCCATGGTTGTTGAGGTAACATGCTACTTGTAGTTTCTGATAGGTACCTACAACCTATGTAATCCTAGTGTGTAGGGTGTTCAATAGATCATTTAATAAAATGTAGTCTATGTTTAGAGTTCATTGACACGGGGATTTATTGCATTATACCCTTTACCTAAACTGGCTACTAGAAATCCACAAGGAAGGTTAAGGATTTTAACATTGTATGCACGTAGTATGTATGTTGTTTCACTAGGAGAGTTTATACCCGCAATATTTATTACACATAATATAAATTTTCAGAAATTCAATTGACTCATTCACTATATTTGCTTCCTCGTTTTCAACCAGTCACTACCCATTCACGCATGAGACAAGACGTATTTCACAAACCCTAAATTATATCGCGTTCCCACGAAAGAGTTATTTATAGCTATTTCAACAATGCGTGATCAGCCACCCGTGGTGGCAGTTTGCAAATATTGTGAAGTTAGTGGTTACACAGATTATGGTGAGACCCTTAATTCCCTTGAGTGAATTATTGTTATACGAGTAGTAACCCTATGAGTACTTACGTGCTTATGGACTTGAACTTAAAGTGTCATAATGTAAGTTCACTTTTTATTTAATTTGATTTTACTTACCTACTTACTTTAATATCGCTCTTACTTAATTTTTAATGGATTTTTTTTTCAAAAAATAAAAATGCGCGTAATTAAATTTAAAAAGTTTTTCACGACTTTATGCTTAAAACTCACAAGTAAAGTAGCGTATTTATAAGACATGTAAAGATTTATGATTTAAAAAGATTAAAATATAAGTATGTACTTAGGTCTATTCATTTACTTACACTTTGCCTATTGTTTTTATATGTACATTGTACTTACCCCAGCTCTCAAGCGGATGTCATTTGCCCCCTCAGTGGAATAGGGCAGTACCAATAGACATTAATGTCCTAGGGTTGTGTTTTAAATTCAATTTTGACCCTTTTCCTCGCCACAGTTGAGTGAAAGCGGTCATGCCGTGACCCAATACCCAACAGGAATGTTTAATCCATTTTATTCTCCTATAAATTTATGAGATCATTTCGACCGTAAATTCAAGAGAGATTTTACAAAATGACGTTTATTGGTAGTAAATTAATTTATGAATAGCAGCTTTGAAAGGGATCTAGTATAAATATATTTAGTTACTATGTATCCTATTGAGAATGTAATTGATGGTAGAGAGTAAACTACGATTTGGTTTGGTTGAAAATTTTGATTTGTGGAAACAAATCACGCGCACATACAATAATTAATATATTATTTGTTGGTAAGAGTATAATGTAGTTTGGTTTAGAATTTAAACTGATAACAAATGTACTTGCTTGGGCAGTTTCGATGTCGTTTATCGTTATTCAAACGAATTTCGTTCGTATGATCTTTACCGACAGAGTTCTTAGATCATCTCACTGCCTGAATCATTGATTAAAGTCAAAATAATTTCAATTCACTGGCAACATTTTTGATCGTCAAAAAATATTTTTATAACAAAATGTTTTCTAAGCAGTTGCATTTGTTATCAGTTTATCTTGAATAACTGACGATCTATAATAGGTAGTTAGGTACCTAGGGTACCTACTCTTCGCCTTATAAGTCCAACTTAAACAAAAATCAGGCAGAGTGAGTCAAATGCTGACCAATTTAATTTAAAAAATATATATCTGGGGATACTCAGATCTTCAGGACATAAATATATGTAAAAAGTACGTGAGTGTCGTGGACGAGTGTTGGAACGAAGCAAAGAGTACTTTTCTATACTGGGAATTTCAACTTAATATTATAAATTAATTGTCAATTAGGTATCCTAGAAACGCTCTTCCGTACCAATGTAACAATCTATGGACTGAGTCGCGGCTGCGCATTTCGCACTGTGACGATTTGACATATATAGTTGTGTCGTGACGCAAAAATAAATACTTTTTTTCGGCCAGCCCCCATCCGATACCGTCCGAAAAGAAACTTCGTTCCAATACCTTGATCAAAGAATGCAGATACGTGGCTTGATTCGATCTTGATGTTTTGGCCTCCTCTTCCAGGGTGGAGCGTCAGTGGAAGCCGTCAGTGACAGCGACGACGAGCCCGTGCTGAAGCAGCCCCGGCTGAGCAGGCGAGGGTCACCACGCAGACAGCGTACTCCTGTCAATGCGAGGCGGAGGGACCTTTCAACTGATAGCCGGCAGTCGGCCTCTGAGGTGAACAGAACATTCTTCTCCACACTGAAGCCCTTTGCTGCCACTGTGCTGGAGCAAATGCTTACTCTCCGCGTACTTGCCAACGAACAAGTTGAATGAACTAAAATATTTGAAACTTTCATGCCATCAAATACTTTTATATGCAAGACTAGTATGCAATTTTTCCTCCAGCTTATTTGACGAGCAGGTTTGGGCGAAGCTTATGTGATGACTGGAGCTTGACTTTTTATTTAGATGTATATTTAGGAGTATGAATCTGCTTAAAACTGTTCCCGTTCAAAAAACACAAGAAAACTCAAGAGGCAGGAAGTCTGATGTGTGGAGGACTGGAGGAATGTCCAATATACATTCTATCCATAGTAAAAATATTGTCTCCCGTTTTCAGGAGGAACAGGATGCGCTAACGTACAACTGGCGTGGCTACGGCTCAGATTGTGAATCGGAGCTGACGAGAGCTGACAGGATGGCGGACGAACGCCGTGTGCCTGGTGCTGAGGACCTGCAGCACAGGACTACTGACCAGACCGTGCCCAGTGACCAGATCGATGGTAAGAAATAGGATCATGACTAATTTTAACAATAATAACGGGATATGCGATCTTACGGGATGATTACCATGATTAAATGTTTCTCGAGTGTCCCTATGATGGTAAAAGTGTTCTTAGCCATGATAGTTTGGATTATGACTATACTACGAGTACAATAGGTCACTCAAGATTCTTTGAGGGTTTTAAACTCCAAATAATACTTGTTTGCATTACGTAAGTGACCTACTAAAACGCATGTGCTAAATATTTCATAACAAAAAAATATGCTGCATCGTTTGAGTAACACGATGCCAATATTTATGGAAATCCTCTGACGCGCCAATAGCTTACTTACACAAGCATTGTTTAAAATTCCGCTTTACAAACAAACAAACTTCATTCACAATTCCAAACATCGTTTCTTTACAGGTATCGACATACACCCTTTTATCGACGACAAGCTACAGACCCCACCTACAGTCATAAAACGAAAGAAGCCCGTAGATAAGTCAAAATTCAACCAAACTGATCGGAAATCAAAACACCTCGCAATTTTCTACTTCAAACACCACGACACAGACTCCGACCGGCAGATGATAGAAACCGATGAGAAGAGCCAGGAAGAATCCTCAGAAGAGGAATGGACTTACGTCGGTAGCCCTAAAATAGCCAATGAAGACTCCACGGATATAATGACGTCATCAGTTGAAATACAATGTGAACTGCCGATAGAAAAGCCGAAACTAGACGCATCAACACCAGATTTACTCAAGCTGGAACAGACGAGGTGTCAGGATATAGTCAGGCTGGTGAACCAGGCTGAAGAGTTGGTGCAGAAGCAGCAGATGAAGAAAAAGAGTAGGAGCTTCAAGCCGCTGTCGTTTGAGGAAGAGGGAAAGAGTGGACGGAATAAGATGTCGAGGATCAAGGAGTGGCTGAATCAGAGCTCAGAAGGAAACAAAAGTGATAATAACCAGGTTAGTATATTTAAATTTGGGGCAGTTGATGAAATATATGTGTTGTTTTCAGATAGGTTTTGATTGTGATCATATTTTTCAAGTTCAAGCTCTTTGTCTCTGGCTAAAATAATGCTGTGAGATATAGTAGACTATAGGTAGCTTTTGTAGTGTTAACCTCATACTCAAACAATGTCCCAGGAACTACAAACAGCCACCACGACCCAAAATTCATATTCGAGGATCGTTCATACATACAAACTCTCAGCCTTTATAAAATGACGAAGGTTTGCCGGTAGCTGGCTCTTATTCATACAGCCATCCGTCTTCTCTAAACCACCTTCTCTTTCCAGGGTACGGAAAGCTACGACGCATCAGGCGAGTACACGACAGAAAGCGAGGTGGATAATTCCCTCACATCTGAAGAAAGAAACCTGCACTCATCCATGGATATGAGCACTTCCACCTGCACAGTCACGCCCACTCACCATGCCAAGGTAGAATACACTTTGTTTTGTTTGTGCTAAGGGATATTATTGTTTGTAGACTCTTTAGTTGTTCAACGCTTAGGTAAAATAGATCTTATTAAAGTTTTGTGTGCTTCTTACAAATGTCTTTATCGTCAATTCTTCCCGTCAGCACTGTATGTACCTAGTCAACTTCGATCAGTCAAAGTCAAAAAGCTTATTCATTAAGACAGCTGGCGCTGGGATCACTTAAAGTAGTTTTAAAATGTGGTTCTACTCCAGTTCCTTCTTGATTATTTTCAAATACTTTTGTTCTTGTGTCTAACCTAAAACTCCGTCCAACTAGGTAACCCTCCGTAAGAAGCGAGCTGGCAACTCCGCGCGTCCGTGGTCAGTCTCCTGTCTCTCCCAATTGACCACCGCGGCAAGTCAAGTGACGCCGACCGCTGATGTTTCTGCCATGTCAGTTTCTGAAACTGCTTTAAACACCTTAGCATCACCTCAACGTGTCACCCCGGTGAACTCTAATTCGAAGCTTAGAGGCAGTTCTACTACTGTACAGGTTAGTCCTGATATAACTCCTTCGTATAATTGTTTGGTTATAATAATGAGTTATAATGATCACCCCTTGGCCAACGCAGCGATATTATCTTCGTGCCAAACATTTTCGTGTTTAGACACGATCTAATGTAAATAATTCCATACACACAATACTGAGCAAACTTCTTAACCCTTCAAAACCTTTCCTTCCTCCTACCAGGGTCACATATCAAGCACAAACACAATGACAGAAGCGTGCACGTCCTGTGTAGAAGCGAACGACAAGCAATGCTGGCTACGCCGCAAGCGACTCAAACTTCGTTTAAGAAGAAACAACACGCCCTGCAGACGGGAGCGACTTTTCAAATGTCGTTCGTTTTGCGGTCGAATGACCCCGGAGCTGGAGGATAAAAATGAAAGGAACACGGCTAGTGATCCCGCTACTAGTAGGAAGAGCAGGTTGGTAAAACTCGGTTCTTTAAACCAATCTAAAATAACTGCGATAGGTAATTTTGTTCTCTCCCTTGCACACTATTATTATTAACACACTATTAATTATGTTCTCGCCTTTATTTGACGACCTCTTTGGCGCAGAAGATTGCGGGTTTGATCCCCGTCGCGGGATAAAATGTTTGTATGATCTGCAATATTTATCTCGGGTCTGGGACCACATCTCAATTTGAATAGTTAGCTGTATGACCAGTTCGCTATAGGACCAAATCTCTATCGGCCTTATTAATTAGATTACCCCAATTCTAGCTTAATACGAGACTACTCTCAGACTTGTTACTTCTTTAGTAGCGAAGGAGCAACTTGAATATTTTGATGTTATTAATAAACTGGTAGTAGCCTCGAATGAGTAATACATTCCTTACATCGGGATTAGTAGAAAAAGAGTGAATGAACGAACGATATTATCATTCAAATTATTGTCTATCTCTGTCATTAATTATATGAATGACAGAGATAGACAATTATTTGTATTTGACAATCTGTTTTATTCAAAGAGGTTTTATTCTTCTAAAACTTTTTGGCGTTACGTCTGCCTACTCCATCTCTATACTAGGTGGCGCCTAGGAGTAACTCTTACTCCGAGAGTAGAGTCGAATTAGCTTAGTTCTTCCTTGGTCTTTGTTTATTAATACTGAATTGACCTACTACAGCCTTATGCTTTGGATTAGCGCTAATACCACCCTAGTTCGTGTTTATTAATGACAGCCTTAAAGACTACATCTCACTTGGTCTAGATCGAGTTTGGTCCGGATCGCAATAAGACCAGATAGCATTACGACTACAAATAGTTTTTAAGTAGTATATCAGTTATCTGGTTCCCATAGTACAAGCTTTGCTTAGTTTGGGGCTAGCTAGCCGATTGAATAGAATCTAATAGAAATTGTTTTGCCCTGGCCATGATGGAGGCCTTAAGGCGGCCTAGAAACTCCGTCACCAGAATTGGCCACTGACTCATACGAACTCAAAGTCAAAGTCCGCTGGGATCACTTAAAATAGTAATAAAACTAGATGATTATCTCTGACTACCCCCCTTAGACATCTTTAAAGACTCTGGAATAAGTAACATAAAAAGATCTGAGAGAATGTCTACCGCACCTTGGAGATACAGTCGTGAACCTGTTTGATTATACTCCTGTTCCTTCGCGACCAATACCGTGAAGAACCAGCGCAACAAACACGGTTTGGGGCCTAGCTTTCCTTTAGGTGACTACTTTCTACTTTTACTTAATTTATCAACTACTTTATCTAATTTGATAGGTTCGACACAACGTCCACGTCAGGCAACGACAGCGATGAGGAGCTGATGAAGCAGCAGCTAGCCACCATCGCCAGCCTGCGCCGCAGCATCGAGCAGACACATATCTCGGCTGCAGACGAGGGTGTCATACCGGAGAACGAGCCTGATACAGGTACTTACATAATATCCATTTGAATTTCAGCATAGCTATTAATGCATCTGCGACGAAAACGTTCCTCTGTTATACCGACCGCGGAAATCCACGGAACGATTTATTAAATCATCAACAATTTTTACACTTTAGCAGCACACACACATATCACTTGAGTATATTGCAAAATACCTTCCAGCATACGCCTCCTCTAGGCTCTTTCTTTCGCTTCTCTGTGTTATTATACCAGCTGTTGTTTTCTTTGCTTACTCTGGTGCTAGATGTTGTGTTTCCCATATATATTTACTAGCTGGTACCCGCGACTTCGTCAGCAAAATAACATACTTAATAAAAACAGAACTGAAAACTGATGTACAGAAGATTCTCTTCTGATACTTTTAAAAATAAAATGCAATAATAGCGCCATCTCGATCTCAGCCATAGGACAACAACGCCATCTAGTGGCCTTCAACTGGAACTTCACTTTAAGTCCCCATACAAAATTCCAACCCTTATTTCACGCCCTTCATGATTAGTTTTGAAAAAAAAAGTAGCCTATGTCCGTCCCTGGGACATAATCTTTATCCATGTCATATTTCTGCATCATCTGTTCAGTGGTTTAGGCGTGAAAAGGTAACAAACAGACAGACAGACAGACACATTTTACTACATAATAGATGGCGCCACAGGAAAAATTAGATCGCGCTATCGTTGCGTTTTGGGGAACGTAACATATAAACTCGCTAATCCTCTACTTTTCAGCTTTATAATATTAGTATGGATAGTATGGATAGTATGGATTGATACTTTGTTGCAGTGGCACCAAGCTTCAAGCTAGGCCCAGCCGGCGGATCCGTCCGCCCACGCCTCGCGAGGAGTCAGGAGCGGGAGCGTAACTTCCTCGCCCTGAGCCTTGGAGATCCAAACCAGATGTGGGACCTGAGCATAGACAAGGACTCCGACGTGGACAGGAGCGTTACCGCCGGGACTGAGGAACACAGCTCCTTTTCTGAGCAAGCTTGGGACTTTTATCAGGTGAGTTTAAAAATGCGGCTTGAAGATATTTAGATGGGTTTGATTATCTCATATCTATCTAAATCTACAGGGCCATATGCCCAGTAACTATCCTGAAGAACATCAATATTGGTCCTTTATGTAGCTTATAATATTGAAAAACACTTATTAGCATGCTGCCAAAGATCATAGACTATAGCCATATTTGTATCAGGGTTTGTGATAGCTATCAGTGCACCATCTTTTGCATTTGTGTACTCAACTTCAGTTTCAGATGAAGGATGTTAGAAAATACCAGAACAATCATTAAACCAATTGTTTTGTCCACAGGAGAAATACAACTCCGAACCGTACTCCGAAGCGCCGGATTCGGACGCGGCGCGTCGCCTCCTCGAATTCGGAGACGATTACCGCGCATTCCTCGACTCCCAGTCCGACTGCTGCAGCAGCCTCTCAGCACAACCAGATAACGACAGCCCATCTGGCACCCGCAGAAGGAAACCAGACACCAGGGAAAGATCCTTACCACGACACAAGCGACCCACACGCACCTCCCCAGTCGAAAGCCTACGCAAACCCAAAAAGTCAATGTCCAGCGCTGAACGGAAAAAGTCACTCCTCGACAGCCTCGAAAGATCCAGAAACAACACCAGCATCGAGAGCAATGAGGGCGTCCGACGCCGCAGACCTTCAGAATCAAAGAAACGTTCGCCAGAATTCGACCTTCTGAACGTACAAGCGCTGAGTCGTCGACGTCACAGTTCGAACCTAACCAGCGATGAAGTCAACTCATCTCTAGAATACACAGAGGTCAACAACCGCCCCGATCTCCTCGACTCACTAAACCGCCGCAGAACTAAAGAATCAGAACTGCAGAAGATCGCGCTGTCAGAGCTGAGGCGTAGATCGACCAGCGCTGATTCTGAAGAATCTTCGAGTCCGAAGAAGCATAGCAGGAGGAATTGGGACGGTGATTCTGATTCTGATTCTGAAGTCAGGTGTCTCGTTCGTCGGTCGAGTTCGCAGTTAGAAGCGGCGGAGGGTTTGCTCGCTCGCCAGGACTCGCCCGATTTGCTCCGAGCGTTTGACTATGTAAGATACGATTCTGATAGTAGTTACTCTGATGACGCGTCATGCGTGACTCAGTATAAAAGGCCTGCATGCTTGCGCGCTAGGTTATGCCTCGCTATGGCTGCGTTTTCAGTTCTCATTATAGTATACATACATCTTCAGTGATGCTTGGGCTTGTGTGATGTGTGAGTATTGCTGCGATGGTCAGATCTCAAAACTAACGAATTTTTAAGAGTATTTGAGAACGCGATCTCTAAAACATTCCACTAGAAAATAATGTATAAGTGTACAAATAAAGCAAGCATTTATGTAAGTCGCATAATTTATTTAATAAAAATATCTGACCATTGCAGTTCAAATAAAAATTGCGTATTTTTTTTTTTTGTGGCTGATTCATTTTGAAAAGAGAATATTTTTTATTTTATGTATTTCATTTGCCAGTTACAGAGGTCCTATTCCTGTAGTTCAAAAAGTCGTATGAAAGATGGTTTGAAAATTATGATGTCGATCATATTAAATCTCGCATGCGACTCAAGTTTGTAATAATAAACCTATGCTCTAGTGAAACAGTTACAAAAAATCAAGTGTTTTTTTTTTGTTCTTTCTGTGCCCAAGTTTTATTTTCCTTTCTTACTAACTTTTCAATTCGTTGTGTGAATGATTGTGTTTTTTTCATTATAATTTATTACTAACCGCATTATCTTATACATCAATCTCATCTTTTGGTGGTAAAAACATGGTGCTAGTTATATCATTACATTAGGTAATTTTATTTCTAATATTTTTCTTAATTTATTGGGGATCGGTACTGAAAGCTTCACATAGAATCATTCAAAGTTACCAGTGGCATAAAATACAACTGAAAAGTGTAATGTCAAATTGACAACTGTCATATTTGACGGTTTCATTTTCAGTTAAAATGTTATGGGGGTATTATTAGGTCGCACAATAACTTATTTTTATTAGGTTTTTAGATACAACTAGAACTAGAAAATAAGTAAATAGAAAATTAGATTTCTTGTCATTGAGTGAGATATTATAGAAAGTTAGTGTAGGTCTGTTGGTTGTATCACTAATATAAATGTCACTTTCTTTATTTATTACCTTTGTATTTTTGACTGAACTCCAAAATATCTCACTTTGTTGTCTAACTAATGTAATGTAAAAAAATGTTAATAGGGATAGGTTGTTAATTGATCTTGCTTTTTTATGTTAAACTATTCAGTGATTTTGTATACAATGTGTAGATTAATAAATGTGTTAATTTGAAAATTACATGGAGTTTCAGTCAATTAACACCCTACTCTGTGAAAACCATTAAGCATAGGTTATTCAAAATAGCTGTAGGTTTCTGTAATCCGAGTTAGGCTTTTTCTAAATTTCTTTTTAATTGTTTGGCCTGTTTCTGCTTTCTAATGATTGTTTGGCATATTATGATTTCTAAAAGCTTGGGCATTTAATGTTGAATGGAAATTTTATAATAAAAATACATAGGTACCTACATACGTAATAATATTGTTCAATCCTTAAATTTAGGAATACTTTAAATTAGAATAAGTGGTGTTTGTTTCTAAAAAAATGTGAAGGATTCAAGAGTGAGTTGTTAATAGATTTCTATTACTGAATCAGCTTTGTATTTGGTGGCAATGTATGGCTTAGATGCATAGAATAATTACTTTTGTTTCGAAACGCATACATTTTATTTTGCTTTGTTTGCATTGTACATTTTCGTACGCAGACGGAGCTGATTACGCGTTGCCGAGAAAATATCAACTTACTCGACGCTGCCTTGGCTGAGGGGCTATCTACAACCCTTCAGAGAGACGTTAGAGGTAAGTTTTAGAATGTAGGCAAAATAAATCCCTGTTTAGTATGTCGAGTGTCATCAGAATAGGGCCCTAATTTTTTTTACGCTTGGCAAGTCGAGTCACATTCTAATTTCGCAAAGTTACCAATGCAAAATATTTACCCGGATTTCGGGTAAATGAGCATCCATCAAATACAGTGAATAGGATGTTTAAATTGTAATATTATCGCAACACTGGACCACGCAATATCTTGTTTCATGCAAAAATGCGTTGTGTGTTTTCTTACCGTCTCAAGATGCTGGTTTGTGACCGGTTTAACGCATGCAGTTATCCAATCTCGGCGGTTGCGATGTGTGTTCATCGCCTTTTGGGTTCAGGACGAGTTCTTTTTTCTTTTTTATGGGCTCAAACAACTACATGGCGAAAGTTTTTTAAATATAAATTACTTACTTACTGGTATCAGTTACGTAGGTATGTAGTGTAGGTACCTATGTAGGTACATATAACTTTAACGAAGTTCCTTTTCGGATGGTATCGAGGATGGAGACTAGAAAAAAAGGCAATCGATTTACCGTGACGAAATATCGGCGTCTCCGGGGAATAAAAGGATAACTGCAAAAACACAACTTTATAGGAGAAGCAAGAAACATGACCAACCGAGTGTTCGTTGATAACTTCACAAACTGTGCAAACTGGTGCGCATAGTAAGTGCGCCTAAAAAATATGCGCAGAGTTCGAAAAGTGGTGCACAAGGTGCGCAAAATGTCAAAAATGACAAATGTACAAACTTCGTTCCAACCGAGTGTTCCACGACACTCACGTACTTTTTTTAACACAAACGACCTACTTAATCAAAAATAAATTAGGACTAATTTGGTTCTCTAATTTTTTAAATGCCTAAATATTTATTTTTCAAAGGCTTAGCTACTATGTATACGTTACTCTAAATCTGGATACAAATCTTAAACATGTCATTTTATGACAGTGACTAAAGTGGGAATATCATTAGGTGATGTGTTCTGATCGTTGGTATACCCGTCAAACTTTATAAGGGTTGTCACTGTCAATTAATTGTCATCATCGTTTTTTTTTATATTTTACTGGTTATAAATCAGCTGTGGCTGCATCAATGCATTAATTATACATAGAATATATGAACATCGATCAATAAATATTCAGAATCAAAGAAGATTCCAACTGAATATCTAGAAAGAAACCCCGCCGTCTAGGACAATCATATCCTGGCCCTAGATCATGCAAGTAAAAAATATATTTAAGTAGGTAAGTTATTAATAATTAAACAGGTGGTAGTGTAAATAAATCCAGGTAAAAATCGGTTAAAAAAATAATAATGGCAACCCTATCACGATCCCCGGAAGCGGCGACACGGCGGACGGTCGCATGCGCACGCCCATTCGTTCGTCTCCGTCTATTTCTGCCAACGAAAGCGGAACGGACTGCTCGCTTTAGAAAAAGGATCTACAGTTTTTTTGCAACCGTATTAATTACGTCCAAAAATCTTTGTTGTTTTTTCTCACTTTTTTTCCTACAAAAAAGATTGGCCTGTTATGGCCCAGGACCGAAAAAAGTGGAGGGAGGGAAGGGAGGCCTTTGCCCAGCAGCGGGAAACATCGGGTTTATAATAAAAATAATAAGTTTTCTCACTATTATTTTTATTACAAGTAGGTATTTACAAGACGTTTTTTACTCACTCATAAAAACTCATCTATCAAATCATCAAAAAACTTAAAAAAGTGGAAAATTAATTTACTTTGAAAACAGTTGAGTTTGTAGGTAGGTTAGGTACCTATGAAAAGCTAACATCGTGTCGCTACGGGCATAAATTAAAGCAAATAATCGAAAGATCTGGAATTCTCTCGACCCAAATCCTATCATAGTTTACCTTATTTCAATAAACTATCGTGATCGTATTCAAGGTATTCATGCATAGTCGTGAAGCTATGTCTGCATATCTACATTTCACCTCATTATTTAGTGAATTTAAGTTATTAGGCATTAGCAGCCTTTATACGCACACTCTATCGCGCGTGATAGAACGCGTAACTTCAAGCTTCAAAAAAATTATCACTCGCGATTGCGCATACATGCATTCCCGCACGATAGCGTTTTGACAAGAACTAACAAGTAATCGCGCGTGAAAGAACGCGTAGCATCGAAATCACTCGTTATTGCGTGCAGGCTTTCCCGCGCGCAATCCTGTACGCTCAATCACTCGCGAAAGATTGTGCGTCTAAAGGCTGCTAATGATTGCTAAAAAATATCTTATGAATTGCTATGAAGGATGCTTCTGCCTCAGCACGCGGCTGCGCTTTAGTTATGCCTACTTTTCCGGGTAATGGACCAGTTAAAGTTATACCTTTTTCAAGTTTAATCTATAGATTGCAATATGAATATTGGTAGAATAGAGTTACTCAAATGACATTTGAGTTAGGGCTAAAGCATCTTTTCTACAACCTCGATAAAAATAAAAAACTTACTTGTAATTTTACTCAATTCTACCTTAAAGAGTAAGAAAGTAGAGTAACAGAAGTCCTAAGTAAAGTGCTAGGAACAAAACAAATTTCCTCCTACACCTGACTAAAAATATCTTACAAACGATTACTCCTACGCTTCTGTTTACGAGCATGCGTCATGCTCTCGACATAATATCAGTTCTTCACGAGAACTAGTAATGATGCTTAGCAGAGCTTCCTCGCTCATTAACTCGGCAGTTTTGAAAGTGAGAGTGGCAACACTGTTACACCTGAAAAGTAAGTTAAAAGCATAGCTGCAAAAATTAAAACTACATAGAACGGCAAAAGTCAAAAGTGAAAAAGCATTTATTCAGTAGGCTGGGATCACTTTGAAACGTCTTAAAACTAGGTGACTCCTGTACAAAAAGTAATCATCCAAATCTTAATCGGTTTGGTACGCGGCAGTTTCAAAAGTGAATTTGGCAACACCTTGTGTGTGTAGGTATACTTACATCTTTTTAAAAAAGTACGTGGGTGTCGTGGATTTCGTGGAACACTCGGTTGGAACGAAGCAAAGAGTACTTTTGTATACTGGGAATTTCAACTTCATATAATAAATTAATTAAATAAATAAATAATGCTAGACATTTTTTCACACAGCATCATCTAGCCCCAAACTAAGCAAAGCATGTACTATGGGAACCAGTCCCGCGGCGGGGATCGAACCCGCAACCTTCTGCGTCGCAGGCGAACCTTCGCCCACTGCGCCCCAGAGGTCGAATTGTCAATTAGGTATCCTAGAAACGCTCTTCCGTACTAACAATGTAACAATCTATGGACTGTCGCGGCCGCGCATTTCGAACTGTGACGATTTGACATATACATGTGTCGTGACGGTAAAATGGAGCAAAATTTTTTTCCAGCTTCAGTCTTTTTTTTCTTCACCGTCCGAAAAGGAACTTCATTCCAAAAAGGAATAGCGACAATATAATAAAATAATTTATTATTATTGGAGCAAGAATACAAGTGTGCAAAGAGAACAAAAACTGTCTTTTGATAAGACTCGCCAAGAGTAAACATGGATTGTAAAACAAATAAGTAAATTCTGCACTGCAGACACTATTGTTTCATATGCAGGTTTGTGGCAAATGAACGCAAAACTAAGTGTAGTTACCTCAGGTACATTTAATTCTAGACTTCAGGTTTTTAGGCTGTGACAAATAAGTTACTCTCTTGAATGGGTATTATTTATTTTGGTATCTTCACAACACGAATCGAACGTCTTCAATAATATTCAAGATGACCTACGTAATAAAGTTAATTTACAATCTAAGCGTTAATTTTGACCTTATTGATCCTACTGATTCTTATTCTTCTTCTTATTTAAGGATTAACTCCTTGTCGGCACGACTGATGAATCCCTCTCCATGTATCTCTTTCCAGGGCTACTTCCTTGACCTCTTTTTACGACATGACAGCTACCTTCTCCTTTACTTGGCTCATGTAGCTTATCCTCGGTCTTCCTCTTCCTCTTCTTCCTTCCACTTTCCCTTCTATAATGTTCTTAATGAAACTGTCATGTCGTATAAGATGGCTGCTCATGATTCTTCTATGATAAAAACATTTTTACTTAGTACCTTGCTCTGAATGGAAATTTCGCTATTTTTCGACATTCAGTAGGTGTCAAACTAAACAAAATGGTCAGTTTATATTTGACCACGATCGCTGACATCATTGAAGACAAACATCTTGAATGCATTCAATTTTCTAAATCAGTATTTTGCGACACCTAAAACGGTTAAGTTGTTTAAAATGGTGGTTTGTGGAAAAGTATTGATTCTCATTGAAGATATCGGAAGAACGAAACGCAGAAGTAAGTTTTTGTTATCGTATGAAGTTCCTAATTTAAATTATTTAGGTAGGTATACTCGTATTATCTTCGAAATAAGAACAGTTTTACGAGTATAAGAATTTAAAATAGTAATTGGATTATCAATGTTCACAAAGTCTTCATATAGTAATGTCTGTTCTATTTTAGAATAATTTTTCATTGGTGAGCAAATATTTCTTGCTATTTTTCATGTTATTATTATTATTATTTTGTTTGTCAAAGTTTAACATCACGGAACTATAGAGTCCCGGACCTTTGATAGGCATGCATGGGGCCGAAGCCAACACACAGAGGCCTTTTTGACAATTTTGATCTTGTGTGATGGAGACACATACCGGCTACTATCCCTTCAACACTATAAAAATGCATTATTATTATTATTATTATATATATCTTATGACAAATAAATTAATTATTCAGTTCTCCTTTACGTATCTCTCTGTATTCTGTGGTATTACTGACGTCATTTCAAGGTTAGAGACGAACCTATTTATTTTGTCTGTGGTTACGTAATTGCAATGGCGTTGCATTCTTGGCAAAGGCGCCAAAACTAGTATTTTGTGGATAATACTCATAGATCTGATATTTGCACTGTATCAAGGATGTACAGACAGAATTTCATTCATGTAATTGTATTAACAATACCTAGGTAGTTATCTGCTTGCAGTTCTCTGCAAGTTTCTCTGCTACCTTCTGGTAGTGTTGATGGAATACTGAAAACTCAATTATGTGACTCAACATTGTAGGTAGTGTACCTTACCTACAACTTTTAAGTTACGTAGCATCTTGTTTTTTTTTTGCATCTTGGCAAAATTTATCAAATGTTCGATATCAAGTACCTTACCAACCAAACAAGGCGTGATCACGAACTTGTAAGTTGTCCATTTGTATCTCTGCATTATTGTTACACATTTCAAAACAACATGCCAAAGGAACCAGATAACATCTTGATTGCACGTGTTTATTATAATTACCGTGTTTTATTTATTGCAAGAATATCGGAACCATTATTTACAAAAGCAATTTAGTCGACGCCTAATCAATCGTTATTTTCTTGTATATATAAACTAAAAGAAAGAATAGAACAGACTAAAGGACCGGGATCAGACACTGCGGCGCAGACGACCTCTGTGGCGCAGTGGGCGGAAGTCCGCCTGCGACGCAGAAGGTTGCGCGTTCGATCCCCGCCGCGGGACAAATGTTTGTGTGACCTACAGATATTTGTCTCGGGTCTGGGTGTTTCTAGTATAATACCTATGTATACAAACAAAAATATTTAAGAAGTTTATCAGTCATCTAGTATCCATAACACAAGCCAAGCTCTGCTTACTTTGGGGCTAGATGTTGCTTTGTGAAAAAAAACCAGCATTATTAATTCAACTGCGCAATGTTAGACGAAAAATTTGCAAAAAAAAAAAAGGTTATATTGAGTACTAAACGAGAATATTTATTTATTTTGGTAAACCAACAGCTTTAAGTTTACATTTGGTGTACATAGATTCAGAAAGCCAATTAAAGGTTAGGCAAACTAAGTTCCAAGGTTTGTCAGGGTTTTTTTTTTGTCAGGGTTCTTGAAGAAACCTAAATAGGTAAGAACCCTGACAAAAAAATCTGTAGTTACAGATCTCCAACTTTCAAAATCGGCATTGGATTGCAAAACCGACTGTCATGTCAGTATCTTTGTTCTATTTACCTTTCTGAAATTCGAGGTCTTCCTTTGTCGAATCGATAAACTGCATAATTTCTGTTACTACAAACTATTTATCTGAATAAATCGAACATCTGCAATGTATTGTGTTTTGCCAGTTTTTCGACGAATAATATCGTTCAAAATTTGAATTGCGAATATTCTCCAAGTCATGTTCTTATTTTGAAATCGACTGATTCTGAATGCTTGTCTTTGTTTGAAGATGCTGAAATACCTCATTCACCTTTGACTCCTTAGTGTTGTCTGGCATATATTACACACAATGGAAACCTAAGTGTGCGATCTTCATCGAATGGGTTTAGGCATTGCGTAGTAGGTATGTTGAGTCATTATTCAGTCTCGTTAACTCCTGTTTCATCAATGTATTTCTAATTCATGTAAGTATCAAACTAATGTACATATAGAAACTATTCGCGATACGATGACCTCACCCTTTGTTGGCATACAATGGGCCACATTAAGTATACCTATGATCCTAAACTCACCGATTCCTGCTAAAGGTAGCATCTTTAAAAACATAAAGCGCTTGATGGATTCAATGTTCATGGTCGTTCGCTTGAAGCAATATCAAGCGCTACAGATTATTTTCGTAGCAGAGGTGGCTCAGTACATTATCCGCTTCGACAGAGGTGGCCGTGTCGGTTGAAATCTCAGTGTTGACATACGTTATACATCGTCTTTTAGTGAAAAGTGTCTTAGGACTATAAATATTGCTGTTATCAATTTGAATGGGTACTGTAAAGCTTTTATTGGAGAGAAAATGGATGCGCACGAGTGATTTCAACTTTCGCTCACTCTTCGCAATTGTAGTGCTCTAATTTTGAAATTTAAATTGTCGTAAAAATATTCGAAATTTTAATCGGTCAATTATTTTTTTATTTTACAAAACTGGCCAGTTGTATTGCAGAGATTTAACCTTGACGGTGTAAATAGTCCATTATTTTGCATCTACGCCAGCTGCTCGCAATATAAGTAACTAGCTGACAGTGTTCATTGATCACTGTGATAGAGAACAATATTATCGTAATGATTTGTTGGTGATTTAGCAACTGATTCCACGATTGTATTATTTTCAATTCCATTATCTTTTCCAGTTTTGATGGCTTGTTTACAAACATAGATATCTGTTAGATAACTTTACTTTCACTATTTTTAGTGGGTAATTTACACTCGTTTCTAAAGAACTGGTTATGTATTGGATAATACCTTACCTAATTAGTTTTTCGTTGTTGATTATTTTGGCAATTGCTTAATTTTGTTATTTTAAATTCGTATTCTGAATTTAGTCTACATACCAGCTAATTGTGTATCTATCCAATTAAAAACATTATCAGCAACCTAATTTCCATAATGTACCTAAATACATAGAAGGTGCCAAGAGCCGTGTTGGTCGAACGGGGTTGTGCCTCGACTTTCAATCCGAAGGTTCCCCGGCCGTGCATCAATCGATTTTTAGTTTCGTAAAATTTATATGCGCTTTACACGAGCTCTTGACGGTGAAGGAAAACATCGTGAGGAAACCCGCAGCTTAGTCAGCTCCACACGTATTGACGTCCTCTTTCCTTTGGGCCAGGCTGATTAAGCTGAGAGGATGGTTTAGGTACTGGGCAAGCCTATTCCATCTCAAACAATGTCCCAGGCACAACAGAGTCCCGTTAAGTGTAGGCATGGATTGCCTCCTGACTCTGTATAAATCATCTAATATAGTTTAAAGGCCTAAGTTTTTTTTTTACATAAATGGTAAAATGTAAGTACCTACTCGTAATGTATACAACTTGAGCTCAAAAACATCATAAGAAAACCATTAGGCTTGCAATCTGTCACATATGGAAAGCTTCTGCAAAATGTGGGCACGTTCGTATCTAGGACTTGCCTCACCCTATAGACATTTTCAAAGAATCTTGAAGTCCCTAAATCTTAAGGAATGTCTAGATTTCCGGGACTTTTAAGAGTTCTAAGCACTTACCTGATGATTTTACTGGAAGCGCTCGTGGTCGTGCTTGATAGATCATCGAAGTTAAGCAACGTTCGAAACGGTCTGTAAGTGGATGGTGCCCGCCAGTGGCATTTTCATCTGAGCGCTTCCGTGCTTCGGAGGGCACGTTAAATTTTCGGTTCCGGCTATTTAAGTCGTTAAGCCATGACGGAGGCCTTAAGGAAAAACTCCGTCACCAGAGTTGGCCACTGACTCATACGAACTTACTTACTTACTGGAATCTTTATTATATTTACGAGTTAGTATAATATTTCGACCGCAACTTTTGGAAAGGCAATTTTCGATCTTTTAATGAGGTCTCGATTGAACTGACCTAGAATCATTGGACTTGAATGATTTTATGATTACATGACTATGATTCATAGGAAATTGATATTATGCAATTTACTGATAAGTACTTAGTAGAAGTTATCAATAAAATTTTAAATTTACTAATAGATAAGAGTGGAAGTTTGACAAACTCTTTTCGACAGGTTTAAATTTTATAATATTACTAGCTGACCCGCGCGACTTCGTCTGCGCATAGGGATTCATTTTTTCCGCGCAAGTTTTTAATTTTTTTCTGTCATAAGAACCTTCTGACAATAACAAACCCAAAAAACAAAAAAATATTGAAATCGGTCCAGCCGTTCACGCGTGATGGCGTGACCAAGGGGTATAAAGATTCATTTTTATATATAGAGATTTATGTATCAATGCCATTTTAATAATGGAATACATGGAGAAACAATGCCTTAATAATGTAATTTCGCAGCATAAATAATTATGTGTATGCTTTACGCTTATATTTTCGTTTTATGTGCCCATAAACTGAGATTTCTCTCTACCTACGTGTGAAAGTACCAGGGTATGTACTCACGCTTAAAGTTTCAAGTTTTCATATATTATTTTGTCATGACGATGCATCAATGCTATGAAAATATTCGAAAAAACTCCAAAACAGAAATGGCAACTAAGTAAATTCATATGAGCAATATAACTAATAAGTACTAGCCGCCACTTGGAAGACCATTTAAAATCCACTCACCACATTGGTTCGAAAGAACGAGAGACGATGAAACGAAGATTACCTACAACAAACTCGGGCGACGGGAATTTTAGGCTAATTACTGACCCTAATAAGAAAATAATTGCTGTTAGATAATGTCATAAGAATACAATGGAGAAAAAAGTAGAACAGATGAACTAAGTATGTGTTAGGATTGGTAAGATTGTTTTTTTTTAAACTACCCATCATGGTAACGAACTTAAGGGCACATTAAATTATCTGTTGCGGCTACAGCCGTTATAGCCACTGAAATCCAGCGCTCCAACACTCGAGCTGTTGCAGCAAATGCTGAGGGGTAGCCGTATTTTCACCCACATAAAATTATGTAGATTTAAGTACCTATTGTAACTGTTGTATATGGTGTGGAGAAAATAAAACCTTTATATTCCTATTATTATTATACAGGCGAGTCTTTAATCCATAGACACCATTTTGTTTACTTAGTTCTTTCCTTTGCAAATGTCAAAACGATTAAGATTTGAACGTATATTGCACGCCTATTTGAAGAAGACTAGGTTTATTGGAGGACATATAGGTTTAATGTAGGTAGGTAAAAGATGTCTGTAAATATAAGTAAAACTATATCTATTTATACATAGAAGTTGTACTTATAGATATAGTGAAATACTTATACTAATAGTTCATCATCATCAAATTTAAGAGCTCAGCTCTTGTCGGTGCAATGATGCAACTTCCTCCACCTCTCCCTTTCCAATGCGGTCTCCTTTACTTCTTTATACGACATACTAATAGTTACCTACCTAATATTTATTTCATTACTAATAGTTATGAAAGAAATATCTTTAGAATAATGACTATTTTAAAGATATTTATTTCATTCTCAAAAGCAATGACAATCATGTTTTGTTGGGATGATATGAATGTTATGTCTTTATGTAAGTTTTTCACATAAATATAAATATAAACGTATAAACTGACATATAGCAACGCGTTACGACGGAGTATAAAAACCAGTTGAATGAGTATTCCTTGGTCTCCATATGAGGTGATGCTCTTTAAGGAGTGGCTGATCTCATTTAGGAAAGATAATTATAAAAAATATAAAGGACTTTGAACTGCATGGTTCCTAGATTACCAGTAATTATGGCTGATTAGCTTGATCCATTTATATAATAAGAATAATTACTGGTTTATTTTACAACTTTTTTAATTATCCCATTATAAATCCAGCGACATGTGAACGTATTTAACTTTGCTATTTTATCAGGTTCATAAACTATTTTATCGGCTTTAGGAGGGATCGTCGCGGGTTCGAATCCCGTCGGAATCGAAAATTTGATAAGACTTCATTTTCTCAATGAAATACCTAAGTTACAGGTTCATAAAGTTCTTGGAGTCTAGGTACATCAAAAAGATTTAAATGTGTGACTAGGTAATACTTTGAATATAAATAAACTTTTTTATTGCAGTCAGTAAGTAAGTTCGTATGAGTCAGTGGCCAACTCTGGTGACGGAGTTTTTAGGCCGCCTTAAGGCCTCCGTCATGGCTTAACGACTTAAAATAGCCGAAACCAACATTTAACGTGCCCTCCGAAGCACGGAAGCGCTCAGATGAAAATGCCACTGGCGGTCACCCATCCACTTACAGACCGTTTCGAACTTTACTTAACTCCGACTATCTATCAAGAACGACTAAGCAAGCACTACTACGAGCGCTTCAAAACTAAACTTCAAAACAATTGCAGTCAAAACTACTTATCCAGAGTAAGAACCTACTCTAGGTACTACCACACCGCTACGCCACCGTCAAACAAAAAAGTAAATACAAAAAAGTACAATATAGGGGTCTTTAAATCAAGAGTAAATAGGTTCCTTCTAGGAAAGCATGTTCCATCTTAGACCTCACTACTGCTTAACATCAGGCAGAGGGAGGTCAAATGTACTGAGGGGTTTCAATCAGACCATGAGTTTGAACATATTTAGCGAAAAAAAAACGCAAAAAATTTATGACTTAGCTACGTCATTTTATTTTATTTTCTAGTTATTTACTACTACTCGTAGTACAACATAATAAGACCATACCTACCTAATAATTTCATTTATAAAAGAAAAAACAATTAAAACTCAAAATCCAGCAATCTACGTATAAAAACGCGCCCAGTACATACGCAAACAGCAATCTTCAAACGCAGTTTTCTCCGGATATATTGATTTTTTTGGAAAATCCTTTTGGATTTGGTTGTGTGTTGGGATGCTGTACCTACCCCTTTCGGCTTCAGTAGACGTATTTTTACACCCTGTATGTCATTAGAGACTTTGTTGTGTGAATAATTAAAACTATACTATATTTTTTGCTTCATTACGATCTCATTCATTTGAAAAACTTTAGTAATCAACTAGTCATCTGCATTTAAGTATTCCAATTACACTTAAAACAAGCTTACTTAAGTTTTTTTAGTCAGATTTAGTTGCGTTGATTCTTGATTGATCTATACTAGGTTAATCTCCAGCAATAATGACCTTTATTGCGGTGGGACAAAGATTAATATATTAATTACAGTTGGGCAGACAGTAACGGTGCATCAGACCGGACATTCTAGTTCACGTACCGCTATCTGAATTCTTTTATGAGTGTCTGTACGTTGTTTTTTCATCGGATTCCTTTTGTCTTATGATTTTTCTTTGCGAAATAACTAATAGGCTTATCTTGTGAAGTATTACATGAGAATCATTACAGAACACTTGCTTTAAATATAATGTGAGTGGAATTATGCTGAGTAACAATAATGCAATTTTAAAAACTAAAAAGAAAGGCTTCAATGAAAATAAAATAACTTAACGAAGGATAGACAAGTTGTAAGGATCATGTCTGTTTATTAAGTTGATTTTTTTTAATGTAGCGTCATAAATAAAGCGTCTCGAACGATTTTGTTCATAATAAGCTTTTAATGCTCATTATTGTAACCTAAAATCTCTATATATAAAAATGAATCCCCATATCCCTTGGTCACGGCATCACGTCTGAAGGGCTGGACCGATTTCACTAATTTTTTTTTGTTGTGTTCTTTATTGTCAGGAGAAGGTTCTTATGACAGATAAAAATTAAAAAAATTGCGCGGAAAAAATTAATCATGCGCCGACGAAGTCGCGCGGGTCAGCTAGTAAATAAAATAAAATAGCCTTTATTTTACTACTTTACAAACAATTGCAATAAATTACTTAAACTATTTCATTGAATTCTAGCGCCTCCGCAGCAGTCGTATCTGTGGCGTAGGCCTCCCCTAAATCTCCATTCTTCCCTTTCCCTAGCCTTTCTCATCCATTCCGGTCCACCTCGTTGAGTAAATATATCTCTCCATCTCTTTCTTGGTCTACCTTGTTTTCTTTTTCCTTCCTTTTAGATCCATTCTGTCATTCTTTTTGTCCATTTCGTATTTTCTAACCTACATATATGTCCCGCATGCGTTCTTTCCTATAATTTTAGTTTTTTTCCGTATGGTTTTGTTCCTAACTTGGTTTGATAACTTCAATCCTAGCATGCTCCTTTCCATCTTTCTCTGGCAAATAGCTAATTTTTCCTCGTCTTCTTAAAGCTCAAGTTTGGCAACCATACGTAAAGCTTGGGAGTGTTGGTATGTTGAAAAGTTTTCTCTTTATGTCTAACTTTGTTTTCTTATTTCATCAACTCTTTGAGCCCTCGGTATTTTTTCCATGCTAATGCTATTCTTCGCTGTATGTCCTTTTCGGTAGAGATTTGAAATGACACCAGTTGCCCTAGATAGGTACACATAGTCTTGAACGTATTCAAATTTTTCGTCCTCTATAAATATATCTTTGTATTTATAGAGATATTTATCATAGATATATTGTAAATAACTTAAACTGAATTATAGATCCGAGTCAGGTGGAGCTAGAGACATAAATTTAAGATTACATCAGAATATAAATAACAATTTAAGCGACAACTAAGATCATCGTGAGCATCCAACACTTTCTAATCTCAATCGAAATATATTTCAAATTGATAACTATCGTTGATATTGCAGTTATCATTGTTCTCCGATTTCCGGTGATGCTATGAGTGAAGGTGATTGAGTGATAAAAGTGATTGTAAGTGATAGCTACAATGAATGTATCAGTTACATCTGCTGGCAACAATAATGAAGAAATTGGTAAGATATGGTATTAGATGTTCTCAACATTTTTCTTTGTGATTCTGGGGTTTAACATAAACTCTTTTCTTTTTTAACCCCCGACACAAAAAGAGAGGGGTGTTATGAGTTTAACGTGTCTGTCTGTGTCCCAAAAGGATTTTCGTTTAGTTTTTTTTTGAGTCATAAGTAGATAATTTTATCCCGAGTGTTCTTAGTGAGGGGATCTGACTAACTTATATCTAATTTTTCTAGAAGTGGCGGGGGTTATTTCGTATCAGGGTCTACGGGCTTGTTGAACTGCATGTCAATTTCGCATAACACGGTTTAAATAAACATCGACAGACATCACTACTAATCTATGGAAAGGTGGAAAAGCTAGGGAAAACGGCTAATGTGACTTTCTATATTACGTCATAGTATGATCGATGCAATACGTTACCACATAATGCACACGTTTGTATTGTGCAAAACCTTCTGTTCTAGTTCTATCTAGTGACATTCTATGACCATTTTCTTTTGCATAATAATTCACCAACCTTACGCTTTGTAGCCACAACAATGTTTGTTTCAAGAATATTTTTGTATATTCAATCAAATTGTCTACTGATAGATGAAGACTTTATTCAATCCTATGCAATTTTTAATCAAAGGAACAAAGGTTTAAGAAACATGGCATCTACACTACAATTATTACTTATTCCTTATTATAATCTGTACAAACTTTTGTACTTGACCTGCTCAGTCAGGTTCGCCTACACCGGCCCCTCCTACGTATTCAACATCCGACCTCCTGTTTTATAAGCTGTTTATAATATTTCGCAGTTTCTCGTTACCTGGCTGAACACTTTACCTCTTTGTAGGCAATAAAAAACAAATAAGTATTTACTATTTCGAAATTCTAAAGTCCCGTCTTTAATTTCCCATTCCAAATTTAAATTTCAGGACAATAAATAGGTCACAACACAACGCTCAGTCAACTCTAAAAGTATAGGAACTTTTTGCTTGTTTATTTGGCCACTGTGCTGATAATCTTTGCTGTGATGCAACTGCAACTCTTGCACAACTCTTGGCAAAAATGACAGATAGTATCCGTCGCCAAAATAACTTTTTATTGGCCTTATGATGCTACCGCGGCTAAAAAGATGATAAAAATTGTGTAACCTAGAATTATACATTTCGAACCTCGGTGAGAATGCCTCACGAAATACAATTAATAAGGCTTAATAGCAGCATTGACTACGGTTGTAATCATAGACTATTGTCTTTACAGTTAATTTTTATCAATTTCATCATTCACTGTTACGTGATTCAATTCGTTTTAAACAATTAGTTATTTTATTCACGCAATAGTGTCCGGTTACGACTTACGAATGATGGTTAAATAAAAGTATGGTAACAACTATTATTAATTCAAAACAATAACTTACTTATACTTACTAGTCAACTTAGATGCGATACTAGCACAGAACTAGTTCTGTGGATACTAGTTTAAAACGTAGATATGTATTATAATCTACTGCTGTAGATTTGCGTTGGAGTTTTGAAATGACAAGCCACCATGTTTTTTCAAAATCAAATTGACGTGACATAATACATATTTGAAGTGAAGTGAAACAGTTGCCGTTATTAAAAAGTAGGTAGAATTTTATGTGTAAATAAATAGACAAAGACAGCGGAATTACTTAGTCTGGTAGACAGACAGACATACATTTAGTTACTGGTCTTACTAGTGTGCAATTAATAAGAGCACTTTCTAATGTTTCTGTAGCCCTCCAATTTTATTATTTCCTTTTGTTTTTTTGTAGATACAATCTTATACAACAGTTTACTTGGTTGCAATGAATTTCTGTCTGTTTTTGCACACACTCTCACATTAGTGAAGGCAAGATTCTCAATGATTTCTCCTGGATCCTTAATGTTTCCATGTTTGTAACGTGTTCATTTGACGCAACTAGGTGGTCGTCAACGGGCGATTAAATCAATTCTATGGTGTTATTATGATTGACTCGTCAAATTATGTTGCTAATTGAATTACTTACTTCATGTTGCATCACTACATGTCGAGACATTTACACAGATTACAACGCAATATTAAATTGTATATAAACGTATGTAATTGACTGCCATGTATGAAACACGATAAAACACCTTAAGTATTGTTTCTGTTTCATGGCTATTTCCCTTATCAGTTGCAAGGTCAAATGCACAGGCGGCTAGTCTCATTTAATCGCTTACGCCGAGGTCACGACTTGCTCTTGATAGCCTTCTCTATCAATATTATTAACCCAATAATCCAAATCATTATTGTAATTTTTTACCGCTTCAAGCGGAACGTCGTGTGCTGCGATATTATTTATTATATTCCCATATCCAGCAGCAAAAACGTGCGCGTTAGATCCTTCTTAGAACGAACTGTGCTCGCGATCTATAATATCATAAATAGCATCTCCGCTAGATCTACGTCTATTCTCAGTAATAACATCGAGGTCACCTTGCATTCGACACGCTGCGACATCCAACTGAAAATACTCGAACTTTAAGTCCTTATACGCAGAGTGCATTTTCCTTTGACCTGTTTTCGTGCCTAGGTCTCTTACCGTTAGTTTTCCGTCAATCACACCTTATTTGCAAGGAGAGAATGAAATATTTGTTGCAATTGACGCCTTATTGTCTTCACAATAGGTGCAGTTTCAAAGACCAGTAGCTGCGGTTTGCAAATTTAGATTTTGCGTTTCGAAAGTGAAGTGTTGTGAAATTGCACGGCATTTTAGCTGTTGCGTTGTAGGGATAAGGACGTTTGTTTTTTGGATCGTGAAGTGTTGGCTTCGTGCTGTGAAGTGCACCGGTGACCTTGCCTAGACTCCTGCGCATGATCGAGTCGACAGTTCCGTAATGGATTGTAATGAATATATTCCGCCCTATCCAGGTAAAGTGCCTATTAGTGTAAATTACTGCCAAACAATTTACCGTTTCTACAAATTATGATTATTGTTGGTGAATTTCAAACTGTGTTTGCAATAAAACTTAATTAGGTATGCACAAGCAGTTATTCGCAAAAGTGAGTCATAGGTACCTAAGAGCAGTGACCTTTACTGAATAGCGACACTGCACTTTACTTAGGATCTTCTGACCATTTGTAGAATAGAAAAATCTATAAATTTTACATTATCTAAGAGCAAATTTCTTCCATTAACCTTATTTTAAGTTTATTCTCTAAGCTCTTTTTCGAGGAGCCGCTAAGCTGTCTAATAATTTATTGCCCAGTCTTGCAAATTATAGGTGTGTTCTCTGTCGATTACGAATTTGTGTTCCAAAAATCTCATTTCAAACTGGTTTTAAATTATTCTTGTAAATTGAACTAATTATTGGTTATCTAAATCGAATGAAGTGTAATTTATCGAATCAACACCGTCAAAGATTCATAATGATTTGTTCATCAGAATGACAATAAGATGAATAGATCGATTATTATCAATCATCGATTCATTCATTAAATTTACAAATTCGATAGTTTCTCTGCTTATAGCATTTATTTTCCCAACTCTTCATGACACGAGTCCTTGATTTCTGGTTTCTTTTTGTTTAAGACTTTGGGAACGCAAGACTGCCCAAGAAACGAAAAGGTCAATGACCGGATTGGGTGTATTCACCATAAGTAGGTACTTAGTTGGTTTAGGTGTTGTTTTTAGAGTTTACAAACATTAGAGGTATTTCCCATGTATTGGATGAACTCAAAATCTTTCTACCTTCAGAGCTCTCTTCTCTTCAGTTACCAAAGGGCAATACCTACCCAACAGCAAGACTGGCAAATAGGTAGGTATATGTTTGAGTCACTCAGTTACTTTGCAATTTATTTGCTTTCACCAAAGGATGTTTGCCTGTCGCGTGTGGCAACCAGTTATACCACGTATGGAAGCGATCTTGTTTTTTTTAACTCAGGTATCTTTATCGAAAATTGTTCATTTTAACGAACGTTCCAACGATATAGGTACCTACAATGCACTTTTGAATTTGTGAATCGAACGCACATTGTAGCCAGTGCTCCCGGTTCCGTCCCATTTCACATGACTCGGTAGGAAGCAGTAATAGCTTGTTGAATTTGACTAACAACCGGCTCACCGATTGTTTTCCGCTTGTATCGGAACGCAAAATTGTTCGGCATTTGAATAATTGAAATCAGAAGTAGTATCATCCGCTCTTTCGAGATGAAACCTAGTGGGGCTTATTACAAGAAAATGAGTTTAGACCAGGTCTAACTAAAAAACTGTCCCTAGAAAAACGTTCTTTAAATACTCGTAGTCGTACATCGCTTTTTTTGTGGTAACAGTTTTGTTTTGACATGTGTCAACATGGGGTTCAACCATGGTTTTACGTTTTTATAATAAGCAGCAGTAAGTACGTACCTACATTGGAAGGCTAGATAGATGATGCCGAGTGAAAATCTCCAGAATTTTATTTATACGAAGAAGAAATAGTTTCGATCTAATTACGCCCATTCAAAACAGATGTTCTCCATATTTGTACATCATATTTGCAAGAACGAAAGGAAACATAGCTCTCGCGTATTTTCAGGCAGTCTATTTCTAACTAGGCAGACAAGTCTGAACATTTGCGAAATGCAAGTGCATTGACTCCAGTTGTATATTAGGATTATGTGGCAATATTATGCTTGCTAGTGTCAAAGGCAAGTTCATGGACCCAGTGACATTTAGCCGCTATTTTGGAAACGTTTGATTTGGCAAACAAAATAGTCTATGTTTTATTATGTGATGCATTTAGTAATTTTATAAGGCTTTCTCATAATGCATTTTTACTATGCGTTACAATTTCAAATCTACCTTTGCATAGCTGTTTCTCCTTTGTATCCTATGATTGGTGAATATCTGTCCATTTAGGTATATGTCATGCAAATTTTAATGCTTTTAGTTCGAAAGTACCTATCTCGTAAATGACTTCTGTCTGCTGTGAGTGAAAAATAAATTATTCACTATGCGGGCTTTACTTACTTCGATCAATAATAACCTTCTGCTTCTGTGGATCATATGAGAATGTTCATAAATACCCTACATACATTACTGGTTTGGCACATATTTTCTTTTTCCACTCTCCCCTATTTTCAATCCTTTCTTAGACATTATCGTCTTCACACAATCCATCCTGCTTTCCCTCTACTCACTATATCCATCCATTCACACTCAAATTCAATCACCTTTATAATATACGGCTTTATTCCTTTGGCATTACATGTCACACAAAATTGCTCTCTCATCTTCTTTATGGTGCCGCTTTTTTGATCAAGGTGCGTACCTACTATATATGGGTTACTCTTAATCGTAATCAAAACAACAATCAATTCATCAACGTTTCTAGCAGCTTAAAGAAGGTCGAATATAACATTTATTGCAAAAGGATGTAGCATTGACATTTATTAAACGCAGCAAACTGCCTCAGTATCGTGAATATCTAGTAATCAATACTTAATTTCCGTTGCTTCCATCAGATTGCAAACTTATGTTGAAATGCTTCCGTTGAGACCGGCTTTGATCGTGGTTAAGTAATAGCTGTACTTCTAATTTATCGTTTCCGCGTACGAATATGCGAACGATACCTCTTAGTCTTCTTTTTTATCCTTCAAAAAGAAGATAGAGGACTTAGTTAGATGATAACCAAGAAGAAGTGGAACCATGGCCAACAAGGTTTTGGTCAACTTCCAAGTATTGATCGCGAAAGAACGACATTAGAAACATCTAGATTTTATGATGTTCAATTTGATCTTAAAGATATTTTTTGTAAATTTTTCCTTTTTACCATCAATAAAACATCTTCAGAGGTTACAACTTACTGATGGATAATGTCTAAGGCATAATATGAGTTAGCACAGTGACCAATAATTGTAGATTTTTCAAGTCCATTTAGCCTAGATTCGTATAAATCCAGTAAAACGATTTAATCATCCTGCAAACTCCGATTTTGTAATACGTTATTGTATTTCTGGAGCATTCTATTTTTACCAGTGTCATCTTGAGTATTCTCATTCCCTTCCTTGTTATTTGTGAGCTAATATTTTCCTTCTTTAAATAGACAACCGTTTGGAACTTCATTAACATGTACCACAAGCTTAAGACATCAATGTTAATGGAAAACGGAGTCAAAACAACGCTTTACGAGTATCTCGATGGAATCAGCAGCACTTAAGTGCCTTTTAAGGGATGCTTATCGCTAAGAAACCTCATTTTACAAAGCTTATTGGAGATAGCAGTTATTTCGGTTTGGTATAATGAGCTAGCTGTGTCACCTTAGTTGTACCTTCCTGTCCTATACATATTACCTATAGCCGCTTGAAGCACATTCTTGGACAAATGTAACAAAACCTTTAGTAATTCTCTTTCTCTCTAGGTACTGTTCGTATTGAAAAAATAATATCTATCTGTCTTTCTATGTCAAATAGATCCTTTGCTAAGTGCTGCCTAGTTGAATTATATTCAATTGGGCAGCGTGTGTAGAATATAAAATTGTTACCTGGCATTTAACCAGCGCATTAACCCACTAGTATTATTGTATCCCGCCCTACTTTGCGGATCATTGGTAAACAAAGTGTATTTTTGTTCCTTTGTAAACTAAATAGTGGTATCGTGTTAATTATCTTCTGCAAGTTCTTAGACTTTTATTTAATTGATCTAAAGCGTCTATTCTTTTGCTTAGAGTTAATAATAGGTCATGTGCGAACAATTTTTTGCCGAACCTGCTTAGGTATAGTCTGAAGCAATATGTAGTCCTTATAAAATTAACTGATGTCCCATTACCTTGTCAACAGCGGTATCAGCGAGATGGTCAGCCCTCCGCGTGGCTGCGACAAGGCGTGGTGGTGCGCGGCGACTCCGCCGAGAGATGGCAGCACTTCGGGAGACTCTGGATGACGTCTGCGAGCCTGGTGACTGCGCTCCACAACCGCATACCAGAGCCCAGCTGCATAGAAGGATCGAGGAGCTCAAGGTGGTAGAAGTTAATTTTTTTTTATTAATTAGGTAATCCCTGTGTAACGTCTTTGAGATGAGAATGAGGATCGTGTTTCTGAGGACTTCTAAGGTCTCTATGTAACATCTGGAGACTGATAATATGCAGGTCACAAACTTATAATTTGCACCACAGGAGATGATAATAAATCAGAACGGTCGGTAAAAAGAGCACAATGTTCACCACAAAATCCACATATTGACCATGACATTTCACAAGGCAGGCGGCTATGTAACATTATACAAAGCTTACGGTTGGATACATGACAAGTTGGAAGCCTTAATTCCACAGTTTGACCTTGAAGCACGTCACGTCCCTTTGCTCTTGGCCTCTGAATTAAAAATGACCAGCTTGACTGTTCAAATATTTGCAACATTCTCAAGGAAACTATAGAAGATACTTACCTACTTATGCCTATTGAATCCTATGACGAAGAAGACATACATCTACTTAGTTCATCCTGTCAACATGATGGGAAAACTTGGCCGTTGCCATACCATCAGATTCAGTCAAATCATCAGTCAAAAAACTTCTCAAAACTTGTACAGCTTTTAGAATAACTGACCATTTTCATATAATTCGAACCCTTCTCTTCCATATCTCCAAAGCTAACAAAACATTTGTTTCAGGAGCGTATGTCCCGTCTTCTGGAATGCAAAGTATCGATCCTGAAGCTGGACGTGTCAGTGAAGCGTTCTCTCGGAGACTCGGAGACTGATGACACGGGGCTGGCGATGGACTTGGCTGCGCTGCGGTCTGCTTGGGACGATGCTCATAACAGGTAAGCAGATAGTCCTCATACCTTCGATTCTGTGGCAATAGGAACAAAACCAACAGTTTTTACCTTCGTTCGTCTTCAAACTGCTTTTGAAATTTGACAGAAATTATGTCAGTAAGATCTAACACAACATTTTTACATCGTCCCTCTCAGGAATTTGTCGGAAAGCCATCTAATTAAATTTGACTAGCTAGACGAAAATGGTCGCGTAGTTTCGGATAGCACATCCGACGAATTAAACTACACCCTATGCTGTCCACATTTTACGTACCCTTCCCTTCTTCCAGGACCTCAAACGAGCTGCTCTCGCTGGAGAAGGCAGTAAGTGCTTGGACAGAATGGGAAAGTGCATTACGGGAGCTCCAAGGTGCATTGAGAGGGGACCTAGCCACTTTGGAGTCGCTTAGAGATCGCTCTGAGGCAGACCAGAATGAAGTGGCAGCTCAGATCAGACAGCTAGCTGCGTCTCTTGTGGAGAAGAAGAAGGTAAGTTATCTCTTACGATATAAGGTGTAATTTAAATTACTGTTATGATACCTGTTTATAGTGCGTGTGTTACTGAAAACTAGAGCTTCAACAGCCATTGTGCTGCTGTGAGAAAATACTGTGGGTTAGCCAGTAGCCTTATTTCTGTAACCAAACCTATCACACTTTTTAGTAGGTTTGTGTGTTTGTACAGTCATCGTAACGCAACTAGTAACCCACCAAAAAAGCCAGTTTGAACTGTGTGCCTCGAGTGAGAGGGTTCCCTTACCAGTTGGTGACGATGACTTTGGTGGTTTTTGTGGTGAAAATGAAACTCTGTTCTAATATTGACATCATGACTTCCAGGGCAGTTCGACCTGCGACTCCCTATCAGACTCGGGTATATCGGACGGAGACAGTGATGGCGCTGGCAGACGTGCGAGGCGTCTCACAGCGCTTAGAGAGCTGGCGAGGAGGCTGCAAGCTGCATTAGCTCCCAACTCTCCTGCACATAGAGCTATTACCAAGGTAACTAGCCACTAATTAAAATATATTATAAAAAATAAAACCACCCATATGGCTCACATCACATGGTTAGGTCACGGATTTAAAGAAATTAGGTACTAAGGCACCAACTTTAATTATAACTGTTATTCCTCCGACTCCTGGCAGATTCTGCCAACCAGATCTACTCTTATACCGCCACCATGTAGTTTGAACAGGTAGTCAGCTTGATGCAGCATCAAAGAATGTCTACCATGTATTTTCAACTATTTTAACTGTTGTATATGGTGTGGAGAAAATAAAACTTTATTCCATTCTATGTGGAATTGCAGAATTTTTCATCCCTCTCTGGGGAAACAGTCGTGTGCTGTTTCTATACTAAACTTATTGTTTCAGCGTATGGAACAGACGGAGAATGAAGTCCGCTCCTTGCAAGAGTCTTGCCGCGCGCTGGTGGAACAGAGTATCCCAGACCTCAAGATTGACGAAGTGACGTAAGTATCTATTATTTCTTACTCAAACTACAATCCAGGCCTTATGCCAGTCAGACTGGCACGAAAAATCACAAAATATCGACGAAACTTTTTTTCTACTTAGACGTCACTTTGGATCATCCTGTATAACTTGAGCTTCTTATTTTAAATACTTGCTTTCATCAAGATACTGTAGCTCATCCCTGCATTTTTTCTGCTAAAAAATCACAAAATATCGACGAAACTTTTTTTCTACTTAGACGTCACTTTTGGATCACCCTGTATAACTCGAGCTTCTTATTTTAAACACTCGCTTTCATCATGATACTGTAGCTCATCCCTGCATTTTTTCTGCTAAAAAATCACAAAATATCGACGAAACTTTTTTTCTACTTAGACGTCACTTTGGATCATCCTGTATAACTTGAGCTTCTTATTTTAAATACTTGCTTTCATCAAGATACTGTAGCTCATCCCTGCATTTTTTCTGCTAAAAAATCACAAAATATCGACGAAACTGTTTTTCTACTCAAGACGTCAATCTTTGGATCACCCTGTATAAACTCGAGCTTTAATTTGCTTCATTCAACGTTCTAATTTTAAATTCTCGCTTTCATCAAAGATCTTCTAGCTCATCCCTGCATTATTTCGACTTCATAATCCTACATAATCACACTCTTTACCACAATAGGTACACTGACTGCTGACTGTACGTAACAGATAATCGAATTGTCATAATGTTAATTGATCCTTAGATAGCTTGACTAATCCTGTTGTATTTTGTAAAAATATGTAAATATGTAGTAGCTTAGTATCTAATTTTATGTTCTCCAGCAGAGACCACACTGTATCAGCAGTTGCCGGTAAGAGGAAGACAGGTTCTGGCGACCCTGACTACATACCGCGAGCTGGCTGGCTTTGGAGAGTAATGAGGTCTTCTCTACCCATCCAGCTCTGTCTAGTAGCCCTACTCCTGGCTGCTTGGCTGGTGGAACGACCTAGGTGTTGTGACTCCCTGAACTCCCTAGCTCAAACCCTGACTCCCCAACTTCGCTATGTCAGAGGACCACCGCCAGTCTGAAAATACCAAGAGTATTACACTGTGTATTGCTTGCTAGGTAAATTCAGGAATTCAATGTAGATATTACTGAATTTGCCTAGATATTGCTCGTGGTTCGAGTGGATTTTGATTCATTCTAGAGTAGATAATGAATTTTCTAGAGTGGATATTTTTAACTACTTGGGAAATAGGTACTAGAGAGCTGTTAGTAGAAGTGTGGAAGGATTGATAAGATTATGACTTCAGAAGTTTGACAAAACACGTAAGTAGGACACGTAAGGAACACGTAAGGAATAGGTACTTATTTCACTAAAGTGACTATGAAAATAAATCCACAAGGCGTGTGGATTTATCAAAGATTTCTGGAGTGGATATCACTAGAAAGGTTATCTAGAGTGGATACTACTTGAAATTCTAATTCCAGAGCGGATTTGGTGAAAGGGTTTTCAAACCTTAGTAGCACATTTTGTTGTCGATTTAGCTATTTCACGTAGCGAAGAATGTACGGATTTTTTTTTAAATCCAGTGTAGAAGAACTATGCTTTTGCATAATTATGGTGTAGACTTGTAAGTTGGGTGACCTAGCTATGCTGCCGAAATACGGTTTGAGCTAGGTCCTAGGTTTGCCTAGATAGAGCAATAATTTTTATTTTTACTAACTGAAGGTTAGGTTTAAAGATTTGACGGCTTATTATTGGTAGATTATTCTGATTGACTACTAACTTATAGGTATATTAGCTATTTACCTAATGATGAATTGCCCAAACCCAAGTGTTGACTAGAAAAGTAGTTGGAATACGAGTGGATTAAATAAAAATGTTTGTATTAGTATGTCAAAGAATCGAAATATTTAGGTACCATTTATTTACGTCCCGAAGTCAAACCTTGTTCAGTAAATTAAAAAAAAACTTTACTTACCTACATATAGAAATAAATGATATTTTTAAAATCAATTAAAAGTACTTAACAAGTTCCATGCCAATGCCGCTCATGCTTAGCCATGCTTGGTGACGCAGAGCGTGACGGAAAGCACTTTTAAATCTTGATTATGAAAATCAATAAGCATTTATTAGTAAAACCAGTTATAAATAAATAATGCTGGGAATGATAATACCTACAGAGTAGTTAGGTAGGTATACCTACATAATTTGATTCTTTGAACAAACATGGAAAAAAAGTATGCTTTTGAAATAATTTGCAAGCATTTTAATAAGGAATGAGAAAAGACCACAATTAATTGCTCATAAAAAGAGTTCAAATAAACATCTTACATCTGTATCAGATGCTGTTCAAACTAGTTAGTTTGTAGTTTAAGTTACTAACAATTTGACAGTTCGTTAGTTAAGAAGCATGCCTATTTTAGTACAAGTATTTATTAGGTTACTTAAAATAGGTATGAGTGTGTGCGTGAAAGAAATGTTTAATATACAATTTCTAAACTACCTTCATTGTATTAAAAAAAAAGTTCTTATTTTTGAATTCTCGAATTATACATGCTATATGAATCTTATAATATATTTCGATCTTATATGTATTTCTGAGGCTATTTTCTAATATATTGAATGAATCTGTGCCTTATTTTTGTTTTGAGACTGATGTAATAGAATATTGAGACTTGCTTGAGAAATAGGGGTTATATTGTCGGATTTTGTGAAGTGAAGAGTGCAGATATATTATGATTTGTTATGAGATAGACAGAGACGCACGACTCGAATCGCTGAATTTCGATGATGTAGCCGCCTTACTATTTTCAGTTTTATTCACTTTGTCCGACTAAAAGTTGGCAATACCTAAATGGGACTATAGCAAGTTTGTAAAAGTGGATTCTTGTACAATTGAATTAATAGTCATTTCATTCATTTGTTATTTCTACTTTATTTAATTTTCTTTCAATTTTATAATATTCTGTACTAAGGTGAGTACCCTATTATTATTATGAGTAGGTAAACTTTAATATATTTATCCAAAAATTATGACATGTTCAAATTAAATACTATTAAACCGATAAATTGCATAGCAATTATGTTACATATTTAATAATTATTATGTTATTCTATGTAAGTATTTCTTTATTGTATTACTACAATATTGTATTACTACCCTTGCTTAGAGGTACTCAACGGTATCTTTAAGTAAAATGCTGCAAGTTCATTATTATTATTATTGTAGGTTAAAAAAAAAAGATTACATTATTGTGCATCAAACCCTAAAATTGCCATAATAGAAATATAATTTTCAATATCAAAGGTAAAAAAAAAAAATTAAAAATAACAATAATGAACTTGTAGGAAACAATGTTATGCAATTATTTTATCACAAATTAATATTCTATACTGACCAGCCAATTTGTTAATGTAAGAAAACTTAAATTACCCTTAATTTCAAAGACAAAATATCTACGGGTCAATTAACACGCTCTGTGCCACCGACGCCGACGTAGGTACATGGTGTGCTGCTCTGTGCTGTCGTCACAGGCTGTCGTGCAGGTGGCAGGGAACGCGTTAATGTTTTATATGTTTTCATGGTTCCAATTATTTTATACATTAATAAAAAGTATGCAGCAATATGTAAAAAACTGCCTTGAGTTGAGTGAGTGTGTTGCTGTTTTTATAAGTAATTAATGAACATTGCATTTTAGCGATCACTTTCTCTGTGGTTTGACTAAAGAAATTCTTATTGTCAAGATTTAAATGTAATTTGTCGCTCAGCGACAAAGCCCTTTTCTTTTTTGTTCATATAAATAAATAAATAAATAAATTCAATTGTTTTATTGTTATAAACCACAGCGAAAGTAAAATAATTTAAAAAATTTTTTGCATTGGCAATTGCCTATAGTGTGTCATACTTCTTTACGATAGTTTTATTTAGCTATAGTTTTATTTAGCTAAAACTAGAATGAAAGAAACAGACATGCTAGGTACGTGCATTTATTGCGAGATACGGTAAGGCATGTTGGCTTTGGAATGGAAATAAAATAAAAATTGGTAATTGATTAAAAATTGTTTTTATTTGAACTTTATGATTCCGTCTTTTAGTTTCCAGTTTATAGGAGCAAGATGTTAGCACAGATCATGATGTCATCGGGGCTAGAAGAAAAAAAGTGTTCGATTTTACCGTCACGACACATACATAGGTCAAAACGTCACAGTGCGAAGCACAGAACTATATAGTTCTGTGGTGCGAAGTGCACAGTCGCAAAGCAGTCCATAGATTGTACATTTGTACCTAACATTGTTAGACGGAAGAGCGTTTCTAGGATTTTAATATTTATTTGACAAATGCCAAATGTCAAAGTTTTCGTTCGAGCTTCGTTCCAACATGTTCCAACTTAAAACCATGCTCAACATATTTTATTACACTTCAGATCCTCACATCTCTAAAGAAGCGTTCCTGAAAGCCGTATAAGGTTTATGTGGCAAGTTTACCACACACACACATCCCATGCGGTTACGTCCAAAAGGTACCAAGCTAAATCTATGGTTCCAACCGAGTGTTCCACGACACTAGCGTACTTTTTGGAACGAAGTTCCTTTTCGGACGGTACGAAGAAAAAAAAGACTCGAGACTGGAAAAAAATTGTTTCATTTTACAGTCATGACGTATGTAGGTAGGTACTTATAATAAAGTCATATCGTCACAGTGCGAAATGCAATGCGGAATGAACGGAAGAGCGTTTCTAGCGTTTCTAGGATACATAATTGACAATTCATTTACTAGATTCCCAGTATAGAAAAGTCTACTCTTTGCTTCGTTCTAACCGAGTGGTCCACGACACTCACGTACTGTTTTTAAATACAAAGAGTAAGAGTAGGGCTTATAGTAGGTAGGTAAGTACATAAGTAGTAGGTAAAAAAATAGTTATAATAGGCTAAAAGGACTTCTATCCTAAGCCATAAAAAAAGGCAATATAGATTGTGATTGTTTGTGACTTGACTAGGGCGGACTAGGGATGCCCGATCTGAATCAATCTTCTAAAGATCGATTCACGGCAATACGATCTTAAGATCGAATCGTATTGATCAGAAGATTGTATGAAAAAATTGTATCATTAAAATACTACCAAATTCTGGATGGACTTAACTGTTTGGCTTTAAAATGCTCACGGGTAGCAGTATTTAGCTAAATCTGGAACGTTTATCAGAATTATTACCTAATTTTTTAAAGTTAGACAGTCTCCTAAGTAGTAATCTCACCATCAGCTACGATGTAAATTTAATTTTATAGACAGAGTTTAGTTAGCTTCTTATTCTTACCTACTTAATTCATAATTTTGCATGCTTTTTTGATTGCTGCTTTATTGATTTTTATAAAACATTTTGCACAAACAAAACAACTGGTGGAATATAGTAACTGCTGTGGCATCCTATAACTGGGGAAACACTAGATATAAGTAGCTTAGTTAAGAAATTTATACTATTTTTGTGATTTTTATGTTGGAATTCCTAAATAAATAATATAAAATAAAACTTTTATAAAATTACGATACGATCTTCGACGATCTTTAGAGATCGAAAAGATCGATTCAATGCCATACGATCTAGATCGTGGATCGATTCACAGGGTTACAATCCGTTACGATCCAAAAGATCGATTCAATGCAAAAGATCGGGCATCCCTATGAGTGACGCATTTCCGCTACTGTCTGTACAATGGTACAATACAATAGTGTTGCTTCGTAACGATGTCCTAACCATTACACTAACACGTGTTGTTACTAGAATCGATTTTCATACAATATTTATTATGAGACAATCAGTACCTAGGTATTGATCGTCTCATAACCGTAGTGGTAGGAGTCTCTTCCGTAAATAACAATCTATGGGCTGTATCGCGGCTACGCATTTCGCACTGTGACGATTTGACTTACACATGACGTGTCGTGACGGTAAAATGGAACAAATTTGTTTTTTCAGCCTCAGTCCTTTTTTTCTTCGATACCGTCCGAAATGGAACTTCGTTCCAAAAAAAAATGTCCAATCATAACGTCCACTCGGTATCAAAATGAAGGAAATTATCTCCTCTAATCCCAAGCGGTAAAAGGAAATTACATAAATATATACTAGTCATGTAGGTATATTTCTTGCAGTTGGGTTTTTGATTTTTTCATTGTAATACTTGTTCAACTAAGGATCACTTATTGGTATCTAACCATTCAACCGCAACTAACTCATAATCGATGTAATCGATGCTCATACTATCGATTCTTAAAATAAAATGTCGTCACTCACTCTGTCACTCAGTCACTACACTACACTCACCACTTCCGGCTTATAATTGGTGAAGTTGTGTGTGCACGTGTCGTAGTCGCGGTTAAATTTTGCAGGATTGATTATATAGGTTTAATTTTGTTACATTTGCATGTAATTCCATGTCTTAAACCTTTGATCTAGCGGAATACAATAAATTGACCTCATCGTAGGTAAGTACGTGGATTTATTTGTGTATTCCTATCGTATCGAATCGAAGTAGGCCGCCATATTGTTCGGCTTCTTGAGTGAAGACGCTTGGCTGATGCGCGCGGCGCGTGGTGTGGCGATCGATTATCTTTATCGTCTTGTTGTTGTGAACTCTGCTATATTTTTGGTGAATGTGATATTGATTGTTTCCAATAGAATAAATCTTCGTCAAGGTTCGTAAATATTATTTACAAAACTGCGTGCCATAATACCCATCGATAGGTATGAAGCGGGGCCGTGTTCTTTATTTTCTGATCTAGATAGAAATAATCAAAGCATTGCTAATCAATAACCAAAGGGTATCCAAGCCATCTTGAAACGACGTTTGGGCGATCCGATCGTCTCTATGCAACGGGCGGTCGGGCGGGAAACGTAGTTCTAACCTAAGAATGACCGTCATAGGGACACTCAATCAAACGCCAAAGCCGCGATGGACTAGTCCAAAAACAACATTTTGGCTCTTCTCTAGTCCTTACCTTGTGTCTATTTACTTGTAGGTAGACCATGGTGGGGTCAAGAGTCTACGTAGGCGGTCTGCCTTTCGGCGTCAGAGATAGAGATTTGGAGAAATTCTTCAAAGGCTTTGGAAGAATCAGAGATATTCTTATCAAGAATGGCTACGGATTCGTGGTAAGTGGTGTTGTAATTGACTTTGGTATTTCCATTATAGGTAGAGCATGAAGGGGTCAAGAGTCTACGTGGGCGGTCTGCCCCATGGTGTGAGGGACCGAGATTTGGAGAAATTCTTCAAAGGCTTGGGCAGAATCAGTGATGTTCTCATCAAGAATGGATATGGATTTGTGGTAAAGTATTTTCGCAAATTGTATTGACTTCTTATCCCCTTATTTTCTTCTAAGTACAATCACCCAACCTACTTTTTTTGAAAAAAAAGCCTGGCGTATATTACCACTAGAATTCATGACACAAACAATAATTTTTTTATCAATATTAATGTGTTTACTTATCAATAGTACCATCTAACTCAAGTTCTGATACATTCTTGTAGTTTTTGTGAGTTATATGCATAACTCAGGATATTTAGTGCCGTGGTAGACTACACCATCAATTTTTTTGCAGGAATTCGAAGACTATCGTGATGCAGATGATGCAGTCTATGAATTAAATGGAAAAGAACTGCTCGGTGAAAGGTATAAATTGTTATATGCAGTTGTTTTAATTTTATATTCATGAAGGGATGCTAATGAAATGAATGGGGAAAGGGAAGCTAATTATATTGTTTTGTATATTTTTTATTATACCTAATTTATTTCCTTGTCAGCCGGCTCCACATCATTATGTGAGAATATATGTATGCTGAAATTGATGAATGTCCAAGCTTAATGGCATATTTGAAAGGGATAATTGGAACGGTATGGAAGGTGATGTTTGGCTTGGCATTGCCTCAATTGTTTATTTCTAAATTCTTATTGGTTTTGTGAAAACCTAATTAAATTAAAATACATCACTAAATTGATTTGTTCAGTTTAGCAGCTTGCCAGTTGATCACATCTTATCTGAATGCTTTTGAGAATCCTACCCAACATAAAAAAAATCTGGTCCATATCAAGCCCCAAGAGTCAAATCAAATTAAGTTTCACCAGTCCCAAATCTAATCAGCCAGGCTGGACTCGCTGCTGGGTAAAGACCTCTTGCATAGTGATTCCATACTTTATCGGAATGCATTCGATGAAACCATTCTACTGTTCAACCGACGGCTACCAATCACAGTGCAGAAAACGTCTGTTTTACTGACGAATTCCACGGAACAGTTTCATCGCGGATGCGTTCCGCTGAAGAATCGCGCTGATCCTGAGTCCTTTCCTTAAGAAAGTAATATGATAATGTTTGAGTGATGGTATGGTGAGTTCTGGCAAGCTCGGGCAGTGCTAACGCGGAATGACGCCGCAGGGTCGTGGTGGAGCCGGCGCGTGGCATCGACAGGAGCGCCGACCGCTACCGTCGCGAGCGCTTCTCCGACAGAGACCGCGGCCGGTCGCGATACGAGTGAGTTACTGTTGTAGGGTGTCGGTGGAGCGCGCGCGAGGCAACCCCAGGGGCTCCGACCGCTGGCGCAGCCGCGAGCCCGCCCCGCGCCGCCCCAACGCGCCCCGTCGCGAACCGTCTGTATACCGACCCTACCTCCCCCACCTCGGAACAAATACCTAACTATACGGATACTTGGGTGGTTTTTGACTTCGATATTAAACTGAAAAGATCTGTGCGTTAACCTCAAGTGTAGCTTCAGGTTAACACGCATGTTATGTTCAGATGAACGTAAACATGGTCAATTGAGGTAAGAGAAAAGATTCAACTGGTATTTGCTCCGAGGATGACACTGTAAGCTGATTTTCATTGATACATTTTTGACTGTCCTATCTAGTTACAAACAAAAACAGTATTGCAGAATGAAAGCATCATTCCATAATGCAGGATGTTGAATGTAATCAGTGAAAATAAGCATCTAAACAAAACCCAATGATCAATCATAGTTTTACTAAAAAAAAAACCATGATACAAAAATAGCTTTCAAATCTTTTGATTGAGAAATTCTTGCAGTTGCTAAAGTGATTGGTCATTGGATTTATGTATGCCTAACCAGAGGCACTGAAATTTCATACATTGTTATAAAAAATGGAAATTAAGTTGACACAGTTTTGAAATGATAACTGCCTCTGATTAGATAATGTTTCTGATGTAACTTCATGGACGTTTTGGCATGCATTGGCTTCTTTTGTTAAATGTCACAACGTCAATAAAGTTAAACACTTAATGAGAAGTGTAATTTCCTCCTAGATCTGACAGTTTTATCTTCCTATAAAATCATGAATTAATATCTTCAGAGTTGTCATATTTCAATTCTGCAAACTTTCATTCCTCAGCAGTCACCTAATAAGGTTTTGCAGGAACCATTTGTGATTGACGATAACTTAATTTACCATGACAAAATCATGCCATTTAGCTATGAAATCAATAATCATCTGGGACACAGGCTATCTGAGTAATTGAGCTTAACTGTCAACAAATGTAAAAGTAACTTATACATTTATAAGTCAGAGTTCTCCAATCCCTTCCAATGTCATGTAAATAGCTGAGGCTATTTACAAGTCCGTCACCTGATCTCGCCATTTTTCTTTCCACATGTTCGAATTACCATAATGGTAACATTCATGCTACATTTTGTACGGCATGGCAGCAGCGAGTCTGGATCGTCCCGTCGCCCAGCGCAGCGCCGTGAAACGTCTGTATAACTATAATAATGCCAATTTACTTTATGTTCCTGTCCTTACATCATCCAGATCAGATCTGAAAATCAGACAAATCATCCAGGATAATGAGACTGGTTTCTAGTTCTACCATCATTACAATGTTTTAGACGCAACTGGTTTGTCTGATGATGTAGGGAACAGCTTGTGTAAATGTGTACCTACTGCTGCGCCTGCTCTTGGAAAACAAACTGTTGTTCCATGCTTAGTAATGGTGTAAGCCGCGCCACAATATCGCATGTTTTTAGTTCAATACTTGGTTTCCTTACAGTTGTAAGCATGTGGTGAATGTGGACATAGAACATAATATTTAGAATCATTGCATCATTGACAAATGAAGATTCATAAATTAACGTCATCAAAAACATTTCAATTTCCTTTTTATTGAGTAGTAAAATATTTCCTTGGAAGCAACTAAAAAATTTATAACTATTCCATGACTTGTAAATATTACTGAGTTGTTCCAACAAAATGGCTTAGTCCTGCTAACAAAAGCCATTAAGTCTCTTTATTACCTGTTAAAGCACCATGTTTAATTGGCACTTGAAATCTTTCATTTAAAATTATCATTCCACCTTCAAAAACAGAATTACCTTGAGATATGACCTCATTCAAGCTTGCCATTATTTGTAATTGTATAGGTGTGTATGTAGTATTTATTTTCAAATCACAAAACATACGACCCTGAAGTGGTTTTGTAATAATATAATAAGCTTGCAAAATGCGTATCATGTTTTTGTACACAATTGTAATGCCAAAAGTAAGATAACCTACTTATGAGTAAAACAAAACCTCAAAAAGTTCAAGGTCATGACTATTATCTCTGTAATAATAATAATGATTAAATTTAATAAGTTTTGTGCATATTGATATTTGCTAGCTATTGCGCATTATTATCATAGATACTGATGCACACGATTATTGCAGAGCAACAAACATAATTGTATAACATCCTGCCTGTTGAATAATGACTGTTCTCATTAGTTGATGTGTAAACTATATTTTCGAATAATATTCTACGAATTATTTAATTGATTTACCAAGAGAAAACATTTGTGATCTGTTTTCTGCTGCAATGATGAATAGAAGTCCTTGTTAAATTATATTTTTATTCAACAATGGTTTTATTACAGATATGGGCCCCCTACGCGCACCGAGTACCGCCTAACTGTGGAAAATCTGTCAAGCCGCATTAGCTGGCAGGTAAGACAACTGCCGAAACTCTTGGCTTCATCATCATCGCATCATCCAGGGTCAAGGACACACGGTCACTTGAGGGCTGGGCGTTCCACCTATCGCGGACAATGAGGGATGATATCGCACAGGGCATCCACAATCTCTTTGGACTGGGTCAAGATCGCTCACTGGACGTCAATCTTCATTCCTAATGTGAAGCTCAACTGAAGAACCAAAGCAAAGATAGCAGGATCAATTCAAATTATGGAGAAACAGACATGCCTTCTGAAGAAGCTGGAGTCTTGGACGCACATAGGATCTCCCGACGACCGCCTCGGACACTAAAATCGGACCTTCACACATTCTTTTGCTTACTAATAAAACTCAAAATAAAACAAAACATTTTATAATATCAATTCAGTAGTCAGAATTTTGTTATGTTAACACAGTCAAACATTTGCATAACATTTTTATTTTAAACTATACACATGTACAGAATGACTATCGAGCTTATAGATTATTTTTAAAAACAACAGAAGGTGGCGTATCGTGCCCTGAGCCCCCGATGTAGCGCGATGTGAGATGTGGTCAATGGCGATGTTAGGAGGTATCATTCCCGGCGGCCCCTGGTGTGGCGACCGTCCCAGGACCCTCCGGACCCTCGACCCGTGCCCAATCTGCCCCTGGACCAAGGCCAAGGTAAAGTCAGGGGGCACACAGGAAGGCATACGTGCAAACTCCCATTTTAATTCCCATTTCATTGTCTAAGTTTTGTCCACAACTAGACTAGAATCAATTGTGGACATCTTTTGGTCAGTTACTAGCCTTAGCGGCGTTTTGTATGCAGTTGTCCGTTTACGGGATCATTGTTTATGAAAATTAACCTGGATCAAGGATCTTGGAAATAACTGGAGCATCAACGACAAAACATGGATCAAGATATGGAAAAACGACGCATGGGCAAATCCTGGATTAAATACATGGCGGATTTAGTAGACAAGATTATGGAAATTCGCTAACGACACCACAATGGAATAACAGCAGCCAAGCGAAAGGCGGAAGAGTAAACCACAAAGCGAGCTGCGGTATTACAATGATAGCGACAAGGTTAGAAGGAATGTGTATATTGACCAGAATATGATTTGTGTAATCACAAAGCGAATTATGACGTTCATGATAAACCTAAAATCAACATGACTAGCATAAAATCATCGATGATTTTTGAAAGCAGTGTTGCAGAACAAACAGGTATTTGAAGTCCAATAGACGAATGTACCAACACACTCAAGACTCACTCATTCTACAGAAAACCGCACTGCACAAAACAAAATTTTAGTTGCAGTACTATAACAAAACACAGCTTGATAATACATGGGTTCCATGTGCATTGGAATAACAAAGAGTACAAACCAGGTATGGAAACGGCAACTTTCCCCATTCACAACTGGCACAAAAACGCATTTTCTAAACAATGATCACCGATGGGTGACTGCTTACGAAACAACTGTTAATAGGCGTTATCATTCACTCGATTATCAGTATAAATTCTCTAGCCTATCTGCGTAAAATATGATGATATTGTTCAATTACCATCTTTCGGGGCTGAATACCTTGATGATAAATCAAACGCTGATGTTTATATTGACAGGTAAAAAAATGTGTTTGGGATAGCGAAAAGTTAACTTTAGATGTTGGTTTTCAGGATTTGAAAGATTACATGCGTCAGGCTGGTGAAGTTACCTATGCTGATGCCCACAAGCAGCATAGAAATGAAGGGTGAGTTACATTGGATATTATACAATTTATTAGACAGAAGGCAGATAGAAAATACCTAGGACTCCTTACACCTAAGCATCGTATTGGCTGGCGTTGGGACAGTACAGAAATCTGAACTTCTACGGTAGCTTAGTCGGCGGCGAAAAGTGTACAAAATTTCACATAGAAAGTTGTATAGTAGGTTTAGTCACACTTTCTAATGCTAAGTTTCATTCTTCATCACACATAAGTTAAATATAGTGTGCAAAAGCCTTTTCTGTTATTGATCACTAGCTACTGCGCGCGGCTTTACGCGCGTGGTACCAACATTTTGAATAGCCTATATGCTATCCCAGGTCACTATCTACGCCTATTCCAAGTTTTATCTAAATCGGTTCACTGGTTTAGGCGTGATCCAAACATCTAAACAAACTCACAAACTTTCAGCTTTATTATATTAGTGGGATTTAATGGATGTCATGCCACAAAATAGAAACTGACTGACAAAATACCTCCAAACACCGTTGAAATTGCGTCTAAATTAGCGCTTCTTGCTTAATGATGATACTATATCTTTACCATCTTTCGGGGCTGAATACCTTGATGATATCATACCTACTGACAACACACTATAATATCCAACACTCCCCATCTTTCAAACAACTCTAAAACAATTACCTCTCCTTCCAGTGTGGTAGAGTTTGCGTCTCACTCCGATATGCGTGCTGCAATTGAGAAGCTGGATGGCACCGAACTGAACGGCCGTCGTATCCGTCTGGTGGAAGATCGTAGGTCTGCGCGTCGCCGAACTCGCTCTTCCAGCAGCCGCAGCCGTAGCCGCTCCCGTGAGCGACGTCGTAGCCGCTCCAGGTAATATACATACACTATGCTGGGTTAACATAAACTCTTATTTCCTGGCAGTTTACGTACTCCTTAGTATGTGTGGGGTAACGTTGAATGATAGAGTAAGAAAGAGTGTGATAAGGGAACAGTGTGGAGTGAAAGAAGATGTAGTGTTGAGGATCGAGAAAGGTATGTTAAGATGGTTTGGGCTTGTAGAGAGGATGGATGACAGTCGGTTGACAAAGCAAGTGTATGAGGCGAGAGTGTATGGGACAGCTGGAAAGGGTAGGCCTAGGCGAATCTTCTTGGATCAAATTGGCGACATTTTGGAGAAGGGCCAGGTCAAAAGTACTCTAAACCGGCGAGCATGTATGAAGAATGTAATGAGAGTGAATGAGGCAAAAGTTATGTGTCAGGATCGTAGCAAGTGGAGATCCGTGGTGTGGTGGCCTACCCCTTCGGGAAAGAGGCGTGATTTTATGTATGTTACGAACTTCATGTCAATTTTGATTAAAATCGGTAATAGAATGAAACCGCAACCTATTATGTTCTCTCGCTTGCACACTACTGCAGTCACAACTAATGTGCAAGCGAGAGAGTATGATAAACGCTGCCATTTCGGTTTCGTTTAAGTCAAAATTGTCATGCAGTTCAAAAACTGATAGATTGAGTGGAAGAAAGGTAGGGGCATGATATGTGTTAACATCACACTATGATATGTTTTTTTTCAAAGCTTGTGTTGTGGAAGCCAGTTTCTCACAACCATTTTTCCTGGATGGGAATTGAGCTCATGAGCTACACTGCAGAAAGCAGAGTATCTACCAACTGAGCTGTAATTCATGATGATACTATATCTTTACCATCTTTCGGGGCTGAAAAGCTTGATGATAACTTTCTAACTGATGACAAAATCCTCATTCTAACCCAACCTTTAAAATGTCCACCTTTAACTTACAACTCGTCCTCAGCCGCTCCCGTTCCAAGTCGCGTCCGAAGAGCAAGTCACCCGCTGCTAAGTCGCGGTCGCGCTCTCGTTCCAAGTAAGTATTCAATGCTCTATATCTATGACCTGGGTGCACTCAATACCGCGTAGTATTTTTATTATCACTTCATGAAAAACGTTGTAAGATCCATCAGTCATCTTTCTTTACATTGGTAAGGTAAAACTAACATATTTTAGAGGCTGTGTTGGGTGTATCCAGGCCGAAGTGCATCTAGCTTATAGAAACGTAGGTGAGTTACTTTTAGCTATGAACTTAGATCTTAGCTTTGGCATAGCCATATTCACATGTAAATTCATTACTGACTCCTAACATTAGCTTAGCTAAAAGTAGTTTCATCCTAATTCAAATAAATCTTTGTGAATACTTTTTCTATAAAATCTGTTTGTCCTAATTAAAATCACGTTTTATTACAAATCTAGTTATCATATCACATAATCAAGTCAATACTTTCTGGATTCCCCTAAACTTTGTATAAGATTGCATGTGATTCATCTGCATTTTAATAGACACAATATCCTTGATATTCAAACTGGCTGATAATGAGACTGATCTTTTCTTAAAAGTTAAAAATTAATGGTGTTTATCAAACCCTTGTCCCCACTCACAAGTAAATTGACAGTAGCATGTAAAATATTACTAAATCAACAAATTAACCTAGTATTTTTGGCTAGGTGTGTCAAGTCTTGCGCTGAGCAAAACTTGCAGACGTAAGTACAGACCTAAGTACCCTAGTAGAACTGGACTAGGTTTGTGTAGATGTGGTGTATACTATTTCAAGTATTATATAATTCTGTAAACTTATCTAAAAATAATAATTTTACAGAATGCTATTTATTTTCTTGTCTGTAGCATGAATTTCTGCTCTTACTCGCATCTACGTTCATTGTACAAGCATTAGCACTGATATGTCGCATGCAGCATAATATTCATTAGTGATAGCTATCGCGTCAGAAATTCTCGCTAAGACCTTGTAGCCCAACGATTTACGGATGGAAACTGTATGTAGCTACAGGAATATGTGTCAGCAGTTAATTATTAATTGTAAATTTATAAACACAGTTATGTATTCTAAAAGATTATGAATGTACGAACACATTTTGCCTAATATCAACATGTCAAATAAACTGCTACATGGAGATGAGTGAGAACTACAGAGATCTCTCTATAGCTCCTGAGTTAACTTCTAGAAAACTAAACTAAAGTATTCATGATGGGCGTCTATTCTGACCTCTATACAACAACTTATGTTCAATACAATAAATATTTCTTATTCAGTTTATTTTAAATTCTCTCTGTTGAACCGTGCTATGGCGGACATTATTGCAGTGCAAAAATTACAAAAAACTACCAAATTACAATTTCCTTTGCTGTTTCATTAACAGCAAAAAAACCTTATATTATAATCTTCAATAGATTCGTCAAACTCAATAGCAGCAAAATCAGGTGACAAAAACTGTTTGGGTATAGCTTTTCTAATCCTCAATAGCAAGTTTCCTCTCGCTACCAGCGTCCACCCGTAGAATCGTATCTAGAACACGTAATAAACCTGGTTGGGGGCGACGCTAGGGACCGCAGCCGCTCGAAGGACCGCAGCCGCTCCAAGTCCCGCCGGTCGGAGCCGCGCCGCTCCCGCTCCGCCTCTAAGTCTGCCGACAGGAACGGACGCTCAGCTTCCCGCTCCAAATCCAGGTCACCTATGGTCGAATCCAAGTAAGTCATGTGCTGTCAATTATCTGACGGTTTTGCTCGTGAGGTTATTTTTCTGTTTGCTCTGCGAAATGTCACTAAACCGGGCTGCTGAAATATCGCTAGTAAGATCTGACGGTTTTAGCAGCCCAGCATACAAACACACTGGTTGGCTAATTGGTCTACCCATTTCACCAAATCTCCAAGAGAAGTGACCTCATACAAAAAGCACTATCTTCAGACAACCAGATAATATCTGGCAATTCGATACCCATTGGCATATTTACAATCAAAATTTCATTTGACCAATGCAACATAAAATGTACATTGATCGCACAATTTTAACAATTACTCTCATTTTTCCTGCCTACGAAGAGCCCCTGCAATCAAGAGGTGAGCATTTGTGGTTCTAATGTTGTGTTGCAAGATTAGCGTTATTTAATTTCTATCTTTTAGTTATTTACTATATTTTATTTTAGTTTGTTCACTATGCTTTGTATGTTAAATGTATATGGTTCCTTGTATAATACCAAGAATAACCAATTTAGTGTCTAGTTTTTTATGCATTCTGAAGTTAATGTTCATGATGATACTGTATTATTTACCATCTTTCGGGGCTGAATATCTTGATGATAAATTTCAATCTGATGATATAATTTCAAGCCTCACTAGAACTTTTTAAATGCGTCATGTAACATGTTGTTCTTTTCATCAGGGAAAGGTCTCGCTCCCGCAGCAAGGAAGGATCTGTCAAGCGCGAAGAAGAGCGTCGCCCTAAGTCCAAGTCCCGCTCTCGTTCAAGATCTCGCTCTCGTTCCCGGTCCGGATCCCGCGATCGTTCCCGCTCTCGTTCCGGATCGCCGCGTCAGAACGGCACCAATAAGAAAGATCGCGAAAGCGCGGAACGCTCGCCCCGCAGTGGCGACTAGGCTAGAGATAAGCACTTGCTTGCATTATTCACGACTGATAGGTCGCCTATTTGAGCCCACAAACAAGTACAATAATATCATCAAGACAATTACGAATAGCTGTTTCAAGTTGAGCTATGCCTAAAATACAAATGGATGTGGTGATCTCTCAGTTGCTGATGCAAAAAAATAGTTGTAAGCACTAGGTTTAAGAAAGTGACTTCGATGTTGAATAGATTTGCTTTGTATACCGCTATTCATGTTTCAGATGAATTTGTCCTTTTGCCTTTAGGAATATTATGTAGATTTCATACTTTTATGTTCATGTTGAAGTCACTTAGAATTTAACGCACTTACATTGGTATCTCACGGATTTTATTGTCTTAGGAAATGCATTTGGGGCAATTGGTTTTAAACGATTTTTTGAAATTCTCAATGTTAATGGTAGATATGATCACAATTTTTTTCTCATTATTTCATTGTTTACTTATAGCTGACTTATTCTTGCAACCGATTAATATAACTATAAAAAATAAGTTAATATTGGCAACAAAAACCTGTTGGTTTTTAATGTATTTTGACAAATTGTGTAGTTTTCTTGGAAATACAAAACTAAAGTAAGAAATGTTTTAAGACTACGGTATTTTGTAAATAGTGAATTTATTATTAACCAAATAAATAAGTTATAAGATATTTTTGTGTTTTTCTTTACTTCAAAATAGGTAGGAACTAGGTAGGTAAATTAAATATTGAAAGTAGAACCAAAACCAAAACAGGCTCGGCTCACGACACCGTATCTCCATTGCGCGGTACATTTTCTCAGAACATCAAGATATCAGTAAAATGCATGATGCAAACGTTGGGAGTGTGCTAGTGAGCCGTTTCGATGCTCAGTAGACGCTTTCTCATAAACTTATGATGTGCAGTACGGACAACCGATCTAAAGCTCTCTGAAGTTAGGTACACTAAACAATTGGGCAAGTAAGCGAGGCAGCTATATACAAAGCTGTCTTCGTCTGGCGTCAATCAAAAATGTGCTGGGCAGCTACTTCAGAGAGTACTCTGCCTACCTACGCGAAAAAAAACTAACTTCTACTGCGTATCGAAACGGCTAACTTCATGAATGAGGAAAAGAACCTATGAAACGAGCGCGGCAAGCCATTGATGATTATGTCCTACCGAACAAACATTGGGATTGCGTTTCGTTTGCAGAACCAACACATAGGTACAAATTCCATAATAACAGATTGCAATAAGCAGACTTCTTGAAAATAAGGTAGGTACCGATCCAATTAGGGCGAGTTATCTTAGGTTTAAATAGACGTTAGTGACTCTGAGTACCGACATTACCAAGAGTAGAGGAAGGTAGGTAGAATAGCCCAATCTGGATTATGCAGTATGCAATGCACCCGGCCTACAGTGCATTTTTAAATCTCCAGTCCACGCTGTAATAAAACTCGTACTTCTAACATAACATAAATTATGATGAGGTATTACGAAGCTCGATTGCAGTAAATAGGTAGTAAAATTTGGCACGCAATTTAAAAAAGCGGCTGTGCCCACACCTGTTTTTAGATCATGAAAGAATTTTCACTATCATAGTTATTTTTATGACAGTAATTCTGATTTTACACACAAATCGTAAATTATAGTTATTATGATTACCTACGAAATTATCATAAAATGGAATATCTGTAATATTTTACTGGACTTATCTAAGCCTAAGTTCAAACTGAACACGAGCGTTATTCCTGTTCAGTGTGGATGACATTAGGGATGTGGATAAAAGACATTCTAGGTACCCGTTTTATCCACACTGTAATGTCTTAACTGTAATTTTTATCTATTCTTCGGTACCTAGACAATCGCCATGCTAAGGGGGCAGCAGTATAGAACCCCGCTGTTTTCTATAGTACAGCTATACTATTTGACCTATTTGTCATTGGTTCAGGTTAGGTATAAGATTAGGGTTTTAAAAGAAAATGCGTATTTAATCTTTTGTAAACAATTGTTTATTAACATTTTATCCATTCGCTCCAACACTCGTTGCTTATCACCGCAATATCATTACAATATTATGACTTTATTACGGATAAAAACTATGGAATTACTGGTTACTTCCATTTACTGAAAGTTGCTTTCATTTTTCTTTTGAAATAGAAAGAAAATGTGAATATACCAAAAGGTAACGCACTGCGGAAAGATATAAAATAGCCCCTCAAGGATTTCAAAAAGATACGAAAATAATCACGGATACGCATGCAAAATAAACAATATCTAAGAAAATAGAGAAATTAAACATAAGAATCATAAGTTAACCTAAGAAATGGAATGATTTGAAATTTTATCTTTCAGTATACTCACACATCAAAGCTAATACATTCATGATTTCTAACGATATTGGCTCCGATACACTACTACATAGTCAATTTAGAACATCAGTCAATTGTAAACCTATATTCAAAAAATAAACATGATTTCAATAAAAATTAAGAATTCACAATCATATTATATAAATGTGGTATAAATTAATTATAAAATACTGTCATTTTATTGTTCGGAATGGGAATCATAACAATTTATTACGGATATTTATTAAAATTCTCAAAAAGAAAAATGAAAGTTGAATTCTGCGATCAATTAAGTACAAAAACTATAATAATATCGACTGGGATCTGTCTCGACATCATTTTTGCTTCCATTTGTCATCTTCTAACATTACATAACATTTACGATCAGTCTATTAATTATGTTCTATAGTAAATTTTGTCCATTACTCTGCTAGTCTACCGAGTACAACAGGCAACATAAGAGAAGTGTAATAATTATCACTTAAAAAATAATAATATTTACAAGTATATAAAAAAAGCAATTTCACATAAATTATTCCCTAAACCCGAATCAAAGTCACACACTTTTTGTCAAAAATGTATGGCGATGAGCGGATATTTGAAACCGATTACAATAAATAAGTTAAAACAACCTGCGATACAATCCTATGTTGCTTGAAGACCATTATACAGTACTTATAATAATGGAGATATACTTACACGTCTAAAACTTAATTGTTTTTATACAAAATGACTTAGCTTTCGAAACTTGTAAAGTACAGATAACCTACAGACTAATTACGTGCGTGATGATTTTGTGAACGAGAACTATTTGAGCTCGCATCAGAAACAGAAACTTCAGAATGTTACTATATCGATACTATCATCTAATTATCAAGGCACAGGTTAGAATGAACACTTGAAATGTAAGGAATGATTTTCTATGAGCTCTATTGCGAGGCGAGGGCCTGTTTCTGATGCGAGTTCCACTAGAACTGCCTGAACAGAGCTAGCGTATCGGCCTCGGTTGAACAGGAACGTTTCTGAGCTAACCGACAACCCACGGAACAACCGTATGTAGGAAAAATCTGAATCAATTTTCATGAAAATCGACTGATTTTAACAGAATAGGAACAAATAGTCAATCACAAAAGTATACGCTCGATTTGCGCTTTGTGACGCACGTTTTGGTCAAGTGCGAGTCTGGATAGGGTAGTGTCAGTTCACACAAGCGATACTGGGACCATCGCATCCGTGGAACGGAAGTTAACACAGTCCCGACGAAATTCTATATAGATATTTATGATTCTAAATTACAACAGGTTGTTGTCTGATACATAATAAATACACAATGTACAACATAATTTTGATATAATTCGTCAAACAGTATATAATAATTTTCGTCAAGTCTAAAATTCCGTCAGAAGTGAGTTATACTTCTATGTATACAATTTTACAAAAACATGTAGCAAAGTTAATGGATGTTAGGCCCAGTATACACCACGTTAGAGGACCGTACTAACGCCCGCCTACAGAGATCGTTAGTGGACCACGGCCCACAGCCCCCGATGCGTACGGTCCTTGCCCACGGTTTAAAACTACCCTCAATGCGACAAAAAAACATAAGGAGACACCGTCAACCTCACGGAAGCCAATAAAAAGAAAAAGTGAGAATAAAGACGTATGTTAAGGTCATGCTAATTTCTACAACACGATCGCTCGAAGTCCAAAACTAAAAGTACATAAAAGATGTTCTTTGTTTTTCTATCACACATCCTAATTAGCAATTTAGCTATGAACAACGTATTACAAAACTATCGTGATGTAAAAATGAGCATGAATATGAAAATAAGTTGTAGGACAGATTATTGAGTAGATTTTTAAAGAATTATAACTTAAAAAAATTTGAAGATAGTAACCGCGGGCATACGCACCGAACATGGGGCGTCGCGATTCGCTCCACCTATGTACACGAGCAAATCGCAAAATAAATACATCGAACGCTTAATCCTAGCTGTCTATACATCGGTCACTATACATTACCTAGCTTATATACACTGAGGCCACAGCCTAGATCGCGTGAGCGTCCTTCAATAAATAGAGTTAATTTTTCACTACACTTGTGTCGCGAATGTGGGGGGTAGGCAGTGGTCGTCCAATACGTACACCCCTCCGCCTTCGAGGCCGCGTTTTACTAACGATGTATCACTGGAAAGAAAGAAAATATTGGTTATTGACATGTTTGAATGAAATTGGGGATTCTAGGTAAGTATCGCTGTGGTTATTAGAAGGATTATTTTGTGAAACCTTGACACAAAAAAACTAATTTATTATGGCTTGAAGGCTGCTTGCATTAGTACCTAATGTGTCACAAATTGGGATAGGTCTTTTGTTATCAGTAAAAGATTTCAATTACAGCTTCAGTGATTTTTAAATAATTTCATGATAAATTCGAATCAAAGAGTTCAACTGATACCTATTATCAAAACAGAACATGTTTCAGCGTCAGAAGGCAACCAATGCCTACTCCAAATGACGCTGTAGTTTTGAGATGGAATAGGCAGGCACTCTAAAAGCGTCAATTACACGATACCATTCTGGCATTCTTGACTCTTGTATTCTCAAACTCAACGGAGCAAGAATCAAGAAATCAAGAGGCAAGAATGAATGGTATCATGTAAATGGCATTTAAGGCATCGATACTATGATGGGATAGTTACCTGTTAGCGCAATACGCGGAGTCAGTGGATAGCCGCGAGAGGCGCGGGTCGAGCGCGGCCAGCAGCCTCGCATTCTCCGTGTTGAGCGTCTTCCGCTTGCACTCCTCCGCGGCCTGGTTGTGCGCGTTCTGACACTCCGGCGCCGGCGCCTCGCACTTGCCCCACGTGTTGCGGATCACGTGACCGCCCGCGTTGGCCGCGTTCTGCGCGCGCGCCTCCGCGTCCGCTTCGCTCGCGAGCCGCTTCCGTCGCCGCCTCACGCAGGCCAGCGCTAGTAACGCGACAAGAACTAATGTGGGAACCGTCGCTCCGACTGCGACTATCCACGCTAAGCGACCGGCTGGAATGTCCTCCTCCATGGAATCCCCTACGCGACGGAGGTGACCCCCCGCGCGTTTCGACTCCAACTCAGCCAGAGAAACGGTGCAGGCCTTCCCGCTCCAACCTTGAAGACACGAGCACTTGTAGCCGTCCACCCGATCTCGACACGTCCCTCCGTTCCGGCAAGGGAACGAGGCACACTCGTCCACATCGACGCTGCAATCTTTCCCCGCGAAGCCAGGTCGGCAGCGACATTCGTAGTCGTTGTCCAGGATCATGCACTCCCCCCCGTTGGCGCAGGGTTTGGCCAGGCAGAGGTCAACGCGGGTCTCGCACCGCGGCCCGAGGAAGCCCGGCGCGCACTGGCAGCGCTGCCCGTCCACCAGGTCCACGCAGGTGCCGCCGTGCTCGCAGGTCACGCCGGCGCAGTCGTCGATGTCGATCTCGCAGCGGTTGCCTCGGAATCCGTTTCTGCAGCTGCAGCGGAAGCCATCGCCGGCGCGGGAGCAGGTCGCGCCGTTCTTGCAGGGCATCGCCGCGCAGGGGTCCGCTTCCAGCGCGCAGTCCGTTCCTCCGAAGCCGAGCGGACACACGCACACGTAGCCCACGCCGCGAGGCTCGCACACGCCTCCGTGCTGGCAGGGCCTGTCGGCGCAGGTCAGCCGCCGAGTCTCACATCTCGCGCCCTCGTACCCCTGCGGACAGGCGCACGCCAGCTCCCCGCCCTCGTCGGACACGCAGGCGCCCCCGTTCAGGCACGGCCGCACCTTGCACGAGTGCAGGGACTTCTCGCAGTTGGGCCCGGTGTACCCCGCGGGGCACACGCAGGTGTAGCTGCCCTGCCCGGTGTTGTGGCAGGTGCCGCCGTGCAGACACGGCTTGTGGTTCGTGCAGTAGTTGAGATCCTGGTTGCAGAAGAGGCCGCCCCAGCCCTCCTCGCAGATGCAGTCCCAGGGTCGCGAGCAGGTGCCGTGCATGCAGCCCGGGTGCCGCTCGCACTGGTCGCAGAGCTCGCCCACCCAGCCCGAGTGACAGCTGCAAAGAGAAACCAACGTCAGTCGTGATAACGAGCGCGCGAAGGGGCACAAAGCGGCCGGCGGCGGGCGGCGCATTAGCGCGCGGGTGCGAAGTGGACACTCACATGCACTCGTCGGGCTTGAGGCAGTGGCCGTGCTCCGCGTCGCAGCCCGGCAGGCAGCGCGCTGCAACAAAAGAAAAACGTTCGTTAGCACTCGCACAAAAGAATCGTAAATGCTGGCATTAATCATAGATGAGGCGCATGCAATATGCACCCGGATTCGCAAAGGACACGGCGACAAAGAGAGAGGTTCGTTAGCTCGCGACATCGCGAGGGGCGAGGTCGCTGGGCCATTTGTTCCCGCGCTCGGCTCGGCTCCTCTAGTCTAGTCTCCGAATGAATTCGTTGAAAGCGTACAAAAGATGGATATTAAACTTCGACTTGATGTATCGCCTGTGTAATGGGCGCGCATCGTTAACTTTTTGATTAACGTTCTGCAGCGAACCTTACCCTGATGTAACTTTGTTAAATCTAGAGAAATTGCGTTCCATACTGATGGTTTTAAGTGCATTGCCGTGCGTGTGCATGGTGTAATAAAATGGTGTAATGCTGCACGGTAATGTATAGCAAACGTAGAAAAGGTGTTTTGAAATAAGAAGTGTGGTACAGGCCGTATCGGTCGGGTGCCCATGGGCAAGTTATCGGAGCGAATACAAAAGGGGAAGATAGCGCGCGGGGAGCATAACCGTCACTCGACCGTTACTATTCCCCTAACTAGAAAAATACTAGACGCCATCTTGATCGTAGACCCAATGCAAATGCAGCTGCTTGTATAAGTTATAGAAACGAGGAAGCGGGCTCGTACGATCCCGAGGAGTTAGCGCGAAGTCGGAGCTCAGACTCGATGCAAATAGAGATAATCCGACGAGGCGAGCGAGCAAAGCTCACAAATCGGCTTAAGCGCCACTTCCATCGAATTGGCACTCGCTTCCCGTCCGAACTTCACCGGTTTTTATTCGACACAGGAAATTGAAAAGTGCATAATCCGGCTTTCACTAGCTTTACTTTCGCGAATAAGATAAAACGTTTAAAACAATCGCTTCTCACCGTTTGCAGTCGAACGAGGTATAAAAGTTTATGGGGCTCATTAAGAGTTGGGCGCCGGTTCTGGAGATAGATCAAAGACAAGTGCGGAGCACTCGGGTGCACTCGGCCGCGTTATCTGACCCTCGAGACGGGAGTAGAACGGTAGTAAAAATTACACTCCAAAAGCAATTTGGCCTATAAGTGGGCACGGAAGAGCCGGATGGTTTACGTTCCAAATAGAGCTATTAATTATTATCAATGAACAACAGTATCGATTTGTAATTAAAGGCTGGCGTACCGCAGTGCGGCCAAGGTCCCTACTCCCTAGGCCTCCGGCGGGCAGGTAGGTGACGTCCCACGTGTGAGCAAACAAACTGACATCTGCCTCGAAATTAGGCTCGTGGGATTCGCGATCTTCAAAACAGAAGGTAATATTCGTGAGAACGTTTTACGCCCGCTTAATTTAGGCGAAATTAAGCGGGCGCAGAGTCTGTTTACCCCGTGATTAGCGCTCCTGGACGCTGGCTAATGCCGGGCGGACATGCGAGAGGTTCGGGGATCGTTAAGCGTTCCCAGAAGGCGATACAGTTCAGCAGATGCGGAGCGTGACACGGTCAAGTGCGGAGTTTATTTCGATCGGTTCTCGCTAAAGGTGTTTTTTGACCCGGTTCGCGATGTGTGCGTGCGAGTTTCACTATGCCCGCTCGCTTTTACATTTTGATTATCGCGTTACTACATATAACTTATCGTTCCGGTGCAAGTTTCACACGATTCCTGAATTCTGTTTGCGTTCGCCAGAAAATCGTGATTTGTTTCGTCGACGCGTGGAGGCTGCGGCAGCCCTGGTGTTGGAGCGGGATGGAGCGCTACGTGCCGCGGGTTCTTGCGTCTCGCTCTGTCGCGTTTTTTTGCGGCGCTGGAGTGTGGGAACGCGGCGGCAGGTGGGGCTGCCGAGATTGCGCCGGCATCGCCAGACATCCGCCCGGCACAATGCATCCACCGCTTTGTTTCAATACTCGATGCGCTCATACGTCACACGCGATGACGTTTTAACGATTGATTAGAAAGCGATGCAACTCTTTGTTAACGCAGGTCGAAATGGCCAATCATTTATCGGATCAAAAACTTAAACTTTAATTTGTTTAGTATTTTTCATACAAATAAGCTTTAACTAAAGTAAACGCAAGTGATGTAAAAACGAGTTGTAGGTACCTTCTTTGTTTATGGTGTGCAAACAGTCAAACACACCTCGCGGCGTTCGCACGGTCGTCTTCTCATTTAGGTGAATACCTCTCATTTTAGGACATTTATGCTTACTTTGATAATTATATTAATTAAATGAAAGAAATAAGCATGGATTATTTCGTGTCAATTTATTTCGTGCGATTACAATCAGATAAATTCTCACAGGTTAATTTTTATGAGTTCTTTGACACTCAGAAAGAAATATTTTTGAATGGGTACTTAAACTTTTGAACTGTGAATCTAATTTGGTATTCTATTGTAATGAAGGTATGAATAAAACTAAATTAATTTTAATTAATGGCGGACGAAATTAATGTACCATAGACAATAAGCTTTTTCGTCATTTTGTTGTTTTAACGATCGCGTTATAAATGTATGGCTGTTAAACATATAAAATTTAAATGCCAGCAGAAATTACATTTCTTACAAAAAAACATGATTATTTTGTTAAACTTCGTTTTGACGAGTTTATAAGCACGCAGCAAATAAAATTATAACAAAATTACTCCATTTATTATAATATTTATTATCAAAACAATATTACTTCCAGCTATAAAAAGTAGAGTAGACTTTTTTGCAGTTCGGTATTAAAAATAACATTAATAAAGGTGTGTATATAAATGCACATATATTATATTCTCCTTATAAAGAAAGCCATGTAAATGATCTCATAAGTGTAATTTTTCTATTTATAGAACAACTTTGTAGGAAAACGAATACAGATAAAAAAAACACATAAATTAAGAAAAGAATCCGATTGTAAAACCATATTTGATATCGCACTGGCAGCTTCTAAACCATAGACAAGTTAGCGCGTTCTAAATTTAAACCGTGAAATAACTGAGCTTTCGCGCCCCTTTTATGACATTGGCTGGCAAAAGAACACGCAAAACAAGACCTCAGTTATTTATATTACGTAAAAATTATAATTACATCATCTATGCAAGAGGCCGGAGAGGATGCCGAGCTAAACATTCATACTTTTAATGAGGATGAACTGAATTATGGGATGGCCTATTTATCTCAATTTCGGGACATTTTTATAATACTCTTGACTTTCAAAAGCGAGACTATAATATTGTCAACAGATTGTATAATTCTGCAAATATATATTATATCAATTTATAATTATATTATGATAGCCACTTTCACATTTTTTTTTTTTGAATCCTTAGTAACACTTACGTTTCGAGCAATAATCTCCCGTCCATCCTTGCTTGCACACAATCGCCCCACTCGCTGAACATGTGTAATGTCCAAAGTTGTCATCTCTTGGTCGACACAGAACCTCACAGCCGGAACCGTAGTAGTGTGGTGAACAGATCACTCTGTACGACAGCTTCAGCTGAGGTCCAGACGGCCACCGCTGTTCTTCTTCGACCCACGGGCCTCCGACGTCAGCTATGCTTTGCTTCGTCATCCGGGATATTAGAGTGTCTGGAAGGAAAATGTGGGGTTAGTTGACGATCTAGATATGGGCTGTTGACGATCTTAAAATTAAACGATGGTGGATGATGATGGCTGTGTTGAGAAATCGCCAAAGAAATGAATGTCAACAATGAATTTAATAGAGTTTCATTAAAAGTACATTTTAGCGTCTATTATTTATTATGTATTTGAAAGAGTCATAATTAATACAAAACTATTTTAGGTCCTAAAATAAGCACGAATTCATAATTTCGGTAAACACTTAGATTAAGATCTCGGCTCGAAAAATTAATAAGTCGTGTTAATGCCTCTAATTAGAGTATGCTTCAAGTGTAACATTCATAAACAGGTTAAATAAAAGTCACCACACCCAAAATTCCCAAATGAATACTTATTATCAGTAAATTAATTAATCTATAGTAAAATATATGAGGGCATTGCCCAACCAAACCTAACATGCCTGAACCTAATAGCCAATTTTATCATTGATGGAACATAGAAAAGTAACTAGGTGAAACCGGGTGGGCTTATTAAATGCCTATGAATCTTGATCAAAAATACTCGATTGAACTAAGCGATAAAAGAATGAACGATTAATTTTAAGAAGTTGATGAAAACTGAGCTTTATATTTGACCAGCATTTTTAGAGAATGAACGAAGCAAATTGTAGCGCGAATTTTGAATAAATAAATAATCCCTGTAATGAACGAATAATGAACGAGTTCGCTTGGAGTAACAGATCTCAAAGTAAAGAACGTGAAAAATCAGTTATCTGGAGTCTACCCGAAACGAAGGAATCTCAAGATTTGTCACGATTAATAAATATTTGTTTATATCCGTGAGAAAGGGTGGTCGAGTAAATTGGTCTCCGTTTGACGCCCGCATTGGACCGTGAGATTTCATTGTGTAGAATCACTGTTTTGATTCGAATGGCGCCTGTTTTTCAAACTAGGAATGTTAACTTTTAAACTAGATATGTAATGCACTACAAAAACTAGAACGACTAGGTACTAGTACGATACTGCATTGATTTTAAAACGCCACTCCATTCATCAAGGAGAAATTACCGGTTTAGGGCTGCCATTTTAGTAAAAATATTTGAATTCAGAACAAAAAGTTATCGTAACGTGTTCCATTTTTGAAATTTAAAAAGCAAATTTTATTGCAGTTCTTACAACGGATCTTGGCATTCGTGAAGTTAGCCATTTGTCTGCGCAGAACACAATTTGTGTATGAAAAAGCGTTCACTGCGCAGACAAACGGCTAACTTCACGAATGCCTAGATTCGTTGGGCGTAGTGTACGACCTTATTGGCATAGAGATCTATTTACTGCTTATTATCAGATTGTTAAAGTGGGAACCCTAGGGTAGAAATCTCGGCAACCCATCCTACCTTTATTTATTTCTCAGCCCGTATTTTTTATTCTTATTGCATCGATGGATACATTCCTAAGCTGGTAATCCCGACAGCGGATAAAATTAAACCAGACGCGAAACAAAATTAAAAGGTACATAAAAAGCCGACTAATTTCGTAGTGTATGCTACATCGCTTCTTTTGTTCGGATACACAGACGGACAGTATGAGAAACGGTTATCTCCGATCGGCGATCACGAATCGTTGGCTATCGTTTGACTTTGTGATTTAGTTAATGTATTTGCTCCAAAACACTTCGATCTAGATATTTGTGTTCAATGTTCATCTACATTGATATATGTATTAATACCGTGAAAAAACCTTGATATTGGCTGTAAAATTGAATTCTGTTTATAGATTGATAAAAAATTACACAATTGCAAAACAAAGCAACATCAGTGGTTATACACAAGTGCGGTGTAGGCTTACAATGATCGTATCTTTCCAATAAATCTATGAGATAGAACGCGTATGCCGTGTACTAACGAAATACAATCAAAGGGGCTATCAATTTTCGATCTGGGCCCCATTCCAATGGAGCATCGTAAACGATGCAACATGCAATAGCGCCATACTATAAATATTAAATTTTATATTCGAAAGATTCTTTGGTTTAAGAATTTTAGCTATGTATTGATTTTTTATGAATTAGATATTCTACTTAAATCTTTAAATATTTAAAGACATGATTCCAGGTTCATACTTTTTCAGTTTCATTTTAACTTAATCAATCGCGTGATCTAAATATAAATAATCGCAAACATCATAATACTGTGTCAATAAAATAAAACAAAGATAATATACATTATAATACGTAGATAAATTCACATTTTCAGGGATTAATGCGTTGGTAATGAGAAAAATGGTGTGGGAAAGGAGCGCAGGCGCAATTTAGTTCCAATGCTCCGAGAGTTATGGCAACCGCGCACAGGGCTGCCACATCTCCGCAAAATTTCAGCAATACTAGCCGAAGCTAGCAACCCTACCGCAGGCAATTGGACGGAAAATTGCAGGACGTTTTTGTCTTCTATTATTACTCGAGTCGTCCAAACTTCGGAAAGATACAACCGCACAAATTACAGCCATCATCCTAATTCAACGCAGTAACGATATTAAATGAGGGTGTTCTATCTATTAATGTAATACCGATTTACAAATAAATAACATTTAAGGACGAGGCTGAACGGTACGTGTTCGGCAGACGTGTAATTACGGACCCAGAGGTCAATACAAATAAAACGAGAAATCCAACGATAAACAAGAAACAAAAGAAAGCGAAATAACCGATAATTTGAGCTGGATAACGGTGGCGGACGATTTGAAAATGGTAAACGCGATTTCGGCTCGGATGTTCGATGATCGATCGAGCGACTAGTCTACCGGATGCGGCCCACTTCAGCTCATTCATTATGCGACTAGATTGACGACGTCTGTGGAACTGGATCCGAGACTGTAATTAGTGAGGTTCACGAACGAAATCGAAACTTTGACGCGATCTCGACTCATCGGCTTTCCGCAGGTGGTATCTGTCCCACCTGCCGGCCTGTGGGAACAGACTCAATGGCCCGGACAGAATTTCTTTTGTTTATAAAACTGTCCACTTCTAACCTCTCGTCGAGTATTTCAATCCGTGGAGAGCGCCGCGGGCGTCTTCGATTGATAAACAACTCCGCTCGAGTGGCTAGCTCGGCTAAATAAAAGCGCTTTTGACTCGAAGATTTCGCGTGAGGTTTTTAACTCTATTGGACTTGCAGTGTGATTACGCAACTAATGCTGAGACGGATGACGTGGCTTAACCTTTGTGAAAGCCAATTAACATCATAAGTAATCATAGACTTGGCTCAGGGAACCGCACGAGGCTAGCAGTACCCAAACATGCAGCCGTCACAACATAACTGTATCGATACCATCTTGCGACTGGTAGCGTGGCCCGCGGCGTTCCGACGCGTAATTGCTTTACGAATCTCTTATTAATACATTCACACGCTCTTTAATCCTGTCTCGGGAACAAAGAAACAGGACGAGACTGGAAGTGTGCCCACTTACCGGGCATATGCCGAGCATCTGTCAGCGCTTCCTGAGCGCGTCGCCTGTTACATCATAAATCGAGCCTTCCGGAGCGTCTTCCGTGATTTTTACCCCTCACGACGAAAGACGTAGTGTAAACTTGGTTCTTTGGCTTCCTTGGCTGATGCGAGTAAACAACGGGTCCGTTAGCGGCCAGGTGCAGCCTCGGGCGGACAAAAGGTTTCGGTGAAGGAGCGAGACAAGATCCGCCGACCCATTGTTGGGTATTTGTTTAGCGAACAATCTTTTTATCCAACCATCATTGTCATTGACTCGTGATCTATGATGTATTGGATTCTTTAGACGCGCGTCGCATTCTTCGCGATTGTTCAGGGGTCTGTGCCGATTAGTTTTGTGACTGCAACGGCGAGCTGCAGCTGCCGAGATGAACCAAATGATTTATACAGCATTAACCCCGAGTCGATAGTGAGTGAACACAAACGGCGCGGTAACCTGTTATTATGCTTGATTAGATTTCTGTTGGTAACATTTCTCGGTAGTAAGCCGGTACGCCCATCGCTCCCGCTGTATTAAAAACATACCCGTCCTATTCGGACGCTAATGATTTTCGGTAAACCGGCCGTAGACACACCTCGTCATATCTCTAAATCTCCTGAGTAAATCACCGGTTTTTTCGTTATTCGGTCAGGAGTAGTAATTATGTCGGTCAGAGTGCAGCAGGATGAAAATCTAATTAAGGAATGGGCGGTATTGGCGTCCGCCATTTTTATGATTTTGAATCAGTGGGCGCGTTTAGTTAGGTAGGTATGTCTGTTGGAGAGATCTACTGCTTTGTTTTTCGTGTCCAAGGAGTTATCGATACACGCGCAGTTATCATGATGATGTATTTACGGGCGGTTACAGCTGTGATCGTTTTTTCGGTCACGCCACGTCGCATGCACGGCGTAAATTGTCGATTCTTTATTGGGCATTCAGAACTCTCGTGACATCGTCGACAGAACTAGCCCAATCGATCGTAATATGATAATAATCTAATATTAAGTCGAGCACATGGCTCCCGTTCCGGCGATTATGTGCTTAAGACGAAGCTTGGAGTTCGCTCGTGCAGCGCGGGTCGCTTGTAATTGTTATGTGGTCGACTGTCGACGTCTAGGTGCCGGTCAACGGCCATTGAATACATTAGAACATTTCTACTAAATTTTCGTCCTACAGAAGGCTGAGTTTATAGAATAGCGCGCGCATTGCGAAGCGAATCACGCGCCGCGCGGCGTGCCCTGAACACCAATCGTCCACGCCATGGGAACATTTTTGTCTTCCACGATATGATAATATGAGCATTCAAATATACATACTGTCCGTTAAATGCACGATAAACACCCAGAATTACAGTGAAACCTGAATGTGAGTGAGTCGTGACCGACGTGATATGAATTTTACAAGCATTTGAAGATTTTCATGACCCTTTTTATCATAATCGTATTTGAATTGTAACTCACCGTCTGATCTCGACGTCTCGTTCGTGTCGTGCCACGCTTCCACTATCAGCGAGAAGGTACCCTGGAACAGTAGACAATCATTACAGCACGAGCATGGCCAACATTATCTGCGCAACAACGCCAATAAAGAAGCCTTGTTCTATAAAAACTGAGTTGTTCTTAAAACAATTCTGCTTAACTACTCTTGCTACATGGAATAAATTTTAAGCAGTAATGATGCTAGGTTATGCATGATGAGATTCTCCTCGCTGTGTAAAATAAAAGCGGACGTAAGTGCTCGCAGGTACTAAGTAAACGTAAGTACGTGATCATCTTGAGACGAGTTCGACCTTTGTGGGTGCGCCGAGTATTTCAAATATTTCCTCTAGCTTACGACAATGTAGCCGCGCGAGGAGGCAGATGCTACAAATTGTTTCAATATCGGACTAAAAATACAAACGGCATGAAACTATGGCTAGCGAAGGATCGGCTACACATTCAAAATAAGGAACCATCCTATCAGATATAGTGATATTGACATTTCTTGTTGACATAAGGCGAAACGGCAGTCGAAATCGATTAAATTGATAAGGTGGTGTCAACACCTTTTAAGCGCCCGCGGTTACGCTTGTAAGAATCGGGTCGAGACGACGCGTATGCGAAAATGTTCATCAAACGAGAAACTCTGACAGGCGGACTAAACCGGTTCACTCGTCAGGGACAGGGTGAGCCATTTTACATCAATCATTATTAAAAAGATAAAATATAAAATCTGATGAGAAAATTGAGGATGTCAATAGAACGAATGTTGAATAGTTGACATAGAAATGGGTGAGTTTTAACGATAAATTCGCCACATCGCCACAAGTTTTAGAGCTTTTGTTTTGTCATGAAGAAGTGAATAGACGCGTGGAATCGGTAAGGCGGACGGACGACATTATAATTACAATAAGCTGTGAGCGCAGCTGCTTCGCCCCGGATATCAAGGGTCATCGCTTAACTAATACCTCATTTGATCACTCTTAACAGAGTGATTCACAGTTTTTCCTGACAGATGTCGCTTATTAAGCCATGAATGAAAACTTAATTTGCATGGACGAACAATGAGCCATTTGCATAGGAACTGATACATGTCTCATAACAATGATTATTGTCGGTGATGGAAATCAATACGAGAAAACGTTTCACACAGAGACAAAAACAAATTTTCTATCTCTTTCCAACTTTACGAGCTCGCAATTAAACTTTCGTTACGTTTATAGTTTTGAAGAATTTAAATGCTGTAAATAGTCGGAGTTTTATCGTCTTTTCTGAATAGCACACAGGTTCCTAACTCGGTATTATCAGTTAGAGCGTATCGTGAGCCAATAAGGAGCGAAAGACGCTAGTCAACTAGAGTTATAATATGATTTGTTGCGTGCCCCCGCTCAAATATGGCAGTCGTAGTATACGGCGCGTATCGATTTGTTAATCGAATATGGAGAACGCATTTCGGTCAGCTGTGCCCGTCTTAAGTATATGCCGGTTCCCACGACACTGACTCTCGAAACGGCCCATAAAAAGCGGCCGACGTAAGAGTACGTGGTAGCCTTTATAAACGCGTCAAGCTATACTATACCAGCTATGCTACAACAGTAATTAGGGAAATGTTGAGCCGCTTTATTTATTACCAATCACAGCCGACAATGACGTTCTCATTTCAAGTCTTTACGATCAGTTAATTATTGCCAACATTCAAAAAATGTTTTATGGTAGTACACGTCAAGTAGTAAGAAATTCTTAGCCGAGCGAGAAGCGACGCGTTAAATTGTGTTACTTACGCTGTAAGGGATCCAAGAATGATATCATGTGATTCGAATTTCGAACGCGGGGATCCATTTGATAATCGTTTTACGAGGGTTCCTAAAGAGGCCTTCCATATCGGACTCCGACATTTTGTTATTAATTAGTAAGTCCGAAGGATAAGTACGTGGGAACGGATCCCTTATTTTTGTCTTGTTTGCTTTTGGACCATGTGTCCGGGATTTAGGAAACAAAAGACATTCAGGTGACCATTCTTTGACCACGTGTTCGGACAGTATTGTTCGCCTTTGTAAGAATCGCAACAGATGTGCGATTGTTTGTTGTTCTAAGCTGATTAGTGCTACGCCGCTTTTATGAATAAACAAAAAACAGTTTTGTTGTAAAAGGCAACGATATTTTTCTCATCACTACGCTGAAGTAGACGAAATAGAACAAGGTCGGTACTGTACCTAGATATCGATACGGTACAAGGTATATTTATATTAAACCATCAGAAAAAGTCATTACCGTAGTTCGCTTTCGAGCGGTTCGTTTCGACACGAGAAAATATTTGGAACACAAACAGGCAAGTTGAAGAGTCGTGATTTCATATTTCACACTTTGCCGTGTGGTAACATTGGACAGGTTATTTTTAGTGTTCCGTACATAGTTTGAAAAAAGGAAAACGGTGATCTCACCGCCACTGCAGTCTGTCTGTCACAGGCCGAGAGCTGAACGGTAAAATGTATGGACCGCGGTATATTATACTGCTCTTTTTTAAATCCCGATCCCGAAGATTTACGCCGCTCAACAATATGCAGAATTACAAAGATATGCAAATCTATGACCGTCAAACATGTAACGTGTTTCATTGGTGCGTGTGTATTATAAAGCATTTAATTATTTATATCTCCTTCTATTTTGGAGGTTGATTGCTTGGCGCGTTGACCCGATGAATCATACACAAAAAGGTCTCACTCAGACTTTAAATTATGCTTATAAAATGTCTTTAAATGTTGTAATATACCGTGCGAACAGGACACTTCCTGTACAAATACTCTTCCATAAAAATCGAGGCCAACATTTTATTGGCGACCGAAACCACGCGTGCATTCTGTCAGAATGTTAATCAGTTTCGAGTTAAACCCTGGGTTGTGACAAGGTACCGAAGTATTATGACGTCGGGTTTGGAGTGGACTCGGAGCGTTCGTGTTCAAACTTGGCTGTATAATCCACGGTACACAAGCAAGTAGCGTTGGAGCATAGACAAAAGTGAGACGTTCTCAAAGCAATGCGACCTCGCGGTCCGTGTGACCTATGACGTTCGAAATTCGAATTGTTTAACGAGAGAAATCCTTTGTTTGCATTCAAAAATGGAATGTTTATTACACAGAATGTTTTTTTGAGTTCGGTGAACGCCATGTTTTGACTAAATAAGTTAGAACTGAAAAAGACTTCAAAGTGCATTTTGAAATTTATCGTTTAATATCAAAGAGCCTTGGAAGGTTTCCAACAAGGTGAAGGAATTATTTCAACAAGATCAAAATATGACTGACATCTTTTTCAACATTTGATTAGCAACAGGCGTTTTCTTATCGAAAGTTTGTTTGAAGGCCGAAGATCAGAAATAAATAGGTATTTAGTTTCACGGATGAGTTCAATTAGATACAAAGTAAAGTGAGCATTGTCTATTCGTATCATTCCTTATGTTTCACCTCACACAAATGATACAACACGTTCACACGCCAATCATAAATAATAATAACCATTAAATTGATGCCATAATAAAGTTCCACTGTTGCCAGTAAGGCCGAGAAAGTAAACAGCGAGGTGCCCGCTCTAAACTAACCGACTGTTTAGCCACATTATGGAAGGATTAATTACTCTAGTCCACATTACTGAGAAACATTAAAAAGTTGAAAAACTAGTCGCAACCAAAACGAACACGAGATTATTTTACAGCAGGCTAGGAAACATTTTACAACCGCTAACGACCTGTCCGAAGTGTATGAGACACGGAATAAGCTAAGAAAAAATTTATTGCCCTCAATTACAAATGGCAAAAAGCCGTTCGAATGAAGAATTCGGGACTTATATCGAGAGCGAAGTGAAAAACTAAACTGGCTGTGCTACCTTTGATTTTCACATGGAATCGCCGGCATTCGTCGCCGGGCGGGAACCAAAGAATTCCAAAAATGAAAATGTCGGCCATAAACAACGGAGCGATTTGAATGAATAAGAATTAAAAATAAAAAGTTTTAACAAATAGAGCTACGATGGATCTGATAAGCATGAGAAGGGTTGAAACCGAAACCGCACTAAAAACAAACCATCTCGAGATCAGTTCATCCAGATTTAATCGTACAAGTTTCAACTTGATTCTTTTTAAGATCTATTTTTTATCATCTACTTTGAATAATGAGAAACCAGACAGACTTATGACACCTATGACTAATATAACACATAATAGAATCGAGGCGTTTTTTATACCAAAGACGATAATCAAATACATTAAGTCATATGTGTGTATTTTGCGAAATCTTTATCACCGAGAATTTTTTTTTTTTCAAATTGAAACATATTTAATTCTAATTTGCAATGAGAGAGGTTTCCATATGGAAACCTAATGACACCTCCATAAATTCGTCGTACAGTCAGTACCGGCGCTTCTACTATAAATAATGTACTAAATAATGGCGACGATTTATTCGTGGACGTCAGGAGCATGTGAGCGCTCCACTGCGACTCACGGTTCCTAGAAATATAGCGCGTGTGATGAATAAAGGAAGAATGCAAGGAATTCCATCACTGCAGAAGGTCTCAACGCCACAGGTCAATACTTTTACGACGTGAGAACCAGAACCATCCAGGCCGTCTGACGAAAATGGAACCCATCTAATGAATTTAATTCTAAACTGGCCATGTACACAGAAATTCAAAGCATTACAAAAGAATATAACAAATTCGAATTTCGAACGCGATGAATTGTGCCATTTTCGAATTGATTGACATCAATCATTGCACATTCTAATCCATGATTTATTACGAAAAGGCGACACATTTTCGCTACTATTATAAATCGGTTTCTTTGAACCTTTTTATTAGCAGCCGTAAACGTAGAGACGCAGTTAAAATGTCAGAATCTGACCGTAAACGAGCAACCATTTGGAGAAGGAGTGTTTTCTTAGCGCTCGCCTCGGAACTGTAATAACAAGTAAAGCTTTATTGTCTATTCACTCTGATGAGCTTATTATTTTTATCGTCTATGACTAATCATTTTACGATAACAAATTTAGAATTCGGTTTCGGGGCTTGTTGTTTTAGCATTCAACCAATTGGGTTGAGTTTATTTAGGCGGATTGAGAATCCGACTTAATTGATAGTTTGCTGAATACCTGTGCACTGGCTTCGAACAATGCAACACTAATTATACACGCTCCGATTGTTTAAATTTGAAACTTATGAAATAGTGTTACAAGCGGTATTGTAATGGCACATGTCTTCGCAAACTACTTTTACGTGGAATTCCACCCGAGATGCTTTTTGTCGATGTTTAATTGCTCGCCGGGAAGAAAGATAAATGCCGTTGAAAGAACAAAATCGAATGAGACATTCCGTAGCTTTGGTATTAAAAGAAGCGGATGTGGGGGTAAGTATTTTAAGAGGATCTCGACGCGAGTGGATTGAAATAAAGGAAATTATTAAGAGCTCTTGTGAAAAAACTGTAGACGGAAGTCACTCTATGGTCTATAGCGATGGCGGTGTATCGCGTTTCATTATGAAGCAATAACCCGATGATCCGTGCGAAGGTTTTACGTTTTTCGAAGTGGAAACTTATGTAACGAACGTTCCCCCGGCGAATAGTAATGCGGGTAACCGATTACGATTCTAACATAATTGCTGGCGGGTTGGGTTTGGGTGCGTGGTTTTTTTACGACGCGCGATTTTAATTACTTTCTAATGTGTTCACAACACAACAAATAATGAGTTCACTAAGTGAAACATGTAGATGGCGTAACATGGATTCTGTGGCCGAATGGTAAGGCACTCCGGCTTTAGGAGGATCGTCTGATCGTTGCGGGTTCGAATCCCGTCGGAATCGAACATTTTGATAAGACTTTTCATTTTCTCAATTTCTAATGTTGATGCCGCTATCCGACTAGAAGTGACAGAGTTCACACGAGACAATGACGATCGACATTCGACCGCGAGCGTTACCGTAACGTACCTACCTACTATTGTTTTGAAATTAGAACCCTATGTGATGTCACAGAACGTTAATTTCTTCGAAGCACACCTGTAACTTCAAATTTTATAATTGGAACGCATCATAGACAAACTTTTTAAATAAATAAATAATGCTGGACTTTTTCACAGAGCATCATCTAGCCCTAAAGTGAGCAGAGTCTGTGTTATGGGTACTAGATGACTGATAAACTACTTATATACTTTTAAACACATACATAATATGTACATAGAAACACCCAGACCCGAGATAAATATCTGTAGGTCATACAAACATTTGTACCGCGGCGGGGATAGAACCCGCAACCTTCTGCGTCGCAGGCGGACCTTCACCCACTGCGCCACAGAGGTCGCCGAAAACTTTAAAGCGGGAACCAGTCTTTTAGCCTCAAAGTTTTAACTATGTCTTAACAAGAATGTGAAGATTCCATACTTTCATTTAAGTTATTAGAGCGTGAAACCATTTTACGAAACATGCAAAATAACTAACAATCTCTAGAATTAGTTACGCTGTTGCTTACTCTACTTGTTCCACAATAAAGACGTGTGTTTCTTCACTAAGCGACACAAATACATTAATCAGCCTGAGCTTTTTGAACGTTCTTGTTTACGGCAAGCCCTTTACTGAATTTTAAAGAAGTAGCCTGTTAAGGATCGGATAAACACATTCAATTCCAATTGCTATGGATGAGTAGGTGTTTTATGTCGTTGTTTCTAACATACTTTTTACCAGGGTCTGATTTACTCATTGTAGTTATTCGTTTATTGGAAGACTTAGCCTCTCTGCTCCGCTGACCACGGGATAAGAAGTTTAAACTGAGCTCACTTTGTATTAATTAACCTTAATTAAGTTAGCTCGCACGTCTATCTCACGGTAACAAACAAAACTGGCTATAATTTCACCGCGAGTGAAAATAATGTTTTCCGGAGAAATTCTTGACTGCTTCTTGCTAAAATAATTTGAATTAAAGTGAATTTGACATCTGACAATCTGTGATGTAACATAGATTTTTTTTTGTATATTAGCTACGTCTGACCATAGACAAGGAACGTACCTGTACAACTTATAAAGGATTATTTTAACAAGAAAGATAAACACGCACAGAATTCCACACGTCAAAGTTGCACTTGAAATTTGAAATGTTTTTATAGGACAAGATTATTCGCAATTCACGAAATAACAGGTTGTTTACTTGAAGCTTCTGACAGCTCAAATTAGCTACGAAAACAATGCTATACTCGATCATTCCGACAATAATGGATGGTCATGATAACAATGACGAGTACATCCTAAGACGGATCTATGGTGATTCTACAAAAAGTATAATTCACGGTCAGATCGAAGGCGAGCGAGCCATGGCAAGAAAACTCTGACATTTGCGCGTCGTAAGCAGGTGTAAACTAATTTTTTTTTCGCATTTCAACGACAGAACAACGGTCTTGCGTCTCGAGCTTACTTGAATGGGCTGAGTGAATGGTGCGGGGAGCAACCCTGGCATTAAGGGCGCGTACCAACGACCTTTCTACAATGTATCGTACTGTACCCACCGCGACGTGCGCTGACTCGCTCATAATCCGGTCTGCAGAGTACTAGTCTCACCTCTGTGACATCCGGACCGAATAACGGACCGCGCATTACAATATAAAACTCGAGATTTACAAAATTGTTAAGTGAAATATGAAATCTCGACGAGATGAATACAAATGAGATTTTCTTTAAGTCTTTCTAAACGTATGATGAATGGTCGCCACGAGTCGTTAGCTCGCAAGCTTTACATGTAATTTCACTGTTCGATGTCGGTAATATTAATAATTTGACCTACTATCGCGGGTCATCTGCAGTCCACGGATTCATTTCACATGGGATCAGATAAGGTTCGGATGCAGTTGAGTTTAGAGTTACATCGCTGCAGCGGAGCGTCGTGTTTCAAAATATTGTGGTAATGAAATCGATGAGTAAGTAAAATGTGATTTCGGAATGAACTGTGAGCTTTCTCGGTAGACGTTCACCGGCGCAGGCGACGCGGAACGCATGTGGCCATACAACACATTACCGACGATATGCCTCGTAAAGCAGGCGGTGCGCCCGACGATGACCTCATTACGAGAAAAAAGAACCTCGACCAATGCTAGGGGAAGATTGTATTATTTAAATGCGAGGCGGCCGACCATAACGCAACCGGTAAGCACGCGTATGGCGCATATCCTCAGGACTTACTCCGACATATGGATAGACGTCAGGACGAACTGCATATGGCGCAAATTCGTCAGCTCCGATAGCTCAACCTGTCCGTCAAAGCCGATAGATAAAGTCGCTTTCACTCAATTGATCGCATGTCAACACATGTCTGCCAATAGAGAGCTCACGTGAATTTAAACAGGAAGTTTCAATTTAGCGCCAATTCATTTGGAATGATACCGGTTACCGGACGCACATCCATCCGAAAAAAGTTTTAGTTTCATCTATGGTTCCTCTTCCTACCTGAGGCCAAATGTCACGTTTCTCCAGATGGTCCGAAACGCGAGGCGCAATTGTTTACACAAACATTACGAGTCGGTTCGACATTTGAAGCGGGCCGCTAAACAAAAGACAAATAGCACTCGCCATCTCCAGTGTCTACATGTGGCTTGCTTGGGTAAACAATTGACGCCGACGAAATCGCAACAGAGGTCCAATTAAGACGTCCGTTATCCTTGGAAACAAGATAGATCGCGACCCGTAAATAAATAGCGAGGGTAATTACAATATCGAATCACGATCGCGGCCGGCCTCTGCGCTCTAATCGTCCGAAGATGAGAACGGAGCCACGACGCAGCCCGTAACTACTTCTAATAACACACGCCGGTGTATGACCGCGAAGCTACTTCGTCCGTAATTAATTAAAAATGAACCATTGAACGCTGTAATCGTCCCACGCGGTCGCTCGTTAAACCATCGAGTTACTAGATTCGAGTATTCTTATCGTCATCGCTTCTGTCAAATTTGAATAAAGAATCCCTTAATTTCTTTTCACTATTATTTACGGCGGATGAGATGCCTCCATGCCTCAGATGATTGGAATTTGAATGTTGGTTGCATCGACAACTTTGATTTATCGATATAGGGTTGGTCGCTACTTTATTTCTTGTAGGAGGTATTGATTTTATTGTTGCCTATTAAATATGAAGCGAAGCATTTAGGTAAAGAGAGTGAAATAGAAACTTACCGGCCACGTGAAGTCGAAGGGGAAGACGATGGGATTGCTGAATCCTTCCACGTTGAGGTTGGGCACATCCAATGAGTTTCCACCCAGCACGGGTGTGGTGATGTCACCGAACGTGCACGGTGACGTCGTGTCGATGTTCGCTTGATATATCTTGAGGCACACTCGGAATTTAGTCCTACACGGCGCCAAACACGGCGCGTCACTATTTGAGGAACCATCACAGCACTGGCCACTACTTAACCTACCCAACGAGTTCGTAAAACTTTTTATCCTAAGTTCGAATGAACCAGACGTCAGCACCTGGAAAGAAAAGACAACATAATATCAGTATTTGTTGACTAGCGCAAGACAAATAATGGGACATGGATTAGGCTAAGCCAATATATCAATGTTCAGGACAGCGCAAACAGAGGTCGGGCAATACATACAGCTTTCATCGCCCCAAGATGTTATCCTCATGCTAGCTATTTGCACAACTGTCCGAACGATCGATGCCGTCGAGACATTAACGGTTTTGCTGGACAGACTATGTAGGTCGTTTAAAAATGGGGTTGCGTGTGCCCCACACGCGTTGACACCCCTAACCTGAATTAAACTTGGAACAGTCGAGCGAGACGCGTCGAACAATTCATATTTTTGTAAATCGAACTGTCAAATATCGACGGCCCCCCGCTTTGTTTTAAACGATCCGATGTTGCTGGCTACCGATAGATAAAAAATGGGATATTTCGAACTTCGTTGATAGATACTCGTCAACGGAACGAGTTAAATTCTCTTTTTTGTACCGTATGAATAATAATAAAACTAGTTTTTGTAGCCCTCCAGGGAGTACAACCCTTGTATTGATGAAAGAATGTGCAGTTGGTCGCATTATCCGACTCGCACTGCATGTGGGGTCAACAAGTTTGAACACCGATGCATTAGGGAGTGTTTGTACGACCATTATACCGAACCGAACACCTATTCGCTGTAACTCGTAAAGCTTTGTTTTTAGGAAAAATATTCAAGTCGATAACGTTATAGGGCATCGGAAGGAAGTGGTGGTATTAAGTTATGGCTGCATGTCTTGGCAAATCATTACCGGTATTATTAATACGATGCATGTGCGTCGTTCTCGTGATATAAAATACAAACATTTCCTGGGCACTTTCAATCTTAAATTGATTAGCTACTTGATTCGGCCTCATAATAAATTACTTACAATAAAGCTTTACTGCTTTCATTAGGCTTTAGACGTGATTTGAATTTTAACAAGCCGAGCTCAATAAGAATATTGTGTGAAACAACAAATTAAAGAGGTTCGGGCGAATATTAAGTTCGTGTTCCCACGCAAAATCAAGTTTAATATTCAGATAGATAAACAATGGACCATTCAAATTGAGTTTTATCTGGTAATAGAGACGGCGTGTCTGTCGAGATGTCAAAACTTTACCCCCGTTTGAACAGAGCTGTGGTAAAAAATACACCAGATTTCAACCAACTTCCTGCCCTACAGGGCTGATCGCAAAACTTCTCTCGCTCTATCACTAATGGATAGACAGAGAGGGAACCACATCACTTCACACATTCACGTGGTTGTCAGGTAGGAGCGGAACCAAAAAAATCCCCAAAAAAGATACGCAGCACTCTAAACATCCCCTTTTTTGTTCCATTGTTTACAAAAGGAGTAGCTTGTTTTTTTTTATTGTGGCTTACTGCTTTAGACTACAATTTAATCAATTAACTTCATTTCTAGATAACTACTTTTTTTTAAATAATGTCGTGGAAGCTAGTTAAAAGAACTGACCGCATGACAGCTGTCACTTCAAAATACTGGTTGAAAAGTTCAAATAAATGACGTAAACACGCTAATACATGTCACGAATGAACAAATTAAGTTGAATGAATGTTTAAAACACACGGGATGCGCGCTCGACAACAATCGCCTCGGGATAGAGAACAAACCAACAATTAAATAATGCTTACTGAACTACTGTACGCAACTTTTATTATGTCTTCGGGCGGATTTGACGCCAGTCTGATTGATGAGTTTCAGAACGGAACTCTTTTGAAAAAAGAATAAGCCGAAACATAAAATTGTCTATGGATTTTTCGTTCGATAAGCTCGCGTTCGAAGTTTAAATGGAGAATGATGAGGGCGATAGTCAGACCTTCGATGTTAGTACCTCAGTAATCAATTACACGTGTGCCTAATTTATTTAACATACGACTTCACGTTTATGTTACATCGTGAACATCACAATTCTTTATTTACCACTTTGAAAGGAAAGTAACTCTGGCACGTAGCATTAATTGCGCCCGCGCAGGCATCAACAAAACCGTCCAAATTGATTTGAATACCTAATCGAGCATCTCGCAACACAATTCCAGTTAATATATCGTGTAACATTAATATTTTTAATAACACCAGAATCACGATCAAAAGTTATATTAAGAGAATTGCTTTGTCAAGATGATTTGTTGCCCACTTACCCGAAAGGCTAAGGTATGATTACGGTATTTTAGTCCTCGGTTATTTTAAGATAGGGAGTAATAATGTGAACAGCATTGTATGTAAACCAAGAGAGTAAACACTCCAGCAGGTTGAGCGTATGCCTAAAAATAACACTAATAATGAAACACAGGGGAATGTTTTTCATCTCTCTCGTTACACACGCGAAATGTGTTAAAATAAACACCCAAACGCGAAATGTGTTAAAATAAACACCCAACAATTCGCGACGATATCGTTTGTGCATCAATTCGCAATTCCAAATTTAAAAGTTGGAGTCGTAAACGTATGATTTATTTTTTTCCATCTACGTATTTTCGGCCAGTCTTGTACATATGCCGTAAAGATGTTCGTTCTTTATAAATAGATCGACGCTCTTATGTCTGACTGAATTAAAACGTGAAAAAATTATTGAGCTTGTCCTATAGCAGCTGACGAATGAGCGCTGTTGCTAATTGGTTTTCTGACCTGACTTCAGAGAAGTTAGCTTCAATGTTGGTATTGTGTCGGGGGGACCTACGGGTTGCCTCACAAAGGGCGTTCCGTTTCACAGAATGTCTTTGGTTGAAAAATAAAAGGGCGTCTTAACAAGCACCGATATTCGGGCGACTAAAGTTGCGATCTCCTTTGTGCGTTTGGCAGCTGCACCGCCACAAAAGAAACATACTAGTGGAATTCTAAATTAACGTAGAATCATGAGCGTGGAAGGTAATAGGCCCGCAGATTGCCTGGAACTTATATGGAAAGCGCATAATAAGGTATTTTGCGGTTATTTAAGCGTTGCACAAGCGAATTGAGATTTCGTGCGTTGGTGTACGTAGCGCTATGATCTGAGGAGTCGTGTACATACATATCGTAAACCAGATCTGCTTGCTTCAATTGCTATTGGGATTACTACGTGTGAACCTCTCGCTGAACATTCAATACGGAACTTATTAACTATAATACTTTCTACAATTCTATCTAAGGAAGAAGCTAATCGGAGGTGCGATATTATACATATGAAGTATAATATTATGTATTTATAAACAAAAAGTATATAAGTAGTATATCAGTTACCTGGTTCCCATAGTAAAAGCTTGCTTAGTTTGGAGCTAGATGACGCTGTGTGAAATGTCCAGCCTAATTTTTACTCTAAGATTTTATAAATTAAATTTGTATAATATTTAGTTACTGTGTGTGTGGCATACGAGTAAGTTGTAATTTTTATGTATATTAATGATGAGTTTGTGTTCGACATGATATGTTGAAAATGGCAGCAAAATCACAACGCGTAGAAACACAGCAGCGTCTACATTTAAGTTAAATGATACGTTGCCGAGATGTATGCATGTTATTATTTTCAATTTGCAAGCAAAGCAATCTTCATTACGCATCGCAATACATTATGAAACAACATCCACAGATGCAGAGATAGATGGATACACATTTTAGGGAAAATAATGGTTTGAGAGACTCCTAGAATCAATTAGGCCTTTATCATGAAACTTAGCATTCGTATCTGTCAACCAGTGGCCTTAACTTTCATTTCACATAGGAAGGTTAAGTTAGACTCATCTGCGAGCTATGCCTATTGTGAAACCTACACAATATTGCTAAAATCAACTGACACATTTACCCAATTCGCTTCTTAATAATTTGCACTGACAACACTTAACAATAGAATCTTAAATTAGAAGGTTACTTATGCGCCATCCGATATTCAAATTTCGAAACGTTCTCTATGAATTACGAAACAAACAATTGTCTATGAAACTGTCTTCAGCTGCTTCAGTTTCGCGAAATAATTAGCAAGAAACAATATAATATTAATAAAACATTTAATTGACTTCCTCCTGGAGCCAGTTTGGCAGCATTGCGTAATCTGATCAATGATCCAGGCGGCCATGTTGCTTTTTACAGCATCGGGATTCAATTAAACGTCCGGTATTGACACGATAAAAAAACCAAATCGACTTAATGGCGGTTTATGTTCGTAATGAGATAAATTGCTTTAACAATAGTGACATTAGTGTTGTGACACGATTGGATTGAATGTGGTCATTTGTCAAACTTGTCAAATGAGTCTGATAACGCTAGATCGATGCATGCGTTTACAATTGAACCATTAGTTTTTTGTCTATGGAGCATTAAGACGAAATACTTCGGAGCGATTTTCTCATAGTTAAGCAGTTAAAACTAGACGATTATACCGATTTCGTACTAGCATAATTGAAGTGGTTCTCATAGAACAAACTTTTTGGACAATAGACGAAATTATAACAGAAATTTAAAGACCCATAGTTAGGGAGTTTCACATACTTAAATGCTCATTGCCGCTAACATGACATATGAGGAATGATTATTGTGCCATTGTGAAATGGAAATTGTGTGAAATTACTATTCACAAATCCCGCAGTTTGACTTTACCGAGAAACTTCAAATTGAGACAAAATTAAAATGAGCCATAGAAAGTCCCGTTTCACCCACGAGTATTTAATTAGTAAAATGGTGGTAATTATTAAACAGCTAACCTTCAGAATTGGGGCTATTGGAATTCGTGTACGAGTAAATTGTGAAAAAGCAGATGTTAAAGAGTTGCCATTAAATACGACTCGCACCTGCTCAGGAGCAATGTTTGACGGGACAGGGTTGCCACGCGACACACATTCACATGCATTAGGGTAAATTCATAAAAAAATACATACCTAACAACATTTATTTGTGTGTACGAAATGAGCCTCTTTGAGGCGCACTCAAAATCCTTGCACCACACTGGTTCTACAGAACTGGTGACACGATAAAAAGAAGATTTATTTGTGTACTGACTGACGTCATTTTTAACTTTTCGGGGTTATAGTTTATTAGATACGACATGTGGGCGTGGAATGATAAATTACCGAATATAATGCTAGTCGTATGTCCAAGCGCAACTGGCACAGAAACACACCTAAAATGTAATATATCGATTATATCACAAATCGTAACGCAATCATACACGCACAACTAACGTTCCATGCGAGCTATGACATGCTATGTCCTAGTTATGCGACAGGTAGACGCCGACCGTAATCGAGAATGTATAACTTTACTTGACCTGTGTGAACCTGGAACCCGACTTGAAGAAATCGAATTTTTTTTTTATGCATTCGTTTGTACTATGTATGTACTTGTTTGTACCAACTTTTTTTTCGTTTGTACCTCAATGGGTTCGGACATATCGAAGATTTTAAAATACTCAGAACCCGACTTGAAGGAATCAAATTTTTTTTTAATGCATTCGTTTGTACTCAGTATGTACTTGTTTGTACCACCAAGCGTTTCGTTTGTACCTCAAGGGGTTCGAACATAGCAAGTTTTCAAAAATTTCGAATGAGGTAAATCGGACAGTTTTCGAGATAATCAAAATTTGCGAGCGGGTTATGATCAACCATCGTTTGTACCCGTTTGTACCACCAAGCGTTTCGTTTGTACCTCAAGGGGTTCGAACATAGCAAGTTTTCAAAAATTTCGAATGAGGTAAATCGGACAGTTTTCGAGATAATCAAAATTTGCGAGCGGGTTATGATCAACCATCGTTTGTACCCGTTTGTACCACCAAGCGTTTCGTTTGTACCTCAAGGGGTTCGAACATAGCAAGTTTTCAAAAATTTCGATTGACGTTAATCGGCCAGTTTTCGAGATAATCAAAATCTGCGAGCGGGTTATGATTAACCATCGTTTGTACCCGTTTGTACCACTAAGCGTTTCGTTTGTACCTCAAACGAAACGAACATAGCAGGTTTTCAAAAATTTCGATTGACGTAAATCGGCCAGTTTTTGAGATAATCACAACCTGCGAGCGGGTTATGATTAACCGTCGTTTGTACCCGTTTGTACCACCAAGCATTTCGTTTGTACCTCAAGGGGTTCGAACATAGCAAGTTTTCAAAAACTTCGATTGAGGTAAATCGGACAGTTTTCGAGATAATCAAAATCTGCGAGCGGGTTATGATTAACCATCGTTTGTACCCGTTTGTACCACCAAGAATTTCGTTTGTACCTCAAGGGGTTCGAACATAGCAAGTTTTCAAAAATTTAGATTGACGTAAATCGGCCAGTTTTTGAGATAATCAAAATCTGCGAGCGGTTTATGATTAACCATCGTTTGTACCCGTTTGTACCACCAAGCATGTCGTTTGTACCTCAAGGGGTTCGAACATAGCAAGTTTTCAAAAATTTCGATTGACGTAAATCGGCCAGTTTTCGAGATAATCAAAATCTGCGAGGGGGTTATGATTAACCATCGTTTGTACCCGTTTGTACCACCAAGCATTTCGTTTGTACCTCAAGGGGTTCGAACATAGCAAGTTTTCAAAAATTTCGATTGACGTAAATCGGCCAGTTTTCGAGATAATCAAAATCTGCGAGGGGTTATGATTAACCATCGTATGTACCCGTTTGTACCACCAAGTGTTTCGTTTGTACCTCAAGGGGTTCGAACATAGCAAGTTTTCAAAAATTTCGAATGAGGTAAATCGGACAGTTTTCGAGATAATCAAAATCTGCGAGCGGGTTATGATTAACCATCGTTTGTATCCGTTTGTACCACCAAGCGTTTCGTTTGTACCTAAAACGAAACGAACATAGCAGGTTTTCAAAAATTTCGAATGAGGTAAATCGGACAGTTTTCGAGATAATCAAAATCTGCGAGCGGGTTATGATTAACCATCGTTTGTACCCGTTTGTACCACCAATCATTTCGTTTGTACCTCAAGGGGTTCGAACATAGCAAGTTTTCAAAAATTTCGATTGACGTAAATCGGCCAGTTTTTGAGATAATCAAAATCTGCGAGCGGGTTATGATTAACCATCGTTTGTACCCGTTTGTACCACCAAGTGTTTACCCCGCTCGCAGATTTAGATTATCTCGCAAACTGGCCGATTTACCTCATTCGAAATTTTTGAAAATTTGCTATGTTTGAACCCCTTGAGGTACAAACGAAACGCTTGGTGGTACAAACAAGTACATACTGAGTACAAACGAATGCATTAAAAAAAATTTTGATTCCTTCAAGTCGGGTTCTGAGTATTTTAAAATCTTCGATATGTCCGAACCCATTGAGGTACAAACGAAAAAAAAGTTGGTACAAACAAGTACATACATAGTACAAACGAATGCATAAAAAAAATTTCGATTTCTTCAAGTCGGGTTCCAGGTTCACACAGGTCTTTACTTGCCAGCATTGCTGGACCGTTGCAAGAAAAAAAAAAGCTAGACCTCTTAACACACGGCTCAAATAAGGATACAATCAATTTAATAAGCTTTATCCTCTCGGGATAAATTACAAAACAAAAGTAACCTTCATCGAATTATTTGTTTGAAATTGGAAATTATAATGTTGCGGTTTAGGGCAGACGTGTTTCCGACGGCGCTTCCGATGATGGTCGAGCGATCACGCGATTGTTTTCAAATTTGGAATCGCGAGGACTAGCTGCATTCGAAGGGAAAAAAACCGGACATCTTCCTACGGATGTATCGATACGATAGAGTATCGAGTTGACCGATCGGTGGGACAATTACATCAATGCACGCTCCTTGTCACGTAGACGCCCCAGGCACAAACCAGCAGCCCTATTGTCTAATTGAAACCCAAGCCCAGTGAAATTCAAACCCATTACAATTTCTCATCTCAGTCAGAATGTTTTCGGTATTGTCTAAGCTATTCTACTGGGAATCGGTTTCGGAATGAATGATTCATGTGAATCCAATTTCTAGGTTTTCGATCTGTCATATGTTTCGTTATTGCAAGTAGGACTACGATTAGTAAACACGAGTAATATTTGCGATTCAGTTATTTACTGGTTGCAAAAATAGTATTTATATTTATTGAACTGTAAAAACACAGTGTGTCCATTATTTTCGTCATTATTTGCAATAAAATCACGTTTTTTAACAATAAGTTTACTACAAAAATCATAGATTTAGCATGGTACCTTTTTGGTACAGTAACGAAACAAACTTTTCTTTGTTACTCTCTCACTGATGTCATTTTCTTGGAGTTGTCAAAAATTCGCGGTGAAACTGAAACGTGATTGTTTAGATATTATTTTGCCGAAATATTTGTAATTTACAACAAAGTATTAGACTAACAAGTTACTTGGTATCGATTGTATATGTTACAAAAGTTATCAAGTGTGTTGCTACACAACAGTGTGATAATAATGTTAGTCAATTCATAGGGCAATTTCAGAATGCCCGCAAAAAAGTTGTTTACGGCAGTTAGAGATCTTAGTGTCCTTTATGAAACAAAACAGGAGTTTTGCCGTGGGTCGCCTGGCTAATAGCGGCCCACTGATGAAACATAAAGCTGTACAGCTTTGGGAGGAGTTGGTTACAACTCTCAATGCAGTTGAGGCTGGCGCCACTCGAAGGTGTGCCAAGTGGAGAGATGTAAGTACTTTTTAATTGTAAATTTGAATGTTTGTCACTAATGCCCCAGACCATATACTAATGCTAAGTAAACATCTAATTTTAACGCTTATATGAATGGTCATGAACTGTGAGGAAGTGTCGGAGGGCCATGTAACTCACACCATGTATTTTATCTTTAGCAAGATTATCAAATCAAGTAATAAATAGTGTCCACTACTGGACAGCGCCTCCTCCAAAGCTTTATTTATGTAAATTGTTACAGATAGACCACATGCTGCAAATGTGCCTCGGTGGGCTGCAGATCAAGGAATGGCATCTAGCGAATGAAGAGTCTGGCTGGAGATCGCTACAGGCAATGGCTGCCACCTGCAGCTGCAATACTGCGCTCTGTAGCGCGGATTGAAGAAGAACTTTCTTCATGAATTCACATCCCATAACAAGTTTCTCCTAAATATCACAACTTATACAACAATAACAATAATATTAGGGTCTCATAATGTTTCTTAGTTATACTTAACCTGCCTGGAAGAGATCACTCTGAGTGATAAGGCCGCCCATTGTGCTACTATAATTAGACTTCTTTCTTTCTTTTCGTTTTTTATTATGTATTTATATGGTGTAACAATAAAGAATTATCTATCTCAAAATTTTTTAGTTATACTAATGATTGTAGGTACTTAATTCATAATTTTATAATACATAAATAATCAAACTATAACTTTAACATAATTTATAAAAATATGTATGTCATAATGACGATTCCTAATTATGTAGGTATTAGGTCTTAAAACACATGAAAAAAACAGTACATGTTTACCTGAATAAGTAATGAATTATAAATAATTACTTATAAAATAAATCAATAAATAAAATAAAAAAATAATGCTGGACTTTTCACACAGCATCATCTAGCCCCAAAGTAAGCAGAGCTTGTGTTATTTATGCGTACTAGAATGACTGATAAACTACTTATATACTTTTTGTTTGTAAATACATACATATTATACATAGAAACACCCAGACCCGAGACAAATTTCTGTAGGTCATACAAACATTTGTCCCGCGGCGGGGATCGAACCCGCAATCTTCTGCGTCGCAGGCGGACTTTCGCCCACTGCGCCACAGAGGTCGTCAATCGTTATAGTAAAGTAAAAAAAAATATTAGTTTGCTTTTATACATTTTTATTGCACAATGTAGATGAAACTTCCCGCTGTAGGTACACCTTTACAGGGTTGCTGTATAGTTGGGGGTCAATGCGCACGGTCGCATCTCCTCATCGACGGAGATGCGCGCGTCGTAGACGAGATTGTGGTGTACAACACAAGCATTTCTTATTTTGGCTTCTTTGATCTTCTGGCGAGTTTGGGTCAGCATTTAGGATGGGCGTCATCATTCACGTCCTTTGCGTACCCTGAATCACATAATTTAAACGGTTGAGTAGTGAGTAAGTAAGTAGGTACCTAACGCCTGCAAATCAACATTATGTGTACCTACCTACTAACAGAACTAGTTTATTATGCTCCCAATATACACATATGTATAATAATAGACATAATAATGTACCTACAGTTCTTCCAATAGATAGGCATTCGTGAAGTTAGCCGTTTGTCTTCGCAGAACCTAATTATGTGTGAAAAAGCGGTCACTGTGCAGACAAACGGCTAACTTAACGAATGCCTAGATCCGTTGGGCGAACTGTACCTACATAATTAGGTGAAAAAATATTTTGAGGCATGACTCTTTTCCCATTGGGAAGGTGAAATTTGATTCAGAGAATGTTTTGTATTTTAAATGTATCCACTCAAGTATGGGTGTTCAGATAATTATTACTTACTTCTGAGATTATTATGTACTTACTTCTTATCTTTTAAACACATTTTTTATTGTATTATATTTGCTAAAGTACAAACACAATATTCCGGATTTCAAACAGGGCACGAATGAGCTCCCTGCTTCATCTGACGTTTCACATGGGCTTGAATTGGCTACTGATATTCATTTCGGCCTTACGCAATACCAAAATCAGTCGTATCATTCATTCACTGGGTTTGAATTTCGCTGGTAATGGGGTTCCATGTGTCAGCTAGTTAGACAATACGAAAATGACTATCGAAGTCCAGATTAGGTTTCAAACGTCAAAAATGAAGCCCATGCTCATTCCCAGCGAATTAGACAATAAGGCTGCAGTTCGGCTGTTGTGTGCAAAATACGGTTTTTTTATAAAACAACGAGACTTCATTCATAATGTATTGAAAACTGAAGCACACAGATGCACTCAGGGCTATAAATATCCTAATAGACACCCAAGTGTGCTGGTCTGATGCTGTTATGGTTAATTAACTTGACTCGCGTAAAAACGATTATAAAGATGCTGGACTAAATTCGAGACTGGTTCTAGTTCATAAATCCCATGTAGTCGTTAGTTTAGAGTTGTCTTGTACGAGGCTATAGTGTCTATTTATAGCCCTGTCTATGGTTCGTAGGTACCTACACGGTAAAATGTTGCATTACGAATAACGGTGAATTCGCGTGTGCACAAGGTGGTGACCCTACTGGTTTTAAATGCGCACACGCATTGGGGTACACTACCCTCGTCATAAAGCGAGTAAATTATGCGGGAGAACAATGCCACCCGGCGAAAATATCGATTTTTAACCGATGACATACCGGTAAAGTTTCTTTCAATTCATGCAGTTTTGACATTTCGAATCGGCGAAGTTACATCCCTAGGAATGCTCGCAGATTATCTGCCTACGTTTAGTTGGGAAATTGCAGCGTAGGTAACCGTTCGATTGGGAAAGTAGGTATCAAGTCGGTATCGTCGGTGAATCATGCACCGAGCGCTTCTCGAGTCGGCTTTAACTAGTGATGTGTACTCGAGTCTAAATAAACGTTTATGTTGAACGGGAAAGGATTGATTGATTCGTTTCCTAACTTAACGAGGCAAATAATTAACTCGATCCTCGAGTGTAAACTTGATGTGTAATAAAAATGTCGTGGGAACACGAAATCATGAAAAAGTTCACACGTCAACAGCCCTTATAGAATAACCTTGACCGGCCGCGGGGCGACGACCTCTAACTTTAGGTATTGTCAACTATGTGATGTCGCCACTTTCATCTCCGTTTGTTTACGCGGAGTTTACGACTCCCGGCGCCTGTTACCCGGCGATTAGCGCCGGACAATAAACGAAGGGCTCAGAAGAAACTAGACCGAACTACTAACCCTGCCCGAAATATCTCTGTCTGGAGAAGTTATTCCTGTCTGGTGCAGGCGGACGGATCCGCGGACAGCGCGGCGAAGCCTCGGAATGCATCTTATTTTAAAGCGAAGAGGCTCGCGACCCTGCTGACCCCGCGCCGGTCGTATTAAAACCTGACTTTCTTCACAACTAGGTGCCTGTTTGCTCGGCAAACGTATCGAACACACACAGGCGCGTGGAGGGCCGGTCACGACTCGGGCTCAGCCCGCTCGCTCCCGACTATCCAGGACGATCTGCTAGGCCGCCGCGCCGTGCCTAGCCGCTCGTGGGAAAGTGACTCGCGAGACGAGCGAGGCCGCCGCGCGACCTCTTTGTGAGAATCGACACTTCGATTGGGTTACGTGCGAAACGTAAACAGACGGGGGTTCGCAGTTTTCAGTGTCGGCAGTACCTGGGGCAGAAACCCTAGCAGGGCGATGAGCACCGCGGGGGCGCGCATGCTGCCGCGTCCGGCTAGCGGCGCCGGGGCATGCAGTCGGCTCCTGGCCCGACCGACGATATCACCAGAATCTGCGGTAATCCATCACTCGATAGAACACTGAGCGTTTTCACTAAGTCACACGGCACAAGGTATCGAGACGTCACTGGCTCATCGGCTCCGGCGAACCGGTCGCGGGATCGTGCACTATTCGAAACGCGCGCGTCGCGTGTGTGTGAGAATGCGGGCCGGGAAGACGTGCGTTCGGCTCGGCGCGTGACGGCGGACTGAGGGCGGGCGGCGGCTGCGGCGCGGGCAGCGCGCACCTGGCGCCGGCCCGACCGAGAGATGGCGCTGCGCGGCGCATCTGCCGGCGGCCCCGCGCCCCGTGCCCCGCGCCGCCCCCGCGACCACCCGACCAGAAAATACACGGAAAACACCGCGCCGAGAACGCGAACACGTGCCCTGTGTAAAAACTTCGAAGAAGAATCGAGCGCTATGCATGTAGCATAGGCATGTAGTTTCTTTCATAATTTACCTACCTAACCTATCTGGGTATTTAATTTAATGCAATTTGGTCATTTAGGACCTAGGTACCACGGTAATCCTTAGGTAGGTAGGTATTTAACTACCTACCCTACCTGTAAATACTTATGTACTTAGGTAGGTTCAAACTACCTATTTATTAGGTAGGTACAGTACTTACCTATGTAGTTTGTACGTACCTACCTATCTACCACTTAGGTAGGTACCTACCTGCCTAGTTAGTTACCAAAGGGTGAAAGGCTAAAAAGGTCATCAAACTTGGGTTTGTTTATGTTATTGACACTGTCATAAGTCATGCATGAGGTTTCTGATGATGATGAATCTTTTAGATACAAATTTCGTAAAATAGGTAGGTACCTACTTACATAGGTTAGGTACCTATATAACTTTATTCATTTCATAGATACCTACCTACCTACACATTAGGTAAACGGTAAATAGGAAGCTACCTAACCTTATGTGTTTGTAGGTAATTGTTAAGTAAGTAGGTAAAGATAAGTTTTGACGGTCCGTCATATTCAACGATCACTTGGCTAATAAAGGTGATGGCACACTGAATCGCGTGACGAGCAAGCTTCCGTTCGGATGCAAATTTTTGTAAATCTGCCCAATTATTGGCAGCTGACTAACTGTTTTTATGTAAATGATAATCAAATGAGTACGGTTTCGCTTGAAGGAACGATTTTGAATAAGAATAAGAATATTGTAGCGTTCAATAATGAATTAATTTTTTTCTGTATAGTGTTTGCAATCTGTAGGAAGGAAGCAATTTACAGGTAGCAAGGCACGGTATCTGTCTGCATACAGTTCGCCCAACGGATCTAGGCATTCGTGAAGTTAGACGTTTGTCTGCGCAGAACAAAATTTTGTATAAAAAATCGGCCACTGCGCAGACAAAAGGCTAACTTCACGAATGCCTAGATCCGTTGGGCGAACTGTACCTACCTAATATTGTTTTTAAGAAAAAAATAAAAAGATGGAGGTAAGTAAGTACCTACCTTTAAAAGGTATCTACTCAGGTGCCTTACCTACTTATTTAAACAATATGCGGCCTTATTGCATCATGAGATCTCTACCAGGCAGACTAGGATGAATTCGTCGATAATAAAGGATAAAACGATGTTGTAACTAGTAATAGCTGTTGTACCTACTGTTAATGAATCTATTAATTATGTACTTAAACAAAATACCTAACATTAATAGGTTGATAGGTACTGAATTCCTGACATTAGCAATTTTAATTACTAAAGCCTATTGGGTTTTAGTTAGATATTAGGTACACCAAGCACCCACATAAATAAAGTGTCGGTTACCTACATAATGATTTACCTACACTTAAGGTGCATTTACACGATGCGATTTTTCGTATTTACGACTTGCTAAGCCCCGCCCATTGACGGTGCCCCGTGTCGACGAGTGTCGCGCTTACTATGACAAATCGCATACGATGAGTGTTTACTCGTGGAAAATTGCCGTGCGATACGATATCGTATGGGTTGAAATCGAATCGTGTGAATGCCCCTTTAGCGCAACGGATGTAGGCATTCGTGAAGTTAGCCGTTTGTCTGCGTAGAACACAATTTTGTATGAAAGAGCAATCACTGCGCAGACAGCTAACTTCACGAATGCCTAGATACGTTGGGCGAACAGTACCATCGAGTAATTCGTATAGTGATAATATTTAGATAAAAGTAGCTTAGCGTTATAATAATTACTAGCTGCGCTCCCGCGGCGTGACCCGCGGTCCTTTGGGATTTTTTTCATTTTTTCGGGATAAAAAGTAGCCTATGTCCTTCCCTGGGATACAACCTTTAACTATGCCAAACAGCTTAATCTGTTCAGTGGTTTGGGCGTAAAAGCGTAACAAACAGACAGACAGACAGACAGATAGACAGACAGACAGAGTTACTTTCACATTTATAATATTTGTATGGATAATTCGTTATTTTTAGCGAAGAGATTTTGTCTAATTTTTTTTATAATTTTATGTTTTTTTATTTTTCTGTGTGATTTTCGGATGTTTTTATTATGTGTACTTATATTTATTAACTGTGATGATCTGGAATGTCTGTAATGTCATAGTTAAGTTTCTAATATAAATTGAAATTGAAATATAAAACTCTACCTGCCTACTTATCGTATATAGCCATGCATGCAAAACCCATTGATGCACGGTCGGGATTCGACTTGCAAACACATAGCCCTGCTTTTAAACTACTGAAGGGAAAACAACCTAAAATGCGGGTAATTTTATGCCATATTACCCGCGACTTCGTCAGCAAAATAACCTTGAAAACCTATAAAAATAATCGAAAAATCTAAGCAAAAATCTCTCAAAAATAATTATTTACAAAAAAAAGTAGCCTATGTCTGTGCCTTTTGAGTATGTTTAGATGTTTGCATGTTTGTGTTTCAATCACGCCTAAACCAGTGAACCGATTTGGTTGAAACTTGGAACAGGCGTAGATAGTGACCTGGAATAGCATTATAGGCTATTCAAAATGTTGGTACCGCGCGGGCGAAGCCGCGCGCAGTAGCTAGTACATATTATGTGTGGAACTGTAGAGGTAATGTAGAGGAAGGTTTTGCCCACCGGTGGGACACAATTGACACAAAATTCTAGTAGGTATCTAATAATAATAATCGGAACTTTATCATTGCTGTGTGAAAATGTCCAGCATTATTTATTTATTTATTTTTATTTATTGATTGGCGACTATCATAATTATCAGTCGGCACAAACTAATCGCGTGTGCCTAAACAATAAGTTTGGACTAACAAAGGATTCACCACACCTACTCACCACGCCCAGCAGGCCCTGACACACAAATATTTATGCTCAAAACTGGAAACGATCTTACTTTGTTGAAAATTGAAAAAAATTGGGCTAAGGTTTACATGAAAACGAGAAAAATCCTGAACTGTGTTACGTGATCATTATGATAATAACTTACTTCTTATTATAATAGTTACTACTATTAACTACCTAACTAAAATAATAGTTACTCTTACTATTATTAACTAACTAATGTCCAACAAAATAATGTCATGATCTTGACTGCCTACCACGATCACCCTTTAGAGTATACATACCTACAGATATTAGGTTCCCAGTGATTATTTATTATACAAAAATAAGTAGGTAATGCTGGTAGGTAGAGTATCTAAGTAATAAGAATAAGAATATATTTATTTGACACACAACACAATACAATGAAATTAAGAACAATAAACATTTAGACGAGTAGGTACAAAGAAACATAATAAAAAAAAAAAACCAAAAAAACAAGTAGTAATCAGCAGTTTAATTACTACCTCTGTGGCGCAGTGGGCGAAGGTCCGCCTGCGACGCAGAAGGTTGCGGGTTCGTTCCTCGTCGCGATACTAATGTTTGTGTGACCTACAGATATTTGTCTCGGGTGTTTCTAGGTAGGTGTGTACAGTCAGCAACGAAAGTCAATTAACAGTTGGACTTTTTAAAGTGGTTTTTGTTTTCGATAACCAAGAAAAAATAAACTTCTCTTGGGAAATTATTATGAACCTTGGCTTTATCTTCAAATATTAGTAAAAATGTTGGTCATGATGTTATGGATTTCGGAAATATTTAGATTTGTGAAACATAAAATGTTAATTGACTTTTTACTCTTTAATTTAGTTTAATTTATAAAGCTACCTATGATCAAAATGATCAATAAGTTTGTATAACGCACATGTCAATCTTAAAACTAACTCTATAATGCATAATTTGAGTGTAGTGAGTAAGTTCCTTATTTTGGTCGAAGTAAGAATCCCTCGTATCTACATACAAGTCTCTACTTAGTTAGAACGAGGAACTCAATGCAGAAACTAATTTAGTAACCTTTTCATTAAACATTCAGTAAACTTTTTACATGAGTAATGTGTATCAACTTTCAAGTTCTAGGTTCGTAACAAGATTGCGGTAGGTTTGAGTCTACTTTTAGTAACTATATCTTGTCCTACAACTTATAAACCTACATAGGCAGCTAAAAACATTGTTACTATTTAAGACCTTTTTTTGAATAAATATTTTCAATACCTATTTTCATTTTCACTTTCGTTGCTGACTGTACTTCTAGGTAGGTACTTATTACTAATCTTCATATCTTCATACTTTTACCACACCTTGATGTACAAAAAAGAGAATCATATCGATGTAGGTAATTGTTGGTAATTATAAATTACTTACATCAATTAACGATAAAGAATCATTGATCTGTATGATTCGGTTGGAACTGTGTCAAGTTCGAAGCATTGATAACAAAGAATATCTGCCTTGCCCCCTTACCATGGCGATTGTCTAATGTCTAGGTAGGTACAAGGTACCTACCTAGACATGGACTTACCAAAGACATGGGAAGCTAGAAATAGTCTTACAAAGTAGGTAGGTACCTACTAAAACTTTGCTGTTATCACCATGGCACTGTAGACATTCCCTCAGATCTCTAAGGAAATCCTAAATGTCTAGCAGGGCTCTAATCAGGGGCACGTCCAAACACTACCTATAAGGGATAGTTTATTGAAAATAAACAGAGCTTTTCTATTTTTTAACGAACCATCATCTAAATACTTACATAAAACTGTAATGTAGGTAGGTAGGTACTTAAAATAAGTACCTAGGTAAGTACAAAGCGTTTGTTTTACCACCAATTGATTTAACAATGGACTTCAAATAGCTGTGAGAATACGTGCGTAGACACTCACTTTGACATTTAGACGTCAATGTTGCATTCTTGCAAACAGACCTAGTCATTATTTATTTCCTTATTCTGCAGGCAATAGAGTCGAAGTTCGCGTGTTGTTATGTTTGTTATGTTGGTGTAGTCTGACGTATATGGATTGATTCGCTGAAGATGCTTTTGATTTACGACCAAAGTAAACTGTGCATCAAATTAGCTCTTGAAACGTTATGGAATTTGAATGCTTGCAATTCCATTTTCAAAAATCGCTGTTTAAAGGAGATTGTCTATTTTGGACCTGCTGAAATTGATTAAAATATTACATTCTAAATTTGAAATTATGCTGATAGTTATATAGGTTTGGCCGAGAAGGCGTTGGCGGGACGATCTCGACGGGTTTGCGAGGGAGTGGTGGGAGATCGCCAAAGATAGAGGCCAGTGGAAAATTTTGGGGGAGACCTTTGCCCAGCAGTGGGACACAACAGGTTATTAAAAAAAAAAGTTATATAGGTAGGCAATGGCCATTTATGTGAACCAGACGTAGGAATAGCTAAAGGAACATTTTTAGTTCTACATCACACGTTTTATGTTTCAATTATTGGAATAGTAGCAAAAAGACGCTGTTTGAAGAACAAAATTAATAAAACACACACACAAACCTTAAAATAAATATTTTAATTAAATACTTATGGTTGGTAAGTAGGTATCTATTTAAAGTAAGTAGTAATGTTTTTTCTCATGTCCATTAAACACCAGTTTACGACCAACTTAAGTAAACCACTTGATTATAGATAAATAGATAGATTTTAATAATACTTATCGGTGCTAAGTACCATCCTTATTAAGGATCTAGGCTGTTGCGCACCCTGGCATTAAGTCTAAGTACCTACAATCACACGGGATAGAAGATATGCATTTCTTGTAAGAAAAAAGAGTGTGGCATTATGTTGAATAGAATAGCTTTCATTTCAGCTTTTTTTTTAGGTATAAATAAATATTTTTAAATTATTTACTTAATATTATAAATCGTTGACATGGCAGACGAATGAAGCTGCAGCTGAGGTGCAAGTATAGATGCGAGTTCGATTCTCATGAGACGGGGGTAATTTTTGCATGATCTGCAGATAATTTGCACAACAATTGAACTAGAACACCAGATCAGGATCTGATGTTCTAGTACTTAAACAATATCTGCATAACATGCAATTTAGTACCTACTCAACTGAAGGCTGATTGAATTGAAAATGATTGGGAAATTGACACTGTGCGAAATGTGGCACATTAGCAGACTCCACCCTTTAAATAAGCAACTTGAACCAACTTTATATGACTTCTAATCGTTTTATTTCGCCAAGCTGTGCAAGTATTACGGTAATCCAGTGAAGATTTCGATACTCGCGAAAGTCGGTTTTACACTGTACATTCTTAGCAGTCATACAACACCTACCTGTATCTGCTTAGAGAGCCAATTTGGTCTAGTTGGATACATAAGTACCCTCGACTTTCAATCCGAAGGTTGCGAGTTCATATCCCAGCCGCTTCAACTTCAACTTCAAAGCTATCGCTGGGAAATTATGGTCAAGAACTGCCAGAGATAGACACGAGTGGAAGAAGCTGGAAGAGGCCTATGCCAAACTAGGGCAAGAGTGTTAGATTAACTAAAATTAGCTATAAGAAAAACTGTAAACCTCTGAATAAAGGCTTATAATATTAATATTAAAATCCCAGCCGCGCATAGATAGATTCTTTGTTTTGGAAAATGTGTGCGTTAATACGACTATACGAGCTCTAAACGGTGGCCTACAGTGGAAACGGTTCTTAAGTGATGTGCGAACATGCATTTCTTCAACTAATTTTTATATAGGTAGGTATATAAGTATATAATTTAGTTATACTTCTTCATTATATTCAGTAAAATTGTAACTGAATATATGAAATTAAAATTTGCGCTACTATATTCAAAGTGCCAACGTATCAATGCTTACGCATATCGGTTGATTCCAGAATGCAGGTTACACAACAAGTTGCATAAACAGAACCAGTCAGTGTGGCATCGCCAGAAAATAATGAACTGCAGTGAAATTGTTGGTTTATCCATACTAATACTAATATCCATCTAATATATCCATATCCATACTTCCATACTATCCATAGTTCTATACTAATATTATAAGGCTGAAAATTGGAGGATCAGCGAGTTTATATGTTACGTTGCCCAAAACGCAACGATAGCGCAATCTAATTTTTCCTGTGGCGCCATCTATTATGCAGTAAAATGTCTCTGTCTGTCTGTTTGTTACCTTTTCACGCCTAAACCACAGAACAGATTGTGCTAAAATATGACATGGATAAAGATTATGTCCCAGGGACGGACATAGGCTACTTTTTTTTCAAAAATAAGCATGGAGCGCTTGAAATAAGGGTTGAAAATTTGTATGAGGACTTGAAGTGAAGTTCCAGTTAAAGGCAACTAGATTGCGTTGCTAACCTATGGCTGAGGCCGAGATGGCGCTATTATTGCATTTTTAAAAGTTTCAGAAGATTCTTGCAGTTTTTAGTTCTTAGAGGTTTTCAAGTAAGTATGTTATTTTGCTGACGAAGTCGCGGGTACCAGCTAGTTCTCTATATATCATCTTATTCTAAGCACGTGTTTTGAACGTTGGATCAAAGCATGAGGAAACCAGATAACTCTAATAGTCAACGATGAGCTTGCATCATGACACGTATGCTACGTGTCATGATGCAAGCTCTTCTAAGGTGCCAAATAAGTATTTCGGTGTACCTCTTCTTTTTCTTCGATACCGTCCGAAAAGGAAACTTCGTTCCATAATAAGCCAAAACAAAACAGCCGCTAATTTAAAAGTCCTAGGAATTAAATCAGAGACAATACATGCAATACCGCGAATTACGTCAGAGGCGTGACATGCGAACCGTTGTGACCTTTGTCTACCTGCCCGTCTGTTAATTGGTCGGTATAAGTAATTATTAAAGGCATACCTACAGATTAGACCCTTACGGCCTTATTAATTAGATTACCCTAATTCTAGCTTAATACGAGACTACTCTCAGACTTGTTACTTCTTTAGTAACGAAGGAGCAACTTGAATATTTTGACGTTATTAATAAACTGGTAGTAGCCTCGAATGAGTAATACATTCCTTACATCGGGATTAGTAGAAAAAGAGTGAATGAACGAATGATATTATCATTCAAAATATTGTCTATCTCTGTCATTAATTATATGAATGACAGAGATAGACAATAATTTGTATTTGACAATCTGTTTTATTCAAAGAGGTTTTATTCTTCAAAAACTTTTTGGTGTTACGTCTGCCTACTCCATCTCTATACTAGGTGGCGCCTAGGAGTAACTCTTACTCCGAGAGTAGAGTCGAATTAGCTTAGTTCTTCCTTGGTCTTTGTTTATTAATACTGAATTGACCTACTACAGCCTTATGCTTTGGATTAGCGCTAATACCACCCTAGTTCGTGTTTATTAATGACAGCCTTAAATAGTTAAAAGATTTTAAATCTGAATGTCCAGCATTCAGATTCATTTGGAATAAAACGATTAGTGATTCCTTGGACTGATTTACATAAATTGTGTATGTGTATGTGCCTGTGTAGGTACCTGATAATAAGAGCCTAAAAATGTTTTTTTTTTCATTACATGCAAAATATTTGTTACTCTTATTTTTTTGAGAATTTTTTTTAATAGGTAGGTATTTTTATCTTGCTTTGAAAATTTAATTTATTTTTAAATCGTAACAGAAGCTTTTGAAAAAAAAAATATAAGTGGGTAGGTATAACATTACTTAACTTACTAAAATGACAAGATAAAACCTCTCAAATTGGCGATAAAAATGCTAAAATTAGTTTAGAAGCAGGTGCATAACCGTTCTTTCAAATGTATTTTATTTTGACAGTTGAGAGTCAACTTTAAGCAGCGAGATAAGCAAGCACTTACAAGCGCACGCTTTAAAGCTTCAAGTTTAACTTTTAATTACACTCGATAGTAGGCATTTAGCATTAATTTATACTATAAAACGCCATTGAGATACTAGCTACGGTTAATTAGGATTAGATAGATGTTTTGAATTAAATAAATGGTAGTTTAATACTGTTTTAGAGAATTGTTCTACGATTATTTTTAGGCATTGGTTAGGTAGATTAGATATTCATTTTTAAATGAAAATTAAATTTTGCTGGAAAGTAGGTAGCAATCCCTCATTTCAACGAGAGAACCTTACCTATCTCTATACCCTTTAAAACTACAAAATAATTTTGAACCTCACAGTCTACAATTTGACGGAGATATCGGTGAACATAAAAAACTCCTTTATTGAATTTGGTTAAAAAGTGCATCGAAACTATGCATCGAAGCGGCTCTCCGAATACCTAAATCTATTGGCCGTAAGTAGGTAGGTAATATGCGGCCACAATATCACCATCAAAAGGCCAGTCCGTATAAAGTTTTCTTGTTCTATTAATTAGAAGACGATCGTAGAAAGCGCGACCCCAGGTCACTTGGACGACAGACCTACCTTGCCTTGATAATGTAGTTAGATATCATGGGATAATATACATAAATTATCAGATTTGACAGCTACAAATAAAACTTATTGACATTAAAGCATTTTTTTCGCGTTGGAGTATGGTCCAATTTCTGTAGAAAAAGTGAACAATGACCTTTAGTTTAAATATCCGAATCCGTATGAAATAGAGGCCAACAAATCTAGTGATGGATTTTTAGGCCGCTTTAAGGCCTCCAGTTTAATAACTTTATAACCGAGACCGACAGTTTAAAGTTCCCTCTAAAGCGCTTAGTTGATAATGTCACTAGCGGCCACCCATCCACTTTTGGGACCGCTTAGAACGTTTCTCGACATTTCAAAATCAAAGCTCCGAGGTATTTATTATACCCAACTAAATTTTGTTTATAGCTAAACTTATGAATAGCTGGCTCCAAAAAGGCTAGCATGGCCGACCGCAGTTCAATCAATAGTTACTACTGCTGCTACTAGCACAGCTTACGTGATAGTCTCTATGACATTTTACAAACCTAATGGACGCTATGGACGGAAGCGATTCTTCGATTCTTATTTCTTCCAGACAACCTTTGAATGGAAAGAGGTTTCAAGCTAAATGGTATTGCAATTGGATATGATATGAAAATATGTATAAAAAGGGTGATCAAATCATTTTAAAAGTATTTCAGTAGTAGGTACCTACAGAAGATTGCTAATTGGTAATTGCCACAGTATATACGATAGTTAGTATGAGATTGCCATAGCCTATCTAATAGTTAGTTAGGGATATCGGTTACTCTCTAATTCCAATTTAGGGTAATTTATTGTAGCCGTGTCAAGGAATGTAATACAACCAGTGCACAGCTTAGAGAGAACAGCTAGTACACTATCAATCAAACTATTTTTTTTAATAATACTCGACTTTCCACACAGCATCATCTAGCCCCAAAGTAAGCAGAGCTTGTGTTATGGGTAGGTACTAGAATGACTGATAAACTACTTATATACTTTTTTGTTCGTAAATACATACATAATCAATTATACATAAAAACACCCAGACCCGGGACAAATATCTGAAGATCATACAAACATTTGTCCCGCGGCAGGGATCGAACCCGCAACCTTCTGCGTCGCAGGCGGACCTTCGCCCACTGCGCCACAGAGGTCATCAAAATCAAACTATTGGAAGCGTCAGCTACTGAAATTTACGAAACTAAATAGGATCATGACCTTAAGAAACGATAGGAAAGGTAGGAGCGTAGGTACGTCGGTCGCGCTAGCTAAGTATGATAGATTTATCACGTGTAAACGCTCATCGTATGCGATTGCATACGATGAGCGTTTACACGTGATAAATAGCAGTGCGATACGATATCGTATGGATTGAAATCGCATCATGTAAATGCACCTTTAGGCGTTTAAATCTACATACAGTTCTTCCAACGGATCTAGGCATTCGTGAAGTTAGCCGTTTATCTGCGCAGAACACAATTTTGTATGAAAAAGCGGTTACTGACAAATGGTTATCTTCACGAATGCCTAGATCCATTGGAAGAACTGTACCTAAGCTAGATGATTTATATAGTGTCAGGAGGCAACCTCGTGGTCGTGCTTGCTTAGTTGTTCTTGACAGATCGTCGAAGTTAAGCAACGTTTGAAACGGTCTGTAAGTGGATGGGTGACCGCCAGTGGTATTTTCATCTGAGCGCTTCCGTGCTTCGGAGGGCACGTTGAATTGTCGGTCCCGGCTATGAGCCATGACAGAGGCCTTAAGGCGGCCTAAAACTCCGTTTCTCCGGTTATTCATTCCGGGCATCCTAAATGAATAATCTGAATTTCAGATTCTGATTTTTGAGGATGCAGGTAGGACCTGTAGACTGAAAGGTCGATATGTTTCTATGTAATTAAAGCCCGAGTTCTAGCTGTCTGTATGTATCTGTGGCACGTCCATACATAACATATAGTTTATGATATCGTGGTTATGTGGGATACATTTTACAGTTTGTGACGAATCACCTGCAATCACCTCTGTAACCGATAGAACACACTGCCTGCTTTTTGGAAATTTTGAACGTCTAGAAGATATATTTTTTTTTATTATTTGTGAAATAGTTTGACAACACACAAACACAGATTGACACAGATCAAATATTTATAACTAACGAACGCTGAGAAATTGCAAAAGTAAAAACTGTGTCGGAATTTTTAGCGCCCGACCTTAGGACTAACGCCGTTAGTACACCGATGCATTCGCATGCGACAGATCGCATTGTTTCGCATTGCGATGCGAAAGAATGCGAAACACCACTCACGAAACGTCTGCGTCGGTGTAACTATAAATTTCGCAATTCCATGCGAAACAGTACCGACAAGGACGCACCTATTTCATTAGCTATGTGCTAGAGTGAGACAGAGCACGTTTGAAACTTTGCCATACTACCTGACAGATTTTTTTGTCGGCTCGCATCGTTTCGCATTCGCATGTGAATGCGTCGGTGTACTAACAGGATTAGAGGGCACAAATAGTTTCTAGTAGAAAAGAGTTTTTTGGATTGTGATTCAAAAATTAACAAAGACTATATTTTTTTTATCCGTGATTATTATTTTGATCTGAATTATTACTAATTAATATTAATATGAATCAATTTATTCATCGTCATCATCATCATCATGTCAGCCATCTAGTGTCCACTGCTGAACATAGGCCTTCCCCATCGATTTCCACAGCGATCGATCTTGTGCAGCCTGCACCCAACGGCTCCCAGCAGCCTTTACCAGATCGTCTTTCCATCTAGTGGGGGGCCGTCCTCTACAGCGGTTTCCGGTGCGTGGCCTCCACTCGAGAACCTTCGATGAATTTATTATTTTATTATAAATAATTGCACCATTTGCATGGAATTAAATAAAGCTTTTTATTATTATTTATTATTATTATTATATAACCTTCGAAGGAGAGAGAAGCTCTCATGGTTAGCTTGCTTCGACGTTCTTAACGTTAGTAATCGGATGGGTGACCGTTAGTGGCAATATAAACTGAGCGCTTACTGTTCCTGAGTTAAATAATCGGCATGGCTTAAAACTCCGTCACCAAACTTGACCATTTAATTTTTTTTTTTTTTATGGAAGAGGGGGCAAACGAGCCAGTGGCACACCTGATGGTAAGTAATTACCACCGCCCACAGACAACTGCAGCATCAAGAAGCACTGCAGATGCGTTGCCGGCCTTTGAGGTAGGAATAGGCTCTTTTCTTGAAGTTGCCTAAGTCGTATCGGTCTGGAAATACCGCTGGCGACAGCTGATTCCATAAGTCTGTTGTGCAAGGCAGGAATTGGCGTGAAAACCGCACAGTTGTGGACTGCCAACTTGAATTTATTGTCAAATTCAATTTTGCGTTTCCCTCCCTGTGCACCGACTGACCAAATCAGCTACATTCCCAATAGTTCGCGTGCGCGCGCAGACGGACAGTCGTAAAGACACGCGTTACAGCGATTAAGCCTAATTGGACCGTGTGCTACATTGCATGTGATTGGCCAGTCGATGACCGACAAAGACATGCGCGTTATTGCTCTGAGTGTTCCGTATGATATAAAAAAAACTGTTTTCTCAGGACTACTGTGGGACTGAAAAATATGCGCATGTGACACTGAAAACTCTCTTAAAAAGCAATGGGCTTGCTTGTATGTCGCGTATGTATATCTACTTAGTGCAAAATGTGGCCAAGCATCTTCTAGAATCTAGGTAGACATCTAATAAGTATTGTATATCGTATCTAAATAAAGCGTCGATTTATCATAAATGACTAAAATATGAGTAGAAAATTTTCTAAGATTTTGTATCTTACAGACGGAACTCTAAATTAAAGTATTTATTGTCCGACCGATATGTAATTGATAACCGTAATATATTTATTAGTCTTGCCACGGATCGTGAGGTTGTTTTACGAGATTTATAAAGAAACAAAGGACCGTCTAATTTGAACGTTAACACTTTTTTACACGACTGTCTTTGGAGTAAAATCTATTATAAACCTTTTTACTATCCCTTTAGGTTCTAAAGTTGCTTAAATACTGTAGATATACTTAATTAATATTTTATTAACACTACCAAAATTTTGACTTTATTAAAACTACTAAATATACCTACGAAGCTATATTGATATACCTAAAAAAGTTAGTTAAAAAATAGCGGTGTATATACTTCACTCCACCTTATTTTTGAAATTGATCTTCGTCCCGTTATCATAATCATTAGTACTTATCATAATCATTCGCCCCTAATAACATTAAATTTTCTCCTGTGATAGCGATATCAGTCTCCTAATTGCCATGTAAATTTTTATCGAAATCTATTCAACAGTTTAATAAAAAAATGTAAATAGTGTGATTGCAAGTCATCATCATCATCTCCCTGACCTTATCCTACGCTAAGTGGGGTCGGCACAACATGTCTTCTTCTTCCACTCACTCCTATCACTCGTCAATTGTGCATCCACTCCTTTTACATTCATATCCTCTCTCACACAATCCAACCACTTGTTCTTCGGCCTTCCTCTTCTTGCATACCCAGCCACACTCATATTCATAATCTTTGGGTAACATGGTTTTCATCCCTCCTCATAACGTGTCCATACCGAGATAGCCTAGCACTCCTCACCCATTCAGAAATAGGTGCCACTTTCAAGTGAATCTATGTAATATGTACATAGGTACATACCTACTTTATCTATTTGCTAACAAGATTTGAAAGTGAGTGAGACTAATGAACGAGATCACTAATTGGGACGACCTCCGACAGTTTGTAATTAGTTTTGATAGTTTTACTAAATGTTTACACAACATTTAACTAAGTACGCAACAATGTCTATAACTTTGAGATGTCTATCATGCTTGGAAATACAGGACAGAGACTTTTTTTTATCACCTCCATATCTTTTGCTGATCCAGCAAAATAAGCAGGTTTTCTTCATCAATTTTGCTCTACGTATTTAATTAAATTCTTTCCTAAAATATTATGACCTTTCGCCTCGCGAGTCACGTGACCCGTCACCAGATTCACAAATGATTTTTCTGATGACACCGGCTTACTACATACATAACTTGCAATCTATTATCATCCCAATAGAGCTCAAACAACACGAAAATAGCTATTGAAGACTTGTAAATTGAATAATAGCAATATTGCCTTTGGAAATATGGAGCCGTGCCTTCTCAAAACCGCAAAATGCAACGATAGCGTGATCTAGACACCAACCTCGTACTATAAAAAAACTTAGGCCTTTACATCTATATTAGATGATTTATACAGCGTCACGGGGCAACCTATGCCTACACTTAACGGGACGATGTAGTGCCTGGGACATTGTTTGAGATGGAATAGGCTTGCCCAGCACCTAAATCAGCCTGGCCCACAGGAAAGACGACGTCAATACATGTGGAGCTGACTAAGCTGCGGGTTTCCTCACGATTTTTTCCTTCACCGTTAAGAGCTCGTGTTCTAGCGCATATAAATTTTACGAATCGAAAAATCCATTGATGCACGGCCGGGATTTGAACACACCTTCATGTTGAAAGTCGAGGCACAACCCCATTCGACCAACATGGCTCTAAGCGTGAAGAGTAGGTAGGTAAGTAACTACTAAATTATGATCTAAGTTTCTTACTAATTAGAACCACCTACACAAAACGATGATATCTCACAAATTATGAAAATGTTTAGTTGTGACATATTGATTACTAATAACGAATAATCGTGTTATTATGTGGGTGTCATTCATTAGCATAATGATGTTAATGAATTAAATTAATTTGTTGATGCAATTAATTATGTATTATAATAATAATTATTTTTTAAAGTTGGTAAAACATTGTTTACTTATGTACTTATTCAATAATTCAAATAACAAAAACGAACGATACGAAATGTGGAAAACCTAATTATAAAAATTTCAAAATATTTAATTTCAAAAAAGTAGGTTTAATACGCACAATCGTTCTTAACTTTAGCTCCCTGAAGTAGCTGCGCCGAACTCATTTTTGATGACGCCTAAAATCGTGCTATCTCGCTTACTCTACCAAACCTGCTCAATCGTCTATGGCACCTAACTTCTGAGAGCTAAAGATCCGTTGTGCTTAGTATACATACTTGGTCTATTTTTTTTCATGACCTCTTTTTAAAATATGTTCGTTCGAATTTCAAAAAATAGACTTTTTCTCATTTTTGAAAAGAGAATCAAAATTCAAATTCAAATATCGAAGACGAGTAAAAAATTTAAAATCTATTTGAATTTCGAAGACCACTAGAAAGCTTAGCACCGACCGGAGATTTTCACGGACCCAAGGTCACGTCTCTCAACCTGTAATGAGCATCGATAATTATTCTACCCATACATAGATAATTAGGAGAAATTCTATGTTTTCCATCCGTCCAGTAGGGTCATCTTCTATGGGACAGCTTTCGCCTATGATTCAAATCTCGAACGGGTCGGACGAGCTTCATTACCCCTCGCAAATGGTGGAGTATAAATTTATATGAGGTAAATAATGTCAATTTAGTAATGCGTATTTTATACCGACATCTTGAAACTTAAAGGCTGTGAATGCGTATAATTTTATTCCTCTTTTTATTGATAAATAATAATTCGTTAAATTATAATTATATGTCAGGTATGAGACGGGAATAATGTCATTTAACTAGAAGAGCGCTTTCTATATCGACTCCACTCAGTGGCGGCGTAAGGGGGGGGCGTGGGGGGCGGTCCGCCCCGGGTGCCAGGCTCCAGGGGGGTGCCACCCGTGATGATAACTCACTCGTGCTTAGCGTGCTAACCTAACCTAACTCGAAGTTAACGGACGGAGGGCGGCCTAAGAACTCCGTCACCAAAGTTGGTCAGGTCACTGACTCATTATACGAACATACTTTTTTTTACTAATTCATATCACTAGATGGCGCAGTTCTTCCAACGGATCTAGGCATTCGTGAAGTTAGCTATTTGTCTGCGCAGAACACAATTTGGTATGAAAAAGTATTCACTGCGCAGACAAACGGCTAACTTCACGAATGCCTAGATCCGTTGGGCGAACTGTACTTACTTAAAATTGCACTAAATGCAGTCGGTCATTATAGTTAGAAGTAGGTACCTACTTAGATACCTAACCGTTAAGTAGATTATACGACCTTACCTACTACCTACATAAGATACCTACCTAGTTCTATCCATACTATAATATTACAATTGTGAAAGTAACTCTGTCTGTCTGTTTGTTACCTTTTTACGCCCAAACCACTGAACAGATTAGGCTGAAAATTGGCATGGATGAAGGTTCAAGTAGGTTGTATCCCAGGGAAGGACATAGGCTACTTTTTATCCCGAAAAAATCCCGAGGGACCGCGGGTTACACCGCGGGAGCGCAAAAAAATTTTTTTTTTGGCTTGGGGGGTGCCCAATGGAAATCCGCCCCGGGTGCCAAGCCATGCTACGCCGCCACTGACTCCACTCCAGGACAAGGGCAGGAAGATGATACGAGTAGAAGCCAAAGAGAAGAGGGATACTAAGCTACATATTTACATATATTTACAAAATACAACAGGATTAGTCAAGCTATCTAAGGAACGTTAGAAACGATCTATAGATAGCTCAACTGATCCAGGTCACTGTCAGCCGGAAGCGTGCCCAAAACACTGGCGGCATTACCACGCTGGATGGCAATGCTGATCCTTTGAGCCAAAAATGTGCCAGCTCTCGGATATAAGATGGATTGTGTGAAAGATGACATGAGTGAATGAGTGAGAAAGGAGTGAGAGTTGAGATGACTACTGATAGAAGGAAATAGAAGAAGAATATAATTTTGTGCCCTACAAGTGGTCGATGATGATGATGAATTAGGTAAATAAGATGAATTAAATAAACAGTCATAAAAAAAGTACGTGAGTGTCGTGGAACACTCGGTTGGAACGAAGCAAAGAGTACTTTTCTTTACTGGGAATTTTATAAATTAATGAAGGCGATGGCGGGATGAGCTTGACCAATCCCTACCAGAGTGGATAATTACGGTTCAGGATCGGGATGTGTGGAGGGAATGGGGGGAGATCTTTGCCCAGCAGTGGAACACGAATGACTAGAGAAAAAAAAATTACAATTAGGTATCCTAGAAACGCTCGTACTAACAATGTAACAATCTATGGACTGTTTCGCGGCTGCGCATTTCACACTGTGATGACATATAATAACTTCTTTCCAATGAAGTCATAAAAATAATTACAACGAACTTTACTTGATCACGAATGCATGTCATATCCAAGCAATACAAAAACACTTGTTTCAATAATTTAGTCCTCGTTATTCTAATTTAATCATAAACATTATTATGTTTATCGATTTTCTTCTGCGAGTCGATAACTGCTCTACTTATACGTAATAAGCATGTTCCATCCACTACACCTAATAAATACTTCACTCAACATATTAACATGAAACAATGTAGCTTTAAAAAAAAACCAACGAACATCAGGCACTGAAAGCGATGACTTTTTTTGTCATTTCAAAAAAGGAACAAATATTTTTTTCGCGACTTTATTGATACTTTCGACAAGCTAACATGATTGGTTCTCATAAAAAAGTATTATTGCCAGCGGAATTTCGACCTTGTAACTATCGCTCTAAGACTCATAATTGCTTTCGTTTTTTTGTCAGATGTGATTGCAGGAACAGGTGTATACGAACAGGTGATTTTGTGACCGCTAATATATTAGCCACAGGATTCAAATCGGCATTCGACATATTGCGTTACTTTTTGTACCGTGAATTTTGTGCCTAATTTGTAGGGTGTTAAAGTCTATGTTTCTTTGGCAATTTTTGACAGATGGTGCACTAAAAGTGGACAAAGTAGGTATGTGTGCGTAAGCTATGGTGATAGCCGATATGTATTTGAAGAATGACCTCGGTTCCTATGAGTACCAAAGTACAAATCGAAAGTACCTACTCGTATTTTGCTTAATAATTCCTAGATAGACAACGTACCATATTACGAAGAATTTTTTGGAGAATTAGCATAAAAATAATAGCATAATTTCCTGAGGGCCAGGCTGATTAAGCTGAGAGGTTGGTTTAGGTGCTGGACAAGCCTATTCCATCTTAAACAATGTCCCAGGCACTACAGCGTCCCGTAAAGTGTAGGCACAGGTTGCCTCCTGACGCTGTATAAATCATCTAATATAGATGTAAAGGCCTAAGAGTAGCATAAAAAAAAATTCAAACTCAAATCGGAAACTTTTCTACAACAGCAGTCAAATCCAAAAAGCCAAACCCTTTTCGCTTGACTCAAAATAAAAAATAAAATTTACAGCATTGAGTTTCGAACCCACAACCCACGTATTGAAAGTCTCAAGTATCAAGAATTCTCGAAACAACAAACGTTTGCGCAACACCCTGTAGTATTTCTAGACTACTCTTCACAGGGTGTTACGAAAACGTTCGTTGTTTATTAAAATTAGTTTACGCATAACTATTTATTGGTGTGTCATAAATGAAACGTCCGTAGGTGTTGAATGATGATGATTTTCTGTCATTCATTAGTTAGATTATGTAACCTGTATTATTGGCTAAAGTAACTCCATATTTTGTCGAGAAAATGTTAGGTTAGGTTAACTTTTTATTAGTAGACGATTTTTTTTATTAAAAAAAACTACTCTAATACAAAGGAGGTCATTCATTTTGGGCTCAAAAGTGAAAAGTGCCGTCTTTTGAAGTATTACTTTTCGTTATTTTCGAAAACTTTGTGCCATACTGAAAAATACTCGGATTGACATTCCCAATAGTGGTGAGGCTTTTATTTTCATTGCCCGGCACTTTTTAATTAAGGGCCCAACCTTTAGGTAATGTAAATACACAAGACCCATTTACGCTATCTAAGAATTAAGATCATACTACATACATACAAACTCTTCAGATTTTAAGCCTGTCTGAAAACCTTCTTCTGGTTTAGTTAAGACCAGGAGAAGCCGTGTTGGCCGAATGGGGTTGTACCTCGACTTTCAATCCGAAGGTTGTGGGTTCGAATTCCGGCCGTGCATCAATGGATTTTGCGATTCGTAAAATTTATATGCGCTTTAACACGTGCTCTAATACGGTGAAGGAAAACATCGCGAGGAAACCAGTTAGTGTTCTTTTAGGCGGCGATGGGCTTGCAACCTGTCACGTATGGAATACTAACTTCTGCTAGATATGGGCATGTATAAAATGTATTTGGACATGCCTCTGACTACCCCCCTTAGACATCTTCAAAGGATCTGGAATAAGTAACATAAAAAGATCTCAGAGAATGTCTACCGCACCTTGGGGATACAGTCGTGAACCTGTTTACGTTTACGTTTTACAAAAAATGATATTAATTTTGACGAAAGATTTCCGTTGGAGTTTTGAAATTACAAGCCACCATGTTTTTTCAATTGACTCAAATTGACGTGACATATTTAAAGAAAGATTTGAAGTGAAAAGAAGAAGAAGGAATAAAAAGAAGTAGAAGAAGAAACCAAGAAGTTAAGTGAAACCATGAAGAATATGAAGACGATATATATATATGATGAAGACTAAGCTAAGATTTTACTGATTGGGCGATATAGTCGCTCAGCGACAAAGCCCTTTTCTTTTTTTTGTAAATAAAAAAAAAAAGTTTTTGTCATAAAATGTCATTGGCGACGGAGCGCGTTGAAATCTTTTCAATCAAAAACTGTGTCATACAATATTATTGTCACACGTAAAGACTTTTTGCTATAAATTATTAACTTTTCCTTTAATAATATTCTATTATATTTACAAAATACAACAGGATTAGTCAAGCTATCTAAGGATCGTTAGAAACGATCTATAGATAGCTTAACTGATCCAGGTCACTGTCAATCGGAAGCGTGCCCAAAACACTGGCGGCATTACCACGCTGGATGGCAATGCTGATCCTTTGAGCCAAAAATGTGCCAGGTCTCGGATCTCGCGTCGCTTCGACCAGACGCCCTGAAATAATTTTATAAACCCGAAGGGCTCCAGAACCCCACGGAATAATATAATAATAATATTCCTTTAATTATATAATATACCTTATCTATATTTATATTAAATCTTTACAGTAGCTATATCTCCAATCGAAAACTTTGTAAGAAAAGTACTTATTCAAAAATGAACATAGTTTTGCTGTTTTGTGTGTAAAATTAATTACTTGTGTTAATTAAGTAAACTAATTGTTAATTAAAATTCGTACGACATTCACACTCATCACCAATCACAAAGCCCGAACGAAGACTCTGAGATATATTTCCCTGCTCGAGCTCTGTGATTGGTTAATTCGCGATCACGTGATAATGTCCCGCGTATCGACCTATTAAACAAACTAGTCTTTAATAGGTTGACATTGAAAGTACCGATGACAAACAAACATTCCTGCCCATAAGCTAGTGCATGCAGAAAGCATCTAAGCTAAAATTAATCGTATGGCCTCCCTGACACGCTATGCGTTTCTAAAAACGGTCACCGTTATATTAAGATATAGCCACACTAGTGCCTAGTTTCATTCTAATGCTGCTTATACACGAGGGCACGACAGTGAAGGCAGCACCAATAGGGCAGCAGCAACCAGCATGCTACGACGACAGGACCTTATCGAATCATAACACTCTTAAAAGAAGGATGTTTAAATGAGTTAGTAGCCAACTCTGGTGGTGAACAAACTTAAATGTGTATTGAGAGCCAAATGCCAATGCTCTTTCTCATATAATACACTCAAAAAGTAGATACTATTAAAGAGATTTAAAACAATTTTACGATTTTAAAAATTTTTTCACCGATGGTATAATACACTAAGTGTCACTGATAAACATAGGGTAAGTTTTATCCCGAAAAAGTGATTTCTCGAGGGACCAAACCAAGGGTACTTTACTGTAAAGTGGAGCTTCTGTTAATAGCGGTGTCAGTTTTATAGTAAATCTTTACCTATTGGCAGAAGCAACCGTTTGTCCCGCGCAAGCGCAGGTCAGGTGTATTGTCTGCGAGGTTTCTAAAATTAATAATTGCTCAGCCGATGGTAGAAGTTTTATTGAGTGAATTCACCTATTTTCTACTATTGATAAATATTGAGATTTATTCTCGTATAGACCTTTGAGGTAGTAGGTGCGAATTTGATTCCCGTGTCGGTCCTTTTCCAATAATCTGCAATTGGTTGTTTACCATGATGGTGATTTAAATTATTTATTTTCAGCCTTCCTTAACGTGTCTTAATTCATAACATTTTCACTTTCACGCTCAGATAACTACTTATGTTAGGTATGTTTGGGCATGTAGAGAGGATGAATGACAGTCGTTTGACAAAGCAAGTATATGAGGCGAGTGTGTATGGGACAGCTGGAAGGGGAAGGCCTAGGCGAACCTTCTTGGATCAAATTGGCGACATTTTGGAGAAGGGCCAGGTCAAAAGTACCCTAAACCGGCGAGCATGTATGAAGAATGTAATGAGAGTGAATGAGGCAAAAGTTGTGTGTCAGGATCGTGGCAAGTGGAGATCCGTGGTCTCTGCCTACCCCTTCGGGAAAGAGGCGTGTTTTTATGTATGTATGTATAACTACTTATTTAATTTATCGGTTCTAAGGTTAGATCTACAAAAACTGCTCGCGTGCTAAGCTGTAATATTTCTTTATAAAATATAGCTACATTAATATACATTCTACATTATTTTGTCTGATCTTCATTATTCTGCATCCGATCTACATCTGCGCACTCGGTGGCATTTGTAAACCACTTCTATTTCTAGGTTAATTAGAAGAAACAAGCTATATTATGTTTAATAAGCGCATTCAATCATAACTTTCATTCGTTTATTTGCACATGACAACATTATCATTGAACAATTTGAAATTAGGACCAAATTCAAAAATGGAACATGTTTGTTTGAACTGCGGTTTCCATAATTTTTGTGAAATAGTGGACTATTTAAACATGGAGCTTATTACAAGAAAATGAGCCGAGTTTAGACCAAGTCTAACAAAAAAACTGTCCCTAGAAAAACGATCTTTAAATACTCGTACAATACAAATACAGCATTTATTTATGCGAAGAAATTACGCATCCTGTCATATATAGTAATACTTTTGAGAAGATTTAATTCGCGCGCAAATAACGTCTTTGCACGTCGTGATTTCAATTTATTGCTATGGATGAGTAATTTAAGCCTTGTTATGAGTTATTTAAGATTCAATAATTATAATAAATGGAGTTTTTATTTTATAAACGGCGAAGGAAAATATTGTGAGAAAACCCGCAGCTTTATCAGCTTTTTTCGTCTACTATCCGCAGACAGTTTTTAGATTAGAGAGTTAAGATGCTGGGTAAGTCCATCTCATCAAATACATTACCAGGTTTGTAAAAGACGTAGCAAGATGGCACGAAATAGAGGAAAATTGCAGAAGAGAAGAGAAGCCATATTCAAAAGTGGGATGAGAAAGGCTGATCATGATGATAAACAACAATTATTATTATTACGACTGAATAAATAATAAATTAAAATAGCTACAATTTCGATTTTATTGTTATATTGTTATATTATATTGTGTAAAGTTGTTCTAATGACTTCATTAAAGGATTTCCTGATCGTTAAAAGTCAAGGGTTAAACTCGGCTCATCATGATTCATTGTTCAGTCATTGTAATCACTTGCAAATCATTCCTATTATAAATCTCACGACGGTGATTCAGAGCTTAGCTTTATAATAAGTAATTTGCAAGAATTTGTTCAATGGGATGGGAACCGCTTGATATTATTATTTGCTAAGTAGGTTCGATTGGTAGGTATAAATATTATCATTATGGTTTTTTTTTTATATTATCATTTACAATATTTACTGTGTCCTACTGCTTGACAATAAACTGTAGCTTTATACAATACTTTCCTGTCTTTCAGATTAATTTTTAAATAGATTTGATGCTACACAGAATGAAGATATGTCTCAATGAATAATGTCTTAGTGGAGTAGATACCTACCTATTATTTTGTTTGCTTTGTATAAATATGTATAGGTATGTCGGCATGGAATGTGGATTTAAAATAAATAATAAATAAATAATGCTGGACTTTTCCAAACAGCATCATCTAGCCCCAAAGTAAGCAGAGCTTGTGTTATGGGTACTACATAACTGATATATTACTTATATAGTTTTTTTTGTAAATACATACATATTATACATAGAAAACACCCAGACCTGAGACAAATATATGTAGATCATACAAACATTTGCTTCACGGCTGGGATCCAACCCGCAACCGGACGAGTCTGAGTCGCAAGCGGACCTTCGCCCACAGCGCCACAGAGGTCGTAAATGACAGAAGACTTATCGGAACGATAAGAAATAAAAGCAGTTATAAATTAGAATACCTTAAGGTACCCATTCACAATACGTCCACCAATCCAAATGGAGTGGTCGTCTTCCGAAACTGTTCCGTGAATGGTAAAAACAACGTCGTGAAGCTCTGGATTTCCAAACTAATTAAAATCAATGCGTCCAGTTCAAAAAGACGTCTGCCAAATGGACGTCTCGTGAATGGGTACCTTTATGGTCTTAAAAAAAAAACATAGATCTACTGTAAGGTCATTGATCCCGGAACATTTTTAACTAACTTATATTTCAATGGCAACTCAACTATACCACAAATTACCTTATTTATATTCACACCGACGATCTATCTCCGCGAATCAGAATATCAAGACGAGCGTTGCATTTTGAGATTTATTTTGTACGCTCCTAGTTTATGCAAAGCGAGTTTAACTGTAATAGTTCATGGGCACATGTGCACGTTTTCACGATCATTGGAGATAGTTCCTTAGTAAGACCATCTTAGAAAGTGTAGGAATGCATTTTGATGACATACGAAAATACATATACCTATCGGTACATATACGGTTGGTTGAGGCTGCGGGTAGAAGCTTGTCACAGACAATATATACTATATAGGGTCTTTCATTTTATACTAATTAGGGAATTGGGTTCAAAAAATAAATTAAAAAATATTTATGTAATGATTTTTTTGTTTTGTTATGAAAATCCCGAGAAAATCGATAAAGACTATTCTTTCAATTTATTGTTGCTTCTTGCATAACTTAGTCCATTAATGTAGCTGCGCTGCGATTGGTGGAACGTTTGTTCTGAAAATCATTATGCAACATTTCTAAAAATTCAATAAATGATACATTTTTAAGTGAAAATTTAAATCGGCTTAGGAATTAAATTTATACGGTCAAACGTCTATTTAGAACCCAAAAATGAGGCCCTCCATTAGTGAGGTAACTAGCTGCGCTCCCGCGGTGTTACCCGCGGCCCCTCGGGATTTTTTCGGGATAAAAAGTAGGCTATGTCCTTCCCTGGGATACAACCTTTAACTATGTCAAATTTCAGCTTAATCTGTCCAGCGGTTTGGGCGTGTAAGCGTAACAAACAGACAGACAGACAGAGTTACTTTCACATTTATAATATTAGTATGGAAAAGTATGGAAATATGGATGATCAAATCACGCCACTTTCCATTCAATTTTCTAAATTAATTTGTAGCGGTTGTAAAAGTCTGTAATAGCAAGGCTATGTAGCATAGGTACGTGTGTTTTATAAGGTCTAGAAATAGTGACCACAAGATTGTTCATTGTTTATTGCGCGAATAATCAAACTTTTTCCATGAAGACATTATTCAATACTTTTCAAGTGCCATAAGCGTAAAATTGATAATTTCGCCTCCCTGTGGTCCCGGCCTTACTGACTCATTGCTTCTTCTGTATCTAGGGTTACCTTACAAATAAATAGCTTTCACACACATTCCATTACAATATGTATGACGACCTCTGTGGCGCAGTGGGCGAAGGTCCGCCTGTGACGCAGAAGGTTGCTGGTTCGATCCCCGGGACAAATGTTTGTATGACCTACAGATATTTGTCACGGGTCTGGGTGTTTCTATGTATAATATGTATGTATTTAGAAACAAAAAAGTATATAAGTAGTAGGTATATCAGTCATCTAGTACCCAAAACACAAGCTCTGCTTACTTTGGGGCTAGATGATGCTGTGTGATCCAGGGTTATTAAAAAAAATAAAAAAATGGTCCACACTTTTTTAAAACTCATACATTGATTACTTCTGCACAACGGTAGGTAGGCATTATTTAGGATTTGTAGGCAGATCAAGATTCTTTGAAGATGTCTAAGGGAGTAGTCAGAGGATCAATACAATATTAAGTTAAGTTTTTTTTTTCAATACAATATTGATTGTGTACAATGCAATGTACACATTTCACAGAAGTTATCAATTTACCTATAACGTGTGGTAACCCTACACAAAACACGGGAATCTGACTCATAGGGCGTATTCGGATCTTCATAGAATGTCGTTCCGATTTTTAAACAAATTGTGAAATTTTAAAGTGTGAGAATTTATTTTATTAAATGTCAGTTGGGCAATCAGGACACTTGCGAATACCTTTGTAGGTACATAAACATCATGTTTAAATGAGGTCAAAAGTTGTTGATATAAATTCTAGATGCTATGACGCGAATGGACAGAGTAAGGAATGAGTACATAAGAGGAATTGTGAAAGTTGCGCCAGTGAATGAAAAGATGAGGAGCAACAGGCTAGCATGGTATGGGCATGTAATGAGAAGGGAAGAAGGTCATGTAACTAGGAGAGTGCTTGGTATGAATGTTGATGGATTTACGAGTAGAGGTAGGCCAAAGAAAAGATGGATGGATTGTGTAAAGGATGACATGAGTAAGAAAGGAGTGAGTGTTGAGATGACGGCTGATAGAGGAGAATGGAAGAAGAACACATGTTGTGCCGACCCCACATAATGTGGGAAAAGGGCAGGAAGATGATGATGCTATATAAAAAAAATTACATTGAAATAAAATTAATGCATGTCAAAACAAGTTCATTACAATCGCAAGAATAACTCATTAGAACAGCCTATTAAGCTGAACAAAAGCTTAAAATATAAATTCATCTTAACTTTCAAGAATCAACTACACACCACGTGCAACGTATTAACAAATACTATTCTAGTTTTTAAACCAGTCTAAACAAACAATGTCTCGATTTCAAAGACCAATCCACTAAACGGCTCAGTAGATTAGTGCACAGATGTCTGTTATTAGTCTATCCAGGTGTCCAGATGCTATTGTTCGAGAGTATACCTGCAACCAAGTAATACCAACTGTGTTCGATTTTCAATTGTTTCAAAATGCCCGTGTTTTATGATTTCAAAAAGTTTTAGAACAGATGTTCGAGAATTAAAAGAGTTTGATCACTTTTCAAAGGAGGTTTGCTCACTTGTTTGTACTGAAATTGAAAAAGGTATCTAAACAAAAAAAAATTGCGTGAGATTGTTTCAATGTTCATGAAAGTTGATCAGTATTAAAATGTTTTCTTATATTGAAAAACATTAAACGTTTATTCAAATCGTTAAGAGGATGGCGCGCTTCTACTACCGTATTATTGAATTCTAAGCGATGGTCGTGTCACGACGCCGACTTGTATCATCCAATGAGTTTACATGGTCGGTTGGCAATGATGACCTATTTGCTGCAATTATGCACCTTCGATATTGTTATTATCCTCGTAACTTTGTTTATGGGTACTTTAATGCTTAGCTTTGGATAATGCAAACAAGATTTTCAGCATTCTGCGTTTGGAAACTGTAGTACGTACAGTATTCACAACCGTAAAGATTCGGCTATCTGAAGTTAGGTGCACTAAACGATTGCGCAGGTTTGGTAGAGTAAGCGAGTGAGCGAGGCAGCTATACAAGTCATCAAAAATGGGTTCTGCGCAGCTACTTCAGAGAGCTAAAGATTGGTTGTGCGTACTGTACTGACCTTCTCGTTTATGTAGGTATGCAAGGGTCATAGCATCCTCATTGGTCACAGGTTTATTTTTACGATAGAATAGACTAAAATTTCATATAGAGTATATAGTGTCATTATGAGCTGTAGGCAATACTATAGTGATTTTTTTTCTTTTTTTTTCTCTTGAGTTCATTTTTCCCTTGGAGTCTTGGATGAGTACCTATTATCTGCAATAACATTGTAGCATCACCAATATTTGCATAGCAACGTGTCGTGCCGGCAAAGCTTGTCGCACAGGAGCGGGCGTGTCGTGAGTTGACCCTATCTGCAGACCCCGATCGGCCTTAAAGGTCGCATACACTGCCGGTATACAATAAACAGGCTATCGAACCTATTGCAAGGAAATAAGGTCGCTTTTTGATTACTGGGATCGGAATGTGGAACTTTTGAAATGCTCTTTTATTCGGATGAGCATGCCAAATGATTTTTAGAAGAGGAAAGGAGTTTGCTTGGAATTTGGAATCAGTAACGTCACTATACGAAAAATGCATATTTCTATTAGCATGTAAGTAATTACAATATTTTGTAATCAAAATATTAAAGATAATAGGATTCGGATTCCATAAATCCCATCCCACTCATATAATAAAGCTGAAAGTTTGTGAGTTTGTTTAGATGTTTGGATATTTGGATGTTTGGGTAAGGATCAGGCCCAAACGACGGAACAGTTAACAATGAAATTTGGTAAGGTGAAAGGTATAACTCCAGAATAGCATATAGGCTACTTTTTATCCCGAAAAACGTTCCTGAAAACCAAAAAATATGTAAAAGGACAACGGTAATATTGCATAAAAACTTAAGCTGTTTGACACAAAGAGCACTGCTCTAAGGTTGCCATGACAACCAATAACTTTTGTTTTTTCAAAATGGCGAAGTCATTTCGTTCTTCTATGCTTTCCGCTTTCAGCAAATCCAAAAATGAATTCAGTGTTTTCATGGGTTGGATGGAACAAGGTAGTTCTATCTCTAAAATTTGTATGAGGAAACAATGCGCAGACAAAGTTGCGCCTCGGGTCCACTTGTCACTATTAATACTCGTAGTTGACCACATCACAAAATAAAATCTTCATGGTATTCAAATAAGTATCCCGTTGACACAATATGAAATCTCTAAACAAGATTCTTACCTAGCATTTTTTTTTTTTTATGATGAATGGGTCGGCTCTTGACCTCAGACTTACACAGGCAAGAGTGAGGTCTACGATGGAGCGAACTTACCCAGAAGGTGCCTATTAACTCTCTTCTTAAAAACAATAGGGTCGTAGCTCAGCGGATATAATACAGACGCTGGAAGCTGATTACAAATTTTTGCAGTGCGCATAATAAAAGAACTTTCGAAGCGCTTAGTTCTAATTAGTGGAATATCAACATATATTTATTTTTATTTATCAATAAAAAGAAAAGGGCTTTGTCGCTGAGCGACTATACCGCCCAATCAGTAACATCTTAGCTTAGTCTTCTTCTTCTTCTCTCTCACTTCACTTATGGTTTCTTCTTCTTCTTCTTTTCACTTTGACTTCACTTCAAATCTTTCCTCAAATAATTATTATATGTCACGTCAATTTGAGTCAATTGAAAAAACATGGCGGCTTGTCCTTTCAAAACTCCAATGGATGGAAATCTTTCGTCAAATGAGAAATCCTCCTGAATACTCCCCCATTCCATTTGCCAAATCTCCTGTTACACGTATCCAAAGCTTCATTAGTAAAATGCCACCGAAATTATATAATACCCAGTAAAACACGAGAAAACTAAATAAAATAGCAGAGCCACTAGCTCCTTCAAAAATGGCGAAAGAAGTCCTTTCTTACCTAGCATACCTAACTAACCCGTCCGAGTAGGTTCGTAGGTTCAATACCACTTTCAGCGAGGTCTGATGCTTATTGATATCCAACACAATTATCACATTCCATTGAATGCCTAAATCCGTGAAGGAAGCATTCGTGGCGCTACTCAGAAACAGTGCCTAAATTTTAAGTTCAAATTATATTCTTATTTTTCTCTTTTTAGTGTGTAGAAGGTTCTTCTGTTTGTGTTCTGTGAAGTCGGTTCAATTTTTTGTTTCAAAAATTTTTTTTTTTCACTTTTTAGTGTAAGTAAATAAATACTGTGTAAATAAAAGTGTATGTGTAAATAATATAGTAAGCTACGAGTACATTAAGACTTTGCTTATCGTAGCTTAAGTAGGAAAGGATAAGAGAAGTCATGGGCAGACCTACTAAAGGACACACCGGAGTTCAGCAAGGGGGAAAACTATCAATCCATAAGGAAAAGAAAATATTTTGGACTACCTCGGGTGTAATACCCTTTCAAACTATTTAATGTTTGCCTCGGATTGTGAGTCAGGATGTGTTGTGTAGTGAGAATGAGGTTTTTTGAATGTTACGGGAAAACTGTCAATCCCTCAGGAAAAAAAATATATGGTGTCACCTTGAGCATACCTCTTTCTAACAAAAAAAAAATTTAGGAAATCGGGCCACAATTTTCTTAAAGTTCAGTGATTGTTTTAGTTTTACGGGAAAACTATTAATCCCTCAGGAATAAAATTTATATGGGACCACTATAATCGGTCCACAACTGACGGAAATATCGGTGAACATACATAAAAAAAAAAAAAAAACATACATACAGCCGAACATATAACCTCCTCCTTTTTTTGAAGTCGGTTAAAAAAGCGTTCTATGTACGAGTATTTAAAGATTGTTTTTCTAGGGACAGTTTTTTAGTTAGACTTGGTCTAAACTCGGCTCATTTTCTTGTAATAAGCCCCATTATGTTCGGTCCTGCGCTTTCATAGCCAAATTGAAAATGTCATCCGACCATCGAGTATAGTTTATTGTTTAAATTAATTAAATCCTTCTTGATGTTTCACATTAGGCCTCCAGCGAGGGGCGAAGGGACCAAATTCCAATAGAGCTGCCTTCACCTGACCTAGCTATTTATGCACTGTTTACAAAACACGCCATCGACTCTAAACGATCGGAGAAGTTTATAATGAGGCAAAATGCGCACAACTCTAGATGTCCTGGACCCGACGAGTCGCGCTGATTTAGGATAATTTTGTAATTAGAGTAACTTAGAATACTAGTTTTGAACACATAGAATAGTTGTAAGTCATGTTCATTTTCGTTTATTCAAGTTTGTACTTATTAATTACATAGATCTAAGTTCATAGAATAGAACTAACTAGAACATTGCTCTAGAAAATAGCTTTAGAAAAGGATAAATGTATAAGCAGAGCGAGATAGAGCATAGTTTTAGACAGAGAGAACAGTTTTTAGACAGAGATAGCTATAGTTCTAGAAAGATGTGGATAGTTCTAGAAAGGAATTAGATAGGGATGCATAGAGCATTAGACAGGGATAGATAGACTGAAAATTGGTATAAATATTGTGCGAATTGTAGCGACTGCAGTTCAGTCCAGTCAGAGCAGTCGAGCTTAAATAGTTGAAGAAAGAAATAAAGAAGCAAGAAGAACAATTGGCTTTCATTGGAAGAAACCTAGGAGAGGAAAACACATACAGTCCACAATAGTGTCTGGTCCTGTCGAGACGGATCGCGGAGAAGCAAGGATCTGCGACTACAGCACCCGCCGCATTGAAGAAATCGTTCTACGATGGTGGTGACCAGGAGCCAAGCGGATGCGACGGAGCGACGTGACGCTGAAGATGAAGCAAGTCGGCAAGCTACCGCCGAACTGGAGGCCATCGTACAAGAACGAAGACGAAGACTATCTAAGGAACCGCCTGCATCACCCAGCACACGGGTAACCAGTCGCCACCCAGACATAGGGCCCGCGACGGAGGACACCCACGCCGGCTTGGAACGTCACAGGGGATTGAGAAGAGTATCTCCCGCCCGGACAGCTCGATCGATGCAATCGAATGGAAGCACCGCTGCGAGGGCACGGATGGCGGAACTAGCGGCTGAAGAGAAGCTGGCTGAACTGAAGAGGAAGGAACTGCAGATCGAGGCGGAGCTGGTGAGGAAGAGACTAGCTGCTGATCTCGCAGTCCTGGAGGATGAAGAAAGAAGCATCCATGGGGAGGACCTGCCAGAACAAACCGAACGAGTCCAGGAATGGCTTCAAACGACATCTGGAGAGAAGAGCGACACCTACACGAGAACGGAGAAGAACATCAGATTCAACGTCCGGGACGCACCCACGACGCCGGCCAAGGGGAGAAACAACGCCAACGTGGAAGCGCTCGCCGACGCCATAGAGAAGCTCGCAAGACCTAGGATGAAGTGTCAGGACCTGCACGCCTTCTCGGGGTCTCCGAACGAGTGGTTGCCGTTCAAAGCCGCATTTCTCGACTCTACAAGGACCTATAAGCTTACGCCGGCAGAGAACCTCCAGAGGCTAAGAAGTAGCCTGAAGGGTGAAGCTAGGGAACTAGTAGCTTCACTTCTCTACACTGCAAGCGATCCAGACGTAATCATCAGGACTTTGGAACAATGCTTTGGAAGACCGGAGATCATCGTCGACAGAGCCATTGAAGACCTGCGAAGATTACCGAAACCTGGACCATCTGCAATAGAACTGAACTCATTCGCCGTCAAGCTTCAGAACGTAGTCTGCGTGTTGAACCACATCGGGAACCGAGGCTACCTGTACAACCCGACGCTGGCCAGAGATACATTGGACAAGCTGAGCCCACACATTCGCTCAAGATGGTGTGACTACGCAAGTGAGAAAGGATCGATCGAGCCAGAGATCGTACTGCTGTCACAATTCCTCATGCGCGAAGCGGATCGAGCCCTGCGATACAGCTATGCACCACTGACTACCAGCAAGAAGGAGTACACGCCGAAACCGAGCACAGCATTCAAGAAGAAGACGAACGCCGTGTTCAACACAACCGAAGAACTCTCTGAAGCCGAAGACAAATGCTCATGCTGCGAGAAGGCACACAAGCTGACGGATTGCCCCAAATACAAAGGAATGACAATCGACGAGCGATGGGAACATGTGAGGAAGAACAAGCTGTGCTTCAAGTGCATAGTGAAGAAACACCGACGCTTCAGCTGCAAGGCACCAGCGTGTGGGGTCAACCAATGTCCGCGAAGACATCATCAAACTCTGCATCAAGAGAAGAAAGAAGACTGTTCAAGCTCAACCGAAGCCGTCATGACAGTGGCCACAGCTGCCCCATGCAACAGGGCAGTGCTGTTGAAGATGTGCCCAGTCACCGTCGTCGGTCCACGGGGGGAGACCGATACCCTCGCCCTCTTGGATGAAGGAGCCACAGTCACTCTGATTGATGAAGAACTGGCACGAAGAATCGGAGCAGAGGGACCTTCACTGCCACTGCGAATGCGCGGAGTCAACACTACGCAGCACGAGAATGAAAGCCGACTTGTCACCGTGCAACTGAAGAGTAAGAATAACAAGTTGCACCCACTTCGAGCACGTACCATCAAGAACATGAAGCTGCTGCAACAGTCAATTCCTGAATCACTGCTGGATCAAGACCACTTGAGAGACCTACAACGGGATGAAGTTTGCTACGGGTCATCGCATCCTGGGATCCTGATTGGAGCCGACCATTGGGAGTACATAGTCTCACAAGAGCTACGAGTGGGGAAAACGAACCAACCAGCAGCCTCAAGAACACAACTGGGATGGGTCATCCATGGAACTGTGCCACGAAGCATCATCGCGAACCAAAGCAGCGTGCTACATATCTACACTCCTGAAGCCATTGAGAGGCAGAACCAGGAACTGCACGAGCTGATAGAAAAGCATTTCAGCATCGAAGCAGTTGGGATCAATCAGAGACCACGTGCGAATGAACAAGATCTCCAGGCTGTGAAGATCGTCGAGCAGACAATTAAGAAGATAGACCAAGGATATGAAGTTGGTCTTCCATGGAGGAAGGAAGACACGAAGCTACCCCAGAGCTACAATATGGCACTTCGTCGTCTTCGTAGCATCGAAAAGAAGATGGACGCTGACCCAGTCTTCGCCGAAGAATATACGAAACAAATAGAGAACCTGCTACAGAAGAAGTATGCTGAACCATGCGATGGATCGGAGGAGTCTAGCACCGTCTGCTGGTACTTGCCTCACTTCGCAGTACGCAACCCCAACAAGCCCGGGAAAGTAAGGCTTGTCTTCGATGCAGCAGCGAAGAGCCACGGAGTCAGCCTGAATGACCATCTGCTGGAGGGACCCGACCTCTTGATGTCCCTGCCAGGCATCCTGTACAGATTCCGGGAGAAACAAGTTGCGATTACGGCTGACATACAGGAAATGTTTCTCCAGGTCAAGATTCGTCGAGAAGACCAGCCAGCACAACAATTCCTGTGGAGAGGCAACGAACTAGAAAAGACTCCTGCGAAATTTAAGATGACAAGCATGATATTCGGCGCGGCGAGTTCTCCATTCATGGCGCACTTCATACGAGATCACAACGCGAGGATATATGCTCACACTCACCCTCTTGCCTGCGAAGCCATCACCAGAAGCCACTATATGGACGATTTGGTAGCGAGCTACGATGACAACGTGGAGGCACAACGAGCGGTCACAGAACTACGCACAGTACACGCGGTTGCTGGGTTCACGCTGAGAGGATGGAACAGCAATGAGAGCTGCGTACTGGAAGGCGTACCGGCTGAACTACGCGCTACGACACCAACGCAATTCGACGGGAAGGGATCAGAGAATAAGATCCTCGGACTCTACTGGAACGCCGAACGAGATGAGCTTGGATTCAACACTTCCATGAACAGAGTTCCCGCCGAAGTACGAGCACGGGTCCGCGCGCCGACGAAAAGGGAAGCTCTCAGCGCGGTCATGTCCATATATGATCCGCTTGGGCTTCTGAGCCATTACACGATACGAGCTAAGATCGTGCTGCAGAATCTATGGCGCATCAAGATGTCCTGGGATGAACCAATTCCAGAAGAAGAAAACAGGCTGTTTTCCGCGTGGCTGGAACAATTGAACGACTTGTCCTGTCTTCGGTTGGAGCGACACTACGCAATTCAAGAACACAGCAACCTGGAGCTACACGTGCTATGCGACGCCAGCGAACAGGCCTACTCTGCCGTGGCGTACTGGCGGAGCACGGCGCCCGACGGAAGCTTCAGTGTTCGGCTTATCGCTGCCAAGTCCAAGGTCGCCCCGAAGCAGACACAAACTATACCACGCCTGGAACTACAAGCAGCAGTCATCGGAGCAAAGTTGGCCGACGCTATCAAGAAAGAACATCGTGTTGAAGTCAAGAGAACAATCTACTGGAGTGATTCAATGACGGTCATACATTGGATACGGCACGATGCTAAGAGATACACGCCCTACGTCGCCCATCGTCTGGGGGAGCTGTCCGAACTTACCCAGAAAGAAGACTGGAGATGGGTGCCGACCGGCGAGAATACGGCAGACGACGCAACAAGGCTGACGAACACACGCATAACAGCAGAAGATCGATGGTTCCGAGGGCCGGACTTCCTACACCGCCCAGAGCACGAGTGGCCGAAGGAGGCGTCCGACAGCGACCATGAGGAAGAAGTTCTGCATACCCGAGTGGAAGAAGACAAGACGGAGAATGAATGGCTGCCAGATCCATCACACTTCTCCAAGTACGAGACGCTAGTGAGAGCTACAGCACGAGTACTTTTCTTCATCGAGAAATGTCGACGACGTGCCATGAACCTGGAGCATCGACATATTGAAGAGGCGGAGCGTGCGCTTATTCGACGTGCACAGAAAGAGAGCTTTTCCGACGAGTTGCATCGAATAAAAACGTCTCGTCCAATCACGAAATCGAGTCGTCTGTTCCGATTGGACCCGATTTTAGAAGATGGAATCCTCCGAGTACGAGGACGAATTGGAGCTGCCGACGCACCGATCGAGATGAAGCGGCCCGAGAACACTGCGCAGCAGGTCACGCTAACAGGGAGCGCGTGACTAACGACTTGAGACATAAATATTGGGTGATACATCTGCGACCGACAGTACGTGGCATCGAGAGGGAATGCAGACTCTGCCAAGTACGGAAGATGAAACCTCAACCACCAGCCGATGGGAGTTGTCGAGTGCACCTACGAGGACCAGACGGAGGCGTACGAGTGGCGGATGTCCGAACAAGGACTGGCGTCTTCAAGCGGCCGACTAGCAAACTCGTCGTGTTGGTGAAAGAAGAGGCTACGCGAGCTGCGCCGGGGGGAGGATGTCCTGGACCCGACGAGTCGCGCTGATTTAGGATAATTTTGTAATTAGAGTAACTTAGAATACTAGTTTTGAACACATAGAATAGTTGTAAGTCATGTTCATTTTCGTTTATTCAAGTTTGTACTTATTAATTACATAGATCTAAGTTCATAGAATAGAACTAACTAGAACATTGCTCTAGAAAATAGCTTTAGAAAAGGATAAATGTATAAGCAGAGCGAGATAGAGCATAGTTTTAGACAGAGAGAACAGTTTTTAGACAGAGATAGCTATAGCTCTAGAAAGATGTGGATAGTTCTAGAAAGGAATTAGATAGGGATGCATAGAGCATTAGACAGGGATAGATAGACTGAAAATTGGTATAAATATTGTGCGAATTGTAGCGACTGCAGTTCAGTCCAGTCAGAGCAGTCGAGCTTAAATAGTTGAAGAAAGAAATAAAGAAGCAAGAAGAACAATTGGCTTTCATTGGAAGAAACCTAGGAGAGGAAAACACATACAGTCCACAATACTAGAGTTAATTGGGTAGCTTCTATTTTTTTGAAAATGGAATGCTAGAATGAAAATGCATCGATTGCTACGATTCCATTTTTGAATATTTCTTATTTTAGTAAGTTTTTTGTTGTACTGATAGAAATATTAGATTTAAAAAAAATAGGGATTTATTTAGTCATTTTTGAAGTTGAACAAAATTCATAATTCAAATGCTTCGTCGCCTCGGCCAAAAACATTACTTACATAAAATAAGAATGTTGTCTGTTATATAAATAGGTGAAGAACCTACTTTGTATAAAATATGACTTCGGAAACTGACAGTTAATTCAAGTCCAATAAAAATCAAATTATAATAGTAATTCGTAAGTCAATGAGATAGGAACAGATTATAATAAATATTTCCTGCCTAGCTTCGATTACCAGAAACAAGTTTTGAGTTTACACTGGTAACACCGGTATGCAGTTAACATACTCCATTTATGATTGGCTGTGTTTTATGAAACTGACTGTGAAAAAAGTTCCATCAACATTTAAAATTTGGAACACTTTTTTTTTAAAATAAAAAAAATATGAGGTTTTCCAATGTATGAAGTTTTACCGCGAATAGTTTAAAATTGGAACGTCTGGAAGCTCATAACTAGAGCAATAATTACCGTTGAGTTCTCCCAATGATCCCTTCACACCTACCAGGTAAGGGCCAGATGTCGGACATTATAAATCTTTCTGCTATTGTCTATGGCCGGTTTTAGACATTAACTGGACACATGCCAGTCCGCTCTGAACAGATGGCGAGTCGTAGCATCTATAGGATGGTGGGATGACTTTTGTAAATTACTTTATAGTAAGATATTTAAATAAACAAAAAAAAATAACTTAAGGATGAGATATATAAATAAAGGTACCTAAGTATAGTTTTTATTATTGTGTTGTTTTCAAATAAAATAATTTAGTTAAGTACCTATTTTAAGTAAGTAATAAAATTAGTTTAGTTACTAAAACTAATTCCTATTTTCATAGGAAAAGGCTCACGCTGTTTTAGTTAGGTACATTAATTATATAAAGCTTTATTAACCCCTCCCACCGCGGTGACATAATGAAAACTAACGGCCATGTTTTTTCATTTCAAAGTATCTTAACAATTTTATCAGCCACATTTCTTTAGAATCCGTTAAATCAATTCTAAATTCATATTCATTCAATGCATTCCATTGAAGATCGTTTGAAGTATTCAAATAAATAAATTAAAGCTCTTGTTAATTGTTGTTAGAAAGATTCCTAAAAAAAAACATACATACAGCCGAAGTTTAAGCCGAAGTTTTTTTTATGTTTTAGCCTAAGTTTAGATCTAAGATTTGTTGCCCTGGTTCTTCACGGTATTGGTCGCGAAGGAACAGGAGTAGAATCACCTAGTTTTAAGACGTTTCAAAGTGATCCCAGCGGTCCTACTGAATAAATGATTTTTGACTTTGACTTTGACTTCAAACATATAACTTTCTCCTTTTTTTGAAGTTGGTTAAAAATAGTGAAAAATGTAGTGATGAGGATTGGGAAATACATGTCGAGAAGGCTTTCGCAGAAAAGTAGATAGGATGAAAAAATACTTTTATCTAATCATTATGTGCGAGGTCAATTCTGTAGAACGGATGGATGATTAGTTGTCAGGCGCGCAAACATAATAACACCTAATGATGAATGATATTTTTTTATAAAAAAAAAACAAAAAACATTACTTATAAAAAAAACTAAAATTAAAAAACACATGGTTTCACACTGTTATTTAGGTAAGCCAACCGAATTCTAATCTCACCGCTTCAAACAAAGCGAACGAAAACACCAAACATTATCCGAAGTAACTGTAATTGAATCTGCGCTGACCCACTATCGTATGTTAACCAGAGACAAACAGACGACAGGTTACAAAACTTAGCACTATGTAATTTGATTTTCAGTTGTTAGCAGTTACGTATTTGGTCCAATTAAAGATTTTGTTTTGTTTACGTGTTCACAAGTTAATTTATTTGAAAGCCGTTTGGTAGATGTAGATACCATCTTTATACAGGGTGTAAAAAGACGTCTACCGAAGCTGGAAAGTGGTAGGTACAGCATCCCAACACACAACTAAATCCAAAAGGATTTTCCGAAAAAATCATTATATCCGGAGAAAACAGCGTTTGAAGATTACTGTTTGCGTATGTTATGTACTGGGTGCTTTGTTTTACATAGATTGCTGGATTTTGAGTTTTAACTGTTTTTTTCTTTTACTAATGAAATGATTAGGAAGGCATGGTCTTATTATGTTGTACTAGTAGTAAATAACCGAAAATAACATAAAATGACGTAGCTAAGTAAAACAAAACATTTTTTTCGCTAAATATGTTTATAATCATGGTCTGATTGCAACATCTCAGTTTCCGGTAGTAGTCTTTTTACACCCTGTATAGTAAATTCTATTGTCACCAAGTAGTTATATGTACTCGTAAAACTAGCACTCAATTTTATTATAAGTATTTTAATCATAATTTTATTAACTAAAAATATAAACACGCGAGGACGTTTACCCATTAAAATCTAAAGCCATAGAAGTCCTCCTTTAATTTTAAGTAAGTTATAATATTTTTTAAGATGATGTAATAATAAATTGTTGTTTATATATTTGTTATTTTTATGTTATTGTAGACACCGGTGCCTAACGGCCTTTTTTGGCATTTTAAATTTAATAGTAATATCATTTTATGCGGACTAACACCTTGATATGTTATAATATATTTTTATATCATTTTTATTTTAGTTGAAATCTATTTTTAGTTTATAAAATCGTTTTTACGTTCATTATTAAATGCATGGGCAGCTATGGGTCACCAAGTCACTTTACATAGACACGGCATCATCGTTGAGTCGTGATGCGGAAGGGGAGAATGCAAAAATACTCTTTTCCCTTTCCAATTTGATGAATGGGTCGGCTCTTGACCTCGAAACTTACACAGGCAAGAGTGAGTTCTACGATGGAGCGAGCCTACCCAGAAGGTGCCTATTAACTCTCTTAAAAACAACAGGGTCGTAGCTCAGCGGAAATACAGACGCTGGAAGCTGATTCCAAATTTTTGCAGTGCGCATAATAAAAGAACTTTCGAAGCGCTTAGTTCTAATAAGTGGAATATCAACCAGGTGAGGATGATAATCAGCTGTGCGTCTGAAGTCCCAATAAAAGAACGGTGAAGGCGGAATAAGGACTCTTACCTGGGTATGAACGCTACTCCTCCTCAGTCCTCATAAGAGACAAGTGGGACAATCCGGAATAACCCTTTCCAAGCTACGATGTGTCGCGTCACGCCGACCCTAGCATATTCTTAGACATAGAACATAGAAATACGACTCGAAATGTCAGCTCCACATTTTTATGATAATACCACCATCAAAGGTCGTGTTATTGTTTATCAATTACATATCTATTTTTGTCACTGGAAACGTGTGATATAATTTATCGATTTAATTGAGTATTATTTTTGTAATAGTAGCAGGAATGGGCTTAAGTTTTATAATTAAAATTTGCTAAACTATTTAACTTCACGATAGGTTTTTTCTATTTTTATTATGACTGTTTTTTTTTTCGCTAATCCACTAAATATAGTAAAAAAGTATTTATAGGATTAATTTCATTCACGTACAAAAATATTATCAAAGGGCAATTTATTTACCTGATCTGCACCTTTATCCTTATTTATTTAAAGAAAAAAAATTGGTAGATAGTAAGAATGAAAATAATTATAATTACGTTTTAATACTAAAAAGAAAACAGACTTCAATGTTTGACTCGAAACGCGGTGTGACTCAGGGCGTCAAGCTGTCGATTCGATTTCTATTTGTGACATGGCTAGGAGGGAAGGTGTTTAGAGTTTTAAAGGGAAACTATCAATCCCTCAGGAATAACATTTATATGGGACCACCTCTGAAGTATACCCTTTCAAACATAAAAAGAATTTTGCAAATCGGTCAACAAATGGCGGAACAATCGCGTAACAAGATACAAAAAAAAAAAAACATACAGACGAATTGAGAACCTCCTTTTTTTAAGTCGGTTGATAAGATGACATTATGCTTCAAAATTAGAACAAATAACATCACGAAATAAATATCTTCATCATCATCATCCGCAGCCTTTTTCATCCCACTGCTGGGTATCGGCCTCTCTTCGCTTGTGCCAACCTTCCCTATTGGTATTTTAGAGTTTTTATATATTCAGGTACTTAGAAGTAAACTGTCTTAATTTGATGCTGCCTGCTGCGCAGATGCACTGTCAAGCGAACCGATTGGATCACGACATATGACGCCTTGATGTTTTTAATTACAAAAAAGATTAACGAACAGATATCACCTGCCGATGCCAAGGTGTAGATTCCCCTAAATTCCCCCTTTCACTCAAGCCATTCATAATTCCTTTAATTACATAACCGTTTAGATTAAACACGAGAAGACGATACGTCAGAAAAAGCGGGAAAATTCTTGATGACAGTTAAGATGGCTGTATGACCGAATGACCGGTGACCACTAAAATTAAAAAAAAATAGGCCATGACGAAATACCACTTTTTCAACATTATTTTAGAGACGACATTTCCTTGACACGATGTTATAGAAATAGCTCAATATTTCTTTAATAACAGTACAAATTGCTACTGGTAGCACCATATAAGTAGATTCTAGTATATTTTTCTTAATTAAAATAATTATGTCTACGTGCGTATCGTTTAAATGCTTTAGATTTTAATCTGGAAATGCTTATTGCAATTTTTTATGACTAATTTAATTTATATGTTAGATACGTGATTTGTATCTGTATGGGGTTGGGGTAAATTGACAAATAAATACCTAAAAGACATCACTTTTACCCTTCATTCTACCCACTTCATTCTAATTTTTTTACAATCTTGGCCCTAAGCATTCGTGAAGTTAGTAATTTAATTTTAATGCGCAATATTGGTTATTGCGCATTTCGCAAAATTGCGCAATTATGTACGAAAAGGGTTATTTTCAATTTTATATAAACTTCACGAATGCCTAGATCCGTTGAGCGAGTAGATTGATGTTACTGATACGATCGCTAATAAATCTTCTTTAACAAATAAAATAAACAATATCGACAGATGTACTGGTCCGAAAACAATTGCCAACAGGAATAAAACAAAGTTTATGTTGCGATACACATGGCCTGCCTATGTGGGTTACGTTCAAATGTTAGACTTAATATGGACTATTTGGAAAAAAAAGTACGTGAGTACCGCGGAACACTAGGTTGGAACTAAGTTTGTACATTAGACATTTTGCGCACCTTTTCGCACTCTGCGCATCTTTTTTTTGCGCACTAGGTACTATACGCACCAATTTGCACAATTTGTGAAGTTATCAACGAAATCATGTTTTTTGCTTCTCAAGGCCCAAGCGTCAAGGCCCGCGATACCGAAGAGATTGACTCAATTTTACAACTAAATAAATATAATCAAAAAAAACTGAACCGGTAAAATTTTAACTGTCAGAAAAATTCTTAAAGCGTATTCAAAACGGTTAAAATGATTCATAACAATTTTCGGAAATTGCAATCCAAACCAAATTAAAATTTCACACACTGTCCTAACTAAATTATATTTAATATGAAATATATATGATTTTAATTTTAATAATATACGATAGGAAATCGTTTATAATAATTAAATCACATACTTGATATTTATTACAAGTTTTTGTTCAAACAAATAAGTAAATGGATATGTTTGACGACCTCTGTGGCGCATTGGGCGAAGGTCCGCCTGCGACGCAGAAGGTTGCGGGTTCGATCCCCGCCGCGGGACAAATGTTTGTATGACCTACAGATATTTGTCTCGGGTCTGGGTTTCTATGTATAATATGTATGTATTTACAAACAAAAAAGTATATAAGTAGTTTATCAGTCATCTAGTACCCATAACACAAGCTCTGCTTACTTTGGGGCTAGATGATGCTGTGTGTAAAGTCCAGCGTTATTTATTTATTTATTTATTATGTAGATTGTAGGTACTTTATATCTTAATCGGATTAGCATTTTTCTAATAGATCTTTTATGATAAGGTGTTTTGAGTGAAGGAAATTTTAATAGGACCTTATGAGATATTTTTCATTATTAACATATCGTAAGTAGGTAGGTATAGGCATAATGATTTTCAAGGTGAACAGACGTTCCACCTATCGCAGCGCAGCTACATCATGAATGAGCTAAGTTATACAAGAAGCAACAATTACTTGAAAGGATAGTCTTTGTCGATTTTCTCGGGATTTTCATAACAAAACAAAAAAAAACCATTACATGAATATTTTTAAATTTATTTTTTGAACCCAATCCCTAAAATGAAAGACCCTATATTAAGTACTTAAAAAATAACATGCATTGGGAAACTAAAAACTTATCCACACTAACTCTTCATCGTCTTGAATCATCAACAGCTGTTCTTAAGACAATGTCCAATCACAACACTGTAAATCTTTAATTAGGACTCGTACTCTCTCCTAACCTATATTCTGAACTTACCTAACGTAATGACGTCATTGATCGTGACGATTAAAAACGTTACGTCAATCGTAAAAGTTTTATTTATTTCTCATCCAGTTACAGTGCGCCCAACGGATCTAGGAATTCGTGAAGTTAGCCGTTTGTCTGCGCAGTGAACGCTTTTTCATACAAAATTGTGTTCTGCGCAGACAAACGGCTAACTTCACGAATGCCTAGATTCGTTGGGCGTACTGTACCTTCACTAACATTTAGTAAGTAATAAAAAGTGATCTACGAGTACATACTTACACTATAAATGATTTTTATAATAGCTTTTTTATAAAGCTTTAATCATTTTTACACTAAAATAAAAATAGATTTTAATAGGTAGAAAAAAATGCGTGTAAGATTTTAAAATTGGAATCCTAAAAAACATAAACTTTAAAATTATTGAACTATGTAATAAGTAGGTACAGTGCGCCCAACGGATCTAGGCATTCGTGAAGTTAGCCGTTTGTCTGCGCAATGAACGCTTTTTCATACAAAATTGTGTTCTGCGCAGACAAACGGCTAACTTAGATCCGTTGGGCGAACTGTACCTAATTCATTTGATATTAGAACATGAAAATTTTATTATTTCGTTTGCTTCGTTTCTTTAGAAATGAAATTCTCTTAAATGATAGTCTGACAAAGTTTCAAAACAACATTGGCTGTTAAAAAAGCTAAAAGTAATGCTTACGATAGGAACAGATGCAGGCATACGGGAGAAGTCGTCTTATCACAAGCACCTAACGGGTTTCGACACATCTGCTGATCTGTTGTCCCATGGCGCAAGTCAAGAACGAGCAAAGAGTTTCAAATTTTTTTTTTTTTTTTTTACTTTTCACACAACATCATCTAGCCCCAAAGTAAGCAGAGCTTGTGTTATGGGTACTAGATGACTGATAAACTACTTATATACTTTTTTGTTTGTAAATACATACATATTATACATAGAAACACCCAGACTCGAGACAAATATCTGTAGGTCATACAAACATTTGTCCCGCGGCGGGCATCGAACCCGCAACCTTCTGCGTCGCAGGTGGACCTTCGCCCACTGCGCCACAGAGGTCGTCCTCAAATTCAAAAGAGGTATTTTGGCAGAATGATCTAGAAGATCAAAGTATAGAATACAATGAAATGATTCTCTATAGACATTATAAAGTGATTTGATGGAATCTTTTGAGACATGCTGCTTATTATAAAAACGTAAAACCTTGGTTGAACCCCATGTTGACACATGTCAAAACAAAACTGTTACCACAAAAAAGCGTTCTATGTACGAGTATTTAAAGATCGTTTTTCTAGGGACAGTTTTTTAGTTAGACTTGGTCTAAACTCGGCTCATTTTCTTGTAATAAGCCCCAATGTACTTTTTCTATTATTACAGCAGTAGCCTAGGTATTATTTGATATTTTTTTGTCAGAAAACCAAATTACACAAAGCATTTTTCAAGCGATTTATTGGCTTTTAAAGTCCATTGCATTTTTACTTGGGCCAATCTAAAATGTCCATCTCCACTGGCTTCGGGATCATACAAGGTGTTTTGCAGTTTCGGCGACAAGTAGGTACGAGAAAGGTGCGTTCAAAAACTTAATTATATCGTCTGTGGGAACGTGGAAAGGATGTGGGTGGGAATGACATGTGTACGAGAATAATGAGAAATCGGAAGGTGTACAGTTATAGTGACTTCCTTGTGTGCAAGTGAATCGAACTTTTAAAGATGGAAGCGGAAGATTCTAGTAACTGTGTGATTTTGGTGTTTTTTCTGTGGGAAAAATGTTTGCAACAAAAATCAATACTATTACGGACTGAGTGGAACGATTGATTGTAAGATTTGGATGGTAATGGAGGACACTTTTGACAAGCAATGGGATAATACCTAGGTTAAACAAACTAGCAATTTTAGAAAAACTAAGTTACTACATATTTACTATTTACAAAATACAACAGGATTAGTCAAGCTATCTAAGGATCGTTAGAAACGATCTATAGATAGCTCAACTGATCCTGGTCACTGTCAGTCGTTTATTTTAGAGTAATGTCATAAATTCATTATCTTGATCTTAAATGTTAAGGTAATGTTGGTTCTATGCAAGAATAAAAATACTTTAGAAATTAATAAAATAATTTATTTCGACATAATTTATTGACATTATTTACAAGTATTGTAAGTTGCTTACTTGAAATAGAGGAAATTAATGACATAAGTAGTGCAAGTAAATTGTGTAATTCGTTGTAGAATATTCATTTTGAGTTCAAAACCGAGCTATCTCCATCGAACTCTCATCTGCTGTATGCAAACAATTCAATCACGCTCGCAACCATCTGTCTGTCGATGAAACTTGATAAATTGCCTACAAACGACGTCAAAATAGTCAAAAAACAACTAAAAAACCAAGCACATGCGACACTAATCACTTACTGCCGATTTTTAAGAACGGATGTATGGAGCGAACGGAAATTGGCACCTTTTTGTACCCGCCAACTAATTTAAAGATATGAATTCTATCACTCTTATTTCTCCAAAATAGCGTTCAAATTTGAAAGTTGCGTTCGAATCTGGGTGAAATAGAATTCGGCGTTCGAATTTCAAAATTAAAAAATGTTAAAAAGTTCTTTCCTTAGTAAGTAGGTCAAGTTTTTGCTATCAATTTTATGCAGATGTGTGGTTTGAAAGACGCGTTGTGAGCAGCAGATGTACGGTAGACCTTGAAGACGTTTGTCAGAAAAAATAAAACACCTTTGCTAGTCTATCTCGTGTTTTTTGCTTTCGAAATGTGCGCATCAAGGCCGACTAAAAATCAGTTTCACAGAATCAAAAATTGTTGGTATCAAAAAAACATTAATATATAGGTACGTATAACAATGTTTAAATGGTAGCCTCATTTTTGGGTTCTAAATAGACGTTTGACCGTATCAATTTTATTCGTAAGCCGATTTAAGTTTTCACTTAATTTATCATTACTTAATTAACTTAATTTAGTTTTTTTTGCATTGTTGCATAATGATTTTTAAGGGGTACACCAATCGCAGCGCAGCTACATCATGAATGGACTAAGTTATACAAGAAGCAACAATCAATTGAAAGGATAGTCTTTATCGATTTTCTCAGGATTTTCATTCAACAAAAAAAAATCATTACATAAATATTTTTTAATATATTTTTTGAACCCTATTCCTGAATAAAGTTATTTAAAATGAAAGACCCTATATTTCGAATGATTTGGAAGTTGGCACCAACTTCAAATTATGATAAAAATTTATACGCAAATTATTGGTTCCTGGCCGGATGATCTTATTACAAAGCCGTTAAACTTGACTTTATTACTTCGACTCCTCGCAGGCAACAGCAGTACCTACCTAAGGGATATTGACATCACTATTAATTACAAAAATAAGAATAATATAATAATAATAATAATAAAGATTGAAATTGAATCAAGACTTGCATAAGACCGAAATAATTTACCAAAACAATGTAAAGTAATAAAAAAGTTTTTGTGAAAAACTTTTTTATAAAATGTATAATAAGTATTAAATGTTTTATTGATATAATAATTGATTATTAATAATAGAATATACGAATTTAGCAAACTAGAATAATAACGTATAATTATGCAATATTCTTATTTATAATCTCCGTCTCATCCTTATAATTCAAGGCCACAAGATGAATAAAAAAAGTCCACATACGTTTACACGTAACGGGTCAATTAAATTATCAAGTTGACTTTTCCTTTGGGCTATGAGTCTTGAGCCACGCGTCCGAAGATACCCGACAAAAGCCGAAACTTATCGAAGATGCTACCAAAACAAACATACGCCTACACAAGTTACGACCTTTTGCCTTGGTCGTAAAGTGTATTTTTGGATGTTTTAGTAGTGAAGCCTCGAAGGTATAGTCAAGCAGATGTGTTGCATACAGTTTTCGAAGTAACCTTTATGTCTTTTTTTCTTAAGAAAGGCATGTGATGAGACGCCAGGTAAAGCATGATACAGCTGTCTATGTTTTGGTCAGTACTTACTTACATCTCTTTCTTGGTATGTACAATGTTCTCTTATACACCTCTATTTTTTAATTATCAACCTATTTTTATTAACCAAAAAAAATTTAAACATAGTCTCGGTGTTACTGATCAAAGAGTCAGACATGGATTTATGATAGCTACTGCGGTTTTACTGACTGGGGATGATGCGAGAGCATAGTTTGAAAGAGAATGCGTACGCGATTGTGGTCTGTAGTACTTTGTACAGTTTTCATAAAATGTTGTTCGTATTTAGTTGACTACAATCCTCGATAACTCTGTGATAGTTAAATAAAAATCTGACCATGCCATTATCATTTTCTGAGTCTACCGTCCTTAATTTTTTTAGTAGTCATAAAATAGCGGTGTATAAATTACCTAGTTATTTATTACGACGACCTCTGTGGCGCAGTGGGCGTAGGTCCGCCTGCGACGCAGAAGGTTGTGGGTTCGATCCCCGCCGCGGGACTAATGTTTGTATGACCTACAGATATTTGTTTCGGGTCTGGGTGTTTCTATGTATAATATGTATGTATTAACAAACAAAAAAAAGTATATTATGTAGTTTATCAGTCATCTATTACCCATATCACAAGCTCTGCTTACTTTGGGGCTAGATGATGCTGTGTGAAAAGTCCAGCATTATTTATTATTACCTACAAGTTTTACTAATAGCGGAAGTAATAGGTATATAATAAAATTGCAAGCTTAGTACCTAACTATTACCTAACTTCCTTTAAAGGCAACATCTGGAAGAACGAATACCTATTTAAGTACAATCTGGAGAATACAGGGTGTAAAAAGACTGCTACCGAAAACTGAGGGATTGCAATCAGACCATGATTCTGAACATATTTATCGAAAAAAAAACTCAAAAAAATGTTTGACTTAGCTACGTCATTTTATTTTATTTTCTAGTTTTTTGCTACAAGTAAAACATAATAAGTCCATACATACCTAATCATTTCATTTATAAAAGAAAAAAACAATTAGAACTCAAAATCCAGCAATCTACGTATAAAAACGCGCCCAGTACATACGCAAACAGTGATCTTCAAACGTTGTTTTCTCCGGATATAATGATTTTTTCGGAAAATCCTTTTGGATTTGGTTGTGTTTTGGGATGCTGTACCTACCCCTTTCGGCTTCGGTAGACGTCTTTTTACACCCTGTATAATATGCGATTTTACTAATTAATTATATCCTGAAATCGGATACCATCATCATTATCATTTTAGTCATAGGATGTTGATGAACTTCCATCTGTAAATCTCTAAATTTTTATTATCAATTCATTAGTTGTGGAAATATGATCCAGGCCATCGATACAGTTTCTGCTGTTCGATTGAATTTCTTTTTCGGTATTAAATATCTGTCAAAGTAACACATCAATAGAAACGAAATTAAAAAGAAACGTTGACACAAATAGGTACTGTTATTTGGAGTTACTGCGTTATTTTGTAACATGTAACTAAAAAGAAGCGGCGCCAAACCGTGTTTGTTGCCCTAGTTCTTCAAACGGAGGAACAGGAGTCATCACCTAAAGTGATCCCAGCCGTAGTCCTACTGCTAAAAATGTTTTTTTTTTTACTTTGACTTTTGACAAGCATTTAGGGTGTACGTTCCGTGTATTGTACATATTTATAATAAGTACTACTAGCTGCGCCCGTGCGCGTGAATTGCCATCATTTGAAAAATCAATTATTTTATGCTATGTATGTAGTACATACTTACACTAAACCTTATCCGTCTCATTACAAGAAAATAAACCGAGTTAAGTTCATAGAACGCTTTTTTGTGGTAACAGTTACCACAAAAAAGCGTTCTATGAACTAGTATTGAAAGATCGTTTTTCTAGGCACAGTTTTTTAGTTAGTCTTAGTCTAAACTCGGTTTATTTTCTTGTAATAAGACGGTATTTACTTCACCTTTATGAACAGCATGAATGCAATAATCTCACTATTAGATTTGATAACGCCATCAAAATAATAACGGGTGTTTAGCAGAAGTCTAGCTATCCTCTAACTTTAATGTAGACATAATACGTACGATACGATGAAAACACATCGGAATGTTTGAAACAAAACGAACAAAAAAAAAACTGGCAATAAAATATGAGCGACACAGCATCTCTCTCTTTTTGCTCATAGACAACATTGTCATGTTTTTTTTCTGGCACGTACCAAATGTTGCATGGCAGCTGCACACGCGTCCTCAAGATCATTTCGCGAATTTTCGTGTCTTGAGAGACAGATGCCGTAAACTAAAATTTACTACTAAGCTAAAAGGACGTAACTCATAATCCTACACACACTCTTACGCCATTTTGGAACTACATGCTGACATTACCAGCACCGGTATTTTTCTCGTAGCTACACACGGAAATTATCTGTAGTTATTCGGAATAAGGTGTAAATTGGAACTGTTTGCGGTTTATGAAGTGCAAAGTTTGTTGAAGTCTTAAAGTATTTAAAAGCACGAAAACACTTTGAACACCTGACATTGTATGGCAGTATAAAGGTAGTTTTTGTATTCAAAATGAACTTTATGAAACATTGTGCGCGCATTATGGTAATTTCACAGATGAAAGCATCACTTAAAAGAACTATTATTTTCTGTCACTCTTAAGTATACATTTTAAACGAGAGCAAAGCTTACTACCTTGATAATTTTAATACTTAGTAATTAATTTTCATTATGGATGATTACAATAATTTTATAATGAAAATAGAAGCAAAATAATTTCAGTTTTCAGTTAAAAACAAAGCTTTTTATTTCAGACACTGATAGATCTCTTTACTGAATAATCAGATTTTTGTAATAAAAACTCTTTGCTAGACAGATTTATGACCAAAGAAGTTGATTTGTAGTTTTCACCTGATTAAAACGCTTTATTTTAAATCAGTTTGAGCGTTTAAAAGCATTCCAAGATTATTAATATGTATTTTATATATCCAGTTGCTAAACACACAATAATTAACTAATTGCCGGACGTCGGGCTTAAAATTCAATCATAAAAATATAAAGTAATGCTAAAAATGCGAACCGGTAGTTCAAACGGACATTATAAATTAATATTATAATTATAACATCAAAGAATCTGTTGCTACTTATAAAATTATTTATTTTAAGTAAATCATGGCACTTAACCTTTTCTGGGCCTATTCCATATCAAACACTATACCAGGCACTACAGCATCCCGTTAAGTGTAGGCATAGGTTGCCTCCTGACGCTTATCATGCCCTCTCGCTTGCACATTAATGACTGCACTAGTGTGCAAGCGAGAGAACATGATAGGTTGTGACGTTTCTTTAATGAACCGTGTTATTCGGAGTTGATATGTATACTAAGCACAGCGGATCTTTAGCTCTCTGAAGTTAGGTGCAATAGACGATTGCGTAGGTTTGCTAGAGTGAGCGAGATAGCACGATTTTAGGCGTCATCAAAAATGGGTTCTGCGCTGCTACTTCAGAGAGCTAAAGAACGATTGTGCGTATTGTAACGGCGTTAGTACACCGACGTATTCGCATGCGAATGCGAAACGATGCGAATCCACCTCTCACTCTAGCACATAGCTAATGACATAGGTGCGTCCTTGTCGGATGCGATCTGTCGATGCGAATCGCATGCGAATGCGTCGGTGTACTAACCCCGTAAGTAGTTCGAAAACTGCCAGGAATTATAAGTTTATGTTAACCCCCCCCAGGACTAGTTTTATTTTTTCCGGGATAAAAATGTTGCAAACTGACAGGACGTGTAAATCATTACGTCAATATTACTTTTATTATAGAAATAGTAGTTTTTCCCACAGAGTCGAGTTTCCTGATCGGAATACTAATATCTTAAGCAATGCATATTTGTATGTACGCGATGTAGTTCAATACACGCCGTTATGTCTAACAGACTTGAAATTGAGAAGAATTGTTATTATTATAAATTTATTATTAATATTATATTTTTTTATAAAAAAGGGGCGTCTGGTCGAAGCAACGCGTGATCCGAGAGCTGGTACATTTTTGGCTCAAAGGATCAGCATTGCCATCCAGCGTGGTAATGCCGCCAGTGTTTTGGGCACGCTTCCGACTGACAGTGACCTGGATCAGTTGAGCTATCTATAGATCGTTTCTAACGATCCTTAGATAGCTTGACTAATCCTGTTGTATTTTGTAAATATATGTAAATATGTAGTAGCTTAGTTTCTGTAAATAAAATATTTATTATTAATTCAATTTTCTTATTTTTAAAGAACTCGCTGCGCAGTGGCTGAAGGTCTGCTTGCGACGAAGGTGGCGGGTTCGATTCTTGCTGTCGGACAAATAAACTAAAAATATTTTTCTCGGGTCAAGGTGTATGTAATGTGTAGGACTGTAGGTATGTAAAAACTTAAAACGTAAACAGGTTCACGACTGTATCCCCAAGGTGCGGTAGACATTCTCTCAGATCTTTTTTTTATGTTACTTATTCCAGATCCTTTCTTTCTGTAGGTATGTATTTACTAAAAAGTAGTATGTACTTATACCAGTCATGGGAACTTTAACACAAGCCCTGACTTTGAAGCCTTTGTGAAATGTCTAGAATGTATTTTACACAAAGATCTGTCATACAAAAACATTGAACTTTCTACTAAAAGTAACGTGATCTCTTGAATAGCTAGACTGGTGACGTCACCACATAAAAGAGTTTTTATGGGCAAGTGCCACAGAGTATTAATTACTCAGTACAGTTTGTTGAACCGCCATTTACGGCAAATTTATTGGCATTTGTCAAACACGATTTTTATTTACCTATACTTGGTCGCTATCGATTGATTTGCTAAAACTGATGACGTATAGTCTATACTTGGACGGCAATTAAAAAAAAACGTAAACAGGTTCACGACTGTATCCCCAAGGTGCGGTAGACATTCTCTCAGATCATTTATGTTACTTATTCTAGATCCTTTGAAGATGTCTAAGGAGGGTAGTCAGAGGCATGTCCAAACACATATTTGATACATGCCCACATCTTGCAGAAGTTAGTATTCCATACGTGACAGGTTGCAAGCCCATCGCCGCCTATAAGAACACTAACTGGTTTCCTCACGATGTTTTCCTTCACCGTTTAGAGCACGTGTTAAAGCGCATATAAATTTTACGAAACGCAAAATCCATTGATGCACGGCCGGGATTCGAACCACAACCTTCGGATTGAAAGTTGAGGTACAACCCCATTTGGCCAACACGGCTCTTAAGAATATATAATTATATACTTATATTACGTTTTTTAAAACTAAAAATAAAACGACTTCAATGTTTGACATAAAGAGCGCGGCGTTTCTCAGGATGTGTGTGTGTAGTGAGGAAGAGGTTTATTGAGTTCTACGGGAAAACGATTAATCCCTCAGAAATATTTTTTTTCTGGAACCTCTGGAGTAGGTTCAAACTAAAAATAATTTTGGAAATCGGTCCATAATAATTGACGAACATACATAAAAAAATACATAAGTTGGTACATACAGCCAAAAGAACCTCCTGCTTTTTTGAAGTCGGTTAAAGTTGTTAAAGTTAAGTATTACAAAAAAAAAAGCAAAATATTTTTTTCACTTTTATACTTAAAAGGTCAGTAGGTGTAGGTACAATATAATCGACCTTATCGATACAATAACACAGGGCGTAATTTTTAAAGATTTTAGTCGGTTCGATTCCCGGTGTCGCAAGCGAATTTTCGAAAATCTCTTAATGCAGTTTTTTTTTTCAAAAATAAAGGACTGTTATCTTAAATTTTCTATTTACAGTAGGTACCTATTATGGGTACCTACTTTCTCTTCAGGTGGCATTACAAAATTCCACCGGGGCTTATTACAAGAAAATGAGCAGAGTTTAGACCAAGTCTAACTAAAAAACTGTTCCTAGAAAAACGAGCCGTGTTGGTCGAATGGAGTTGTGCCTCGACTTTCAATCTGAAGGTCGTGGGTTCGAATCCCGGCGTGCATCAATGGATTTTTCGTTTCGTAAAATTTTTATGCGCTATAACACGAGCTCTTAACGGTGAAGGAAAACATCGTGAGGAAACCCGCAGCTTAGTCAGCTCCACACGTATAGACGTCGTCTTTCCTGTGGGCGGCTGATTAAGCTGAGAGGATGGTTTAGGTGCTGGGCAAGCCTATTCCATCTCAAACAATGTCCTAGGCACTACAGCGTCCCGTATAAATCATCTAATATAGATGTAAAGGCCTAAGTTTTTTTTTACTGTTAAAAACCACACAAAATTAAATACACAGATAACAATCTGTATATTTACACGAATAAGGAAACATTATTTTAACCCATACAAAAACCTGACACGAACACAGCAATATTTAGTACAACTACCTCGTGTTGCCAACTTAGATTAAAGTATTTTTATCTGGGGTTTAAATAAAGGTGTTTATTAAATGTAGCAAAAAATGTAAAGTTCAAAGTTTTTTTAATTCGAGGTCATTTGTAGGATTGACTTTTATAAAGTATCAGACACACCATACACATTACCCCCCGTCTTACGTGGGCGTTTTGACGCGACCGCGTTTGCGACGCGAAGCAATGCGATTCGAAGGGGTCTGTCCTACGTGCGCGCGAATCGTCCTACAAGTTTCAGATTGAGTATACTTGTTCGCGCGTAAATGTCAAACAAACTGATCGCGTTCGCTTCAAACCGCACCGCGCCGGTGACATAGGACACTTCAATAGTAAATGGACTGGTTATTTTTTCCGCGCCGCTTCGCGTTCGCGTCGAACTGCCCACGTAAGACAAGCCGTTAAACCTCATTAGGGAGTGTGAGATTGTTTAATGGGGGAGGCCTATGTTCAGCAGTGGACACTAGATGGCTGACATGATGATGATGATGAGTGTTTAATAGCCCACGGCTTCGCTCATTTGGTAGCAAAGTAGCAACATGTAATAAGATTTGGGGTCCAAACTCGATAGTGGGTAGGCAGGTACTTAGGTAAAAACCTACCTACCCATTCTCTCAGATTTTAAGGCAAGATCTTTTGAAGATGTAGGTAGGTACCTATATGGGGGTTTAGTTCAATTTTTGAAAGCAGTTCCTTTTCAGACGGTATCGAGAATGGGGGCTAGAAGAAAAAAAGCGTTCGATTTTACCGTCACGACACATACATAGGTCAAAACGTCACAGTGCGAAGTGCGCAGTCGCAAAACAGTCATAGATTGTTACATTGTTAGTAACCTCTTCTGTACTAACAATGTTACAATCTATTTCTAGAATTTTAATATTTGTAAATTTTTATTTGACAAAAAAATGTCAAAGTTGAAATTTCGTTCCAACCGAGTGTTCCACGACACTCACGCACTTTTTTGTCAAACTGTCTTTGACTACCCCTTGTTTTCGGACCCTCAAAGAACAGGTTATAATAATTTGGAAATTTGTTACTAAAAAGAAAAACTTAGAAAATATTCTGACAAAACAAATCTAATATTCATCCATTGGTTTTAAAAATATTTTTAAAAATACACAATAAATATCGTGGGAGCCGTCAATTATAGCAATAGGACTTGAGGTATAATAACGTATAATAATTTTATTGCTATCAAGAAAAACTTGTCAACGCTTGTTGCGCACCATAATAAATAAGCGGAATGGTTTTTCAATAAGTATCCAGTAAGTTCGTCTTACCAAAAACATGTAGGTATTTTATAGTACCTATACCTACCTACACTTTTTTTAAATGGCGTTTTGAAGTTAGTATAGGTAGGTAGGTACCTATACTAACTTCAAAACGCCATAAAAAGGTTCATAAAAAGGTTGTAGGTATAGGTAGGTAGGTAGGTACCTACCTACCTATACCTACAACCTTTTTATTTTAATAAATAAAACCACAATAAAACCAAGACTTAGTGCTGCTTATTATAAAAACGTAAAACCTTGGTTGAACCCCATGTTGACACATGTCAAAACAAAACTGTTACCACAAAAAAGCGTTCTATGTACGAGTATTTAAAGATCGTTTTTCTAGGGACAGTTTTTTAGTTAGACTTGGTCTAAACTCGGCTCATTTTCCTGTAATAAGCCCAGTAAGTCCTAGTTTAAGCTAGATGCATATTTCAATTAATAACTTTTAATATTATTGTAAATAGAGTAGTTAGAGACCTTTGCCCAGAAGTGGGATGAAATAGGTGAATTAAAAAGTTACAGGGCTAGTCCATCATAGAAGTAAGTCACAAGTTCATACGAACTTTGATGAGAATTTGGCTCGGTGTGTAGTAAGCTTATCGAACACACACAGTATAACGAAGAGTTATTACGTGTGACTCAACTGAGCTTTAAACACTATCGTCTATTCTGTGGCGTTGCGTCTCTTGCGCAAGTTTACGCACACAAACATCATCGTGACACACACTGCTGTGTTTGTTCTATTAAATGAATGTGACGAAGAAGAAAACCAGCAATGTATAGAAGTGAAATATGGATGTCAGCAAACTCACTTTTGAAGTTAAACACCTGTTTACATACTGAGTTGTGAGATTTAATAGAGACGTGGTATGTACGTGACTTTTTTGTGTGACCAACTCAAACATTTGTAGTGTTTAGATGCAAAATGGCTTATGTCGCCTTGACTAATAGCAAGAAGGGCATGAGTCATTGCATATTAAAAAATATTGAGCTTAATTTTCCTTGTAGGTAGGTACCTACTTACCAAAATTGTTCTGATTTCAGCCTCTGACTACTCTCTTAGATAGCTTCAAAGGATCTTAAACTACTTAAAAAAAAAAATATTGCTACTTAATCATATTTAAGATACTACAAATACCTATAAATAATAATAAATAGACAAAAAAAATATTCAATAAAACAAATTACTAATTTAATATAATATATTATATTATATTATTATAAACTAAATAAATAAAATACTAAGAAAGAAAGTATGTTAGTGTGCTTAAATCAGCCTTCACCCTGTTCATTTTTTCTAAATTGTAAATCTATAATTTTACAAATATCTAAAATGCCTAAACTCTGATTTGCAATGGGAAAGTTTAAAAAGAAAACGATGACACGTAATATTATCTATAAATATTATCAGATGAATGTTATATCAAAATAACTTTGACACCTTAGACTACCCATACAAGTGTAAAACCATAAGTACCTTACCAACTAACGTAGGCGTTGCATCATTATGATTATTGAATATTTTTTGTGAACTCCTTAAGGCCTTCGTTCACTTCCTTGATCGATTAAAGATTGTATCTCCGAGGCATTGTTTAATAAACACAAAAAGTGCTTAACAATGAGTATTTTGCTGATTGGCTCATTAAAAATGCAAGTAGGTATATGGGTTAAAAAAAGTTGCAAGATTTTATGACGAAAACATCGTATTCATAAACGAAATAGCTAGTTATCATGTTAAATGCAATAATATCGCAAGTTACGTACCTACTATTAAGAAGATATTAGTTAATGCATAGCTACAATATTCAATTACATACAATAGTACATTTTGAAAGTAAATAACATATCACAACTCACGCGATACCGTTTATGTCTAAACAAAGAGGATGAATGAAAAGTTATTGTTTAAAAAATGAATAAAAGAAGTTCCATTTTCAAACGGGTTTATCAAAAACTGGCCACAAATGTTAGTAAAAGGCTGCGAAATTGGACTATTGCAGGCTGTGTTCCGTCGGACGAGCGATTATACCTCGCATATCCGACTACGTTCCCACGGCTGCTGCAAACGGGTTATTATTAAAACCTACTGCATCATCCAATCCAAAATCAACTTTATTTCTTCATCGCTACAGTATTTTTTTAAATAATTCCGCTCTAGATACATCAGGTGAGACATCACACAAAACGGACTCAAATGCATCGAGCATTGAATTCAAATTCGGAGTCGCAGCTACTAGAAGATGCTGGCCACAAGAGCACGATTTGAAATTCGAATTTGGTATCATCGGTGAAGGATTTTAAGTCCTCTCCCTGTTGTTTGAGAGTTTGTATGCAAGTAGCGGTAAAATTTAGGTTTTTATTGACGATATAAGTAGAAAACATATTAATTTATAGGTAGGTATCTTGTCTACGTGTTTGTGTTGAATGAAGCATTACGATAGGTAACTGTAATTTAAATAAATGGATCGTCTTTCAAATGTTTCTGAGTTTTGACAGCGGCATTTTTTTAATGGCAGAGCAAGGTTATGTTTTATGCCAAAGTCGTCTCAAATCTTTGTTCACTGTTTGTTTTGTTTAAACTGGATTATTTACGTTTCGTTTTTAAATGAGGCATTGACTTTATTATGGCGGGTGATTCATCGTTTTTGAGATGTGAACTTCTTTTCTGATTAAAGATAAGTAAGTCTTTAAGAGTTCAAAATTCTTTATAATATGAGTGTCTTAGTTTGTTCTCTAATTTATTTGATTTGATAAAAATGTCATCATCATCATCATCAGCCTATATCAGTCCACTGCTGGACATAGGCCTCCCCTAGTGCGCGCCATTGCGCCCTGTCCTCAAAAAATAAATATGATAAAAATGATAAAAGATTGATAAAAATGTAATGATTTACAAAATTGTGTGACTTTTTAGACATAGATAATATTTAGTTCATGGGTTATCAGTGCTCTTATTTAAAAGGTTATAAGTACTTATTCCTATTTGAAAGATATAATATTTCAGTTAGACACAAGTTAAACCAAGTGTTACCTATAGGTATCCATACTCCATATTATAAAGCTGAAAATTAGAAGATTAGCGAGTTTATATGTTACACATCCCAAAACGCAACGATAGCGCGATCTAATTTTTCCTGTGTCACCATCTATTGTGTAGTAAAATGTCTCTGTCTGTCTGTTTGTTACCTTTTCACGCCTAAACCACTGAACAGATTATGCTGAAATATGACATGGATAAAGATTATGTCCCAGGGACGGACATAGGCTGCTTTTTTTCAAAAATAATCATGGAGGGCGTGAAATAAGTTCCAATTAAAACCGATGGCGCTATTATTGTATTTTTAAAAGTTTCAGAAGATTCTTGCAGTTTTCAGTTCTATTTAAAGGTTTTCAAGTATGTTATTTTGCTGACGAAGTCGCGGGTACCGGCTAGTTTATAATAAAGTTATTTACCTAGATGCTATCTAGGAAACCTAGGTAATATCATCTCTAAACTGTGGAGACACTTAAGTTAGGTAACCCACGCACCTCGTGTAGCCCCCAGGTACTGGTAAATGCCTGAATTACCTATTGTAGGTCCAGTTGTATCAATAACTTAACCGACGATTAGCATAAAGTTCACTTCAGCGATAAGGTCGCCTATTGTATTAATTTCGATCGTGTTTTATTTATGTTGTGTTTTGTTATTAATTGGTGTACAATGAAGTGTTTATTCATTAATCCATTCATTCTACCACATATTTATACATTAATTTATCATCCCACTATCCTTCTAATAGAATAAAGCTGAAAGTTTGTGAGTATGTTAAGATGTTTGTATGTTTGTGTTTCAATCACGCCTAAACCAGTGAACCGATTTGGATACAACTTGGAATAGACGATAGTGACCTGGAATGGCGTATAGGCTATTCAAAATGTTGGTACCACGCAGGTGAAACCGCGCGCAGTTGCTAGTATTTATTAAAAACTAATGCAAAATGTGGGCATGGTATCAAATATATTTTTGGATATGCCTCTAACTACCCCCCTTAGACATCTTCAAAGAATCTGGAATAAGTAGCATAAAATTATCTGAGAGAATGTCTACCGCGCCTTGGGGATACAGTCGTGAACCTGTTTACTTTTTCTTTTTTTTTATTATTCAATAATTAGCGCTGTTCCAAAACTTGGTACAAGCATGGTAAAAACCTTTAAGATTTTTTTTTTTTTTTTTTTATCAACCTATGGTGTCCCACTGCTGGGCAAAGGTCTCCCCCAAACTTTTCCACACGTCCCTATCTCTGGCGATTTCCCACCACTCTCTCTCGAACCCGTCGAGATCGTCCCGCCAACGCATTCTCGGCCGGCCTCGTCGTCGCCTTCCGTTTTCGGGCACCCATGAAGTGACGGTGTTTGCCCATTTCTCGGGTTGCATCCGGCTATTTACTTAGCTTAATTTTAAAATTAAGCTAAGTAAATAAAAATAAATAAATAAATAATGCTGGCCTTTTCAATTATCTAGCCCCAAAGTAAGCAGAGCTTGTGTTATTAAGTTTAATGGTTAAGTGTTAATTTAAGTTTAAGTTAATTTAAGTTTTTTAAGTTTAATTATTTAATGGTTAAGTGTTAATTTAAGTTTATTTATTAAATGGTTAAGTGTTGGTGAAGTTTGTCTTGTTCTATTAATATTCTCTCTAGAGATTTACAACATGACGTCATTAGTTATTCTCATTGACATTATGCAATATAATGTCCATTTTATATTAACGACTGACAAGTCTTCATACTTAAATTCCTGTACAATTATCTATGATTAAAACCATCATTGACGACCTTTGTAGCGCAGTGGGCAAAGGATAAAAGTTTACGGGTTCGATCCCCGCCGCGGGACAAATGTTTGTATGATCTACAAAATATTTGTCTTACCAGTCCAAGAGAAGTGTTTTCTAGTTAAGATATGTATGTATTTACAAACAAAAAGTCATTTAGTACCTACCCAGCCAATTTAAGCTTTTCTTAGTTTGGGGTAGATGACGCTGTGTGAAGTAGCATTACTTACTTATTTATTTAAAACCATCATTGATCAATCAGCTTAGTCAGCTCCACACGTATTGACGTCGTCTTACCTGTGGGCGGCTGATTAAGCTGAGAGGATGGTTTAGGTGCTGGGCAAGCCTATTCCATCTCAAACAATGTCCCAGGCACTATAGGGCGTCCCGTTAAGTGTAGGCATAGGTTGCCTCCTGACGTTGTATAAATCATCTAGTATAGAAGTAATGGCCTAAGTTTTTTTCTTGTGAATTAGGTTAGGACGGAGTTTGTAAGCCGTTTTAAGTCCTTTGTCATGAATCCTAGTGCTCAAGCATGAGAACTAAGTACTTAATTATATTCTAGTCTAGGTAGATGAACAAAATACTAAACTATGCGGCGTTCTTAGTTTGTTAGATTCCGTGGTCTATACGTGACTTGGAAAGAAATGACATTTCCCATTGCTAAAGAACGTGGAGCAGAAACTCAGTAGAACTGACCTATTCAAATGCGTCTGGGGCACTCATCTCATTCATTTATTTATACACACATAGATAATAAATAACAGAATGAATTATTCTAATTCGTTATTATTATTATTTTTTTCAACCTATCGTGTCCCACTGCTGGTCAAAGGTCTCCCCCTTTAGCTTCCACTTCTTGCGCTCCAAGGCCATGGTTTAATATCTAAGAAAAATACAAGGACACATAATAACATTTGACAGAAAAATTACTAAAAAAAATAAAAATATTTAAAATAAAAACACTAAAACAATAAAACACTGACGGTCGAGGAATAAGTTTGTGTAAGGTTATGTCTGTTTATGCTAGCATATATTGTCTGTGGTTTAAGTTAAGATATATTTTTTTTCTATTTTATCTACCTCTAACTACATTATTCTAGATTGTAGCACTATAGTATTTTTCACGTAGGAACGGTTCCGTGATAGTTAATTTAAATTATTGAAAAGGATTTAGACAAAATCCTTTTTTTTTTAGTTGGCCGAAGTTGGGACGGGTCGTTAGTCATAAATAGAGTTGGTAACTGTTTAAATTTCAAATCAGTTTTAACATGACAAATAAAAAAACCTTTCTATCTAAATCGAATGCCATGATTTCAGTCAAAATATCCAAGTTCGTGGTTCTAAAGTGATCGCGAATGGTAATTGCGCGGGCGCAGCCTGCCTACGAATGAACCAGTGTCGGACAAGGTCATCTGAGGTCAGGACGTTATTCTTGGAGCTAGGTTTAGTACCTGATTTTTTTTTAAACTAGTTAAATTCAAAAAGCAGGGTTTGAATAAAATTGAGCTCGTTGCGGATCATTTAGCGATTTCGGCGCCATAAATGGAGGTGTCGTTTTGGTGCCTGGATTGGTCATACATAACAATTATCTACGGAGAACTCAAATATTTTTATGAGTGTCTATTGTCTGCGATATCTTGATTTTTGGTTCAACTAAAACCGATCGGTCTTATTATTTTTCTTATGAGAGAGAGCTATTACTAGAGCCGTGATGGTCGAATGGGGTTGTGCCTAGACTTTCAATCTGAAGGTCGTGGGTTCGAATTCCGGCCGTGCGTCAATGGATTTTTCGTTGCGAAAAAATTATATGCGCTTTAACACGAGCTCATAACGGTGAAGGAAAACATAGTGATGAACCCCCAGTTTAGTCAGCTCCACACGTATCGACGTCGTCCTTCTTGTGGGCGGCTAATTAAGCTGAGAGGATGGTTTAGGTGCTGGACAAGCCTATTCCATCTCAAACAATGTCCCAGGCACTGTAGCGTCCCGTTAAGTGTAGGCATAGGTTGCCTCCTGACGCTGTATAAATCATCTAATATAGATGTAAAGGCCTAAGTTTTTTACTAGGGCTTGAAGGTCGGTAGGATGTCCATTGTCCGCGCAATTGCTTCAGCTTAATGAGAGCAACGTCTCCTTAATCTTACGGTTGATTTAAATACAAATTGTTGTTTTACGGTGGTTCTCAAACTGGATAATTTAGTTGTATACTACTAATCCATACTAATATTATAAATGTGAAAGTAACTCTGTCTGTCTGTCTATCTGTCTGTCTGTCTGTCTGTCTGTTTGTTACGCTTTCACGCCTAAACCGCTGAACAGATTAAGCTGAAATTTGGCATAGTTAAAGGTTGTATCCCAGGGAAGGACATAGGCTACTTTTTATCCCGAAAAAATGAAAAAATCCCGAGGGACCGCGGGTCACACCGCGGGAGCGCAGCTAGTAAGTAATATGATAAGATAGAACACAGACACAAAAAAAAAGACAAGTAACAAGTAGGTAGGTGCACAAGTAAAAACAAACTAGAAAAACAAAAAAAAAATAATGAACAAAATTATTACAGTGCTTGAGTAACTAATACCACCTAATACGAGCAGTCGAGCACGTACATAGGTGGGTGCAGCAGTGGTCTGTGTGCTGTAGTGAGCCAAAAAGGTCCAGTCTCAGCTTATAGATAGATAGACATTTATTTGGCAAAACACACACAGACATACACACATACATCTAACAGTCGAACATAAATCTGAAAGTTAGTGAATTGGACATGCATTGCGCAGACTGGTGTATCGAGGCTTTGCATATTGGGAATGGAAGAAAAGGAGGGAGGCCATTGCCCAGCAGTGGGAAACCAACGGGCTGATTAGATTAGAAAGTTAGTAAGTTGATGTTTGTCAAATAGGATGTCGATCGTTTGTTATGTTTGTCGTGTACTGAATCGAAACTTCACAAATACCTAGATCAATTGAGGGTCCAGTACTACGAGTAATTGTGTACCACCATTTTACATACCTACCTATGTAAAAATTAAGTGAGCCACGTTTTGAAAAATAGATAGATAGATATATTTATTTCTCAGAAAACTTTACAATCTTTATTTAGTAGTGTTTCTAAGTCTATATTAGGTTTGTCTAAACACTACGTTCTCGTTGACAATATCATGTTTAGTAGGTACAAAGTTTGAGACATCGAATACAAATTTAGGTAGGTAGAAATAAATAAAAAAATCGTAATTACGGGCAGACGCGTACCTAGAAAGATAATGGTTGCACACACACATCCAAAAAAGCTTGCATATTTCACTACGCTTATGTGCGTACGCTTACTAGAAAGACTATGAATAAGATGCTCCATTTTTCCCAATAATTGTATGAGTTAAAATTTAATCTTGATTTCGGAAATGTTGTTTAGGTATTCATAATCAATCAAACTTTGAGAATCTCAAGTTTTACGCACAATAAGTTTTCACAAGTCCTATTATCCATGTCTAGGCCTTGGGTCCAATACGACGGTCATAATTATCATTTTATGATTATGCGCGAGATCGGACAATACTGTGAGTTTGTCGTTTGATGATATCAACGGACAAGTGCCACCAACACTTAACCAGCCGTTAGCAGACTCGTTAAAAGTTTCATCATCATCATCATGTCAGCCATCTAGTGTCCACTGCTGAACATAGGCCCCCATCGATTTCCACAGCGATCGATCTTGTGCAGCCTGCACCCAAAGGCTCCCAGCAACCATTACCAGATCGTCTTTCCATCTAGTGGGGGGCCGTGCTCTACTGCGAAACTGTTAAAGTTCGCTTAAAAAAAAGTTACTGTTAAATGTTTATTAATGCTTTTATCCCACGCTAAGTTGAAAGTTAAGTTACTCGGTGCCCCAGAATTGGGGTAGGTAGTACCTACTAGGTACAACGTCTTCCTCCTCCATTCTTTTATAATTCCTTGTTAAAAGTAACAGAATAATGAGAGATCTTTTCAGCTGTGGGTTGATTCCCACGGGTGATGGACAGAAAAAGTGGCGAATAAATTGCCTATAAATCTATACGAAATCATACTAAAGGTGTAAAGATAAAAAGGTCTGAACTCAAGTGATGAGTCTAGGGAGTGGTCTTATTAAAAAACGCGAGTGTCGTGGAACATTCGGTTGGAACGAAGTTTCAAGTTTGACATTTGGCATTTGTCAAATAAATTAAAATCCTAGAAACGCTCTTCCGCACTAACAATGTAACAATCTATGGACTGTTTCGCGACTGCGCACTTCGTGACGCTAAAATCTAAAACTTTTTTCGTCTAGCCCCCATCCAATACCGTCTGAGAAGGAACTTTGTTTCAAAACTGAAAGAGCTCAATATAACGGCTGTTAATGTTATTAAAGCAATAGTGTGTTGGTTGGAGTATAATAGTTAAGTATGTGTTGGTGGAGTTAGTCTGTTTGTTTAAGAAAACAATGATTTGATGATGATAATTTTGTAAAGAAATATGTTAAGAGCAATTTTAATTAGGTGTTAATTGGCTCATTATGATATTTTATCACCTGCTAATTAACTAGGAATTTTAATTCAATGTCTATGTAGACTTATTTTATTTTAATAAAAATTTCAATATACAATTAAAAAAAAGGACGTGAGTATCGTGGAACACTCGGTTGGAACTAAGTTTGTACATTAGACATTTTGCGCACCTTTTCGCACTCTGCGCATCTTTTTTTTGCGCACTAGGTAAGTACTATTGCACCATTTTGCACAATTTGTGAAGTTATCAACGAAAACATGTTTTTTGCTTCTCCTGTAAAGTTGTGTGTTTGCAGTTATCGTTTTATTCCCCGGAGACATCGATATGTCGTAACGGTAAAATGGAACGCTTTTTTTGCTTTTCTAGCCTAGCCTCCAGCCTCGATACCGTCCAAAAAGGAACTTCGTTCCAATACTTTATATTTCATTATTCCTATAAGTAGTTAGAATTGCTAAGTAAAGCTGGGAAAAGTTAATCCGTCTAAAATAAGTTAAAACTTTAAATGCTTCAATTTTTTTACATTTTCAGCTACGCAAGTCTACTTTGACCAAACAATGCCCCAGGCCCTACAGCGTCCCGTTGAGTGTAGGCATAAGTTAACTCCTGACTCTGTATTAACCATCTATAGGAACCATAACTGAACAGGTAAGGGTACTTAGGGATATAATTAAATAAAAATAAATAAATAATGCTGGACATTTTCACACAGCATCATCTAGCCCCAAACTAAGCAAAGCTTGTAGGTACTATGGGAACCAGATAACTGATATACTACTTATATACTTTTTGTTTGTAAATACATACATATTATACATAGAAACACCCAGACCCGAGACAAATATCTGTAGGTCATACAAACACTTGTCCCGCGGCGGGGATCGAACCCGCAACCTTCTGCGTCGCAGGCGGACCTTCGCCCACTGCGCCACAGAGGTCGTCAATTGATCTATTGTAAGTCCTAAGTTGCTAAGCACGTGCTAAAAATTCAGCAAAAAGTTAGACACCCTATCTAGACTTGGCATTTTTCAATAAAAGGATAATCCACACTTAAACCCACTTTAAAACTATGACCCTAAAACGTGACGGAGGGCGGATAAGGGAAATGCCACTTCACTAGTTATTGACAATTTGGCACGTGCGACAGTACGTATCATTTTATTTCACCCTTATGCACTAAGGTTCAATATAAATAGGACACGCACGTTATTGGTAACTATCAACTTCTAATTTAAATTTGGTCTTTAAATCAAGGAAATAAAGTTCAAATTCATAAACGATTTTTGAGTTCCATAATAATGGTTTCTATAGTAATGGAATAAGGTTCATATTCGTGTAATTTCGTAGGTACGAAACACCTGGATTAAAATCTGAAGAGTTTTTAAATAAGTACTTTAAAAACAAAAAAAAATAGATAAAGCTAAATTGGTGAAATATTTTTGATGATATCCGCTTGATAAAGGAAGTATCTTTAAGGACTTTTCCACCCTATTTTTAGAGTGAAGTAAGTTCGTTAGGTATAAGTCGCCCTTTAGGGGTTGGAGGGTACTTTTCGCGCACTTGTGCCTATTAGATAAAAATCAACCCCTTAGCACGTTTTAAAATTACACCTTTGAGACAAAAATAGCTAACTGATTGCTAAATTCGTATTATGGTTAGCAGTAAGTAACGTACACGGTTGCAATTGCCTCTAAAGAATAAATGCAATAACATTACCACTTCAGTTTTTTTTTTTGACAAATAGGATAGCATTGACCTCACTCTGCCTGATGTTAAGCAATAGTGAGGTCTTAGATGAAGCATGCTTTCCTATAAGGAACCTGTTTACTCTTGATTTAAAGACCCCTATGTTGTACTTATCTGGAAATACAGAGCCCGGCAATGAGTTCCACAATTTGGCAGTGCGTATGAAAAATGTTGACTCAAACCGCCAAGTGATTGCTACTTCAACACAGTGACGCTAGCTCAACAACCAACGAGCGATCAGCAATCGAACGCTTAGCACAATTCAAAATACTCGTAATATAAAATGACGCAGCTAAGTAAAACATTTTTGCGTTTTTTTTTTCACTAGATATGTTAAGAATCGTGGTCTGATTGCAACATCACAGTTTTCGGCAGTAGTCTTTTTACACCCTGTACGCATGTCTTATTATGTAATTTGTATCATAAGTATGTCCTAAGTATAAAACCTTTCTTTTTCTCCTTATTTGTCGCTGGACATTGTCAACAGTCTCACGGTTTCGCTCCATCACAGCTTCCTTCCTTCAAGCAGGCTGTTACACACTTAGGCTCAATGCACATTAAATTGGCAGCGAGGCGATGATCAGTTGTAATAACAAGACAATATAACCTTAAACACAATGTTATAAGATACTAGCTGACCCGCGCGACTTCGTCTGCGCATGACTCATTTTTCCGCGCAATTTTTAAAATTTTTAGAACCTTCTCCTGACAATAACAAACACAAAAAAAAAATTTAGTGAAATCGGTCCAGCCGTTCACGCGTGATAGCGTGACCAAGGGTTATAGGGATTCATTTTTATATACAGGGTGTAAAAAGACGTCTACCGAAGCCGAAAGGGGTAGGTACAGCATCCCAACACACAACTAAATCCAAAAGGAAAAAAACATTATATCCGTAGAAAACAGCGTTTGTAGATTACTGTACTGGGCGCGTTTTTATACGTAGATTGCTGGATTTTGAGTTTTAATTGTTTTTTTCTTTTATAAATGAAATGATTAGGTAGGTATGGTCTTATTTTGTTGTACTTGTAGCAAAAAACTAGAAAATAAAATAAAATGACGTAGCTAAGCCAAAAATTTTTTTGATTTTTTTTTTCGATAAATATGTTCAGAATCATGGTCTGATTGTAATCCCTCAGTTTTCGGTAGCAGTCTTTTTACACCCTGTATGTAATCTCGAGCAGTCTGGCGCGATCGCGAGCCGGCGCCGCGGCGCGATCGTTTCTATATCTTATAGCAATGTTCTTAAGGCTTATTATTTGTTATTAAAAATGATCATCGCGTCGCTGCCAATTCAATGTGGATTGAGACTTAAACACTTGTATTTACTTACAACTTCCACGAGTTAATCCGGTTGCAGACCAAGAGATAAGCTAAGTAAAACCATTAGGGCTAAGCTCGCCTTTGTCAAAGGTTAAGCTAGCCTTTACCATTACTTCTCTATATTAAAATTGTATGTATGTAGTTTCTTTGTGCAATAAAGAATATATAAGGTGCTTTCTGGTAAGATCGGACTATTTTTGAGAAAACCTAAAGAGTCTTAGAAAATATTTTATTGTATCGCCTCTAGTGACTCTTTTACAACGCCATAGCAACCAAACTGTTGTAAAAATACAGAGGTTTCATTTCTTATTTGTAATGTTTAGATAAACACAACGGTTGAAGTTTTATGAATGATCAAACAGAGCAAAATTTTTCAGAATGGCAAGTAAAAGATCGGACCGTGTTAAGGTAAGACCGGACTATCTTATAAAATCACCTCTGTGACAGCTAGAATAAGCTCTATCACAGGAAAATATTCGGACTTACCTAATAAAAAACAAAGTACAAATTGTTATTGAATTGGTTTTCAAATTTAAGTTTTAGCGAAGATTTAATACATTTTTTTACTCCAAATGTCCGATCTTACCCCGCATGCTTCAAACATAGATTTTTGTGTATCTCAAACTTTTACATCTAAAGGCTCATTAGACTCATAATCACAGCAGGCAGATAATTAACAAAATAGAAGTCAGTTTTCTGAGTTGAAACTTGCATTTTCAAGCTCTAATAATAACAGAAAAATTATTATCAATCAACTTTATTCATTATAAGCTTAAATTTTAATCAAAAAAAATTTTAAACAAATAAGCAAAAAATCTAAAAACTTTATGTAAAGTTGAACATAAATAAATACCTACTGTTTAATAGGACGAACATTTCAGTCTGTAGGTGGGCACTTTACTCTGAATTTTTTTTTATTTAACCTATACTGTCCCACTGCTGGGCAAAGGTCTCCCCCAATTATTTCCAACCATCTCTCTCCTTTGATAGGTTCCACCACCCACTATCGAAGGAGTCGAGGTCGTCTCTCCAGCGTTTCCTTGGCCGTCCGCGGCGTTGTCTCCAGGGTGATAAGATGTTTGCCCATTTTTCGCTGTGCATCCGGCTCACGTGCCCTGCCCAGTCCCACTTCAACTTGACTGTTTTGCGCCCTACGTCGACAATAACAATCAACAACTAAACATAACAAATACTTCTTTAAGTAAAAACAAAAAGTAAGAACTTTTACAACATTATTAGTAAAACAAGTTACATTTTAAACATCATAAATTTAGGTAACTTTGATAACTTACTTACTTGTAGGCGAAAACAGCCAAGATATCCGTACAAAAGCTTGCGAAAGTGAGACGTTTGATACAGACAAATCGAATATTAAAAGTAAAATAAAAAGCATGTAAAGTAAAAAGTTTGAGAAACACTTTAAAGTGAAAGACCGGCGGATTATGTCCGATCTTAACCTACGAGGTTAAAGATCGGATCTTTGTCTACAAACGTCGTAGACATGATTGTGTAGTACTAATCAATTAGTCTTACATCGCAAATGGTAATAAAACAGCAAAACTTCAAAAATAAACAAAAATTACCTACCAAATTGCTCACAGAACGTTTCAGGTGGAAGATCGGATCATGTCTTTTTCCACTTTTGGTACATCCTTTTTTTGAACGACAATAGCACACGTTCTGCTGGGCATAGCGTAAAAAGCAGACTGTAGGGAGGGGCACAACAAAATGGCGCGTACGGTGATGTTGCCATCATTTAAAAATATTGCTGAATTTAGTAGTTACATGCCTTATCCGGACTTACTACTTGTCCGGTCTTACCAGAAAGCACCTTAAATAAAGGTTGACCGAGTACCCAACGTCGAAATACGACGAAAGACTAAAGTCGTGGATGTAGGTAGAAGGATAAACCAGTTGATGTGGAGATAGGCAGGACACTTGGCAAGGCGGGAAGACGGTAGATGGACAAAGGCAATTACCGAGTGGTGGCCACGCGAAGGTCACAGAACACCAGGTAGACGACCAGCCACATGGTCTGATGACATTATAAAGGTGGTGGGAAAACATTGGGTTCGACTGGCACAGGACCGGAAGCAGTGGCGTGAAAATGAGGAGGGCTGATTAAATAGATAGATAGATAGAAATAAAGGATAATGTCCGTATCCCGTAACACGTTGCGTCACGCATATATTAAAGCAATAGTATTTTTTTGTTTTTGTCTATAATTTACTGAATAAATCATTTTCTGAACCGCACTTAAAAAAAATTACATATACAGGACACGTTGCGTCACGCATATATTAAAGCAATAGTATTTTTTTGTTTTTGTCCATAATTTACTGAATAAATCATTTTCTGAACCGCACTTAAAAAAAATTACATATACAGGATGGATTTTTGAGACGGAACTTCATTCAACCAGCAGTCAAGGTCCTGAAGAACCAAACTCTGAAAATGAAAGAACACAAGTGTGGACAGCGACATTTGGTGAATGTATGAATGTATGAGATCGGCGCTGGATTGTGTGACTTGAATTGCATTCCCATTTATAGAGCTGTTTTTTTCTAATATCAATGCCATTCATATTATAAGATCAGATATTGCGGTATTGTGTTTTGCTTGGCTTTTCAATCCGTAGCTCTAATGGATTTAATTTTTAACGCAAAATAACAGTTCATCTAGCGAGGAAAATATGTACTTCTCATCCACACTTTTGGGTGGTCGCAGACCTATCCGCGCTGAAGTGTCAATTCAATAGAAGAAATGCTGAGACGTCAGAAGCCAGCCGCATTAATATAATAATGCTGGACATTTTCACACAGCATCATCTAGCCCCAAACTAAGCAAAGCTTGTACTATGGGAACCAGATAACTGATATACTACATATTATACATAGAAACACCCAGACCCGAGACAAATATTTGTAGGTCATACAAACATTTGTCCCGCGGCGGGGATCGAACCCGCAACCTTCTGCGTCGCAGGCGGACCTTCGCCCACTGCGCCACAGAGGTCGTCAACATTTTCTGACGACATCAGCATTTTTTGTATAGAAAAATGACTGCGGCGCGTACGGCTAAGTCAAATGTGCGATCTGGTTGAAAAAAAATTTTTTTTATACGAACGAAGGGGACTACCAATTGGTGACGCTGACTGTACCTAACCTACTGAGAAAGAATAAGTAAGTATCTCACTAGATCCATGTTGGATCTGTACAATGGATCTACTGAGATTGATTGGTTGTTAACGGTGATGGAAGCCTGCAACATGCTGAAGTTGATCAAGTTTTTTTGGAACGAAGTTCCTTTTCGGACGGTATCGAGGATGGAGGCTAGAAAAAAAAGCGTTCGATTTTCCGTCCCGCACGACACATACATACGCCACAGTGCGAAGTGCGCAGACGCGAACCGGTCTATAGATTGTTACATTGTTAGTACGGAAGAGCGTTTCTAGGATTTTATTTGACAAATGCCAAATGTCAAACTTGAAACTTCGGTCCAACCGAGTGTTCCACGGAGGTTTCACGACATTCACTTACTTTTTAAATGCTGGACATTTTTCTCTTTCTGTCTGTCTGGCTTCAAAGTAAAGCAAACCTTTATGGGAACAATATGACTGATAAACTACTTATATATAAGTTTTTTTTAAATACCTAGGTACAATACGCACAATCGTTCTTTAGCTCTCTGAAGTAGCTGCGCAGAACCCATTTTTGATGACGCCTAAAATCGTGCTATCTCGCTTACTCTACCAAACCTGCGCAATCGTCTATTGCACCTAACTTCAGAGAGCTAAAGATCCGTTGTGCTTAGTATACACAATTTGAGCGTGAATTTGTGAGTATATTTGTTTTTCAATCACGATTATACCATTGGACCGATTTAGATCGTAGCCTGGAATAGGCTACCAAATGTTGGTACCTCGAAAGCAAACTTAGTCTTGAAATAAATTAAGAGAAGCAGCGGTCAGGACCTAGTGGTAACGGCTCTAAAATACCTTTGTTTATGCTTGCGCGATGTGTCACTGCAGCGTCACTGGCTAGAGCGTGAGATCTTTTTGCACAACTCTAGAGTCGTATGTTATCGATAAAAAATTGTCATAAGTATCGATAGCATAACTTTGTTTCTTGTAACGAAGTTCCTTTTCGGACGGTATCGGAGACGAAAAAAAGAATTCGATATTTGCGTCACGACACATGTATTTATTTGTTTTAATGGGACATTTTTTTTCTTCAAAAAGTAGAAAAAAGTTAGAGTAACCTGACTACCAGACTTATCATCGATATTTCGTCGACAACGCTCCACCCTAAGTCATGCCTCAGGCGCTGATGAGACGTGAGTTACCTTGTGCTTGCAGTCATTAAGTCGTAACCTTGCAGACGTACCTACGCATTACCTACACGTATACCTACTGTAAAAGATAGCCTATAAATTACATTTATTTACTACCTAATACGAGAGAAGTATAGGTAATAAATAAATAATAATTTTTATTCTTATTTTATTCTTTTCTACCGTAGATTTATCTAGGGATAGGGATAGTCATGGTAACCAAGCAGTATATTAACATTACCTAGGTATAATACGCACAAACGATCTTTGTCTGTCTGAAGTTAGGTGCACTAAACGATTGCGCAGGTTTGCGCGAGTAAGCGAGATAGCACGATGCAATAAACTAAGCGAGTAAGCGAGGTCGCTTTACAACGCTGTCTTAGTCTTCTATGCGTCATCAAAAATGAGTTCTGCGCAGCTACTTCAGACAGACAAAGATCGGTTGTGCGTATTGTACCTACTCGCTTTTTCTGGTTTTATTTTTTTCTACAGACTCTAAAAAGACTAAATTGTAGGTATTACTTATGTCAATTTATAAGAGAATGTTAATTGTTACGTTTTTCATATTGAGGAAACCCTATTTTTTCTCGTTACATAGCTATTCTGTAATTAATTAATGTAGGTAAACCCACATTAATAATTCCTTTGAGAATAATTAATTTTAGTGTTGGTTTGCGGAAGACTTTATAAGATATTTGAAATATTAAGCAAGTAGGAACATCGTACTTTATCTTTAACTCAGTACTTACGAATGGCAGTTTTTTTAAACAATACATAGATAAGATAAGATAATTTATTACATAAAAATTTACCCAGGACCCCTTGCATTAAGCAAAGCCTGTGTCGCGGTGGTAACAGTTATCATAAAAATACAACTTATAATATAAATACATATGTAAATATAAAAAATCATTCTGGTCTATTTCTAATATTAAGTATATTAAATAGACCAGAATGTTATTTACTTACTACTTATTTAATTAAATGTTATTATTAAAGTAAATGAAAGATTCTCATACATACAACAATATAACCTACTCTAAAATAACCTAAAAGTCAGTCTAGTAGTACTAGGTGTAGTAGTAGTCCTAAAAAGTCTTAAATTTTATTGAAAAAATATTGCTATTGACTGAATTTAGGCTATAACTTTAGAATCTTACCTAGATAAAAGAATCGTAATAAATATTGTGATTAAACTACTGTGCATTGAATTTATTGAAAAGAATTCAATAAACAACACAATTGACAATAAACAAAGGATGTAACAGCAACAATACCTACTGTTTACTAGAGAGAGCAAAATCATAAACAATAAACAAAATGGATGACACCTTATCACATTGTTTATGGCAGTTTTACTAAAGAAATTGAAGCACCAATAATTTTCTGGATGAAATATAGTCTAACCGGGGTAATTTTATTTTTTATCAATAAAAAGGTTTTTTAATATTATCCGTCTGGCAAAAAACTTACGATGTTCGTATTTTTAAAATTGACATAATCACAACCCTAGTTCAAAAAACGGCTCTATGCAATTCCTATTTTAAAAATTAACATTCTTTTGAAATTCTATAGTTCCGTTTCCGGCCAGTTTACTTCACAAAAAGATTTTTGCAGGAAATTATGTGCAATGGTGCCTAAAAACTCTCGTATACTATATAACTCGTATTACTAAAATTACATTGTCATTGGAGTCATTGGAGAAGGGCCAAGTCAATAGTACCCTAAACCGGCGAGCATGTATGAAGAATGTAATGAGAGTGAATGAGGCAAAAGTTGTGTGTCAGGAACGATCCTACGAAGCAAGTGGAGAACTGTGGTCTCTGCCTACCCCTTCGGGAAAGAGGCGTAATTTTATGTATGTAGTATGTATGTACTAAAATTACTAAATTCGCACTCTCCCTATACATATTTAAATGGATATAAGTACCTACAAAGTCTTCATACTAACCCACGATAGTAAAAGTAAATTGCTTTCCTATTGCATTGTTTTAAATGTCATTAAATAACGTAAGCTAGACAATCGTGGACTTTCGAAGCCGTCACAGATATACCGCTATCTCTCCCTGACTTACAGCAAAAGTTAAAGTGGAAGAGAGATGGGGATATACGGCAAGTGTTTTTCAAGATAGTTCGTAGCAATTGGCGATTTCCTCTATTAAGTAAGCATGCAAGATTTGAGATAGGGACAACAAAACAGTTTGTCGGTACGATTTCTATCAGGTATTGAATGGACTCTTGTAATCTTGTTTTTATAGCTGAAAGGGGTTGAGTTATGGCATTTTATGATGCGTAATGGAGGCCTTAATATATCTGGGTGTTTCTATGTATAATATGTATGTATTTACGAACAAAAAAGTATATAAGTAGTATATCAGTCATCTACCTATAACACAAGCTCTGCTTACTTTGGGGCTAGATGATGCTGTGTGAAAAGTCCAGCATTATTTATTTATTTATTGTTTATGACGTAGACATGTGTAATGTTCCTTTCACCAACTTACTTTTATGTAATGTTAATATTTTAATTATATTTTAAGTAATATCCTGTCTACTTATCAATGTAAAATGTAAACCTTACCCTATATTTCACCCCACTCTTTCACCCTCATTGTTCAACCAAATATAACTGGCTACACGTGTTTTCCAAAGGGTTATGATTTCACACACAAGGTAACATTTCCTATTTCAAATGAAATTATAAAAAAAAACTGGATATCTGGAATAAAACTCTGTGACTAAATTAACGTTTCATTAATTTTTGAGTTTCAGAAAATCACGCTAAAACTACTGAACCGATTTTGATGAAACTTGGAATAAGTGTGTGTGAATAAGTGACGTAGAATAGCAATATAAAATGGTGGTACCACGCGAGCGCTGCCACGTGCCGAAGCTAGTATTAAAATTATTGAAATACTAAGATATCACTAATTATATAGTTCCGTCATTGCCACGTTTCCGTTAATTGATCATTATTCAACCCTTCCCCAAAAGGGTTGATTTGTAAGCAGATGCATGATTTTTGGTCAAGCATCGACTTAATTTCGTATTGTGATCGTAATTGCTTCGTTTTTGTATCGCAACAGCTGCTTACCGATTAATTGGAAAAAAAGAATCGAATGTATTTTGATTACTTAAATGTCGTAGTGAATAAGCATTAATATACTAAGGTCCAATACTGTACTTACAGTTAATTATATAACTCGGAAAATTTAAGTTTAAGGGTGAAAATTTAGAAGTAAAAAAAATATATTTGAACCCATGGTCATATTGAGAATGTATTCCATTAGTTATATTAGTTCCATTAGTTAGTTATTAGTTCACCGTTGCTCTAAATAACAAAACTAAAATGACCACTAATCAGTTAATCAAATTGAAATTAAGTGTTAGTTATGCCCGGTATTTACTTGCAAAATATGTATGTACCTACCTACATGCATGTAAATAACATTCCTTAAGCTGCATTTACACGATGCGATTTCAACCCATACGATATCGTATCGCACGGCAATTTTCCACGTGTAAACGCTCATCGTATGCGATTTGTCATAGATAGCGCAACGCTCGTCGGCACTTTCAATGGGCGGGGCTTAGCAAATCGTACGAAAAATTGCATCGTGTAAATGCACCTTTACTAATTAACCAGTTACGCTTCGATATTTCACCATTTATGTATGTTGAGTATTATGTAGGTACTGCATGTACTTTCGTTAGTAAAGGTTGGATTCGTTGAATGCACCTTCGACTTTCAATCCAAAGGTGGCGAGTTTGAATCCCGGCCTTGCATCAATGTACTTATTAAGTACCTATACACAAGCAAAATAAGTGTTTTTAAAATTTTTGGGATGCATTTTAAAATGCCAAAGAATCTTAAATTCCTTATGATAAATCTGATAGAATGTCTACGTAAAAATCTAATAGAATGTCTACGTAAAAATGTTATAAAATGTCTACGGTGTCTAATCTCTGTCCCATAAAACCGTGATCAGATTTCTTTCGCCCCTGATCATACATACAGCCGTGATCCTGTTTCTGTTTTTGGAACGAAGTTCCTTTTTGGACGGTATCGGATGGATCTAGACGAAAAAAGTCAAAAGTCACAGTGCGAAGTGCGCAGTCGCATTGCAGTCCATAGATTGTTACATTGCTAGTACGGAAGAGCGTTTCTAGAATTTTAATAAATAATTTATTTGACAAATGCCAAATGTCTTGAAACTTGGTTCCAACCGAGTGTTCCACGACACTCACGTACTATTTTTACAGACAGTTGTGATATTGTTTTTTTTTTTCTCAAGTAGTAAGCAGAAGCACACATGACAATGTTGTAAACTCAATAGCAGTTATCTCCTTATCGCAGGATCAGTTTACGAAAGCGAAGCAAGCGGAGCGCGACACCCGTTACTGCCTTCGCACATGCACTCGGCTTCCTAATAAAGTCATTCGGCTGGAGTCCTAACTCCATCATCAGATTTGGCTACGAACAGCCACGGGATATCTGACTTGTACCCATTTAAAAGAACATAAAATAACACACTATTATAGTCCTGACCCCATTATAGTAATAAAAAACGGTATCTATTTTTTTATGAAAAACTAGCTGCGCTCCCGCGGTGTGACCCACGGTCCCTCGATTTTTTCATTTTTTCGGGATAAAAAGTAGCCTATGTCCTTCCCTGGGATACAACCTTTAACTATGCCAAATTTCAGCTTTATCTGTTCAGCGGTTTGGGCGTAAAAGCGTAACAAACAGACAGACAGACAGACAGATAGACAGACAGAGTTACTTTCACATTTATAATAATAGCTGCGCTCCCGCGGTGTGACCCGCGGTCCCTCTGGATTTTTTCATTTTTTTCGGGATAAAAGGTAGCCTAGGTCCTTTCCTGGGATACAACCTTTAACTATGCCAAATTTCAGCTTAATCTGTTCAGCGGTTTGGGCGTGAAAGCGTAACAAACAGACAGACAGACAGACAGATAGACAGACAGAGTTACTTTCACATTTATAATAATAGCTGCGCTCCCGCGGTGTGACCCGCGGTCCCTCTGGATTTTTTCATTTTTTTCGGGATAAAAGGTAGCCTATGTCCTTCCCTGGGATACAACCTTTAACTATGCCAAATTTCAGCTTAATCTGTTCAGCGGTTTGGGCGTGAAAGCGTAACAAACAGACAGACAGACAGACAGAGTAACTTTCACATTTAATTTTATAATATTAGTATGGATAGTATGGATAGTATGGATGCTTACAAAAGAACTTTTGTATGATGATAGTAATACAGTCTTGAGAGGTTACCAGTGTTTTACATATATAACCCTGTATATTAGTGGTGTATCTACTCTACCCTATGTTGTCAAAAAGAAACCCCGAATGTAATATTTGTAAATTTTTTGAATCCAATTTGTCTCTCCGATATTAAATCTGACGGTGTTTTTGACGAATACAAAATATCCTAGAGTCGACTATCAATGTAATGTTTGTGTGACAAAGTTAAACACATACAAACTTACTTTATTTAGGCATCGGTGTTGTGAGAATCTCTATTTAAAGAATAGAATAGAATAGAATAAAGTTTTATTTTCTCCACATATACACTGTTACAAAATAGGTACTTAAATCTACACAATTTTATGTGGGTGAAAATACGGCTACCCCTCAGCATTTGCTCGAACAGCTCGAGAGTGCTGGAGCGCTGGTTTTCAGTGGCGCCATACCCGTTGTGGCGCAGCACTTGCTGCGTCACGCGTCTTATTGCATAATTATCTTATTAGTTAATAAACAATTTAAAAAGACATCAAGGAATCAGGTCACTTACAGTACTTTCAAATTATTATTAGGTACACTTTAAATAAACAATAAAATCATTGCACAATTACAGGTAAGTAGGTATATACCTACCTATGCAACAACGAAAGTGAATAAAACCACTTTGTGTGAAATGAAATATGAATATAGTAAAATGTTACTGATTGCACACTGAAAACAAAACTCAGACCACGTTTTACACGATACCATTCTGGCATAACATTATGAGCAAGAGCTAATATTCTGGGGCAAGAGGCAAGAATGGTATACCAGAATGGTATCGAGTAAATCACGTTGTATTGGCGATGTTACACCTAATGCAACACCAAATACCACATACCGACTTGTTTCTTTTCAATTTCACGCAGCGTACCTAGTCAGCTCCACATTTTTTGACTTTTCTTTAGGATAAGCAATGAATGACCTGAGAGGATAGTTTAGAGGCTACAAGCCTACTTCATCTCAGAAAATGTTCCAGGCCGTCCGAGTGTCGCCGTCAGAGGCATAGGTGTTTAGATCACAAAGACGGGGGGCGTTTACCTTGTATTTCCCCTCTACCAAAATGTACACGATTCCGAATCATGTGTGTCTTGTAGTATTCCGTACGTCTTATACAAAAGCAAGTGTGTGTAAAAATTAGGGTGTTTTGTCATTTTTATGCATAAGTGTGTGTAAAATGCGTTCGTGTGCTTCCTCGTCCTCCGCAAAAACCAGCAGAAAATGTTGAAAGTGGAATTCTATCAATAACTCGTTCATTCTAGTTTGTCTGAGCAAGAGGTGCCTCCGACGCTGCTGTAGTTTGTGAAGGCCTAAGTTGTTTTGATTTGTATAGCATTGCACTTAGGTACCACTGAAACAAAGCACCATCAGCATTCTGTTTCATCATGATCATTGTCATCGGAATTATTGGTAGCGTTGTAGGATGGCTTTAATCCGAAGGTCGTGGGTTCGAATCCCGGCAGTGCATCAATAGATTTTTCGTTTCCAGGCATTACAGCGTCCCGTTAAATGTAGGCGTGGATTGCCTCCTGATGCTGTATAAATCATCTAATATAGATTAAAGATATAGATGTAAAGGCCTAAGTTTTGTAAGATGGCTGAAACGCGAAGTTTCTGGTTCGATTCCTGTTGCATATAATCTTTTTATGTTCTATAAATATTTCTTCCAGGACTGAATGTTATGGAACTCCTAATTTCTGATGCCTGACAGATCCTAATCAGGGGGTGATGGTATTTGTGTTTGACGGTTGGGCATTTTTTTTTTCATTAATTGGTACTTGTTTGTTTACATTAGGTTCAGATAACACAACTCTAGTTATCCTTAAGTTCACCTGTCACGGCTCAAAACCTATTCCACTTGGATAAATCCTTAATAACATACGAGTATACCAGTCATAGTTCGCTAAGCAGTAATGGTGGGCGATGTCGGGTGTAAGCACTAGTCTTGGCAATTTTCCCCTCAATTTGATACGTGCTTTCTGATTATATGTCGCCGTTGTAACTGTCTTAGAGTTCCGCATTGGGACGGAACAACGGATCGGAGAAAATGCAGTGTTCCGGATAACAGACTGGAGAAATCATTATCATCATCATGCAGAAAATAGAAATAACAATGATCAACATTGAATTAGAAAAGAAAAAACAAAAGTCATCATAACAGGATCAGATAACAAAATAATTAAATGATTTGATGAGCAATGGGTAAAATTAAAGGACATTCAATTCTGTGTTCCTTAAATTGCGCCATTTTTTCAAGATGGCGGCTTGGTTTTTTTTCCCTTTGCTGAACTCAAAGTAAATTAAATACAAAGATTCAATTATAAAGTACAATGTTTTCACACGCTTTTTAAAACGTGTCATTTTGAATTTGGAGGGCATTTGCTGAATGAAAAGGTACCTACTTTTCATGTATTTTTCTCACAAGAAAAAGAATAAACAATTAGGTTTAAGAACCCAATGTTCATTATTGTTTTCCTCAGAAAGTTTTCAATGAAATTAGCCAAATGTGATCTCGTATTTGCGTTTTTTCTACTTAACTTAATAGCTTTGGTTTCTCTTACATTTTCAACCGACTTCAAAAAAGGAGGTACAGGTTCATCTGTATGTTTTTAGTTATTTTAGTTTACCTATGAACCCGTGTGATTAATTAGGTAGGTAGTAGGTACTTGATATTAGTACTATTTGATATTAGTTTTCCTTACTTGAAGTTTTTATGATTTATTTGGTGGCTAAGAGATATGCGGCGGCCTCGAGGCAGACCACCTGCCCGATGGTCAGACGACACTGAGGGAGCGGTAGGAGAGCAGTGGATCCGGCTGAATATAATCCACCCTGGTAGTGGATTAGAGTGGAATAAAAAGTGGAAACAAATCCCTTACGGCCTTATTAATTAGATTACGAGACTACTCTCAGACTTGTTACTTCTTTAGTAACGAAGGAGCAACTTGAATATTTTGATGTTATTAATAAACTGGTAGTAGCCTCGAATGAGTAATACATTCCTTACATCGGGATTAGTAGAAAAAGAGTGAATGAACGAATGATATTATCATTCAAAATATTGTCTATCTCTGTCATTTATTATATGAATGACAATAATTTGTATTTGACAATCTGTTTTATTCAAAGAGGTTTTATTCTTCTAAAACGTTTTGGTGTTCATTGTTGACCAAAAATTTTTAATCATAAAAAAGTATTTAGTCATTTTAACTGTTTTATTGTTTCTTGCTAATCCGAATGGTTTTACACCACAAAATCTATACCTATGCAGTGTTACTTGGATTTTAAGTTCAGTTTTTCGAGATCGTCCAATAAATTCTTGTAAATTTTCACTCGCCACATTTTTGAAACTGGTATCCATCCTCATTCAATTCTTCCTCAAATAATCAACATAATCCATCCTATTTGCACAACCTTTTTTTGTGACGTAAAAATGTCAAAATTCATGATACGTCTGCCTACTCCATCTCTATACTAGGTGGCGCCTAGGAGTAACTCTTACTCCGAGAGTAGAGTCGAATTAGCTTAGTTCTTCTTTGGTCTTTGTTTATTAATACTGAATTGACCTACTACAGCCTTATGCTTTGGATTAGCGCTAATACCACCTTAGTTCGTGTTTATTAATGACAGCCTTAGTGGATTTGATTAGTGGATCAGAGTGAAATATGAAGCAATAAACGTTTTAAATTGAATTGAATAGGGCCCTGGCACAAGACCGCCAGGAGTGGCGTGAAAGAGAAGAGGCCTAGTGGGTGTTACCGGCTGGATAGATAGATAGATAGATAGAAGATATATTTAAGAATATATTTATTTTGTCTACCAATCCATTTTGAAACAATATCAGATCTGAACGCTCCAATGCACTCACTTTTTTAACCATCGAACAATATGTAACCAAAGACAAATAACTATTTCTAAAGTCACATCCTTAGCCACGTGCTCGACCAGTATACCATGACCTTCAATTCCACCAGCTTCCGAAGAACTAGAGACCAGGGTATGATGGTGAAACGCTAGCTATGTGGTCAGCCGTTCCGGTGAGTTGGTGTTATATGATTCCCTTAGACCGCAGTGTTTTTGACCTACGATAAAGAAATAGGATACTAGCTTTGGTTTATGACTTCGCTTGTGTTTGTTTGTAGGGTAGGTAGAGATTTCGTGTTCTATGATTATGTAATTTTTCATTATTGTGTAGGTACATAATTGGCTTTTTATTTTGTATATTGGTTATTGAATTTGAATTTTACTACTGGATTATAAATTTAATCATTTATATTTCAATTTAGCATTTAAATTATCTGCCCTTTAAATATAAATAAATAAATAGTGCTGCACATTTCACACAGCATCATCTAGCCGCAAACTAAGCAAAGCTTGTACTATGGGAACCAGATAACTGATATACTACTTATATACGTTTTGTTTGTAAATACATACATATTATACATGAAACACCCAGACCTGAGATAAATATTTGCAGATCATACAAACATTTATCCCGCTGCGACCGAACCCGTAACCTTCTGCGTCCCAAGCGAGCTTTCACCCACTGTGCCACAGAGGTCGTCAATGAATTATATTTTTCAGCTTAGCTATTCTTGTATTGCTCGTCATGTTATCTGGTTCCCATAGTACAAGCTTTACTTAGTTTGGGGCTAGATGATGCTGTGTGAAAATGTCCAGCATTATTTATTATTATGTATTTTGTTTCCAGAGTGGTGAAGAAGTTTACCTACGTGTGTATCAGAAAGAAAAAGTATCTTTTCGTGCACTTAAGTAAGTTTGTATGAGTCAGTGGTCAACTCTGGTGACGGAGTTTTTAGGCCGCCTTAAGCCCTCCGTCATGGCTTAACGACTTAAATAGCCGGGACCGACAATTTCACGTGAGGGCACGTTAAATTGTCGGTCGAAAATTGTGCCGAAGCACGGAAGCGCTCAGATCAAAATGCCACTGGCGGTCACCCATCCACTTACAGACCGTTTGAACGTTGATCCATGTCGATATTTACAACTTTTTTTTATGAATAATTCTAAGCTAACAGACAGTCGGTTACACACATTTAGATGTAGATGTTTGTATCTTCTTTGTAGTGTTTTGTGAACGTATTTCGGAAAGTATGAAAACCGGTTCAAGGAAACGAAAGAGGTCCTATTTTCATAATCACTCTTTCGTTTCTGGCTTTGCGATTATCGATATCGCTAATCGATGGTCACTTGGTTAGTCTACAGGTGGTCTAAAATTGGTAATGCAAAACCAAATCGCCATTTTCATGGACTTACATTAACCGTTTTATATTTATTCGCATTTTAAAAATAAATTATCAGGTTAATCTTTATCCGTATTTCTAAGAATATAAAGTTGAAAACCGAACATCAGTATTGCCATATAAAGAACGAACTTTTAATGAAGTGTCGCAGTTTGCGATGGCCACCCAGTTTTCGTAACTGGTAATTATTGAGTGAATTTCGTTGAAAAAGCTCATTTTACTTTGATATCTTCATTTTGAATGGAGATGTGGCCACGCCTATTGTCTTGATTAGGGTTGCCAGCTTGTTTTTATGTTATTAAGCAAGGTGCATTGAGTGGAGATGGGTAGGTACTTCAAAAAATGATTATAAAAATACTTTTATGAGGTATAAAATTTGTGTGTTCCTGCTATTTCTTAATCGTAAAACTTATTAAGCTGGTTCATTGATATAATAATTATTCTTTAATAATTCGCTGTGAAAAAGTCTACTTTTTTATTTAAATTAAAATATCGTACTTATCGTGTCACCAGTTCTTTCGAACCAGTGTCGTAAAAGGATTATAAGTGCTCCTCAAAGAGGCTCCTTTCGTGCAAGTGCACGAAAGGAGCCTCTTTGAGGAGCACATGTTTTCACACATGTTTTCGAACTTTTTAGGTTCTATGACATGCCGGTTTCCTCACGATGTTTTCCTTCACCATTTGAGAGTACTGGCATAGTGCACTTACATTTTTTGACAGACAAAATCATTGGTGCGCTGGGTTTGAACCCACGACCTTACGATCGGAAGGCAAGACCATACTGAAACGATTGAACTGATTTGGATGAAAGTTTGGCGCGGGACAAATACAAGAGGCGTGGCGCGGGAGTGGCGCTTATGAAGGTTAACTTACTCTGGATTTGAAAAATAGGCTGTTTTTTTATCTGAATCCGTTTAGTCATTTAAGCATGAAGTAAAAGTTATCATCATTATTCTTTTACGTCTTTTAAAAAAACAGTTTAACCGATTCAAAGTGATCCCAGCGTCCTACTGATTAAATGCTTTTTGTCTCTGAGTAAAAAACATACCTAGACCGATATACCGTCAAATTTTATTACTTAATGATATTAATATGTAGATGAAACAGCAAGCTTGCAATTCCAATACTCCTGAAGCAAGTAAAGCTGTAGCTCCACAGTCGTCCCTAGCAATTAAAGACAGTTACACACGCGCGGTGCGCACGCGCCGCAAGCGTGACGCGTCATGCTCTCTGCCTTCCTAGGGGGCTCAGCTGTCAAAAATGAAGGTACAAAGAAATACTAATGTCTAGATAATTAGGGCTTCATTCAGGGCTACTCTTAGGTACCTATACCCTGGTAACTTGAGTAATCTTTTAATATTCTTGGTGGTTATGGGCACAGACAATGTTATGGCCTTGCAACCTGTCACGTATGGAACGTGATAATTGGACCTCTTCGAAGAATCTTGACTTCTTGAGTGACTTAATTTGGTAGAATAATGAATAACAATGGCTCATAACTTTAATTCTTTAAAGTACACAATAGAAAACATAAAAAAAATATTGTTATAAAGGACATGTACAAAGGCGAGCTTAACCCTAAAAGAGATTTCTACCAGCAAACCTTTGAGTATTTGTTCCGTTGACTTGCTAACTAGACCCACATTTTGACATGCCCTCCGAAGCTTCCGTGCTTCGGAGGGCATGTAAAACTGTGACTCAGTTTATATTGCTACTACCTTTTGTGTTTTTGACTACTTAAATCGTAAGGCAACTAATACGAGCTTCAGTTACTCAGTTATTTATTCAGTATAAATTAATTTGGCATATTGAGAATATTATTAAAATCGCCAATGAGTATAAGCGCAAGTGCACACGTTAGCGTGACGCGTTCCGCGGCTTGCGTCGGACCCTCTGCGCGTGCGCATGCAACTGTCACTCGGGCCACAAGGAATGGATATAATGTTTATGAACGTGATGGTAATGATACCAGCTTTGGGTCCGAAGGTCGAGGTTTGAGTCTTCGAAATAGAAAAGTTAAGGTCGATAGACCATCGTTTAATTGATTTAGTTAGAACATCCAATATTCACAAAGCTGTGTTCCCTGTGTTAATAGGTAATTTTTTTTTGTTTTCTTTTTCATTTTGCAAGATGGATGAACTGGAAGATGATATGGGTAAGAAAGGAGTGAGTGTTAAGATGACTCCACTTGAAAGTGTGACAAGGGCAAGGTGATGATGAATGTATTACAAGAAGAGTTACTCATACTCATTACTGTTCCTGGATACGCTTTTAATTTGTATTCCTTTTATTCAGCGTAAGTATTAGCCTCTCAATCAATTTCAATCTCTATTGAGAGTGGGTAAGTTCGTATAAGTCAGTGGCCAACTTTGGTGACTTTTTAGGCCGCCTTAAGGCCTCCGTCATCGCATAACAACTACCTACAGCCAGGACAGACTATTTCATAATCTCTATCTGGCTCTCTGTGGCTGAACCGTTTCAGCTCCGACTACAAGGACAAAACTATTTTTTGGAACGAAGTACCTTTTTGGACGGTATACGGACGGTTGGAAGAAAAAAAGCGTTCGATTTTACCGTCACGACACATACATAGGTCAAAACGTCACAGTGAGGTGCGCAGCCGCGAATCAGTCCATAAATTGTTACATTGTTAGTAGGTCAAAACGTCCAGTGAGAAGTGCGCAGCCGCGAATCAGTCCATAGATTGTTACATTGTTGGTACGGAAGACAATAATTTATTTGGCAAATGTCAAAGTTGAAACTTTGTTCCAACCGAGTGTTCCACGACACTCACGTACTTTTTGAAACATTCACGGTCAGATACCATCAGCTCGTCCAATTACTCCCGACCCTTAGTCCCACGGATCCTCCGGGTAATTAAATTACAACTTAACGATTAACATAATACAAAGTTCTGACTATTCTACTTTATCAGACGAATTTATGATTTAATGGGCTTTATAGTGATACGCAGTTGTTTTAAGGCAGCTGGTTCAGTACGGTCGATAGATCTAGACACTCACCGAATTTTTGTTCACAAATACCTACAATAATTATATGGTACTTACCAACAACACGATCAATGCCATTTAGGCATTTGTGAAGTTAGCCGTTGCTGGGTCTCTGAGCATACAGACAGACGGACATGGCGAAACTTACTATACAATCCTTTAAAATCGCAACCAAGACACAAAAACTACTCATTAAAAGCAATATTAACCTCAAGTAGACTACTTATATTTTTTTCCTCACATTTAGGGAGATTTAAAAATGCATGCCACAAAAATCATCCCGCATGGGTGTGACTTTTGGGATGTATTTTATAATCTTTAGCACAGAATACAGATATGTCTCTAGTTTCTTCCTATGCTCGAATATTACCTAGCGATCGCTAGGTAGAGTAGCGATTTCGAAGTCGCTACTCTTCGCTAGTCTCTATAAGTCCCGTGTACATTATTTCAGTCCAGCAGGATTGCTTCTGGAAGAATGTAAACCAGTCCGGTAACTGGATTGGCGGTCAACTTTGAATTCGGTGGATTCAATCGCTGGACTGGAATAATGTAAACCGGACTTTACCATGTAAGCCAGAGTAAACTTTACCAGCGGTTTACTCAAGTCTGTGGTTTATAAATGAATATTCATTTTAACCTTATTGAGGTTCGTTAACTGATTAGCGATGGTCAAAGATAAGATGAAATGCTTCTTTAGGAGCGATTTTATGGACATTGTTATAATAACCATTTTTCTTCCTACCTTCTTTTTAACCCCTGCAAGGCCAGATGCATTTTTATTTTCTTTCAACCTCCTTGTTGTCGGTTGTACATGATGGTGCTGGTCGTGACGTGGCTCCTCTGGCTACCAACTGAAAATCAGCGCTGGGTAGGCGCACCAGTGTGTACCTATCCAGCACAATGCTGAGTTGGGGCCTGTTTGCTTTGACTCTGCTGCGCACAACTTTAATTTTAATCGTAATTTTAGGCATATCTTTAAGCTTAGTGTGTTTGTGTTAGTAGTGTCTAAGCAAATAAAAATATTTTCTTTCTTTCTTTCTTCTTGGAAATTTTCAAAGGATTTTAAATTTTATTCGATCTGAGTGAATGTCTACCGTGCCTTATATACCGTGCTATTATCCCCAATACTGATCCGGTTTTGTTTTTTATTTTTTAGAACGCAATTTGTGTAGAATCTGTATGAATTAACATAAAAACACCTCTATCACAATAATCTGCAAGATAAAAACAATAAATAAGTAAAAAATAAAAATAAATAAAAATATTTTATTGCGACAAAAAACTTTCTGAACTGAATGTAAAAATCCATCTAAAAAGTCGATTTTAACGATGATTGAGAATTGCGTTTTTACGATAGTTATTGACTTTTGTCATAATCTTCACAACTGAATCCGAATTGAGTGGGAATTATGACAATAAACGTGGCTTGACTATCCAGCATCCATGAGTTCCCAAGTGATCCAATCAACATTATCAAAATATTTTTATTATGATTTTTAAAAGATCATATTATTTTATGAGCGCTTAATTAAGACTCAGTCGGAATTACTAATTTGCAATTAGGCAAGTATCTTCAACTATAATTGTGTCTAACTAAGGTTGGTCATAAAAATAGATTATTCAACATTGTATAAGGACAACGTACTAGGTCCAATAAATCGTTCAATGGCAGAGTACCAGAACTTACAGACCGATTTTAATATAATTAATTAACACCCTACACTCATTAACATTATCCTGATCCCACACTAGGGTTCCCTGTGGCGTGGGTACCAGGAACTACAAATACCATGGTACAATACCTAGAGCTGTATTTCTGTTGATCTTGCAAAAATTCACGAGACTCGTACAGTCTCTTAAGTCTCAGCCACTCATCCACTACGCTACTTAAGTTGTCTTCCATTATGTACAAATTGTTTCATACATTTTGAGCTAACTACATTTAACAAAAAAAATATAATTTTGTCTATTGAATGTGATTTATTTGCAAGTGAAATTATTCACAGCTACAATGATATTCGTCAAGGTTTTCTACATATAATATTTATTAGCCTATTTACACTATTATTTCGACACGTCAATAAATCAAAATAGTCCAATCAATCTAGCAGACGTCTGTTAGCAGATTAAGTGGGCTCTTATTTATAAAAGGTATTAGGCAATAGCGTTTTGATTTTGTTTAATGGGCATATCTTCACTTTCATAATCTAAATACCCATAGTTTTAATGAATAATGGTCTTTTTTAAATATGAGTGTTTTGAGTAGGTAATGTTACGAACATACTGATATATAAAAAATTGCAAATGGAATAAGCAAGACATTAATCGATATTAAATAGGGGAGGAATGAAGACTTTTTGGGTTGACACAGAACAAAATAGCCTGAATTGAATGATAGATAAGCACGCATAGTTACCTAAAATCATGATTAAAATTGAACAATCGAAACTAAATACTACCAAATTCTTGATCTTTTTGCGTTTACACATAAATAAAACGGAAAATAATAAACCTAAATAATTATTGGAGCGAAATAAATTTTATATAAACTAGATTTTTTGTTATAATTTTAATTTGGAACACGCGACAATGCGTGATCTGTTAAGAAACTAATTTATCAATATCAAATGGCTCAAACAAAAATGCAATTCAACATTTTATGTTGTAATTCGAACACAGTTTGGTCAATGTTTCGAATTATTTCAAAGAGTGTTCGCAATTAAAAAAATTAGAAAATTCACATTTGGAACACGAGAAATTATAGAGATTTTAGAAAAATTTAAGGTTTTAAAATTGTTATTATGAACACGAGTATTATTAAGCCTTAATCGTAACAACAAACCTTAAATAAAAATATCCTAATTATAATAATAAGTGATTTTACCTGACCTTCCCTTGGTCAGTTCCTATTATTATCATCCTATCCGTTGAAACACCAGAAGACGATCATAAAATAACGAAAACCCAACGACATGTCACTTCCTTTCGTAATAACCCCTTGTGCCATAAAACTCTATACAATACTGCGGTCAGCCCTTATACTACCGTCTTCCAAGCAGAACCAATCGCTACAAAACAACTTCAACCTAAGGTCATATTCTCAAAGCACAAAATCAATCAGCAATAGCTTTATCAAATCTTACACTGCGCACTAAAAATGTTCTAAGAAAGAAAAATCAACATGAGAATAACAACTCTATACTGTAGCAGTAAAGAATGAAAATTGTGTGCAGGTTTGGGATATAAAGGTAAAGACTTAGGGGAAGACGCAACCCTATCGTCACGGTGTAAGCGCATGGTAATCAGCAGGCAAACAATTTTTACTGAACTGTTTGTCAATTTGTATAATTCACACCGAAAATTCTAAACCTTATTTAGAATTAAGAACATCTGGGGTTACTTAAAATATTGATCACAGAACAAAGTATTGGAACAAAAGTTAGTTATAAGAAGATTTTGGCGGGGAAATCATGAAAAAATAGTTTTCATTGGTTCATTATTTTGCTAAGATTATGTTTTAATTGCTAAGATTATGCTCATTCTTACATCACCAGTCAAAATGCTGACTTTTTAAAACTTAATTTAGAAAATATATTTTTCTACAGTTTAGGTAGGTAATTATGAAAAATTTAAAACATTATAATTTGAATTTTACTGCAGTTTTATGACGTTTGCACCGACATTGAACTTTATTTAATTAATTAAATTAATCCTGTTGTATTTTGTAAATATATGTAAATATGTAGTAGCTTAGTTTCTGTAAATAAATAATTCCTGAGGGATTAAATTAATAGGTGTACACTGTACACCTACCTATCGACATTTATAGTAAAGGTAACTAAATTAAGCCTATTTTAGTATAACGGACTTATGACATAACACCTGCCGTCAAATATTATATAATTATAAAATATAAACTGTATCAACTCATGACGATTCTATTTTTTGTTGCCATAAATTTATAGTTTTTTGTGTCTTAATTTGAAATTGGAATCCCATTTGTTTTATTTGCGCTACCTAATTTGTTTCTATTTTTACATTCGATCGGTTACTTGTAGTTTTTTTTTAGTTTTTTGGTAATTATGACAAAGAGATTAAAAAAGAGCTCTACAAAACACTACGAATAGTCAAAATATATAGTTTTTCCTTTAGATAATATATATAGTTACATATGAACGTACTTACTTCGATAAAATTCTATTTATAAAATTCCAAAGACCCTCAAAAATGCCATAAATCCTCAAAGTTAAGAACCTTGACCGAGTGCACCTTGAAACGAGGGTTTTAATTTAAATAAAAGGATTCTACTTCCGGTGTCACCCACGCGTGGCGAAATGCGTGAAATATTCAAATTTCGCTGCCGTGGACCCATTGTCTTTCGTATGGTATAAGACACGAGAATTTCAGTTAACTAAAAAAAAAAAAAACGACTTCAATGTTGGACTCAGGCGGGAAATTACAATCAAGGATGTAGTTTTTCAATGTTTTCGGGAAAAGTTGCACCAACTCGAGAGTATGCCCTTATAAAAAAAAAAATATATTTTGAAATACAAGTGACGGAGATATTGGGGATATAAAGAACATGCACTTTTTTTTCAAATGGATAACTTTTCAACTGAAAAAAATATATTTCGAAAATACAATTGACTGAGATATCGGTGTTCTTACATAAAAAAACATACACACGTAGACGAAGATCTACTCCTTTTTTTGAAATTCGTAAACTTTTAAACTAAACAGAAGTTTTTTTTTAAAACCTACCCTATATAGATTGCGATATAGTCAATATTCTGAAAATTACAATTTTCAGAAATTTAGAACGAACTTCTTTACCAAAAGTTCGTATGAGTTAGTTTCCAATTTAAGTAACGGAGTTTTAAGGATTATTATTATATTACGCCAAATGAAATTAATAATTAAAAATAATAACTTCAATAGTCATAACTACATTGGCTAATGAATCCGGTACCACCGTTACTAGATATAATTACATTTTATTACATATAGTCAATAAACATACGAATATGTAAATGATAATAGTTATTCAGAGTCAGTGTACCTAATTCGTTTATAGCTTAGATCCATACAATATTATATTATAAAACCGGCCAAGTGCGAGTCGGACTCGCGCACGAAGGGTTCCGTACCCATTATCTATAAAAACACGTTTGTTCTATGGGAGCCCCCTTTATTTTATTCTGTTTTTAGTAGCTATTTATTGTTATAGCGGCAACAGAAATACATCATCTGGGAAAATTTAAACTGTCAAACTATCACGGTTCATGAGATACAGCCTGGTGACAAACGGACGGACAGACAGATAGACCACGACTTTATTCCTCGTGGTATGCTAGCTACAGTCTATTTATGAAAGAAGTTCCTTCAGCCTGCCTAAACAATAAAATAAATAAAACTATAAGTATTTTATTTTATTGTTTAGGCAGGCTGAAGGAATTTCTACAAACATCACATCACTCTATCTCTACGTTAGGATAGACAAAAATGTCTTGAGTTTTGACAATTTTGAGTAGGTATCATCGCGTTTCGGAAAATATACTTTTACCTAAATTCAAATGTAGTTTAACTCTATTCTTGCGTAGAGTTAGGTTAGATTTTGCCATAGGTTTTTTATTCGTTTTGCAAAAATCTACAGGATATTGTGTGAAATATTCCAGGTGTCGACGATATAGTTCTTTTTGTAGTCAGTAGTTCTTTCGAACCAGTGTGGTGAATGGACTTATAATCGCGCCTTAAATCTTTTGTGCACAACGACGGTAATGGGTTAGAAAGGTTTTCCCATAAAGTTTGCAAAATTAATTAATTATCGAGTTAAAAGATATAAATTAGTGTTCTTAAGAACATCTATAGATTGCTAGACCTGACCCACATCCATGAATTAATTCAAATTCTCACGATCAGACGTTAAACGCCATTTACATGATACCATTCTTGTCTCTTGCTTTCTCAAATTCAACGAAGCTAGAGCTAATATTCTGTGGCAAGAGGGAATGGTACGTTAGAACTGTATCGTGTAAATGGCGTCTTACGTAACGTTGCAATCTTGCAGATGCGCGATTTTTTTATTTATTTTTAATTGGTTTCTTGTGAAATGTGTCTTCTTTAAAGTAAATGTAATATCGTCGGTAAATAACACAATCGTAGTATATTTCAATTCAATCGTTGATGTATGAAGTCAAACTTCAAAGCATCTCATGACATTGGCTTAGCTAGGTAGCCAAGGCTCGTGCAAAATAAACCGGGGGCCTGAACGATGAAGCATGCTACTTTGGACAAAGTGTTCCTGGTGGGAAATAGCGTCGATTGAGACCAGATTGAGAACAACTAGTTTTTTTTTACAAATGTAATTTTCTGCTTAAAACTTTGCTGTTAGACGCCTTTGAAATTTTCAAACAACTGAAAACAGTTTTTGATTTTGTTAAGCAAAAAATGAGCATGATTGTGCTAAATATACCTTTTTTTCATTTTCTTTAGTTTAAATACCAGCTGCATTTGAATCCTTGAATCCTTTTCTAAACTAAAAGTATACTACACTTGTACTTCGTAACTAGAAAAAAGTATTTTCCTTGACATGAAGTACTCATTAGCAGTATGTAATTGATGTGGGGACACTGACGATCACATCGGTTACCGACAACAGCTAGAGAAAGTGGATATGATAATTGAACAAGCAGCGATGTGCGACCGGGACCTGCTTGGTTGGCAAACGTTTGGAATAACATGGATGCGACATTCAATAGATATAATGTAGATACTATTCAGTAAAAAGATACACTTTTGGTTTTTCTGTATACAGGCTGTAAAAAGACGTCTACCGAAGCCGAAAGGGGTAAGTACAGCATCCCAAAACACAACCAATTCCAAAAGGATTTTCCGAAAAAATCATTATATCCGGAGAAAACAGCGTTTGAAGATCACTGTTTGCGTATGTACTGGGCGCGTTTTTATACGTAGATTGCTGGATTTTGAGTTTTAATTGTTTTTTTCTTTTATAAATGAAATGAATAGGTAGGTATGGTCTTATTATGTTGTACTAGTAGCAAAAAACTAGAAAATAAAATAAAATGACGTCGCTAAGTCAATTTTTTTTTGAGTTTTTTTTTCGATAAATATGTTCAGAATCATGGTCTGATTGCAATCCCTCAGTTTTCGGTAGCAGTCTTTTTACACCCTGTATAATCAATTAAGTATGTATTTTGCAGTATTATTCTGTGAAATTTAAAACCATAGTGAAAAGCACATTGAAATTATATTTGAGTCACTAATTTGGTTTCAAACATAAATTACAAGATTCCACAAAAGATACTCAATGGGACTAAAAATCGGTGTTCCTCAAGGACTTTCACAAGCACCACTACTATTAATATATTACATTTTTAAAAACAATGGTTATAGAACTATTTGTGATGTATATTTAGGTGTTGAAATACAAGTACATCCACATATAGGTATTGCTGTCGTCCCAACAACACGCGTTCTACCGCGTTATCAATCATCTACTTTACTACTATGCTCGGGGCAGATTTTATGCAACATGCCTTGATTATATGCTAAAACATTATATTGATATGCCATTAGGTAATGTAATATATTACGTTTTGGTAAATTGATATTGCTATTTGGCTATTTACTTACGCGTCATTTGGAGATGATTTAAAAGATGTTTAAATGTCAGTTGATTATAACAAAATATAAAACATGATAATAGAGCGTCAATTAATTAAATATCACTACTATCAAATAACAATAAATAAAAAGATTTAGAAATTAAATGTTTACATAAATAAATAAACTCATTGCAAATTACTGGTTCTAGAACGGTAGCGGTAAGAGAATATGTACGAAGTGGAGATTTTATACATATCATTGAATATGTAAAAATAAAAGATAATTTACCATTAGGAATCCGCAGGTCGTACATGGGCAAGACTGGCTCAGGATAGAGGCGAATAGCAAAAGCGAAGAGAAGCCTATACCCAGCAGTGGGATGAGAAAGGTTGATGATGATGATGATGATGATTAGGAATTTAGCACAACTTACGGAATGAATAAACGAAATAACAGAACTTACAATAATTTTTCTTCTCGCAAAACTCACTTCTCTACAAAACGTGTTGAGCAAAATAATCATGAAAGGAAAGTAAAGTTCAAGTAATCTATTAAAACCAAAAACTAAACTTGTTTGACTTCCGCATACTGGAATGTACATCACTTAGCGCACCTTGAGGGCAAAGATTATACTTAACATAAACTCGCTATATTTCCTATCTGAATGATATTTGTGAAGCTAAATTATTTTATAGAGGCATTATTTACTAACTTTTTTAATTCTGGGTTCCGTGAGGTTCCGCGTGATAAAATGGCGTGACTTTGGCGTCTATCTGTCTGTGTCAACGCGGGAATTTTAGAACACTAATTTGCATTCGAAATTTGAAATCAATGCTGTATAGCCATAAATAACTGTTTTGCATAATCTATGAATACCCGTTAGCTTTTAGCTTTTGTAAACATAGATATATCTTGCTAAAATATACAACTCAGGCGTAAAATAATATTTAGTAAGTACCTACCATGAAACTTATGAGTTTACTTATTAAAAGTTTTCTAGTAAATTCTTATGCAGAACCATAGTGCACGATTTAAACTCGAACTAAACCAACAATTTGAATAGTTTGATAAATATATTTGGGCTGTAGATATACTTTAACTAGCGGTAAATTGGTAAACATACATTCTTATACATTCTTGTTAGAAAGAATTTATTTAATCAGTTTTCGGTCCAAATATTTGTTAAATTTGAACTCTGACATCTATAAGTGATTCAAATTAGCTCGTGTGTTGGATAAGTGGAATTACTCGACCATTCACGATTGGATTTTGACATGGTCTAATCTTATTTATTCGGTGTTGCGATATGATTCGATTTTATCGTATAAATAAGGCTTTTGTTAGACTTTGCGGTAGTTTATGAAGAGTTTTATCAGATCTGTGGTGTTGCTACTGAACTTTATGATGCAGTTCGACCTTTATATCAAAGGTTATTGAGCTTTCGGTGTTTTCTTTTTCATTATGAATTTCTTATTAACTAGACGTTGGCTGTTAGATAATTATAATACTATTCTGTGTTGTTATTATGCATTATTATTACATGAAGGAAAACATCGTGAGGAAACGCAGCTTAGTCAGCTCCACACGTATCGACATCGTCTTTCCTGCGGCTGATTAAGCTGAGATGATGGTTTAGGTGCTGGGCAAGCCTTCTCAAACAATGTCCCAGGCACTACAGCGTCCCGTTAAGTGTAGGTATAGGTTGCCTCCTGACGCTGTATAAATCATCTAATATAGATGGAAAAGGCCTAAGTTTTTTTTTTATTATGCATTCTGTTCAGTGCAAGGACATCATCATCTTCATCTTCCTGCTTTTATTCACTTTTATAAGTATTTAAGCATAGAGTTTTATTATTCTTGCCTCTCGCCACATAATGTTTGCTTTAGATCCGATGAGTTTGAGAAATCAAGAAGCAAGAATGGTATCGTGTAAATTACATTTTAAGCTTTTATGTCGGGAGTTTTAGTTTAAAAGTAACTGAGCTCTTCTGTCCTATCTCTCCAGTTTCATCTATGTGCATGTAAATGCAAGTAAACATGCATATTGACTGTTCGTTCGGGTTTAGGTGTGAACTCATAAAGGTTTGTTTGGCTTTCATAATGATCTAATTGCAACTAATTAACTGGTTATTGACCTTCTATGGGAAATAGTTCATTTGTGGATGTTATAGACTTTTTTCTATCATAGAAAACAAACAAAATCACAATTGGATAGATAGATAGATAGATAGATAAATTATTTATTTGACACACATAACATTTCAACACAGACACAAAAACAAACAAGAAACAAGTAGGTAGGTGCATAAGTAAAAACAAACTAGAAAAAAAGAATGAATGAACAAAATTATTACAGTGCTTATGTAACCCAAGGCAATTGTATACCCAAAGCGCGGTAGACATTATCTCAGATTTTTGTATATTCTAGATGTATGGGAATAGTCAGAGGCATGTACAGTCAGCAACACACACAGTTGGACTTTTTAAAATGGCTTTTGTTTTCGAAAACCAAGAAAAATCAACTTCTCTTGTGAAATTATTATGAACCAAGACTTTATCTTCAAATATTAGTAAAAATGTTGGTCATGGTGTTACGGATTTCGGAAATATACAGATTTGTGAAACATAAAATGTTGTTCGACTTTCGTTGCTGACTGTACAAATACGTACATATTTGGCACATGTCCACATCTTCAAAAGTTTACCTAGCACAGTTTTCTTTATTTGTGTCTTCTTTATGACAAAAAAATGCAATCGATAAAATATCTATCTCTATTAACTTTACCCTCTTCTATTACTGCTGATCACTCATTGATTATAGAATTAGCGCCACAAAAGCAATCATTGTAGATTTTCGCGTAAAAGATGTGCGATTTTCGCCATCGCTGTAACTTATTAACTTAGCGTATCTATAAAAACCTCTACCTTTAAGATAGGTTTCTATCATTATCATCATCATCCCGTGGGAAGCTGAGGACAAACAAGGCGTGTTGTCTCAGCGTATCTTTGATAGATCACCCGCTGATATGAGGTCAACGACCGGACGAGATTGATGGAATGTCTTGACAGGAATTTCAAATGCTGAATGGATAATGATGATAGTGAATGGAAGATGCTCGATAACTTTGACGACCTCTGTAGCGCAGTGGGCGAAGGCCCGCCGCAGAAGGTTGCGGGTTCGATCACCGCCATGGGACAAATGTTTGTATGATCTACAGATATTTGTCTTGAATCTGGGTATTTTCTAATGTATATTATGTATGTATTTACAAACAAAAAAGTATATTAGTTGTATATCAATCATGGTATGGGCATGTGATGAGAAGGGAAGAAGGTCATGTAACTAGGAAAGTGCTTGGTATGAATGTTGATGGATTTACAAGTAGAGGTAGGCTTAGTAGAGGAAACCTATATCTACACGAAACGGGACGTTGTAGGTATCATTATCATTATCCTCTATCCCACTGATAGGCTCTTTGCTTTTACCATTCAACTCTATTTTGTACCGATCTCGCCATGTCTAGTACCCTGTAATAATGATAATTCATTGATTGATTTGATGTAGTTATAGTCCTCATCTTTCAAATGATCCTGTCTATCCAAAGCTTGCCTAGGAGAGATCGCTATCAGCGATAAGGCTGCCCATTGTATTACCTTTATGCTTGTATGTAACATCTTGTATGTAACATCTTACTTATAGTAAGATGTTACATACAAGCTGTGTGCAAATCAATAGAGACATTAGCTAGAATGATTGAATTTGTGCGCTGTGATATTTATTTAAGGGTGTTAGAAATAAGGATTTATGTAATGTGTAAACCAAACTGTTTCTACTCTTTGACATCCTGTCAAGCTGTGCGTTGTTCTTCTGCTCGAATATGTTGTACTCACGTTGTACTGATTCACGTTGTTGTTCGTAGTATATTAAATCTAACTGAATTCCTTCAATCCATGGCGTTTTCTATCATAATCCATCATGTGGCATTTTAATAGGTACAGAAGGTACAGTACGAAGCCTGGTATAAATACCGAAGTATAGAAAATTAAATGTAAAGGCCAAAGTGGTGTTAAAACAGACGGACTAGCACCTGTTGCGCAATAAAACTCTAAAAATCGAAGATTTCTTCAAAAAGTCTTCCGAAATCAAACCTTCAGCCATATGACCGTCAGTTGTCCAACAGGTGGTTTCCAATCTGTGTAAGACAGAGACAGGTAGCATTAGAAAGAGATGGTCTTCCGCTTCCGTACCATCTGCATGGGAAGATTGTAGGTAACTAAAGATGTTAAATGATAAGTTCCGGGATAGATCAAAAAAATTGTCTAAGAAAAGATGGTTTTGTTTCGGTAATCTGGATCAGTTAATTTAATATCTATGGATCGTTCACAAAGGCAGGTTTTTTAATTTTTTTTATAAGTAAGGCTATGTGTAAATGTAATCATTTAAATCGGAAACTTTCTAAAATATTCTAAAACTAATTCCAATCATCAAAAGAAAAGTTTTTTTTTTATTTAACTTACCTACTTCATAAACTTTTTGCGATCACAAATTACATTTAGAAATAGGTAAGTATAGATAGAATACGGGAGTTATTAAAATTTTACCACATTACCTTATTAAATGTATTGAAGTACGATTTTATTTTCAAATATTTTAATTACTTTTCACACACTTTTGCGATCACAAATTGCATTTAGAAATAAAAACGCTGAGTGATTAAAATTTTATAGCGTTACTCTCGATGTAAAAACGCGATAAAATTCCCGAGTAAAATAATATTTCAATTACGATTCAATTAATCGAGTACAATATTTTATTTCTCTAATAACTATATTTATCTTACGCGTAAGCGTACACTAAAAAGGTGTGTACACGATAACTAAATATTCGGTTAAAAATAACTTGAAGCATGCACCATGCTGTATCTATAAATCATGTAGGTACCTTTACAATTGAAAGAACTGTGTAAGCACTCGAAATAGGGGGTTATTCTATGGTAAACTAGCAACATTTATACTTCCAGGACGTTTTTTTTATTGATAGGTACCTACATAGTCTTTACTATGTAGGTACCTATCAATAAAATTTAATATTATAAATTTAATAAGCTATAATTCAACTTGAACTTAATAGCTTTGATAGTATAAAATAGGTTAAAATTATACTTAATAGGTTTAACTAATTAAAATATAGAGGGTTTTTATTTATTTTTTTATAATCAAGCAAATTTCAACCCTAATGCCGGTAAGCAGACTTGGCAATAAAAATAGTTATTTATCTATTTTATTATTTATCTTTTTTTATCTAATTATTTATCTACTTTATCTATTTTATTTATTTATCGGGATGTGTGGAGGGAATGGTGGGAGGTCTTTGCCCGGCAGTGGGACACGAATGACTAGAAAAAAAATATCTATTGGTCCTTCGTACCTGTATGGCTTGGTTACTAATCTATTTATTTGGTTTTATACCACCTTACTGTTTCACAAATCATTATATTTGAATCAAATCGAATCAACGACGCGTGAAAACGAATTCATTTTGGTTTGAATGAGCGCTGATTGGATGATTGATGTGTGATTATAGCTTTTGTCAATAAGTAGTCATTCGTAAAATTACTGAATTACTTGACGCGCACCTCTTATTTGAATTGGTGGCACTTAAAAAAGTAATTAAACTTGTGGGATTGGCTTTGGTTGCAGGATTTTAAATGTAGGTATAAAAACCAGTAGTGTAAACTTTTAATTGGAATCATTTCTTAATAATAAGGATTTTTTATTTCTCATGTTTTTGAAATATCGAATACCTATATCGATACTCAGTCTCACGATATCTATCGACTTTAGAATAGTCCCCATCGCAGTTTATTTATAAGTAACCCTTTTATACGGGAATTAGTTCATTAAGGGGTTTTTATCCGTTTCTATTTTTATTAAGAACACCATATGCGCTCTACATTGTAAGAGGAAGTTAAAAAAAATGTGACGTGTGGTTACTTCCTCTATAGAACCTATTCTTTTCTTTATTTAAAAGCTGGTTACTCTATTTTCGTAGGTATGTAAGCACTCGTAGTTGCTTTAGTGAATCGTACAAGTGACGTTCATAGTAGTCACAAAATAATTGGGTGACCTGAGCAACAATGCTGTAAGGTAATAGGATACACATACAGTCTAGGCTGGTTACTCGTACTATGAACAATTTCTACAGAATAAAATGTATAATGTAGTCTTTCCTACATCAAAATAAATAAATAAATAAATAATGCTGGACTTTTCACACAGCCTCATCTAGCCCCAAGGTAGGCAGAGCTTGTGTTATGGGTACTAGATGACTGATAAACTACTTATGTACTTTTTGTTTGTAAATACATACATATTATACATAGAAACACCCAGAACTAAGACAAATATCTGTAGGTCATACAAACATTTGTGCCGCGGCGGGGATCGAACTCGCAACCTTCTGAAGTTCTGAATCGCAGGCGGACCTTCGCCCACTGCGCCACAGGTATCATTTTAATCTATTTTACCTTCTTGATCGAAGATTTTACCGTAGAAATAAGTTTATGCTAAGGTTGTTCCAAAAAAACCATTTCGGAAGTACAAAGTACCAGTAAAAAACGGTTTGGAACACATCTGCCATCTTCTCTCATATTCGGTCCATATCCTATGGAACTTGATACCACTAGAAATCATTCAGCTAATCTCTTCCCACCCCTACGCAGGTATCCTCACAATTGTACAAACAGTCGGATATCCTTCCTTTTTATCCATAGATAAGAACACAATGCGGTATTATTGAGTCTACTTCAACAACATACCGAAGAAACCACGCAATGGTTGAATGTCAACTCTCGTTCACTTTTGAATTTCGAATGCCTTTTTTCAATTTGAATTTCGAACGCTGAGAATTCTCTCTTTTTCACTTTTGAATTTAGAATGCTTATTTCAATTTGAGTTTCGAACACTGTCACAGTTTAGTGAAGTATTAGTAAGGATTGTGTGTACAAGTGGGCAAAATATCATATTACCGTTTTGATACAAGTGATACCTTCTTCCTGAGGATATAGCATTGAAAGTCAAGGATGCAGATGGCTTGACCTGACTTCCGATCTCACGGTAGAAAAACTATAAATCATACTAATACGGGATCTGCAGGGCACGGTAGACAATCTCTCATGTCAGTTACCTTTACTACATTCTTTTCCTTATTTTAAGACCTTTACTACGGAACGGATTTAAATAGCCGTTAGTGACCCTGAGTGCGGCTGTCAGAATGGGCCTTTCAAAGGTTCTGTTGGAGGCATGTCCCACTATAAGTATATTTCGATAATATACAGGGTGTTTATATTTATTTGTTTTTTTAATCTTTTTATTACATTAATTATCATGGTCTTATTTTGTTGTCCAAAAAAATTGGTGGAATCATGGTCTGATTGCAACCCCTCAGTTTTCGGTAGTAGTCTTTTTACACCCTGTATGATCGCTTTTGCCTCTAACTACCCTCTTAGACATCCTAAGAGGATATTTAATGGATAAGATAATGTCTAACGCTATTTCGGAACACATTCGTGGATTCGTGGAACATATTTTATAACGAAATAAGAGATTTTATTGAATATTATGAGGTATTTAAAAGCTCTCGCAGCAACTATTGGCTAAGAACGAAGTGCTTTTGGTTGAGAAATATTGTTGATCTTAAATGCAAGCGTGACTTCTGCTCTTTCACTTTTAAAGACGGTTTTTGAAATTATCCTCCTTAGTATTACAAAATTTAGTATTTCAAAATTTGACGACCTCTGTGGCGTAGAAGGTTGCGGGTTCCCGCCGTGGGATAAATCTTTGATTGATCTGCAACTATTTATCTCGGGTCTGGGTGTTTCTATGTAGGTATAATATTTCCAGTATTATTATTAAAATATGCAAAAGTTCGTGAGGAAGGTATGATTGTTTGTTACTCTTGCATGCAAACTACTGAATGAATTGTGATGAAATTTATGACAGCGATAGATAATTATAGCGAAAGTCTTAGTTGTTTTCAACAAATCAAGTAAATATATGTAGATCATACAAACATTTGTCTCACGGCGGGGATCGAACCCGCAACCTTCTGCGTCACAAGCGGACCTTCACCCACTGCGCCACTGAGGTCGTCATTTTGTACTGTAATTCAATCATTATGGTCTATTTTGACTTTTTATGAAACACACCTACGAGCGCTATTATTAACAAACAGCCATGTGCCACTACTACTAATAAGCTTGAAATAATCTCTGTCATATCAACCCTTAAACTGTAAATCATAATAATTCTAAAAGGGGTGTGATTTGTGTGCTAGAACTAATCGAAAATAAACATTTTTATATTGGTTCGTTGTGCAGCTGGTAGGTAATGTTATTAAAACTAGTTAGCTCTACAAACATACTGTCTTATCCATACCATCCATACTAATATTATAAAGCTGAAAAGAAGAAGATTAGCGAGTTAATATGTTACATTCCCAAAAACGCAACGATAGCGCGATCTAATTTTTCCTGTGGCGCCATCTATTATGTAGTAAAATGTGTCTGTCTGTTTGTTACCTTTTCACGTCTAAACCACTGAATAGATGATGCTGAAATATGACATGGATAAAGATTATGTCCCAGGGACGGACATATGCTACTTTTTTTTTTCAAAACTAATCATGTAGGGCGTGAAATAAGGGTTGAAATTTTGTATGGGGGCTTAAAGTGAAGTTCCAGTTGAAGGCCACTAGATGGCGTTGCTATCATAGGATAGCCATAGGGCTGAGGTCGAGATGGCGCTATTATTGCATTTTCATTTTTTAAAGTATCAGAAGAGAATCTTCTGAACAGCAGTTTTCAGTTCTGTTTTTATTAAGTATGTTATTTTGCTGACGAAGTCGCGGGTACCAGCTAGTATATAATATTAATAACATTCTCCAGTAGGTATCTATACACATTCATGGTTCCTAAGTTCACTAGGTTCTTGTTTTGTGGGTATTAGAAACTACTAAGTATCATTGTACCACAACACAGACCAGGAACATTTGAAGATCATGCAAACATTTTGTCATGCACTGAGAAAAGAACGTGCACCTTTTGCGTCTCAAACTAGCATTCGACCGCCATGCTACTGAGGTTTTCACGCAACTAATAAGATTTCAAAGTAAAAAAGCACCTACAATACGCACAATCGTTCTTTAGCTCTCTGAAGTAGCTGCGCAGAACCCATTTTTGATGACGCCTAAAATTGTGCTATCTCGCTTTACTCTACCAAACCTGCGCAATCGTCTATTGCACCTAACTTCAGGGAGCTAAAGATCCATTGTGCTTAGTATACTTAGTTTTTCAGGTAATTTCATTAAATTATCTTTCTATAAACACCTTCCTTGGATTTTCACATCCATTTTATAAAAAAAATTTATTTTTTATTAAATAGGTCATATTAATAGGTCAATATTCTAATCGGTTAAACCGTTGAAGTTATAAGAACCAGATAAAAATTAAATAAAAGTCGATAGATCAAACTCTTAAACGGCAGAGAACTCAGAAACTTGCAATACCTTTTGCAACGTCAAATGAAATGAATTAACATAAAATTATCCTATCTTCACGTAATCCATTTATTCTCTTAATTAGACAGATATAGCCCATAGAGTAGAAAGAAGTAGAGGCAGCATGTTAATCCATATGCTATACTATTATAGTATATAATATACATATACTATATATATAAATATTAAATATAAATACTCCATACTAATATTATAAATGTGAAAGTAACTATGTCTGTCTATTTATCTGTCTGTCTGTTTGTTACCTTTTCACGACCAAACCGCTTAACGGATTAAGCTGAAAATTGGCATGGATGAAGGTTGTATCCCAGAGAAGGAAATAGGCTACTTTTTATCCCGAAAAATTCCCGAGGGACCGCGGATCAAACCACGGGAGTGCAGTACGCGTAGTTGCACCTAACGAGATAAAGTAAAATTAAGAACATAAAACATTTATTCAGCTCACAGAATAGTCGTAAAAGCTTAGTGATTCTACTCTTTTCAATTACTACAAATTCAAGATGATTACCTTGATTTATTCTTTTTTATATGTTTATCTTTTTGTACACCGCCGTTTTTCTGTTATTTTTTTTCCAGTCCATCCAAAGGTTGTCTGGAAGAGATCGCTTTAAGCAATAAAGGCCGTTGTACCTACTTGTTATTTTGTGTACCTATTACTTATGTGTTTCTTTTGTGTACTTACAATAAAGTGTTTATCTCTATCTAACTCTTCTTTGTAAAGTGAAAAATGTTCTTGCTACTACGAGTAGGAATAAGCTAGTGGCTGACATTGCTGGTATTATTAGAGAAACTAAATAAACCCTACAAACTATTTTCTTACTAAAAAGCGATAATGCTGCCTCTAATTTTAACTACTCTGTGATAGAACCTCACTTTCATCAGAGTGGGTATACTAAATACAGGCTAATCTTGAAATACATTATGTAATGCATTTGCGATGGAGCGTCTTCATTTATGTAATAGGTTTAGACTTTAGTAACTAAGTCAAACGTGTAAAAGCAGATTTATTTGTCCGGTTTAGCTTTTTCACGATTTGATTGTTGAATAATAAAATATAATAATATAAGTATTTCACTATTATATTGTTAATTAATACCTACTCATTTAATAATACGTTATTACTAAGTCTTTATATAGATAAACATGTATAACCTAAGTGGATTATCAAGTTCTAGAAAGAAAGAGTAACAAAAAATAAGCTACTTTTACTTACATACTTAGAGTACTAACCGAAATACATACATTCATACATTCATCCCCACAAATATTCACAAAATTATATTAGTATAATGTACAAGCTGGCTAATTTGCCTGGAAGATATCGCTTCTTAGCGATAAGGCCCCAAAGTATTTTCATTCATTCATTCATAATCCCACTCATATAATAAAGCTAAAAGTTTGTGAGTTTGTTTATTTGAATGTTTGTGTTTCAATCGCGCCTAAACTAGTGAACCGATTAGGATGAAACTTGGAATAGGCGTAGATAGTGACCTGGAATAGCATATAGGCTATTCAAAATGTTGTTACCACGCGGGCAAAGCCGCGCGCAGAAGCTAGTTCATAAATAACTAGATGGACTGCTAAAACCATAACCTTTCCAGCTTCGCCATAGACGGCTAAAAATCATGCACATAAACCTTAAATAAATGTACCTACCAACACACCAAATCAAACAAAAGTACTTCCTCTAGTAAACATTTAGCAACCCTCTTGTGAACCACCTGTTAAACGTGATTTAAAGGGGAAGGCCCACTTTCGGCCGGATGTTGACCGTGGTTTTAGTTTTAGCAAATGGCGTTACTCATGTGCCAACCATTTTTCTTAACTAACTTGAAAATGGAATGAGCTGTTTTTGGCTGTATATAAGATTTTTGTCTATTCTTAAATTAAATAAAATGATTCGATTAGTACTTAAATTCTTAACTGTTTTTTTATTTAAGAATAAACAATTTTCAAAAAATTTTAGGAATCGATTTTATTACAAGTCATTGTTACTACAGATATTTTATTAATATACACAAAGATATATACAGTTCGCCCAACGGATCTAGGCATTCGTGAAGTTAGCCGTTTGTCTGCGCAGTGAACGCTTTTTATAAAAAATTGTGGTCTGCGCAGACAAACGCTAACTTCACGAATGCCTAGATCCGTTGGGCGAACTTTACAATCCAATTGATTTCCTCAGAAAAATTGCCAGGTTCTAGACAATGCCTTAAACTAAGACTGTCTTATCACAAGAAAATGAACCAAGTTTAGACTAAGACTAACTAAAAAACTGTCCCTAGAAAAACGATCTTTAAATACTAGAACATAGAACTCTTTTTTGTTGTAACAGTTTTGTTTTGACATGATTGTGTCAACATGGTGTTCAACTAAGTCAGGTTGTGGATGATGATGATCATAACATCTGCGAGCCTTACAAGCCACCTGTTAAAATTGATTTGAGGAACCCCAATGTGACCGGAAGTAGCGAGATTTTCACCAAATGGCGCTTCCTTTTATTTTCAATTTAGACATGTTGATTCGCAAAAAAATAGGTAATTCATTATAAATAATTATGTCAGTTTTGTTTTTTGTTTGACCATGTTACTTTTTCGGCTAATGTAAACTCCATAAAAGAAAAAAGTAGTTGTATCTAGTAAGTTTTTTTTTAAATGTTCCGTAAGTAATAAGGGTCTTTCATTTTAAACTACACAAACTGACAGGGCCTCATTTTTGGGTTGTAAATAGACGTTAGACCGTATCAATTTAATTCCTAAGATATTGTTTTTTTTTATTGTTGCATAATGATTTTCAAGGAGAACAGACGTTCCACCAATCGTAGCGCAGCTACATCACGAATGGACTAAGTTATGCAAGAAGCAACAATCAATTGAAAGGATGGTCTTTATCGATTTTCTCGGGATTTTCATAACAAAAAAAAATCATTACATAAATATTTTTTTATCTATTTTTTTAATCCAATTCCTGAATTAAGTATATAATGAAAGACCCTACTACAATTGAAATTAATTAAACAAGTTATTAAAACTACAAATTTAGAAGCACTTATTCGCTAAACGCCGACTCACCTGCCTGTTAAATCGCACTATACATACATTCTTGAAATCTCCAGGTCAGAGGGCAAATAGCTTTACTTTCTCCGATCAACTCCATTAGTCGGACAGCATCGGTCTCGCTCAAATTAACCATAAACTATTTTTTACTTTTTTATTTAGAGATGAGCGTGACGAGAATTGGCGCGCAAAAGTTTTATGATTTGACATGTTAGTTGATAGTAAAAATATTTAGTTAAAAGTCGTACCTATTTATAAAAAATACTAAAACCAAGATTATTGATTATTTATTTATTACATAAATCACAATAATTTAGGTCTAGAATACAAGTTTTACTACGTAATATAGGATCGTCATCTTAATAGGTAGGTATTTCTTGCGATTCATTTGCACACAATATTTTATTCTCTCATGACTCATTAGATTCTTCTAATTTACATCCAAAAGCATCATTTATCATTCTCAAAACCGAACATCACGTTCTAAAATTGGCGCTAACTTTTTAAAAAACCACAAAAACTTAACCCTTCCAATGACATCACCGTCTGTGAAGTGGCATATGCCAAATTTAAAATTAGAACCATATGCAAGAAAATTAATTCCCGATAATGATCAAAAAACTTCGAAATTCAAAAATAGAGTTCCTTAAAAAAATAAGTATAAAGCAGGGCGATTCTTCCCTTGCTAAAGGGTTTGGTAAGTTAACAAAAAGTTGATATTTCGACCAGGTGGTAGGAACGTCTTACCGGAAATCTGTGATGCATGTGTCTTCAACCCGTTCTGCGGCGGAAACAGTGTACCCTCACCTACCCTACGTGCTTTTATATTAAAAAACAACCCTTTGGTTATAATTTTATGTATTACCATGATGGAGAACACTATTTTCGTCTTTTCACTTTTGTTTAGTGTCATTAAACAGCTGAATATATACCAGTGAGTACAAAAATAGAAAGTAAAAAATGAACACAAAAAAGGGGAAAAATAGTTTTCAAAATGAATTTAATAAATATTCTATTAGTAGGTACCTTTATATTTCAAATGAAACTGCAGTAAAAGTTTTGTAAATCTGAGCTTAGAATTTTTAATTTCTGAAGTACTTATAAACTTTTTTTAAAGTCAAAAAGTTTATCTTTTCGTCAGATGAATGATTTTATTGATTGATATAATCGAATAAACAAAGGCACCATCAACATTCCTAACCAAACAGACAGATGGCGCGCTCGGCCAAGGGTCAGGCAGTGCATTAATCTGCGATTAACTGTACTGGTGATTGCGTGCGTGCATGTGCGGTCCTACTATGAGTCATGTCATACTATAAAATTGAGTGTTTGATTTTGTGATTTTTTAAATTATTTTTAAACTAGCTTTCGCCCTTCTACCACCATTTCAATAGCCTAAATGCTGTTCCAGGCTATGATCTATAGATCTATAGAATGCATATGATTTATAGAATGAAACTTGGAATAGGTATACCTATTCCAAGTTTCATTCGGATCTGTTCAGCCGTTTTAGTGTGCTTGAACATACGTCAAACACCCATCCAATGTTTTCCATAAATAGGTTACATTGGATTTTTATTGAATTTTTAACCTACAGTTAAAAATTCAAGTTTCTTTTCAATTATTTCATTGACCATCAGCTTGTCATCTCAACACTCTCCTTTCCTAGAGATTAAATAAAAATACATATAAAATTATATTTTGTAATTAACTAGAGGATGTGTATGGCAATCATTTACCATATAATGGTTATTTAAATGTTATGGGAAGTAACGATTATCTATGGTTATAGACTCACTTTCTTTTGCTTCATCTAGACTTTCGCGCCATTACAATTTACTTTATATCAATCGGTCGATTTGCATACGATACAATGCTTTTGATTGTTTTAGAAATTGTAGGTAATAAAGAAAGTATTTATTGCACATCCCACAATCCCACTATCCCACTATCCCGCTAAGGTTGGTCGCACAGTCCAGCTAAGCCGAACGCGCCGAACTGTCAATTCAATAGAGAAAATGCTGCTGACGTCAGAAGCGAGCTGTATTTTCTGACGTCATCAGCATTTTTTGTATAGAAAAATGACTGCGGCGCGTACGGCGCGGATGTGTGTGCGATCAGGTTATAATAAAGCTGAAAGTTTGTGAGTATGTTTAGATATTTCGATGTTTGTATGTTTGTTTTTCAATCACGCCTAAGCCAGTGAACCGATTTGGATGAAACTTGGAATAGATGTAGATAGTGACCTGGAATAGCATATAGGCTATTCAAAATGTTGGTACCACGCAGGCGAAGCCGCGCGCAGAAGCTGGTCTAAAATAATAGGTTAGGGTTAGTGGATGGCTGACCGCTAGTCGCAAGACTTTAAATCTGAAGGTCGATTCGAATCAATACAGCCTCCTTCAATTTAAACATTGTTATTTCAATTTTCCGTGTATCGATCGACCTATTTACAGACTGACCTACCAACACTAAAACTTAAACTTAGGCCTTTACATCTGATTATACAGATTATACATGATTATACAGCGTCAGGAGGCAACCTATGCCTACACTTAACGGGACGCTGTAGTGCCTGGGACATTGTTTGAGATGGTATAGGCTTGCCCAGCACCTAAACCATCCTCTCAGCTTGATCAGCCTGGCCCACAGGAAAGACGTCGATACGCCCAATGGATCTAGACATTTATGACAGGATGCGCAGAAAACATTTTTTCGTACAAAACTGTCTTCTGCGCATCATAACTGCTAACTTCTCGAACGCTTTCCTAATTCATTGACCGTGGTGTAGATAGGATAATTCCAGTAGGTAAGTAAGTTCATGTGCTAGTGGCAAGTAAGCACGAAAGCGCTCAGTTTATTATGCCTATAGCGGTCACCCATTCACTGACCGCTCAGAACGTAGCTTAAAAACAGAAAACCAGCGCAATAGTTAGCCTTTGCTAATTGCAAAAATGCTGAGTGGCGACCATTTTTGTGTAGCATATTTATCTGGCTCTTTTTTAATTTCATAATGTGTAAGTTTTTGTTGTGTGTGACGCAGAATAAAGCAATAAAAATAAATAAATAAAAAATAAATAAATAAATAAAAAGTATTTATTTATTTAAAAACAAAAATCTATCGAACGCAGGACGTTTGCAGATGTATTTCTTAGAACATTCTCGATGTTCGTCCTTCACTATCTTTATCAGTGGCACGTGTATTGGGCACGTGCTGATGCAGCTGTCGATTTCAGGATGTTTGTTCATTGGATTCAAATGGTGTTGAATCACGGAAGGTTTGGCGATATGGATGAGGCGCAGGTGAAACAGGTAGCATGAGCAAGACAATTTTAGAAAAAATACCTACCACTTCCTGAGTACGATTATGTTCTGGAGCCTTTGTGATTATAAGTAATATTGAAGTTACCTAATGGCGAGCTGATCTCTGGGGCCTTATTGTGTAACTCAACTGGCAATGGACATCGGCTTCATTTTGACACTTGAAACCTAGCCTGGACTTCAATTGTAATTTTCGTATTATGTGATTGGTTGAGCTCTATTGGGATGACAACTGGGAATGGATTTCAAATTAGACAGTAAACCTGCTGATCTGTCGATGGAGTCGGGAGCAACTGTGGAACAGCTATCGGTAATTCGTCATCCGTCCATGTTTGAGCTCATAAAGAATTAGAAATAATTAGATAAAAAATTTACTGCATATTTTTCTATAAGACATTTTTTTACTCAAATGATAAAAAAAACTTTAAAACGAGTATGTAAAACTTATCTTTAGTGGTAGAATCAGCAGCCTTATTGTCTAACTAGAATTCCAGTCCCAGTTGTCATCCCAATAAAGCTCCATCATTATCATCATCATCAGCCTATGGCAGTCCACTGCTGGACATAGACCTCCCCTAGTGCGCGCCATTGCGCCCTGTCCTCAGCTCGACGCATCCAGCTTCTGCCAGCAGCCTTTCGCAGATCGTCACTCCACCTGGCAGGAGGACGTGCTACACTACGTTTGCCGGTCTCCATTCAAAAACTCGCTTACCCCAACAGTTATCGGTTCTTCGGCAGATATAGCCAGCCCACAGCCACTTCAGCTTGCTGATTCTCTGAGCAATAAAGCTCAACCAATCACAAAATAGGAAAATTACAGTTGAAGTCCAGAATGGGTTTCAAATGTCAAAATGAAGCTCATTGCCATTGTCAGTTGAATTACACAATAAGGCCCCTGGTCATTAAAAATCTTATCCACTCTAAATCAAAATCAAAACCGAAATAAAAAACAAATCAAACTTAGAAAAGCACAATCAGAGCACGTGTTAGTCGGCATGTGCACAAAAAAAAGCACGTGCTTTACTTATAAAAGGAAGAATCGGAAGTACCATTTCTAAGGACCATTAACCAGTATATCTTGAACTCTGCAACAATGAAGTCTAGTGTAATTCTGAGAGAGATAAAGGAAGAGCAAGGTTCACGTTATCTTGGTTCTTGTGAATGAAATGATTTGAATAAAAACTATTTCCGTTCGAGTACCTAGTTCTAAGAAAAAGTGTAATTACGATTTCAATGACGAAAGTTATATTATTTTTATGCGTTTGAGTGTGTGCATTCGCAATTTGTGTAGGCATACATACATACATAAAATCACGCCTCTTTCCCGAAGGGGTAGGCAGAGACCACGGATCTCCACTTGCTACGATCCTGACACACAACTTTTGCTTCATTCACTCTCATTACATTCTTCATATATGCTCGCCGGTTTAGGGTACTTTTGACCTGGCCCTTCTCCAAAATGTCGCCAATTTGATCCAAGAAGGTTCGCCTAGGCCTTCCCCTTCCAGCTGTCCCATACACACTTGCCTCATACACTTGCTTTGTCAAACACCTATAAATAAATAAAAATAAATAATGCTGCACTTTTTCACACAGCATCATCTAGCCCGAAACTAAGTAAAGCTTGTACTATGGGAACATAACTGATCTACTACTTATACACTTTTTGATCGTAAATACATACATAATATACATAGAAACACCCAGACCCGAGATAAATATTTCCAGATCATACAAACATTTATCTCGCGGCGGGGATCGAACCCGCAACCTTCTGCGTCCCAAGCGGGCTTTCACCCACTGTGCCACAGAGGTCGTCAGATAGTTATATGTTAGTAGGAGCTGACGCTTGCAAGTTTTGGAAAGAAATGGGCAAACGTTTGCCCAAGAGAGGGACAAGTGAGACAAAAAATCATTTAAAACAGCTGGATCATTAAAAAAAAATCACAACTCTATTTCCAAGACACGTTATTTATCTATAGACGCTTTTTGGGATATTTTTTTGATAACATTATGTAGGTTCATCATTATTACCTTTGTTGTTTTGTTTTTAAGCCGTGTTGGTCGAATGGGGTTGTGCCTCGACTTTCAATCTGAAGGTCGTGGGTTCGAATCCCGGCCGTGCATCAATGGATTTTTCGTTTCGTAAAATTTATATGCGCTATAACACGAGCTCTTAACGGTGAAGGAAAACATCGTGAGGAAACCCGCAGCTTAGTCAGCTCCACACTTGACGTCGTCTTTCCTGTGGGCCAGGCTGATTAAGCTGAGAGGATGGTTTAAGTGCTGGGCAAGCTTATTCCATCTCAAACAATGTCCCAGGCTCTACAGCGTCCCGTTAATTGTAGGCATAGGTTGCCTCCTGACGCTGTATAAATCATCTAATATCTAGATGTAAAGGCTAAGGTTTTTTTGTTTTTAAGTTTTTGTGCTGTAATTACTCTAGGTTTTTGTGAATTTGTCCTGAGATTTGTCCAGAAAATCTGTTTACTTTTATTTTTGAGTATTTTTTCTGTCAAATAAATGAATAAATTAATTAATGAATAAGGGAATGCAAGATATTCCCAAAAATATCCCAGAAAACCTCTATCGAAACGTCAGACAACGTCGTTTAGTGATTCACGGGGAAATATTTTTATATTTGCCCACATTTATCTATTACCTATACGACGATAACATGTTAGAACGTTATTAGAAGCCAGATGCGCAGGCGCATGTATGCTTGCATGCGGGCTCTGGGTCAAATTCTGTTTTTTGCAATTAGCAAAGCATTTGAAGTTTTGTTTAAAAATGTCAAAGGAAAGCCAATGGCGTCTCTTAAAAAATATGAACATATGGAACACTAATACTTTTGTAGTGTGACGCGACGATGTGGCTTTGGTCCTTGATCCAGCTACATTTAAACCAAATTTGTGTAACATTTTGCGATAAGGCCGCCCATTGTAAATTGCCATTATTTGTTATATTTAATTATTTTGTTTCATAGTTTAAGGTGTGTTCGGAATGCTGAGGATAGATTTAATTTGTTTGGTGTACTATATTTTTATAGTTATGACATTGGTCATTTAAATAGCGCTTTAGCGATGCCTTTGTCCGAAGATGCTAAGTTATTTTATATTTTATTTAATAAGTTTGTTAGAAGGTCTTAGTTTTTTTTTTTTTTTGTTTCTCTTTTTGTAACCTAGTTCTAAATATTTACCTACTTATTTTAATTAGTTACTAAGCTAAGATGTTACTGATTGGGCGGTGTAGTCGCTCAGCGACAAAGCCCTTTTTTTGTTCATGTAAATAAAAAAAAAATAGTTTAAGGTGTACAATAAAGAATTCTCATTCATTCATTCATTTTTTTTTTTACTTTTGTACGACTTTTGTGTAATTAAAAAAAATTATTAGGTACTAAACAAATTAACATAAAAAAAGAGTCTTGCCTTCATTACGGAAGACCCTGATTTAACTACCTATTTAATTAAATAATACTTTTATGATACACTATGGTACCTACTACCTAGGTACCTACTTGATTATAAGCTTGATTTTTTTTATCAATCCTTTATCAAGCGAGAGCAAGTATCACGCTTAAATAATCAGGATCAAAAGTATCAAGACATCTTGTACATTCCGTGGCAGAGATACGACATCACACATGTTTTGATTTTTTTCGTAAAAAATCGGAAATATTTTTCGGAAATCCATTAAAAAGTGCAGCTATTAATCATTTTGCATCTGTCGCGCCCGGAGCTATCATTTATTACTTTTGTCCTAGGATGGATGCATTTTGAACGAATTCATAGTTTAGCAATTACTTTGTTTTTTAGTTTGCATTGTTTTTTGGGATTATAGTCCGTTATAGCCAATGGCAATTTTGACTATTTTGATAATGGTCAAAATTGGCTTTTTTTATAATTAATATTATCTTGTAGTTTCTACCAACAAGAGAATCCAGTGCGCAAGACTACTATGTATTCTTTATTATTGGTTCAATTTATTACTACTACCTGGATCAGTTGAGCTATCTATAGATCGTTTCTAACGATCCTTAGATAGCTTGACTAATCTTGTTGTATTTTGTGAATATATGTAAATATGTAGTAGCTTAGTTTCTGTAAATAAATTTATAAAGCTTTACTACTACTTAATATTAATTTATACTGTTTGTATGAAAAAAACAGTTAAAAATCCTCTTCGTGTTAAATTACAACAGGTTAATGACAATGAGACACGTATTCTTCTAGTACCCAATCATAAAATTTTATTCGTTTTAAAACAAGCGAAGTAAATTGTCTATGACCTTCCATCGCAGCAAATTAAGGGAAGTCATGTCAAGTTGGGTCAAGAACCATCACATAAAAAACCTTAACGGAACACTTAAGGTTCAGAATACCCGAGCAAGATAAGATTAAGTATAAGAAGAGTATAAATATTGTGCTATGCTTGGTATGAATAGGTATTTCTAATTTAAACTAAAAATAGACAGTTAAAAAAAAACATGATCAGTTTTGTATTTATTTTATTTAAAAATACATATCTATAACGAGATATTTAAACAACATTTTCACTTATGATTGGTAAATTCAGCGCGTGATAAATTAAAAAACTGTTCATTCTACCCCTTAACTAACATTTGAAAATGACCTCCGAAGTCAAAGTCGTCATAAAATTTCGTAAAGACAAAAACTATTTAAAATTACACGGTTAGTCTGCTTTCGGCCAATTTAGTTTCTGAATTGGTCAATTTATATCAAGGACAAAATAGGTAATAAATCAGATGGTATTACATTTTTTGAAATAAAAAGCAGACAGGAAATCGATTTGTGCAATAGATCTGTATTTTAACAATTTGAAGTTAATTGGATTGTTTTCATCCATTGAGTTATCGACCTGATGGTTAATAACTCAGCAAGTAAGTAAGTTCGTATGAGTCAGTGGCCAACTCTGGTGACGGAATTTTTAGGCCGCCTTAAGGCTCTATCATGGCTTAACGACTTAAATAGCCGGGACCGACAATTTAACGTGCCCTCCGAAGCACGAAAGCGCTCAGATGAAAATGTCACTGGCGGTCACCCATCCACTGACAGACCATTTCGAACGTTGCTTAACTTTGACGATCAATCAAGAACGACTGCAAGCACGACCACGAGCCGGGACGCTGTAGTGCCTGATGGCTGATATAATGCCGGGGAAGTAAAACATAGTTAGGAAACCCGTAGCTTAGTCAGCTCAACACGTATTGACGCTATTTTTCCTGGGTTCTTTTTTTGCTCATCTAGAAAAAATGTAGAGGCATAAGTAGCCCGGTTCTTTTTAAACTAGTGTAAAGAAATAATTTGAAATACGGCTCATAACCATCTTTGTTAAATTCAACAGTTTACAATAAAACTTATTTTTATTCTCAAATAGGCTCCTATCAACAAGAGCTAGTGTGGCGATACCTCAAAAAGGCTAATATCGTGCAAAGTATAAGTAAAAAGGTCACATTATAAAACAATCAACGTGAGCTCGTATAAATGAAGTGGCGAGTGGCGCCCTCTGCACCTACCGCTGTGGTAATGATGATCATTTTGTGAAATGGGCATTTTTGCTGATGGCCATTTTGTAAATGGGCATTAATGTTGTAATTATATCTCTACTATAAAAATATAGACTCGTTACGAAAGCTTCCAATTATAGATAACGTAATAGTGGCGATGGGTTTGCAACCTGTCACGTACGCTTACTTCTGCATAATGTTGTATTTACATAATGTTCCTTTATATATTATCACGTGCCTCTAAAATACTTACATATTTCCAATGGATCATGAATTCGCTAAAATAAAGTTGATCGTATCGTTTCCGAATACAATACTTTCAATACAATTTTACTCTTAATCCATCAGTTTCCACACATTCATCGGAATCTATAGGTATACCTAAATAGAAATAGAAAAACGTTTATTTTGTGGTACAGTCAGCATCAAAAGTTGATTAACAGTTTCTTTTTAAATTCAATTATTTATCAATATTTTGGCCATCGTTACGGATTTCGGAAATATTCTGATTTAGGAAACTTCAAATGTTAATCAACTTTTGATGCTGACTGTACAAAAAGCTTACATTTTTGAGAACTAAGTATACTAGTTAATTACACACAAAATTGGCCACCACTCAGCGTATGCTGCAGCAACTTGAAGGTGCTGCAGCGCTGATTTTCTGTGGTGCAGGCGAGTTCGTGTGTAGCAGCAGCTGTTCAATCTCGACAACCCATGAACAGCAGAATTAGTGCGTATCTCATCGATAATAGACCATATTAAATCAATACATCACTATTCAGTACATCTACTACACAATTTTCAACTTTAAGGCTCCGCAATAAGAGCGAAATTGACTTGTGTTGCGTGCTAGTGTTGCGCATTCCAAGTTCTTAACGGGTTGCGAGTGACATTTTTATTATTGCGAATGTTTTCTCACGAGTTTATTCATTTGTATGGGTTAATTATAAATATGTAACGTTCTTGGTACTTGAACAGATAACTTTCGTTCCTCAACTGTTATCGATGGTTCTAGGTCAAATAACTAGCATTTTGTGTCGTCTAAATTGAATTTATTATACTTATAGCTTATTATAATTGTAAGTTTTGCTTTATACTAGTGGTCTGCCAAATATATAATATTTGAACATGCCTCTGAAGGGGAAGGGGCCTAAATATGTATCTCTGACTACCTCCTTCGACATCATCAAAGGATCTGGAATAGGTATATAAATGGATCAGATAATTAAATGATCTGCATGACATTAGATAAGATTAGATTATAACTTTCTTGTACACCATAAAAAAGTAACAAACAGAAAATAAAAACCTTGATAACTTTTCTTGGGAAATTATTACGAATCAAGACTTTATCCTCAAATACTTATTTGTCAAAAGGTCATGATGTTACGGATTTCTGAAATATTCAGATCTGTGAAACATCAAATGTTAATTGACTTTTGTTGCTGGCTGTACTTAAAGTCTTTACTTTTGAATTTTCCGATTATTTATAATTATAAACAGAAAGAAGCCTTATTTATTTACTAGACTGTGTTTGCACCTTTGTAAGTAAACCGAAAGCCTAAGTAGATAACAAGACTTTACAAATTTTACCTATAGCCAATTGAATGTAAGCCCTACCAAAGCTTGTTAAACAAACAAATGAATTATAAATTATGGTTATATAATATACACGCACTGTTTTTTTCATACAAAGCCATAAAAATAGACAGATGTATGAATAGTCGTGAAAATTCAATTAACAATTATAAGATTTGAAAATAAGTAATTCCGACGTAACCACAGGTGATAAAACTGACAATTTACAAATATTGCTAAAAGCAATATACAATTAATATAACTCAGTAATATAGGCCCGCATCATCTGTCCGTCTGTCCGGCTACGTATCCTTAGGTTATCTGTGGGTAGGGAAACAGATTATAAAAAGTCGGAAATTGGATAATAAAATAAATGGTGTTTTTTTTTATTTATTAAGGATACCCAACACGGGTGTACACTAGGGTGGATCGACAATGTATGAAAAAAAAATTTTTTTCGACAATCGTTTGCTAATAGTGGGGGAAAGTTGTATAATAGTAAGCATAGAAACTGTGATTTTTTTCAGATTTTTAAAGTAACATCTAATGCTGCCGCATCGAAGTTGAAAAAATTTTTTTTACTGAAAATTTGCCTTACTCTCTAACATTGAAATTGTTATTTTGAATATGATTTTTTTATAAATTTTGTTATAAAATACAAATATAAACTGTATATTTAAATAATTAATTAAAAAAATAGATAAAACATCCATGAAACTACTAAAACTACAGAGCTAAGTTTGACCTAAAATCTCTCTTTTTCTGAAACTTGACCATGGCTTTGCGAGATTCTTATTTTGTTTGAATCAAGCTTTTTCTAGCTTTTGATGTGCAGACAGAACATAGAGCTTTTATTACAATTAGTAAAAACTCATTCAACAGCTTGTATGTGGCAAGGTAGACTTGAAAAAGACCCTTAATAAACATTTAGCTGATAATTTTCGGACGTACGCCGCTCATCCGTTATCGAAGTTTTTCAGGATGAACAAAGTAGCTATTCCATTGGATTACTGGTCTACTATCTTCTTTTGGTTTGGTGGGAGGTATTTAGAGTTTAATAATTACTGAAACAGAGATGTGGGGCCCATTTTTACACGAAGAGTGTTTTTTATAGGAACCACGTCTCGGTGCGTAAAGTTTTACTACAAATGTTGAAATTTTGGTGCGATATCTCCGAGAAAAATGTAAAATCGTAATACTTATAGGAATAACACGTGCTGCCATGCGTGTGGCAGACGATCAGAAGCTATATTACTTTGCTAAATCGTATGCAACATAGCTAATCGCAGAAAAAATATTCTGTGTAAAAAAAATATATCAGCACTCAACACAGATCATCTGTATTTTCAAGCAAGGCATCACTTATACTCTGAAAGGATTTATAATAATAAAGATTTATATAATAATAACAGCTTCTAGTTTTAAAGTGCTTTGCCCATCATTTCCACGTAAGATTGTGGTCCTAAAGTTAAACCATCATGGTAAAGGAACAAAGGGGCAACTCGTTCATAGTAACTGGCAAATTATCCCCTGCATTGGTCTTCCAGTTCGTTTTTCAAGCAACCGAATGATGCCACCGCCGCATTAAGTTAGTTCTTCGTTAGTTCCATCACATTCTATGACTATAGGCTGCTTTTTGACGATATTTTTATAATAAAGATCTGACTGACAACTTTCTCTAGTAGTGCCAGTATCTGCCATTATGCGGTGGTTTATGACCCAAATAGACAGATCCAGGCTCTTCTATTATTGAAATGTGATCCTCCACCATAATCTACTGGTAGTTCCGTTTATTATTTTTCGGTATTTGCATCGTCCTGACTTCTTTTCCGTCAATGAACAATAGTGCGAATAAGTTCGAAATATGCGTCTTTGGGAACATTTTCACGAGTTTTCTCTTCCCACTTTGTATCGATGAATTACGGATATGTTTGACTTCTGCGGTGAAAACTTAAGTTCTAATTCATTGTTCTACTCAAGAACTAGAGAACAGTGTACTTAAAAACAAATTAAACTTAAAATGCGATGATCATAGATGCTCTACAAAATGATGAAAAATTACCTATATTGCAAAAGTTCAATGACCTTGCGGCGGCACTTACCCTTTCTTGATCCTAATAATATTTTGCACGCTTTATTTTGAGCCCATAAGACACCCTTTTTTTGCTATTAGCAAACCATTTTCAAAAAAAGTAAATTTCGATCCACCCTAGTGTACACCTTACATACAAGTTAAAACAAAATGTCTTAGGTCTAGTGTTCCCATAATTACAGGGTATCACAACATGCGTAAAAGAGGGCACAACTTATTTCAGTGTTCACCTGGATAGAAAGGAGTACAAAGTTGAGTAATTTCTGACCCCGTCCTAGTTCGCGATATTTCCTAACACATTCTTACCCTAAATTTTACACAAGCAAAAAAAAAAAAGTTGTGTAAAAATACTTTATGGGGGAGACCTTTGCCCAGCAGTGGGATAATGTGTTAAAAAAAACTATAAATCAAACGAGGATTTTTTTCGAATGTAGACACAAATGGCAAAAAATTATAAAGTTGATACTCTCACAAAATTTTACACAGTGTTAATTTGACATAATCAGCATGATCATTACTCGGTCAGGTCGTGAGTTCAAGTACCAGATACTTGCAATTTTAGGGACACTTACGAATAACCAATTTATCCTGTCGGTTTGTCATATGTGATGGTGAAAGTGTATAAAATATTATGTAAATAATCCGGCTAATTTACTTTCACCGCCCTACACTACAACCCCATTCTCCCCTAAGCACCTGTCGCAATTTCGTTTTGATTTTGTTTGATTTGCAAACAAACAAGGTGTAACAGAAGGGATGTAGGTACTTTCAATTTTATATTATTAAACTGAATCTCACGCGATGCAAGATATGATTTTAGTGCGTGAAAGAAGAGCACAGCATTAACTATTTCGTATCACCATTGTACTTACAAGGTAATAATTATGTTATAATTATTTCAGTAGATGCATAGGTATCTTAACGGTGAAGGAAAACATCGTGAGGAAACCCGCAGCTTAGTCAGCTCCACACGTATTGATGTCGTCTTTCCTGTGGGCCAGGCTGATAAAGCTGAGAGGATGGTTTAGGTTAGGTCATGATTCATGATAGGTCTGTACCCAGGTTAAACCTTTGTTCCCCACACTAGGACTGAAAAGCCAGTATAGAAAATATGAGGACAAATTCGTGAATTTCACAAAATATTGCGTCATATTACATCGTGATGCCAACAACAGAAGTAGGACAAGATTTATTGCGGGACCAGGAGTCGGAGTTCATACCGGGATGGCTGAGACAGTATAAGCTGGACATTACTTCATCATCCTGCCCTTATCATTTATTTGCAGGAACATTTATGGGGGCTTATTACAAGAAAATGAGCCGAGTTAAACCAAGGTTTTACGTTTTTATAATAAGCAGCATAAGGATTAGGTCTTAATAGTAACTTAAACCTTAAACTTACAATACAATGTATATGTTACAAAAACAATGTATATGTTTTGAAACCTAATAAATATATTTTATATTTTTGTATTTATTGATTTTCTTCGCAGTGTTAGACTTATACTGTGAGACATACATTTTTTTTTATTTTTTTTTTCGGAGGGCCTAATACTAATGGCCTATGAAGCCGTTTTAGTGTTACCGGACAATGGCGGGCACTGAAGGTGCCGAGACGCCTAGAGAGATGTGTGACATACAGACAGTATTAATACTACTTATAGTCGCAAAATACCTGAACTCGGAATAAGACAAGTATCTGTAGATTATACAACATTTTGTTTATCTATAATTATGATAGGTATAATTATAATAGGTTCATTGGTACCTATTATATAATAAGCATTACTATTAGCATCATACTACTCAACATCAGACAGAGCGAGGTCAAATGCAAACCTAATCAATAAAAAAATATCTTCAGAAATCCTCCATTCAAATATAACTGATTATTGAAAAGCACTATTCAAATGAGTTTGATTATCTTCTATCGATATTTCTCTACCTGATCTAATAACTCTTTGGTTTATGCTATTGTTTCCGATGTTTATCCATACTATTCTTTCATTGCTGAAAAATGTGCCTCGACTGCCACAGAAGCATAACTTCGAGCCGCGCCAAAGTTCAATGCACTGCTTAGTTCATCCGATGTCCTCTTTATACACGTACTTAGAGTACTCTTAAAAGGTTATTTACCCCCTCAAGTATTTTTTCTATTCAATCTTCTAATAAAACATACCTTACTATAACATATTTAACTTATCCCGTCTTATTACAAGAAAATTAACAAGTTTAGACTAAGACTAACTAAAAAACTGTCCCTAGAAAAACGATCTTTAAATACTCGAACATAGAACGCTTTTTTGTGGTAACAGTTTTGTTTTGACATGTGTCAACATGGGGTTCAACCAAGGTTTTACGTTTTTATAACAAGCAGATCAAAACTCAAACCTAAAAAACGTACGAATCGCTACTGTAACTAATTCACAGTGTCGTGAGCACCCAACTACCTAGCCATTTTACAAATAGAAATAGAATAGAAATCGAATCAAAAGATAACGTTAAGTCCACTTGCGTCTAATGGTAAAACTGCATAGGTAAACTGTATGTCAAGTACCGCGGCAAGAGGGTTCTGTCTGGCTCTACGTAAATCATCAGTTTGACATAATGCCAGGAACTCGTGCTGCGATATTTGTCATAAAATAAAATGTGTGCAGTTTTGGCAATTTATGCCATAAGATGCAGGTCTAGTGTTATTTGTAGAATCGATTTTTATTCTATTTCTATTTGTAACTTGACTAGGTAGAAACTGTGGAGGGGTATTTGGTACCTCAGCAAATGCCCTTAATACATACCTGTATACATTCATTCCAAACTTTCATTGCGTTATGCTTTCCCTATCCACAAACCATTACATTTGTTTTATTGGTCTGTTTGTTTAGCTCAATATTTTTATTGCAATTTTATTTTGCGTTTTCGTTCGTAGTTTTTATGAGCTTTCTCTGAGTTTTATTTTGCGAATAAACTTTTATTCTTCAGATAAATCGAATCAGTATTGACTATTTATTTAAATATGTATAAATAAGATTGAATTTTTATTGAAACGAGTAGCTTATTTACATTTTCACTGATGATTATTGTTTTGTATTGATTGTGATTTTTTTTCTTGCCTATGAGTGAAAGGGACACCGATCATTGCATCCGAACCAAATTATTACTTATTTAGGTATGTTTGTCAAAGTTGACCTTCTCGTTATTACTACTGCGATAATGAATTTTGCCTAAAATCTCCTTTTGTTGACCTTACAAATAAAATGTTAGACCACAGTTACACTACAAATAAATACAAGCATGCCAAAATATTCTAAGTATTAATTAAAATGCATAATTCTTGTCATAATAATTATAGGTTTCGTTAAATCCTATGATTATTAAGTTAGGTACCCGAAAAAGGTTAAATTGTTTTAGCAAATAAATATCATTAGGTAATATTTATACAAGATCTGTCTGTATGGATGTTTGTAGTTAAACGAAAGTTGAATACTACATTATGGTACAATTAGGTATGTAGGTATGCCCTACACACAATGATACCTACTACACTAGCTCCTGGGTCATTGATATAGTGCTTGCTCAGCATTTAAACATCCATTTACATGGTCAATTACTTATAAAGCTGAGAAACTTTTTTTTTATGATGAATGGTTTGGTTCTTGACCTCGAAACTTACACAGGTAAGAATGAGGTCTACGACGGAGCGAGCCTACCCAGAAGGTGTCTTTAACTCTCTTCTTAAAAACAACGATTTTTTCTTTCACCTACTGGTAAAGAGTCACTGAGTCATAGTCATGACAGTGACTTTGACAAGCTACCTGCAGATTTCTGCTTTGATCCATGTCCATGACTTTATGATATACCTAAGTACCTACCTACGCCCATATGAATCACGAGCACAGAACGTGTTAAGCGGTCGCAAACCTTCACCACTGTTTTTCAGATTCAAAATGCTAAAACCACTAGTAAGATTAAAGAATAGATTCGCTATTATACTTCTTAGTACCGGACTTAGGTATAAATGATAATTCCAAGATTGTTTTAATAAGTCTTAGTTTTTGCGTCGCTAATCGCTATATGTCACTGTAGTCTATAATTAGGCGGTCTTATGGCCAATGACGTGTGTAGGTCGCCACCCAGACTTTATGCAAATAAAATTTAAAACATTTTATTTATAAGAAGTTAGGTTTGTGTTGAAGGATGTAGAGACACAATAATATGCCTACATTTAATGGAAAATTGATGTATATTATGGATGTTCGCGTTAGTGAATAATTTCTAATGATGGAGAAGGAAAACATCGTGAGGAAACCCGCAGCTAGTCAGCTCTAGGACACGTATTGACGTTGTCTGTGGACAAGGTCGATTAAGCTGAAAGATTGGTTTACGTGCTGAGCAAGCATATTCCGTCAGAAAAAAGACCCAGGCACTACAGCGTCCCGTTGAGTGTAGGCATGGGTTGCCTCCTGATGCTGTGATGATCAAATCGTGTAGTAGGTATAGATGTAAAGGCCAATGTTATTTTTAGTTAATTTCTCCTGAAATTCAAACTAAATGTACCTACAACTAGATTGATACATCACAACATAATTTAAATACCAGCCATGTTTATTTACCAACTTCCAGATCATTGTGTTGCTTGTTTAGTAAATATTGAATTCCAAAATGGCGGCGATGACGTGCTATGACGTCATGTTCTAGCAACAACGTGTTTGCGAAGTGAGTTACTAATTTAAAGCATTTCAAGAATGTCATTCATGAGTTTACCCTACTGCGAGAGGATGGGTTATGGAGTTTAAGGTGTCCTTGTATGTTTCAGATGAACTTGGTAACTTGGCGGACGACTGCTTAAAATTTTAGGAATAATTTGACGATGTACAAACATTTATATCACGTTTGGTTTGGTACTCGCAGTATGTGAACTGCCCCGTGGCATCGGTATCAGAAAATACGAGTATCTGGGTACCATACCACAGCTCCCAGACCTGCAGATCATGCAAATGTTTGCCCCGCCACGGGAATCAAACACACTCCCCTTTCGTCACTATACGCCCGCGACACCACCAGGTCATCGGTTATTATAACTCAAATTTTATTATAAGGGTGGTGTCGTCGATCCATCGATTGGGTGCCCTCTATAGCGGTTACAACAGGATTCCTTCTTCAAATTACAATCTGACTGAATCTGACAGTTATCTGACACGATTTAACTCCTGTAATACACATGTTTTTCGAAACTCATTTTGTTAAATTCACGATTCACGAATTTTTTTATCATTATAGATCTAAGTTTTCCTACAGGGTGTCCTAAAATATTGTAGTTTTACGAACGGTAGATGAATGAACCCCGATGCTAGAACTTTAGTTAGAAGTAATTTATGGAATACTAGTTTCCAGCCGCAGCTTCGCTCGGGGTACCAACATGTTGAACAACTTAAATGCTGTTCCAGGCTACGGGTCTACAAGTTTTATCCTTATCGGCACACTGGTTAGGGTGTGATTGAAACTCAAATATACTTATCTTTCAGATTTATTATTCTTACTAGTACCTAAATAGGATTTTTCGGTTTACCTACTATAGGTAAATATGTTACAAAATGAAGACGCATTTCATCTTTACACTCAACATCGTGTCCGTATATCTGAATCGTTCTCTCAGGTTTTAAGCCGTGAGCCTATTTATTCTACCCTAGTTGGGATTCTGCGAAGAGCCTGTATATTATCTCATTCATCCATTTATCTTATCTTAGCAGCTGTTGTCATAACAGAGTTTTGTGTGAAATAAAGGTGTTTGCACACACGTCGACGCTATCAACTGGCTCAATCTTTTATCTTACGAGCGACTGTTCAATTCAGCGATCAAGTTGTGCAGAAAAGTGCTTTAAAGTTTTGTTGGTTATTATTATTTATTTTTATACTTTACGTACTCAGTTTACGGGTAAACTGGGGATTTACTGAGATGCACGGGCCAAAGCCAAGTGCATATCAGATCTACCTAAATGTTGTTATTATTAATAGCCCGTGATGTCCTACTGCAGGGCAAAGGCCATTTTTCAACCGACTTCAAAAAAGGAGGAGGTTCTTAATTCGTCTGTATATTTTTTTATTTTTTTTTGTATCTTGTTACGCGATTGTTCCGCCATTTGTTGACCGATTTGCAAAATTATTTTTATGTTTGAAAGGGTATACTCTAGATGTGGTCCCATATAAATTTTATTCCTGAGGGATTGATAGTTTCCCCGTAAAACTCTAAACACCTTCCCTCCTAGCCATGTCACAAATAGAAATCGAATCGACAGCTTGACGCCCTGAGTCACACCGCGTTTCGAGTCAAACATTGAAGTCGGTTTTCTTTTTAGTATTAAAACGTAATTATTGTTTATAATTTAGGAAATAAATAGATCAAAACAATGCATTATATTATTATCTTACTTTTAAAAATTATATGAAAGAGTAATATGAAAAGTTTATACGGTTAATTAACCTGCTTGTTACAGAAATTGGAAGGGAGAAAGGCAGATCAATTATGACGATTTGGTAATTGTACGAGAAGCATTGTAAGAACATTTAGTCCTGTGAAACTACTAATTTAATTTCAATATGTATGTTTTTTATGTCATGTTACAAATTATTTTGAACTAGAGTGGTGAAATAATTTTAAGAGAACAGCTGGTTAACATTTATATTCTCAGAGAAATTAACGTTTCTCTTAAACTTCAAGTGAATAGGTTGTAGTTACTAGCATTCTAACTTAAACATGCTATAAAAAAAAGCTGTAAAATATTAAAACTGGTAAATTATTCAAATAAAAGTACACAGCTGACTGTCTCTGAGTGTACAGTAACACCTATAAACTCGCGTCCATCAATATCCGTATAAAATTGAACACCCTATATTTAACGACTCCATAATGGCACACCCTATATAACTTTTTATTAATTAAATTGTTAATATAGATGTTGGCGAACTATTTAAAATTATTATTATATTTTAGATAAAGATCTGAAATTAATACCTCAATCAGCACATTTGGTGTCTTTATTAAACTGGGTAAAGTTGGGCTGAACACCTTTGGTAGTTTTTAATAGATCTGCGCTATAGATAAATTTACCTTAAATATAGGAATTAAGATTAGGTACCTTACGAGATATTATTATTTGCTTGATTCCCAATCAACTGGGATTCATTCCATTTTAAAAATGAATGAATGAATGAACACTATTGTACACTAGCTGTCCGCCCCGGCTTCGCACGGGTTTATTATAGGTATTTAACAAAAAAAATTACACCTTTGGTTACATTATTACAATTTTCATAAGGATCTCTAATTTTTTTGAAAATTATTTATAGCCTATGTTCATCAGAGATAATGTAGGATTCTAACGGTGAAAGAATTTTTCAAATCGGTCCAGTAGTTTCGGAGTCTATTCAATTCAAACAAACAAACAAATGTTTCCTCTTTATAATATTACGGCGTTACTAATAAACGTGTTGTAAAGTTATTCCTTGGAATAAAATAAAAATAACCATACATTTTGATAGTTTGCACTCAGGAATAACTTTATGCCACGTTTATTAGTAAGGGCCTTAGTGTATTCTTTTATATATTTCTTTATATATTAGTGTAGATAGTGTAGACAAACACCACATAAATAAAACACGTTCAAAATTAGTACAATGAACTATCGTCAAAAGCAAAAAATATTTGGGGTTATGAAGCACAGTGCGCCTAGGTATCTCTCTCTCTCTATCTGTACAAAAAGATTTAGAGAAATCTAGTGTGGGGTCATGACTATACGTATATGTGACTGTGTGTCTTACCGTACCTACTTACAGAAAACCTAAGTATTTTTAAAGAAAGTACGAAGGAACAAGAAACTAGTGTGAACGCTCGCTCCAGTCCAGAGCACACTGCTAAACGTCCACTTCCACTTCCTACATCGCGTTCTGGCGGGTGCCCCGGATAATAACGTGCCTTATGGGAAACCTTCCATACAGTTCCTTCTTGTGTCACTAGTTCTATCGAACCAGTGTGGTGATAGGATTAAAAAAACGCCTCAAAAAGACTACTTTCGTGCGCATGGGTATAATTACCTCCAAAGTTCCAAGACTAGCTTGAAAATTATAAAAAAAATGACCACTTACATCGCGTTCTAACAACGTGGCTTATGGAAAACCTTCCATTCAGTTCCTCCGTGTGTCACTAGCTCTTATAAACCAGTGTGGTGAAACAATAAGCACCGTACTCGCCGTACGCATTAATCTATAGAAGACGTAAGCCGCGTACGCGTGCGAGGACATTTCAAGAGACTTCTTTCCTACACTTAAGTGAGACTCCAAAGTACCTTCTTCTAATACTGTCACTTAGTTCTTTAAAACTAGTGATGTGATGGATGCATTTTAAGTGCGCCTTAAAGTCCTTTCGTGTACTTTATAGATGCCCCTTTCGTGCAATTTAAAGAGGCTGGAACTAGTGATGTGATGGATGCATTTTAAGTGCGCCTCAAAGTCCTTTCGTGTACTTTATAGAGGCCCCTTTCGTGCATTTTAAAGAGGCTTCTTCTATGCGCACGAGCTGTATCCCACAGCCAAGAAACCAAGACAATCTTAATAATTGAAAATTAACAAATCAAAATGAAATAATAGCATCGATTGATCATAAGCTCAGTAAGAGCATTGCCACGGATAAGCAAGGTCATGGGTTCAGAACCCTATTTATAAGCATCAGTTAAAATGTCATCTTGTACTTGCTTGGTTTATTATATTGACATAGCTAATACTATTTGCTACTATTTTACATATAAAAATCTTAATAATTTAATTGAATAGTATATTAAAATAGTTTTTTGAACAAGGCTTTCTTGCTACGGAAAATACGGAGCCAGAGCTATAAGACTTTTTTCTTTGCATTCAAATTACTTTCGATCGAATCATAAGCTAGTCTTCTCAATAACAGTATTATTTTTATACTTTTATTCATATTACGTATATTAGAGTCAACTCATCGCTTCAAAGAGATGTTTAAAAAGCAATATGTGAACACTTCGATGTGGTAATTTTGAAGTAGTCTTCTCATCATTAGGTAAATGCCATGACGAAAGAACAGTGTGCTGAAAGGACAAACCTATACTGTTCAAAAAGGTAAGTCTAAATCCATGTGGTTTTCGAGCGGCGCGTGCGCAAACCACGTGGTCGCCACCGGCATCACCCGACCTACCGCTAGAGAAGGGACAATATTCACCCCTTCACTCTTTGGAATAACTTTTGGTCTTGATAAAATATTACAAAACTGAGTTTAACTTGCTCAAATGCTAACTGCATGCAAAATGTATACACGATTAGGTAGAATCTATGGATCCGATTGAACATTTTTGTTTTTCAAACAGATTGTTATACTGGGTAACATGTCTAATCTAATGTATATTCAGTGGATTTTAATAAGATATAAAAAGGTACAGTCATGCGCCTGCTTTTGTATATAAATACATATTGTCACATCCCTAAGTGAAGCAGCGGGGTGGAGCAACCTTGGCCGGCAGCTGCGGCGCCGGTCACCTGCCGCTCAAACAAGTACATTGCAAAACATGCACAACAATACCTTATGGGACTTCCTAGTAATGTGATGGACATGAGAGCATAATAAGCTAAAATATGCAGCGAAAATAAGATGCTTCTAGATTGATATATTGGCGACATTTTGGAGAAGGGCCAGGTCAAAAACACCCTAAATCTGCATGTATGAAGAATGTAATGAGAGTGAATGAGGCAAAAGTTGTGTGTCAGGATCGTAGCAAGTGGAGATCCGTGGTCTCTACCTACTATGTAGATTGATAGACATCACTAATAGTGTTTGAAAATAGAACGTAAATATCCTGAATGTTTTGAAGAGTGCTAATTCGAAAGTTTTGAATTTCGAAAAAAAATAACGCGCCATAAAATAAACCTTCCTCAGATAAAAATAATGTTTCAAAAATGAAACGTGGATAAAGAGGATAATTATACAATAGTGACTTGGTTTATCTTAGCTTTTTGAATTTCGAACGTAGCATTCTGGAAAAACAGGGTGTTGTGATAAGAGTTTTGAATTTAGAATCGATTTATTTTTTATTCCACCTGCCTTTAAGAGTATTCAAAATGTTATGTCAGAAATCTAATGTCCCGAATAAAGTTGAATGCACAAAACACCTTGCTGTACAAAAAGCTAATGCAAATGGCAGGTGATACGATACATTAATTTTAAGACGAGATAAGCCGATATTGGGACTTTTAATTATTTTATTTAGAAACGATTCTCATAAATTATGTTTTACCTACCTACATGAAACTTAGATATGTTTAAACAAGAAAAATTACGAAAAAACTCTATTTCTATACAATTAAAAAATTGTATTAAACAAGACTGTTCAAAGTTGTATGGGACGTGGTCTATGAACCAATAGCGATACTGTAATGGTATTTGTGTAGGGATGCCTCATCTACATATTCGTGCAAAGGGGCATCAAAATCTGCCCCTGCAGTTTTGAGATATACAGGTGGATTTTATTTTATTTTTTTATGTTGTGAGTAATTGTTTCCTGTCCTAGTATTATTTAATTATGTGGTTCACTTACTTTATTCTAAAACTGTATTTTTAAGTCTTGTTATTAATGTTGTGTCTCGTCAAATACGTGACGTCCTCGCCGTGGTTCCAACGGAAGACCAGCGTTGTACGAGTAGTAGTCAATGGCAATTACGAGTACAAAAATTATGCTCGTAATAGCCAATATATAGTTTTATGTAGTACTTATCCTTAGGTACCTACACCAACGTTATTGTATTATTTTTTAAGAAACTGCGAATAAAGTAATTCTTATTCTTATTCTTATTTTATACAGTATCGCTATTGGTTCATAGACCGCTTTTGAACAGTCTCCTTTGGCTTCTGGCCATCTATTTGCGTTGAGCCAAATACCATTTTATCCGGAAATACCGCTTAAAGTACTACGAAAACTATTTTTACTTTTGGCATTTCCGTATTTACATAATCTTGCAATTTTTTTATAGTAACGTGAGTGATCATACGATTCCAAAAACTGGTTAGTGAATGCAAATAACACAAATAATCCTCCTCCTCTCTGACGCAGTGGGCGAAGGCAGAAGGTTGCGGGTTCGATTCCTACCGGTTAAATATACCTACTACTACACATTGACATAAGTAGATTAAGCTGTGTTAAATGTCTTTTATTTACGTAAGTACGTATAGAGCCCTTCCCCCTTTTTTGCAAGCGGTTTAAAATTTCTTCTCTACATTTTATTTAATGTGTTTTATCATAATTTTTTGACGACCTCTGTGGCGCAGTGGGCGAAGGTCCGCCTGCGATGCAGAAGGTTGCGGGTTCGATCCCCGCTGCGGGACAAATGTTTGTATGACCTACAGATATTTGTCTCGGGTCTGGGTGTTTCTATGTATAATATGTATGTATTTACAAACAAAAAGTATATAAGTAGTTTATCAGTCATCTAGTACCCATAACACAAGCTCAAGCTTACTTTGGGGCTAGATAATGCGAAGTGTGAAAAGTCCAGCATTATTTTATTTATTTATTTTTTTATAATTAGTAAAAAAAAAGCATAAGCGTACGTTCGTAAAACCGCTCTAACGTTTGCTAGAATTAAAAATAAACAAATCAATCATACGTAAGAAGCTAAAAGTAGCTGTCATGCATCAGTAGCTACAAAGGGTTGAAAAGGGCTTAAGTTTTTCCCAAAAAAGGATTTTTTTGTCTGTCATGAACTCATGACTTAGTAAATAATAAACAGTGTGGGATGTTCATCGTTTAAATACATAATACGCGATATTTTAAGAGGCCAATCGTGATAAAGTGTAAAATCAGTATAGGTATAGCAGTTCCATTGAATTGCCCTAATTACTGTTTATGAACTTCTCAGTTTCTCTGGTCAAGCGAGGGGATATTCCATCTCTTAAGGCATTTTATTGTGCTTTGGTCAATCAGTAGATTTTTAGTCAGTTCAGATGGAAAAAAAAACAGCGGATCATCATACTGACCCAACGTAAGTATTTAATGAACTATTAAAAAGAAAATATAAAACCCTTAGTTTGATCAAAAACAAGTAGTTATGTTCAACAAACAAATGGAAGGAAGAGTAGAAGTTAAAAACAAGTTTTGTTTTATTTAAGATATTTTTTTAATTATTCCTAAGGCGTCGTAAAAGCTCAAGTTCCTGTGTGCTACTTCATTTACAACCTCAAACATTGTATTGCGCTTCTATAAACTTTTACTATGTCAGGGGTAGACAGATGCAAAGGGTTGCAGATGCCCGAAAATAATGAAACCACCGTAACGTCTTACCGGTTACATCTTAGATATGGACAAAAAGCTTTTGTCTGACTGAATGGTCTTATAGTGCAGTTTTAGCCCGCTTTTTGTTACAGATAGTTTTTTATCTACTAGGGACACGAGTTCAAAACGGTGAAGAAAAACATCGTAAGGAAACCCGCAGCTTAGTCAGCTCCACACGTAATAATGTCGTCTTTCCTGTGGACCAGGCTGATTAAGCTGCGAGGATGGTTTAGGTGCTGGGCAAGCCTATTCCATCTCAAACAATGTCCCAGGCACTACAGCGTCCCGTTAAGTGTAGGCATAGGTTGCCTCCTGACGCTGTATAAATCATCTAATATAGATGTAAATCATCTAATATAGATGTAAAGGGACACATCGTGAACAACCCCTCTACTCACTTTCAATCCGAAGGTTATGAGTTTAATTCCCGGCCAATCAAATGTATTTTTCATTTTCAAAAAATTTGTTTGTCTGTTGATATTGTAGCGGTAGAGGGGAGGGGGTAAATGGCATTGGTATGAAAAAAGTGTAGTGAAAATGAATATTTTAATTCGTCGGAAAGAAAAAAAAAGGTAGTTTCGGACATCGAATTTTTATCTATACTCGAATGTGATGTGGGCTGGCAGATTAGATAGATATATAGACATTTTAAATGCATTATGTATGTATAGTTAAATAAGTTGGTCTGTTTGTGTTGTTGCAATTGTGTAGTCGGTATGCGGCAGTGTTGCTTATATGGAGGATTTGAAATGTAACATAAATAATTCAGAGAATATTGTAAGCCTAGTGGCGCAATAAATATTGAATACCACAATATCGGTAATGCTGATTATTAACCATTATTTATTTTATCTGTCAATTTAGCTTCATAAATAATAATGTCAAAATATTTATTTGACGACGGCGAATTTGACTAAGTAGACGTTCTCAGTACAAATATACGTTATGGCATCGATACCGAAAGTGAATATAACGAATACTAGGCATTCTGACTCATAATATAGTAGAAGATTAATCCTGTAACGAATAGTTTTATTTGATTGAGTATGAATGCGAACAGACGGCAATGCTGAGATGCGCACACGCACCTGTATAACGGTCCTTGTTTTGCGCCGGTCGATAATTACAATAAAAAATATACAAAATTCCTGTTTAATTAATCAGTTACAAAGTGATACCACTTAGCTCGGGTTCGGAGTGTTTTATGTGAGGTTCAGCTTCATTTATGAATACGGCCTGAAAATAACCTAAGAGTATTTGTAATCCCAGCCGTACTGAATAAATGCTTTATGCACAGTCAAAGTTAAAGTCAAAAAGCATTTATTCAGTAGAACCGCTGGGATCACTTAGATAAGTCTACTGTGATCGCAGCCGTACTGAATAAATGCTTTATGCACAGTCAAAGTTAGAGTCAAAAAGCATTTATTCAGTAGGACCGCTGGGATCGCTTAGAATAGTCTACTGTGATCGCAGCCATACTGAATAAATGCTTTATGCAAAGTCAAAGTTAGAGTCAAAAAGCATTTATTCAGTAGGACCGCTGAGATCACTTAGAAGTCGCGAAGAATCCGTGAAGAATCAGGGCACACGGTTTGGGGCCGAGAATTCTTTTAAGTGATCTATCTTAAAACTAAATAGTCAAGTTCCAGTGGGGAGCCAGCACGTTGAACACTATACCACCATACGATAAGAATAAAGTTAAAAAGTAGGTACATTTTGTCGTGCCTCTGACTACCTACTTCCATTTTGCTTGTTTTTTTATCGTCCTCTTGAAAACGAGTAAAAGCATATTCACATTCTCACACACCAGCAATTCGTGAAGTTAGCTGTTTCGATGCAATGGATGCTTTTTCATTAAAAAGAGGAATAAATATTATGTCTGTCTGTCTGTCTAAATTGCGCATCGAAACGATTAACTTCACGAATGCCTAGATCCATTGGCCATGTTGTGCTCACGCTAATTTTCACTTGATGCGCGTAAGTCGATGATATTATGCACCTTGTCACCTCAGGGCTCAGGGTAAACGTTTTTTTAGTAAAGAACCAGGTGAATACCATTTTAGCAATAAGTAAGTATCCTATTTAGTGTGATTTGCTTGAAAAACAAGAAATATAAGTGTGATGAATAAAAATAAATAGGTACACATATTGAATATAGACGACATAGTCGGCGTGGTTGGACGGCAATGGATGAGGATAGCACGGAGCCGAGAGGAGTGGCGGGTTAGAGAGGAGGCCTACGCCCAGCAGTGGGTATTGATAGGTTATTGATGATGATGATGATGATGATATTGAATATGTATGATGTATGTGTATAAAAAAATAAAAAATTGTGGCACTCCGGGAGTGCCAACAGAAGTTTCAAAAAAGGTTTCGGTAACTGTTCTAAATAAAAAAAAAAGTACAAAAAAATAAAGTGCAAATAGTTACTATCCTACTGGGATTCGCACTCTCCCAAATAGACCATTGTGAAAATACAGTATGTGATGAAATTAAGGTACGTTATAGTAAGAAGATGGTGTCGTAACCGGTAACAGACACGTGACTAAGTTTGATATTTTCCCCCATCTGAAAAATGCCTAACACGGCTAAAGAAGTTTTTACTTCAAAAAGAAAACTTTGCATCCCCAGGCGCGGTAGACATTTGCTCAAACCTTTTATGTAGGTAAGTAGATCCTTTGATGTCTAATCTAAGAGACGTGGCTAAATACTTTGGCACAGGCCCATTTGCATTCCCTAAAATGATTTTCTAAATTACTTGAACTATCTGAATGGGTGGTAGTCAGTGCAACATCAATTTCACTTCTTTGCGATAAATCTAGAGCAGGATACGATCACTTATAAGTTATCAGCGATCACTGCGCCCGTATTACCCCTCTTCACCCTTTGTTTACAAACACTGTCTTGTTGTAAAGTCGAGTCTATATTAATAACATAGTGTTCCGTAGAAAAGTTTAAACTGCTTCAATTTAAAATAGTGTTACCCTGGACAAACATGGCAGCGGACGGTGCTCGATGAGGCGATGAAGATCGGGAAGTCCTGGAGTAAGATCATGCGTGAAGCTCAAGACCAATCTAGATGGAGAGTCACTGTGGACGTCTTTTGCCCCATTCAGGGGACAGAGGCACCTAAAGAAAGAACCCCTGGACCAGTAAAAAAGTAGTCCTAGCCAAAAGTCAGTCTCCAGAAATTCGTTCAGGGTCTCGGTGTTGTGGTAGGTACCAGATTTTAATTATTACCTTCTGACCCCGCAAACTGCCCTCAAGCGGTGGCAGACAGTAACACTTATGGCTATCCACCCCCGTATGAAAAATGGAGGTTCACTAATACAATATTAGCGTCTGCCACTGCGTCTAGTGTCACGGTGGTTTACCTACCCAGTTGTGATGCCTCAGGGAATCCTAATGTGGAATCAGGTCCTTGTAACTGTTGGGTGCTATTTACTTATCATTGGCCTTTATATTATTATCTATTACAGAATTATGAGGAACTCTAATTGTACTTATTCTACTTGATTACAAGTTGCAAGGCGCTGTGTGTGGTCTACTCAAGTACCCACGTGTCTTCGCTTCCTATCGCTTCCGGATATTTCCATAATTTGGGGCGATAAGGTTTCAAAGACTTATTGTCATCCAAACAATAATAAGTATAGAAAGCGATGAAGATAATAATATTTAATATTTATTATAATACTTAGTAAATTTGGAAATCCTCGGCGATATTTTATTTTGGTCAGGATTGCGCATTCTCCTTTATTTGTGTTGAAGACAAGCTGTGACGGGTGACCTTAGTGACAATAATAACTAAAAGCTATCGTGATTAAGAGTAAATTGTAAAAAAAAAACAGGTTCACGACTGTATCCCCAAGGTGCGGTAGAAATTCTCTCAGATTTTTTTATGTTACTTATTCCAGATCCTATGAAGATATCTAAGGGGGTAGTCAGAGGCATGTCCAAACACATATTTGATACATGCTCACATCTTGCAGAAGTTAGTATTCCATACGTGACAGGTTGTAAGCCCATCGCCGCCTATAAGAACACTAACTGGTTTCCTTACGATGTTTTCCTTCACCGTTTAGAGCACGTGTTAAAGCGCATATAAATTTTACGAAACGCAAAATCCATTGAGAGAAGAAGAGTTAAATTGTGATGGTGAAAAATTGTTTAGCTTCTCTTTTCAGCTAAGCTTTCATAATTGATTAGGTACGGTCAGCGACAGAAGTTCATGAACATTTGATGTATTTGAATCTTCAATATGTTCGAAGTTCGTAGAGTTTTCGATAAAACTTCAGCTTACATTCGATGTTTTGCCTTGCACCATTACTATTTATGAAAAAAATAGGCAATTTTCCCACAAATAACGATGAGAATTAAGCTCTAGAATCTCCAATTGTTCATGAGCTTCTGTCGCTGACTGTACCTACATCATAGAAGGAATCGAATCGTAATGCTACTGTATCGGTTACTACCGATACCTTTAATATAAGTTTACTGGTTTTCTGTAACTAAATACAACTTCTTCAAAGGCATTACAATGTGAAGATTATGTCTATATCGCTAAGCGTGCGTACAGTACCTTGAGTATTACACCAAACATCTGTCCAACCAAACCAACGCCAATCTAATAAAAATATTCACAACGTTCGCGGAAATCACATGCAGCAAGATATTTTTTTTTCTAAACCGGCAGAATACAACTTGTGCCCGCATATTATTTCGTTAGCACGCGCTACTTTTTGTCGTATACATCTGTCGATGCAAGCTGTGTTTCGAATACCTGCCCAAATTCAAACTACCATTTTTAGGAACGTTCGAACCGAAAAATCGACTTTTGCATTTGGAAAGGTTATATATAATTTGCAACATGATGCTGGCTGGTACCTGCTTTGCATCTGGTGCATTTATTTTTTTGATTTTTAAATATAGAACGCTAATGTTTTGGAAGCGCAGCCGTCTTGCGGTTTCCTTGATTTGGCACACATTTCCTTACTTTTGTGAAGTCACGTAAAATGCATATTTTTGCAAAGTTGTTCAACCATAATAATGTTTGGCAGATGCTGAGATCTTAAAACTAAGAAAGTAAAATCTAACAGAAGCTTAATAAAAAGCATTATTATTACATAATAGAAGATTCAAACTTGGAATTCATAATTCATCTTTCTTTATGGTACGCTTAATTTAAACACACAAGATTTCATCCTATTCAAAATAAGAACGCACAAAGCTTTTACCGTTACGCAAGTTCTCCCATAGACAATATTTTTTTTAAATCATCCTGCCACCGCATTGACAATAGACCATAGGATGATGAAAACGATAAGATTGGTCAACAATCATCTGTTGTGGCCAACTCATTGTGGTTAAGATATTGATCGATGTTGAATTGTAGAAAAAAATCGATTTAACGAGATTTTATTTTTGTGTAGACATTATTGAGTACTTTAGTTCTATATAGAACCTCTATAGGTCTAGATCTAGAGTATCTAGAGGTCTATGACCAGCAGTTGACTGCCATAGGCTGATGATGATGAAAAGTTTGAAAACCTCTCTTAATTTGTTTGTTTAATATTTCTAATATAAATAGATATGTAAGTTTGTGTAATCGTTAGATACAGGATAAAATTAATAAAATGATACAATGTTGAAATCCCAACAGTTATAGAATTGCATTTTCTCATGCTTCACCGCATAAGGTCTTACCGTGGCTTACCTTATTCCACGCGATTTTAATCGAAGATGATGTCATAGGCCTGTCATGGAATGTTCATGGAATTATGACTAGTCTAGTACCTAGTGCTTGTATGTGTCTAACATCAATCAATCCATACTAATATTATAAATTGTTGCTGTTGTTGCATTTTTAAAAGTTTCAGAAAATTCTTGCAGTTTTCAGTTCTATGAGGTTTTCAAGTACCTAAGTAAGTACCTATGTTATTTTGCTGACGAAGTCGAGGGCTAGTTGAATTATATTTGTTTCATTATTCTGTTTAAAACACATACAGCAACATGCAAACGGCCAAACAGTCTGAGAAAAATGTAGGTAAGTGTATATTATGGAGCACTTGTCTTATTTATCAAAAAGAGGTATGCAGTGTTTTGTATTATAGTTAACACGTTGGCAGCCATACGAATATATTCGTAGTAAAAAAAACCTATACCCATTGCCATCCATACAAAATCATCACTACGAGTATTTACGTAGCTAGCAGCACATTTTAGAACTCTGAAAAAAAAAAATATTAAAGTGTTCTCATTTTCTTTTGTAAGTTTCATTTCCAATGCCAACCAATCGATTCCCGTCCTGTTTACACTGCCAACGCTTTTAATTTTGTAGGTAGCCTCAACTAAACATCTACGTATAAACTCGTAGCTGGCGCTGGATCCTAGATACGTTGCTACGAATATACTCGTAGTTGGCAGCCAACGTGTTAAAAAGCCAAAACTTTGTCACCCACTGAAGCTCATTCTAATATCAGTGTTATGAACAATATTGATTTTATACTTATTGTGGGGTCTTAAGCTTAAGCTCTGCCCTTATTATTTATGTATAATCATAATCAGAATTCAGATCGAAAGTACAATTACCCACGTCTCATTAGCATTCAATCTGAAAAAGGAGCTTTGAACCGAATACTTCGTTTCTAACGGTAGCACGTGATTCCTACTAAATTCAATACAAGGGTGAACCGTCACCTATCTCTTACCTTTGTGATGTAAATAATACCGTTATACGCAAATCAGTCCCGAAGGTATTGGATTCACAATGCATTGCGATACTACTGTCACACGCGTACAAACTTATCCCAACATCACAAAATATTACCCCAAGATATTGAACCCTAACGCATGGCGGTAAGATCTAAATCGTTTCGCATCCTTTGTTGTGTATTCAAAACTTTATGGTATAATTGATAAGGTTGAGGTTGGTAGAGTTGAGAGTAAAGTTATATTGGTTTAAAATTAATGGGGTTTTAATAGAGTGAACTAAAATCGTCCTTGCATTGTCCCATTGTTCGGAGATCGTTTCACCAAAGAGATTGCTTTTGGCTTGTTCTGAAAGACTTATTTGGTCTCGCGACGGGTATTTAGGCAGCTGGTTACTTACTGGATGTTTTGATTGCATTGAATGTTGTTTGGTAAATAGACCACGTGGAATGTCTGCGTTTTACCTTCGGTGTTCGACATTCAATACTAATTTTATTAAAAAATATTTGCTAGAAGATGACTTTATTTAAAACGATAATTACGTTTTTATACTTAAAAGAAAACCGACTTCAATGTTTGACTCGAAACACGGTGTGACTCAGGGCGTCAAGCTGTCGATTCGATTTCTATTTGTGACATGGCTAGGAGGGAAGGTGTTTAGAGTTTTACGGGGAAACTATCAATCCCTCAGGAATAAAATTTATATGGGACCACCTCTGGAGTAAACCCTTCAAACATGAAAAGAATTTTGCAAATCGGTCAACAAATGGCGGAACAATCGCGTAACAAGATACAAAAAAGAAAAAAAAAACATACAGACGAATTGAGAACCTCCTCCTTTTTTGAAGTCGGTTGAAAATAGAAATACATATCTATGTAAAGTAACAACGTTGGAATAAATAAGCTCACAACGGGTCACAAAAATTACGTTTTACAATGTCGGAGCTTAAATCTTATTCTTCTCTAATTCTCACGTGTTTAAAAAAAAGATTTGCATTGAACAGATGCTCCATATTAAATCGAACTATTCACATTACATCTATTCTTTACGCACGTGCATACTGTCTATGTAACATCACATTAATCATACAAATCTCAAGATATAAGACTTAGATGTTTAATGCAACTGCTTCATAAATTTGAGCCATAAACAGTCAAAGATAAAGTTCAAAGTACTCTGAAAAGCTGCATCGAAATCAGCTGATTTCTGCAAGTTTTCCATTCAAATTCAGACTTTCGAATCTTTGAAATAGAGTTGAAATTGACAGTTTTGACAGCATCAGCTGATCTCAAGGCTTTCGTCCCACAAAGGTCCCACACGTGTTCACATTTGCGAGTTTTTTTTTCATTAAAAAAACTTTCTTAGGTTTGCGCAAAAGTCGTGGGAAAGGATGTCACGTGTTTGAAGGTTCTTCTTCTACCTAGAGTTTCGCAAAAAAAGTTTTGAAATTATTAAGTACAGCTTTCGTGTTTTGCTATGGCATAGGCTATTTTTAGAATAAATGATTGCTAAGCTAAATTGTTAACTTTGGTGTCATAAATAATGTCATATTTTATTTACATTTGATAAAAGCCAAAAGTTTTGTTATAATAAAAACTTTTGGTTTATCATTCATAGGTAGGAAAATAGGCTTTAATTGAAAAAGATGCTAAAATCAGGTGCTATGAGAGCTAAATTTAAGTGAACGTAAGGGAAGGAAATGCATATCTGAAAGCTGGAGTTTAATAGTTGAAAATCGATATAAAACACAGTTTATCAAAGTTGTTAAATCAAAAATTGCCATGGAAATTGCCGCAGACTATACAAGCGAAAAAACGCAGTTCTACATGGATGTAGAAATGATGCATGAATAGAATTTGTTTGTGGAAAATTGACAGTTGATGACAGTTTTGATTGACATCATGTGGAGAAAATGACATAAATTGAGGTCTCTCTCTTTATGATGTTCAATGAAATAAATCTTAATTTTTCATAAGGAATCACAGAAAAATGTTAAATTTAGTCCACAGCGCCACCTACCGAGAGATCTTAGCTACTAAATAATAAAACATAAATTATCAAAATAGTTTAAGCCGTGGAGGATATAACTTATATCTTCCACGGCTTAAACTATTTTGACTCATATATCATATAAGAGTATGAACGTACAAAAATATTTAAATGAATAGGTACCTAAGTAAGCAGTTGGTTCATAACAATGTTACCCCATAAGCAATTCATTTTCATTTTTTCGAAATATTTAATGCAATTTGCGAGCAATTAACATTATTTGCAAATAGATAACGCTACATTTAACAGTCGAAGTAAATTAAAAATCATACGAAACGCGCAACGAATTGGTTAAGAAATATAAAATTGCGCGAGTCTTTCTGTACAGTTGAGGGTTCTGTAGGAAATTTTCAACAAATTTTTCATCAAAAATTTAATCAACTAATCATACTGTTGGTTGACTGCTAATAAGCTGTAAGTCTTCAGAAAACTGCCAAAAACTTCAAACAAAATGGTGTTCATCCATCCCTATACTCAAGCAATGCAATTTTGACTCATTTTGCTAAGCCAATGCAATTTAGCAGCCAAGCATTGCACTTATGACTATCCGATGAACGTTTTTACGTGTAAACACACGTAAAAAAATCATACTGGCGGTCGACGAGAGGATTCAAATCGGTGCTGGCACGCGGCGGATACGCCGCGGATTAGCACGCGTGAGGTCCATTTTGAACACTCGTCGTAAAAAGTCAACTTGCCCTAATTAATAAAACTTTTTACAACAAAATACGATAGACTAGTTCATTCTGTCACTGAGCTAACAATGCGTGGCGAATCCGCTACGCAACCGCGGGTAATACGCCGCGCGACCGCTCCGCTTTGAATCCGTTCGTCAACCGCCAGTGTGATAAGGCTCTAAATAGTATCGGTTGAAATTCTTCCATGTTAATGCTCTTTCAGAGGTCAGTCGTCATAAATAAGGATACTTTTAATGTTATTGAAATTAGTTCATATCCGATTTTTCTTTTTAACCACAGAACCCTAAAACCCAGTCGCGTGCCACTTAATGGTTAACCCGAACGATCAGATATTTGTAGTTAAAAATATAACGTTTTCAAAATCGCTGTAAAGAATAGCCGATCGTCACGCCATCTTCCGGTAAAGAGATGCATCTCAATCGATTAGGCCTTATTACCGTGCATCTTAGATTATACACTGTGTATGGAAATATTAATGAAAATAATGATTGATTTGACTGAAGAGAACAGATTTGAATAGATATTTTATTATTTTACATCTTACAACAATTACTGAAACATTGAAGATTTTTTCTGTGTTGGGTTTAACTGTCACAACTTACTAATTCTATTATTTAGAAAACCAGAAAGCTCAACCACTCATTTAGACATATAAGGCCACAATAACTAATAGCTACCTTGTGAGTTTTCAGCATTTATTAAAAAATAATAAGTTTAGTTTCGAGAGAAGTCAGCGGCAACCATTAGCTACCCTTGAATCAGATGGAACTACGGATAATTATGGAGATGCTTTTTAGTCTCAGTTCTAGCAATTTGGAGTTATGACGCAATCGAGTTAAAATTAAAACATAAATTCTTAACTTGAGACGTACCGTAACGACCATAGACATTAGTTATTAGAATTTGACTGGAATGATGAAACTGAACAAACGAGGGTTATTTTTGAGTTGTGAGTCGCATAATTTATGTTCTACACAGAAAATTCATGGATTTTTTGCAAACAGAACTTTTGTATGAAACCTCATGATTATCATCCACAGCCCGACATCACCCACTGCTGGGTATAACCCTCCCTAATTTTGTTCTATCCACCACGATCCTGCGCTAATCTGACCCATTGACGGCCCGCGACCTAATGAAACATAATCCTGCGAAAAATTACCTAATTAAACCTAATGCTGCGAAAAATTACGCGACTCTACTAAACAATTACGCTCGTCTGGTCTTGCTCTAAGACTCTTCATAGCAAGACTTCCTACAGTTTCGGTTTGGCTAGGGGATCATCTCTCTACTATGCGATTGAAGATTGCTAGTTCAAACCTCGGCTTTGCATCAATAGATTTTGCTTTGTGTAACACGAGCTCTAAAGGGTGAGAGAAAACATCGTGAAGAAACACGCAGCTTAGTCAAAATACCTCTCAATATTATATATCTATATCTATCCTGTCGTGGAAACCCAGTTTAGGGAAAAACATGAAAGATAAGCTTTATGGACAGGTTCTTTAGATAAGTTACATTAGGGTATGTGTATCTAGCTGAGCGAGGTATTTATGGAACGAAGTTCCTTTTCGGACGGTATCGAGGATGGGGCTAGAAGAAAACAAGCGTTCGATTTTTCCGTCACGACATATACATAGGTAAAAACGTCACAGTGCGAAGTGCGCAGTTGCGAGTCCATATATTGAAATAAAACGCGTGTTTTCAGAGAACGACAGCAATCAAGTGTCAGAATTTTATTGTTTATAGATATATGTCATACCCATCTGTCAAACCTAGTTTAGGCCGAAGCTATTTTTGATATAATACTGAGACATTGTTAGTACGGAAGAATTTATTTAACAAAGTTAAAACTTCGGTCCAACCGAGTGCTCCACGAAGGTTCCACGACACTCACGTACTTTTTTTATTATTTTCACAAGTTACATGACTTAGCAAACGCATTGTCGAAGTGTACTTAGACCCTACAGAAACCTTTACAAAGAACCTTCAAAAATGTTTTTTTCATCTTAAGATCATAACGTCTTATCTAAAAAGAGATGGAACTAAAGATTACCTGGTGTTAGAAAGAGATAGGAACAGGGATCGTTTTAACTGAAGCAGCTGCTGTATTATACCAGGTAGCAAGGCTCTATGGGAAAAGATCTATTGATTTTTTCAAGCGATTTTTTGAGTGGGAACCATCAATATTCAGATTTTTTTATTAGATGGATAACGACTGATTGAAATACATCTTAACATTTTTATGGCATTTGACCCCATGGTGGCGTTCTTACAGCTTCTCATGAACGCTTAATTAACGAAATCGATAGAACTTTGCATCATATGGGTGTTTCTATGTATAATATGTATGTATTTACAAACAAAAAGTATATAAGTAGTATATCAGTCATCTAGTACCCATAACACAAGCTCTGCTTACTTTGGGAATAGATGATAATGTGTGAAAAAGTCCAGCATTATTTATTTATTTTATTTATATGCTGGTTTTATTAAAAGCAAAGTCAATAAGCTTTTATTTAGTAGGACCACTTGGACACACTTGGAAAGGAGCCGCTTAGAGGCGCACTTATAATCCTTTAACCACACTGGTTCGAAGGAAATATCCAGCATTTAAAAAAATATATAAAATTAGTATAAATAATGCTGGACATTTCACACAGTAGCATCTAGCCACAAACTAAGCAAAGCTTGTACTATGGGAACCAGCTAACTGATATACTACTTATAAACTTTTTTGTTTGTAAAAACATACATTTTTTATATTTTTATTAAAGAGGTCAGCACTTGACCTCCCTCGACCTGGTGTTAAGCAGTAGTGAGGTAAGATGGAGCATGCTTTCCTAGAAGGAACCTATGTACTCTTGATTTGAAGACCCCTATATTGTACTTTTCGGGAAATACAGTACTTGGCAATGAGTTCTACAATTTGGCAGTGCGTATGAAAAATGTAGACTCATAACGCTTTACATATATTATACATAGAAACAACCAGACCCGAGATAAATATATGCAAATCATATCATATCATCATTTATCCCGCGGGGATCAAGCCCGCAACCTTCTGCGTCCCAAGCAGGCTTTCACCCACTGCGCCACAGAGATCGTCTAACTTGTAACAAATGAAATATCGCTGAACATCTAAGTAACTAATCTAAGTAGTTTAATTTCACACGATTTAAAACACAAATCGATTTATTAAACGGCCAATCATTAGCCATTTACAATAGACTCGATGAGTACCATCAAAATGATGATTGATGACTGAAAGTAGAAATCACTTGGAAACAACAGAATCACTTTCTACACTGTTTTATTGTTAAGTATTACTTTTATTATTGTAATATAATAATTAAATAACGGGACGAGATCGCTTAAGGGTTTTTGATAATATTTGAACTATTACCACAGCTATTACCTTACCTCGTGAAAACATTGTGAGGAAACTCGCCTCGTGATGAAACCCGCAGCTTAGTCAGCTCCACACGTATTGACGTCGTCTTTCCTGTGGACGGCTGATTAAGCTGAGAGGATGGTTTAGGAGCTGGGCAAGCTTATTCCATCTCAAACAATGTTCCAGGCACTACAGCGTCCCGTTAAGTGTAGGCATGGATTGCCTCCTGTATTAAATCATCTAGGTCTAAGTTTTCTCTGTAAGACAACGTCAATACGTACCTTTACTAAAAACGATGAACCTATTAATTACCTATAATAAGTATACTTACTTATGCTTGAAAGTCGTCAAAGTAGCACTTATATTGAAATTAGTCTCATACTCATACTTAAAATAAATAAATAAATAATGCTGGACTTTCCACACAGCATCATCTAGCCCCAAAGTAAGCAGAGCTTGTGTTATGGGTACTACATGTCTGATATACTACTTCTATACTTTTTGTTTGTAAATACATACATATTATACTTAGAAACACCCAGACCCGAGACAAATATTTGTAGATCATACATACATTGGTCCCGCAGCGGGGATCGAAACTTAAGTACCTATTATCTAAAATTTTGCCTGATTTCAACAATTGTTATATGAAAGCCGTTTTATAGCTATTTTAAAGTTCATGTCGTCTTTACAAAACGGGACGGGATGTCACAATACTTCATGGCATAAATCTTAGTAACTAGCTGGATAAGTCCTATTCCTTATCTGCTATTGTCCGGAAGTTCCAAATTCAAACTGCTTCGACCAATCAGGGCAGACCATCTGCCGCGCGTGCGCCGATCTTTGATAGATCGCACTTTACTGTGAGCGTGTTTTCTTATAGCATTTTTTCTAAATATGTTTCTTTGAACGTCAAGAATTTGGCAGATGGCACGTGCTCCTTTTTCGTACATCTGTCGTACCTTAAACCTTTTTTGTAGTGATTTTTTCATGAAATCCCCGATTTTTTGGGCCTTAAGACGACATGTGTCACTTAGATGCAAATATGGGAAAAAATGCTTTAATTCAGAGAGCACATGGTGTTTGAAAAAGTAAATCGTTCTTGCAAGTGCTTTGTGATGGTATTTCACAGCTGCTTGCACCTTCTGGGACTCGGAGACAGTGCTGGAAGCCGTAGATTTTTAAGGTGATATGGATACGAGACAGATGTATTTTAGTAGTGCGCAGACGCGAAACAGTCCATAGATTGTTACATTGTTAGTAGGGAAAAGCGTTTCTAGGATTTAAATATTTGACAATACTTAATTTATTTGACAAATGCCAAATGTCAAAGTTGAAACTTCGTTCCATCCGAGTGTTCCACGACACTCACGTATTTTTTATTTCATTTTCAACACTTTCATAACTTGTAATAAAACTAAAAAATCTTTACAGCCAGCAACCTTATTGGCTAACTCAACTGGGAATGGACATCGGCTTCATTTTGACATTTGAAACCTATTCTGGTCTTCAATTTAATTGTCATTTTCCTATTATGTGATTGGTTGAGCTCTATTGGGATGACAAAAACAACATACAATACTTCTAACAAATGAAGTCCCTCATAGCTTATGTCGTAACGGAAGCCTCCAGTAGTCTTAAAAACCCAGGTTATCTCAACCTCATCTCATACGAACTTAAAATAATACTTATCTCTATTCAGTAATTTATATTTGTCTCGTGACCCCCAGAAATCGGAGCTCAAGGTCAGAATCCACCTTCTACCTGAACCGGAAGTGGCACAATGCAAAAACGCGGCAAATCAGCGCTTCCGGAAACGGAAACGCCTGCAGGATGCGCGCCAAATGCAGGTTGGACTTGCTTACATGTGGAGGAAGTGCTTTCATGGTTTCGAGATTTAATTAGAATAGAATTTTGGGTCTAAAACTCTAATTTAATTTTCAATAGGTGCAAAGTACTTGTCTGAAATATACTTGAATAAATACAAGCAAAAAAAGAAGTTATTAGTTTATTACTTCTAATAAATATAAAATAAATAAATAAATAAATAATGCTGGACATTTTTCACACAGCATCATCTAGCCCCAAACTAAGCAAAGCTTGTACTATGTGAACCAGATAACTGATATACTTTTTGTTTGTAAATACATACATATTATAGAAACACCCAGACCCGAGACGAATATCTGTAGGTCATACAAACATTTATCCCGCGGCGGGGATCGAACCCGCAACCTTCTGCGTCGCAAGCGGACCTTCGCCCACTGCGCCAGAGGTCGACCAAAAATAACACCATTACAAAGCAGTATATATGTTTTTTCAAAGTGCATGATGTTATTACGCTATGTTCATACATAAATGAGGTTTGTTGCTATCAGAAGCCGTGAATGAAAGAGGCTATAAACAAAATTGCCACAAATAAAAGCATTGAAAAGTCAAGTCGCGCAAATGTCATGAACATTACCCAGTTATAAAAATAGTGATGTGACAACGTCTAAACTAAAACAAGTATCGATGGCCGGTCGTTTACATTAAATTCCAATTTTGTAAATGGAATGTGATCGTCAGTCGTAATGGCGGCCGGTGCGCACGCGCATACCGTATAAGGGCCAACTTGTCGTAAATATTCGACACCTAATTCTTATCGGCTATCGATAATGTCAATTTAAATGCATCAGAGACGGGTGCGGTTTTAAACTTAATTTCTAGTGTCAAGGACGTTGTGTTTTATGAAGGTAGGTAATCTGCGCCTACGCTTGGAAGAGATCGCTTTGGGAGATATGACCGCTTCACTGCAACCTTTTAGGTAATTTATGGACTTGAGCTGGACCGGTGGCACCCTTCAGCACTGAGCTGCTGTCATCCGATACACTCATTAGAAATGCTTTCTTATTGGGTGAGCTTAAAGCGATATAAGATAATTATCTTCTATATATAAAAATGAATCCCTATATCCCTTGGTCACGCCATCACGCGTGAACGGCTGGACCGATTACACAATTTTTTTTTGTTGTGTTTGTTATTGTCAGCTAGTATAAAATAAAAATAATGCTGGACTTTTCACACAGCATCATCTAGCCCCAAAGTAAGCAGAGCTTATGTTATGGGTGTTTCTATGTATAATATGTATGTATTTACAAAAAAAAAAGTATATAAGTAGTTTATCAGTCATCTAGTACCCATACCACAAGCTCAAGCTTACTTTGGGGCTAGATGATGCTGTGTGAAAAGTCCAGCATTATTTATTTATTTTTTATTTATTTTATTAGATGACTGATATACTACTTACATACTTTTCGTTTGTAAATACATACTAGAAACACCCAGACCCGAGACAAATATTTGTAGATCATACAAACATTGGTCCCGCCGCGGTGATCGAACCCGCAACCTTTTGCGTCGCAGGCGGGCCTTCGCGAGACTTCTTTCACGATGTATAAAAACTACGCTATATTTATTACCAAAACTATATCGATGTATTATAATTCCTATAATAAGACTTCCCTAATTCCTTGGACTAAGATCAAGACTACTAGGTATAATGAAGTTAAATTGAATATAGAAATATCGGAAACAATGAAGATCGCAATAAGTGTAGCTTGAATCTAAAGCTCTTGAGTATAAATAGTTTCCACTCTCCTTTCATTTCAAGACTAAAATTGCTTTGTTTGATGTTTACAGTTTACGATGAACAATCTCGACCAATCACAACAAAGATCCCATCCCGCCAAACAAGATGTAACCATGATTGATGCTTCAACATCATTCTAAAATTAAATATTCAAATCATCGTTCCAATTAAAAAGAAAACGCGGCGGAAGTACAGGTGATTGTTTTTTACTTCATCGGTGGCACAACGCGACTAAAGCCGCGTTGACACGACCAAAGTATACTATGACAGTACGAGTAAGCTTCATACGAGTGTACTAGGATAGCTGTTGAGACCATCATAGTTGACTCTGATCATTTTCTTTGTCCTCTGATTGACTTGGATTTCTTTGATTGTTCTATGCAGACGCCATTTTTGTTTGCCAGTTTGACTACTCGTACGAGCCAGCTCTGATGAGTAGAACATAGTCCTAGTCAACTCTGATGGGTCGCTGTCATCAGAGTGCGCTTGGATTGGATTTGCCACGATCCACGTAGCGTCTTAGTAGGCATCAGAGTCCACTTTGTCTGAGTATACTCTGATGCCTATTAGGACGCTCTGACGCTTTGATTGGCCGCCGCCATCAGAGTGCATGGTGGCGGCCAATCAAAGCGTCAGAGTGCACACTGTCAGAGTATACTCTGATGGTGTCAACGCGGCTTAAACTAAGCCACGATACAAGCTCCTAAACATTTCAATTGCGCGGGCAAGAAAAATATCCGGTTTATAAACTTTTTATCTACGTCAATTGTATTTCGCTACGTGACAGTGTTAAGGTCAATTTGACAGAAAGACTGATTTTGTAGCCACTTAATTTGGAAGCTTTTTTAAAAACATTACACGGTCAAACGCGGTGGGTTGGCTTTTTCAACTAACTTTGTTTTTCGTAGAGTCATCTACACTAAATTACTCGACCAATTTAATTTGGGGAATAATCGACATGAGCGTTCTTTGTTGAGAAAAAACAGGGCATCACGTTATGATGTCTATAATGATCAATAACCCTTCATCGTTCGTGATGCACCGAACGGAAAAAAAACGATCCACGTCGTGGTTCTACCACTTAATAATCGTAGTATACCGAGTATCTCACGACTACTATAAAAATAAAATACCCATAAGAATATTCAAGCGATAGGTCCATTCGAAAAAAGAACGCACTGATTTTTTTTAACGAAAGCTGCGAACGGCCAGCAGGTGTAATCCACAATGAGGATTTGAAAAAAGAGGTTCGAACAGGAGGCCTTTTTCCCACGGCCCTGAGTTACCGTACTGATGTGATGGAGACATTCAAATTTCGAATAGTTCTAATGCGTTCTTCTTTTTGTAAAAACTTTTCAAGTCTTCTGCTTAACGAATGATTAGCATGAAGTTCATGTTGCCATTGCCATTAATTTTGTAAAGATTGAGATGATAATAATGAATGATTGTAGTAAAACGTATACCTAATAAATAAGTAATATATGAATGTGTGGTTTTAGGGTGGTCGCAGACTTATCCGCGCAGAACTGTCAATTCAATAGAAGAAATGCTGAGACGTCTGCCGCATTTTCTGACGTCATCTGCATTTTTTGTATAGAAAAATGACTGCGGCGCGTACAGCCCGGCCAAATGTGCAATCAGTGGGCCTATGATGAGCACCGTGACAGAAGTCTCTCGTCTCGTATTCTCGTTAAAAATCGTCATAACTGTGTCTGTCGTCATGCGCAGCCCGTTATTTCATATCGTTATGTCAAATTGTGAGATATTATGACATAGTCTCTGTCATGGCGCTCATATTAGCGCAAAATTATAAAAATGCCGGCATGACAAATTTTCTTATCTCACGCCACATATCTATGACAATTTCACGTTGCTCATCATAGCCCCACAGGTTTATAAGAATCTATCGCTATTTTCGAGTTATAGGCACTACCTACTTAATATGGTCCATAAAAATATTTGTAAAGTAGATGCTGTATGGCCTCAATATTATGTTCTGTCCGCTTCAATTCCAATATGTTGTGCTATAGCTTTGCAATATTGGTAAAAAAAAAATAAGCGCAATTTTAAGGTTAACAGTTGCTATGCATTCCAATGTGAGTTCGTAAAGTGGATGTCACACCGTAATGTATCAAAGAACAACACAATAAACTTACTTACGTACTTGCGATTACATATTGGTTCTTAAAATAAATTGCTATACTTACTACTTTTAGTATTTACTTCAGTTACTTAATTAGTAATGAAACAAGATGGAGGGTTGACAAACTAGTAATTTTATTCAAGTTGTACGGTTACACATAAAAAACATAAGATGGCGCTAGTAGTACAATTAGAGCAGATGGCTACTGTAATAAACTGCATTCATTTTGTTACTAATATTTTCTTAATTACTTTTTAGGTACAGATTTCCCGTAACATTTTTGAAGCACTGCGTAATAATTGTAACATAAAAATCAGCTCTACGTAGTCTGATGTAGGTAGTCGTAGTGAAAAAAATACAATACATTGCAGCTTTCTGTTCAAAAAAATATCAGATACCTCAAGAGGTGAATGAAAACATCATGAGAAAACTGGAATGCTGTAGAAACTAGAAAGTTCGGAAACCTAATGCCTACACTCAACGGACACTGTTAGGCCCTTAATAAACGTGGTGTAAAGTTACGCCAGGTGTAACTTAGGAGTACCTAACCATAAAATTTTTGGAGTTAAAGCCTGGCGTAACTTTACACTACGTTTATTAATAAGGGCCTTAGTGTCTGGGAGATTGTTTGAAATAACTCTACATAAAAACGTTCAAAGCATCGGGATAAATAAAACACAGGTGTAACTTAAAAGTAACCATACAATTTTTGGAGTTTAAGCCTGGCGTAACTTTACACTACGTTTACTAATAAGGGCCTTAGTGTCTGGGACATTGTTTGAAAGAACTCTACATAAAAAACAAGCGTTGCAGCCCCCTTAGCATGGCAATAAAAATGACAGTTACGACATTACAGTCTGGATAAAACGAGCAGAATATGGATAAAAGTTACTTTTATCCACACTCTAATGTCATTACTGTCATTGTATCTATTCTTCGGTACCTAGACAATTGCCATGCTAAAGCAGATCGGTGTAAATGCGTCCGCTCGTCTCGGAACTGCCTGCGCATGACATTTGCCAGTAAAAAGTAACAAGGTGGAGCCGGTCCTGTTAGCGTAAACTGTATCATTGTCTCAACACGAGCGGTCCCGTACTGCGAGCTTCATTTCGATTTTCCAAACATGAGTCAATACACTATCCTATTAAATCATTTACATTAATATTAATAGTAGCCCGCCCGCGGCTGTGGACTGTATATTTCCACCAATGGTCGGTTTTATTTAATCCTTAACTTTTAACGGGATATCTTATAGCCGAGTTTCCATAAAAAAAGTTCATTCAAAATATTGATGGTTTTACCAATGTACATTTAGGATAAAAATAGGCTATTATTCTGTATATTTCACGGTTGGATATACCAGAAAATAGCTACTGTATTACCAGATATAAGCAATGAGGTTGGTACCTCGAGCGAAGCCGCGGGCGGGCCGCTATTATTTTGTAAAACTAAACATCGTTCGTGGCGTGAACTTCATTTATTTTTATGTTTTAGTTAAAGTTCATAGCTGATATACGTTGCACATCATTTCTTTTGAGTCAACATAAATATTTTGTAGATAACCATTTTTAACTTACATTTAAAATTATTATAAAAATATTTTTAATTAAACTGCCTTACTAATAAACGTGGTATAAAGTTATTCCTCGGAATAAAATAGGAATAACCATACATTTTGACAGTTTACACTCAGGAATAACTATAGACCACATTTATTAGTAAGGCCGTTAATATGTAGATGTAGACATCACATTTTTTAATTTTTTATATCATTGGTTAGGTTAGGTTAGTAGGTTAGTCAGCCAGTTAGTGTTCTTATAGGCGGCGATGGGCTTGCAACTTGTCACGTATGGAATACTAACTTCTGCAAAATGTGGGCATGTATCAAATATTATGTGTTTGGACATGCCTCTGACTACCCCCCTTAGACATCTTCAAAGGATCTGGAATAAGTAACTTTTTTGATAAAACTTGGAATAGGCGTAGCTAGTGACCTGGAATAGCATATAAGGTATTCGAAATGTTGGTACCACGAGGGCGAAGCCGCGCGCCGTAGCTAGTAAAGTATAATGTGAAAAAAAAGTAGATAAGTACCTACATATTAACTAACACACCGAAAAACTTAAAAAAAAAACCTGTTAGTTCCCCAATCTCAGTTTGTATTGTAAACCAAATTCTGAGCGTACAATCTTATCTCGACCCTAATTATTTTGATTAGGAAGGTATACAAATAGTCCATTGAATTAAACTTTCACTCAGTGTGTACAAGACGGACATACCTCCAAAAATTTTGAAAATAAGTAGAATTAATTATAAGTAGAATTTATTACAGCTAATTATCATCCTCACCTGGTTGATATTCCACTTCTTAGAACTAAGCGCTTCGAAAGTTCTTTTATTATGCGCACTGCAAAAATTTGGAATCAGCTTCCAGCGTCTGTATTTCCGCTGAGCTACGACCCTATTGTTTTCAAGAAGAGAGTTAATAGGCACCTTCTGGGTAAGCTCGCTCCATCGTAGACCTCACTCTTACCTGTGTAAGTTTGAGGTCAAGAGCCGACCCATTCATCATAAAAAAAAAAAAAAAGAATTTATAGTAAAACGTAAACAGGTTCACGACTGTATCCCCAAGGTGCGGTAGACATTCTCTCAGATCTTTTTATGTTACTTATTCTAGATCCTATGAAGATGTCTAAGAGGGGTAGTCAGAGGCATGTCCAAACACATATTACATACACATTGATACATTCCCACATCTTGCAGAAATTAGTATTGCATACGTGACAGGTTGCAAGCCCATCGCCGCCTATAAGAACACTAACTGGTTTCCTCACGATGTTTTCCTTCACCGTTTAGAGCACGTGTTAAAGCGCATATAAATTTTACGAAACGCAAAATCCATTGATGCACGGCAGGGATTCGAACCCACAACCTTCGGATTGAAAGTTGAGGTACAACCCCATTCGGCCAACACGGCTTATATATTATATTATATGTATATTATGCTTATTTCAAAGTGATCCCAGCGGTCCTACTGAATAAATGCTATTTGACTTTGACTTTGATATATTATATACAGGGTGTAAAAAGACGTCTACCGAAGCAGAAAGGGGTAGGTTCATCATCCCACAAAACAGCCGAATCCAAGAGGATTTTGCAAAAAAAAACATTATATCCAGATAAAACCGACCTCGCACAGCTGGTCGAGCGTATGTACTGGGCGCGTTTTTATACGTAGATTGCTGGATTTTGAGTTTTATTGTTTTTTTCTTTTATAAATGAAATTATTAGGTAGGTATGATCTTATTATGTTGTACTAGTAGCAAAAAACTAGAAAATAAAATAAAATGACGTAGCTAAGTCAAAATTTTTTTGCGTTTCTTTTCGATAAAAATGTTCAGAATCATGGTCTGATTGCAATCCCTCAGTTTTCGGTAGCAGTCTTTTTACACCCTGTATATAATAGGTATTTATAGTAACTTGCTTTATTAATTTAATTGACTTTAATATTAGACAGGGGCGCCTTGTTGAATCAAATTAAAGATAAAATTCCCGAAATTTACCCATTTCTTTGGCAGTGCTACGGCAAACCGTCAAAATTAATTTATCAGAACAATTTAATTTCGTCTGAAGTTGGCTGTCAGCAGGGCGATCCTCTTGGTCCGGCCATATTTAGCCTTGCAATCCATCCAATTATTCAGCGTCTCCAATCCAAACTCAATGTTTGGTATTTGGATGACGGAACCTTAGGTGGCGATGTAGACACGGTTTTTGGCGATTTAAAATTAATTATTGATGAGTTTCAAAAAGTTGGTTTAGAACTAAATTTTTCAAAGTGCGAACTTTATGTTTCAGACACATGTTTAGATAAAAATTACATTATTGGTAAATTCAACAGTTTAGCTTCAAATATTACGGTAGTTGATAAATGTTCACTTCGCCTCCTCGGTTCACCAATCTTTGACGAGTCTTTTCCTGCCTTTGTAGATGAGAAAATTCAAAATTTTAACAGAACTTCCGACAGATTGCTCAAAATTAACCGTCATATGGCTTTCACTATTATTAAGTTTTGTCTTTTTGTTCCTAAATTTACTTATGCTTTAAGGTGTTGTCAACTGTGGAAACACAGCGAACTGGTGGAAGGTTTGGACAACATTATGAAGAACACACTATCGTCGGTTCTGAATATTTATTTGGATGACAGGGCATGGTCGCAGGCCTCCCTTCCTGTCAGATTGGGAGGCTTAGGTATAAGAAAAATTTCAAGTGTTGCTCTACCAGCGTTTTTGTCTTCGATCCACAGCAATAGTAATTTGATTGACAAAATTCTATCACCTTCGCTTTTGGATCTGCCTTGTAGTAGTTTACAAATTTCATTTCAAGACGAGGCATTAAACGCTTGGCGTAGTGCTTGCCCTCTTGCCGCTCCCCCCGTTTCCCTTTCGTCTCAACGGCAATGGGACGGGCCTCTGTGTGAGTTGACACGGAACTGTCTGTTAGATACGTGTTCATGCTCCGCAGATCGTGCCCGTCTCCTAGCCGTCTCAAAATGGGAGTCAGGTTTGTGGCTGCAAGCACTTCCTTCACAAAATTTAGGAACTTTGATGGATCCCGCTAGTTTCCGTATTGCAGTGTGCCTACGGTTGGGTGCGCGGTGTTGCGCCCCTCACTTATGTCAGTGTGGTAGGGCGGTCGACCAGCTTGGTCACCACGGATTATCGTGCACTAGGGCCGCAGGTCGGTTCTGCCGCCACGCCAGTCTTAATGACATCATCCGTCGAGCGCTTGTCAGCGCCAATGTTCCAGCCGTTCTCGAACCGAGCGGTCTGATGCGTGACGATGGCAAGCGCCCCGACGGCATGACTCTTGTCCCTTGGGAGAGGGGAAGGCCTTTGGTGTGGGACGCTACTTGCGTAGACACCCTTGCGCTTTCCCATCTACCGGGGACATCCGTTAGGCCTGGCGCGGCGGCAGATTCGGCTGAGGATCTCAAAAGGCGCAAATATATAAATCTTGATAGGGTTTATATATTTGAACCATTTGGGGTTGAGACCCTAGGTCCGTGGGGTTCTGGAGCCCTTCGGGTTTTCAAAATTCTTTCAGGGCGTCTGGTCGAAGCGACGCGTGATCCGAGGGCTGGCACATTTTTGGCTCAAAGGATCAGCATTGCCATCCAGCGTGGTAATGCCGCCAGTGTTTTGGGCACGCTTCCGACTGACAGTGACCTGGATCAGTTGAGCTATCTATAGATCGTTTCTAACGATCCTTAGATAGCTTGACTAATCCTGTTGTATTTTGTAAATATATGTAAATATGTAGTAGCTTAGTTTCTGTAAATAAATAACTATCTTTAATATTACGAACAACGAATGTTTTCAATTTCCATTCAATGCACGCAATTTAAAAAATCACAAGCCAAAATATTTGTAATAATAACAGTGACCTGTATCAGTTGAGCTATCTATAGATCGTTTTGTTAGCTTAGTTTCTGTAAATCAAATATTTAATCCCCAAAAAAAAAAATGTACCTATCTGACATAAAAAATATTTCTCTAATAATTAGAATAGTCGCAGATATTATAGAATCTTTCAAAAACCAATATTTTGATTTTTTTTAACCTTTGAGGATAAATTTAGCAATACGTTTTTTTTATATTAATTAACCCGTAAAAACAAAATAAAATTTCGTGACCATTGCAACTAGAGTCGACGAAAAAACGGCTGCCGGTGGAAATTTAGTTTCCCACTACCACTGTCATAGACAATGTTGGTACCATGTGAATCCACCGGCGGAAGCTAGTCAAATAAATGTCCATCAGTTTGTCGAAATGACCGAAATGTACTTCCTACCATCTGCCGTAGTCCCGTTAACACAGGCTCACCTCCGTGTCTCACTTGCGCACTTTCATCTTTCAACCTGCTGGGGTATATAGCCTTATCCTTGCACCACACTGGTTCTAAAGAAATACCTGAACTTGATAGATAGATAAATTATTTATTCATAAAAAAAAAGTACATTACACATCTTGGTTACCAGTGCCTTTAATCCTATTTTAGGTTTGACTAGGCACTAGGGTTCTCAAATAGTTACCTAAATTTGTAAGTAAAAAAGGTACTTACGTGGTTAACACTAACAGTTATCTAGTATCTACAAATATAATAAGATAGTAATTACATAACAGTTGTTTATGCATTAGGGTAACTGTCCCAGCAGTGCAGATGTAGATCATGTGGATGTCTTTGGTTTCAGATCATTTTTAAGGAACTGACTCTCCTTTAACCGCTTTAGTAAAGTCGACTAACAATGGCAAAGTTGTGAAAATTCCATCACAAACGTCTTGTATACGCAATATCAATGCAAACCGCGAAACTGAATCAAGGCTGCTTCAAAGACATTCTCATTCAAAATCTTTTGCTAGTGTGTATAGTACGCCCGACATTTTGCAAAAGTTTTAATTCCATAGGTGACAGCAGCATGCTATTTTCCTTCGCTTGAACTCGTGTTAAAAAAAAAAAAAGATACTTGAAAAAAGAATTCCTTCAGAATTCGAAATAGGGTATAAAAACTTTTCTCATATTGTGTTGAAAAAAGACAGAAATTTGAAAAAAGAATTCCTTCAGAATAATTCGAAATATAAAAACTTTTCTCATGGAATAGATGATAATCATTATTTCTATTTTACTATCAATGAGCCAATATACAAAACGCGTATCAAGTTCTGCTAATAATAAAAAACACTTTTATAGCCATTGCACATTCAACTACTTATGGATCGTAAGCTTTACAATATTATAATTTATTAAAAACAGTTAAATATTTTATTAGATTTATTCCCACAATCGAACGACTTCGAGTCTGCTCAAGCACGTCAATTGTTTTATTATTTTTGATTATAATTAAAAAAAAAACTTTTAAAAATCATTTCTTTCTTTTTGTTTCCAGCTTATATCCTATTGAAATTAAGTGATAGATCTAGTTTTTTTTAAAATTACGAGTTCTAGGCATTTTCTGAGTATTCCACTTGTCACAAAGTTAGTTTACGTTTCATATAATTGTCGAGTGATTTTGGCGGGAAGGCTGCTTTCCTAGTACGGAGTCCACTCCACCTGCACGCGCCACCTGCCGAACATCTGACACAGATGCAGGGTAGTGCTGTGCTGTTGTCGATGGCTTGAGGCATCGATATCGATGAATAGATCACTGGTTTTTTTATAAGATTCGAAAATATACTAGAGTAAGTATCTAAAACAAGGATCGTGGCAAGCTTTCGCATGAAAAAAAGCTCTATTTGAAAGTGATTCAGGGTACATCTGCATCAATGTCGTACAACTCTTAAAAAAATGTTCTTTGAACATTGTTTATAAATATAATTTTAATGAGATAAGTAATATTTAAATTAATACTTTGAAAGTACTTCACAGTATGGGCTATGCAATGTTATGTATTTTGTGGTACGCCCAGATTACCAGCAAAATAAAACACTTGCTGTACCGCGGCAGAAGTTTAAGATAGCAGAAAACCCAGGTACACGGCCAGGTCCACATTTTCAACTTATAACATTTCTGCTTTCATTAATATAATCTGCTCGAAAGGCTGTACCTATGTGCAACCCAAACGCAATAAATGATTTGATTAAATCTCGTTTAAAATTTTAGAAACTTGTTTTGTATAAGTACTTATTTACAAGTCGTAAATGTTTAAAATATGGTAGGTATATATCTGTTGTAATAATGTAATACAGAACCGAAGTTATTCATATATAAAAACATCGATATCGTAAGTTCATCGACACAGCCCCGCCCTACTGCCTTCTTCACACATCTCAGCGCACTTGATAAATGCGCTTTACACAGCGCAAGTGCCCTAATTACATGAGGCTTTGTTCGCTGCGCTGCAACCGCTGGCATAATCTTTGTTCAGTAAAATGATGAAAAAAAATAATAAAAAAATATGCCAATAAGGTAACAAAATTACTGTTTTTTGTTTTTCGAGTAATGTTGCACCCTTTTCTTTTTGGTAGGATAATGAATTAGTACCTACTTAGTAAAATGATGAGTTTTTAATGGAGCTTTTTTTATACGGTTAAAAAAAATTGCCTCTGTAGCATGCCACGCGAAATCGAAAATAGAAAGGTTTATAGATGTATTATTTCCCGCTAAAAAACCTTAAGCGCTTTATTCGCTGAATTGCCAAACAATGATTAATTGAAAAAATAATGCTGAGCGTACACAGTAATTGTTTATGCACTAGATAGGTACTCAAATTCCAATGTCTTTGTGCTTTTTCACTTCCTATTCACATTATTACGACCCAGGATAAGATAGAACGACCAGCGTAAGCAGTTTTGACTCGTTGAGTGTAGCCATTATAGGTACTTATAGGACATGGGTTGCTTCCAGATGCTGGCTGTAACGAAAACCATTTTACAATACGAGTACTACACTTTTAGCTGCGAATTTCCTCATAGATTCCTAAAAGCACTATGCGCGTAAAAAACACAATCCTAATTTCAAAATTCATCGATACACACTGCCCTGCAGGTTCAATCTAATTTTTGAAGTGAAACTTCTTTAGGCGCGTTGGGCATTTTTGATGAGATGATCACGTGCGAGTCACGTGACTGCTAACCGACACCTACCAGTAGCGCCATCTATAATCTCATTTTATAACTAAACAGGTGAATAAAAATGCATAAAAAATGTTTTGATCAAGTTTTCACTTCTCTCGGCACTCCCGGGAGTGTTTTTAAGATTGAATGGTTCAAAAAGCAGAGTATATACTAATAGTTAGATCAGCCTAGTCGTAGTTGTAGTTACATTATTATTACTCCGACATCGGCCATTTTTTTTGATGACTATATTTTTACACAGCACGTATCGATATGCGTCGCGCATCCATATCGGTAAATTAACCTTAAGTTACGTCTATCTTAATAATGTATTGTACTATGTACCTACCTAAGTTGGTTTGTTGTGACGTGTACATAGACAAACATTATGTACGTCTAACTATCTTACCTAATAATTTATTGTACTTACTATAAATAAATAATTCTGGACTTTTCACACAGCATCATCTAGTTTCTTAATTCTTAATTCTTTATTGTACAAATAGACACACACAGGAAAATAACATAAAAAAGGACATGTACAAAGGCGAGCTTAACCCTACAAAGAGTTTTCTTCCAGCAAACCTTTGAGGCTAGAGAGATGTGCAAAATAGATAGTGGGTACGTACAAAGAGAATGAAAGAAAAAAATATTATTATTTAAACATTCATAAAAATATAATAAACATGCATAGACATCAAAAACAGAACATAAAAAAAATTGCCTCTAAGTCTAAGCCTCTAGCCCCAAAGTAAGCAGAGCTTTTGTTATGGGTACTAGAATGACTGATAAACTACTTATATACTTTTTGTTTGTAAATATATACATATTTTACATAGAAACACCCAGACCCGAGACAAATATCTGTAGGTCATACAAACATTTGTCCCGCGGCGGGGATTGAACCCGCAACCTTCTGCGTCGCAGGACCTTCGCCCACTGCGCCACAGAGGTCGTCTATGTATGTCATAGACACATAGGTCTTCGTCGTGGCTTAGAATTAAAATCCCAATCCATCCTTATTGGTATTACAATGATAATGTAGTTGAGCTAAAAAGATCGGTGAAAACTATCAAAAGATAGCTCAACTGATCCAGGTTACTAACAAATCCAGAAAATCTAGATTACTAGAACTAGGAAAGGATTACGTAATAGTTTAGTCATAATTATTAGGATCGTTAAAACGATTTATAGATAGCATAAATAATCTTGGTCACTGCCAGGCGGAAACGTGCCTAAACTATAATTTTTTTGGAACGAAGTTCCTTTTCGTACGGTATCGGATGGAGGCTGGACGAAAAAAAGGGTTCTATTTTACAGTCACGACACTGGTATGTCAAATCGTCACAGTGCGAAATGCGCAGCCGCGACAGTCCATAGATTGTAACATTGTTAGTAGGGAAGAGCGTTTCTAGGATTCCTGATTGACAATTCATAATTCCCAGTATAGAAAAGTACTCTTTGCTTCGTTCCAACCGAGTGTTCCACGATACTCAGGTACTTTTTATTATTTTAAATGTATCATGCATGAGTTTTGTTTGAGCTACTCAATCAAACATTATTAATGAACAAAGAGAATGCGAGTGTTGATTTAACATAGATCTGTATGAAGGGAACCAAATCAAACAATAGGGTACCTGCTTAGACCAGACAAATCCTAGTGTCCGGCTAAAACCAAAGCTTTGGCCGGATAATAAACTTCTAGGTAATAATAGGCCGGATAAATAACTTCTCTAGCGTACAATATCAGTAAGTAGGTATAATGTACTGCATCAGATTGAATACCAATGAATTATTAAGAAAATCAACTCCAAACTAACATACTTTCTCAAAAGCTTAAGCTGCTCTAAAAGCTCACGATTTTGTTCATAACAACTTAAAGTTAGTTAAATTAGTCTTGAATTTTCACTGTAATGACGAAAATTATTCTTACTTTTTATGAAATACACCATTAGTTTTATACACTCAAGTACCTACTTATTACTTGTATGTCAAGTTATGTTATTTCAAAATATGTAATTACCTCGACGCTCAGATATTTTTGTCCGGCTTTGTAATAAGTCCTACCACATCTCTAGTCGCCGAACATAAAAGTACACCACTACAAACAACTTTACAGCTGCCCAAATAATGAAGATATCTCAATTCGCCTATTGTTCGCGATGACAGGTTTCTAAATTTGAATTTTCAAATTTAATTTTAGAACAGAATAATTTTATCACTTCATAAACAGAATGCGTCATGATATTAAAAAAGATGCGGGAAAAATGGTCGCACTTCACCAAAGAGTTTGATAGGAGTGAAAGGAGATTTTTATCCTGCATTGGATGATGTTATTTATGCTCTTTCGGCCTTATTAATTAGATTACCCTAATTCTAGCTTAATACGAGACTACTCTCAGACTTGTTACTTCTTTAGTAACGAAGGAGGAACTTGAATATTTTGATGTTATTAATAAACTGGTAGTAGTCTCGAATGAGTAATACATTCCTTACATCGGGATTAGTAGAAAAAGAGTGAATGAACGAATGATATTATCATTCAAAACATTGTCTATCTCTGTCATTAATTATATGAATGACAGAGATAGACAATAATTTGTATTTGACAATCTGTTTTATTCAAAGAGGTTTTATTCTTCTAAAACTTTTTGGTGTTCATTGTTGACCAAACATTTTTAATCATAAAAAAGTATTTAGTCATTTTAACTGTTTTATTGTTTCTTGCTAATCCGAATGGTTTTTCACCACAAAATCTATACCTATGCAGTGTTACTTGGATTTTAAGTTCAGTTTTTCGAGATCGTCCAATAGATTCTTGTAAATTTTCACTCGCCACATTTTTGAAACTGGTATCCATCCTCATTCAATTCTTCCTCAAATCATCAACATAATCCATCCTATTTGCACAACCTTTTTTTGTGACGTAAAAATGTCAAAATTCATGATACGTCTGCCTACTCCATCTCTATACTAGGTGGCGCCTAGGAGTAACTCTTACTCCGAGAGTAGAGTCGAATTAGCTTAGTTCTTCCTTGGTCTTTGTTTATTAATACTGAATTGACCTACTACAGCCTTATGCTTTGGATTAGCGCTAATACCACCTTAGTTCGTGTTTATTAATGACAGCCTTTGTGTATGGTTACAAAGATAAACTTGCCTACCTATCTTTGTATCAGCGGGCAAGGGGTGATGGGCAATGAGAAGTTCACAAATGGAAGAGGAAAACATGTTGTGCCAACATGTACAATACGCACAACCGATGTTTGTCTGTCTGTAGTAGCTGCGCAGAACGCATTTTTAATGACGCCTTAAAGATGAAGACAGTACAGAAATTGATCCGAATTTGACGTTTCTTGCACTGTGATTGGTTGCTTCATTTCGAACCGAATGCATTCCGCTGTATTATGAATCAAGGGCCTTGTATCACTTTACAATACGCACAACCGATCTTGGTCTCTCTAAAGAAGCAGGAAGATGATGACGAAACACTACGAAGTTCTTTACGAGTCCTTAGATTAATCGTCGCAACATTCGTTCAAAAAGAGTCATACATTTTTGGTTTTAAATCTTTGTCAAATCACAGTTTGAATTTTTTAAATAACTTCATTACAAATCCAGCCGCGCTTAAAATAATAATCTTCGGAAGCAACGAGCTTTCGAGTTTAAACTCAAAGTTATTAAGTATGATATAATTATATCAGGCACGCTATGCTGCAGTGTAAACAGTAGTAAGTATAATCAGCCACAAAAGTGTCTACCAACAACTTACAGTTCGCCCAAAGGATCTAGGCATTCGTGAAGTTAGCCGTTTGTCTGCGCAGTGACCGATTTTTCATACAAAATTGTGTTCTGCGCAGACAAACGGCTAACTTCACGAATGCCTAGATCCGTTGGGCGAACTGTACTTAAGCAACTGCTATTTATTGAAGGCACGGATTTAAAGAAATGAGATTGAAGAACTGACTGACATCAACGTAAGTACAGCCTAGTCGTAGAAAAATGAAACTTGGAGGGTATCCTTTTCTGGCTTAGGGGAGCATTAAGAAAGGAGTTTTGGAAAGGTTTTAGGTTCCCTGTAAGGAAAACGTTTTTACCCCTAAAAAGGTAAAACTAAAAGGCCTTCTCTTACGATGCTTATTCATGCCACACATCAAATTATAGAGTAGTACCTATCCGCTAAACTGATTCATATTATCACGATTTGTCTATTGGTTGTTGTTGTTGTTTTTAGCCCCCACTGTCCCACTGCTGGGCAAAGGCCTCCCCTCGAGTTTTCCAAGCTTTCCGGTCTAAGTAATTATGTTTACGCGATGTTGCAAAATCGCAATTAGTACCTAATTTATATTATGCAAACTGCCTTCCATTAAATCGTTTATGCTTTTTCTCTCTTAAATGGTTGCCTGGAAGAGATCGCTTTCAGCGATAAGGCCGCCAGTTGTCTACCTATAAGTTAAGTATCTTTTTCTTGTATGTCTTTTACGTGTGGTATGCAATACAGAATTATCTATCTATCTATCTAACGCCATTGCCTGCCAATGATAGTCGCACTTTGTCTATTCGTACTTTAGAAAAACTGAAAGTGTTAATCAACGTTTGTTTTTTTGAGAGCCGTGTTGGTCAAATGGGGTTGTGCCTCGACTTTCAATCCGAAGGTCGTGGGTTCGAATCCCGGCCGTGCATCACTGGATTTTTCGTTTCGAAAAATTTATATGCGCTTTAACACGAGCTCATAACGGTGAAGGAAAACATCGTGAGGAAACCCGCAGCTTAGTCAGCTCCACACGTATTGACGTCGTCTTTCCTGTGGGCCAGGCTGATTAAGCTGAGAGGATGGTTTAGGTGCTGGGCAAGCCTATTCCATCTCAAACAATGTCCCAGGCACTACAGCGTCCCGTTAAGTGTAGGCATAGGTTGCCTCTTGACGCTGTATAAATCATCTAGTATAGATGTAAAGGCCTAAGTTTTTTAATCAACGTTTGTCGATGACAGTACCAGACTAGTTATCAGTAGAGCAGATTAAAAACTGCTGGGAACTCATGTCTCTTCGCAAAAAGGGTGGCTAATTGCCCTTTTTAATGAGTTTTTCAAATATTTTCATCAAATTACTTTATGCATTTACCTACATTTAATTATTTTATTCATTTAAAATGCGACGACGAATGCAAACTATCACGAATGGAATGCGACCTTCTGAAAGTTGAAGACTGACATTGTGTAATGTATGCATGATTAACTCTCTTAGATATCTTCAAAGGCTCTTAAAACTTGGTTGGATACTGTTACAAATAAGGGATTTGAATATTTAGCTTTGTTCCCAGTAGTACCACCAAACTGTACCACCGGTGGTACTAATAGGAAATATCATTATCATTAGTAATAAATACTATCAATATCAATAGTTCATAGTGGTACGAGTGGGAGTGGGAGTTCCCAAAATGTTCCCAGTAGTACCACCAAACAATATCACCGGTGGTACTAATGGGAAATATCATTATCATTAGTGCCACTATTTTTATAACAGAGCTAGAGCTTTTACCCTGGATTATGCTACGTTTTATTTTTATTTTATTTTTTTATTTTTTTATGATGATTGGGTCGGAAATTTTTTCATTTTTCGCCCAGAAAAATGAAAAATTCTAGAGAATAGTGGGTAAAACCGCGGGGCGCAACTAGTTACTATATTCAACAAAAACTAAGAAAAGCCATTCAAAGTAATCCACTGCCCAGCGATACGAAATGTCAACAACTTGCCGAATTCAAAGATAAAGTTATGTTCGCTAGGAATTGGCCACCGTCTAACATAAAACGGACGTAGTCTCAATCAAGTGTTATTATTATTGGCCCTTATTAATAAACGTGGTGAATAGTTCAAACTCCAAAAATTGTATGGTTACTCCTAAGTTACACCCGGCGTAACTTTACACCACGTTTATTAATAAGGGCCATTAAGATTTTACGAGCACAATGCAGTTGGTTGAAGAATAGGATTGATAAAAATCCATCTCAAAGAGTAAGTAACTACATAAAATTTTTTAGGCCGGGATTCGAACCCACGACCTTCGGATTGAAAGTCGAGGTTCAACCCCATTCGACCAACAGGGCTCTTTTTAACTCTTTTTAACTAAAAATACGTCTGATATTATTAAGCTATATGCTTAGAAACGCGTGTCAATAAGTATGTGGACATTTCTAACGCTAAATTCACGTAGCTTTACGTCCGTCACCTCGCGGTAGCCGTTTCCTGCAGAACCTTACCCTACTTGCCTCAAATACAGGTCCGGACATAGATAAAATTAGCAGACTGATAACATGATAATGGAATTATTATAAAATATGGCGGCTACCGGCGTGTTTTGGTAAATTTCCTGGAATTTTGACACTTCTTATAGTAAAGCTATCGGTGCTCAAGGAACTCAAGTTGGACAAAAAGCCACGCCTGTCATCTGTGTGCCTTCGCAGGATCCTCGAGTTCTTTGGCCATATAGCCCGTAAACCCGGAGACAATCTCCAGAAGCTGATAGTCACGGGTAAAGTCGAGGGAAAGCGGCCAAGAGGCAGGAGCCCGATGCGTTGGTCAGACCAGATCCGCAGCACACTCGACCTCAACATGCCGGAAGCTGTGCATGCTGCTGAAAACCGAAGCAAATGGCGCAACATCGTACGGGAGAAGATACTTCCGTGATGGGTCACGACCCCCAGCACTGGGGAAACGACGCAAGGAGGAGGATAGTAAAGCTTAAAGTAAAGGTGAAGGAAAACATCGTTAGGACTTCCTCACGATCTTTTCCTTCATTAGTACCTATTCTTAAAATCAAGGTATGGGCTTGCAACCTGTCACTTATGGAATACTAACTTCTGCAAAATGCATGTGCATGTATCAGATATACATTTGAACTTGGTAGGTACCGATATACCTACTACCAAAAATATATTAATACTAGCTACTGCGCGCGGCTTCACCCGCGTGGTACCATCATTTTGAATAGCCTATATGCTATTCCAGGTCACTATCTACGCCTATTCCAAGTTTTATCCAAATCGGTTCACTGGTTTATACGTGATTGAAGCACAAACATCCAAACATTAAAACATACGCACAAACTTTCAGCTTTATTATATTAGTGGGATTTGTCGTAGATTGCCTATTAGCTCTGCTAACAGAGAGCGATAGATCAGCAGGTTTGTAGGTTCAAATCCCGTATGGTTTCAACACAGGTGACAGCTTTTTTTGACAGCTTTTTAAAAATCTTAAAGGCCCTCCCTCGCTTCGTTCGCTCAATTAATACCCCTCTAGTCCAAGGTAATTTTAGCACCAGATACAAAAATTAAAAAATAATTTAAGTACGTACTTAAAAGTACTTTTTATAAAAAAATAATGTCTTTATTTCCACTCGAGCAGACAAAATGGCTTAACCTTTGGCAACTCGAGCTATTCACAATTATTATTGCATTACATGTTTTTTGTTACTAGATCGTGTAAAATTGGTAATTCCTTTGATTTCACGGTTCTGACGTTTTTGATTAATTTATTCAATGTACTTACCTGCTGTGGTTTATCGGTGGCGTGGCTGGCAAGTGCTCTAAGATGCAAGAGATGCGAGTACGATTCTCTATTCTTTGTACCTATATTTTTTTAAACTCTTTATTCTTAAAAACGTTGACGACCTTTGGGACGCAAAAGGTTGCGGGTTCGATCCCCGCCGCGGGACAAATGTTTTTATGATCTACAAGTATTTGTCTCGTTTCTGGGTGTTTTCTATGTATGATATGTATGTATTTACAAACAAAAAGTATCTAAGTAGTAAGTATATCAGTCATCTAGTACCCATAACACAAGCTCTGCTTACTTTGGGGCTAGATGATGCTGTGTGAAAAGTCCAGCATTATTTATTATAGTTTAAAAAGTTATATCATTCCAGAATACCTACCTATAATCTATCTCTGTGCCTTTCATCTAAATCTATTCAGTATTTTTAAGGTTTACACAGATCTATCCTAGACTTTAGGATTTAACAAACTTGCTCAAGGAACCCAGAGGGCGTGGTTGCATCCGGCTGTTATCACTTCCGGTGGCGCCACCGTAATGACGGGTGTCGGTGATAACGGCTCTGACGCAACCATGTGTTTGTGTTGTGTTGGCACTGATTGTTGATTATGTTAATAAGTGTAATTCTATGGATTAATTAAAATACCTTTCAAAGTTACAAAAGCATTTATTCGGTGGCCGGGATCGCAGGGAATAATCTTGAAAAATCTATAATTATTTATAATAAATAATAAATAAAATCCCACTAATATATGTTTGGATATTTGGATGTTTGTATGTTTGTGTTTCAATCACGCCTAAACCAGTGAACCGGTTTAGTTGAAACTTGGAATAGGACCTGTGACCTGGAATAGCATGTAGGCTATTCAAAATGTTGGCACCACGCGGGTGAAGCCGCGCGCTGTAGCTAGTAATAAATAATGCTGGACATTTACACAGCGTCATCTAGCTCCAGACTAAGCAAAGCTTGTACTATGGGAACCAGGTAACTGATATACTTTATATATATTTTGTTTGTAAATACATACATATTATAAGTACATAGAAACACCCGGGATAAATATATGCAGATCATACAAACATTTATCTCGCGGCGGGGATCGAACCCACAACCTTCTGCGTCCCAAGCGGGCTTTAACCCACTGCGCCACAGAGGTCGTCGGAAGTGATAATACTTAAGTAGATGGACATGGCTCTAACATAAGTATGTTTGAAACATCTTCCACGGATCTTGGGTGACTAGAAAGTATTTAACTAAGTAGGTACCTACCTACCTAATCAACACACTCCGAACTTCACTTGGAAGTTTGTTTAATCAGTGATAAGTAATTCAAACTCAGCCTACGTATTCGCTACTAACTGTTTCAAGCTCAATTAAAAGAACAATCTATTATGGTTCTTATGTCAACCGAACAAAGCTCTAATTAAAAACTGGAATAAAACACTAATTTAACTCGTAAGTGCAATATCCACTACAAAATACAAGGTACAGTTATACTAAGTTGTAATTAAAAATGACATTAAAATATTATTCTGAAAAAAGGTGGTCGCACGATCCAACCGAGCCGAACGCGCCGAACTGTCTTCAATAGAAGAAATGCTGAGACGTCAGGGGCCGTATTCCGGTTCTTATTTTCGTTCGTTTGATGAATATTAGGATGTTTCTTACTACGATTTCTGACTTCAAGGGCCAGTTTTTCGGTTTGAAATATTTGGTCCTAGGTTAGGACCGTGTTTTAACTTTGATCTTATCGACCGAATACAATGTAACTCGTAGTAAGAAGCATCCGAATATTCATCAAAGAAACGAAATAACGAACGCAGATATCCCTGAAGCGAGCCGCATTTACTGACGCCATCAGTATTTTTTGTATTGAAAAATGACTGCGGCGAGTACGGCGCGGACAAATATGCGATCAGCTTAAGTCATTCATACTTTCTAAACAGTTGTAATGTAGAGAACTTTGGTGAATGGTTGTCTGTTTATACTTACTACTAGCGCCATCTAGCGTTGAGTGGCTGAACTAAACAGGTAAAGATATAGCTATATTCTATATGCAGCATATTATTCTAATTAGATAATATTATTTTAGTAGACGATATTGACCCATTGACGGCCCGCGACGTATACTACTGTACACGTCGCGGGCCGTCAATGGGTCAGATTAGCGCAGGATCGTGGTGGATGGCATAAGCCAGGGAGGCCTATACCCAGCAGTGGGTGAAGTCGGGCTGTGGATGATGATTATTATTATTATTTTAGTTAAAAATCCATACTAATATTATAAATGTGAAAGTAACTCTGTCTGTCTGTCTGTCTGTCTGTTTGTTACGCTTTCACGCCCAAACCGCTGAACAGATTAAGCTGAAATTTGGCATAGTTCAAGGTTGTATGCCAGGGAAGGACATAGGCTACTTTTTATCCCGAAAAAATGAAAAAATCCCGAGGGACCGCGGGTCACACCGCGGGAGCGCAGCTAGTAGTATATAAATGAATGGTGTAAACAGAGGTAGGCTACATCTAGCAGTAGGTACCTAATAAGTGGATACCTATGTAACAATACCTACTCTGTAGATTTAATACATAATAAACAAGCATACCGAAACTATAAAAAACCACATGATCCCAAGAACGATGTCTCATAAAATCCGAACTCATTACCTTTACAACCCAAAAATGTTTTACTACACCATTCAAACTGCACGCGAGCGGAACGCACTTGCCACGCACGCGATACGCAACTGAAGCGTTAGGAAAACTTTAGGTCTGTAGAGACCTAGCTTGAACGATTTGGAACGAGTGCTTAAGGTGCATTTACACGATGCGATTTCAACCCATGCGATATCGTATCGCACGGCAATTTTCCACGTGTGAACGCTCATCGATTTGTCATAGAAAGTGCGACGCTCGTCGGCACGTTCAATGGGCGGGGCTTAGCAAATCGTACGAAAAATTGCATCGTGTAAATGCACCTTTAGAAAGAAAGAAAGAACATTTGTTCAACAATCAAACAAAATATGAGTGTCGTGGAACCGTCGTGTAACACTCGGTTGGAACGAAGTTTCAACATGGAAATTTGGCATTGGTCAAATAAGTTATTAACACATTAAATCCTAGTACACACAGTGTAACAATCTATGGACTGTTTTGCGTCTGCGCACTTCGCACTGTGACGTTATGACCGATGTGTCGTGACGGTAAAATAGACCCTTTTTTTCTAGCCTCCTTCCTCGATACCATCCAAAAAGGAACTTCGTACCAATAATAAAATTAAACGTTCCGCTCGCGTGCGTTCACGACTGTATCCTCAAGGTGCGGTAGACATTCTCTCAAATATTTTTATGTTACTTATTCCAAATCCTTTGAAGATGTCTAAGGGGGATAGTCAGAGGCATGTCCAAAAACATATTTGACACATGCCCACATCTTGCAGAAGTAAGTAATAAAATTAACACAAGTGAAAATTGTTGATTAAGCAACTACTCAGATCCAGGGATCAGGCGCTATTTTTCAGTGCTGCCGAGGGAGGGGTGAGAGGAAGGGGGATGCTTCTTGTTCCTCTGAACTCTAGGTACAGTCAGCAACGGAAGTCGATTAACAGCATGACTTTTTAAAATGCCATTCCTTTTTAATTTCTAAGAAAACAAACTTTTCTTGCGAACTACCTCGTTTCATATTAGCTACTGGCCAACTCTGGTGAAGGAGTTTTTAGACCGAGTTTTTTTTATTGTTCAATTTGTCCATCATGGCTAGCCGGGACCGAAAATTTCCCGGAGCACTAATTATTGAGACTAATGTTTAACAAGGTACATTTAGATTTAAATGATTTGCATGTTTAAAATACAAACACGATTTGTCAAATAATTGTCATGAATAAATGAACTGAAGGCGCTCAGTTGATAATACCACTAGCGGTCACCCATCCACTTACTGACCATTTAGAACGTTGTTTAACTTCAACGATCTATCAAGGACTAAACAAGCTACACCACGAACTCTATCTTCTAAAATGAATCCCTATTTCCCTTGGTCACGGCATCACGCGTGAACGGCTGGACCGAATAATGCGCAGACGAAGTCACGCGGGTCAGCTAGTAAAATATAATCTTCAGGCAACCGATCCGATTGTTCTCGAATCAGGGCGCTGGCGCTGGCCAACGGTTTTTAGGGCAATAATGATTGTTTGTTTTGTCGTTGTGTCGTAAACTTGACGGACAGGGGGTTACGAAATAAAACACGAATTCACCCCTTTGCACATAATTCTTAAGTGCGGGCTTGAATGATGGGTTTAATGTACAAATGAACAAGTCACATTATATTAACGTCTTTAGTATTATTATCAATACTGACTTATACGAGTTATACGAAATTACTTATTATAAATCTGAGATAGTGTTTTGCATGTATTATGTATTATACCTATTATTTTGCTCAAGTAGTGTTGAAAGCATAATCAATAGCCTCAAAGGTTTGCTGGAAGAAAACTCTTTGTAGGGTTAAGCTCGCCTTTGTACATATGTCCTTATGTTATCCTGTGTGTGTCTATTTGTACAATAAAGAATTAAGAAATCTTTAAATGATGTTATGGCAACCACATGACTGCTATAATACTATTGGTGGGTACACATTCGTTACATAGAAAACAAAAACATATTTGCAGATCATAACATTTGTCCCGCCGCGAGAATCGAACTCGCACCATTCGCCTACTGCACCACAGGGGTGAGATGAACACTGGGTGGGTCTAGTGGTAGTGACCCCGCTTTCCGATCGGTCGTGCACCAATGAGTTCTCTGCCGAAAAAATTATGTGCACTATGCCAGTAGGTACTTCGTTACATCGTGAGGAAACCGGCATGTCGTAGAACATAGAAAGTTCGAAAACATGTGTCAAGTGCACGAAAGGAGCCCTTTGAGGTTCTCTAAAATCCTTTCACCACACTGGTTCGAAAGAACTGTTGACACGATAAGAATAACCACGGAGGATTACGTTTATCTAAATTGTTCTTTATAGTCAGTAGGTACAAGGTTTATAAAATAAAAATATTATCTGTACTGGTTCAGTTTCGCATCAGTTGGTCCCTTGTCCGCTTAACAGATAGCATCTTGCCTTTTTGTCAGCTCTTATCGCGTGCACCCTTCGGCCAAATTATGAGAATCATCATTAATGGCTGCCCGGGAATGTTTTGTTATTTATAATTAAGAAATTATAATTTTTCTAATACTAATATCACTATGCCTTAGACCGGAAATGGAACAGTTGGATCTAACGGGCTGATTAGTTACACCTAGTGACCTAAGTATATTTTAAATATGAACTATGAACAGGCACTGTTGACGTGGAAAACTGAAGGGGTAGGTATTTATTGCCAACGACTTAAAAATGTGCTAGTATTTCTCTAAGGCTGTGTCCCCAGAAGGCAAACTGTTAGCGGCCGACTGAAAGAGGAGCAAGAATAATTACGTTTTAATACTAAAAAGAAAACCGACTTCAATGTTTGACTCGAAACGCGGTGTCACTCAGGGCGTCAAACTGTCGATTCGATTTCTATTTGTGACATGGCTAGGAGGGAAGGTGTTTAGAGTTTTACGAGGAAACTATCAATCCCTCAGGAATAAAATTTATATGGGACCACCTCTGGAGTATACCCTTTCAAACATGAAAAGAATTTTGCAAATCGGTCAACAAATGGCGGAACAATCGCGTAACAAGATACAAAAAAAAAAAAAAAACATACAGACGAATTGAGAACCTCCTCCTTTTTTGAAGTCGGTTGAAAAAAGAAGCGGCAAACTGCGTACAGTAAGCGCAAAACTAGCAAATTGTGGACACTCCATTTCAAATATATGGAAGGGCGTACTAAATCGATACGCCGCAAAATCAGTCGGCCGCTAACAGTTTGCCTACTGGGGACACAGCCTTATGCTGATTTGTAGGTAGTAATATTGCTAAGATGTTTTTTTTTTTGTAGTCAGAGTCATCTATTACCTACAGATGATTTAGGTACAGGCAAGGCTGTACGGAAATGGCAGCCACTACCTTTTGTGCTGTTCCTTGAGAAATGAAGTCATCAAAATTATCGATTCCGATGGGATTCGAACCCGCAACGATCAGCCGATCCTCCTAAAGCCGGAGTGCCATTCGGCCACAGAATCCATGTCGTCACAATCGAAGTTTTTGATAAGCTCATATTTTATCTGTTATACTCGTAGCACCGGTAACGCCATCTACATGCTTCACTTAGTGAACTCATTGTCCGAAGTTACATTCAGAATCAAATGACGATGTTCCTTTTCTTAAGAGAAGGTATGAGGTGTGACGGGGGGTCAAATAAATAAGTATGCTAATGAAATATTAATAAGTAATATAAATTACATTATTATCAAAGTACCGTGAATCGTGCTTTATTGTTTAACAATGAATACAATTATCAACAAAGAAGCCGTTTTTAAAATAGTTGTAATTTCCGAAACGTGCGCGCTATCCAAAGGCTCGTGCTGGCCGGGCACGTGCGCAGGCGCAGCGGGCAATATGCCGTGACATTATATTATTGTGGACGATCATAAAATAACACCGTGCTACACGACCCGGGGTGGATTCAGGGAGTCCGGGAAATAAAATGGACACATTAAAAAAAACCATGCGAATAGACACGTACACTACGCACAATCGTTCTTTAGCTCTCTGAAGTAACTGCGCAGAACCCATTTTTGATGACGCCTAAAATCGTGCTATCTCGCTTACTCTACCAAACCTGCGCAATCGTCTATTACACCTAACTTCAGAGAGCTAAAGATCCGTTGAGCTTAGTATACCTGACTGAGCGAGCAAGCAGACTCACGAGGCAGCTGTGTGAAGCAAATCGTCGGTCGGTCAGGACGTGCCTTGCCCGCTGCAAACACACGCTCTGCCTCACGGTAAACGTTGCGAGGCAAACGCCTGAGGCAAATTTATGGGCAAATGCATGAGGCTGCTCGCTCAGTCTTATTAACAGATTGCCTACTTTATTCGATCCTAATACATCCCTGTATGTATCTACGATGCACGCAACACACCACTACCCGGTGTTTTTTTTTCTACAAATTGGACAACGGACGCAAGAGGTGTCAAATGTAACCCTTTCCCGCGCATATGTCGTCACTTCCGGTACCAGAGATAATAGAGCTTTAGACTCGATGTCATTTGAATTTAGAACATCTGTTTTGAAAATTCTTATGTTTTGTGAAGCGGAAGGTTCCAGGGGAGTTATTCGCGTTCGTTTTATCGTTATAAATATTCGGATGCTTCTTACTACGAGTTACATTGTATTCAGCCGATAAGATCAACGATAAAACACGGTCCTAACCTAAGACCAAATATTCCAAACCGAAAAATTGGCCCTTGAAGTCAATCGTAGTAAGAAGCATCCGAATATTCAACAAACGAACGAAAATAAGAACGGGAATACAGTCTCAGGACCTTTTCTTACTTTTATTATAATATCTTTTGAATATCTATCTAACAATTTAATATTCATAAATCTACCAACAATTATAAGTAGCTCTGCTCTTATTAATAATAATAAATAAATAAATAATAATAAATAATGCTGGACATTTTTCACACAGCATCATCTAGCCCCAAACTAAGCAAAGCTTGTACTATGGGAACCAGATAACTGATATACTACTTATATACTTTTTGTTTGTAAATACATACATATTATACATAGAAACACCCAGACCCGAGACAAATATCTGTAGGTCATATAAACATTTGTCCCGCGGCGGGGATCGAACCCGCAACCTTCTGCGTCGCAGGCGGACCTTCGCCCACTGCGCCACAGAGGTCGTCGAGATTATTAGTAGTAGAGTTTATTTTATATCAAATCCAAAACTGATTTTGTATTAAAAAATCTCAAGCTTGGACACTATTCACTAATGATGATTATTTTTTAATTTGGTACACTAACGGACAAAAAATTTGGAGCTATGTAAAAGGAGCTGTCTAAAGATTACATAGCAACCAAAACTGCCAAATTAAATTGAATTGTCACTTTTTCCACCAACCACTCTAGAAACCATCAATCAATCAAGCGATTTCCTGACATCATTCAAATCTAACAATACACTTCAGTGCACAAAATGTGCAACAGCATATTGCGCTGTGCAATTGACATCACTGACACCTTTCTACGATTGACCACAAATGTCGGGACAATGAATGTACAGTTGCAAAACGACACTCGTCTATTTTTTTTGACCGGTAGTGTTCGATTATTGTTACAATTTTGGTCTGTTCATTACAAATATTTAACAATAATTTGCAAAATAAATAATAAATTAATAATGCTGGACTTTTCACTCAGCATCATCTAGCCCCAAAGTAAGCAGAGCTTGTGTTATGGGTACTAGAATGACTGATTAACTTTTTATATACTTTTTGTTTGTAATACATACATATTATACATAGAAACACCCAGACCCGAGACAAATATCTGTAGGTCATACAAACATTTGTCCCGCGGCGGGGATCGAACCCGCAACCTTCTGCGTCGCAGGGAGGACCTTCGCCCACTGCGCCACAGAGGTCGTCTAAAAATACTTAGGTTTCAACATCTTTGATAGGTGATATACAGCATCAGGAAGCAACTTTTAGATATAACTAAATAGGTAAGTAATGTAATAAGTTAAATGTAAGTTATTACAAACTGAATTAGGAGGTACAGTACGCACAATCGTTCTTTAGCTCTCTGAAGTAGCTGCGCAGAACCCATTTTTGATGACTCCTCAAATCGTGCTATCTTGCTTACTCTACCAAACCTGCGCAATCGTCTATTGTACCTAACTTCAGAGAGCTAAAGATCCGTTGTGCTTAGTATACTTATTATGTAATGAGAGTGAATGAGGCAAAATTGGTAGGTAGGTACCTAAGTAAGTATGTCAGAATCGAAGCAAGATCTGTGGTCACTGCCTACCCTTGAGGGAAAGATTCGTGACTTTATGATGTTATATATTACCCTTTGCACGACTAATGTCTGAAATCAAAAATTTACTTCCTAAGTAGGTAATTTCTAGGAGTGTATACGCTCTTACATAAGTGATTTTTTAGATGATCATAAGTATTTAAAATAAATAGTTTTCACTTTCACTCCCTTTAATTAGGGCATTTTGTTTATTCACTTCGCTTAATCTCAATCTTTCCCAGACAAAGGTAATTGCTCAAATAGGCCCTTGCACGCGAGTTTAAGGCTACTAACACACTGCAGTTACGACTCTCGTTACCACGGCCTGATTAAAGGCAAGGACTCACGGGAACTCACTAGTGTTGTGACCTGTCGATATTCAAATCATCGATATCGACAAGCCATGAATATAAATGGCAGATCAGCCGTCATCGAAAGAAGTAAACATGCAATTTATTGACATTTTGTTCTATTTAGATAAATTATTTAAATAACGTCAAAATGTTGGTGTTGATTATTCAGTGGTCAGCTTTTGGTGACTAGAGCAAAATGTTTTAATATGATCGTAAAAATATACCTACTTAAGTATGTTACTTATTTTATATTCCATGCAACTAGGTATGACCTTAACCAATTAGTATTTATAAAAATGTTATAATTGGATTCTTTTTTTCTGAAACTACGTTTTTATTTTACATCACTTTAATGCCTCAGCTTTTAACAAAGGGATGCCTAATCAGTGGCGTAGCTACCGGAGGACTAGGCGGTGTAGTGCCGGGGCCCCCAAGCTCAAGGGGCCCTCGGACTCCGAGTCAGAGCCCGAGAGTCTGGAAGGTTTTATTCTTAGGAAACTATAGGTATGATTATTTTGAAAATAAAAACAACAGCATTTTTAGATTTTTGAAAAAATGTCAGCCCAGAAAATGACATTTGTCAAAAACAAATTGACATTTGTTCTCAATCTGCTATTTACTATCAGAAACACTTTTTCCAAAGTAGTATGCCAAATCAAATCGGCTTTACAAACAATTCAAAATACGTGGTGTACATTTTGCCACACCCTTCATATTTTAACTTGATAAAACCTAAAGTTAGGGCCCCAGTTTTTTTTTTGTACCAGAGCCCTAGCTACGCCACTGTACCTAATGCAGAATTACGAAGCAGGGAACCACAAAATTTAGTTTTCCGGCATGCAAGCCTGCACGGTTCGTTAATCTGCACTCGCTTTTACAATATAATTAAGTTTTTTATTAGTCTGGGTAACGTATAGATAATTCCGCAAATATTAGATCCAATCGCCGACTTCTATCTGTTTATGGCCTCTGATAAATTTATAGATTATCTTTGCATCTGCAAGTATTTTTGTGTAGGTAGATATTTTTCCGTAAATAAAACATTTTAAATACCTGTTTAAGACTGTTATTTTTATAGATACACGTTGACACCATCAGCGTAGGTATACTCTGACGGAGTGGACTCTGATGCCTATTGGGGTTGCCACGATCAGAGTAGCGTCATAGTAGCCATCAGATTCATGATAAAAATTCAGTATTTTCAACCGACTTCAAAAAAGGAGGAGGTTCTCAATTCGTCTGTATGTTTTTTTTTTTTTTTTTTATCTTGTTACGCGATTGTTCCGCCATTTGTTGACCGATTTGCAAAATTCTTTTTATGTTTGAAAGGGTATACTCCAGAGGTGGTCCCATATAAATTTTATTCCTGAGGGATTGATAGTTTCCCCGTAAAACTCTAAACACCTTCCCTCCTTGACGCCCTGAGTCACACCGCGTTGCGAGTCAAACATTGAAGTCGGTTTTCTTTTTAGTATTAAAAGGTTATATTTATATATTTAAATACTTATAGACAATTACAAAATAATATTATTTAAAAATAGAATTGTGCAAAAAATCTTACGTAATAGGTAAGTACATCAGATTACCCTAGAACAGATACTCCCCAAGGTTTTACTTGGAAGCTTTTAGTAGAGAAAGTTTATGTAAATGAATTGTAAGTACCTACGCAATCAAACTTACGAAAAATAACCACTAAAACTAATTAGGTAGGTACTTACAAATGAAAAAACTCGACACAAACACAACCTTTGACACCGACCGAAAGCTATTTTTATTCAAATTAAACACATTTACATATTGATAACCACTAAACAGGTGAGAGTATGGACTATGGACTACATGTAGCCGATTTACCTAACTAGGTACTTGTAAAAAGCTTAAGTAAACAATTTGTTTTGTCTATTGTCTATTATTATTTATTATATATTCTGTGTGGTGCCGGCGACGAATAGTACCAACCCATTTCATCCCGTGGGTGTCGTAAAAGGCGACTAAGGGAATAAAGGAACACAGAAGACGGGCAGCAGCGTCTCTGAACCGTTTGACATCTTACTGCGATCGCCAGCCCGCCTGCCAAGCGTGGCGATTATGGCAATTCCTCCCAAATGTTTGGGAGAGGCCCTTGCCCAGCAGTGGGATCCCTACGGGCTACTAAAAAAAAAAAAAAAATAGTATTGTATATAAATTATCAAAATAGATCATATACATAATTTCAGTTTGACATAAGTAGGCTTTTGAGTATTTATTTAACGTAGTATAATGGTGTTTTATGCCATTAGATGCAGGTGGAGTCTAGCGTTATCTGTCGATTTAATTTCTAAGTAAGTATTCTATTTCGATTTATAGGGTGGGCTCATCATCACTTGACGCCCTGAGTCACGCCTCGTCCTGAGTCAAAAATTGAAGTCGGTTTTCTTTTTTGTTTTTAAAACGTAATTATAACACGAACGTAACTCCCGCATCACCAGGGTTAAAAATCCGGGCGCTTGGAGTCCACGGCATTTCTACGTCACGATGCGATGTTCAAACAATAAGGCACGCGACACACGTGTCACACGACAGTGTGGTCATGCCTTTAGATCGTGTGGTGCGTGCCTACGATTATTGATAATCATATTGTTTTCATTTTATGAGCGATTTAGGTGAAGTAATAAAATAAGACCGATCAAAGATGGCGTCAGTTCTGGTAAATGAAATTCGGTGTCTTTTGATGATCAAAGGACTTTCTTTTGGGATATCCGTTTTATAGCACGAAGTTGAATTTAAAATGACCTATGCTTGGCCTTCTACAATTTTAAAATTACATTTTGAGATAGAAGAGTTCGTCGTGTTAATGCGATTCTGAAACGGAAGTCTATTGATGCAGAGCCGAGATTCGAACCCACTATCTTTCGGAAGTCTACTTGGCCGACCCGGCTATATTGGCAGCTTTGAAACATTAAATCTCTGCCTACCCATCTAATTATCACAATATTACTCCATGCGGTAAACATTAGCTTTGAAGAAAAGAAAGGTTTAGTACGATTTTGTGAAATTAGTGCGACATCCGTCACGGTGTAAACACGTGTTAGCTGTCAACACGTCGTATGTTGGGGTGAAATTGTACGATTTCGGAAGATATTAAAAAAAATTAGAGCTCATTAAGTCTTCTAATAAGTAGGTAAGTTTAGTAGCCATTAGCGGCCTTCACACGCTCTTTCGCGATTGAGCGTACAGGATTGCGCACGGGAAAGCCTGTACACGCAATCGCGAGTGATTTTGATGCTACGCGTTCTTTCGCGCGCGATTACTCTTTAGTTCTTGTCAAAACGCAATCGTGTGGGAAAGCCTGTACGCGCAATCGCGAGTGATAATTTTGATGCTACGCGTTCTTTCGCGCGCGATTACTCGTTAGTTCTTGTCAAAACGCAATCCTGCGGGTAAGCCTGTACGCGCAATCGCGAGTGATAATTTTTTTTAAGCTTGAAGCTACGCGTTCTTTCGCGCGCGGTTGGCTGTATCACTCGCGATAGATTGTGCGTGTGAAGGCTGCTATCAGAGCAAAAATATGTGATACTTACTGGTTAGTGCTGCCACGTTGAACTAGAACCTAGTTATTTGTGGCTTCCGTGATCGTGCCGTATGCATGTTACTGCGGGAAAAAAATCGACCGTGAATTGGGATTTTCATTACTTATTTTATTATTATTACCTATTGCAACAAACAAACAACAAAAGCAACTAGTATTATCTAGGTATCTACTTAGGTAACCTACTTTTAATAGTTTAATTGGTTCTGTAGAAAAACTTCTATAAGTATAATAGGGGAGACCTTTGCCCAGCAGTGGGACAACATAGATTAAAAAAAAAAAAAAAAAAAAAAAAAAAATTAGGTATAAGAATTAAATAATATGGATAATTAACAGCAATTTACATCTGTACAGCAATAACATAAAGAAATGTAGGTATTAATAAGGTATTTGTAATATAAAAAGTAAAGAACAAGTTAATTATACCAAAGAAACTAAGATTAGAGTTCTGATGGCACAGCGCCAAACTTACTTTAAGCACACACATTTTTGTCCAATTTGTTATACTTAGATCTGCATTAGTAGAAACAAATCGCTTTAGTAAAAAAAAGCAAGCGAAGTCACGTGTGCCGCCATCTGCGCGTAATGCCAAAACATTAGTTTAACTTAAAACCCACCGCAAACCGATGCAAAACGCAATTTTTCACACTTAAAAACTAAGTTTTGTGGCATCTCTAATCTACTTTTTACGTTTCACATTTGGGGCTAATAGCTGTTCATGTTCTATTTTCAACCGACTTCAAAAAAAGGAGGAGGTTATATGTTCGGCTGTATGTATGTTTTTTTTTAAATTTCAAAATTTTCGGAACATTTTTTTAAATTTGAATTTGGAACTTTGAACAATTTTTATGAATTCTCAAATTTTAACACGTTCAGACACACTCTTGTTGACAAAATAAAAGCTGTGATATTTTTGGAATCATGGTCATGTATATCTTGTTAGTTAGGTAAAGAAGCGTGACTGGGAGCTGAGCTATCTATTGTAGCCCCAGAGCCCTGAATAATGTAACTATTCGACCCTATAAACAATTTCGCGATATAAATAAATGTACGAAGCGTGCAGTGAAGTCACTAAGCATCGAATTGACAGTGAATTATGTCAAACTTAAGGTATAAATCAACTTCAATTTATTTGATGTATTTTATGTAGATTTTAGATAAATGGTTTGTTTCATATTTTGAGGGCGATATAGTTACCGGATTTTACTTCGTTTATCCTATTGATTTAGGTTCCATATTAATTGTCATTCTTACACCTAGACAGAGAATTTGAAGTTTTAAGTTTGAAGTTTGATGAGTTAATGCCCAACTCTAGTGTTGGAGTTTTAACCCCTCTGTCATGACCAAGCTATTAAGCTGTAATAACTTAATAGGTAATAAGAAACAAATCCAAATGCCAATGCACGGGGCATACAGTACAGTGGAATCCCAGCAGATAGCATCGACAGTCTCCGACACGAGTCGCTTCACTGCGCAGGCGCAGCATTTCTATGCTGGCTGGCCATTCGTAATTGGTTGTGTGATGACCTCTTTAAGCATGAATGAAAACTTTTTAAATTCTTTTTAGGTTCTAAAGATGAAAATAAAGAGTGGATATTTAGAAATGCTTTTTCATAAAGCTCTCGTCAGAGACGAATTTCTTCAAAAATAAAAGTAGTCAAAGTTATTAAGTCTTTGAAAATTTATTGAATATTTTGTTTTTTTTTAAACTAATATCCTGCTACATAGCAAGTAAAAGTTTTCAATTAACAATCTAAGATATTCACGGTATATTAAAAGGTAAGTTCGAAGTAATTTAGTATGACCTATGTTGAAACGAAATTAATTTACAAGAATTGAATGAAATATCCATTCAGCAATAAATCCACCTGCCATTTGTAAACATATTGTAGTAATATCAAATACTAATGCATTGAAAACGTACAAATTAAGCAATTTATCACTAAAGCTCGTTAGTGCCGTAACTTCCATGCAATTGAAAATTTAATTTAAAATATATTTCACGAATAAATAAATATTTCATGTGGTAATGAAGTGACATATAAATAATTATATGTCACTTAGATCGGTATCGCACCGTTTAAAAGACCGTCACACGCCCACGGGGTACAAATTGAGCTTATTAACGAGATAAATTAATTTACATGATTATTTTTAACTGATTTTCTCTATAACCTTTATTAATTTTATAATACATTGTCGGTTTGTTTTATTCAGCTTAACTTGCTTCAAAAACTTGTTATTTGATTTAACTAAAAACAACATAGGTAGGTTAGTTTACCTAAGTTAAATCGTAAAATATTTACTACATTAATAAAATTCGGTAACAATGAAATTGCGTGTCCCATAGTCTGTAGGGGAGTTCCAAACGTGACGTGTTCAGCTATGTGCGGATTAACGATAGAAATTTCATGCGTGTGCGCAACGCGTTGACAGCTACGAATTGAGTCGTTTTGAGAATTTGACATCGGTGATAATCGCATTTTTCTATTGAAGACGTTTTTATTCAATGGGATTAACAATTCTTTTATTTGATTCTTCGAACCGTCATTAAAATCAAGTAGCATCAACAAAAATAGGTAAATACCTACCCAATATAAATATAGCATTAAATAGTAATAGTGGCCAACTCTGGTGACGGAGGTTTTAGGCCGCCTTAAGGCCTCCGCTTAACGACTTAAATAGCCGAGACCGACAGTTTAACCTGCCCTCCGAAGCACGTAAGCGCTCATATGTAAATGCCACTGGCGGTCACCCATCCACTTTACAGACCGTTTCGAACGTTGCTTAACTTCGACGATCTATCAAGCACGGCTAAGCAAGCACGACCACGAGCGCCTAGGTATGGGTAATCTTGCATTATGTCAACTAAACTGGTTTAAAATATAATGCAAAAGCTTGAAGCTTTCAGTTATCAATAGCTTATCTTTTTATAAGTCCAATACTAGAAATTAAATTAGGTACCTACCTAATAAAAATTGTCTTTAGTTTGACACTGCTAGACAAGGGCATATTTTATTAATTTACTAAATTTTGAAAGCGTGTAAACGAAGGTCCGAAACATGCCTATTCGTTAATTTGCTAATAAACCCTTAGCACCTACGTGACCAACAATACCATACTCTATCTTATCCAAATTTTGCACAAATCTATTGTGTTTAAATGAAACAGTAAATTGTTTTATTCTTATCCGATAATAAATCGTTGTATTTGTGTCCTATAATAAATTTGGGTGATTTACGCGGCGTGGCAGATGGCGCTTCGTTAATTGTATTTCAGTGTTGTATTGATAAGCTACCATAAATTGCGACCAGATTTAAAATAATTTACATTTATTTTTTCTGTGGTTTCTTTAGCTCCCGTCGAGATTCGGCTACTAACTCAGATGATGTCCTAGTCATCTTTAAAGTAGGCCAAAACTAACAGCACCAATTTCTATGAAGACATTAATCTTAAGATAGTACATTTTTTACTGTCAAACTAAAAAGAGTAGCTAAGTACCTAATTTAAAAAGAAAACAATCGAATCTTCATTCAACCTCAAACGAAACAATGGCTGATTTAATACCATAAACGAAACAAAACCATATCACAAACGAATTACAATTAAAATGAAGGACACGTCCACCCCAATCCCATTCATACATATTGATATTCCCACAAAAACTAAACAAGTCCCGACATGTATCAAGAAATTCTCTAATTAAAAATATCGGCCATATTTCAAAAACAAAAGCTCTGCACATGTTCAAAATTCGCGTGACAAAAACACATCGCTGTCAGTCGGCCATGTTTGATTGGCGGGGCGATGACCTGCTGGGAATAGGTAACCTTGACCTCGGTGCCCCGCTTACCCGTATTTAGCTATGACCGCTGGAGGGTTAATTGCAAAAAAATTGCAAACTTGTGGGGAGGTACCTACTACCTACCTAACTCAAATTTAGTTTTTCCCTAAAGATTTTTAGAAGTTAATTTATTTGAGTTCATAATAAACATAATCATTTCAAATGTAATGTAGGCCTATCTATTTAATTGCTTAGGTATATAGGAAGCTTAAAATAACAAACAATATACCTACAAGTAGGTAACCTACCTATTCATTAAAATAAACCCGGATTCCTAGTTTTTTTTTTCATTAGGTGTTAAGCTAAAAGGTGGACCAGATTTATAACCTGAAATCAGTCTCAAAAAACAATCTACAAATTAGGACGCTACCGAATTGGCAATGCGGGACCGCGGTGGTCCCACGTGGGGATACTCCCACGCCCCCGGGGGGTATCACTTTACCTCGGCCCATATGACTGAAAAAATGTCCAGTATTTTAACGCGACCTCCTCTAGTAAGATACAAAATATGCGATTTATTGTCAACATCTTAAATGGTAAATTAAAATGTATGAATAGTAAAACGCTCACACGTTCATACAACTCTTTTGACGACCTCTGTGGCGCAGTGGGTGAAGGTCCGCCTGCGACGCAGAAGGTTGCGGATTCGATCCACGCCGCGGGACAAATGTTTGTATGACCTACAGATATTTGTCCCAGGTCTGGGTGTTTCTATGTATAATATGTATGTATTTACAAACAAAAAGTATATAAGTAGTTTATCAGTCATTCTAGTCCCAGTGGCGTAGCTAGGTAACCAAGGGCCCTGGTGCAAAATAAACCGGGGCCCTAACTGAACGGTTTAGGTTTTATCAAGTCAAAATATGCAGGGTGTGGCAAAATGTAAATGTACTTATTTATATTTTTGGAAAAACTTACGAACTATTTCAAAAATAATAATGCAGTTGTTTTTATTTTCAAAATAATCATATAGTTTCCTAAGAACAAAACCTTCCGGACTCTCGGGACTCAGAGTCCGAGGGCCCCTTGAGCTTGGGGGCCCCGGTGCACTGCACCGCCTAGCCCGTCGGTAGCTACGCCACTGTCTAGTACCCATAACACAAGCTCTGCTTACTTTGGGGCTAGATGATGCTGTGTGGAAAAGTCCAGCATTATTTATTTATTTATTTTAACTTTGAGATCAAATTGGATTGATGAAACCACTGAAAAATTGTTAAGCCATTAGAATAAGCAAAATTTATTGACAATACTTTTTACTTTATTTTTGGAGAGTTGTTTTAGTGCACCTAATATAAAATACTTTTGTAAGCAATTAATATTCGATCGGTGTAGTTAGAGGCAAGTCCAAATACAACTAAATGCCCTAAATTTGCAAGTAGTTTGCTAACTGCTAGTCTACCTAACATATAACACAATAAATAACATACACAGGAATGAAAACAGGATCAAGAGATCGAAATGTTTCAATGGGATGTAAGTTTTCAACTTGCAACATTGTATCGTTGAAATAATGGGATTGAAATCTTTGAAGATATCTCAAGAGAGTAATGTCATAAGAAAATATAGTTATTGTGCACATTACGCAATTAGTAGGTACTTAAGCTTGTGTTTTTTTTAATAAATAAAAAGTACCTATTTATTATTTCATCGTTTTCTAACTCGATGTTTACAAATCAAAATTATCTACGTGATAAAAATGTAGAGTCGGTAGAGCTACTAACGCCATCTAGTAGCGAGTAGATGAACCTTAGGCAGAAATTCACACAAAAAATATTTTTATTATAATTCGGTGTGGTTTTATATGTAAGTTTTGAATAAAATAAAAACATATTAACCTTAATCGTGTATTTCTTAGTAATTTGCAAAGATTTGTCAATAACTACAAGCATTAAACATCCTTGGTAATATTTTTCACGGGCAGCAGCACTATAAAGGGCTATGTTCTATGGAGTTTTATCTAAAAATACAATGAGATGCTTGAAACCAAAATAGCTGTCTATGGCCATGCTCGCAATAGTCTGTTGTTCTAAGTTTAAACTTGGTTTAAATCGTTCGTTTGCAGCGTTTGGCGCCGCCTTGTAGAATAGCTTTATTTTATTTTATTTGTATTTATATTTCTATACATTGTTATTTACAAAACTTTTGTTTTGTACACGCGTGATTTACCTACTTCTTAGGTACGAGATTTATCGGTACATTCTGATAGTCATCTCTACTTGTGTATTGGGTAGGTAGGTACATGTTGGTATCTAATTCGATTTGGAATCACGTGTTATTAAAATTCCAACTCGAAGTTAAACTGAATTAAATATTAATTTCGATATAAAAAAAGTTTTAAATTTCCATTTAAACATAATCCTGTTCATATTACAACGAATAATCACGGTAAAGCATCGAGCGATGCGCCTGCGCGGAATGTATTACACAACCTAGTCCCAGTCTAGACCTAGTGCTAGCGGGAAGTCTAGATCGTATCAGCTCTAACAATATTTGCTGAAGATTTAGTTGGGAATGTTATTATTTTGTATTGCTATTGGGAAATTCTTAGGTAATCTAAAAAGAAGTTTGATGCAGCGCCTGATAATTTTGTTTAAATACCTACCAATTAGGTAGATCTTAATATAAGGTTGGCGTGGTATGGGCATGTCATGAGGAGGGATGAGAGTCATATAACACGACGAGTGTTGAGTATGAATGTGGTTGGATATACCGGTAGGGGTAGGCCTAAGAAAAGATGGATGGACTGTGTGAATGCGGATGTTTGTGAAAGGAGTGAGTTCTGATAGTCATATCGGAACTCACTCCATTCACAAACATATCCGCCGTCAGGGTGATAGAGGGAAATGGAAGAGAGAAACATGTTGTGCCGACCCCACTTAAGTGGGATGGAGGAAGAAGAAGAATTAGGTAGATCTTAAAATTCAAGGAAAAGTTTTGGCGTGGCTGTAACGAGAGTAAAGAAACATACTAATAAAACTAATTTTCAGTGGGTGAAAGCTTGGGACGCAGAAGCGAGTTCGATCCCCGCCGCAGGATAAATGTTTGTATGATCTGAAGATATATATCTCGGGTCTGAGTGTTTCTATGTATAATATGTATGTTTACAAACAAAAAGTATATAAGTAGTATATCAGTTACTGGTTCCCATAGCACAAGCTTTGCTTAGTTTGGGGCTAGATGATGCTGTGTGGAATGTCCAGCATTTTTTTTTCCCCGTTCCTCGTTTCCACTCTCTTTCGTAGACAGATTTCCACTTGCTCCTGACACATATTTTAACGATAAAAAAAGAGACAGTTTCCTTTATCCATTCCTTAAATTTTTTAACTTTGACGTATACCAAATAATATGTTATAAACATACCTAGGTAAGTAAGTTTTAATTTAAAGGCATGGAGGCAAAGTCAAGGTTTTTATGAAGTCATAATTCCACGTTAATGCTACTTTGTATGACGTTTCATACTTTTAGCTTCCTAGCGTCTAGATGTGTTTGTTTCCATTGCATAACAACAAAACCTACTTAAGCCTATTTCGGACTAAGCTAGTATTTTAGTCAAGTAGTGAGTAATTTGGTACCCAAACGTATCTAAACAGCAAACTAATTTAGTCGAGTGGATTGATAAGTAATTTTTTACTACTAAACTACTCGCTACTCGACTAAAATACTAGCCTAGTCCGAACTAGGCTTTATTGAGAGTCGTGTTGGACCAGTAGGTACCTACCTAACACACGAATTCGATTGATTTGTAGTAAGTCAGCTCATATGAGTACTAACTCCGTCGGCAGAGTTGGCCACTAGGCCAACTCTGCCGACGGAGTCGGAGTTGGCTAGTTCTGCACGATGATGAAAAATGAAGGAGGAAGTAATTATCACGAGGTGTGTCAGAGGTTGCAACTTTAAGTGGTACCTGAGGCTTTTCTCCTCCACTCTGCTCTATAAGCCGTCATCTCAACATTAATCTTTTCTTGCCCATCATCTTTCACTCAGTCCATCCATCTTTTCTTTGGTCTGAATATCGTTTTTTTTTGGACGGCCTAAATGCTGAGGGGCCACAGTCAGCTTTACCGGATTTCTGAATATCGTCCGAGTGTAGGTAGAATGGAGACAAGCTATGCGCATGCAAACCTCGGTCAGATTTACTGTTATGCGGCGTGCATCTCCCAGCGGCCGGAGTTATTGCACGATATATCCTACTTACTGAGCTTGGAGTAAACCAACACACATCTACCAATTATTATATACGCTAGCTCTACCTTTCTGTATTCTGTGCTTATACATAGATGTATGGCGTACCTACTCATCTTGCTTCCTTTTCCCACATTTAGGGGATGATTACCTATGGTTCCAATGTCCCTTTTATCTGACGCTATCTCGCTCATACCTTTTTTGATGATGTTATCATTCCATATTTCGACCATCTCTTCCACGATCTCATTCTACATTCAGCGTGTACATAACACAGAAATTGTCCTTGAGTAACACACATCAGCCCCCTTAGCATACCATCATATCTCTACACTCTACAGTCTCCGGCCCCCTTAGCATAGCGATTGTCTAACCGGAAAATAAATTAAAATGAGAGTAATGACATTAGAGTGTGGATAAAACGGGTAGAAGTTACTTGTATCCCTTGTATACGCTGTAATGTCATTACTGTCATTTTTATCTATTCTCCGGTACCTAGACAATCGCTATGCTAAGGGGACAGGAGACTGTAGAGATAGAGATATGATGGTATGGTAATCAGGCAGAATATACGATCAATCTACATTAGAAATGAGTAAAATTACATTTTGAGCAAAAACGTTTCTACAGCCGCAATGAAATGCAAGTTTTGTTATTCTGTAAAAACTTTCCAATTTATACAATAGTGTGATATTATAAAGGCCATGGCTACAAGCAGACTGCCAAAAACTGGGCAACAACCTCGAGTTAATTGAGCCATTCATGACAGACAGACAGACAGGCTCATGGGAACGAGTGCCATGCATTGTCCCGTGGCACACTAACGCTAATTTCAATATTGTTATGATGACATAATTTTGTGAAACCGTCATGAGAGAACTACATAGTTTACTTATAAGAGTGATAAAGTAAGTTCGTATGAGTCAGTGGCCACCTCGGGTGACGGAGCTTTTAGGCCGCCTTAAGGCCTCCGTTATGGCTTAACGAATAGCCGGGACTGACAATTTAACGTGCCCTCCGAGGCACGGAAGCGCTCAAATGAAAATGCCACTGGCGGTCACCCATCCACTTACAGACCGTTTAGAACGTTGCTTAACTTCGACGATCTATGAAGAACGACTAAGCAGGCACGACCACGAGCGCTTCTATAAGAGTGACTGACTGAATAAATAAAGAAAACTGACTTCAATGTTCGACTCAGGTCGCCAAACATAGAATCTCCTCTTTTTATTTGAAGTGAGTGACCTAGTCTAGATACAGGATCACTGTATTTTCAATAGCGCAGAGCCGTAAATCGGGCTGTGCCAGCGGTGCCCAGGCACAGGGCGCAGGCCCTGGGGTGTGCAGAAAAATCTGCTCGCTTCGCTCGCCTGTTTAGATGCTCCCTTCACTAGTAAATTAGGTAAGGGAGCGCCACCGTAGGTACAACGTACAAACCATAGCTGAAACCGGCCCTTCCAGGCCACTAGAAATATTTCAAGGGCGCAGTTATAGAAGCTTGCATTGGGCGCATAAAAGGCTATTTACGGCTCTGCAAAGGCGGTAGGCATTTTCACAGATCTTCAATAATCTTCATGCATTATAGAACTGATGATGTCGAAGGAGCTAGTCAGAGTCATGGTCAAACCATGCATGCCCTCATTTTGCAAAAGAAAATTAAATACTTAATCTAGACAGAGAATCCTGATTTTTTTAATTATATTTTCTGTCACCTTAAAAGAGCTAATTTTAGAGCGATTATCTGAAATTATAAAACCATTGAACATGGATTCCACGACCTGAGCAATAAACTATCATGGTCTTTATTTAGATACAAACTAACATGTTATCAATGTAACCTCAACAATCACTTGAACGGTGTGTTGCCAGACTAATTTGCCAGACCATTGAGCAACAATAGACTTCAGTTCCCAAAGAATGGTGTCTGGCCATTGTGATATCCGTGCACTGTAACCGTGCGAAGTTTTTATGGTGATCAAATAATACGATCAATGTGGTCAATGAATGATCAAATTGATCATTGTATCAGGTGCTATTGAAGGTTGAGTTTGTCATTTCGGATTTAATTCATGTAAATCGATTGCTCCAAAATATTCCACATTTTTTTTAGTATGATTTAATTTTGTAGGTATTTTTATTTTTATTATTAGGTATATTTGCTGCTAGTGAAATTTAAAGTTTCCTATTTGTCTTTAGGTAGTAGGTATTCATAGTAAGTAGAAAACATAAAATTTTGAAAGTATTTTTTGTTCGTCGCAAATAAATGGCATAGGTAAACAAGGAGGCCCAATACCCAGCAGAGGGAGAAGTCAGACTATTTATGATGATGATGATGATGTCTTTGATAACAATGAAATAAGTGGTTATAATTATGTAAGTCTCCCTTCAAAGAAGGGAGACGACACCGCGGACGGCCAAGGAAGCGCTGGAGAGACGACCTCGACTCCTTCGATAGTGGGTGGTGGAACCTATCAAAGGAGAGAGATGGTTGGAAAGAATTGGGGAGACCTTTGCCCAGCAGTGGGACGGTATAGGTTAAATAAAAAAAATATGTTAGTTGGTGCCTATCTGAAGTAACATTTAGGCTACTAGTAGTAGTATACAGACAACTATGTGGTCTTTTTCCAATGATATTTAAAAGGAAAATATCATCGGCTTTTTCTTTTGTATCTGTTTTATAAACTTGTTGACATCAACTTTGAGTTTTAATAAAAACAAAAACTTTAAATGTCCTGTCGTGGCCTTGCGTCCAAAACACAAGCAGTGAACGGCATGAAGGTATAAGTACCACACAGTAATATGGTATTACCTAATTGAAGCTATTAGAGGTCATGTTTACGGTGCTGTTCTTTAGAGGCAGAAAGAGGTCGGTTTGACAAAGTTCGCGTGCGAACGTTCGGCCGAGACACATGCATGTCTCATGAGGAGCCTTATAGCGTTCCCAATGTGTTGGGTGATTGGGTGTCAGAAATTACGAATACTTTCCTAATTTCTGACATTTTACACCATCATCTGACCCCAGCAAGAGCTTATGTTATAAGAAGTACATGTACCTGAAACAAATATTGGCAGATCATATGCATTAGTTCAGCGACGGGATTCAAACCCGCAACGTCCCCATTTCTCCCACTGCCTCAAAGAGAAATGATGGTATCACAGACCCAGAACCAATCTGCAGATCATGAGAATCCACGAGATTCGTACCAGCACCTCTTGCATCTCATCGATAGTTGACAATTGAACATGAGTAATGGGGTTACTGTCATAAATCCTTGAAGTGCGTCTCAGTCACTGTGCCTACCGGCTAGTTGCCTCACTTGTTGCAACACCGCGGCTCGTGGACTTACAACATAACAAATTAAGGTGTCGAATAGTGTGCACGCTAAGTGACAATAATAATATAACATCGTTTAAAGTGTTCATTGAGGATCGTAAGTAAGACAACTGCAAGGACTTAATTTAATTCGTCTTTGAACAACGTCTTGAATTGCCGGCTTTGAGTCGCTGGACATTAATATGCAGATATTTTATTTTTTTTGGTAAAGTTTACTGAGATTCTGAGTGATGTTTGGGAAGAAGGTGCCAGCTTGATGCGAGTTTATGATCACTAATCAGTTGATATGGCGTTAACTTACATGAGGGAATGATCTTTTTATATTCCAAATTACATCAAATATACTTAGATAATACTTAGACATTTGATTTTTCTTACAGGTTCTCTTCTGAAGTGTTTTTTATAAAAGTGTGTGTGCAGTGTTCGTGATGGAGACCCAAGTGTGCGTGTGGTTGTTGCTATGCTTCTGTGTGTACGGAACTCTACAGCTGATTCCACTACGTAAGTCCTCTTGTATTTTAATAAGTCGCCTGCCACTGTGGTGGAGAAGAACTTACTGCTATAATTGCAAAAGTTTGGATGGATATTTCTTACTCGGCTGAACGGCTGAATGGATTAGGACGAAAGTCTTGGGGATAGCCTACTGGCTAACCTATATAGGGTATAGCCCTGGATTAACGCAAACGCTACTTATAAATAAGTTTAATTTAATAGATTTATGGTCTATCTTATAAAAAGTTTGATAAACTTGTAGACTAGAAATTTTAATTGTCTCATAAAAATGTAGCGTCAATTCGACGTGTGTGACCTTTCTTCTTCTTGTCGTATCACTAGTTCTTTCGAACCAGTGAGGATTATAAGTGTTTTCTAACATTTTTTTAGGTTCTACGTTATAAGTAAGATTTGAATTTAATTTGTCCTCTATTTCAGCGGACTACATCCATCCATGTTCAGAGCTGAGCGACGAATGCTTCACGAAGGCAACTCTGGATGCTATCCCGGGCATCGTGAAGGGTATCCCGGAGGCCGGGATCCCCGCCCTGGACCCGCTCTACCTGGACAAGAACATCAGTATCGTGCTCCCCGGGAATCTGAAGATGACCTTCCATAATGCGAAGCTGGTGGGGTTGAGTTCTTGTATCCCGGATAAGGTCTCGTAAGTGACTTTGGTCTTTGCATCTAGATTTTTTTCTCATCGTGTCCCACTGCTACGCAAAGGCTGCCGATCTTCCACTCCTTGCACTCTCAGACCAGCATCTATTATTTTTTATATTTTTTTTTATTTAGGTTCGTAAGGAAATAGAGAGGTTCCCTCTAGGCCAACGGCTCTAATTTTAAAAAGTAACATTTACAAAACATACGCAGATAGGTACCTAAATGCTTGAAGATTTGAGTTACATAATATAGCCTACTTACTGATCTTGGGGACAATCATCAAGACAAGCCTTATACTTACTCTTGTTTACTTTACCAACTTACTTATCTATGATAAAAAACCTAACTCAAATTCCTCAATGGAACTAAATAATTTTATTTCGAAAAAATCATAAGCCTTTACGCAAGTTTCATAATTCGTTGCGAGACCGAGAGAGTGTTGTTATGATCGTCATATAACTAATGTAGGTAAGTAGGTACCTACCTATAGAAGGTTTCCTAGGTACACTCAGCCAGCGATTTATAAAAAAAAAACAAAATGAAACATAGGCCACGAGTCACGACCGACGAGTGGACAATCTCTCAGATTAACAGCCGGTTTCTCGAACGCTTTTCAAATTGACAAACCGATTAAACTTTGATAACCTTGGTCCTCATTGGTCGAATGATAGATTTGATAGATAGATAGATTATAACTTTATTGTACACCATAAAAAAGTAACAAACGATAGCAAAATGTGTAACAAAGGGTGACCTTATCGCCTAAAGCGATCTCATCCTGGTAACTTACGTATGGATAGGACAGAAATTACCAGAAAAAGGACGTCGTCGTACAAAAAAATTACCAATGATTTTTTTATTTGTTTTTTTAATACCTACTGGGAATAGAGTCGAGAGTTTTTACGTTTTGTAGCTGCTTGTACAAACTGGGTGTCATTGATACTTAACTTTGACCATGTAAGGGTTTGCTTCGGCTATAAACGTGTTCTTATTAGGTATAGGCATAATATCTTTGAAGTTTACAAGGCTCAAATAATAATATATTTCGTTAACTATTAACAAAACAATCGAAAGAACTGGTGACACGACAAAAAGAAGATTAATAAAACTATGAAGGTTACCTACCCTTACCGTATGCTTCTATGAGTGCTTCCGTGCTTCGGAAAACACCCGGACGGGCATGGCAGCGCAAAAACTCTGTCACCAGAGTTGGCAACTCATACAAACTTTATTTGTTCCAGGTCTCGGCGTGAGATCCGCACGTTCATCTTCGACATGCACTGCAACTTCACCATTCGGGGTGTGTACAGCCTGCTGGGCCGGCTACTGCTCTTCAACCTGGACACTGAGGGCAGTGCCAAGGTCAAGATATGTGAGTACCAGCAATTCCTTCTTCTTTTTATGTCACTAATTATGGTGAAAGGATTTTAAAAAGTAAGCAGCATTTATACATTTTACATTGTCATAACAGTATGGCACCACTGAAAACCAGCGCTCCAACACTCTCGAGCTGTTGGAGCAAATGCTGAGGGGTAGCCGTATTTTCACCCACATAAAATTGTGTAGATTTAAGTACCTATTGTAACTGTTGTATATGATGTGGAGAAAATAAAACTTTATTATATTCTATTCTAAACACCAAAGCGACAATGAAAAGCCTATTAAACTACATTTTGTTTTACATAAAAACTATTACAATATTTGTGAATTTCGTCACGCTAATAACAAATATGCCAACTTCCTCGGCAACATAAAGGCTATTTAATTTTTGGTTATTGTGATTCCTGAATGATAGATAGGTCCAGTTAAAAAGATACGTCATTACACGGACGTAGATACTGCCAGATTAGTCTACTTCAGCTACTTTCACAGCATTATGTCTTACGGCATTTTGTTGTGGGGGACTGCTGCAGACATTAACACCGTGTTTGTGTTGCAGAAGAGGGCTGTCCGAGCAATTTATAATATGGGTCCCAGAGATTCGCTTAGAAATAAATTTAAAGAAATATTCATAATGACAGTACCCTGTCAGTACATATATGAAAATCTGATGTATGTTCGTAAAAATATTAAATCATTTAAGAAAAAAAGCGATACTCATGATGTAAACACTAGAAATAGGGATAAACTCGCTGTTCCCACGACTAGATTAGATAAGGTAATGAAATCATTGAAAGGGCAATGTGTACGCTTCTATAACAAAGTCCCAAGTGAATTGCAAAACTTATCAATCACTAAAAAATACAATTAAACGTCATCTCTGCAAAAAAGCCTACTATAAAATATCAGATTATTTGGATGATTGGACGATGATTTGGACAAAAAAGCTTGGGACTGAATATGCTCCAACTCGTTTTAACATAATTAAGATAAAAATTTATTATAATTATATACAAATTGAAAAGTGACGATTCTAAACAATCCAAAGTGATTTCAATGAATAAACTAACTTTGAGTTTGAGTGTTTGTTGCCCTGGTTTCGTCACGGTATTGGAAGGAACAGGAGTAAGATCACTGTGTTCTGAATACTTAAATGCTTTTTGTACTGTGATAGGGAACCAAAGGATCCGGCTGGAGGTGGTGGAACGTGTGGTCCGCAACGAAGCCGGCGAGGGACACTACAAGATCAATTCATATAAGTATAAAGCGGACTACGGAACCGCGCTTAAACTGAACCTCACCAATCTCATCCGAGGGAACCCTAAGATTAGTGAGTATTGAGCCATGAGTATTTACGGGATGAGAGGACTGTTAATTGGAAATTGTCTAGATTGTCAACCTAAACTGAACTCTGTATTCTATAACGTAATGAACCTTAAGTTTTTTGGAGGCTTTGGACTCAGTTCCGGCAAACTTGTTATGATGCGCTCGTATTGATTTTTCAAAACTTGTGTTTTTTGCATGTTTACTTTGAGATACAGTCATGACCCTGTTTTTATGCATAATACAGACAGACAGTCATAATACAGAGATTTTTGCATAAACAGGCGTAAATTGACGGATGAAAATGGTTCATGACTTCAACAAAGGCACAATCGTCATTAGCTAAGATTTTTTAAAAATCTGAGACCAAAGATTTTTTTAAACAATCTTTTATTACGGGGCAAATAATACTAACAACTTTTTTTTATTATTTTTTTAAACTTACTAGGTAGGTATAGGTAGTATTAGGTACGTGATAATAACCCGTTTATGAACTTACTAAAAAACAATATGCTTATCTATCTAATCTTTGAAAAAATCAAGATCTTTTTAAAAAAATCTGAGGGTTAGTCCAAGACACGTCCAGATAGATAATGACTCTAATACAGGAATCCTGTTTTCTCCAGGTGCAAACGTCCTGCAAGTCCTGAACTCAGACGCGCAGATGTTCGCGAGCGAGTTCGGAGGACCTATCCTGGACTACGCCATCGACTACGCTATGAACGTCACGCAGAGGTTCTTCAACGCGTACACGTATGACCAGATCTCACACGTGCCTCTTACTGAGGAGTTCTTTGAGAAAGAGTGATGCTGATCCAATATTAGCTCTCTCCTAGGGCAGGATCTATGACCATTTTAGTGCAACCTTCTTCTACACACCCATGTAAATGTAAATAGGTAATCCCCGCCGCTTGATTATATATGTAAAACTTGAGATCGATTGCTGGTCGCTCAAAATGAAAACTAGCGCCACTGCAATAAAGTAGCAAATACTGGAACTAAATGTGGTTAAGTGAAACCAATGTTTCAAACGTACCCTAGTTATGAATGTTTAGGAAGAAAATTACTCAGGTATCTACTTAAATTGCGTCATGTCATGAGTGGCCCTTTATGATTTACTCCATGAAATGAAAACCGTCTAAGTACAAAAATCTTATTATATCGACAACTATTTTTTAAGGCTTAATTTGTTATACTTATTTTAAAGTAATTCAAGGTGAATGGACTGGTCCAAATGTTAAAAGAGTTTGTTAAAATTAATGTTAATTAATTTAGATTTTTTTATGATAATGTAAATTTAGTAATAATTACCTACACTTAAATAAATGAATATTTACTTACAAAACTACTTTTTTATTCTTCTTTTTGAATCAATAATATTTTACTAGAACTAAGAAACCTAAAAATAACTAATGAGTAGGTACCTACTCAACAAAATTGTTTCTGAAATGCAACTGAAAGCGTAGGTACCTAGGTTTAGGTAAATTCAAGATAGGTCAAGTTTAAGTAAATTCAAGATAGGTTAGAAATAACCGAACGTAAAGAAAAACGCTATAATAAAAGAGTTTTTTTATTTTATTTCTACGGAAGCAGTTGTTTTATTTTAAACTCTTTAGATTATTTTTTCGTACTTTGCCAAGACATAATAGATTATTGTACCAAGAAAATTCTAATTTTAAAATTCCACTTCCTTTTTTAAATTTTTCTCGACGTAAAATCAATTCCAATTTTAAAATTCCATTTCTTTTACCGCAATAAGCAACGTTCGAAAACCAATTCGTTTCTGTCAACTATTCACGAGTCACGCGACCGAGATATCGTCTGAAAACTTTTGATTTTCATTTTATTTATTGTACGGAACCCATTACCGATGATAAACAAACTAATAAAGCGAACTTTGAACTCTGAACCCGTGGAAATTCAAATAAGGTTTGATCATTTAGCTTACCCAACATCATCATCTTTAAGTAGCTTCGGTAGGCGTAATACGGTCTGTCAATCCGGCGCCAGACCTTACTTCAAATGTTTGAACAAATAGCACAGTGCCACGAGAGTTTGTAGTCAAAGTGTCGTGCCACACATGTGTTCAAACATTTGAAGCTAGGTTTGGCGCCGAGGTTACATTTGCGATTTCTGAAGTTTCCTAGTATCCCAGAAGAGTTCAGTAACTAATAATAGGTAGGTAATGTTCAAAATAATTGAATACCTACTTATAATAAAAAATCAAAATAAATAAGTAATTTACCTACTTACTTATTGCGAACCGAAAATACCACTCATAGAAGGTAAATTACCTAAGGTGGGGTTTGTTACAGACCTAGGCTTATACATAGGTACTTACCTACATACTTATATACTTACTGTATACATATACTTAGACGATGACGTTGGTTGTGATTGGCTAAATATTTCATGGCCACTTATAGTGAAGTAGGTAGGTTAGGTACCGTGCCAGACAATAGCGAACAATTTATTGAACGTGTGTTGTTGTAGGTACTGACGAGGAAAATATGGAAGAAAGGATACTTAATTTAAACCGTTTTGGTTTATATTATGAATGCCAAGACAATTGATTTTACTAATAGACGGATACCCATTTAATTTTAAGGTCACAAGGAATTAAACAAAAACTTGGATCAAGCCAGGAACTGTATGTCCCTAGGTATCCAGGACATTCTCCTAGAAAAGTCTTCAAAAGTTACCTATTACCAGAAAAAAAATACAAAAATTACAGACCATATATAGCTATTACACATTTTCTACCCGGCCCGCTGCCCCTGCAATGCTCTCCTCGCATCCGTCAGGGCGTTCGTGCGTTCTTGGTTCTGGTCTCGAGGCTAGTGACAACCAAGTCAACCAATTCAATTTTCTCAATATTAAAAAAATAACTCGTATGTTCAGTAAGTTTCCCCGCCTGTACAATATCCATTACCCGTTGCAGACTCCATGCCACTATATCCAGCTGGTGATAATCGAAAATCCATACAATGGCGGCAGCGACGCTCCCTGCATATTGAATGGAAAGCTTTTGTCAACTGCTTTAAAAAGTTTACAGGATTCAACGTTCATTATTTGTAAGGAACGGATAAATGAAGAAAAGTCAGTGAAAATAAGCAAATTTCCTCACTCAGAGACGTTAAAAGCTACTTCGGTGGTTATAAAAAATTGGATGGATTTTTTTTTATTTATCTACGTACCTACGTCTCTGAGTGCGGACATAAATAGGTAGATGGTTTTAAAAGTAAAACCTGTTTGCACGTCTGATTTCAAAGGGCAGTTCGTTGCACAAACAGGAAACAAAATCAATTCTCCGAATCAAAAAGTAAATAAACTGCAAAATCTGCAAATATCTCCAGAATGCAGGTAATAAGAACACCGGTATCGTGATTGGAAATTTCCATTTTCAGATTTGGTAGGTAGGTAGTGTTGGTACCTATTTCAGAAAAAAATGACGACTGTCTTTGGACTATTACTAAAGTGTACCCAAAAATCCGGAACAGTTAATGTTAAAATTCCGTTCCGTAGCAAAAACCGTTCATTAGTGAGTTCAAAGCGCTGCCGGGTCGGGGTCACCGCATCTCATGCGTTTTCGCACCCCATTGCCCCATGACGGAAACGTCTGTCGCCGTATTGAAGAGATATGAAGACAGTTCTTAGAAGTTCTGTTAGTACTTTGAACAATTAGAAGGAACAGGAAGAATAATATAAATATTTTATACTTAGCTCAAAAGCTAGTCACCAAAGAGATTTACTTACCTACCTTAGTTGGTCAAAAAGCATTGTTCAGTAGGACCTCTGAATAAATTCTTAGGTACAGTAGATAATTTTTTTTTTATTAAACTTTACAAAAGCTTTTCGCGTTAAATTGAGTTCATTTAACACATAATATAATATAATATAATACTGGACATTTCACACAGCATCATCTAGCCCCGAACAAAGCTTGTGCTTTGGAAACCAGATAACTGATATACTACTTATATGCTTTTTGTTTGTAAATACATACATATTATACATATAAATCAGACCCGAGATAAATATTTGCAGATCATACAAACATTTGTCCCGCGGCGGGGATCGAAACCGCAACCTTCTGGGTCCCATGCGGGCTTTCACCCACTGCGCCACAGAGGTCGTCAACACAATTAATCACTTTTTATTATTTAAGGTATTCAACTACATTTCTTACAGCTTCTATTTTACAAATGCGTCCAGAAATTGGGTCACTTTAAGGCTTCAGCAATTATACGGAAGACTTTCAGTTGACATCGTAACCTATTTACATTTCTTCGGAATAAATGAGACTTCTATTTGGATTGCTTGCGGTAAATAATGTCTAATTCGGTAGGTAAGATAAAAAAAAAACACGATCATCTATTTTATTTATTTTTATTTAACAATAAAAAGAAAAGGGCTTTGTCGCTGAGCGACTATACCGCCCAATCAGTAACATCTTAGCTTAGTCTTCTTCTTCTTCTCTCTCACTTCACTTCTTGGTTTCTTCTTCTTCTTCTTTTCACTTTGACTTCACTTCAAATCTTTCTTCAAATAATTATTAAATGTCACGTCAATTTGAGTCAATTGAAAAATCTTCTTGAATACTCCCCCATTCCATTTGCCAAATCTCCTGTTACGTATCCAAGGCTTCATTAGTAAAGTGCCACCGAAATTACATAATAAAACCTAGTAAAACACGAGAAAACTAAATAAAATAGCAGAGCTACTAGTTCCTTCAAAAATGAATGGCGAAAGAAAAATATTTGCAGAATCTTCAATCTCTGCACAAAATTGACCACAGCTTTACGTAAAACTTTTGCAGTCTCATACTCAGTGGCGTAGCTACCGAAGGACTAGGCGGTGCAGTGCACCAGGGCCCCCAAGCTCAAGGGGCCCTCGGACTCTGAGTCCCGAGAGTCCGGAAGGTTTTTGTTCTTAGGAAACTATAGGTATGATTATTTTGAAAATAAAAACAACTGCATTATTAGATTTTTGAAATAGTTACCCAGAAAATGACGAATCAAATCGTAAGTTTTTACAAAAAAAACAAATACGTCTACATTTTGCCACACCCTGCATATTTTGAGTTGATAAAACCTAAACCGTTCAGTTAGGGCCCCGGTCTATTTTGCACCAGGGCCCTTGGCTACCTAGCTACGCCACTGCTCATAATTTATTTTCCACATAAGTACTTATACTTATTTTTTTATCGTTTTACTTTAAAGATAAAGATCATTTATTTGCATAAACATGTATAAATAAGATGATTACATTGTAGATAAGTTTTAGTAACAATATGTCTTACAGATTTCGGTGTGCAAACCGATTTTATTCATTTCTATGTGGACCTAATGATCTTCAACCAAAGCAATACCTATCATCATCATGTCAGCCATCTAGTGTCCACTGCTGAACATAGGCCTCCCCCATCGATTTCCACAGCGATCGATCTTGTGCAGCCTGCACCCAACGGCTCCCAGCAACCTTTACCAGATCGTCTTAGTCCTCTACTGCGGTTTCCGGTGCTTGGTCTCCACTCGAGAACTTTTCTGCCCCAACGGCCGTCAGTTCTACGAGCTATGTGCCCCGCCCACTGCCACTTGAACTTAGCTAATCATGTGGGTTATGTCGGTGATATCTACATATAATTATGAACAATTAAGAAAAACCTCGCGTCTATCTATAGCCTGACAAAGATACATCGTATCTTTTACACGATCTAAAAACACCCACCCCAAAAGAAGCATAAATAATTTTAGTCATAACAAAATCGTCACGTAAATGAAAAACACGTTTTTCGTCACGTTATTTTGGTAACGGGCACGTGTGATATTTGATACGGTTTTTTACTTGACAGTAAAGGTATCGGTTTTTTTTGCTGACTGTACCGGACGGATACGCTTGTCTTTCGCACAAGTGATATGTTATCGCTTATAGTGGATCTCAAACTTTTCAAAAATACAGGGTGGGGCAAAATTACCTATAGGTAGAGTCTGGCAAATGAAAGTAGACCCTGAAAAAGAGGCAGCAAATTCAAAAATATAAGCGTGACAACCCATTAATTAATAACTCTAAATAATATACTTAATATAATTATTATATTTGGTACTAGAAAATAATAACCAAGTATCAAGTTGTGTTCTTCCAAATGTCCTTATGCTTATGGGGTTACACGCTTATATTTTTGAATTTGCCGCCTCTTTTTCAGGGTCTACTTTTATTTGCCAGACTCTATCAGGAACACTTTTCCCAAAGTATAAAATTAGATAAAAATAACCATTAATTATTTCAACTAATTTAATTAGGTTTCATTTAGAAATAAGTAGGTAGGTACTTAATAGATTTACCTTTTCGGTTCTATACAAATCAGTGCCACAAAACAGTTTGAGAAACATAAAAAAGTTAAAAGAATGAATTTTAATCCCTACTGACAAGTCTTCTAGCTTGTAAAGTCATCCGTCATTCGACGCTTCGGAGCGATTTAGCCACCCTCATGTTTTGCCACCCTCCACCCTCTGACCAATTTAACAAGACCCCTCAATGAACCAAAATGCACAGACTTCGTAAAACCAGGCAGATCAGAGTAAACTGGGAGGTCATGATAGGTATTTTAGGGGGTGTAATGTGTCATTTCCGATTTTTTAGAAATTTTTGTTTTTTAAGTGTTTTATGTCGTTTTCTATTAGGGTGGCATTATCTTAGGACGAGGAGTTTTTTTGGAGCAAGTTACGCCACAAGCCGCGAGCCTGCCCTATAGCATGGCGTTTGTCTAGGTACCGGTGAGTAGATATAAATGACAGTAATGACATTAGAGTGTGGATAAAACGGGAAGGATGTGGATAAAAGTTACTTTTATCTACACTCTAATGTCATTACTGTAATTTTTATCTATTCTCCGGTACCTACCTAGACAATCGCCATGCTAAGAAAATCATTATCATTAGAATACCTATTTCTTTAATGATGGTGAATTTAAGAGTGATTTTTCGAAAGTCCTTTTGGGATTAATAACTACCTAATTATGTATTATTTTATTTACAAATAAACCGTCAAAATGTCTCATAACAGCACAAAAAGAGCTGAAAAATTTTGATTGAGACCTTACTACCATACCCTATAATTAAAAATGACTTAACAATACCTAGTCTTACACGTTAAGCAAGAAACAAGATAATTACACGTAGTTAGACATAGTATTGTTTTATCTTCGGATAGCCTTGACCGATCGATCTAAGGATGAAGTCGCGAATCAATGAACAAAAATACCTACAACCGAGTTTAGAACCTCTTTTTTTTGAAAATGGTAAAAAAGCGGTAACTATTTCACTTTTCTTCAAATCTTCTCATAACTTTTCTTTGGTTGCAAGAACGTACATGCAAGTTTTAAGATATGCCGAATAAAATAACAGGCTTATTTATTAAATTAAGTATAAGGAAAATATGCTTGAAAATAATCATCTAAGTACATCGTATCCATTCAGATCTGAAGATGAGCCAGATTTCAGCGCAACTCACACGGGACCAAAGGATTAGTATTCAAATCAGGCGCGTGTAGACAAAAACTTAGATTTAAGGAGACGTTTGCCTGCTAGCGAACAGTGGCTAACTTAAAATACCTAATTAACCTAAGTAAGAAAAAAATTGCACTCCACAATTAGCATAGGTACAGAGACTGTCACTGTTTAATCTAGCGATGAAGCTTCCGAATCTAGCTAAAAGCTAATAGATGAATTATCCTTATACTATATACTAATATTATAAATGTGAAAGTAACTCTGTCTGTCTGTCTGTTTGTTACGCTTTCACGCCCAAACCGCTGAACAGATTAAATTAAATTATTAAATTAAGCTAAAATTTGGCATAGTTAAAGCTTGTATCCCAAGGAAGGACATAGGCTACTTTTTATCCCGAAAAAATGAAAAAATCCCGAGGGATCGCAGGTCACACCGCGGGAGCGCAGCTAGTAGTACATATAGCGCCAAGTGCCTACCTAACAATCTATGCCTACACTCACCGGACGCTGCTGTAGTGTCTGAGACATTGTTTTGAGATGCAGGTATTCGGTTCGCCACTAAGCCACTAAGGCGCCAACACAATAACGTGAGACGTTCGCGCGTTTGAAACTCAACTCTAAGTTGTAATTTCACTCGCATTCGGATCACATCTCGGGAGTCACCGTGCGAACTGGAACTCGCTACGTGGAGACATTCCCCGCAGTAATATGGTATAGAGAAAGTTATATTAATCATGATGATTTTAAGAAATTGTAACGTGGACGAAATGTCGCTTTCGTAAACAGCGGTGATGATGTAAATTCCTAACAAGTTACAGTGCGATAGGTCGTAGAATGTACCTAGTGATATTCTCTTTGATTTGGTGTGACTCGTTGGGAACCATGGATGAATGTCTGTGTTGGGAACCCATCAGTCAAACGTTGTTCATAATGAACTTAAATTGGTATAGGTTACCTATGAGCTGAACTTTAGCTCAGCAAAAAATGTAGGCTCTTTCTTTTCATTGTTACACAATGAAGTGACATGAAACCACTTAAACTTTGACGCAGGTAGTTTGTGTGCGTAACTGTTGATTTACGCCGAAATCGAACCAACTAATATATAGTATGTATGGTAGTACCTACATAAAACATTGTAGCATGAAGTAAGAGATCGGCTTATTTCATGTTTACCTATACTTCAAAAATTACACAATAGTTCGAACCCAAATAAAATCTATCAACAATCACGTGCTATTACCTAAATCTCGAAAACATAACTTAGACATTCCTGTCTCATACACACTTACACAGTCATACAAACTCAGTTGACGTTGGCTCGGCACGCTCGTTGTACAAAATGCAGCGATTAACAAGCCGTGCGCGTACGCATGCTGCTCTGCGAATAGATAACACGAACTTGAACTTCCGCATTTAATTGTTGAACGCAGGTTAAACAGAAACAGTTAAACAGAACTTGTTGTAACGTTTAGATATACCTACCTCTGTGTATCGGGTCTCCTCTTCATTACCTACCTACGCAATTATTAAAAACACAAACTACTTTCTACGTAACAAATAATATACCTTATCCGGTACATGTACCTACTGTTATCCGAGTTATGTACGGGTGTACATAACTCGGATTAGTCTACGAATTCTAGAAATTCCAAAAATTCGTATCCCATTAGCACATTCTGAATCTATTTTCGGACTAAATAAATCAATGCATGATTTTCCAAGTCAGCACCCACTCCATCGATCATCAATGACAGTTACAAACAGCCGATATGTAGTTTTTGTGACATTCAACACGACAGACCGCCCCTGATTCTCTGGGGCACATTCCAAATTCCATTTCAGAATATGCTTAGGTAGACCTTAATTTCACGAAGTATCTTTTAGTATAATAACGGAGTGCTTCCTAGTTCAATTCAATCGAGTCGGCGGCGTATGTACGAGAAGCAATACAAATTTCTAATTCAAACTTTGAGCGGCATAAAAAAACCGCTGGGGTCATAGATTTAGCATGGTACCTTTTTGGGTACACCTATATACAGGGTGTAAAAAGACGTCTACCGAAGCCGAAAGGGGTAGGTACAGCATCCCAGCACACAACCAAATCCAAAAGGATTTTCCTTAAAAATCATTATATCCGGAGAAAACAGCGTTTGAAGATTACTGTTTGCGTATGTACTTGGCGCGTTTTTTTACGTAGATTGCTGGATTTTGAGTTTAAATTGTTTATTTCTTTTAAAAATTAAATAATTAGGTAGGTATGGTCTTATTATGTTATACTAGTAGCAAAAAACTAGAAAATAAAATAAAATGACGTAGCTAAGTCAAATTTTTTTTGTGTTTTTTTTTTCGATAAATATGTTCAGAATCATGGTCTGATTGCAATCCCTCAGTTTTCGGTAGCAGTCTTTTTACACCCTGTATATGGTTGGGGTCATAGATTTAGCATGGTACCATTTTGGTACACCTATATATATGGTTGGGGTCATAGATTTAGCATGGTACCTTCCTATATACAGGGTGTCCCACGGCTATGCCACATGGAGGGAAAGTACCTTAAATATTGTAGATGGAACATTTTACTGAAAGAAGACATTATTTTTATTTAAAAAACAACTTAAACTGCATTCACAGATATTTAAATAATTACATGTTTGAACCGGAAATCGAACCCGTTACATGAGAAAAATAATCATCCTGTAGCTTTATCATACCGATCGAAAGGCTTCATCATAAGGATTATTTTTTGCTAAATAACATAGTGTCACAAATAAAAGGAAGGCCATGAACTTTAACATTTTTAATACAAAATTTATCAATTTATCAAATGCTCAAAATGATTCCCTTCCTGTTGAATACAAAGTCGAACTCTTTTGATTATTTCGCTCCCTGTCGATTTTTTGATCTTGTTGTGGTGGATATTTCGAATAACACGTCTAAGTTCTGCTTGTAGCTCGTGGACACTTTCACACTGGTTATACTTCTCAAGTGGGTACATTTACTAGTGATACGTACTTATGATAATGTCAGTTGTATGTGCTTACGGCAATGTCAGCTAAGTATTTATTTTTCTGAACACAAATGTTAAAATTCATGGCCTTCCTTTTATTTTGACACTATGTTATTTAGCAAAAAATAATCCTTATGATGAAGCCTTTCGATCGGTATGATAAAGCTACAGGATGATTATTTTTCTCATGTAACGGGTTCGATTTCCGGTTCAAACATGTAATTATTTAAATATCTGTGAATGCAGTTTAAATTGTTTTTTAAATAAAAATAATGTCTACAATATTTAAGGTACTTTCCCTCCATGTGGCATAGCCGTGGGACGCCCTGTATATGGTTGGGGTGGTATTAGAGTTGACAAATATAACTCATACGAAGGTTCATCGTATATTATAGCGTCTGACACTATGGAGTGCTTGCAGCAAAATCTAGTAGGTATAAATCATACAAATTAAATGTATTTGGACATGCCTCTGACTACACTCTTAGACATCTTCAAAGAATCTAGAATTAGAAAAAATCAGAGAGAATGTATTCCGTGCTAGCGTACTAGCTAGCCATTTTTGCAACACAGCTTTTATAAACCAAATATCTTCCACGATGTTCTTCAAAAACAAGTTCAAAAAAAAAACATGAGATGTATTGTTCCTCCCAATGTCACGAGGTATGTAAAACGAGAAGCAGTCACAAAGCATAGCTAATTGGAATGGTTAGCGGTCACCCGTGGGACCTCCCTGACAGTCGCTAAGTAGCGGAAACATGTTTTTTTGTGCTTTTGACTATAACTTGAGATAAAATAGAATGTAGGACTTGATTTAGTACAAGTTTGAATGGGTCATATATTTTTTATCAAATTGATGTAAGTTTCGTGATGTTGGGACAAATATAATAAACTTGACATATTTTTTGTATGCGCATTCAAAATCTTATGCTTTCAAAATAGCAGATCTAGTTAATACTATCCATCCTTTTGATGATCGTATCAGAAAATCAAAATATCATTTTTTTTTTATAAATAACAGCAAAACTATGATTGTAATACCGTTTATTTCATTATAATTTGTTCGACATAAATGTTTCTACTTAGAATATCAATAATAATAACATTAAGTACATAATTATTTACAGATAAAAGCGTGATACAATACTTTAGTAAACTTAAAAAATAATATCACTATTGCAAATTCAACTAAAATAATTTAAATTATCTCAAGCGGCAGGTGATTATCATGGCACATAACCTGAAACAACAAAATACGACTTAATACACCCCCTATTTTTTAATTACCAAAAATTTTTAAACATTGTATAGGTGTTTCTGATCACATTTATGTAGTTAAAACTCAAAAAAGAGAAAAAAAAATATAACCTAAAAAGGAGACGAGACAAGTCAGACATGGATTTATGATAGCTACTGCGGTTTTACTGACTGGGGATGATGCGAGAGCATAGTTTGAATTAGAGTCTGTACGCGATTGTTGTCTGTAGTTCTTATTTGTACAGTTTTCATAACATTTTGATAGGTTTTTGTTGATAAAAATCCTCGATAACTTTGTGATAGTTTAATATAAAAAAATATGACCATGCCATTATCATTTTTTATATCTGCTGCAATATTTTTTAGTAGTTACAAGATAGCGGTGTATAACTAGCTCGTCCCGACTTCTGCAACTGTTGCTTTAAGATAGTGTGTCAGGATGGGATGTGGCAAGAGTTGAATCTAGGGGAGGATGGGGTTCTGACACACATGTTGTACTATAGTCATGACGTTCTCTGTAGCGCAGTAGCCGAAAGCCCAGCTGCGACGCAGAAGGTTGAGGGTTCGATCCCCGCCCCGGGACAAATAAGTATTTGTATGATTTGTCTCGGGTCTGGGTGTTTCTATATATTTACGTATTACGTATAATATCTATGTATTTACGAACAAAAAAGTATATAAGTAGTATATCAGACATCTAATACCCATAACACAAGCTCTGCTTACTTTGGGGCTAGATGATGCTGTGTGAAAAGTCCAGCATTATTTATTTATTAATTTATGTGTCTAAACGTTCACCTATATTGCATAGTCCATTATAAAACTTTTATTCTACAGGGGGCGCTAGTAGCATAGAGGAGGTTAGAGTACTGACATACCTCTAATTCCATTCGTATGTCTCGATATTCACATATTACATAATCCATAAAACACTTTCCCGTTTGAAAGTGACATGAGTACATAGAATCCAGTATGTAGAAGGTCGTTCTATCATCTCTCGCTACATATTCACCTCACATTGTGAGGTCCCCCCATCATTCTGGCGGCAGCGCTAGTGGCACGAGTAGATACAATCCAAGAGTCACTATCACTGTTACACCTATAGTTGTATCATCTCTCGCTACATATTCATCTCACATTGTGAGATCCCCCCATCAACGCCTTCAGCGCTACAGGCACGAGTTGATACAATCCAAGAGTCACTATCACTGTCACACCTATGTACAGTTGTATCATCTCTAGCTAAATAGCAGATGGGCAAAAAAGGTGACAGAGTGGATCCCACTGGAAGCCAAGAGGAAACAAGGCAGACCAAAGAAGAGATGGCGGGACATCTTAACCCAACAGTGTGGTCCAGATTGGATGAGAAAGGCTAGAGAGAGGGACACTTGGCAGAAATTGGGGGAGGCCTACGCCGCCGAGGCGACTTCATATTAGAATAGTGTAGAAAATAAGTATTATAATAGTTTAAGTAAATTACCTATTTATAAATTGAATGTTTAAAGTATTTTTTATGGTATGTAGAATAAAGGCTTTTTATTATTTGTTATTATTATTTTATATATCATCTCAAGCTAGATACTCGCCTCATATTCTACAGTGTAGCTCACTCTGGCGGCGGCGCCAGCGGCACGAGCAGCGGGTCGCGGGCGCGGCGGGGGCGGCGCGGGGGCGCGGGGCGGGGGGTCGCGCTGCGGGGCCGCCCGCGCCCGCGCCGCCCGCGTACCACCTCTGTAGGGGGCTCCGAAGGGGGCTCGGGCTCTGTTGATAGATATTACAGCCTGTTGACACGATCAGAGTATACTCTGATGGCCTTATTAATAAACGAGGTGTAAAGATACGCCAGGTTTAAACTCAAAGGCCCCTATTAATAAACGTGGTGTAAAGTTACGCCAGGTTTAAACTCCAAAAATTGTATGGTTACTCCTAAGATACACCCGGCGTAACTTTACACCACGTTTATTAATAAGGGCCAAAAGTTGTATGGTTACTCCTAAGTTACGACCGTCGTAACTTTACACCACGCTCATTAATAAGGCTATGACAGAGTGGACTCTGATGCCTATGGTCAGAGTCAACTATGATGGTGTCAACAGCTATCCTAGTACACTCGTATGAAGCTTACTTGTCAGAGTATACTCTGATCGTGTCAATGTAAGGTTAGGAGAGTTAGAGCTACGTCAGCACTTATAGCTAAAACAATACACAGAGAAAAGGTTACAAAAGTCAAATTATATATCTACCAACAGTAAGGGTGAAGCCATGCTGGCGCGTAATTTCTGCTCCATTGGTACGACTTCATATAAAACTCGTCGGCATAGCAAAACGCCCATGTGAAAGAAACAAGAGTTTTGTATGAAATCGAATGAAGCAGAAATTACGCGACCGAAATTAGTTACGCGACTCACAACTTAAATAAATAATGCTGGACATTTCACACAGCAGCGTCACGTAGCCCCAAACTGAGAAAAGCGTGTACTATGGGAACCAGATAACTGATATTCTACTTATATACTTTTTGTTTGTAAATACATCATTATACATAGAAATACCCAGAACCGAGATATTTGCAGATCATACAAGCATTTATCCCGCGGCGGGGATCGAACCCGCAACCTTCTGCATGCCAAGCGGGCTTTCACCCACTGCGCCAAAGAGGTCGAAATAATTACGCTCATCTGGCGTCCATCTTAGGACGCGTTTTAATTCCGGGACTCTTTGTCTGACTAATATGGACGGGCGCGACAAACTATTGACCCGGCTACGGTCGTCGGTCGGAGCGAAGCTAAAAGCTAAGCTGCAGGGGGGGCTAGTGTACCTGAGGAGGGCTGCGGGGCCGGGGGGGCGGGAGGGGGCCGCCGCGAGAGGGCGTGCCGGGCCCCCCGCGGCCGGCCTCGCCTGGCGCCGCGGGTGCCGCGCCGGGAACCGAACGCGTTGCTCTGGATACCCACGGGAGAGAATGCTGTGAACAAAATAGGACAGTTACATTAGGTCGACACGCATGTTCAGGGGGGGGGGGTTAAACTAACTCTTATTTCCTGGCAGTTTTTTGAAGACGTAGTAAGAAACATTCAAATATTCATCGAACGAACGGGAATAACCCCCCGGTACGTGAAAACGTCGCACTTGTCATGTTCTTCACTCTTCTTCACGAAAAGGTCAAAAATGTACTTAGTCAGAAAAAACTACTCACAAGTGGAGGCCAATGGTGCGTCGACGATGATATTGTCATCATCATCATCAATCTGCAGCGGGCTGGCCGGCTCCGACGAGTCACGCGAACGCTTCGACTCCGGCGTCGAGATAACAGCCGGTTGCTGGAAATTATTTTATTACTAGCTGGTACCCGCAACTTCGTTAGCAAAATAACATACTTGAAAACCTATAAATAGAACTGAAAACTGCAAGAATCTTCGGAAACTTTTAAAAATGCAATAATAGCGTCATCTGTTGCCTTTAACTGGAACTTCCAACTCCCCATACAAACTTTCAACCCTTATTTCACGCCCTTCATGATTAATATAGAGATTTTTTCTGTCATAAGAACCTTCTCCTGACAATAACAAACACAACAAAAAAATTGTGAAATCGGTCCAGCCGTTCACGCGTGATGGCGTGACCAAGGGATATAGGGATTCATTTTTATATATAGAGATTAAATAAAATCCTGCCGAATAAAGCCTTAATAACTTTGCGTGGGCGTAGTGTAATGACATAGTTGAAAACCCGCTTGGCACGCAGAAGGTTGCGGGTTCGATCCCCGCCGAGGGATAAATGTTTGTATGATCTGCAAATATTTATCTCGGGTCTGGGTGTTTCTATATATAATATATATGAATTTACAAACAAAAAGTATATAAGTAGGTGGTTCCCATAGAACAAGCTTTGCTTAGTTTGGGGCTAGATGACACTGTGTGAAATGTATGTCATAAGTCATACAGTGCCACAAACTCATCTGGACCGGTGAGAGTCGCTGTTATCGCATTGGTGTTGGCAGAAAAATAAATACAGTAAAATGGGTAAGCCAGAGATTAAACAAGATTCTGTGATTGCAGTTCCATAGTATAATAACACACAGGTACATGAGTCAAATTCATTATAAAATTAATATTAAACTAGCTACTACGCGCGGCTTCATCCGCGTGGTCCAATATTTTGAATTTGTATTTATTCAAAAACATTACATCTATCCTTACAGGTATTTCACCTAATGCAATAGAGTAGTCACAAATCACAAAGAAAATAATTACATTAAAATGACAATGAGTACTTAAAATAATTCCATATAAGTCTAATAAATAATAAGAACAAAATAATTCAATAAGTATAAATGTACTAAAATTATTAAATCAAAAAGCAAAATAAATACGCAAAATAATACATAATATATGCTATTCCAGGTCATTATCTAGGCCTATTCCGAGTTTCATTAATCGGTTCACTGGTTTAGGCGTGATTGAAATACAAACATACAAACATCCAAATATCCAAACATCAAAAACAACTAAACAAACTCGCAAACTTTCAGCTTTATTATATTAGTGGGATTCGTTAGTTCCTCTATTGGCCACCGGTAGTGCACTAACTTATATCATAAACAAACTTCCTGCCCTTGTCCCACATTATGTCATAGACGAAAGGCATAAAGTTTTTGTTAAAACGTTTTTTTAATATAAACTTATCATTTAAATACTTACTGGTACAGGCAGACCGAGCTTCCTCTTCCGTTCTCTTTCTTCGCGTTTCTTCTCTTCCGATTTTTGGCGATCTGTAAAAAGAAAGCATTTGTGTCATAAATAAAGCATATCATACACCGCTATTTTATGACTACCAAAAAAATTAAAGACGGTTGCAGTAGATAAAGAAAATGATAATAGCATGGTCAGTTTTTTTTTGTTTAACTATCACAAAGTTATCAAGGATTGTAGTCAACCAGAACCGAACAAAATTTTATGAAAACTGTACAAATAAGTACTACAGATAACAATCGCGTACGGACTCTCATTTAAACTATACTGGGACTCACATCTTTAGGGCCAGTTTCACCAAAGTCAAGCTTAAACAGCTGGGTAATAAATCGGCCGTTAGCCGTTTGTCAGCGCAGTGAACGCTTTTTCATACAAAATTGTGTTCTGCGCAGACAAACGGCTCCCTGTCACTCTCGGATTTTTGGTTGTTGTGACATATTTTTAATTTTCTACGATGTCAACTGCTAGTTAGCTAACGGGCCGCCTAAAACTAAATTTGATGTCAAATTAACTAACGCTCTGTTAGATAAAGTTTGGTGAAACTAGCCCTTAGTAAGAGAAATAACAACGTATTAAGTATTAAACAGACCGTTACGATTTTTTGTGCTCCATCATGCTCTAACAAAGGAATATCTTCATTAACAAGCCGCTAAATCTAATCGCTGGTCGGAGGCCCGTTAGCCAACTAGCAGTTGACATCGTAGAAAATTAAAAATATGTCAACCAAAAGTCCGAGAGTGACAGAGATGTTTGTCTGCGCAGTAAACGCTTTTTCATACAAAATTGTGTTCTGCGCAGACAAACGGCTAACTTCACGAATGCCTAGATCCGTTGGGCGAACTGTATATGTGCGTAAATAGCTTACATTTGAGCTCAATTTCCTCGTCGTCCAATAGCAGTGAGACTACCTCCTTAGGCTTCAAAGAGTCCACTTTGAAGTTGCCACCGCTGATCACCATCCTTTGGATCTGAACACAATGATTTTAAAGCTTTATGGTGAAGTGGTGAAGTGAAAAGAGTAATGTTAGTCTATACTAAAGCCAGACTGGAGATGCCTTCAAAACTTTTTTTTAAATTTATTTAAAGGTTTTGTCGCTTAGCGATTCCATCACCCTGTTAAAAAAAACGTTGGAAATCAACTGGGTTTGTCTAGGGTTGTCACTTTTCTACTGCTTAAACCTCAAATGGCCCCATAGCTTTTTGATCCCCACAGGAAACTGAATCGATTGACAACAAAAATTTTTTTTTTACTTTTGACATCTTTGTCGCTGACTGTAAATTTTTTTCAAAATATGTGAATGCAGTTTAAAAAATCTCAAAAAGTTAGGGAAGGTCTCCTAAGAGCGCTTTCCTGTAGCTACATGTAACCTGCCCAGTGCCCACCCAGTATACAACCATCCGATATCAACTATCTGTCGAAAGACCACCAGGCAAGTGGACCAGATGGGTCGGCCTTGTAGAGGTGAGATCTCCCCTCTGCAACTATTTGGGAGGAATACCACCCACTCCCCACATAGTTACAGTACGCACAATCGATCTTTATCTCTCTGAAGGTGCACTAAACGATTGCGCAGGTTTGCGAGATAGCACGCAGCAGTAAACTAAGCGAGAGAGTTAGGCAGCTATACAACGCTGGCTTCGTCTTTTATCATCAAAAATGGGTTCTGCGCAGCTACTTCGGAGAGCTAAAGATTGGTTGTGCGTACTGTACCTCGCTCTTCTCTCTCGCTCGCTCCATGATGCGCTCCTCTATGGTGCCCTGACAGATGAGCCGGTACACGGTGACCTGCTTGGTTTGACCGAGTCGATGCGCGCGGTCCATCGCCTGCTGGTCCACCGTGGGGTTCCAGTCAGAGTCGTAGAATATCACCTAGAAATAGACAATTCCATGACATTTCTGAAATAGGAACCTTAGACAATTTCTAATCTACCTACCTGAATAAATAATTTAAATTTTAAAATGAATAAGTAAACTATGTATAATTACATTAAATAATAATAATAAATAATGCTGGACATTTTCACACAGCATCATCTAGCCCCAAACTAAGCAAAGCTTGACCAGATAACTGATATACTACTTATATACTTTTTGTTTGTAAATACATACATGTTATAAATAGAAACACCCAGACCCGAGACAAATATCTGTAGGTCATACAAACATTTGTCCCATAAATGATACATATGAAAATATTTTTGACCCGACAAAGCCCTCCTTGTGACTGGTAACATAACTGAGCAGTCAATACATTTTTTTAACCCATATTCCACTTCTGGGCGAAGGTTTCTCCTTCATCCACTTCCTGCAAAGCTACTGTTTGCCAGTGGTCAAACAATTCATTAAAAAAATATTGCGATAAGTACTCACCGTATCAGCAGCTGTCAAGTTAATGCCCAATCCACCGGCTCGAGTTGAGAGGAGGAATACGAATATATCCGTGCGAGCCTACAAAATAAATTTCATGTTTTTCGAACATACATTATTATTTTTAGAAATAACTAATTGTTACCTGTTGTTGCTGTTAAACAAGCACTGAATAGGTTAGTGTGAGCTATAATAAAGCCAAATCACAGATATTTTACTGGTACTCTAAGAAGTTCCAATAAATCCATACTAATATTATAAATGTGAAAGTAACCTGTCTGTCTGTCTGTCTGTTTGTTACGCTTTCACACCCAAACCGCTGAACAAATTAAGCTGAAATTTGGCATAGTTAAAGGTTGTATCCCAGGGAAGGACATAGGCTACCTTTTATCCCGAAAAAATGAAAAAATTCCGAGGGACCGCGGGTCACACCGCGGAAGCGCAGCTAGTAAATAAATAAATGTGCTCACTATCACCACATTTTTAAAATGTTAACGTGAACTGTAAATAAGCATATACAAATATATTTGACTGTGATTATACTAACAGCTCTTGAATGAATAGTAAGATGTGCTCACTATCACCATATTTAAAAGTAACTCGACTGATTTGCCGAGTTTCCACTCAATTGGTCTACTTTCTGAGGAGTTATGTTAAATAGCTCCTGACTCCATCATCAGATCAGTTCTCTATCTATTCTTGCTTTGTCGCCGAAGGATAATACTTGTATCAAAATTAGGAAGTTGGTCAAATCGGCTAGTGTCATTTGACCCGGACAAACATACCTACATACATAAAAATATGGTATGTTAAATAGAAGCTTGTAATAAATGACTGCCTTTCTAAACATGGTATATAAAGTTATGAAGTCGAAGTCAAAGTCAAAAATTCATTCATTCATTCATTCATTCATTCATTCATTCCATAATAAAACTAAATAGCTCCAGTGGGGACAGACAGACAGACAGCCAGTCAAACAAAATTGAGGCTCGTCAAAGAAGTTTATATGCTCTTAAAGTACAAAGAACTAACGCCTCAAAATACTTCGCCTTGCATCACACAACATGACACGTATAAAATAAAAATGAGCATGGTTATTCTTAGGTTATACCTGTCATAACTTTATACCCCGTTAAGGTTGCAAGTTTTTACCTGAAAATCGGCGACCATGTCCCGTCGCGCGGATATCTTGCTTGAGCCATCCAATCTCATGTATTTGTGCTTGCGGTGCCACATGTACTCCTGAAACAACAATGCTACAATTTAAGATAAGATAAGATAAAATAGTTTATTTTGTGCCAAAACACTATTGCATTTTCAGGCGCAACATTCATTCGTTTGTTTTTTGTTTACTAGTTATATTGATACATTGTGATTCTGTTTTAGGGTTCCGTACCTAAAGGGTAAAACGGGACCCTATTACCATGATCTGGGCTATTACTAAGACTTCGTTGTCCAATACAGGCTTGTTTTTTTTTAAATCACTTGTGTCGATTTCCGTTAAAAATAAAAGATTTATAAAAAAACTAAATATGCAGTTATTGTTTTTTTTATAAATCCAGGGTATGTCTTCTTGCACGACTTTTCTCTTAACTCCTCCTCACCGCCCATCTCAAAAAAAAAACACCCTGTAGATAATGTGCTGATTCGTGCGTGAGTCCGACTCGCACTTGGCCAGTTTTTTACATCTCAATTGATTCCATTATATTTTGTTTTATAACATGTAGCTAAGTTTCTGTAAATATTATAAAAGTGAATAGTTTCAATTTATACTAACCTCCAATAGATCGATCATCTTTGTCATCTGACTGTAGATAAGCACGCGATGTCCTCGTTCCTTCAATTTCTTTAACAACGAATCCAATACTGTCAGCTTTCCCGCGTCGCTTACTAACTGATTTTTGTCTGAAAATATATTGAAAATTTTATAAAGAACTAGCTGACCCGCGCGACTTCGTCTGCGCATTATTCGGTCCAGCCGTTCACGCGTGATGGCGTGACCAAGGGATATAGGGATTCATTTTTTGCGCGCAATATTTTTTTTTAATAAGAACCTTTCCCTTACAATAACAAACACAACAAAAAAAATTTTGTGAAATCGGTCCAGCCGTTCACGCGTGATGGCGTGACCAAGGGATATAGGGATTCATTTTTATATATAGAGACGATTAATGGATCTAAGCATTCATGAAAATGCCGTTTCGATGCTCAGGGGGGTTACCTGGCACTTGTATGGAGGCCCAGCCAGGAGCTGGCCTGGCTGCGTCCACCAGACGAGTCAGGGTGAGGCTGCCTTCGGTACACTCGGCGTGTTGGTGTCGGGTCACGTGGTACGCGAATGCGCGGGATGTCGCGAATGGCGCGCGCGTATTCGCTATGGCCTGTCAAAAAAACTTGATTTTGGACACATTTTTTAATAAGATGTGCATCTCAGAGTCGCCCAAGCACCTAACGGTCTTGGAGCCTTTTTAGCCTTTGCCTTAGGTTCGGGTTTTCGATGACTCAAATAAAAACAAGTGATAAGAATGACTTTAGCGTAGTGGGCAGGGGATTGACGATGGATGATCATAATGCGTTTTAATCAAAATTGGCTACTGCACATTTAATCGAGAATATATAAATCGGCTCCGTAGTAATGGTCTTATTTGCACTCAAAGAAAATTCGCTTTGAAACCAGTACATTATAGTTCAAACTAAATTTTTAGAGCAGCCTTGGCAGAGTATTATGCGGATTTACTCGTGTAATGTATCGAAAACAGTATTATTGCGAAAGTGTTTATTGTATGGCTCCGATTATCCCACTCATATAATAAACCTGAAAGTTTGTGAGTGTTTTTAGATGTTTGGATGTTTAGATGTTGCGCCTAAACCAGTGAACAGATTTGGATGAAACTTGGAAAAGGCGTAGATAGTGACCTGTAATAGCATATAGGCTATTCAAAATGTTGGTACAACGCGGGCGAAGCCGCGCGCAGTAGTTAGTTTATAATAAGATACCGAAATGATACAAAGACTGAATGAATATTGGTTTATTTAAAATAAGATTTAAGAAAATGTTTATTGACAAATGTTACTATGATATGAATTAATTTCAATGAAGTCAACCGACTTCAAAAAAGGAGGAGGTTCTCAATTCGTCTGTATGTTTTTTTTTTTTTTTTGTATCTTGTTACGCGATTGTTCCGCCATTTGTTGACCGATTTGCAAAATTATTTTTATGTTTGAAAGGGTATACTCCAGAGGTGGTCCCATATAAATTTTATTCCTGAGGGATTGATAGTTTCCCCGTAAAACTCTAAACACCTTCCCTCCTTGACACCCTGAGTCACACCGCGTTTCGAGTCAAACATTGAAGTCGGTTTTCTTTTTAGTATAAAACGAAATTATTATATGACAAATTTAAATTTTGACGCGCCTCTGTTATATTAATTTGCACACCGATATGTTTCGGTAAAGCACCTACACAGAGTTTTGAGCAAATAAATTATTTTTATCTTTAAAATGCATCTCATGGTATACCTTAGGCTGTGCAGCATACAGGAACTGCGGCAGAGGAGTGGGCTTCAGAGGAAAGATGACAGGGTCCCGCTCTGTGTGAGGGAACTCTTGCATCAGCTCCGATGTGAAGGGCTCTGACTGTGACGTGCTCGGCTGTTCGATTGACCATAACTGTGAACAAGTTACATTGTACAATTTATTGTAAATTGCACATTTTGCATCTTTGCATGCGATGCATTTTTATATAAACCTAAGCTAAAGCAATCAGTACGCGTTCGACCGCCGTCGCGTGTATTCAATAATCAGTATCAATAAATCAATTATCATTTTATCTCTCTCTATCAATTATCATCTTTTATCATATCATCTAAAGTTGTAGGTTAATCTTACATACATTAAATTAGATTTAAAGGATACTGACCGTGTTACACGTATTGGTAGCGAACGAACAGCAGTAAAATCACCTAGTTTTAAAACGATTCAAAGTGACCCAGCGGTCCTACTGAATAAATGCTTTTTGACTTTTAGCATAAAAAATAATAATCCCACTAATATAAAGCTGAAAGTTTGTGAGTTTGTTTGGATGTTTGTGTTTCAATCACGCCTAAACCAGTGAACCGATTTGGGTGAAACTTGGAATAGGCGTAGATAGTGACCTGGAATAGCATATAGGCTATTCAAAATGTTGGTACCTTGCGAGCGAAGCCGCGCGTTGAAGCTAGTAAATAAATAATGCTGGACATTTTCACACAGCATCATCTAGCCCCAATTAAGCAAAGCTTGTACTATGGGACCCAGATAACTGATATACTACTTATATGTATACACTTTCGTTTGTAAATACATACATATCATACACAGAAATACCCAGACCTGAGATAAATTTGCAGATCATACAAACATTTATCTCGGGAATCGAACCCGCAACCTTCTACGTCCCAAGCGGACTTTCACTCACTGCGCCACAGAGGTCGTCAAAATAAGATTTAAATAATATGGTTTAAGATACATGCCTGCCCTGCCTTTCTAAGCTGCTTTGCTCTCATAACCCGATGTTCCATTGTCTCGGGCATATAATGCAGCGTTAGATCTGCATACGTGTAGAAGGGACCGCCTGAAAAATAAAAATACTTAACAAAATTATCCTAATTAGGCCACCATTTTTTTTTTTTATAGTGTATTTATTATTATTAGCCTAATTAGCCTTAGCATAGCACACCATACTGAAAAGAAAAACAATACAATAAACTAAAATGATAATGATAAAATACGATATACAATCGGCGGTCTTATCGCTAAACTGCGATCTCTACCAGACAACCTGTGGATGGATAGATGGACAAAATTCAAATAATACAATAATAAAGGCATGTCTACCGTGCTTTGTGAAAATTGTGGTTACTGTTATATTTGATTAAGCTTCTATTTCTATTATACTTCACTCACTAATGCTTAACATCAGGCAGAGTGAGGTCAAATGCTGACATATTTAAAAAAAAAGTACGTTAGTGTCGTGGAACCTCCGTGGAACACTCGGTTAGAACGAAGTTTCAACTTTGAAATTTGGCATTTGTCAAATATTAAAATCCTAGAACTAAAAGTGTAACAATCTATGGACTGTTTTGCGTCTGCGTACTTCGCACTGTGCCGTTTTGACCAATGTATGTGTCGTGATGGTTTTTTTTTCTAGCCTCCATCCTCGATACCGTCCGAAAAGGAATTTCGTTCCAAAAAAAACTTCTCTACTCACCATCGATCCACAACGGGTCTGTAAACAGAAGTTCCCTCCACATCAAGCTATCCTCTTTCCTCTGCTTCAAAACATCGCCACCTTGACAAACCAGCATCAAATCTTTGCATCTCGCTCTGTCGTAATACGCCGTCCCTTTTTTGCCTTTGTACCACCAATACTGACGGTGACGGAGACGGTCGAATTTCTCAAGAGAAGCTTCGATGTGATGGATGCTGTAAAGTTCGTATGAATTAGTGGTTCATCTTCTCATCGTGTCACCAGTACTTTGGGCCAGGCTGGCCAGGCTGATCAAGCTAAGAGGATGGTTTAGGTGCATCTCAAACAATGTCCCAGGCACTAAAGCGACCCGTTAAGTGTAGGCATAGGTTGCCTCCTGACGCTGTATAAATCATCTAATATAGATGTAAAGGCCTAAGTTTTTGAACATTGTCAACACCAGTATTATTATTATAAATAACTTAAAAATAGGTTCGAGGGGTTCTGGAGCCCTTCGGGTTTTCAAAATTCTCTCAGGGCGTCTTCGAAGCGACGCGTGACCCGAGAGCTGGCACATTTTCGGCTCAAAGGATCAGCATTGCCATCCAGCGTGGTAATGCCGCCAGTGTTTTGGGCACGCTTCCGACTGACAGTGACCTGGATCAGTTGAGCTATCTATAGACCGTTTCTAACGATTCTTAGATAGCTTGACTAATCCTGTTGTATTTTCTAAATATATGTAAATATGCACGTTTGAAGTGGGACTGGGCAGGTCATGTGACTCGAATGCACCCAGAACGTTGGGCGAAGATTGTCTCAGTGGGTGCCTGAAAACAGTCGAAGACGACGCGGCAGACCCAGGAAAAGGTGGCGAGACGATCTGGATGCATTCGAGCCAGACGGGCAAACCGTGGCCTTGGAGCGCAAGAAGTTGAAGTTAAAGGGGGAGACCTTTGCCCAGCAGTGGGACACAATAGGTTGAAAAAAAAAAAAAAGTAAATATGTAGTAGCTTAGTTTTACTTAAAATACATACGCAAACAGCCATCCACACAGCATAACTCGGTACACCTCCATTGGCGACAGATCCATGAATCTTGTGAACCCAAAACTACCCTCCAAATTTTCATATACATAATCCGGTGTCAGTATAGACAGTTTGTTGTAAAGTAGATGCCTTTTGGATGGAATGCATCGGAATAAAATGCAATCTTCTGCGATCAGTTTAGGAACGTGGTAATCGTCGACGTGCATTGAGAAAGGCGAGCGGACGTCACGGCGCTCGAATAGTTCTGGATGGTTGCAAACCTGGAATGAAAAATATACAAGTACAGGTAGGTGGCTTAGCATGAACTCTTATTGCCAGGCAGTTTTTGAACTGCTTGTCAATTCTGACATAAAGAAACAAATCTGAAATTGCGGCGTTTATCATGCTCTCTCGATTACACATTGTAACTGTACTAGTGTGCAAGCGAGAGAACATGATAGGTTGCGAAGTTTCTTTAGTGAACCGGGTTATTCGAAATTGACATTTAGTTCGAAAACTGCCAGGCAATAGGAGTTCATAGTAACCCCCCTGATCAGTTGAGCTGTCTGTAGATCGTTTTTACGACGATCCTTCTAAGGATCAAGTTTATCTATAACTTGACTGATTCTAACATTAAGTGTAATGCGAATCATTCGATAAGACAAAATAACTTACCTTTCTAAACTGCATGACTAGATTCATGAGATTGGAAGTGAAGTTCTTATCGATATTGTGGCCAGAGTCGGCACCCACTGAGAAATGCAGCAAATCTTCGATTTTAATCTTCTTTTTCAGAGCTACGAAACAAAACACCTTTTAAAAACTAGCTATAGAAAATATAGGCTGATTGATACACGAGACATTAATATGCGCACGTGAATCGAACGATCACAAAACTTTTTAATTTCTCGTCAATTTATGTGCACTAAGCCAACACTCTCAATATGTGAATTTATATCGTTATGTCAAATTTGACATAACGATATAAAATAACGGTCATGCGCATCCCGTTATTTTATATCGTGATGTCAAATTTGACATAACGATATAAAATAACGGGATGCGCATGACGACAGACACAGTTATGACGATTTTTAACGAGAAAATGAGACGAGAGACTTAAGTCACGGTGCGCACATTAGCCCTACTGGACTCTGACTGGACTGGACTGAAATGTAGCTTGCTCAGTATAATAGATCGTCGAAGTTTAGCAACGCTCTGTGCGGGTATTAATGTGGATGTATGACCGTTTGTAGCTTTAACAAGTGAGCGTGCTTTAAAGGGCACTTTGAATTGTCAGTTTTAGCTATTAAATGAGCGATGACAGAGCAGCCTTAAAACTCCATCACCGGAGTTGACCACAAACTAGTGAAACTTCAAAAATAGATCTTATACTCACCAATATAAAGCAGCTTTTGCCTTATAGTCAGAGGACAATGCACCATAATCTCAATCTTATCAGAGAGTTCGTTCTCGACGTCTTTCTTAACGCGTCGCAGCATGAACGGCTTCAAAATCATATGCAGACGAGATAGATGCTCTGAAATTAACATAAGTATTATAACATCATTGTTTTCAGAACATATCATCATCATCATCATCATCAGCCTATGGCAGTCCACTGCTGGACATAGGCCTCCCCTAGTGCGCGCCATTGCGCCCTGTCCTCAGCTCAAAGAACATATAAAAATATAAAAAGTCAATGGGATCGACGACCCTATTGACCCTAGCAAATTTCAAACGACCCTACGTTGGTAATTTTTATTCCCATCTACCACACTAGTGGGAAGGTTATTGGGGTCGCATTTTTTTTTTAATTTATAAAAAAATATATATGTAAAGATATTGTTTTAAAGGGATAAGAACTTAACATTAACTTACTTACTAAAAAGTGAGGGCTTATAATATGCACGCACAAGTCAAATATGTAGCCTTTCGACTTCTACGACTACGTTAAGATTATTTGGTTTCATAAAAACACTGTAAAACATACAAATACAGGGTGTAAAAAGACGTCTACCGAAGCCGAAAGCGGTATACAGCATCCCAACACACAACCAAATCCAAAAGGATTTTCCGAAAAAATCATTATATCCGGAGAAAACAGCGTTTGAAGATTACTGTTTGCGTATGTACTGGGCGTGTTGTTTTACGTAGGTTGCTGGATTTTGAGTTTTAATTGTTTTTTTTTCTTTTATAAACGAAATTATTATGTAGGTATGGTCTTGTTATGTTGGACTAGCAGTAAATAATCGGAAATAAATAACATAAAAAACGTAGCTAAGTAAAAAAATTTTTTGCATTTTTTTTTCGCTAAATATGTTTAGAATCATGGTCTGATTGCAACCCCTCCGTTTTCGGTAGTAGTCTTTTTGCACCCTGTATAGCAACAAATGCTTACTCTCATCCATAGTGGTCTTATTCTCGGCATGGCTTTCGATATCCTTCGAGAACCACTCGTTGAATTCTTCGTGTGAGTCGAATAGCGTCGGCATTATGAAGTGCAACAGGGCCCATAGCTCCGCCATACTGTTCTGTATCGGCGTACCTGGAAAAAAAGTTTAATATTTTATTTATAACACACGGGAACAACGTAAATTTGTAAACAGCCGGTGTGAGCCCCGCCTTTGATCTGTAGGTCGTGGATACGAAAAAACGGGGAAGGAAAACATCTTGATATCCGATTTAAAGTTCTTTTCCGACGAATAAAATATTAATAATAATGCTGGACATTTCACACAGCATCATCTAGCCCCAAGCTAAGCAAAGCTTGTACTATGGGAACCAGGTAACTGATATTATGATTACGACTTATATACTTTTTGTTTGTAAATACAAACATATTATACATAGAAACACCCAGACTCGAGATAGATATCTGCAGATCATACAAACATTTATCCCGCGGCGGGGATTGAACCCGCAACCTTCTGCGTGCCAAGCGGGCTTTCACCCACTGCGCCACAGAGCACACATGCCATAAAGCATGCAACATAAAGTATATAAGTCGTAGATCAGTTATCTGGTTCCCATTACACAAGCTTTGCTTAGTTTGGGGCTAGATGATGCTGTGTGAAATGTCCAGCATTATTTTTTGAAACGAAGTTCCTTTTCGGACGGTATCGAGGATGGAGGATAGAAAACAAAAGCGATCGATTTTACCGTCACGACACATCGCGATAACTGCCAAAACACAACTTTACAAGAGAAGCAAAAAACATGTTTTCGTTGATATCTTCACAAATTGTGCAAAAAGGCGCGCAAAAAAAGATGCGCAGAGTGCGAAAAATGACAAACGTACAAACTTCGTTCCAACCGAGTGTTCCACGACACTCACGTACTTATTTTAGAAGCACATGGTACTCACCGGACAGCAGCAGCCTGTTCCTGCAGCTGAAGCCGAGCAGCTGCTTCCAGCGCATGCTGTGCGAGCTCTTGATGGCTTGCGCCTCGTCCAGGATCATGTGCTGCCAGGAGACACGGTTCAGGTACTTCATGTCGGACACCACTATCTGGTATGACGTCACGCACACGTGGAACGCGGCTTGGCGTGTGTGAAGGTCGCGGCGTTCCCAGAATTGACGAAGGATTTTACGCTCGGATGGACTGCCCCAGTATGGTACCTGTGAAGATATTAACATCGAATTATTACTTCCATACAATTGGACTTTTCTACCTTCGCTTTCGACAATCGAGCTTCTGCGATTCGCTTATCGAACTGTTATATTCTGTCCATTTTGTTATCCAACAAATATTCAAGACATTTCTCAAACAACTTCACGAATGCCTACATCCGTTGATCGTACGAAGTTAAGCGGAAACTAGTTTTGATACAGATTTTATCCTATTTTATAATGTTACGTTTTTGCCGAAATCTTCTACAATCTTCTTTTGCTAACAAACATAAATCTTCCCATAAAATTAGCCGTATCGGTCCAGCAATTTTAAAGTTTTGCTTATTTAACACATTGATCCCCGCGGCGGGACCAATGTTTGTATGATCTACAAATATTTGGTCTGGGTGTTTCTATGTATAATATGTATGTATTTACAAACAAAAAGTATATAAGTAGTATATCAGTCATGTAGTACCCATAGCACAAGCTCTGCTTACTTTGGAGCTAGATGATGCTGGGTGGAAAGTCCAGCATTATTTATTTTATTTATACATTTAGCGTTATTATTTATACAATTTAGATTATCTTACCACTTTGAAGTCAGGTGCGAACCGTTCCACCTCCTGCTGCCAGTTGTGAAGAGTGGAAGCAGGTGACACCACCAGGAACGGACCCCACACCCCGAGCTTCTCAGCCACGTGGCACAGGAAGGCTATGCATTGCACTGTCTTGCCCAGGCCCATCTCATCTGCTAGTATACCGCTGATACCCTGAGGATATGATTATAGGTAAAATCAAAAGCTACTACAGATCTTTATCTCTTTTTTTTGCGCGAGTAGGTAAGATAGCACGATGCAACAAACTAAGCGAGTGAGCGAGGCAGCTATACAACGCTGTCTTCGTCTTTTATACGTAATCAAAAATGGGTTCTGATAGTTAAAGATTGGCTGTGCGTACTAGACTTACTAAATCGTACGAGCTTATCGTATGATTTAGTAAGTTCGTATGCTTCGGTGGCCAACTCTGGTGACGGAGTTTTTAGGCCGCTTTGAGGCCTCCGTCATGGCTTAATGACTAGCCGGGATCGACAATTTTACGTGCCCTCCGAAGCACAGAAGCTCAGTTCTTAATGCTATTGCAATAGCGGTCACCCATCCACTTGATAACCGTTTAGAACATTGCTTAACTTCGGCGATCTATTATACTGTGCAAGCTACATTTCAGAGTCCAGGAATGTAGAATTTATGGGAAAATGAACATCAGATGATGCAAAATGTTATGCTAAGAGAGCAATCGTGGTGTTGAAAGTGGCCCCGTCTTTAAATCCTAAGATCGTGGGTTCGTATCTGGTCGTAATAAGTTTTTCTGTCCAATAATTTATGTGCTTTCAAACTTAAAAAAACTCAGCAGAATACTCTCAAAACCTAAACAATACGAAAACATGTAACAAAAAACAAAAGCCTCTTCAAGACGCACTTAAAACCCCCATTCAACACACTAGTTCGACAGAACAAGTCACTCGTGACAGCTTAACCTCTTTCGCCTCACCTTGTCATACAAGTTAGCGAGCCAGTTCATCCCTTTAAGCTGGTACCCCTTGAGCGTCCCTCGGAACAGATGCGGCTGGTCGTGTCCGCCCTCGCCGCCTCCCTCGTTACGCTCGACGGCGCCGGCCAGAGAGTCGAACTGCTGCGTACGCGCACGCTCTGTGCGGAACGCCTCGCGAGCGTTGCGCGACGCTTGCGCTTTCATTGCGTCGCTAAAACAAATGTTTATTGATAACCTCTCACTTACAATAAGCTGCAAAACATTACTTATGTTTTTTGTTCTTACTTCAAGCAAGTACTAAAGTATTGTCATACCACATATTTCTCATGTTCTCTCGCTTTCATATTTATGACTGCACTTATGTGCAAGTGAGAGAAAATGATAAGCGCCGCCATTTCAGATTCGTTTCTTTATGTCAAAATAGGCATGATGACAGTAATCAAGAATCGTCAAAATATTTAACTGATCTAATAAAATAGGATTCAAGGATTGAGAAAAATGCATTTATTGTCCTAATAATGTAGAGATTATTAAATTATTTAATAAAAAAAATCTACAAAATACAACAGTCCGCCATGATAGCTGTACACCAATCAGAGCGCGTGACGTCATCTTCTAGTACAGACCTTAGATTATCCCCCGCCTTGCTGTACACTCAGTACAGACCAAAACTGTGCCTTTTGATTCCGTTCTTTTCACGTAGTATTTGCTGTAGACGTGAGCTGTGACGTCATTACAGCCGCCATGACAACGACGAGCGTTTTGGTGTGAATTTCAATTTTTAACCGACTTCAAAAAAGGAGGAGGTTATATGTTCGGCTGTATGTATGTTTTTTTAAATTTTAAATTTGATTTTTATACTGAAATATGATATTTTTTTCACATAACAAATAATTCTAAATTAAATTTTTAAGAACAGATTTTTAAAAATTGACATCATGTCTATTGTCAGGAAATAAGAGATCATAAAAATACCCCTGTAGTTAACCTGACATTTTGCCTATAGATCTCACCTGTCATACATATCGATGGCTGCTAGCCTGGGATCCAGCTCCTCATCCAGCTGCCTCAGGATATGGTCTGCTCCATCACCTTCGGTATGAGCCTTGCGTTGCATGAAATGCGCGTACAGTTCCGTTTGTGTAATTAGGAAGTTGAGCTTGCGACGTTGGCGTTTCGCTTCCATTAGTTCTACGTCCATCTGTGGAGTGATATAAATAAATAAATAATGCTGGACATTTCACACAGCATCATGCCCCAAACTAAGCAAAGCTTGTACTATAGGAACCAAATAACTGATACTTAAATACTTTTGTTTGTAAATACATACATATTATACATAGAAACAACCAGACCCGAGATAAATATTTGCAGATCATGCAAACATTTATCCCGCGGCGGGGATCGAACCCGCAACCTTCTGCATCCCAAGCGGGCTTTCAAAAATCACATCCTTTTACCGTTGAGATGCATTATTTAATTTATAGCGATCTCTAAGTGTGAAGTTAACACTACAAAAAAATACAGTGGCATTCCGAGGGGGGCCGACAGAAGTGAAACCTTGACCAGATGGTTAACACTATTATCATTACCGTGTGGCGACCTCTATCTACCATCGCCTGAACTACAAGCTGAACTACAAGCTGAACTTCAAGAGATGTCAATTACAGCGACGTACTTCGGAGCTGTACCACTAGATGGCGCTGGGAACACGCAAAAAGTATAGAAAGTTTTGAATCGCGCATGCGAAGTTTCTGGCTACTTTAGCCTATATAGAACTATCCGACTATAACTGTCGGCCGAGCAGGCCCTAAGGTAAGTGTGCCAGTTGGGCAAACCTGAGCGAGGCGAGTACTCCCTCTTTACCATAATTTGGGGGAATTCCACCTACAAGTTCAATGGTTTTTTCCCATCTCAAAAATGCCCAACGCGCCTAAAGAAGTTTTCACCTCATAAATAATCTTTATTTTATCATACCTTCCGTTGTTCTTCAGCCTCCTTCTCCATGCGTCTACGGGCGTCCTTCTCGGCGCGATCGTATCGCTTCCAATACGTTTGCATTTCACGGCTCAGTCTTTTGCATCGCCATACAGTCTCCTTCATGTTTTTTTGGGACTGTGGATAGAAAATGATTAATAAACAAGAGTCAAGGTGGACAGCCCTAACTGTGAAATATGTCGGGTTAGAGAGGACGTATACCACTTTCTTATGGAATGTGTTTGGAGCATTTCTATGAGAAATCATTTATCTAACTTATGTAAGATTAACTGGCTAGATGTGGGTCTGTGGCAGAGCGTGCTAGCCGCTCAGACATCTGATGCGGCCATCATGCTCTACCGACAGACCCTCAGGCTATTGGAGGAATAGTTTTGTAAATGAGAGACCTATGGGACCAGCATGTTCGATAATCGATCAAGGTCCCTAAATTAAAATAGATTAAAAAAAAAAAAACAAGAGTCTAGGCTGGTGGGAAATGGGCCGAGACAGAAATGGTTGGAAGGATATGGGGAAGACATTTGCCCAGCAGTGGGATAGTATATAGTCAATGGCCTAGTGAGATTAGCACATCAATTAAATATAGTTATTTATCTTTTATCAGAGGAACCCTCCAAGTTTTTGCCTGAACTTGTATCGATCTGTCAGTCAGTAACGAAACCCTTGCAACGTTCTGAGCGTTGGATGGGTGACCGCTATTGGCATTATCTGAGCGCTTCTGTACTTCATAGGGCACGTTAAATCGGTGCTGCTTATTAAGTTGTTTAACGAAGACGGAGGCCATAAGGCAGCCTAAAAAGTTACTGATGCAACAGTAACTCATACGAACTTGCTTTTAAAGGCATACATTTGTTACAGTACTGAAGAACACAATTTTGAAAATGCGGTCAGTGCGAAAATGGCTACCTTCACGAACGCCTAGATCCGTTGGGCGAACTGTACTATGAGCTCACCTGACTAGCCACGTTCCTCCAATGCTTGGCGCACGCGTTAGACAACCGTTTACTCTGTAATACAGCCTCTTTATGACCATTTGCTCTTGCTCGCTGCACTTTTCCAAGATCCTTCTTCACAACTAGCTGCCAGTGACGACGTCGAAGGGCAGTTAGTGCCTCGGGGGTGTTCTGTTCTGAGAGCTTCTTGCGACCCCTGGAATTTTATCGAAGTGAAAACATCTATAGCCGCGTTAGGCATTTTAATGAGGGAATGATATCAAACTCAGTCACGTGACTGTTACCGGTTACGACACCATCCTCGTAGTAATACGTACCTTGATTTCGTCACATATTGTATACTAGCTGCGCTCTCGCGGTGTGACCCGCGGTCTTTCGGGATTTTTTAATTTTTTCGGGATAAAAAGTAGCCTATGTCCTTCCCTGGGATACAACCTTTAACTATGCCAAATTTCAGCTTAATCTGTTCAGCGGTTTGGGCGTGAAAGCGTAACAAACAGACAGACAGACAGATAGACACACAGAGTTACTTTCACATTTATAATATTAGTATGGAAGTATGGATATGGATAGTATGGATTCACAATGGTCTATTTGTGAGAGTAGCCGCCTCGGGTGTTTCCAATGTGAAAAGGACTATTAATAATGAACTTGCAACTGCTTTCAATATTTTATCTGTGTTTTCTTTAATGGTTCCCTTACCTAACACCAGGTTGCTTTTCAGGTTTCTCAGCAGACATGGGGTTGAAGAAGAAGTTGTCATCATGCTCTACCTTGATGGTTCGCAGTTGATCTTCCCAGTCGAGCAAGTTATCTTGCATACTCTGTAATACAAGTATTATTGAAGTAAAAACTTATATGTCGGTTCACATCTAACGGAAGATGCGTCGCATATTCGCGTAACGCCAGAACAGACAATTATATGAGAAAACATTCAACCCTTAACACTTGACCGATGATACGCGATTATGATAACGAAGACCGCTGAATACGCTCGACGCATCTTCCGTCAGATGTGAATCGACCCTTAGGCGCGTTGGTCATTTTTGATGAGATGAAAATAAATTCTTGGATTCGACTCAAAAAAGTCACGTGCGAGTCACGTGACAGCTCACCGACACCTACCAGTAGCCATCTAGTTCTGTACTAGGTAAACTTTTACGGCAATATTTTTACATTTCTAAAAGCTCATTTTATAACTAAACGGGTGAATAAAAATGCATAATTTTTTTTGTTCATGTTTTCACTTCTCTCGGCACTCCCGGGAGTGTCACGGTTTTTTTTTTTACAAGATGAGGTTTTTTTTTAGTTAAGTTTTCCGGGATGGAATTCAAATATAACTAGTTTACCGTATCCATGCTAGTAGAAGCCTGTCCCTCTTTAGCCCGTCCTCTCCTGGGCTTATAAGTCCCTCTGGTTTTCCTCTCAGTCCGAGCCCTCCCTCGATCCGAGGGAGGCCGCCCTCGACGCCCTCGGGTGGCCGGAGCTGGCCGGACGGAACGCTCGGGGGGGACGTAACGGTCTACCGTGGATAGAAGCCCGGAGCTGTAGTACATGTAGTTAGGTTTCTGAAATGAAGAGGTTTTTTTAAGTTTGAAGAATTGAAAAAGATAAGAGAGCTCTTCACAGGTAAGAAAGATACCATGAAGAAGCCAGTTAGTATTCTTATAGGCGGCGATGAGCTGAGCATGTAACCTGACATGTATGGAGTCTAACTTCTGCAAAAAGTCGTGTCTAATTTAAGGATTTACTCTTTGTCGGCACAACTGATGAATCCCTCTCCACGTAGCTCTTTCCAGGGCTGCTTCCTTGACCTCGACATACGCCTGACTACGTTAGACTGCTCAAATATCTTCAAAGGATATTGAATACCGAATACCAGAGATAATGTCTACCGTACCGTACAAAAACACATTCTTGTCCAAGTCGGCACATGTATTTTTCCTCCACCGCCCTTCAACCATTACACAAACGTTTACTCACCGTCTTCTTCGACTGAAACCGCTTGATATACTTCAGTTCAAGTCTCCGATGCCTCAGCATGGCTTTGATCCGTCGATCTTTCCCCTCCGGAGTCATATCATCTTCTGAAGACTCGGAGGAGTTCAATAGCGCCTCTTTGAGCCACTCGCGTTCTTTGCCAATGTTGGAGAAGTTGAAAAAACGCGCTCTGTCTTTTCTGCGTTCTATAGACGAAGACTTTAGTTAAGGATCTTGTATCTTTCAGAATGCCGTAGAGGTCTACATATTTTAACTAGCTATTTGTCGACTATTTAGGAAGCCATGATGGAGAGCTATAAAGACGTCACTAGAGTTGGCCTTGGCCACTACCACGGTGAGCAAAGTGGAACAACGGTGTCCTAGTTAAAAAAAAAACCAAGCCTTCTATATTGATTATTTTGCTAACTACGCAAGCACAGTCGCCCCCGCTTCGAAGCAGACAAGCAGTATGATAACCACCTACACCTACAGCCTAAGATATGAAATCAAATTCGTCCTATTGATTGAGCCTATGAACTCTATCGGTGATTCAATTGGATTTAAAACTATTTATTTTTTATGTCACTTAAAATAACTAGAGAAAAACATAATCTAACTTGCGTATCTAAACAGACACAATCAAGTTCAAGCGCCTGTACCAGCCCCTGGAGACCTGACCTACATAACACGGAGCGCGTTGGGTCGGCCCGGATCGACACGATGGTGGAACATACTTTGTGTTGAATGACGCGCGTTTTGTGTCAGGGTCATAAGAAGTGTAAAATGAAACATTATTTACAGGATCGATAGGTTATATTATAGCAGCATATTAAAACTTCAAAATTCAGAACAGAACACCCTATAAATGAAAACGCACAAATTCTCCACAATATTTATTGTTTTATCAGTCGTGAATGAAACTTAAAAACAGTTTTTCTAATAAATTAACAAGTTGCTAAAACCAAATAACATTTGCACAAGAACCTGTTGACTCATCTAAAGGTAGTTGCAAACGATCCATGGATACATTCTATTTTTTTCAAATCTAAATGAAAGAGTAGCCAAGAATTCAATAATACTGACGAAACTGCTAATTAAATTCTGTTCTAGTAGTAAAACTGGTGTGGAAATCTGGGTAAGAATAAAAAATAACACCTTTCTCGAAATAATGTACAATTCTACCTATATAAAACCCAAAGAAACCCAACATATAAATAAAATACAAGGCTACAACACTACATATCGTCCAGATTATTTTAGGAGCGTTCATTTTACACGAACATCGAACTTAATTTTTCAATCTTCAGCGTTCATCGTAGCTATTGCTCTCTTTTTGTAAATGATGTATGTATATCCAAATAATTATTTTTCTTTTCAAAATGATGACTAGTTTTCAGTGCACTTCCATGCCAGATGCGTATCGAAATACGACTGACAGGGATTTACAGCGGACCCCGCGAAATATTGATTTTGAGCGCACTTTAATTGAGTCTGAAAAGCGTAGGTGTGTTCTATGCAATATGGCGGTATGGGTGGACCCACTCCACCCGCTAGGGGGTGGGCGACGGACGCACAAGCTGGTTTAAAATCTTTCAAACTATCGTTTTGGGCAATTTATACGGAGAGGACTACACAGGATTGAACAGAGTGGTGCTATAGATGCCTATTACCCAGCAGTGGTACTTGGCTGATTAGATAGATGTTATATTTGGTTGGATGTAATGTCAAGATTTTAGTAAGTGAAAATACGTGGCCATCCTATATGGGAAAGGATTTTAAGCATGTTATAGGTACAGTCAGCTACGAAAGTCAATTTAAAGTATAATTTATTAAAACGCAAATTGTTTTCGATTTATTAGAAAAAATAAACTTTTCCTGGGAAATTAACATGGGTTGACACAACGGATTTAAAGAAATGAGTATGTCTGTGGTTGACACCTATTCTTCAAATATTTATAAAAATATTGGTTTTGTATGTTACAGATTTTGGAAATATTACTATTTGTGAATCATCAAATGTTAAGTGACTTTCGTTGCTGACTGTACTGAGTCAATAATTTTTTTTTTATTACGACTGTAAGGAAAACAAATTAGTTGGAACCACATCTCATGGACTTTTCATTTGCTGTAAGTGGATGGAGACTTGGAGATACAAGAAAACTATTCTTCAGTATCATTTGCTAAATTAAAAAACTTCATACGATCATCAAATTATTAAATCTATGTTATCGGGTTTTCGTCTTTTAAATCTTGCATCTCGTTTTACTTAAGTGGCCTTTTCCCCACAGGGGGGCAGGAAGACAACCTCGCCTACTGCAGGTAATTGCCACCCCATTTCCTACATCGATCATGTTTATTTTCAGTGTTATTTTTAGATATTGATCCTCAATAGAACCTGCAAGTTCTCATTTGATATTGCAACTCTATAGAATTTAAAGAAAAAGTCAAATGAAAGCTAACTATACACACTAAAAAATACCAATGTAGTTCTGTTTCCACTTCAGAATCCCCTGTGACGACGATATTGGACACTAAGAAAGAACTATACCAAAACATTCGGAATAAAAAAATTGCAGATGAAGCAAAATGTTTTTACTGTGAGAAACTAACACCCTATGTTACAGCCTAGAAATCGCAAGTTGAAATATTGTTCTGCGGTTGAAATCTCGCAACCGAGAACCGAAGTTGTTTGTTTTTATCCGATTTCTGGCCAAAATTTAGGCCCTTACTAATAAACGTGGTGTAAAGTTATTCCTGAGTGTAAACTGTCAAAATGTATGGTTATTTTTAGTTTATTCCGAGGAATAACTTTATGACACGTTTATTAGTAAGGGCCTTAATGTGTTAAGGTTAACCTAATCATCATCAGTTTTAGCCTATTAATACTGAACCCACTGCTGGGAGTAGGCCTCCTCTCTATTATGCCACGCCCTTATTACGCCGCTTATTTCTAACAAAATAAAATAAGATTTCATTGCAAAATGTTTGGAGTAAAGTAAGTAAGTAAGTTCGTAGTCAGTGGCCAACTCTGGTGACGGAGTTTTTAGGCCGCCTTAAGACCTCCGTCATGGCTTAACGATTTAAATAGCCGGGACCGACAACTTAACGTGCCCTCCGAAGCACGGAAGCGCTCAGATGTAAATGCCACTGGCGGTCACCCATCCACTTACAGACCGTTTCGAACGTTGCTTAACTTTGACGATCTATCATGAACGGCTAAGGGAGCACGACCACGAGCGCTTCAAAGAGAGAGCGTTTGAAGTATCAAATAGGGAGTAAAAAGTACCTACCTTAGCTACTGGCGAGTACGTAAACAGGACAGCGTGTCGGGTGGTAAGGGGGAAAGGGGTGCTCAACAGTTGGCCCATTCCCTCTCATCACCCTTTACGTGGAATTTCATTTTAATTTATTGTAAACTGAGCAGGATTGGCCGTATTGATTGAGTGTATAGAATGAGTTTCGGTTGAGTTTCGAGTCTCGGCCAATTTTTGATTTTTGGTAATATAGGTATGTGAATAACTCATCCTACTTTGTAAGTCATATTTTTCGGTTCCTGAAATTCACATCTAGTGGTTTCAGAGAGTCGTTGTATAAGAGTAAGTAACTGAAGAAAAACGATATGACAAGAGAAATCTGTTAAACACGATAGGAAATGGGAAAGTTTAAAAAACGATATGAGCTTTTGTTTTGAGGTAAGGACCTACCAAACTAAAATACATATAAGAACATTATTGTGGCAAGAAAGTTTTTAGCTAGTGAATTGCTTTAGTGTGAACGCGCACATTATACGAGTACTATATAAATAAACTGAATTTGAATGCACTACACCATGAGCAATTAGATGAACGTGAAATCGGATATCCGTAAATGATGTAAAATCCGGGCGCAACGGGCCGCCCGCACAACTCCCCAGTTTGCCACCCTTCTCCCCAACTCCAACAAACTCGTCAGACTAAATCGAAACATATTCAGAGGTTATTTCATGTTGATTTATATTCCCCACAAATTATTGTGTAACCATTAGATCAAATGGTAATTAAAATTGGCAATGTTTTAAGTCAAAGTCATTTAATCAGTAGGATGCTAGGATCACTTTGAATTAGTCTTAAAACTAGGTGTTTCAACACCTGTTTTTTTTTTCATGACGAATACTGTTCAATGCGCAAAGTAAGTTTGTATGAGTGGCCAACACTGGAGACAGAGTCTTTAGGCCTCCTTAAGGCCCCATCATGGCTTAATGACTAAATAGCCGGGACTGATAATTTATGGAAGCACGGAAGCTCTCGGATAATAATGCCACTGGCAGTCACCTTCCACTTCATGTTTAGAATTTTGCCTAATTTCGACGATCTATCAAAAATGACTAAGCAAGCACCATGAGCACTTCAATTTGTATAAAAAAGCATAGTTAATGATAAATTAAAAGAACCAAGACAATGCAAGGCTTGCTTTGTACTGGTTTCAAAAAGTGGGAAAAACTAATCACATCCCAGGATCAAAGTATTTCAAGATTGTCTTAAGTTATGATGTGTGTCATAGAATGCCGCAAAAAAACGAGTACAGTTCTTCCAACGGATCTAGGCATTCGTGAAGTTAGTCGTTTGTCAGCAGCAACGGCTTTTTCATACAAAATTGGGTTCTGCGCAGTCAAACGGCTAACTTCACAAATGCCTAGATCCGTTGGAAGAACTGTACCTATTCTTGACAAGCCTCACATTGTTGGGCCTACCCACACTGTCTACTGTACTAATCAACTGTATTAGAGTTGACTATTACAGTAGAGCTCACATTGTCCAGCTCCAGGAACCAAGCTGGACTATTACAGTTTTTAGAAGGTAGGATTACCTAAAAGAAGCTAAGCTGAAATTAATTTATGGTACTGGGTCATTTAGCTATTGGTCTTATAGGAACAGCCGTAGATTTAATAAGCTATATCCCAAGCACATAAATGGCTAGTTATAATGCTGCTCCTCAAGCAGCTAGTGTTGTATTGTAATGCTACTGTTCCACCTGCACCTTAACGCATTAAAGTGACATATTTGACAAAAATGTATGTATCTAATGTCAAATATGTCACTTTATACAAGTTAAGATGCAGGTGGAGCAGTAGCAGAGATAAATAATGCTCAGGAACAGTTTGCTCTGAACTTCATCTTCTTATTGCATCATCAGTTCTTTCGAACCAGGTTGGTGAAAGGATTTTAAGTGCACTCACAAAGAAGCTCATTTCGTGCACTTGACACATGTTTTCGAACTTTTTAGGTTCTAGGACATGCCTGTTTCTTCATGATGTTTCCCTTCACCATTTGAGAGTACTAGCATAGTGCACGTAAATTTTTCACTGTTTTTTTTGCTCTGAACCGAGAGGTTCTAAACCTCTCAAAGTCTTCTGAAAGCTCTAAAGTATATACCGAAGATCTTACCTTCCTTGGTCATCATGACGCCATTGACTAGTCGGGCTCCTGTAGACTTCTTTGCATTAGGGACATGGTCATCATCTGAATCAGAACTGTCATCACTGTCACTTGATGATGACTTCATGACTCTCTCCATTTCAGCCAGAAAGGGTCTTGGGTCTGTGGCCTGCTCCACTTGTTGAAGATACAGAGATTTTGCGACCTCATCAGGTTTTAGTGGCGCTCTGCTCGCCATGTTCTCAGACATACCGATAGTTTTTTTAATTGATTGTCTGGAAGAAATCAGGTTTCTAAATCGACTGGAAGACTTATTTCTACAGATGGGCTGGTTAAAAAGAGTTACAGACTAAGGATAGTAGGTGTAAGGTTAGAAAATATTACATGAAGCTGACATAATATTCTTGAGCAGAAGTAATTTTAGGATAACTTTTGTTTTTTGAAAATGTAAACATTAGAACTTACTGAATTAAATATTTCCGTACGCTGCTGATTACTCAACAGAAAACTATTATGATCACAAAATGGCGCACTGAATAAAATAATCCACAAATCGCTGTCAGTCAGTCAAGTCAATGCTACAGTGAAAATAACCAATATTTTCGTACATTAGAGCAAATTCAAAACAAATACCCGCCATGTTTTGTTTGACTGTCAAATTGATTCTATTTTGTCTATGACATAACTTGTAAGCCCAATGTTTGTCTATGAAACTAAGCTTACTTGCCAGAATTCGGGTGTTAAAGCCTTTTTACATGGGAACAAAGTACAAAGTACAAGTATAGTTAAAACGACACGGGATCACGATAAAACGAGCATACTGAAACTGACAGAACCAGTGTTATTAAATAAACTATTTTTTTTTAAACATCATTGGATAGAACAATCTATTACACTGTCTGTCCTAGGATCTTGAATGCATAAAAATCCTGAGCGAATATATCCCTTGGATTATGATTCATTTTGTTCTGAATGTTACTGGTTTACGATGCGAAACATGTTTCAGCAATGATGTTAGTTTATTTATTATGTTTGTGTTTGAGCCTATTTTTTAATATCATTGGTTTGAGCATGTTAGAATGCCAGCCTAATTCACCATATTAGTACACCGACGCATTCGCATGCGAATGCGAAGCGATGCGAACCCACGTCTCACTCTAGCACATAGCTAATGACATAGGTGCGTCCTTGTCGGATGCGAATCGCATGCGAATGCGTCGGTGCACTAACGGCCTTAACCTTAACCCAAAATTTCACGTACATAACCCATCCTCATGAATCTATGGTTTTATTTATTGGTGAGATAGGAAGGAGAGCATTAAATAAATCCAGTTTATGAGTAGATCGCGAACAGACGCAGGGCGGCGGACTGGGCAACGACACCAGACACTGCGTAAGTGTTCGGTATACCCACATACCGAACACTTGCGCAGAGTCGTCTGGGGGGTCTCGTCCGGGGGTGTCTGTCGTCTGGGTGTTGTTGAATCACTCTTTCATTTATTCGTTGTATCAACTGAAAACATTTTGATCTTTTAATATTTCAGTTCCTTATTGTTAAACTATAGACTGAACAAAAAATAAAACAAATATTTATAGAATCAGTGTTCTTTATACACAGCTTTATCCTAAACCTTACGTTACATCCGACGCGCAGATTATACTTAAAATATAATACGAATCTGACTCTCACTAAGCTACCTATAGAAATCTGTTTCAATAAAAAAATCTATGTGACAATAGTAGTATTTCCCAATACTTAATGTAACGCTACCTAACACAGAAGTGCCACTTGACCTATATAAAAAATGGAATTCCGCTTATGTTATCTATTATTATAGTAATATTAAGTTATTACATTATGTAATACATTAGTTATTCATTGATCTGGCATGCAAAACCACCAAATTAATATTTCAAATAATTCTTCCACTACTGAGTGAAAAAAATCACTTTATTAAAATCACAACGAATTTGTAAGATCTCCGTCATAATTCTTTCATGTCACTTATTTACAATAATTTTGAAATAATTTGAACAAACCCCGATGCAATAATTATAGTTCATAATAGCAATACAACTAAAAGCAATTGAGATAAAACAATTTGTGTATGATAAAACTATAACATATCTGTACATACATAAACAGTCCCGCACAGAATATACTTATAGCTAAAATTGCAACAATAAAAGTATGTACTAAATCTAATAAAACTATTTTATATGATCGATAGTCCATTGCGCTGACGGATATACAGAGTAGAAAAATATACATTGTTACAGGGTTCACAACTGTCGGGGTCGCTCAGCCGAGTCATGGGCTGCACATTCAATCTGCCAAACAAAACACATTGTTACTTAGCCTTGCAATTTTAAAAGCTTCCAGTAAAATTGACGACCTCTGTGGCGCAGTGGGCGAAGGTCCGCCTGCAACGCAGAAGGTTGCGGGTTCGATCCGCGGGACAAATGTTTGTACGACCTACAGATATTTGTCTCGGGTCTGGGTGTTTCTATGTATAATATGTATGTATTTACAAACAAAAAGTATATAAGTAGTATATCAGTTATCTGGTTCCCATAGTACAAGCTTTGCTTAGTTTGGGGCTAGATGATGCTGTGTGAAAAATGTCCAGCATTATTATTAAATACTCATGAATCGTAATAATGCATTAATAAGTTTTTGTTGAGATACATTTTCACAATAGGTTACCATGAGCTGATTCAAATTAGCCCTTCGGATATTTTACTTTTATTAACCGAGGAGTATCAATGAACAGCTCTTGACTCCACCAGCTTGTCACCATAATAAATTTCTGAGGAGTTTCATTCAATATAGATCCCGACTCAATACTCCTAAGTGAAACCAAATTCAGCTAAATTGGACACCGGAAAGTAAAATTCAGCTTGCAAGATTTCACCAGGACAAACATACAAAGATAAAATCAGGTTCACGACTGTATCCCCAAGGTGTTGTAGACATTGTCTCAGATCTTTTTATGTTACTTATTCCAGATCCTTTGAAGATGTCTAAGTGGGGTAGTCAGAGGCATGTCCAAACACATAATTTTTGATACATGCCCACATTCTGCATAATATTATATTTTACATACAAAGAATGCATGTTAAATGAAAGCTTGAAGGTACCTTAGCTAGTGAGTAGCGCGATATTAATCTCCTTGACCATTTTGACGCGATGCAGCATTTTGGCTAACGCAGCGCGACTGAGCGGCTGCGTGGAGTACCAAACGGGCGAGTCCGGTACGCACGACCGCTCTGGTTGTAGGTAGAACACGTCGTTGCGGGTGCGTACAGACTCTGGGCTATGGAGATAATAGGGGAAGTGAGGTTTAATTGCTTTTTATATGTGGGAATCCAAAATGCCATTCGAAAGAGCAGAAAAAACTGTATATTCCACTTTTTTCACATTGATTGCTCAACTAGCAGAGCTAGCGCCACTGCGATAAAGTAGCAGTTACTGGAACTAAAGTGATAATGTGAAACCAAGGAAATTTCAAACCTACTACCTAGGTAATAGGTTTTATTGTGCAAACTTGCAATCGCTTCGATATCGCTGATTTTTTTAGAGCAATAATTTGATTAGAAATATTTATCTTAATACAAATGAAATACTGCACATTTCACAGTGTACAATATTTTGTACACTGTGAAATGTGCAGTATTTCATCACGGAAAAGTAAACTCACCATTTTGAAATGTAAAATTCGTATAGTTTCACAGGACACCTAAGTGGATTCTCTTCATTTTCTTGTTGTTCATATACTTTCTTTTTTCTTGAATTGGCCTCTATAACAAAAAAATTAATGTTATGAATGATGGCCGCCTTGACATGTGAAGGTTAACCCTGTTCTAATGGGCTTATAGGCAATAGACACAAATCCAAAAAACACAAATCAAAAAGTGACAGAAAAATAAGTACGTAGGTACGTACAGACTTCTTTTGTATCTTATATTTTGTAGAAAATGTTTGCATACAAATTGTGACAAAAAACCATTCAACAAAGAACATGTTGTGCCAAGTGCAAACTGATGCACTGATGCACAACTGATAAGGGCAGGAAAAGATGATTTTGGACAAAAGGATTATCGTAACACGAGTTTAAAGTAGCGCGTAATAGAATGTCATACTCACCTAGGGCTGATTGTGGCGGATAGAACCTTAGCAGTACGTTCCGTGAGCCTGGTATCTTGGCCTGACCAGGCTGGTTGGGATTCCTCTTCCAATGCTTCATTATGTGCGAGAAAGATAGCTGCATATGTTCTTCTACTGTCTGAAAGGAGATATAAGTTTTGTCTATTAATAAATAATCTTTCTTGAAATACTTTATATTATTTTATTTGAAGTCAAATGAGATTTCAATGCTGGCAGCAAATTAAAATACTGATTGTCTGGCCGCGCCTTCTGATTCTAAGGTTATGGGTCTGTATAAAAAGTTATGTACACACTATGCCATACTCTCCAAGCGATGAGAAAGAAAAACATCGTGAGAAAACCAGCGCATCGGCGGCAGTATCTACAAAATTCGAAATTAGTGCACATTAAGACCTCTTTGAGTCACACTTAAAACCTTTTTAACCACACCTGGTAAGAAGAAACAAAATGCTGAAAATTGCCACTTTACCAGCTGTCAAAACCATCGCTCCTTTACTCACCACTAAATTAAAATGTTTAGTATTGAAGAACATGAGTGTTGATAGCAGCACGTGCGGCGAGTGTGCGCCGAGCTGTTTGCTCTCCCACAGGTGTTCCTCTTCTACTCGCGTTACTATGTACTCTGTAATAAAAACATCAAATTAAATCAGTGCTCTTGAAATATAAAGGGGCTTATTACAAGAAAATGAGCCGAGTTTAGACCAAGTCTAACTAAAAAACTGTCCCTAGAAAAACGATCTTTAAATACTTGTACATAGAACGCTTTTTTGTGGTAACAGTTTTGTTTTGACATGTGTCAACATGGGGTTTAACCAAGGTTTTACGTTTTTATAATAAGCAGCAAAAGGTCTTGACAGACAGATGGACAACAAAGTGATCATATAGGAATTCCGTTTTTTTTCCTTTTGAGGTACGCAACCCTAAAAATAACAGGATCATGAATCCTCGTTTATGATGATTTCTAAGGGGGTAGTCAAACGCATGTCCATATTTGATATATGCCCACATATTCCTCTAGCTATGGCATGGTAGACATTATCCGATATTTTCAGGTATTCAAGATAATCAAGTAGTCAAAAGCATGTTCAAATACATATTTCGTTTTAAACATTGCAACACCAATGACAGATTGCAAGCCCATAACCACCTTGAATTATAGGAGTTTCCTTACGAAAAAACAATTTACCACTGTGGCCTAAAAGAAAAAGCTAAGCAATAGAAACACATTTTATAAGCCGCCTGAAGAGACAGTTTTAAAAGAAACTTACGTGAATCGTTATATAAAACTGAAAACTTCCTCGCAACTTCGTCCAAGCAGTCTGTAAACTTCTCATAATATGGATCCGTGAATATGTTGTCTATCCTACCGTTCTCGAAGAGATATTGCTGTATACCTGTGAACAAAGTTGATAAACATTAAAATATCAATAGTTCAATAGTTAACAATATCCTAAGAGTGATTGATGGTAAGGCGATATTGACTAGACCCTACACGCTGGTATATGTTTATTTCAAGGTTCATACATAAATGCATAAACAGCCAAACATAAAATTCAGAGTAATGAATAATATTATTTATTTATTTAGTAAACCAACAGCTTAAGGTAAGATAATATTTGTTGTAGATTCAGAGAGCTAATTAAAGGTTGACACGAGTAGACAACATAATAAGTTATCACCAACTCGCCAAAGATACATATTTTGCCGTATATTAGTGAGATTAGAACAAATTCGGTCCTCATGTTTCCCTTTACCATTTATGACATCACAAACATTTTCCAATACATATTTGAACTGCTAGACCAAATGCTAGTCCCACCAGTCACGATCTGTTGCGTTTATAAATTTTCCAGCTTTAAAGCATTCTAACTGGACGTTTAAACAAAATTGCTGGAAAGTAATCCTTTCCCTCAGTACTTTCTTATTCCATGATACAAACAGTAAACACAGTAAACAGGTTCACGACTGCATCCCCAAGGTGCGGTAGACATTCTCTCAGATCTTTTTATACTTATTCCAGATCCATTGAAGATGTCTAAGGGGGGTAGTCAGATACCATGATACTTGATATTCCATGATACTTACCTAAAACCAAATAATAAATAGTGTCCGGCGCGTATTCGCTTCCGTTCGGTTTCCGCACCTCCTTCACGAACAGACACAGGGAGTAGTTGAGCTCGTCGGCCGTCAGCTGAAGGATCTCCGACTTGAACGGTTTCCGTCGGATCGAACTCTTCTCGATTTCTGCATTCTTCGTCATCACCCACTGCTTCCACGCGTTCACGCCGAATGTATACTGAAAGTGGGGATTGTATTGAGTTTTGGAGTAATCTAAAGGCTATTTAAAATGTTATTAAAGGAGTGAAGTCAAGAATGGGATCACTTAGAATCTTACGAGTGATTCTCTCCGATTTCTTTATTACCAATACTGTGAAGAACTAGAGAACACAGTTTGAGGCCTAGATTTATTTAAGGTGATCCATCTTTTCTACTGCTGTTTAGGATCTAATGTATGGAGACACGGGCCATCGTATTTTGCGTTGGGCGGCGCGTCCCACACTTAATTCAAACATATAGCGTTGTAGAGTAACGTTTACAGAGAAACGCGACACGCCACACGCGACGCGTCTGCGTAAATAAAGTTTTACGCGGTCCGTATCTAAAGACAATGCTACTAAATAATAAATAAATAACGCTGGACTATTTCACACAGCATCATCTAGCCCCAAAGTAAGCAGAGCTTGTGTTATGGGTACTAGAATGACTGATAAACTACTTATATACTTTTTGTTTGTAAATACATACATATTATACATAGAAACACCCAGACCCGGGACAAATATCTGTAGGTCATACAAACATTTGTCCCGCGGCGGGGATCGAATACGCAACCTTCTGCGTCGCAGGCGGACCTTCGCCCACTGCGCCACAGAGGTCGTCATTGTCAATGCTACTGTATAGCCTCAGTACCTTGAGGCACATGTTAGCGTCGGGCTTCTCCGCCGGCTCTCGGGGCGGCTCGGGCTGCGGCGGCGGCGGGTCGGGCCGGCGTCGCTTGGCGCGCGTGGCTCGCGTGGCAACGGGCGGGGGCGCGGCGGCACGCTTGCGGGGCGCGGCTGACGAGGCGCGCAGGGCTGCTACTGCTCGTTGTTGTTCTAATACCATCATGTGGTGATGGTGCATACCTTCGCCGTCCAGACCTGAGGTAACCACATAATATTATAGAAATAAGTTCGTAAGTTTGTATGAGTCAGTGGCCAACTCTCGTGACGGAGTTTTTAGGCCGCCGTTTTTAGACCGACAACTTAACGTGCCCTCCGAAGCACGGAAGCGCTCAGATGTACATGCCACTGGCGGTCACCCATCCATTTACAGACCGATTCGAACGTTGCTTCGGAACGGCTAAGCAAGCACGACCACGAGCGTTTCATAGAAATCAGTTTATTGTACACAATGGACAAAACAGCGAACAGAAACTTCAGCGGAACGTATTCACTATGAAACCGTTCCGCTGTTCAACCGACTGCAACCAATCGCAGGTAACGTCACTTCTGGACGAACTCCACGGAACGGTTTCATTGCGGATGTGTTCCGCTAAAGTATGAATTGCTGAAATACAAGTTGCAGGAGGTAGCCAAAATTCAGCTTGCAATATTCTACAGACAAACATAAGTACATTAAAAAATCGTGAGTGTCGTGGAACACTCGGTTGGAACGAAGTTTCAACTTGCGCACTTTGCAGACTTTGCACACAACTTTGCACCCCTTTCGCATTTTGTTCATTTATTTTTATTAAAACAGTGGTGCTCAATGCACTGAGACGATTTGTTGTGACGGTAAAATACATATTGTGTAAAATACATATTGTGACTATACATATTGTGTTGTGACGGTAAAATCTAACACTTTTCTTCTAGCCCCCATCCGCCGTACCGTCCGAAAAGGAACTTTGTTGCAAGAACAAATCTGTCACAGCATAGCGTTTTACCTAATAAGAACTGCAGTATAGAATAGCAATATTCTACAGACAAACATAAGTACATTAAAAAATCGTGAGTGTCGTGGAACACTCGGTTGGAACGAAGTTTCAACTTGCGCACTTTGCAGACTTTGCACACAACTTTGCACCCCTTTCGCATTTTGTTCATTTATTTTTATTAAAACAGTGGTGCTCAATGCACTGAGACGATTTGTTGTGACGGTAAAATACATATTGTGTAAAATACATATTGTGACTATACATATTGTGTTGTGACGGTAAAATCTAACACTTTTCTTCTAGCCCCCATCCGCCGTACCGTCCGAAAAGGAACTTTGTTGCAAGAACAAATCTGTCACAGCATAGCGTTTTACCTAATAAGAACTGCAGTATAGAATAGCAAAATGTCTTACCAGGCATCCCAGGATGCGAGCTGGGTGTGATGGTGTTTGCCGTCATGGCCGACTCCAGGTCCACCGGCTGTTCTTCGTATTCGGTGGCCATCTTCAACGCCATCTGAAGCATGTCTTCACCGAACGCGTTGTTGCCGTCGATACCGCCCACCGGACTGAAGCCTTCTTCCGCTAAAACACGACAAGAGGAATATACAAATGTCATTATTATTGACTGAAAGATCTTATGCACAGCCTAAACCAAGTCCTAGAAATATGAAACTTGGAAAGTAGATTCTTTATAAAAAAAATATATTATATTATTTATGGGAATTATTAAAGGTATTTTGTACATTCTACCACTAAAGGGATGGAGGCAATGATATTAAATAAACTATAGATACGTTATGTTCATAGTATCGAAGTTTAAAATTCCGAGTTTGGAACACGTGACTGTCACTGACAAAAACGTCGCTCTGTTTGACGCAAACTGAAGTAAAAACTGTGCTAATAAGACTGTTTCGATGTGTTTATTTCCACGCGCTTGTAACGTATCTATATTTTTTTAAACATCATTGGATGGATAAAATCGTGTGAGAGAAGTCATAAGTGATTTTTATATGAGACGGCATTAATTTTTTTTCAAAACACCCTCAAATGGGGTGTATTTATTTATTTTCTTGGAAACTAACATTTCTCAGACCTTTTACGTATATAGGATCTCGCAGCTGTATATCTATAAGGCGCTTTTAGACTATTGTTAAGAATCTTACCATTATCATCATCAGTATCTGAATCACTTTGATCCTTCTTCTTGTCCCCAGCCACCATTTCTGCCATCATAAGCAGCTCAGCCTCGAAAGGATCTGTCGGCATCTTATCATGAATCTTATTTATCTCCTTCATAATACCCTTCGCAGAGTTTCTCGTCGTGGGTATAAATACTGGTACCGGTATTGGAATCGGTATCGGAACTGGAACCGGAAATGGTAACGACCACATCGCACACGGAACAGGAACATAAATTGGCACCGGGACGGGTATAAGCACTCTCCGTTCTAAGCTCGGATCTGTCTGACATTCCTTTGTACACGGATGCGGCCTACAAGAAACCCCTTTGGACACCATCATGGGTTTCGACATAGTTCCTTTATTCGCTACCTCGTGAGGGGGTAAGGTTTTGACGATCACGTGGTTGTAGATTTTGGGGGGTGGGGGTGGAGGGGGTGTTGGCGGTTTGGGAGGGGGAGGGGGTGTTTTGGGTGCCGCGGGGGGTTCTGGTTCCGGCGCGGGTGGCGGTTGTACGATCTGGCTTAGCTGTGTAAGTCGCTTTGATTTCCCTCGGGTTGAAGTTGGTAAAAGCGGAGGAGGTGCAGCTAAGGATTGTATGTTTGAAATGACAGGCATGCCGGCTGGCATACCGGCTGTTCGTTGGTTCGTTTTCTGTTGAATGGTCACTGGAAAAAAAGTTTATAATTAGCAAAATGAAGGTAAAATGTGTTACTAAAAAGGAGAATGGCCAAAAATTTATGGAGTTTGGTACTTTGTTGATAAGATTTGCCAAATAGCTGTTTTAAAAATGAAAAATCTTGAAATTGTACATTGATTCAGGCAGCAAAGGCAGACCAACTGCTACTCACGAACAACTAAAGGTCTTTGATTCTACTGAGCTTTATAAATCTTGTGAATGTTGTTGATAAATCATGACAAAACCAACCATTGTTTTTAGCGGTGGCAGCACTGTACGTCCGTCTCGGCGCGCCTGTCGGCACCGCTTTCTGTTGATCGAGTGCCTCTCCCGGCATTAAAGGAGGGTGCTTTGAGTATTGCCCCTAGAAACAGGTATTAACATAAGTTTACTCTTTCTATTTCTAGATTCTAGAAAACAGTAAAGTTAGCCATTTCGATGCAAAGACAAATTCGTATGAAAAAGCGTCTACTAATCCCTACGCTACGATCAACGGATTTAGACATTCGTGATGTTAGCCGTTTGGTTATATTAAGACAATTGTGTACGAAAAATAGTATACTGAACATAGAAACAATGAACTTCACGAATACCTAAAACTAAGACCTTTACATCTACATATATTGGATGATTTATACAGCGTCAGGAGGCAACCTATGCCTACACTTAACGGGACGCTGTAATGCCTGGGACATTGTTTGAGATGGAATAGCCCAGCACCTAAACCATCCTCTCAGCTTAATGAGCCGTCCGCAGGAAAGACGACGTCAATACGTGTGGAGCTGACTAAGCTGCGGGTTTCCTCACGATGTTTTCCTTCACCGTTAAAGACCTCGTGTTATAGCGCATATAAATTTTACGAAACGAAAAATCCATTGATGCACGGCCGGGATTTGAATTCACGACCTTCAGATTGAAAGTCGAGGCACAACCCCATTCGACCAACATGGCTCTTACGAATACCTAGATCAATTGACAATTGTGTATGTTGGTTAAATATTTAATAAGTCGAATAAACTTACTTGGAATGACATGACGCATTGGTACGTGCAAAAGTTTCGAACAGTTGCGTCTGACATCGTTAAATGGTATTGCGCTAGGGACGTTCGTTTACACATATCGCATTTTGTTCTGGAAAAAAACAATGAATTTAGTCAAACATACTTTACGCTTCTATCAACTACAGTTTGTTGTCGAGCATTGTGGTTGGTCAATTTAGGAACTCGTGATAATGCCCCACGTATCAGCCTAAAATTACACTAGCCACACTAGAGCTGCAAAAAAACGGCACATTTTGCCTATAAATTCGATTTTTATTACACCAACAAAACCAAGTAAAACTCACTTTCTCGACGACACAGCATTCACAGACACCTGATAGAGATTCAGACAATTGAGTGAGCACATCATCACCGCCTGTCCATTAGCCTGCACTCGCCGAATCATATCGAAGTTGTATTTCTTCACCTTACACCAGTTGCAAGGCACTATGTGCCGTGTGTTACTTATATACACGTTCATACACGATTTGGAGCAGAAACAATCGGAAGTGGAGTCGTCGTATATTGTAAAGCTCTTTGACTGTTTGCGCTCGAAGTACTTTTTGCACCATTTACACTGATCTGTGGAATATTATTGTCTTGTATTGACGCCAGATTGCAAAAAGAGGCAAGTTTTAAATCATTGTCATACAAAGGATTTGCATTAAGATGATACAAGCTCTTCCAGTGATACTAGATTGGGTTTAGGACATCCGCTAGAATTGACATTCGTCAGATCATTTATTTATTCGACATTCGTCAATTTTTTTTTTCCTCTGACGAAACGATTATTCCTCGTTCGTCAGATTCCATTTGTATAAGTAGGTACGACATTTCTGGCGCTTTGGCACGCTCGCTCCGCTTGCGAACGACCCATTCGGTTAGGTTAGCCAGAAATGTAGAAGAAATGTAGAAAAAAAATCTGACGAATGTGGAATAAATATATTATCTGACGGATGTGTCCTAAAGCCTAGATAGATTGGTAAGTATTTGTAAGTGACATGACACAGTTAGATGAATGATGAACTTACCAGGGAAGATATTATTGACGAACTTGAAAGCAGCAAAGCAGGGATCTGAACACAATCGCTGCGACGCCGTCTCCGTCACTTCCATTTCAATAGTCGTAGCTTTTTCTAAAGAGCACACAGCACACTTGGCCCATACCGGCTGGGGGGTGGGATTTTTGCTCATTTGATCAAACTTCTCCATACAAGACTGTGCGCAGAAGTCTTTAAACTGCCCCTTATCCCCCACAGGCGCTAGAAACCCTTGCGTCCCCGCCGATATATCCCGTTGACAGTAACAACATATTTTCAAACCTTTTTTGAATTCTTCTAAACATCCCGAATTACAAAACTGACGGATATCATAGCCAAACCGCACGCAGTACTTCCCCAAACTTGTGTGTAAGACGAGGTTTTTACAGTTGGCGCAACGGGAGCCGATTTTGTTCTGATACCGTCCTAAGCATATTTCGTCGCAGAAGTCCATCGTCTCCCATGTAAGAACCTTTTCATCTATATTAAGTATCAGAGTGCATTGACTACACCTTCTCATAAAAGACCGTTCTCTTTCTTCCCTCGCCGCCTGCACCATAGCGGGCGTCTTCGCCTGAATTTTGTACCCTTCATCCAAGTACTTATCGGTCGCGTTGCTTATAACTTTCAGTTTCAACATCGGCGTTTTCGGCGGAGGCGGCGCGACCACTCGCTTAGCTCTAAGTTTCTTTATTAGGTATCGTCCGTTTTCTCTGCCGTTCAGCACCTTGATACAATTCTGATCGCACAAGTAGTGCTGCTCTCCATACCTGATAACTGAGTATTCACAAGATTTAGATTCCTCACATACTAGACAAGTGGCCTCCTTAGGGATTACTTGATTGATGTTTAGACGGAGTCGTGTAAATGCGTACTTGTCTTTTTCATCTGCCATCATGCCTTCGAGGCAGCTGAGCGAGCAGTAATACGTATCTTCACCGTCGAAGTTATAGTAGAAATAGCAAACTTTCTTTTCTTCACACTCTGAACAGAGAAGGGTTTTAGGACCTATTTCTTGGATGAGATACTTTTTGCGTGTGACGGTGTATTTTCCAGGGAACTCTGATTGATATGCCTTTATACAGGGCTCGTTGCATACGTAAAGTGTTTCCTCGTCTTTCGTGAACCGGAAGGAGCATGGCTGTTCGATCTCACATTGGACGCAGGGTCCGTCGATGGGTGAAACTTCCTGGATATTTATAGGTACAAACTCTTCATCAATTGCTACAGGATCTTCATGATCGTTTTCGCTTTCACCTGTGAAAAGAAACGTTTTTATTGTTGAATAAATCAAAGAATTATTCGTGGTCTCTGAACTGTGTATTTTGTGTAGTGGATAAGTTCTCTACATCTATTTTAAAAAGTAGATTAATTATGTAGTGTCGCTTCGTATCGCGGAGTAAGTTGACTCTAAGAATAACCAGACGCCATTGACTTAGACTACAGTTGATGAACCTCGGCATTTATTTAATGCGCAGTAGAAAATTCACCACTTGCTGCGCCTGGCTAACTTTCATAACTACCTATTTCCATTGACTGTGTTGTATAGAAACGCTCTTCCGTACAATGTTACAATCTATGGACTGGTTCGCCACTGCGCACTTCGCACTGTGACGTTTTGACCTGTGTATGTGCCGTGACGGTAAAATCGAACGCTTTTTTTCTTCTAGCCCCCATCCTCGATACTGTCCGAAAAGGAACTTCGTTCCAAAAAGTAAAACATACCAGCTCCATTTTCTTGCGAGGTGCCATCCATAACTGCCGGAGAGTCAAGGGGTACTTCGTTAGCCTCGTCCCGCGACATATCCGTGTCCATTGCTATATTCTCTTCTTTAGGTACTGTTGTTGCCGCCGCTAAAGAACAAGTTTTCATTATTATTTTGATTTTGTGTTGTAATAAATTGCTGCTGCCTACAGCTTCACACACTACTATACAATTTTGTCCATAATTTTAGGGCTCCACACAGCAAAACTGTCAAAATTTTCAGAGGAAAATGGAAGAGAGAGACTGGCTATGCCGACCCCTCTAATAGAATAAGTTTGTACATCACCTTACCATTTTATATCTTACTATAAGTAAAAAAAAGTAAGTTTGTATGAGACTTACTTTATATTATCTGATTTATTTATTAGTTCACCAACATACAATACAATGGACTTCCGCAGTCACAGCTGAATCAATTAATTATCCCTTAATGATACTGATATTATTTCTTACCTTCTTCTGCCTGTTTCCTCTTCTCAGCCAGAACCTTGGCAGCCTCAGCTTTATCCGCCTCAGAAATCTCCCGTTCTGTGTCGGGCAGCAGGCAAACCTCCTCGTCAGCTCCTGGCTCGTCCAAGGTCTCTGTGACATTACTGTCCTCTGCAGGTGGTTCTTCTGTAAGTATCATTTTGACGACCTCTGTAGCGCAGTAGGCGAAGGTCCGCTTACGGCGCAGGTTGCGGGTTCGATCCTCACCGCGGGACAAATGTTTGTATGATCTACTGATATTTGTCTCGGGTCTGGGTGTTTTATATGTATAATATGTATTTATTTACGAACAAAAAGTATATAAGTAGTTTATTAGTCATCTAGTACCCTCTGCTTACTTTGGGGCTAGATGATGCTGTGTGAAAAGTCCAGCATTATTTATTTATTTATAATTATCATCATCATAATCATTGGCAGCTCAAATAGCCTACAGCTGGACAAGCATCCTCTATCAAACATCTAATCGGCCCAGTGCTGATCTCATCCAGGATAGCAGTATAAGTTTGTAAGAGTAAGTGGCAAACTCTGATGATGGAGCATTCATCCTGAAGGCATGCAATAGCCATAAGACCATTTTAAGAGTCTCTGAAACATATGCGTGGTTTGAATGCCACTATCCTTAGGAACGAAGTGCGGCAGAAATGGCAGACAGGCTACAAATGGCTTTTACATCTATAAAAATTGGTTGATGTTTCCTTGATTCTTGGGTCCGCTAGTTAAACTTAAAAAGATCATAATCACCTGTGTTTAAATATTTACCTGTATTGTCATCATTTGCCACATCATTATCGACATTGTCAATGCCATCATCATCATCCAAGTTGATCGCAGACTCACTTTGTGTACTTGTTTCTGTTGTGACTGTTGGTGTATCTTTTAACAGGGCATCAAATGGATCCAGTGCCTGGAAATGATTTATTTTTTTATTTTAATTTCTAAACATGCATTTTAACTGTGAGGACACCATCTTGCATTCTATTAACAGTACTTAGACTTAATTGTCTAACATTTTCGCAGGTGAGAGAAAATATCTAGCTTTAAGTTAAATATTACCTGTGAATGATCCTCTTGTGTGTCATCCATAGAAACATTAGGTGCTGATTCGAAATTAGGCTGTTTTGCATCATCATCTTTTTCAGTTTCCACTGCCTTTTCACTGCTCTCCTGAGTATCTTGACTGGATGATTCTTGACTGTTTTGATCTGCAGTTTCTGCTTTTAATTTATCATCTATGTTTGATTCATCATCTGAAATAAAGATCATTTAATAATTGGTAATGAGAACAATAATAGGCTAATAGCATCAAAACAACTTATGATCAATTATGTATTTTTGAGATAACATAAACTTAAATTGGTAAAATGATTATTGCAAATGGATGTTCGGTAAAAAATTGTTCCGATTAGCGATGATAGAAATGTAGTCTTCTGAGATGGAGAATCAAAGGTAATTTGTTGGAAAATTACATTAAATTTTAACAAAATTGCTCTAGTCAAATGCGCTGATAAAGTTAAATTGATATTATCATTATCACTACATTGTATAAAACAAAGTTGCTTTCCGCGTCTGTGTGTTCCTATGTATTATTATTATTATTATTAGTGATGGCGTGGCTTTCATATCACTGCGGCCATGAAGACCTATTGTGATCGCCACTTTCAAGTCGCCCCTTGAGGCGGGGCGTTCATAGTTCACTACCAAGCCCTACTGCTAACAGAAACTGTAGGACCTTTTTGGGTGTGAATTCTCGTAGCTCCTCTGGGCTGTTCCTATGTATGCTTAGATCTTTAAAACTATGAACAAATTTTGATGCAGTTTTTTTTTAATGAATAGAGTGGTTCAAGAGGAAGGTTTATATGAATAATACATGCATTTAGTATCAGCATAGCACCCGTGCGAAGCCGGGGCGGGATCTAGGCATTCGTGAAGTTAGCCATTAGTCTGCGCAGAACACAATTTTGTATGAATAAGCGCTCACTGCGCAGACAAACGGCTAACTTCACGAATGCCTAGATCCTTTGGGCGAACTGTACTTACTATTTTTGTCTCCCTGACTATCAACTTCCGCACTGTCTTTCTTGGCATCATTCTCATCATTTATATTCTTGGCATCACTAGAACTATCCTCAACACTCTTGTCCACATGATTTTGCAGTTCACTAGCGGCGGTCTCACTGTAAACATTATCACCAGATGCTTGCTCTTCAGTACCGCCCTCGTCTCGACTCGGATCCGAGACACCGTCTTTATCGTCCATTTTCCCAATTGGAAACTTCACCTTTTCTTACATCTGAAACATCTTCGAAATTTCGGTCTGTTTTGGATTGCGGTACACCCGGCGATAGTTTTAGGTTAGGATACTGCAAATCGAAGTGGAGTAAAATGAGCGTCTTAGGTGGATAGTCACGATTATAATTATCTCAACAACATATCAATTGTTATTGGATTTAAATAATTCGGTATTATCGCTATTTCACAGAACTAAATTTTATTGCTTGTGACGCCAACCAAAGTTTAGGCGCTGCAAGCAAGCCACACATCCCGCGCTAATTTTAATTCAACTTTTCCAGAGGTTTGGCTAAAGTTTACTTGATAATCTTCGTGAACTAGAAGAAAAGAGAGTTATATTTTACTACAAATACATTCAAATTCTTCTGTGAGCGTATTTTAGCTGAATATTTCGGCAGCCAGGACTTCTTTGTAATGTAAGCATAGTGCAATAAATATTATCGACTTATATTTGACACTTTATTTTAGTTACATCACCAAACACTTACACGAAACATTTATTAATTGTTATGCACTTGAGGTATATATAAACAATGCTACGAACTAAAAATGCGAATTATTCTCACTTACAAAGTTACAAATCAATTGAAAGCACAACAAACGACCACCATTTTGGAATCAACTTTCCTGACAAAAACTAGAAGGTCTGTGATTCTTGAAATAGAATATTATTTGCAGTATTTCACAGCATACAGCAAAGGTTAAAAACGATTTACGAAACTAATACATTTATTTTAAGCCATAGTTTCATTCATAACATACATTATAATAAATTTAATTCTAAAAAGTTATAAAATTTACAGGAAGTATCTATAAATTGGAATATTTATGTTGGCTATGGATGGGTGAAATGAAACCAACCAAAGTGAAGCTCAGCCCGCGGCTGTTGTGCCGCGCGCTGCGCTGACCTTGGTAAAAAAAAGTAACAATACCTATCTAGATAGATCCAATCATAGATTTAACATGGTACCTTATATGGATATAAATGATATAGATCCAATAGATTGACCTGTCTATGATCATTGATTGGTTGTATGTATTGTACAATCTCTTTCCTCAACAAAAAAATTGCGAAAAGATATAAACTGAAACATTAAAGCCATAGAATCAAGGCCATTTTGATTTTTGAACTTCTATCTACTTAAACCTATTTTACATTTAGTTTTGAAACTGTTGCAAAGTCACCTAGTGCAATATGCCTTAAACAGCTATAGTTTTTTTTTATTTACAAAAAAATAGAAAAGGACTTTGTCACTGAGGCCCAATCAGTAACGTCATCTTAGCTTAGTCTTCATAATATAGGTCTTCATATTCTTCATGGTTTCCCTTCACTTCTTGGTTTCTTCTTCTTCTTCTTCTTTTCACTTTGACATCACTTCAAATCTTATTCAAATATGTATTAATTATGTCACGTCAATTTGAGTCAATTGAAAAAACATGGCGGCTTGTCCTTTCAAAACTCCAACGGAAATCTTTCGTCAAATGAGAAAACTTCTTGAATACTCCCCCATTCCATTTGCCAAATCTCCTGTTACGTATGCAAAGCTTCATTAGTAAAATGCCACCGAAATTACATAATAAAACCTAGTAAAACACGAGAAAACTAAATAAAATAGCAGAGCCACTAGCTCCTTCAAAAATGGCAAAAGACGTCCAACAGCAATAGATCTGTTTATCATTCGGTCTACTGTGAGGATAGTCTACTTGTTTTGTGTGAACGCAGCACTAAGTAGGTACGTTGCAGCATTTGCTTTTCTTGTAGACAGAGAAACCAGTTGACAACTGTTCATTTATTCATTTATACACACATAGATAATACATTAATTCAACTAACTAGATAGCAACCGTCGCATTCATACAAGAAAGAGATCAACTTTTGTACACCTATTGTAAAGAAACGAGATTGAGTGGATTGACTTATTTTTGTTTCATGTCGCGTGCCGGTTTTTTTGAGGTGAGCACACTACCGTGCCCAGAATCTTCATACTTTAGAATCATGATCATTCTATCTCACACGCGACACGAGCACCAGTCTATGTCTATTGGTTTTTCTGTCTACGGCTTTTCTAGATCCACACGTTGGACGAGTTGCGTTGGTTGGGGCCAACGTGTGGAGACGACTTTTATGATTGTTCTTGAATCAAAATACATGAAAAGTAAGCTTAGTTTTTATTGGTCAGCTTTAAGGTTGTCGATTGTCTCTGCCTTGCTTGTCCAAAGACAACGAGCCTTGCCCTTGCTTGCCTTCTTTGCTTGCCTTGCCCAGCCTTGCCTGCCTGACTCAAATGATCCGAAATAATCCGAATGATACGTCTGTGCCATAGATTAGTACCTCTTTCTTAGGTCTGTGGTCTGTGCCGTCTGTGGTCTGTGCCGTCTGTGGTGCAAGCAAATGAATGAATGACGGCCGTGCGTTCGTGACGTCACGCACAACAAGTTCAGTCTGTTCACTCACTGCTGGCTGTCTGTTGTTTACATTCCGATTTTTACGAAATTTATTTAAAATTTTCAAACACCTTTATTCAATTTCAATCAAAAGTATCTTGGATTTTTCATAATGATTTAATAATAAGCTTCGGTAAATACATATTTAAAATATTGTGAAAGTAATAAAATCGCTTAAAATTAAAAATAAAGTAAAAATGTAAACACGCACGACCACCCGAACGCCATTATTTAGAATACGACAGATAACACGCCCAATAAATTTAATTTTGGTAGAAAGAAAGACCCTTAATCCAAAAATCTATGTGGCCTATTTGAACTCAAATTGAATAATTAAAAACTGCTGTTTTCTTTCAATTTTGGCGGGAGGTCTGTCTGGCATGTTGTGTCGGTCCGTCATCAAATGGCGAGCGATCTGTCACCTGTCGCCCCTCGCTCGACGCCGTTAATCGTTCATGTTTCAGGAGATAATAAAATTAGCAGTGCAATAGTTAAATCGGCGGTGCGCGATCGATGTGGACGTTCGACGATGCGTCGAGACTAGGTTCGGATATGGATAGGCGAGCGTGCCCGAGCAGCCCAAGTTACGGAGTCGGTTTCGACGCGTGTGATCCGCTAGGGTCTGTGTTGGAGTGGTCGCGAGGGCCGGCGCGGATCCTGCGCCGTCGCTGTCGCAGCGAGGGAGTCGACCGTTCGCCGTACGACGATGCGAGGGAGCCTCGCTCGGCAGACGGCTTCCGAGAGCGTCCGCGCCCGCACGCGCAGCCCTACAAGAGCCACTTCACGATAAACAGCGCCGAGTGCCAGCCGCGCTTCCGCCACGAGTGCTCGCTGCCCGCCGCCGAGAACGGAGACTACGTCATGTCTCACGACCACAACTCATACCAAGGGTTAGCCTTTTCATTCATTACCCCATGTTAAAGGTTTTCCTCCTAGCGAGCACTTCATTTCTGAATGTATTTGAGTCTTGAACTACAAGGATTCAGTCAGATGACCTTGCTCCTAAGGCTATGATTAAATTACCAAGCACAAGGTAAATTTTATGTAGATAAGATCCCATTACATTTTCTTTGTTTTGAAGTTTTTATTATTTTCATCAGATTCCAGCCAGGAAGATCAAAATTGTACAGAACAAGCCCCACCAGGCCTCTACTAGTAACCACACTGTCAAACACAAAAGTTGATGAAAGCCGATTGCCGAAAGTAGAAGAACTTCTAGAAAAAGTTGATCATGAAATGATGGAAGTACCAGTAACAAAGCAGCCATTGAAATCAATACTCAATAACACCATACCAAAGTCTCCTCCTCCGGGAATATTGAAGAAACCTAAGAATAAGATGTATCATGACTCCAAAGCCAGTATGGAAGGGCGCCGCAGGCAGAGAGCTTCTAGCGAGTCTGATAATTTCTATTGCAATTTCCATCTTGGATCTCCTATACCTGGATATGATACGTAAGTAGCTTTTCCAGATGTTTCTTTAGTCCCATTCCATTATATTTATATAATATAAATAAATAATAAAAATAAAAATTAAGTTTGAAATTAAAATTCTGTGTAGTTACAAAGAAATTGAATTAACCCAAAAACTAGGTTCACTGTAGTTATGCGATGGCAACATTTATTTTATTTTGAACAACAAATACCTAATCAGATAAAAATACCAGTAATTTCATGCTGTCTATCATTGTTTACTAAGTATGTGCGAATTTGTAGGTTAGCTCACATGCTGAGGCTATTCACACATGTCTTTCTTTGCTATAAAAATATACGTTATGAAATTAAATTAATGATAATTTTTGTCTGAGTGTCTAATCAGGATGGCTCGGTGCTGTCAAAGCTAAATTTCAAGTGAATTTTAGAATTATCTTGTAAAATCATTTAGTGCTTTAAATGATAAATTATAAGTGATTGTGAGTGGTTTGAGTGACAATAATGTAATCAGAATTTAGTTACAATGCCTATCAAAGAATGGTAATTTTATAATATTTCATAATTACTTGCTATTATTTTATTTACCACATTTTATTTTATTTTACACATAAATTCAAGTTGCATGTAGTCCAATTACTTGATATATTAACACCTGTTCTGCTAACCAATTTTATTTGAATTTACCAATATACCAGGCATTTGGTGTTTTTTAAATCTCATCAATTTATTGCTAAATTTAATTTGATAATTGGATTTGGACTTACTTAGTTTAATCTGAACTTGACCTCATTTTGTAGTTCGCGTCCTAATTAAACATTTTGTTTATCGTAATTACTTAAAAAAAACCATCAGGAATTACAAGAAAATGAGCCAAGTTTAGACCAAGTCTAACTAAAAAATTGTCCCTAGAAAAACTATCTTTAACTACTCGTTAAATACTCGTACATAGAACGCTTTTTTGTGGTAACAGTTTTGTTTTGACACGTGCCAACATGGGGTTCAACCAAGGTTTAACGTTTATGTAATAAGCAGCTCAGGGTTTTACATCAAAAATGATTACCCCTGAGTCCTCTAAAGGCTATAATTTGTTCCAGCCGGCTCTCCTACCTGTCAAACAACACAAAGCGTGCAAAAGACAACTCAAGCACCGGCTACTCTTATGGCTCTGCTATTGCCAGTCTCAGCAACACTCGCTGTAAGAGCCCACCTTATAAGCCCCGTTGTGCCTGTAAAGAAGCAGACGATACAATGCATGTGTTGAGGACAACCGCTATCAATAATGACACTACGGATGAACTTGATGTTGTGAGTATCTCTTTTACTATTCATAATAATAAATAAATAAATAATGCTGGACTTTCCACACAGCATCATCTATCCCCAATGTAAGCAGAGTTTGTGGTATGGGTACTAGATAACTGATATACTACTTGTATACTTTTTGTTTGTAAATACATACATATTATACATAGAAACACTCAATAATAATAAGTTTATTAAGATAAGGATACACATGCCTGTGGCTGGCATGCAAGCTACTGTTGCGCGTGCGCTTTACAGCCCCCCGCGTCCCCTCCTCTTTTTACATGCCAGTTAGTGTATACCATCAATATGAGGTGTATATGTATACACATGACAGTAGCTGGCACATGCAAGGAGCTGGCATACAAGTGTGCCAGCCAGCTACAGGCATTTGTTTCCTTACCTACTCTTGCACGCAAATTAAAAATACTGAATGGATTTGGATTAAATTTGGCACAGACAGACAGGTTATCTTGTCTAGAAATAGCACATGGGCTTTAACCCGGAAACGTATAGGCTTTATCCCGGAAACTTAAAGTATGCCCTCCCGAGGTATCGCGGGTAACACCGCGGAGCGCTCAGCTGATCTGAAAGAGGCAAAAAAAATTTCCGAAGCCTTGACAAATTGACTAGCGATATGTATGAATAATAGCTTTAATAAAAATTTCTTGAAAGCTGGCTTTATTTCAGCTCGGTCAACCTAATTCTGTATGCTATAAATCATCATTAAGATGGCGTATTCTGGCGTTAGCTAATTTGTTTTCGATTATATCAAGTTACGTAAAAAATTACGTCTCAAAAACTAATATGTAAACATGAAAGTTTAGTACAAAATTAAGGCATTACTTTCAATACAAAATTGCACCACTATTTAAAGTGCCATCTGACATTATAAAGTTGAAGAAAATTGCGATATTTAATGTCAATGTTGCGTGATAACAAAAATAGGACTAAATTACGAAAGCAACTTCCTAGAATAGAAGGAAAATTTTAAAATAGCATTTCTACAGCAATTTGTAGGCAGTGCGACATTTTTATCTGCATTGGAAATTACTATGCTCTGAGTTACAATACCTAAGAAGATGAGTGTTAATTCGTAAATAGTGTTTGGACTAACCAGCAATGCGTCAAATCCATAGTTATAATACTTTTACAGGCTACATAATCGTGATGCTATTATTATTTATGTTATTCATACTAAAATTAAGATGTTTTCGCCATTGAGTGGGCATCCGCGCGAATCAAAATGAAAACGGGATGGTGTATCTAGTATTCTCTTCTCATGTATTATGAGTAACAAGTTCTTTGAAAATACTGTTTAGTTCACGTGTTTATCTAGTATTTTTTGTCAAACCATAGACTAATACTTGGTCTTGAAAATTTGCTTGATCTCATAATAAATGTATGATTTGTGAAACTATGACATAAATAATAGATTTCTGAATAAATATAAGAAGATTAGATTATTATAAATGATTGATGATAAGACAAACAAATTACGCGTTCCAGCTGGATGTGCCTTTGACTAGTCCCTATATTGTAAAAAGGATCCGATTTCTATGAAATGAACGAAACAGTTCTTGAAAAACTAAAACCAAACTACCAGCCCTGTCACTATTATATATTTAATCGATTACAAATCGATTAATACCTCCCCCATCGGAATCGGATAAATAGGTAGTTATTGCGCTACGGGCTAGAACATAGTGAAGATAAAACATGAGTGCTAAAAACCTTTGCCATAATCGGAGAAACGCGAAATTTTCAGTGTAAAAGTCAAATCAAAGACTAATTTTGAAATGTATTATACATCACATTCATTTACATTCATGAATGAACTAAAATTGTTTGTTTTATAGCATTTAGATCGGCTGACGCCATGTTTACGCGCATATCAAAACCGATATCAAAGACAGTTGTAAAATGGTTATTATTCACGTTATTTTACGATACAGATAGCTTTCGCTAGGAAACAATTTTGTATATTAATTGGGCTATTATCAATATTATCTGTTTCGAACAAAAATATCGACATCTATTACAATTTTATAAACAACACTAGGAGCATCTCTAACACTATGCGAAATGCTGAAGGATTTGGGACGGTTTAAATGAAATAATCTTACCCAACACCTAAATAATGCGGCCTTACCCACAGAAAAATGCTCAATACGAATTGACTAAGCCACGATTTCTTCACGATGTTATCTTTTCCAAATTTAATCCAATCAGTTGAGCCGTAGCGTGATTAGACCACAAACATACGGCAGAATATATAGCTTTTTTAATATTATAAGTAAATGTATATACAGGGGCCTTACTCTCGTGTGATAACTCCGCTATTACGGCTAAATATTTGGACGTTTCCTACCTACTGCGAGACATATAGGTCGATAAGATCAACCTATGAACACGGTTCGAATCTAGGAGAATTCTGAACCAAAAAATTCTTGAGCTTAAAAATTGCATCTTCGGGCGCGTCGTTGGCCCAAACATTCGGATGTTATACACGAGAGTAAGGTTGTCTGCACGAGTGAAACCGAGTGAGCTATACTATAATAGATCAGTCTATATAGCAACTGAATTTTTCGCTACATATTGTGTTTTCTCATTTCGGTCCGGCGAGTCGCGTTTCTCGGCCGTCCTCGAAGACACTGTTTACACTTAGACTCGGCGCTTAGCGGAAGTTTTTTAAAGTATTTTGAGAATTTTGTGACGATGTTTTTATGGCGTGACGCAATGTTATGCATGATGTGCTCAAGAATTTAATCTTCTAATCCAAATATTTTGTGATAATAGGTTGTGGTTTTCGTGAAATTTACAATTATTTGAGGTGATCGTGCATACAAAATGCGTCTTATAAAAAAGTTTGTGCGGAATCTTTGCAAATCTGTGAGTACTCTATTTATGGATTCAGTCCTAAACAAATCATTAACATGAATCGCGTTATGGCTCGTTATTCATATTTATTCATGACCTCTTCTGACCTATATTGTGCACCCTTGGCAAGTTTTGCCACAAAATGAGTTGTATGTAACTGTACGATGTTCGCGCTTTGATAAATCAATTGACACTTATCTTAAAGTTGGAACAGTTACATATAAGTAATTTAATTGTAATTGTTTTTGCTAGTTTCTGTCGGTTGATGTTGAGATTTTATTCCAATTAGGCTTAGTATTGGATAATGTCAATATAATTTTTTGTTATAAGGATGATAGTTCTATCTAATCACAATTATCTGAAATGTAAATTCTACGCAGCCTTGGTAAATACTTAATAATCAAAAAAATTAAGGCAACAAATTAGCCTATTATCTTGAAGTGTAGAATTTTTATTATTACTGGTTCCATCTTACAGAAACTCGTCATAATTGCTTGTATAATTCTGTACGAGTATTTGATTGTCGCATCGGAACGGCGATTTGGCATAGTTCCATAGATCTAGATGAAAATGTCAATACTGTATTATCGAGCAATCATTGTTACGTGTGCCACTGATCTGTTCAGTAATCTAATTAATAAACTTGTTACTAGAAAAAAAATTGCGCGAATTCGGTACATGTCAATCAAAGTGATTCAGTGTCAGTGAATGCATTTTTGAAAGTTGTAGTGTCTGCTTCAGTAGACAGTGTCCCTTAAAGAAATTTGACCCGAGGTGGCTGGCCTTGACATGTTTGTGTTATTTAAGATGGCACTCGTGCCGCGTTCAAGGTGCGAGAAATCACAATAGAAATGCTTTTAAAACGACGTACTTCAGCGATGGGTACCCGAGATAGCGCCACTCCGCCCGGTAAACACCTATTGTAATTACTTGACCTATATTCTAAAATCGTGTTCTGATTCATAAAATCTGTTTATTTTTAAACTTACCGGAATGCACGTGCTGTTCTCCTGACATTCGAACCGTCATAATAGAATTAGAGGTATTTTCAAACGCAGTTTGCGCGATTTTCCGTAGGTGTGACTTGGTGACCACGTTTTTCCATACCACGTTTTCAAATATCTACCATATGTTTGAAACTACAACACGCTTTTTGATCACTCCTATTTTTCAAGTTCAGTAAGATAGTGCGCAAATTGAATTAATTGGCATTGAATATTTATTGAGTGAACTCTATCGTCAATACATATCAATCTATTTTGATGAGTTGTTGTTGCTGAAACTAAATTCAGCGAAATAACACCCGATTAAAAAAGTTTCTGGAATCTTATGTAATTTTTACCGTAGATATAAAATGTAACCTGCGTATATTTATAACACAACTTTCTTGAAATGAATGGTTTTATGTACTTGTGCCCAATAATACAAGCTGAAGCATACATGGCTTACTTAGTTTTATTTAACTATTATATTAACAGTTATGATTACCGTAACTGATCCATATCTAAACATATCAAGACGTAGCGCCTGGGAAATATAGTGTAGGCTGAAGGAAAACAACGAAGAACCGTTTCGTTTAATACTTATTTTGCCCACAGCCTCGCCAAGACACGCCCACGCCCACTTGCCCAGCGGTGAGCCCAGCACTACCTGTCAGCTCCGTGACAGCTGTACTCCCTAAGAAAACTGTCAAAGCGACAAAGAAGAAAGCGAAGCCCAAAGTGAAAGTCAGCAAGATGAAGTCCACCAGCAAAATTGAGTGTAACATCGTCGATGAGGGTGAAGAGTGAGTTTTTTTATATTACTCGTTATATCAAAGTCTCTATGTATTTGTTCAATAGAACCGCTGCTGGTATCATAAAGAGCCGATAAGCCTTCACGTAGGCCTACAACCTCAGCTAAGAGTTACATACAAACTTACTATTAGTTTTTACTAAGTTTTACTAAGTTTCAACTTTCAGTATAACAAGTTTAATGTCTTAAAATGACGCAAACAATTGATATTCAAATTGATATGTTCATTCAACTCTAAAATCAGGGTCAAGTGTAACATGGCTATACACACACAATATACAATCGATTGACATGACATGTGTTACAGTTGACGTGTGTGTAATCCGTTTAACGTGAGCAGTTTTATTTGTAGTTGAAGGTTGCGATCTGATGTGAGGTACCTAGATGTTTTTTTCCATTGAAACTTACACTAGAATTATCTCTAGAAAGTTCTAAGATTTTAGCGGATTGTCTATAACGCCTCTTAATATTGTGGTATAGGCATTATTCAATTGAATAACCCCTTAGTCCTTATCAGTTGAATTTTCAGTGTCGTGGGTATCAGACCAGCCTGCTACCCTATCCCCACGGTAGGATAGTATAAAATGTCACTAGAGTTTAGGCAAAATCATCTTTTCTACAACGTGATAAAACACAAAATGATCTACACTCAAAATCCTTCTACACAAAATTGTATCTTTGAGAAAGCGTCACTAATATTTTGCGAGAATCCGACAGCACGGGAATGAGAGTAGATCAGCTTGAAAACGGCCAATTTAGCCACCCAGCTTACAATACCTTATCCCTTCCAGTGCGCACAGCCGGTCACCGTCCCCCGACACGCTGACCGATCCATGGCAAATGGAGATGGATGGGTTCGTTATCCCAGTTGTAGCGGATCTGACAGAAAAGCCGCCTAAAGAAGACCTTGAGCGACATTCCGTTGCGAAACTCAGCAGTAAGCTGAACGGGACCGCTGTTACTGTACCGAAGAAGCCCTCGAAAGGTACCGTTTTTATTCAAAACTAGCCTTAAATACCCTTATTCCCTATTTAGTTGTATCCTGACGGTCGGTACTACGATCAAGTCCGTAGCTGTCGCCATGAAATCCACGAGTGCATTAAGAAAAGCACTGATGATTTTCATGACGATTACACCAGAACTGACCGTCGGGAAAGCATTAACAGTTGAAAAAGGTTGATACGCGGGATATTATCACGTCAACTTGATTGACCAATCACAAAGCTCGAGACGGAGAAATCAAATTGAAATCTCCGTTCGAGCATTGTGATTGGTCAATTCAAATGTCTTGTGTCAAATAAACCCACGCACATTCGATACTGTGAAAACTCAGTTTCACAATATATTCAAGTTTCCTGCAGTGGTAAAACAATTTAACTATTTACAGAAAAATTAACCAAGGATCAGCTATTCTTGACAGCTTTGCATACAACGAACCCGTTCAAACAGCTGCCGACACGCAAAGGTTTAAACTTTAACCTAATTTATTCTACCGCTCATTTTAATGTTTATTCGGTCTTTACCTATCCCATAAATTGTGTTTCGATTCGTATCTGAATAGTTCGAATATAAAATTCTTGAAAATTGCATAGTTATTTTCGGAATTACAGTTTAGCATTCTTTATGCTGAATACAAATCGAACAAGGAATTGCAATCGAATTATATTAAGCTTGCTTCTAACTAATTTAGTAAGGAATAGGTCTGTCTGTTTATACTCAGGCCATAAGATACTAGTGTCCTGACTGTGCCCGATGTCATATACAGCTTAAAATCTGTGACCCGCGATTTTACCTTCAGTCGCTCGGGAATTCTCCGTTTAAAGTTTTCCGGTATAAATAGGCTATGCGTTACTCCAGGGTTTAACTTACTTTCATAACAAATTTCATCCAAATTCGCTCAGCTGTTTTAGTGTGAAGGAGTAACAAACATTTTAAACTTCAAATTATGAAACAAAATTGGAGTGTTATGTGATTGTCATTTAAAATGTAAATCCATCATCATCCATATAATTAGAAATATTAATTTATCTGCTAGTTTTCACTCGTTAAGTTCTTTGAATCTTCAATCACATTTTAAAGTCGACTGTACTTCCGGGATTAAACCTTTTTATTTTATTACACTGATAATGCAGCCTTGTCATAATGTTTACACTTATTTGCATCGAAATCAGCCGATAACTTTCTGAATCGCACGAAATGGCAGTAACTATTCAGATACGAAATGTTTAGTTTGATGTTAGTCGGCACGCGAGACGATTTGTTTGTAAACATTTTCATATTTTGATCTTTATGGACTCGTTATGTTTGGTATATTAGATATGTTGTTAGAAATTTTACTATAACTCATATAGATGCTTGTAATCTGTCACGTATGAAATGCTAAAAGAGCATTTACACGGAAGAGTTTCAACCGATACAATATCGCTTAGTAAAACGAGCCAAAAAATAATTCGTGTGCTCTTCTCTGATAATTCTAAATCATCATTCCCTTGCCCTTATCCCACGCTAAGTGGGGTCGGCACAACATGTATTTTTCCACTGATAAGTCTAAATGTTCTTTTAAAAAACATTTACACAATTATTTAATTTTTGGTTCGTTTTACCGCGTCCTGAGGATTCAGTGTCGTGACGTGATCCTGTTTCGTTTATTACATGAAATTAAATAAATTGGAAATGTAGCATTGCTGTAATTGGAGATTGGAGTGTATTTAACTAATTGGTTAGTCTGCCAAAAGTATTTAAAATTATCTACGGTGTAGTATAGTGGTTTCCGAGTTTGTATAGTAGTTTTGTCTATTTAAATTGGTGTTATATTTCTCAATCTAGTTAAATTTAGATATTTGTCCCGGGTCTGGGCGTTTCTATGTATAATATGTATGTATTTACAAACAAAAAGTATATAAGTAGTTCATCAGTCATTCTAGTCCCCAAACACAAGCTCTGCTTACTTTGGGGCTAGATGATGCTGTGTGAAAAAGTCCAGCATTATTTATTTAGTTAAATCAAATGTTTCCTAAATATTTATTTCTATAGCAATTCAAATTTATTTTGTTAATTTATTTGTTTTAGAAAACCAATTAATAAAAGATAATAATCATACTCTGAAACTAAATCAAACAGACAGAATATTAATTGTGATCTTCATAATTTTTTTTTTTTTTAAATATATCATATTCTATAGTTCTGTAAAACACACAAGCACATACTCAAACGACATCTCCCGCTCAACATATATCAAACAACAGAAAAATATCTCTTTCAGAATCCCCACTCAGCATACCAGAGTCAGTTTCGAGCTGCCTCCGTCCCTCCCTCTTCCCCCGCGTCCCCCCCTATCTAAAGTTCGTTGCACACGACGAAACATCCCCCGCGAAGATACCAGCGCCGATACAGAAGCATTTGAAGTGGAAACTGACGACAATAACTCCGATTGTCGTACAGAAGACGCTGACAAACTCTGGGTTTAGATTAGTGAAGAGCGAATGTGATACGGCTGAATGTCCGCAAGAAGGTTTGTATGGTTTGTGGCATTTATTTTGAATCATAACGGTCGCGGTCTTACTACAAAAAAGTTAAACATCTGTTGAACACAGTTCAAAAACTGTTACAGCTAAAGCGTTTGTTTAGCACGTGTTTAGCTGTTTTGTCAGTGTTTAGCTAAACACGTATTAACCAGTGTTTAAACTATTTTTTGTATTGTATATGTATTGTACGACTGTAAAAGTCTAGAAGTCTAGAGACTTATATCAAATTTTCCTTCCTCTATCTACTAATTTTCATGAAAGTGACAATGAGGGAAACTTTTTAGATCACTAGACAAATAATGATTTATCTGTAGTTACTATATTTCTTGATTGCAATCTTTCTTTGAATTAAAATGAAATAACATTTTTAAAAGATATATCTACCAGTAATAACTTCAGACATTTTATACCACAAGACCGTATTATTTTATAATTTACTAGCTCTACCTTGATTGAGTGTTTAGCGACACTACACAAAGAATGAATCTATAAATATTTTACAGAAACAGTGGAATGGATCGGCATATGGGGCAAGCACATGAAGTCACTAATGTTTCGTGCCATAAAAGACGGACAGAAAATGAACCATTTCCCGGGGACATTCCAAATCGGTCGCAAAGACCGACTTTGGCGTAATCTACAGAAACTGGCCGGGAAATATGGAGTGGATGAATTTGGAATTATGCCGAAGACCTACGTCCTTCCTCATGATTTAAAGTTGTTGAAACATGACTGGCAGAAGTACGCTGCTAATAATGAAAAGTGGATTATAAAACCGGTAAGTTGATTTTAGTGAGCATACTTTATCCACATATAATATTACTAGCTGGTACCCGCGACTTCGTCCGCAAAATAACATACCTACTTGAAAACCTTTAGATAGAACTGAAAACTGAAAGACTCTTCTGAAACTTTTAAAAATGCAATGATAGCGCTATCTCGACCTCAGCCATAGTATAGCAACGCCATCTAGTTGCCTTTAACTGGAACTTCACTTCAAGTCTACATACAAAATTTCAACCTTTATTTCACGCCCTCCATGATTATTTTTGAATAAAAAAGTAGCCTATGTCCGTCCCTGGGACATAATCTTTATCCATGTCATATTTCAGCATAATCTGTTCAGTGGTTTAGGCGTGAAAAGGTAACAGACAGACAGACATTTTACTACATACTAGATGGCGCCACAGAAAAAATTAGATCGCGCTATCGCATCGTTGCATATAAACTCGCTGATCTTCTAATTTTCAGCCCTATGATATTAGTATGTATAAGTTTTAATGAAAAAAGAACTCGCGTCTCTTGCATCTCCGTTGGTCTCCCGTCTCCGTCCATTACTTATACAAAAAATAAATAACGTTGAATAAACCTGGTATTTATTTTTTAGCTGACTTCAAAACAATAAGAGGTCTTTCAAACCGATTTTCACAATTATTTTTGTATTATACCAAACAAACTACTCGGTACTCCGAGATGGTTCCATGTATTTTTTTCGAATCCTAAGAGATTGACACTTCCCGTAAAACTTAACCATCGCTTGCAATTTTTTACGTTTTCTAGCATTAAAGTCGCTTTTCGTTTTGATATTTAAAGGGTTATTTTTATTAACTTGTTACAGCCTGCATCAGCACGTGGCACCGGCATCAAAGTTGTATCACGATGGACACAAATCCCCAAGAAACGGCCCGTGGTCGTCCAGAGATATGTCTCCAAGCCTTACCTCATCAATGGCAACAAGTTCGATATGAGATTGTATGTGCTGGTCACATCAGTACATCCGCTCCGGATATATCTGTATAAGGATGGACTAGCCAGGTTTGCCTCAGGTTAGTTAAGCCTAAATTGTCCTATTCATCATCATTGGCAGCTTAAATAATAGCCCACTGCTGGAAATAAGCCTCCTCCCTCAAACGTCAATGGGTTATGAATAATATGACTAATAAATAAGCTTATTATTCTACTAAACGGACTTGCTCTAAACGGTGAAGGAAAACATCGTGAGGAAACCAGTTAGTGTTCTTATAGGCGGCGATGGGCTTGCAACCTGTCACGTATGGAATACTAACTTCTGCAAGATGTGGGCATGTATCAAATAATATGTAAGTATTTGGACATGCCTCTGACTACCCCCCTTAGACATCTTCAAAGGCTCTGGAATAAGTAACAAAAAGATCTGAGAGAATGTCTGTGTGTTTGTGTTGTGTGTTAGTAGAATACATCTACTAATATTATAAATGCGAAAGTTTATTTGGATGAATGGATGAAAGTTGCTCTTTCTCGCAAATCTACTGAGTGGATTTGAATTAATTTTAGGCACAGAGATTATTAGCTTTTTATCACGCAAAAGTGATATCCTGGAGAGACCGCGGGTATCTTTATTGAAGAGCACATTTTAACTATAGGCTAGGTTTCGGTAGTGTCCTACATTTGTCGGTTATCGTGGCGGTATCTACACTAACACATACTTTCTCTGAGGTACCACCAGATTTTGAAATAATTTAAGTTATTGTTTATTTCAGTGAAATACAACGACGATCTGACGTCACTGAACGACAGGTACATGCATCTCACCAACTACTCCATCAACCGCCTATCCAAGAACTACACTCCGAACGAAGACTTCGCTTCCTGTGAAGGACACAAATGGTACGCCTACGAAAATGTCTCTTGCAATGTTTGTTTGTCCCGAATTTTGTTACACCTATGAGTCTTTGGTCAATTTCGAAATTGAAACCGCTATCCTATTCCTGAATAAAAAAAAATTGAAAAATTTGAATTTGAAATATCATATCGCTATAAAAATGAACGCGAATAACCCTCCTGCTGTTTTAAACAAGAGAGTTAATAGGCACCTTCTGGGTAGGCTCGCTCCATCGTAGACTTCATTCTTGCCTGTGTAAGTCAAGAGTCTACCCATCATAAAAAAAAGACGTGTGGCACTTGGAGACTGCCGCGGTTAAGCTATTGCATAGCATTTTTTATCAACTTATGCAATTATAATTATTTATTTATGCAGTATTTTTTCCTTTGTTTTTTTTCTAAATTTAAAACTCTAAGCAGGCATGAGTCACCAGATTGCGGGGCGAAGAGGGGGATTACGCATGCGCAGTAACGCCGATACAACCAATGCCACCTAGAGGCGAGTTGCTGAACTAAAGAGACAAGCGTGATATTTCAAAAAGTCATTAAAAGTTCTGCTATTCATCGATAGATGGCAAAATTAAAAAGTATCACCGCTGTGCCGGTCGGAGTGGGGGGTGTTAGGTTTTATTTTCGTTACGGAATTTCTGGATTCAGTCTCCACGCTCAAGGCCCGCGATAGAAGCTATGCAATAGCTTAGAAAAAAAGTGGCAAATAAATAAATGTCTGTCTAATTTCAGGACATTACAAACCCTATTCCAATACCTGAAATCTGAGAAGTGTGTCGACGTAGACACGTTATGGGACTCCATGAAAGACCTGGTGGTGAAGACTATCATATCGGGTGAAGCTAGCATCAGCTCCCTGACGAAGGCTAATATAACGTCGCGTTATAACTGCTATGAGCTGTTTGGGATTGATGTGTTGTTGGATGAAGATCTTAAGCCTTGGTTATTGGAGGTAATTTTTAACAGACTTCAAAAAAAGGAGGAGGTTATATGTTCGGTTGTATGTATTTTTTTTTAATAACTGGAGGTGCAATATATGTCGTAAATAGAAATTAATAGTTCTGGACATTTTACACAGCGTCATCTAACTTCAAAGTAAAAGTTAAAAGTTCGTGTTTTGGCATGCATGACTGATGACATACAACTTACACAATTTTTCTTTGTAAAACATACATTTATACAATGACTGTGACAAAGGCTCAAGAAGTGTAATTTTGGGAATCAAACTCACTATTTTTTGTGTCGCAGGCCAATGCGCCATCAAGGTCGTCAAACTTATTTTATGTTTGTCAAAACAATATAATCTCGATGTAGTTCTGATATGTTCTTTCTTTAAAAGTACAAAATCTCCTAAAAGAGCAAAAATAGATGGTATTAAAGATGATAACAAGACATCTTTTAAAATGTCCTGCATTATTTATTTATTATCTTACCACCATACAGATATTTTCAAGAACCAATGTCTATTCCAGGTGAACATATCTCCGAGCCTCCATAGCGCATCGCCGCTAGACAAGCACGTGAAAGGCCCGCTCGTGTCTACCGTGCTCAACATCGCGCAGTTTCAAGTACCCATCAAGACCAACCTTGAAATGCTTGCGAAAGAAAAACCTAATAAATTGGTTAGCTTTATATCTATTTGATGCTATCTATCTGAAATTTTAGTCATTGGACTAGGAACAATTTTTAGAGTTCTGTCTGTACCCATTTTAAAGGGTAAAACGGGACCCTATAACTAAGACTTCGCTGTCTGTCTGTCCGTCTGTCACCAGGCTGTATTTCATGAACCGTGATAGTTGACAATTGAAATATTCTCAAATGATGTATTTCTGTTGCTGCTATAACAAAAAATACTAAAAAACAGAAAAAAACTATAAATAAATAATGCTGGACATTTCACACAGCTTCATCTAGCCCCAGACTATGCAAAAGCTTGTACTATGGGAACCAAATAACTGATATACTACTTATATACTTTTTGTTTGTAAATACATACATATTATACACAGACCCGAGATAAATATTTGCAGATATTTAAAAAACATTTATCCCGCGGCGGGGATCGAACTTGCAACCTTCTGCGTCCCAAGCTCCACCCACTGCGCCACAGAGGTCGTAATTACAAATCAATCTTTGTTTTAGGCTGGACTGCCGTATGATAGCAGATTGTATACAGTGTATCTGTCAAAGGAAGAAAGGGATAAGCATATTATTTATACGAATATGGAAGAAAGAGATATGGTGAGATGAGACTTTTTTTTTTATACTTTCCCTAAGTTTACAAATCAATGGCAACAGATTTTTTGCTGTCATTAAAGTATCTAAGTAAGCTGTCATTTGTACCATAAGATGCGGTAAGGACGTGGGTTAAAAACTGGTCGTGTACCAATAAGTTCTGTCCAAAAATGTATGTGCACTTTGCCAGTACTCTCAAACGTCGTCTCGTGGATCATAAAAGAGCACTTAACTACACCAAACTAGTTCACAAGAACTGACACACGACAAGAATGGCAAAAATGAACGTATAACTTATGTAGCTTCAAATTGTTAGAAGGATTAGGGGAGTGTCCCTTATTCTTTCGAGTCGATGTATCAGCAGAATTCAGAGCCATTTAGAATTTAGATGATTATATATATATACAGGGTGTAAAAAGACTGCTACCGAAAACTGAGGGGTTTCAATCAGACCATGATTCTGAACATATTTAGCGAAAAAAAAAACGCAAAAAAAATTTGACTTAGCTATGCCATTTTATTTTATTTTCTATTTATTTACTACTTGTACAACATAATAAGGCCATACCTACCTAATAATTGCATTTATAAAAGAAAAAAACGATTAAAACTCAAAATCCAGCAATCTACGTATGAAAACGCGCCCAGTACATACGCAAACAGTAATCTTCAGACGCTGTTTTCTCCGGATATAATGATTTTTAAGGAAAATCCTTTTGGATTTGGTTGTGTGTTGGGATGCTGTACCTACCCCTTTCGGCTTCGGTAGACGTCTTTTTACACCCTGTATATAATGGCTACATCCACAGCGTTTCTCGAGCATAAAGCCGCTCAAAGTGCAGGTGTTGGGACATAATGGACACACGAACGCGTGTGATATAGACTTCAACTGGGAATTGTGAACCCTGAATTGTGGATTGTGTCTAAAAGTAATAAAAATAACTGTAAATTCCAGTACCTCCGAGATATCCTCTCGACCCTGACTCCCGATGACGTCAGACATCTGCTGCAAGCAGAAGACGAGTTCACGCAAGCCGGTGATATGGAGCGGGTGTTTCCCGACGCCGCCTCACACAAATATCTACCTTATCTCACTGGACCGAGGTATTATAACCGCCTGTTCGATGCCTGGGAGACGCGGTATGGACATAACCGAGCTGGTGGTAAGTTTTGAACTTCATATTATGAAATACTCCTAGTAAAACGTGAAACTTTGTCATCAGAGTTGTCCACTAATTCGAACTTACTTTAGTAAAAAAAACAGGATCACTTTACTGTATCCCTACGGTAGATATTCTCTGAGGTCCAAATTATTCAAGACCAGCTACTGCATGCGGCTTCGCCCGCTGGTATCAACATTTTGAATAGCCTGTATGCTATTCCAGATCACTATCTACGCCTATTCCAAGTTTCATCCAACTCGGTTCACTGGCTTAGGCGTGATTGAAACACAAACATACAAACATCCAAACATCTAAACAACTTTCAGCTTTATTATATTAGAGGGATCTTTTGAATATGTTTAAGGGGGTTGACAAAGACACGGCCTGATAAATATTTGGGAGTCTGTAGCAATATTGTCAATAATGATAGTGCACCGGGAAGATGAGACCAGAGTGGTTAGAGTCCGGAATCGGTTTTCATGTATGAAGATATTTGTTCTGGGCACACTTCATTTGGATGCATCGATTTGATGAAACGTCGCAAAGTTGCGTTTCTTTGAATAAACGCATCTTTAATATTGTAGTTTCTGCTTGTTTCTGATACGTACGAAACCGAATCCTGCAGGTTCATAATATATGTAACTGTTGATATTTTTATTTATCTGCGTTATTAGAAACCTTTCTATCTCCATAAAAAACTGTTTCTAACATAATCTCTACGAAATTCCAGGCATCGAGTTACTCCGCAACCTCTGCGACATCGGCTACCACCTGGAAGTGCCTCCGGTCCCACTAAAGGTAACTGTCGACTCCAGCGCGTTCAGTCTCCATTGGCACGCCTTGCTCGCTTGCCTATCCTTTGTGCTCACACTGTTTCATCTCTGGTGATGGTGCAATCTTTACCGGCTTTCTATACACGTACAGTCACAGAAATGTACGGCGAAATGCCAAAGTCTAATATTAAATCCGGCTATTTTAGCTTTTCAATTTGAATCGGCGAAATGCTGTAAAAAGCATTTAGTATGACCGCTGAGGTCATAAAAGTCTTAAACTAGGTTGTGACTTATGTTCCTTCGCAACCAATGTATGAGAAATTAACACGGTTAGTGGCCTAGTTTTCTTTTAGGTGATCCATCTTAAACTGTCAAGCTCCAGGTGGAAGCCAGTCAAATGCCAATTGTAATCCAAATGTGAATGGGTAATTTTTGAGATGAATTAAATAAATCTGATTGTATTGGGCTACGATTGTCACCCAATGGGTGGTACCTGAAGTCGGGGCACCTTCATTACGGACTGGTGCGAAGCCAGAAGTGAGCAAAAGTCGTGAAAAATAATGGGGGAGGCCTTTGCCCAGCAGTGGGACAGTGTAGGTTAAAAAAAAATAGTTGTATTGTATGAAAGATGTAAAGGTGATATGCCGATTTATAGACAATAATTTTTTGGATTGATATATTTTTATACTCGGATAAATATTTAGATTACCCAATCCACCCACAAACCGGTAAAGATTGCTTTCAAGATATATAAATATACCTCTATTATTGTTTATATTCCTCTTATGTATCTATTTATATGTATAAGTATTTTCATATAATTTATTTACACTAATACTTAGGATAAGTATACAAACTGCCATGTATTTTATGTTAATAATGAACGAAATACATCAAGCTTAGGAAAGAAGTTGATGTCGTACGACGATTTCATAAGGGATGAAGTAAATGTATCCTTCGGAGATTTAGGATAGAATGAAATGATGTTGTCAATTTCAGGCCAGTTCCGGAATAAGCGTGGTGAGAACCGTTTTCCGTTATTCCAGCATGACTCTTAGTAATTTCAAACATTCTGTCTTCAGGATATTCAAACATTCTCATTGAATGAACTGCCTACATTCACATCTATGAAATCTTCATAAATTTTGAAATCTCGCAGTATTATTTCGAAAATATCTAATTATTTTGCAGATAGAGAAAGTTTAAAGAGATCAATTTCTTTTCAGTACACAGAGGTGTCGATTCCAAAATATATGTTCATGTTGGTTAGTGCTTGATTTATTATATAACTTTATCCACTAGCTTGATCATCGACGTGACGGACATACATTTATTAAAATATGCGATTGATTCATCAGGGCAAGGTGACTAGCGCTCTCAGGAGAGCGTATTTGGGTTGTAAGAACGTGGCGTACAGTAAGTTTGTAGTGAGGAAGAACAGGAGAATTAGATTTGCTACGGTACAACGGACCCGATAGACGTAACCTTGTGAAGATGTCATTGTAGAATAGAGAACGTTATAGACAGTTGGAGCTAGGCTATGTGTTATGCAAGTTATAGCTAGAGGGACATATCCCACGGATGTTATCAAATGTTACTAATATCAGTGTAAATATCTCAACGATGGTGATTATGTATAACAAATTGATATAGATTGTTTATGATGTAATATAGACGTCAAATGAAATCGCATGAGTCCAATGAAATCCATAGAAACATATTTTATAAATCACTGCCGTAAACATACAGGGTAGTACTGATAAATTGACAACTGAAGTAGATTTTATTGAATATTGTAGACGTTTTTACAATGTTATGTAATTTGCTACTATGTGTATACTGAGAGCTAGTTTTTACTAATAAAAGTATTTGAATTTTATTACCTAGGTGCTACATACAAGGTTTACAACAGGTATTATGTGATGTATATTGTGTATATTTATAGCTAAGTATATATTTTAGATCTGTTATATCGTAGAAAGTTCCTATTTAAAATTTAGGACATTGTAGAGTTAAACTCCTGTACATAATTGTTTAAAACAAAGCTAGAAATAGGTTTATGTAATACAATCTAGTCTTATACATATTTATTTCTATTATATTATTTTTATTATATTTTCCTACCAACTTAATATTTCATTAAAATTATTAACATGCATGTTCAAAAGTGTTTCTAAAATTTCAAACACGTTGTTCTTTAGGAAAGATTCGCTTTAGCTTTAACATCATTAGAAAGTTCATTCTACTTAAGAAGGAATCTATCGCCGACATCATTCATAAATCAACTTCATATAGCTTTAAGTGCTTGCTTGTCCTTTGTCCTAACCTAACTTAAGGAACGCACCATTACCGCTCGCTAAAGTGCTGCAAAACCATTGATTTACTCGAATACTCAAGAAATACTCAAATGAAACATTAGTTGTAGTGTAATAAGATTCATATTGCCTTAGAGTTGTCTAAATAAATAAAAAAAATATAGATTCAGTCTAGCTTCACTATTTAATGTATAACCTTTTTCTATTTTTACATGAAAAAAAGGGAGAACTTAGATTTGATTTTAGACTCGCATAACTAATTATTGAAAATGTGTAGTTAATTATCATAATTTATTTCCAACGCTTGATATTAGTTTTTATGGTATCATTGATCTACATTAAAAACTAACTTTATGGGAACTATGGGAGTATATTTCTAACATAGATTTCATTAAAATAAAAGTATTATTTAGTTTTGTATTTAGTTTCCACTATCACGGGATAATAACATAAATTAAATTAATCGCTTAAAATCATCTAAAATTACTACTTTTCATTTTAGTTGCTCATAGCTTTGCGTATAAATACAAAGTATGTTGATTATTAATAGATATACAAATTGTGCTATGTAATGTATTCTGGAAATATATTTAAATGTTGAAGTTTCATTTCAAAGTATTTTCTTGATACCAGCACATAGTTTAAGTTACGTGTGCCGTGTGTTCACTGTCTTACATAATTATAAAAAAAAAGAAAAAATGGACCATTTTGAGTGTTGATAGATCACAATAGCAATAGTCTATGTTAGTTTATGTGTTGTGGTAGTGTGTGTTGCTATGAAAACTCGTTAATTTGATTCACATCTCACTATCACAAAATTTAGAAACAATGAGGGTAGTTCCGAAATTTCAGTACATAATGAAATATCAACTTTATTAGATTTAAATAAAGTTGAATACTGCTGATATTTTATCACTTGTTTGTTTAACTATATTTGAATCGAAATATGATAATAAATAGAGAAGATAATTAATGTTATTTCTCGTAGTATATTTAATAGTCGTTGTTTTGTTTTTTATAGTAATCTTTTAAACCATTCAACACATTCTAGAAATTATTCCCTAACTTACAGCATTGAATTCCTGATCTTCAAACGAGCGTTAAATAAAGCTCCTAAAATATTCAATACAGTCCTATCATGTATCACTGTTAACTAAGTAAAATAAAATAGCGATCATGAAGATGAGTTTCTTTAAAAGTCCACATTTTAGTCCTGGAATCGATTTCCTGGAACTTCTCTACAGAATTTGATTAATGAATTACCATTTGAGACAAAACTCACGGTGGAATGGTTGATGAATACCAATGCTGTAAGATCGTAGGTATACAGTCGTTAGTCCACATTATAATTTAGATAAATTGATATCAATCTAGATGCGCCCCTAGCTTTCAACCGCGTGAAAAATGCTCACAATATAGAAAGAAAATGTAATGTTGTGATCGTTGGCAAAGATAATAATATATCCATTCTTTTTGACTATCACTTAAAAAATAAATTGTAGTACTCCATCCGGGCTCACTTTGATTGAAGCTATAATTTTGCCATAGAGTTGTTATCTGTGTGTTTCAAAGATGTTCCACATGAACACAAACTATTGGATTTGACTATTTTAAGCATCAGGGGCGTACAGATTGTTAGATTGCCATACATACAGGTATAGTAGTAGACAGTGAACACCAGTAGGCACTTGCGTGTGAGTAACGGTGCCTCCCCCTCCCGGTCCCGGCGGCAAGCCCCAGAGCCGCCGCTTACGCCGCCGCTGCTTGCAGAATGATGTGGACGCGCCGTCGCCGCCGCTGTCGTCCCGCGTGTCCGCGCCCTCGCTGGCGTCCCTCGAGGCGCCCTCGGCCTCCGTCACCCCCCCCGCGGACGCCCTGCCCCTCCCGCCGCGCGCCTAGCGCTGCGCCTGCCGCTGTCACTGCAAGGACACCATTGTGATATTCTACCGGTGATGTGAGCGGAGATGTGAGATACAGTGAAATTATAGTGGAATGCGCGTTAAAATTATAGTTAGATCTGAACGGAAATAGGACTTGCTCGTAGTGAGCGAAGCGAGCTATCAGTGATTTGCTCGTAAGCGAAGCGAGCTATGGAACAGTGACATTGCATTTCAAACGAGTCATCCAAATTGTGAGTGTGGACAAGTGGTTGTAAAATCGACATGTGACTGTACTGCGGTCTGCGATTAGAGACGATTGGACTTTGAAATTCGTGCAGTGAAGAGCTTATTCTGTAAGAAATATAAATGCTTTTAATGTGGGGATGTTTCCTTCGCCCCTGAATGAGGCATGGTCTTAAATTGTAATGTATTAGTTTACATTTTATGAGGTTTAGGCAGCCCTAACGTTTGCTTAGCTTTGTGTCACATAAAATCTAAGCATTGTTGTAAATGAAATTATGTGATACTGAATAGCTGAAGGTGTAACTCTGATTTTATCAGAAAAAAATAAAAAATAAAATGATAAAACTAATGAAGAGCACCTTTTTACTGTTGGGGCTGTAAATTTGATTGTAACTTGATTGCTTTTAAATTCAATTTGAAGAGGCTTTTATGATTTATGTAACTAAATCTAATGTTAAAAGTCAAAAGGCAATCGGGAGTATTCACGGCTCAATATTGTATCACATTCCTGATCATGAACATGTTTTCAGTATAATCACAAAAAATTAAATAAAAATAGAAAAATTTCGTGTAAGAATCAAATGTACTGTTTGAACCTGAGTGTCGACGTTCATCGACATACTTACGGTGATTATGGACCCATTGAGTTGGTATCCTTACTGTTATAGCGCTGTTTAAATGCATACGGTTTTACTCTCTGCCTCTAAATGTTATGCCATTATAAGTTAAGTGTTAAGAACATGTTTTGGCTTGAGTAACACTTTAAGGTCACCCACTTAATTTTAGTAACTTTTATTTAATTGTAAAAATAGCCATGTAATTTAAACGATCTAAGCATGCCTCTATGAGGTAACTTTAATGCACATAATGTGATTCTTGTGTAAATATCATTTACATTTTAAACAGCGGTATTGTTGAAAACCACCCGTTAAATATGTTGGTGAATTGTGTCATGAAATAAAAATTATGTTAAGATTTGCAACTGTAGGATCTGAAAAATGAAATAATTGCTTATTTAAAATGTTTGCTCTAAATGAAAATATTAGATGAATTGACTTTGACTTCACTTAATAAGAATTTTATGTTTTCGAGGCTATTTATATTTGATTTTTTCAAAAATCTATTCATTTTACTTTACAAAAATTATGTGTAAGTACCTATAGATGGTAAAAATTCCCAGTGTAAATTAATATGCGTCGAATAACGAATTCCAATGAATAGGATGTATTTTTAAACCCCTTGAATGTTCTTATGACATATGTTTTATTTCAGTACCACTTTAAGTCTCTAACAATTAAACACCACATAAAATCGTTACACGCATTTTGAATAAGTTCTATTCTATGCCATGGTTAAATATGTTGAGCTATATGTGAGCATTATAATTCTCATGAATCTCTCTCAAATGTACATTGACATTATCAATGTTTATCAGTACTCAATATTGTGATGTCCATAAATCATTTGTAAGTTTAACGATCTAAGATTTCCTTTTTTTTCGTAAAACTTACGCGCGCGATTGAAGGACTCTTAAATACCGTAAATGAGTTTATCTCAGTTTCTGAACAAATATTTATTTACTAGGAAATACAGTAATAAATAGATTATAAAGTAGTTATTTAATAATCTATAGATTTATAATACTTTGACATTGTCGTGATCTCTATTTTTATTCTTGTCACAGTGTAATTTTAACTTTGATTCAACGTTTACAATATTTAAGAATTTAGGAATTATGATAATTCTTCTTTCTCTAGCTGGAATTCAATTTCATTTTACGTAGATAAAACACAAAAAACTTCCATTTTGCTATACAATTTATTTTGAGTTCTTATTGGTATTTGGTGTTCACAGATATATGAAAAGATAACACTTGCTTAGACTAGATCCCTGCTCTATGCTATTTGACTTGATGTTTGGTAAATATGTCGAATGTTGTAAATATAATGAATTTCATTCTATTAATCATCGATTCATAAAATAAATGTACCCATGTTCTTAATACATGTAATTTCAACGATTTTAAAGCCAATGTATTGACTAGCATAGGTATAGCCCATAGAAGGCTATAAGTGAAGGTAATTCGAAAATTGCCATGTGTTCATGTATTGCTAGTTAAGGCCGAGGTACACTGTAGCATGGACTCTCCATTCAGGATTGTGTCATAAACAAGTGACTGCATTTAACTTAAACCTCATTTGAACTCTCTTTTCACTTGTTCAGGCAAATATTCAGTGAATTTCAACTCGCTTAAGTGTATGTTGGCCTCTAGTTGAAAAAACTCGTGTCTTTGACTCGTGTTCAAATAAATCTCGATGTAAATAGTCTTTAAAAAATTTAATTCCGTAGAAAACCCTTTTGAAAAATGTGCTGATATAATTCATGTCCTTTTGGTGAAATTATTGTTCTATTAGAATAATTGTAAATTATTTTTCAGTGTAACGAAATAAATGGTTAACACGTCTGTATTGTATTGATATTTCCCTAGTATTTTTATTTTGACAAACAGTTTAATTTGTAAAACTTTTACGCAATTATAATTTGTTTTCAGTCACGTATTATTTGTTTATTTTCTTTTACTTTAATTAGACATTTAAGTTAAAAAAGGTACCTGTCAAACGCAAAATGAATCCGACGTAGAATAAATAAATGATCTGACGAATGTGGAATCTGGCGGATATGCCCTAAATCAAATAAGTTGCGTATTATTATTGCATGTTATTATTATTTGAACCAAAATTACAGGAGGTGTTAATATTTTATTATAATTCTTGTAATGTTCATCAAAAAGTTGGAGATGCCGGGGATCGAACCCGGGGCCTTTCACATGCAAAGCGAACGCTCTACCACTGAGCTACATCCCCACATGGCTGAAGGTTCGAAATTATGATACGTTCAATTCAAACGTTACATTAAAAGATCTATAATTATTATTTATAGCTCTCCGTATCAAATGAAGTATAGTTCTTCCTATGGATCTAGGCATTCAGGCAACCGTTTGTCTGCGCAGAACACAATTTTGTGTGAAAAAGCGCTAACTTCACGCATGCCTAGATCCGTTGGGCGAACTGTAACGCAGTTGAAAAACGAACTTGAATTTTATCAAATGAACTGCAAACTTCTGTTTTTATCATTTCGTAGGTACAAGCCTAATGTTGATGTAAGTGAGATCCTTTATCTAAACGTCCAATGTAAATTCTGCAACTACATTCTAGCATTTGTAATGAATGTCAATTGAATTGCAAAGTTTAAACCACTGAGTAAGGTAACATTTAGTAATACTAAAGTATGAACTAACGAACTTGAATAGATCTTTAGTTCTTAAGTTCTTTATTGGGTATTGTACCTACCTCTACGCAGTAAGAATGAGATATAACTGCATTCTAAATTTGAAATGATTTACTTAGTAAATTGATACTTTTCCTCGTAAGTTAAAAAATAAAAACTGTTTTTAACCGACTTCAAAAAAAGGAGGAGGTTATATGTTCGGCTGTATGTATGTTTTTTTTTTTTTTTTATGTATGTTCACCGATATTTCCGTCAGTTGTGGACCGATTTCCAAAATTTTTTTTTTGTTTGAAAGGGTATACTCTTATAGTGGTCCCATATAAATTTTATTCCTGAGGGATTAATAGTTTACCCGTAAAACTAAAACAATCACTGAACTTTAAGAAAATTGTGGCCCGATTTCCAAAATTTTTTTTTTGTTAGAAAGAGGTATACTCTCAAGGTGGCGCCATATATTTTTTTTTCCTGAGGGATTAATAGTTTTCCCGTAAAACTAAAACAATCACTGAATTATAAGAAAATTGTGGACCGATTTCCAAAATTTTTTTTGTTAGCAAGTGTAAAGGACACACTCTCAAGGTGGCGCCATATATTTTTTTTCCTGAGGGATTAACAGTTTTCCCGTAACATTCAAAAAACCTCATTCTCACTACACAACACACCCTGACTCACAATCTGAGTCAAACATTAAATAGTTTGAAAGGGTTTAATGGTTTAATTAATTTTTTAATTTTTTAAGGTTTGACACCCGAGGTAGTCCAAAATATTTTCTTTTCCTTATGGATTGATAGTTTTCCCCCTTGCTGAACTCCGGTGTGTCTTCAAATTATATTCTTATTTTTCTCTTTTTAGTGTGTAGAAGGTTATTCTGTTTGTGTTCTGTGAAGTCGGTTCAATTTTTTTTTCAAAAATGTTTTATGTTCGTAATTCTCAACATTGAAGTCTAGTAGTAGTTGTAAAAACATAGCCTACAAAATGCCCACAACTTGGTTATTTAATCAGACTCCATACCCTTGTTCGTACATCTCTCTCAGAACATGTTGGTTTTTGTGTTTAAATTAGCTTCGCCTGTAGGCGTTGCTCAATAAAGATATGCTTTGTTGAACGTGTAAGAAACAATGCGCCCTATTTGGTGTTTAGCTGAGCTGATGCACCAACTAGGGTGGGATCCTGCTTTCTGCGTGTTTTTAAAGTGTTGCCACATTATGCAAAATTGCAAATATAATGCATAATGTGACAAAAATGATTGGTGAAATATAATATTGTGCCATAGCTTACCAAGGAAATAATATAAAAAAAAGACGTGTGGCACTCGGAGACTGCCGCGGTAAAGCTATTGCATAGCATTTTTTATCAACCTATGTAATTATAATTATTTATTTATTTTATTTATGCAGTATTTTTTTCCCTTTGTTGATATTAATTCAAGTTACACGTTTTGAGCGTGGTGACCGATAAGAAAACAATTTTTTTCATGCGCAGTAACGCCGATACAACCAATGCCACCTAGAGGCGAGTTGCTGAACTAAAGAGACAAGCGTGATATTCCAAAATAGTTTTCTAATGCCATTGAAATACGGTTGAGTTTCGGTCGGAGTGAGGGGTGTTAGGTGTTATTATCGTTACGGAATTTCTGTATTCGGTCTCCATCTCCATGCTCAGGCCCGCGATAGAAGTTATGCAATAGCTTAAAAATATGATACCTACTTACTTATAGCAAATAGCAATAATCAGATAGGTAAGTTCCTGGTAAAGTTATCATTAGGTATAAGGGTTACCTTTAGCTACTGTAAAATTATAATAATTAACAAGTTTCTCGTGTTTTCAAATATACGTAATTTTATCTACTTAAGTAGGTAATAGTTGGTATATAACATAGGTCGATTAGAAAATTGAGTAGAATACAGATGAATATTTCATTCTTCGCAAAAAATAAAATGATTCTCGATGTTGATAATGCCGTAAACAGTTTTGTTTTTGTCTGTTTGTTTTAATTTATAATGCCCAGTAGGGGGCGCTAGTGGAGGAAGCGATTACGACCTTTAGTATGATCATCGCTTAACTTGATGGTGCAGGTTTGAAGTCCATGTAAGTAGACCAGTATATTTGCTTTTTGTAGGAACCTACCTACCTAGCTACCTACTTAATTGATAAACTGAATTAATAGATGGTTTTTTCAAAGGAACAGCTAAGAATGGTCTGATGAATTGATGAATTCTGCTGGTCATGCAGAATCTAAGAATTATTATTCATTGAACAGGGAACCTGCTAGGAGCCTTCAACATAATATTGGTATCTTAGTCAGTTTTATCAAATTCAGTAGGTTAGGTACCTAAGTGACTATGTTTTTGGGTCGTTTATTTTAATATTTTATTGAGATTGCATTAAGTGTGTGGTTTGTGATAGGAACAATGCATAATGTGACACAATTAATATTTTTGTATTTTGCAGTGACTATGGATGCATACAGAAGATATAACGACATATAAATTTTATAGTCCCATATTAGTAGGACCACTGGAAATAATTATCTTCCGTTCCTCATCTCAGGACCTTAGCTTTAGGAATTGTTGCATCTGCGAAGTATGAGGAAGGTTAGTGATTTTGTTAAAATTAAATAACCGAATTTTCCAGTAGTTACGTTTTTTTAATACAACAACAAGATTTATATAACATTTCTACAAGATAACTTGACATCCATGGACTAGAGTAATGTAATGTAATAGAGTAGTAATGGAAGCTAAATGATTAAATAAGTCGATAAGTCGCAAAATCTATGACACACAGCAGTAGAGCTAACACCCTCCACTAGTAAGACACAAAAGTTATACCTACAATATAGCTTAGTTATACAATCATTCAATAAATAAAGATCTTTGTAAGTAAATGCATTAAAAATATTCTAAAGATCCAGATCTACCGCAATAAACTGCCTCCGTCGATTACATAGTTTGATCCCGTGATACTTTTCGATTTATCGCTCGCTAGAAACGCTATCAAAGACGCTACATCATCTCCCTCAACTGGTTTCTTCAACGGCATGTTCCCGACAACATTCTGTGCAAAATGGACTAACTGCTCGTCACTCAGTCCAATATCTTTTAAAAGGTTTGTTTTTACGAAGCCTGGATTAACGGAGTTCACTCGAACGCCATCTGCCGCCAGTTCTAAAGCAACGCATTTTGTAAACTGGTCCAAAGCTGCTTTCGATGTGTTGTACGCTAAAGCCATTGTGCTGGGCTTTGAGCTGGCTATGCATGACGTATTCACGATACAACCTTTGCATTTTATTAGGTGGGGAACCGCGAGCATGGTTAGTTGGTAAACGGACCGCATATTTGTTGACATGACCTTGTCATACGATTCCATGGTGGAGTTCTTGATCCCTCCCATCGCGATGATCCCAGCATTGTTTATCAAGACGTCAAGGTTTCCGAAGTGCTCGATAGTTTCACTCACGATTCTTTTAGCATCAACGTCGCTTGTAACATCAGCAGTGATCGCTAATGGTTTAATTCCTTTAGATTTCTCGCAATACAATGCGATTCTCTTCAGATTCTTCTCGTTCCTTCCAACTAGGACTAGCTTCGCTGATAGTTTTGAAAAATAGATGGCAGTAGCGGCGCCGATCCCCGAACTCGCACCGGTTATAAGCACCACTTTATCGTTAAAAACCATTTTTTGTTTTGGGTATGAGCTATGTAAGGTTAAGTGCTGAAGATCAGCTGTTTACTGAGATAACGCGGCTGCGCTAACTAAACAAGGCTAGATGCTATGGGATAGTGTTGCCATCGTATCAACGTGATTTCTTCTATTTTATCATTATTTATGTTTGATTACTTATTATTACTTACTAACAATAATGAATATTGAACAATTTTGCCAACATGTTTATTTATTCATTTATTTAAATAGGTAGGTTAGGTAGGTACTTTATTACCTACACAAAATTACAAACCTGTCTGCCTGTTTTACAAAATTACAAAATAATAGGTAGGTACACAATTGGCAAGCATAATGCCGAATGCATTTTCTACCTGCTGACCGACGTGCTGTTGGAAAGGTACAAATGGCAAACTTGACAAAATTAAATATTGACACAACTTGCTATTTTGGTTGTATTATGTTAGATTTGTTCCTAGATAGAACAAAGACTTCTACCATAACAGTACCTACCTCCCTAGGTACTTATTCATATTCGATACGATTATTCCCCTGCCCTGCCCATCTATCCCACGGCTCACACATGTTTACTTTCACTCAATCTTAATCAGTAGGAAATTTTTACATTGGGTATAACTTCTACCATTTTAGTATTTTGATTCACAGTTGGCTACACTGAATTTAGCGACATTAGTCAAGACTCAAGAGTGGCCTTGTGTTTTACAGAGCTGCACTATGTGTATAATATTATTTATTTTGGAGACTCACGTGACAGGTGACTGTTTGTCCGTCCAGTCTAGTTCAATTAGGTACCTAACTACCTACCTACCTACAGTCAACGTGAAAAATAGCTACCTCCCTACCGTAATACAATCCTAGAAACGCTCTTTCTTAATTATTTTTAAAATAGTCAAACTATTTTTTTTATAGCTAAGTAGGTCTAGGCTAGGTACCTAGTAATTTTGATATTGTACTATGTACATCACGTTCTTTGGGCATGGAGAACAGTCCATAGAACGTCTTGTGGTTCAGGGAAAGATTGAGGGTACAAGGCCACGAGGAAGATCTCCAATGAGATGGACGGACCAAGTCAAAGAGGCGCTGGATAGACCCCTAAATGAGAGAAAGACCACCATCAGAGACGAGTGGCGCAGAATTGTAAAGCGAGCCACACAACTCCCGACCTGACGACCACGACCACTCTGTCAAGAGTGAGACGACTTAGAAGAAGACTATGTACTTACCTAAGTGTGCTTGTCGCGGAAAATAATAAATTTCGGAAACTCTGAAGTAGAATTTTACGTAGGTACTTAATAATGATATTCTATCCTATTATTTCATAAGTATTCGTAGCCCTACTTATCTGAGGTAGGTACGTATTATATTTTCTGTGTAGGTATCTACGTTGATTTGCAAAATTGCTACCTACATAATTGTAAAAAAGGCAAAAAATATTATATCGTCCAACGACCTGACTAAACAAACCAACCTACGTAGGTACGGTCTATGTTTCAGTTTTGTTCATTTTGTCGTAGCTGATATCCATGTAACGTTTCATTGGCGTGTTTGTAGTCTTTTGTTTACCTAGGTACGTACTTACTTCTCAATAAAAATACGACAGTAGGTATTATAATATACCTACCTAGTCATTATAATAAAGATAAGATAAGATAAGATAAAATAGTTTATTTTGTGCCACAAAAAAAAAAATACCTACACAGAATGTTATTACAAAAAGGTTAATTTATAGGAATTAAAAGTTTATTTTCAATTCGAAGGTAGCGAGTTCGAATCCCGGCCGTGCAAATAAGGAGTCTTTTGAACACTTATTTGGTTTAGGAAAAATAAATAAATAACTGAGTAGGCTCAGATTGCTGTTATGACTTATGAAACACATTGATGTCAATAAATCATGCGATAGTCATCCGTTTCTGGGCCAAGCCATTCGTCTTAGGCCCGCATTTACATATAAAACATTCCAATATATCAATTCGGCTGAATGCAATTTGTGAACGATGTCCATAAATAACTATTTCCTTGACATATTCGACCCTTCGATTCGACTTAGAGCTGGCAACACCGCGGTCTGTGCTTTCCGAGGTGCTTTCGTTTCCCGCCACTATTTGACAGATGCGTTCTAAATTCGAAAAAGCGTAAGGATTTTCGGGCCGCTCAAATCAACTGTGAAATTCAATTGTGGGGCTATAAATATTGTCGGTTTGAGAAATGTGCGAGTTTTATTGTCGCGTACGGTCACGTTACGTTGTGGACCATAAATATTTTCTAATGGGTCATGAAAATTTAAAACTATAGTATTTTTCACGTAGGAACGTATCCCTGACACATAGAACTTTTACGTTTCACGCTGTAACTTTTCTATGAAGGTAGGTATCTAATACCTACCTTCATACTTATATTATTGTATGCCCAGGATGGGTAAACTGTTGATACCTACTTAGATAAATACCATCTTTGTAACACAGTTTAGACAATAATTTTTTTCAACACACTTGCTCATAAAGTGGCTTTATGGTCACCGCAATTAGGCACATAATGACACCCATAATCAAACTGTGACTTTTTCATTACTATAACTCACTAGTGAGTAATAGAATTTTTTTTTAATTTTATTGATTGAGTTGCTTTGTTCTTAAAAAAGTTTTTATTCAGAAAAAAGATCGTGTTCAACAGAACAAATAAATTAATGTTCCTATTGCTTGCTCATTTTATGCAACTTCTTATTTAAATAGATAATTTTAAGTCGTACGTGTTTAATAAATAAAACTTTCACTCAAATATAACTTTTGTTTTCTCTGTAATAAAAGAAAACTTTAAATTCCCCATTTTGTACGTGGCAGAATAGGCGCAAACCCTGTGCGCGGCGCGGAAATATAGTCTGTGGCCGATCGCAATGCGCGCGCATAGGAAAACTGATTCATTTTTCCCGCAATAGCGAAACATTTTTCACAACTCGTTTTCACTGTTTGAAATTAGTTTTTATTGTTATTTTATTCACAAGTGTGTTGAAAAACGTCGTATGATACACGTGTGTATTGATGATTACCTTCCTCGGCTATATTAAGACCCTCGCCGAAGGCTCGGGTCTTAATTATTTGCCTCGGCGGTAATCACCAATATTACACACTAGTACCATAATGTACTATTATTATTTCTTATTTCTGTACAACAATGAACAATTTAGAAATAAATGAAATCTAGTGTTATTAGTTATTACATAAGATGCAACTTAAAAAAAAGGATTTTATTTTCTAAGTAGGTAAGTATTTTCTTTTTTATAATTTCAGAAATTAACATAAAGGAGCCTTCCTATGTGAAAAAGAAAGCTGTAGGTACTTAGCTACCTAGTACCTATTTCAGAGTAGTAACTTGTAGTTCGGCACCTACCTAAGTTCTATCTTAGGCCTTTACATCTATATTAAATGATTTATACAGCGTCAGAAGGCAACCTATGCCTACACTTAACGGGACGCTGTAGTGCCTGGGACATTGTTTGAGATGAAATTGGCTTGTCCAGCACCTAAACCATCCTCTCAGCTTAATCAGGAGAGACGACGTCGATACGTGTGGAACTGACTAAGCTGCAGGTTTCCTCACGATGTTTTCCTTCACCGTTATGAGCTCGTGTTAAAGCGCATATAAATTTTTCAAAACGAAAAATCCAGTGATGCACGGCCGGGATTCGAACCCACGACCTTCGGATTGAAAGTCGAGGCACAACCCCATTCGACCAACACGGCTCTTAACTACCTAAGTTATACAAGTATTATTTTATTATTTTTATAGTGTTAGGTATACCACACTTAGGTATTTTACGTACGCGTATATTTTGCTGCGATTTTTCAGGGTCTAATTTCATTTGCCAGACTCTACGTAGGTATACCAATTCCAAATTACTTATTAAATTGCTTAGGTTACATTCCTTGTGCAACGGGGAAGGTACCTATTTTCAAATCACAAGATTCGTTTCGATAGACGACATCAACATCGATATATTCTCGCGTACGAAGCACTTTCATGAAACATTCAGGTTTAGTGCGAGGCATGGCACTATTAGTGCGATCTATTGCGCATCCCATCTGATCTATCGGCTAATATCGCGATTGCAAGGGATTTTTTGTGGTTGTGTTACATTAGGAATTCTTGATTTTATCAAGAAATGTAGTTTCTAAAGACTACTTATCTATACCTAGTATGTTTATAGACAATTTTACGAACCTAAACGAGTTGAATGTTGTATTGAAAAAAAAATGGTAAGTAGTCATTTCGAACACCTACTAAAGTAAAATGAAATGAAGGATATTAAAACAATTTATTAATTTTAAACATCATAGTAACATTTACTGCTAACCTAACCTAACCTAACCTATACAATCGATATCTAAATAGAAATAGTGTTAGTTTCATTTTTCAAAACTTCCGGGTTCAATTCCCGAGCTGAGTACAAGTTTTTTTTAAAGTGAATGCAGTTTTCTTTTTTATTAAAATTGATGACATGGTTCTTAAGAACAGATCTTCGTATGTCTTATAGTTTCAAACTTTCCCATACTGACCGTTCTAAATGTTATTGATATTGATAGCCTTTTATTTCCAAATCTCTTTTTACATGGTTGCTTTACTATAAATAAACTGTGTCTGTTAGTATCTTATAGCTAACTTCTTATCCTATTGTTTGTAATTATTCGGAGAAATGGATCCCTGTTTGGGTAAAGGCCTCCTCCATCATCAGCCATGACTCTTCATCAGCTCCTGCATCCATCCAGGTGTTTCCAGCTATGCCTATTATGTCATCAGTCCACCGTCTGCATGGTCTGCCAACATTTCTTTTACCAGCTGGTCCTCTCAATTTTGTTGTCTGTACGGTCCATCTCTTGTCTTTTAGACGTGATATGTGACCATGCACTTCCATTTTAGTTTGAGGCGTTCTAAATGTAACACCCTGTATATTGTAAACATTGTGTAGATTGATCGATGCACCATAATAATAATATGAATCGTGTATTAAATAGATACCTACCAATTGAGGTGCCCAAATAATAAAAATAACCATTAAAATTACAAATTAAAAGCATTATTGTTCTCTTGTACTGTTTTTCAAGTAGGATCTAAAAATAAAACGAAACTAATTTCTAATTTCCAATCAAAATTCAGCCGCCATTGATAGGTTGTAAAACAAACATTGCGGGTAGATTGACAATGGCGGTAGTAAAACCACAATAAATGAGTGAACGAAGTAAGTGTAGGGACGAACGAGCGGAATTAGCAATAAAAACTTTTTTACAATCGACTCGACATACCGTTGGGGATCTATTGGTAGGTGGGAATAGTCTTGATAGGGATGGGATGTCCTATACCTAACTATGAAATTATCGAGTGATAAAATTAGGTAAATGTGATAATGAATGAATGAATGAAAATTATTTAATGGTGTGCTATAAAGAATTTTCATTCATTCATTCATTCATTCATTCATACATTCATAATCAAACAGGGGCCGTATTCCCGTTCTTATTTTCGTTCGTTTGATGAATATTCGGATGTATCTTACTACAATTTCTGACTTCAAGAGACAGTTTTTCGTACGGTTCAACGTTAAAACACGGTCCTAAGTTAGGACCGTGTTTTAACGTTGATCTTATTGACTGAATATAATGTAGCTAGTAGTAAGAAGCATCCGAATATTCATCAAACGAACGAAAAAACGAACGCGAATAACCCCCCAGGTCCATTTTTCAATAGAAATGAAATCTTACTAAATCTTCCTGCCTGCCCTAGTCGGACAAACAATTGTTTTCTTCAACTTTCTTCTATCAGCCGTCATAATATCAGCGCCTGTTTACTTTCTAATAAGTCTTCTTTCACACAATCTGTCCAAAATCTTGCTATAGCAAGAAAAAAAAATCTATAGATTTTTTAAATAAATTCGCACTTTCGACATCTTCTATTGGGTCATTTAGTGTCATAACGTCTCGGTTTATCGATAACTAGTCTTTCCTCCCCATCCTTAATCTCGCGCTATAATTCTCGGCCTCGCTTCATTTGCATTTCTTTATTGGGTGGCGGGAAATTAAGAAAAATTCCCGGACTTTTAATTACAAGCTGCTTCATATTTACGCTTAATTTGTAGCTCCCTTGGAAAATGTACAACCTTAATAAATAAAGGTTTTTTTTAATCTTTAGGATCCAAAGAAAAATGTTTACCGCTGCTATATGTATGACATTCATTGCTAGTGCCACATCGCACAAGGTAGGTAAGTAGGTAGGTACTTATACAGGGTGTAAAAGACGTCTACCAAAGCCGAAAGGGGTAGGTACAGCATCTCAACACAAATTGTGTGTTGGGATGCTGTCCAAAATCCAAAAGGATTTTCCGAAAAAATCATTATATCCGGAGAAAACAGCGTTTGAAGATTACTGATTGCGTATGTACTGGGCGCGTTGTTTTACGTAGATTGCTGGATTTTGAGTTTTAATTCTTTTTTTGTTTTTTTAATGAAATTATCAGGTAGGTATCTTTAGTATAGGTAGGTAGGGGTCTTATTATGTTGTCCTAGTAGTAAATAACCGAAAATAACATAAAATGACGTAGCTAAGTCAAAAAATGCGTTTTTTTTTCGCTAAATATGTTAAGAAAATCTGATTGCAACCCCCTCAGTTTTCTGTAGTAGTCTTTTTACATCCTGTATAATATTTAAGTGAAATCCCATCCATCAGAATTAAAAGCAGATTAATTTCACTATATTAAATCCAAATTAAGGTCAAAAGTACTAAATCATGGGTACGTCAAGGGCCCCCTTTGGTCGTTGAGGATTCTGAGACTGCCATAAAAATATCTTCACGTGCTGAATGAGCATTACCTAATAGTTATTTGCAAATAGGAAGTCGCCAACTTTATTATATGTTTGTCCATAAAGGTCTTTGTAGAGAGAGAGAGATCTTAGTGGTGTGAGTTGGGTTGAAAATGTAAGAAATTGATTTTCCTGTAATTTCTGCGATAATCTCTATCGCAACATTTGTTTATGCAGGGTTATTTGTAAAGCACCGGTAACCTCTCAGGACTGTACCTATTACTATCATCAGAAACAACAACTTTTGTTCTATGACTTTTTACATACTCGTAATATTTACCAAAAACCAACCGTCAAGATTTCGTTGTCCTATCTAACACATTACAACTCTGATTTCAAGCACCCCCGCCGCTCTAACCCCGCTCCCCTCGCTGTTGCATTATCGCTATCTTTTGCTTCGCATATACTTGCATATACTTAAAATTTAGAGCGTTCAATTTAAATATTTTTATTTTTGTATGAAAATCTGTGAAAATTAAATATGATGAATTTTTCAAAGTCATAGAACAAAAGTTGTTGTCTATGATGATAGTAATACTTACAGTCCTGAGAGGTTACCGGTGTTTTACAAATAACTGAAATAACCCTTAATAATGCAATAAAGGGGCTTCTTTGAGACGCACTTCAAATCCGTTCACGACCTGTACTGGTTTGAAAAAACTGTGATACGACTACTTAGAAGATCTATTTCTATTGGTCTTCCTCGTTTTTCAACAAACTTCAAAAAAGGGTTCTCAACTCGTCTGTATGTTTTTTTTTGTATCTTGTTACCTACGCGATTATTCTTCCATTTATGGACCGATTTTCAAAATTATTGTCTTAGTTTCCCCTTAAAAATCCTCATCTTCGTTTGACGCCACTGCCTGAGCCACGCCGCGCCGCCATTGAAGTCGGTTTTATTTTTATTAGTTTTTAAAACGTAATTATTGAACATAAGATTTAACGAATACTTAGTTGAATGAAAACATCATTTCTGGACGCTACGCAGCCTACAAACTTTATCAAATAGTTAAAGCCGTTTTCATAACACTGTGTTTCATCTTCGTGCAAGTTTTTCATTACTAATCACCCCCCGCCCGCCCTGGAGGCTTTCATGCCGGTCACGTAGATTGTACGTGAGAGACGAAGGTATTACGGGCAGGGATTTGACAACTCCATACGGAAGTAACAGATACGGAAGCGAAGACAACTTCAGCATTGTTCGTCTAAGATACAAAAAGGTGATTCCCGTTTAAAATGTCTTTCAAGGAAGACTAAGATTCTGAACTAACTAAATGATCACTGTGCTGCAGTGTAAGTTACCTTTAGGTATAATTTTATCGAAGCAACTTTTGTGAATAAGTAGGTAGGTACCTACTTACCTATTGTCTTAACATTTTTTTTTTTTTTTTCGGAGGGCCTAATACTAATGGCCTATGAGGCCGTTTTAGTGTTACCGGACTATGGCGGGCACTGAAGGTGCCGAGACGCCTAGAGAGAAGTTACGACAAAATGCGCAAGGGCACCTCTAATAGGTACGAACCTCGGCTTGGGCTGTTGCCGGAGAGAATTTACCTACCTATCTATCATCACTAGATGACGGTATCACTTCACCATTGGCGAGAGTGATAGCGTCATCTGGATCGCCAAGAACGTTTCTTGGCCGTCTGGGGGTGCACACGAACTTCCGCCTATTGCGGGCGCGGACATCGGGTGGCCGCTCTGGCCTCACGTAGACAACTGGATACTCTGGAATGAAAGAGACAAGAGGGTTCGGATGATGCGAGGCTGAGTCATAATAGCGCCGAGCGGCGCGTTTTATGAAAGCAGCAATCGACTCGAGATTTAGATCGCGGTGGAGATCTACATTGCGCGCGTAATAGGGTGCTTCGGTAGCTTTACGAAGGAACGAATTTTGAACTATTTGGAGTTTACGAACAGCGCGGGCGTGTCCGAAAACTTCCGAGCCGTAGGTCATGATTGGACGTATACAAGTTTTGTAAAGTGTCACCTTATTTCTAAGGGACATCTTACTCCGCTTGCATAGAAGACAATGTAGACGGTTAAGAACGAACTTAGCGCGTTGACTGACTACTTTAATGTGGGCATCGAAGTTCAGATGCTCATCTAAGGTGATACCTAAGTATTTGGACTTGGTGACCCAGGGAATGGGTTCGCCGTAGAGGGAGATGCAATTGTTTCGCATATTGCGCGGGAAGAGGCCCGACGTAAAGAGCATTGCTGCACTTTTCGTCGGGTTCACCTCGATGCGCCATTTACGAAACCAATCGCCTAACTGACTGAGGGCTCTATTTAGTCGATGGACTATAATTCGGGGGTGTTGATTCGCTGTATACAAGGCTGTATCGTCAGCGAACAAAGCGAGTTCTACGTGATCGGAACGGGGGATGTCGCTGGTGTACAGCGTGAATAGGACGGGAGCGATGACTGAGCCTTGAGGGACCCCAGCATGCACCGGGTGAGGGCTAGAGAGAGTGCCTTCGACGCGGTAGCGAAAGCTTCGATTTTGAAGATAGGCTCGTATGTGGAGCACGAGCCTGTCTGGCATTCCGAAGTTGAACAGCTTGTAAATCAAGCCGTTATGCCAGACTTTATCGAAAGCTTATTGTCTTAACAGTATTTCAGATCTTCATCTATTTGGCAGTTTTCTAATATTATGCTGACGACTTCGAAGACCTAAGTGACCTAAGTAGGTAGGTTACTCGTACTGTAATTGTACGTCTCTCAGAATCTTACGAATTTTTAGGATACGGATACGGAAACTGCTACATCACTACTAAAGTATATATACATGTGGGTAGGTATAACGCGGAAATGTTTTTGGTGTGATGGAAAAATACGTTTTCAACTTATGTTGTGTTTATTGTATTTTAGAAGACTTCGATGTGACAACTGTCTTATAAGCTAGAAATTTTCAATAAGTATTGCTTGCTAAAATACCATAGTAAGATACTAAGATATCTAGGTATTATATTATAATGTCTGTGTCCCCAGGGCGCGGAAGACAATTCTCTCAGACAACCCCAAAAGGATACACATTCAAGTTCCCTTTCAGATGTCTAATTCCATGGATGGAACTCAGACGCATTTTCATAATAATTATTAGGCCTACATTTTGTATGCATACTCCGATACCTAGATAAGCACTACTTTTTCCATAGAAACGGTTCCGTGACAAGGTTAATTTTTGAAATGATTACAGAGGAAATAGGTAGGTAAGGTACTAAGACAAAAACATTTTTTTTGAAGTTGTTTATTAATCTTTTATTATTATCACTATATTTTATTTATTTTTATGTTCTATGTCTCAGGGATACATTCCTACGTGAAAAATACAATTAAGTCCAATATCCTAGAGTGTATCCTAGATGTCACGTGGTTTAACTTACTGGTAAATATTTTGATCCCCCCCATACTATTTTGTATTTGTATTTTGTATCGTTTTAAAATATATTTTGTATAGATTTAGAGTTTCAGTTTAGGACTGAACTGACACTGAAAAATGTTACCGTCTGACGGACCAAGAAGATAATACTCTTCCGTTCTCATGCGGGTCACGCGCGCCTACGTGCCTGAAGCCCCCTGTAGCTATGTAACTTGCACACCCTGTAGCCGTTGATCAATACTAAGTACTGCGAGAAGCGTGGTTGGCTGGTGCTATAATATTGTTGGAGTTTCTTCGCTACTAAATATGCCTTTGCTATTTATTAGCAGGGTAAACTGTGCTATAAAAGGTTACACTAACCTATTGATAAAGAAATAGTTTCCTACTTAGTACCTAGGTAAGTACTAAAAATTAAAAAAATAAACACGATTCAAGAGAGAATAAGGCTTTTAAGTTTTACAGGAAAAGTAGCTAATATACCTACTTTCAATCCCTAAGAGAAGATGCGTTATAGGAGTTAACATAATTAATCAATTTCATTCATATTGTTACCGTGCTCCAAGAAGCTTAAATTTCCGTGCTCCTATCGTTAAACAATAAAATACTTCCTGTCAGAGTTCTATCACGCCAGCAGACGCAGACATGCCAATGTCATTTCATGTATTGACATAATGACATTGGTCATAGTCTTCTCAAACACCAGCAAGCACCTTGCTGGCTTTTTTTCACCATTTTTGAAGGAGCTTTTTTATTAGATTTCTCGTGTTTTACTAGATTTTATTATGTAATTTCGGTGGCATTTTACTAATGAAGCCTTGGATACGTAACAGGAGATTTGGCAAATGGAATGACATTGGCAGAATTATACTGTTAATTCAGTTAGTTGCCATTAATAAAAAGAAGAAGAAGCACCTTACTCTAACGATAATGTGTTCTTCCCAAAACAGTTATTATGTATACCTACCCACCTATCGAAGCAACTTGTTTTTGATGTCTACAAATAATATGGAAAATAGTTAAGTAGCACCACGGTGCCTGCAGCTCAGCTAGTAGGTAGGTAGGTACCTATGTACCTAAGCATTAAGATACTTTTTTAACATAGGTACCTACTTTATATATCAAACTGTTGATGACGTGTGATTCCTACTTTTCGCCATGACCCAGAACCTTGCGAAAGAAAATCTGACTATTTATATTCCCAGCCTACCCCCGCAGTTGTCACGTCCGAGCGGTCACGTCTCCGGACTGGACACGGACCGACCTGTGACTACGTGGGTGGTAGGTGCTCGATGTAGGATTTGAAATACAAATCAATATTTACACAACTAGGACTTGAATGTAGCTGGGGTATGGAAATTGAGGAACATCTTCGAAGGCTGAAGAAATGCAATGGTTGGTTTGTTATGTGAGGGATGATATGAATAAGGACATGGAATGGTGATTGAAACAACTATTATCCCCTAATCTAAAAGGCGGCTATGGGCTTGCAACCTGTCACGTTATGCAGTGCTTTCTGCAAAATGTGTGGGTCATAGAATTCTGAAACAATCAAAGTCGTTTAGGACGCCATTGCCATATCAACTCGTTGGGTTTGAATGCATGAGGCAGGACCTAACGAAAATAGAGGGTAGGTTAGGTACAGTTCACCCAACGAAAAAGCGTTGGGTGAACTGCGCCGCGCCGCGCCGCGAGCGTTTCTATATCTCTCTTGTTACTAAAACTGATCGTCGCGTTACTACCAATTCAATGTGGATTGAGCCTAAATCTGTGATGATAAGAGGAACCAATGAGAAAACAGTCAGTCTCCTAGAAGAAAACCACTTAAACTTAAGTTTTAACGCACTATCCACTCAGGGTGGTAATGACATAAAAAACTCACCCCTGCACCCTTACCTGGGCACGCAGGTCGCATAGTAATGTGGGGTTAAGGTGGAAGGTATCGAGGGTGTGACTCCGGTAATTCTTCAATTAGGTGCCGTGACGAGGCTTTACTTGGATCGAGAATGTTTTCAGACGTTTCGTATTTTTTTGAACTATTAAAATAGTCATTATGTAGGTAAAATGTTTAATTTTGAGAGACAGTGCATAAAAAATTATGTCACATACCTAGTAATTTGTTAAATCTTCTATACTCGTGTATACCTAGGTATTTTTGCAAATTTGGACAATATGGACGTGGCCCTGGTTACATTCCTTAACTTCTTCAAAGGATCTTACAAATGCTCATATTTAGGTTAGTTTAGTAGGCTATATATTTAAAAGGCTATTCCGTTAGTGAGTTCGTGGCGAAAACTCTATCAGAAACACATGTGCTCATTTCGACTAATCTGTTCAATTCGTCTCGAACTCGCAATCAAATTGAAATAAAAAAAGACATCAGGACAATACAAATTGTTTTCCAGAGGGTAGTGTCCAGTTTTTTGGGGGTTGTTATTAAAAAGATGTAAGTGGGATAAGATGCCGGAGTGACATGTGGACATACCGTCATGGCCACTAAACTCGCGGATCAACTTATTTCCTTTTACCAAAAAATATAATAGGTAAGTAAGTACTTAAATTATAGTACTTATTTTTCACGTAGGAACGTATCCTTGACACATAGAACTATTACGTTTCACACTGTACAACAATGAAAAATCCATATCCATACTAATCCATACTATCCATACTTATATACTTTATACTAAGTGACTCTGTCTGTCTGTCAGTCTGTCTGTCTGTCTGTCTGTTTGTTACGCTTTCACGCCGAAACCGCTGAACAGATTAAGCTGAATTTTGGCATAGTTAAAGGTTGTATCCCCGAGAAGGACATAGGTTACCTTTTATCCCGAAAAAATGAAAAAAAATCCGAGGGATCGCGGGTCACAACGTGCGGGAGCGCAGCTATAGTGTTGTAATAAAAATGAAATCTAGTGATCATACTGAGATCATACTGGTCTAGTGTTAGTGGTCCCGCCTTCCGATCGTAAGGTCGTGGGCTTAATCTCGGTCATGCACCAATGAGTTTTTTCTGAAAAATGTATGTGCACTATGCCAGTAGGTACTCTCAAACGGTGAAGGAAAATATCGTGAGGAAATCGGCATGTCGTAGAACCTTGAAAATTCGGAAACATGTGTCAAGTGCACGAAAGGAGCCTCTTAGAGGCGCACTTATACTTATACTTCTTTCAAACCAGTGTGGTGAAAGGATTTTCACCACACTGGTTTGCAAGAACTGGTGACACGACAAGAAGAAGAAGAAGAAGTTATCATACTAAAAGATTAAGTAACTTTAAAAAAAAGGATTTTGTCTATTTCCTTTTTAATAATTTCAGAAATTAACAGTAAGTTAAGAGTCTTGCAACGGAACCGTCAATATGAAAAAAGGTCTTTAATAAGTCATTCAAAAAAAGCTAGTTTGATTTTCTTTAAAACTGTATAGGTAAAAAAAAATACTTACTTAAGTATAAGGTTTGCCAACGTGCGATGGAGCGCAGCATACTCAGAGTCAAGCGGATCGACCGTATTTTCAACACCGAGTCGCGCTCGAAAACACAGATCGCCGATGTAGCCACGAAAGCTGCCAAGCTTAAATGGGACTGAGCAGGCCATGTCTGCCGCATGTCGGGAGACCAGTGGGCCAAACTCACCATGGAGTGGTTCCCAAATACGTTGCGACGACGCCGCGGCAGATCGCGAACAAGATGGAGGGACGAACTCGCCAAATTCCGTGCCGACTGTACCACAACAGCACAGGAGAGATGAATGGAATGAGTGGGGGGAGGCCTTTGCCCAGCAGTGGGACATTGAGGGCTTTTAATAAAACTTAATTAAAATGCTGACTGACCAAGGGCCGTTTTCAAATCAGACAATTCGAGTGCAAAGTTGACGAGGACTCTGAAGGGCATAGCGGAAAAAACACTATGTTGAACCGAGTTGTATCGAGTTAGTTCAACGTTGTTGTCATTTCTTCTAAAAGCCTTAAAATTTAGAAAAGAACAGAAAGATGATAAGGCCTCCCATTGTACCTACTTACTTGTTTTTGCGTATTTATTATATATTATATGTGTTTTTCTATTCTATGATTCTATTTCTCTACATTCTTTATTGCAAACTCCCCGCTGATTTCATGGCTTACTGTAATGGCTACCTCAGAAGGGAGGTAATGGCTTGGAGTGGACTTATACCCATTCCATTTGACATTGTCCATCGTAAATCAAAATAATCCACGCCATGATAAATAACCTCTTAATGGCGCTAGTATTGTTCATTGAAGAGGGGAAAGCTGAAAAATTTTCTTAACTTTCCTCAGGCATATTGTCTTTGCTCAAGGTTTTTTGTGTAACACGATAACTAACGGGTGAATGATAGAATCAAAAATATAAGACTTGAAAAATAGAAAAAAAAATATTTTTGGAAGAACTATCTACACACTTTGATGTTTCTCAAAAAATACGCATTTTCGACTTTGAACACCTCTGTGGCACAGTGGGTGAAAGCCCGCTTGGGACGCAGAAGGTTGCGGGTTCTATCCCCGCCGCGGGATAAATGTTTGTATGATCTGCAAATATTTTTCTCGGGTCTGGGTGTTTCTATGTATATTATGTATGTATTTACGAACAAAAAGTATATAAGTAGTATATCAGTTATCTGGTTCCCATAGTACAAGCTTTGTTTAGTTTGGGGCTAGATGATGCTGTGTGAAAAAGTCCAGCATTATTTATAATAGAGTAGATAGTCTCTTCTGTATTTTAGTTGGATCTGTGTTGTGTGTCTAAACATACAGGGTGTAAAAAGACGTCTACCGAAGCCGAAAGGGGTAGGTACAGCATCCCAACACACAACCAAATCCAAAAGGTTTCTCCGAAAAAAGCATTATATCCGGAGAAAACAGCGTTTGAAGATTACTGTTTGCCTATGTACTGGGCGCGTTGTTTTACGTAGATTGCTGGATTTTGAGTTTTAACTGTTTTTTTCTTTTACAAATTAAATTATTAGATAGCTATAAATAAATAAATAACGCTGGACTTTTCACACAGCATCATCTAGCCCCAAAGTAAGCAGAGCTTGTGTTATGGGCACTAGAATGACTAGAGGTATGGTCTTATTATGTTGCCCTAGTAGGAAATAACATAAAATGACGTAGCTAAGTCAATTTTTTTTTGCATTATGTGAATATGTTTAGAATTATGGTCTGATTGCAACCCCTCAGTTTTCGGAAGTAGTTTTATTACTCCCTGTATACTCTCTTTCCATGCTTGCTCCTTCAATAATGGTAGGTAGAGGAGGTTGTATATGAACAAATAGAGTTATCTAATAGATTTTGCTTACAGAATAGACTCTTATGGCTTCAGACGAGAGTTGGGTCCCTATCCTATTTTCATGCAAAAGTTTAATGATAGAAATGTTTTAGATTCGAAAAATTTGCAGGACATTAATAACCTCTACTTGCTTAGATTATTGAAGATGCTAGCTAAAATTATAATTTAGTTAAACCTGGGTTTAAACAGGCTTGTCTTCGAATGTAAGATCGATAGTATTAATTTCCTTATTAGACATCTGTCTACGCCTACAATGTAATGTCAACGTTCCACTTTACTTTTAGGTATTAGATGATTTATACAGCGTCAGGAGGCAACCTATGTCTACACTCAACGGGACGCTGTAGTGCCTGGGACATTGTTTGAGATGGAATAGGCTTGCCCAGCACCTAAACCATCCTCTCAGCTCAATCAGCCGCCCACAGGAAAGACGACGTCAATACGTGTGGAGCTAACTAAGCTGCGGGTTTCCTCACGATGTTTTCCTGTTATAGCGCATATAAATTTTCGAAACGAAAAATCCATTGATGCACGGCCAAGATTCGAACTCACGACCTTTAGATTGAAAGTCGAGACAGAACCCCTTTCGACCAACACGGCTCAAGGCACAGCTTCTCAAGAACTCACAACGAATAAATGAGAACCAATCAGCGAAAATTTTCCAAATCTTTCTTCATCGATACTATAAATAGCTTCGATGACAATAAAACCGACTATTGGCATCTTCGTAAAGCAGCTTAATAAGTTTCTGCTTACTTGTCCATCATCACTAAGTTTTTCTGACTCTACCTTACTTCATACACTCAAAACTAGACCTTAAACCTTTAGGAATAAAGCTTTTTTTCCATTACACTTCTATCATCAGGGTTGTCAAGTTTAACCGTTCAATTATGGTTTTTACAGCACTAGTTTTAAGGTTGGTTTTGGTTTGTGACAGTGGACATCAAAGGATGTGGAGACAAGTGGATGAACAACTTCTTACTTGTAGTTCGTACTCACTTATTTTGTCCATACTAAGACAATGTATGTCACTAGTGGAACGCCTGTGACATCGTTCATGAAGTTCTATTGTCAATAATTTGACTCTTTTACTATTTTCTATACAATTACCTATTTACGGGAATGTTTTGAACATTGAATCATGGTAAATATCGCACCAATAAATTTTTCAACACACTTGCTCATAAAGTGGCTCTATGGTCACCGCAATTAGGCACATAATGACACCCATAATCAAACTGTGACTTTTTCATTACTATAACTCACTAGTGAGTAATATAATTTTTTTTTAATTTTATTGGTTGAGTTGCTTTGTTCTTTAAAAAGTTTTTATTCAGAAAAAAGATCGTGTTCAATAGAACAAACAAATTAATGTTCCTATTGCTTGCTCATTTCATGCAACTTCTAATTTAAATAGATAATTTTAACTCGTACGTGTTTAATAAATAAAACTTTCACTCAAATATAACTTTTGTTTTCTCTATAATAAAAGAAAACTTTAAATTCCCCATTTTGTACGTGGCAGAATAGGCCGCAAACCCTATGCGCGGCGCGGAAATATAGTCTGTGGCCGATCGCAATGCGCGCGCATAGGAAAACTGATTAATTTTTCCCGCAATAGCGAAACATTTTCACAACTCGTTTTCACTGTTGAAAATGAGTTTTTATTGTTATTTTATTCACAAGTGTGTTGAAAAACGTCGTATGATACACGTGTGTATTGATGATTACCGTCCTCGGTTCTGTTAAGAGCCTCGCCTAACGGCTCGGCTCTTATTAAAAACACCTCGGCGGTAATCACCAATGTTACACACTAGTACCATAATGTACTATTATCCGTGTCTACTCGTATAAATATTACAGTGAGACTATTTATGTTATGATAAAGTTGTTCAGTCAGTCACACAATGATTTTTTTATATTTATATTAGTTCTCAGGCTTGTAAAAACATGCGTTAGTACGGTGGACTTATTAGGGATGCCACTAAGTACATATCATTCATTCTTTGAAGAGATTTCGACGGAAAAGCGTGCTCGATAACGTTAACTGTCGTAATCAATTGATTATTATTTATCTTTATAATTATTATCATACATACTTTGTCAATATTTGTATCTTTTACTGATACTTTTATGGATTAATCAATTATTGTATCTATTTACAGACGTATTAAATAAGTCATATGTAAGTTACTAGGTTATATTCTTATATTTTGTGATGTGACAAATAGTTAAAGTACCTAGGTAAACAAACTTTTAAAGTTTGAATTACCTATAGGATATCTGTGGTAGTAAATATAATCTATAATACGCTTTAACACGAGCTCGTAACGGTGAAGGAGAACATCGTGAGGAAACCCGCAGCTTAGTCAGCTCCACACGTATTGACGTTGTCTTTCCTGTGGGCGGCTGATTAAGCTGAGAGGATGGTTTAGGTGCTGGGCAAGCCTATTCCATCTCAAACAATGTCCCAGGCACTACAGGGTCTCGTTAAGTGAAGGCATGGATTGCCTCCTGACGCTGTATAAATCATCTAATATAGATGTAAAGGCCAAAGTTTTTTTAAATATAATCTTATGTTACCTATCCATACTTCTAAGTAATTTAATATAAAAATAATCACACCTAATAAGTATTTCATTTATACTGATAGCTGACAACCCTAACACACTTTTATTAAAGTTAGAACAAATAAATATCTATTTTTAAAATCATTTATCTATTTTGACACTTAAATCACTTTTTTAAGTAGGTAAGTATAGATAGTTTAAATATGGAACTCCTTAGAGCTTAGCTTATATATTATATTAGCTAATTTAATAATTAAAAAGAAGCCTATGTGCTATTCTAGACTATAATCTATCTGTGTGCAAAATGTTATGAATTAACAAAATTTTTATCAGAATAGCTAACTGTTCCGATGAAATTTTGCACAGAAATAGATTAGGGGCCGTATTCGCGTTCCTTTTTTCGTTCGTTTGATGAATATTCGGATGTTGTTTACTACCATTTCTGACTTCAAATGCCAATTTTTCTGTTTGCAATTTTTGGTCTTAGTTTGGGAGCGCGTTTTAACGTTGATCTTATCGACCGAATACAATGTAGCTCGTAGTAAGAAGCATTCGAATATTTATCAAACGATCGAAAAAACGAACGCGAATAACCCCCCTGATGTTTTTTTATGCTCTATATATACTTAGCTTTACCAAATACCTACAAGCGAACACAAAACGAACTAGGTAAAAACACAAGCACAAATCCAGTCTTTCTATAAGTAATCTTATGTGGCAGAACAATAAACAAAGGTTTATGTCATATCGGCACCCCGACGTGTTGGAGTCGGAGAAATTGTAAATGAATGATCTAGACTCCCGACTCCAGTAACTGGGCGATCGGACCGCTTAGAGTGCAGTCTCTGTACATCTAACTGTGTAATACAATTCGTGTGAGCGTTACACGATAGATGTTGTGTCACAGTTAGATGTACAGAGACTGCACTCTAAGCGGTCCGATCGCCCAGTTACTGGAGTCGGGAGTCTAGATCATTCATTTACAATTTCTCCGACTCCAACACGTCGGGGTGCCGATATGACATAAACCTTTGTTTATTGTTCAGCCACATAAGATTACTTATAGAAAGACTGGATTTGTGCTTGTGTTTTTTCCTAGTTTGTTATACGCTTGTAAGTGTTTGGTAAAGCTAAGTATAGATAGAGCATAAAAAACATCAGTGGGGTTATTCGCGTTCGTTTTTTTTATATATCTCTAAAGATGAATTGTGATCGCGAAAGTTTAAGAAAATCTAAAATATTGTTCAAAATAATGGTACCTTCCTAAACTCGCTCCGTGAAACGTTACCTTAACCCAACCGCATTTTATCCTCTCAATCGCAAGATAAGAGGTTTTAAATCAAACCTTGGTACTTTTTCATACACTATTCTTATTCATTAATGCTTTAAATAAAAGGGAAAAAGGCAGGCGAGTGGGGGGCTGACATAAACAGCTCCTGCAAAAAGCTGAATTCCTGACTTTACCATAAAGATGGTAAAAACGACTTCACATGGACATCGCTTTCATTATTATTGTTGGATACAGATCAAAACGCCTAGTAAACGGCTTTAGGCTTAGAAGTTTAAACTTGCGCTAGGACGAGTCTTGCACTATGATGTTTCTTGGGACTTCTTTCGCCATTTTTGAAGGAGCTAGTGCCTCTGCTATTTTATTTCGTTTTCTCGTGTTTTACTAGGTTTTATGTAATTTTTTATGTAATTTCGGTGGCATTTTAATAATGCCACCGGCTAATGAAACTTTGAATACGTAACAGGAGATTTGGCAAATGGAATGGGGGAGTATTCAAGAAGTTTTCTCATTTGACGAAAGATTTCCGTTGGAGTTTTGAAAGGACAAGCCGCCATGTTTTTGACGTGACAACGTCTTATAATTCGATAGAGCCGGCTCGAAATCGCACGCACGAAAAATCATGACGTCATGCGGCGTTACCTCGCTCTGAGGCGTTCCATGTAAGGCTTGAAGTGCAAGCGAGGTCGCGGAACGAGCGACAAAGAAGCACAATCGGCCTTTGCGTTCGGCAGCGTTCGACATCCGTCTCTCTCCTACTTGAGTGAGCGATGCGTAGACGTTGTCACGTTCAACTATCGTCAGTAAACCGATTTACAGACAACCAATTTTTTTCAATTGACTCAAATTGACGAGACATAAGTAATACATATTTGAAGAAAGATTTGAAGTGAAGTAAAAGTGAAAAGAAGAAGAAGGAATAAAAAGAAGAAGAAGAAGAAACCATGAAGTGAAGAGAAACCATGAAGAATATGAAGACCTATATGATGAAGACTAAGCTAAGATGTTACAGATTGGGCGATATAGTCGCTCAGCGACAAAGCCCTTTTCTTTTTTTTGTAAATAAAAAAAAATGATGTTTCTTTTATTACCAACTGTCACAAAAGCTATGGTAAAATTTACTTTGATTGAGCTTGATGTCACCCATTGCGGCACATTAAGCTTTTGAGTAGCTCCGACGTGAGTAACAGTTGGTAATTTTTGTAAATGAAGTTTTTTATAAGTAAGTAGGTTTTGTAATTTAACTAAAATTGGATGTCGCATGGAATCAGTTTAGGAATGTACATCATCATCTCCCTGACCTTATCCCACGCTAAGTGGGGTCGGCACAACATGTCTTCTTCTTCCACTCACTCCTATCACTCGTCAATTGTGCATCCACTCCTTTTACATTCATATCATCTCTCACACAATCCAACCACTTGTTCTTCGGCCTTCCTCTTCTTGCATACCCAGACACAGTGAAAAAATTTTATACAGTCCTAAATATCAGGTATAGCCACGTACAACTAAAGTTTAACTGATTTGTCACCTAAACTGTTGTGTTTGATGGTAAGATTTACAATGAATATGTTTAGACCTTTGTAAGGATATTTTTACATAGTTATTTTCAAGTAGATTGAGCTAGAACCGTTTACTTTAAGCCATGTGACATTTACAGCGAAATAACAATACATTTCTGTATAAAAACGTCTCGATCATTCGATTTACCGAAACAAAACGCCCCGGCTTTTGTCAAAGCGAAAAGATCGCGAACAAAAAGTATTAAATGCAATTATTTCAGTCAAACAGTAATTTCGTGTCATTGTTCTTGAGAAATACCAATTATATACAATTACTTGTATATGACATTGTGTAGTGTTCATTCCTCGATCGATACAGAATCGATTGTGGATCATTCGAATAGTCCGCGAGTCGATACATCGGTGTCTTTGATGGCAAAAAGTATAACAATGAAAAATAATGTCGGTTGAACTGAATATCACGGATGCCTGGGTATGGTGGAGGTGCTATACGGAATGTCATGCTTAGGAGCTGGACCGCGGTTTAGTTTTTACTTAAATCTTAAAATTAAGTATAAGGTAACGAAATATCAAAGGAAAACATCCTAAGGAAACCAGTTAACTAGTATTTATTCTAAAAGACGGCCATGAGTGGATAATAAGTAGGAACTCTGAAAATTTTCGGCATGTGTCAAATATGTATTTGAACGTGTCTCTGACTACCATCTATGTAGGTATATGGTACCTATCTAAAAAATGATCTGAGACGATAGCCTGGGATTGATTTTTCACCCTGCGTTATATCCCACTATCCCACTAATATAATAAAGCTAGATAAAGAAAAAATAAAGCTAGAGAAAAATTAGAGCTATAATAAAGTTTGTGAGTTTGTTTAGATGTTTATATGTTTGTGTTTCAATCACGCCTAAACCAGTGAACCGATTTGGATAAAACTTGGAATAGGCGTAGATAGTTACTTGGAATAGCACATAGGCTATTCAAAATGTTGGTACCATGTAGGCGAAGCCGCGCGCAGTAGCTAGTAATTAATAAATTTTAAATAACGCATATAATACATAAAAATTCTAAATGTAACTTTTCTATCTGACAGTACTAATATGTACTTAATTAGCAACTGTATGATGCCTACAGTTACAAATAAAAAAAACTAACCCTTGGATTAAAGCGCATAAGAAGTGTTAAGAAATTATCTATAGACGATTATGTGACCAATTTGTCTGTATGTTTGTCACAAGCCGACAGTCAGGTGACTGCCCTACATGGTTCCGATCGACATATCGTGGTCAACAATTTGCATTTTTGTTATTTATGTCTATTTCCTTACAACAATTTGTCCATTTTATTGTTTAAAAATTTATTAAGTTGGTTAAGAAGCAAAACATTGTATTTATCCAGTACTAAGATTACAAATAGTCGTAACCTATGAAGGAAAACCACGTGAGGGAATACGCAGCTAAGAGGTATACTCCACAATATTGACGTTGTCTTTCCTTTAAAAATCTATATTTTCGGGATCTTTAAGATCACACTGCCTTTCAAATATAAATGCTAGAACTCATTTTTACGCTGAGAGCTAAGAGGATGGGTGCCGGGGGCGCCGGGCAAGCCTTTTACATCTCAATCTACCAGCGTCTTGTTGAGTCATCACTTTGTCATATATAGAAATAGGATGCCTGTTAAGGATTCTTAGCTAAGTCAACCCCTTTCCCACTTCATCACACAATCAAACGCTTGTTCATCTAACATTTACACATACACACACACACACACACAAACATATACATACATACATACACACACACACACACACACACACACACACACACACACACACACACATACACACTTCTCACGCACACGACACGACTTGTAGGAGATTAGTATTTTCATAAGAAACCTAAGCCTATTTTTAAATTTTGTTAATTTTGTTTTTGTGGAAAAAATCTCTGTACTCGGAGGTGGGCGTTAATTTCCGCGACACAGTTTTTCTAAGCTAATCCTATTAATATTCCTATTTTTTGTTTGTACCATGTTTTCTGTATCCTAAATAAGAAAATTGAATTTGAATTTGAATTTGAGTGTCGGCCTAAGTCAGCCTGTATAATTATCTAAAGGCCTATACGTTTTTACCCTTCCCATATTCATGCTTGTACTTAAAAAAAAAAAACGAATCGTACCGTCAGTTGCCTGAGCATTCCAGTAGAGGGCGACATTATCGTGTAATTACAAATAATTACAGTAACTAATTATAGATAACGTAACTGATGTGGCTGAATCGCCATCAGATAGTTTTATTGATGTCCAATTAAAATGGAGGCTTGAATGGTAGTTCTAAGTGATGTATAGACGAGCTTATTACTAACCTCTTTGCCTATTCATAACATAGGTCGTGCTTATTGAAGAATAAGATTTGAAAGTTATTATCTACATCTACACTAATTTTTTTTTTTTTTTTTTTTTTTTTTTTTTTTTTATTTGTCTTGGGTCTGGGTGTTTCTATGTATAATATGTATGTATTTACAAACAAAAAGTATTTAAGTAGTATATCAGTTATCTGGTTCCCATAGTACAAGCTTTGCTTAGTTTGGGGCCAGATGATGCTGTGTGAAATGTCCAGCATTATTTATTTATTTATTTATTTAATTATGGGTTTGAATCCCGGCCGTGAATCTATGGATTTTGCGTTTTGTAAAATTTATATGCCCTTTAACATGTGCTCTAAACGGTGAAGGAAAACATCGTGAGGAAACCAGTTAGTGTTCTTATAGGCGGCGATGGGCTTGCAACCTGTCACGTATGGAATACTAACTTCTGCAAGATGTGGGCATGTATCAAATATGTGTTTGGACATGCCCCTGACTACCCTCCTTAGACATCTTCAAAGGATCTGGAGTAAGTAACATAAATGATCTGAGATAATGTCTACCGCACCTTGGGGATACAGTCGTGAACCTGTTTTACACTAATATTATAAAGAGGAAAGATTTGTTTCTTTATTTTAATTGAATAGGCTCCGAAACTACTGGACCGATTTGAAAAATTCTTTCACCATTAGAATCCTACATTATCCCTAATGAACATAGGCTATATTTTATTCCGGGAAAGCGGTGTTACCGCGGGTAACACCGCGACGGACAGCTAGTACTAGATAAAGTATCGTTTTGAAAAATGAAATTTTATCAAGTAGACACTTCATACCAAAGAGGGTGGGTGGTAAGAAGTCAGACGAAATGTGTGATAAGAACTCCCGAAATGCCGGAAAATTAAAGTTTTTCTCAAACGGCAAAGGACACATCTTTAGGAAACCTAAAATTTCGACAAATATTGTGTCAAGCAAGTGCACGAAGGCATCCCCTTTAATTGAGACGCACTTATAATCCTTTCACCACACGACAAGAAGGTCAAATCAAAGCAAATCTAATGTATGACGTTCGACGTTCTATAGTACCTACAAAACTCCTAGCACCAAGATAACTAAGCATAATTTGTGATCGCAATAAAATCTACATGGACCGGCTGCACAATGCGCGCCATCTCGCGGCTAAAAAACCGCGTCGCCGCAACTATTGATACGACATTGACGGATTCGGGGGACTTGACCTAGGGCTGCCACCTGCCTCTTGAAATGTACGGAGGCCGGCCACCCCGTCAGGTTTCCGTCAGTGAGAGTCCGACTAACCGAGATCCATAAAAGCAGGAAATCTTTTCAAAAAAAGGCTTGCTTAACTAAGCGCCCGAACTATCCTAAATTGTTTTAGTAACAGTTCCAGTAATCACTACCGAAATTAGTGTCATACGTTCTGCATTGTACGCTCACTGTGGTGCTGTGACATGAGTCAATATAATTACGTTTTTATACTAAAAAGAAAACCGACTTCAATGTTTGACTCGAAACGCGGTGTGACTCAGGGCGTCAAGCTGTCGATTCGATTTCTATTTGTGACATGGCTAGGAGGGAAGGTGTTTAGAGTTTTACGGGGAAACTATCAATCCCTCAGGAATAAAATTTATATGGGACCACCTCTGGAGTATACCCTTTCAAACATGAAAAGAATTTTGCAAATCGGTCAACAAATGGCGGAGCAATCGCGTAACAAGATAAAAAAAAAAAAAAAACATACAGACGAATTGAGAACCTCCTCCTTTTTTGAAGTCGGTTGAAAAAGAGAAGTTTGTATATAAATAAGTAAGTAAAAGAAGCCGCATTTGAAAGAGATAAATGGAGAAAATGGTTTCATTGCACCGACAAGAGCTGGCTTTTTCTAATTGATTGAGATAACATTTTAAGACATATTCAGTAAGTGAGTGACAACCCTACCGTAATATACATGGCAGAGACGCCGCCGTGACATGTTTACGGGCCAATTATTTGTATGGATTCCGGCGCAGTAATGATTTCTTGCGTCCGTCCGTCCGTCTGTCCGAACTGCTCGCTTCATATTCTGCCTTTTTATTGTGAATTTTGATTTTACGCGACGCAGCCCCGCGATTTATCTTCCGCTTGTGAATTATTACTAGATATTGTCTTTGGTTTTGTTTGTGTAGATAACCCTAAAGTAGGAAGCACATTTTATTAGGCAGTCCTCGGACATCAGACTTATGGACAGCTGCTGTCGCCAGCGGTATTTCCAGACCGATGCGACTTAGGCACCTTCAAGAAAAGAGCCTATTCCTACCTCAAAGGCCGGCAACGCATCTGCAGTGCTTCTTGATGCTGCAGTTGTCTGTGGGCGGTGGTAATCACTTACCATCAGGTGTGCCACTTGCTCCTCCATAAAAAAAAATATAGGGAATGCTCTGTACAAAATTTTTTTGTGGAGATAAATTGTTATCAATATTGTATTTTGTTCACATAATTAACTTTTATATTACCTACAGCCTCCGGTTTCTGTTTTTTCACAATTAAATATTACTATTTAGAAACAGTCAAACAAGTGAACGAATGTATTATTACTGTTTGGTATAAAATGGTCAATATTTATGAATATTTTAAAGTAAGTTGTTCCAGTTCCTTTGATTTAGGTAGTGGCTGATTGATGTATTGCTAAAACCACATTAAAAAAATAAACCCCGTCTTAACAAAACTGTTACAACAAAAAAGCGTTCTATGTACGAGTATTTAAAGATCGTTTTTCTAGAAACAGTTTTTTAGTTAGTCTTAGTCTAAACTCGGTTAATTTTCTTGTAATAAGACGGCTAAGGTTTAACTTTTTTCGAGAAGCAAGTTTATCTAAAATTTTTAAGCATTTAATATTATTAAAGAGAGTTGGTCAAAGGCAAACAAATAAAATGACAATCGAATTTAATACCTAACAAAGTTTTATGCCGTCAATAGCAAAATGTCTACCCTAACTAATAGACTCTATCCGTATTATCCACGGTTAATTTTTTCAACAGCAAATACTTTTTTTTTTAATTAAATAGGTCAGCATTTGACTTCCCTCTGCCTGATGTTAAGCAGTAGTGAGGTCTAAGATAGAGCATGCTTACCTAGAAGGAACCTATTTACTCTTGATTTAAAGACCCCTATATTGTACCTTTCGGGAAATACTTAGGCCCTTACTAATAAACTTGACATAAAGTTATGTCATGCATAACCTATGAATAACCATACAAATTTTTAGTTTATGCATGACATAACTTTATGTCAAGTTTATTAGTAAGGGCCTTAGAGTAAAATAATTACTGCGTCAATTGTTTAATCCTATTTGTTCAACTGTTCCAAATTCAAATGATCCAGTGTTTTATGATAGCAAACTAAAATAGCGTTGTATACTTTAGCTCGATAGTAATGTGGGGATGTAGCTCAGTGGTAGAGCGTTCGCTTTGCATGTGAAAGGCCCCGGGTTCGATCCCCGGCATCTCCAACTTTTTGTACCTCGATAAATGGTAAAACTCCTACTGATATTATTATTTCGTAAAATTCTATGGATGTATCTGGATGTATGGATGTTTTTCTTTTACGCAAAAACTTCCGAATCTAAAAAAAAAAACTGGTGACGGAGTTTATATGCTGCATAATTACAGGCTTCCGCTATAGCCGGGCCCGGGCCAGAGCTCACTTGATACTGCCACAAGCGGTCAACCATCCACTTACAGACCCGTAAGTTGTTGTAACGTTGCTTCGACGAAGCTACACCACGATTCAAAAATATCAGTGTGTACGTAGAGCATAGTGGAGATGTGGCCAAAGGTAAGGAGTCAGGGTATCGGAGTTGGTAACTTGGTACTCGGGTAACTTAGGAGTATCGATCGCGTCGCGCCCGGATCTTATTGAAACGATGCCAGTTGGGGAAAATTTGAGATGGTCACCCCTTTTTGACGCGCTGAACGTTGCCTTACTTGATAAACATTATCACGAATGTTTAGTGTTACTACAGGTGTGGCAGACATTACTATTTCATGTATTTCCGATCTTTTGAAGATGACTAAGGGGGTAGTCAGAGGCGTCCAATTACTTTTGCTACATGTCCTCATTTTGCAAAAGTAAGCACTCCAAACGTGACAGGCTACAAGCCCATTGTCGCCTTTAGGAATACCAACTGGTTTCTTTATACGATGTTTTCCTTCACCGTTATGAGTATCGTATTTAATGCGCATATACATTTTATGAAACACAAAATCCATTGTGTCACGGCCGGGATTCGAACTCGCATCTTCGAATTGAAAATTGAGAGTACATCTCACTAGGCCAAGACTCCTATACCACAGACAATAAACAGTATGTATGACGATATCGCAGCAGGCGATGTAACATCACAGATAATAAACAGTTTGTATGGCTCGACAATTCGTCACGTACAGCATCGATCGCGGAGGTATCGGGGGTGTTTGAGTCATACTTACTGGGCCCTATTTTACTACAAGCCAAAATTAAGATTTTAACAGTCTACTCATTATATTTATTATACTTATATAAAGTCTTAGTCTTAGTCTACTCATTATCTACTATTACATATTCCATCTCAAACAATGTCCCATATTTACTCCACCGGCCATCACCACGTCTAGTCTGAAGAAGATGATAATGCGTTTAAAGTAAAGTGTGACAAATCTCTCTGGGGTTTTTGAAGTAAAAATTTATTTAGGCCCGTTGTGCATTTTTGAGATGGGAGAAAAATATCAAACTGTCACGTGACTGTTACCGTAAAAGTGTGACGACACCAATCTCTTACTATACCTACTTTAATTTCGTCACACCTTGTATCGTCACAATGGTCTACGTGTTAGAGTGACCTCTGGTGAAACAGCCCCGTGTTCAAATCGCAGTTAGTTAATTTAACCGCTACCGAAATCTCGTTCAAGTTTTCACTTCTGTCGGCACTCCGGGAATGCCACTGTTTTTTTTATTTAACTCTCTCAACTTCATTCTCACGGATCCACAAAACAGCTACCCGTCGGGATTGCTGTTAAAGGGGTATTTTGGGAAATATTTCAATGTCATTCTCTACTACATATTTATAAAACTCATATTAATCTACTAATTGTGTAATCTAAAAGTCTAGCTATAATAGTCTTTTTTGGCAGGCATATGCCCAACAGTGGGATGAGAAAGGCTGATAATAGTTTTACGACTAGACAAACAAAACCGCTACGTTACCCCTTAGGGGTATTTTGGAGATTTTTTTATGTAATTCCCGTCTATTTATACCTACTTATCTGTATCTTATTTATATCCCCATCTCCCAGGAAAGCCTTAAAACGCCTGCTGTTTCATCGATTGTGGAACATGTCCTGAATACCTAATACCCCTTTCTTGTTTTGAACCTTAATAGCATAGACATAAGGGTTTTCAACCGAAGGCCAGTCAAGGACATTGTGTGAAGTGTTTTGAAAACAGATGGTGTTTTTCAGTTGTTATTTTGACCTACATTTTTATATGAAAAAATGTATCATAAGATAACCTCCTTTTTTGAAGTCGGTTAAAAATAAGTGTGATTGTATAAGTATGGTAGACATCTCAGAGATATATACATCTTATCAGGCTTAAGAGGAATATCTTGCTATAGGGTTAGAACTACAAACACGTAGATAAATTCAATGGGGCTTATTACAAGAAAATGAGCCGAGTTTAGGACCAAGTCTAACTAAAAAACTGTCCCTAGAAAAACGATCTTTAAATACTTGTACATAGAACGCTTTTTTGTGGTAACAGTTTTGTTTTGACATGTGTCAACATGGGGTTCAACCAAGGTTTTAACGTTTTTATAATAAGCAGCAATATGTATTGACCTCTAAGTGGCGTAGAATAAATCCTCAAGTAATGAATGGAATTTTGTCATATTAAGTAAGGTACAAGTATTTTTTATTTATTATTATTATTGAAGGTAATTATGGTTGTGTGTGGTAGAACAAGGTCTCATGGCTTATCGTACGTCACGGGCAATGAACGTGTTAAATCGTGACATCTTCAAAGCAAGCTTGTAATTAATTCCCGTAGCAGGCTCTACGGCGTAGCGCCGTAGCACCGTAAACTAGACAATTCTATCATAAACTAATTTTATCTCTGACCCAGAAAGTACCACGCCTACTCGCCAATGCAAAACGCGCACGCCTTCTGACGTGCTCTCGGCCAATCAGAGCGCGACGTTCGAAATTTAAATCGTCGCCGTAGAATTATAGCTGTTTCTGTCACACTTATGAATACGGTAATGGAATTGTTTTGTTTTGAAATTGCGTTTGTGAATTAGGATTACGTCAGATATTTTAGGGATTTTCTGTAAACAAATAAAACAGATTATTTGGGGATTTTTTGTTTTCCCTCAACTATTTTCTTCTTAGGTATTCAATTAATTTAATGAAATACCTTTGAAAATAAGGTTTTTAAAAAGAAAAGAAAAAAATTGAAAAACAATTACATATTATTTTTTTTTCAAACCAAAATGACGTTACTATAACCATTTTAATTCTATTCAAATAAATGAAATATTGATGAACATTTATCTCATTCATTGATCTCCTTCGGGTCAATGACCCCTGACCAATGCACTAACGTCATATGACGTAAATCTTACTTCCGTCGTAAGATGACAATATTTGCATGCATTCCTAAAGGGGAGGCCCTTTAAGCACTATATCATACTTACGCTCTTAAGGACCCTATTAGACTAAAACACCAAAATTATAAGACCCCTGAATTCCGAGCATTTGTTAGAACAGTTTTTCGAGGTGGGAGGTCAAGATATGCTGGTTGTTAACCCTATTTTGGGCTACCAGTTTTTTGCTAAGATGGTAGTTGTATGCAATGTCAGGAAGGCCGAGTAATGGGAGTTTTTATGTATAAAAAAAAATACGAAAAAAAACCAAAAGTGTTTTCAAAGACAATAAAAATTATCCATCAGTTAAAAACTACGTAAAAAAAAAAAATTGTAGGTTCACTTCCCGCATCACTAGTAAAATCAAGATGGAATGAGAATCCTATAAAAAAAAAAAAGATGCACCTTGCACACATTGACAAAAGATGCACACATTGGTACCACAGTCTCTACCTACCGAAATTTTATATTTTACAAATACTTACAGACAGAATTCACAGACTAAACTTAATTTAACTAAAACTTGAACGTTCTTATTTCGTTCTCAATAAAGACGAAAACGGCATGTCACTAATAGTGACATTACTAAAATTATAATCGAAGCATTTTAGTTTAGTTAACTTTAGTCAGTGAACATCAGAATCGACGTCAGTACCTACTTTTTACTAAAAAATTGGTTGTCTGTAAAGTCGGTTTACTGACGATAGTTGAACGTGACAACGTCTACGCATAGCTCACTCAAGTAGGAGAGAGACGGATGTCGAACGCTGCCGAACGCAGAGGCCGATTGTGCTTCTTTGTCGCTCTTTCCGCGCTCTCGCTTGCACTTCAAGCCTTACATGGAACGCCTCAGAGCGAGGTAACGCCGCATGACGTCATGTTTTTTCGTGCGTGCAGCCGGCTCTATCGAATTATAAGACGTAGTCACGTCAAAAAGAAAATACAAATCAAGAACTCCCATCTTTGAGTTCCTCAGTAAAAAATAATAATTAAAAATCTTACTGTACCAAAATAAAGCTGAAACCGTTATGATATGCATTAGTCACATGCGTCACCAACTTCAATTATTTTAATAATAACCAACATAACTTGACCCGTCTCCATACATCAAGATCCCTGAGCTCTCTGTATTTTGTTCAGTGCGAGAGTGGCGGGAGGTCATGTTAGAATGGTCGAGGACTTATGGGATTGACAGTTAGAAACGTCATGAGGTTGACAGGTCACAGGTTGCAATTTGGCCGTGAGAAATTTTGATATACATGATTTTACGGTTATTTGGTAATTTTATTTACTAACGAGCTGAGAAAGTAATTTATGTAGGTATGTATGTGTTTTTTAAGTGCTCGGTAGAATTTTAGAATGACTGTTATATTGTAGTGAAAAAGTTTTAAAAATATGTTCGAAAAATTAAGAGTTCTTTTTTGGAACGAAGTTCCTTTTCGGACGGTATCGGATGGGGCTAGACGAAAAAAAGTTTTTTTTTAAGTCAAATCGTCACAGTGCGAAGTGCGCAGTCGCAAAACAGTCCATAGATTGAATGAATGAACACTTTATTGTACACCAATTAATAACATACATAAAACACGTTCGAAATTAGTACAATGGGCGGCCTTATCGCTGAAAGCGATTTATTCCAGGCAACCTTTGTTAGTACGGAAGAGCGTTTCTGGGATTAGTATGACAATAATTTATTTGACAATGCCAAATGTCAAAGTTGTAACTTCGTTCCAACCGAGTGTTCCACGACTCACGTACCTGCTTTTATTATTTAGAGGTTAGCATTTTTATCATAGAAAATATTTCAACGAGCGATCGATAATTTTCCTGTTGTTTAAAAATAGTTGCAGTCTCGTTTATGTCTTTTGTACCTACAGAAGTTTAAAAAAAAATCATATTTTGAATTTCATATTATATTATTTTATTTTTAGATTATATTTTATTACCTGGCTCTACAAAAATACTTAAAACATAATTTAAACTCTAAAAGCCTTTTTCACATTTAACACAAAAAAATAATAAATTAATTATTTATATCAAATTAGCATTTATACATTTCAAGTGTTTTCAGGCAAAGGCCACTCTGTTTTCCATTAGGACGACCTACGAATTCGCCAAAAAAATATTTAACCGTAATTAGGGCACACGCCTTTGCGACGTGACGCTCAGCAACGTCACGTAAGCTAAACCAAATTACACGTCGCGTTGTAGAATACACTATAGCAACCTTGGAAGGAATTTCATTTCAGCGTCATTGTTGTATTAAGTGTTCTGTTGAATAAGTTATTTTAGGGTTTATATTGAAACAGATAACTTTTCAAAGGATATTTTTGATTACTGCTTCAGTAAAAAATCTTTGGTAGAATTAGATACATTAAGTCGATTACTTAAATCTCACTAAAGATTTTGGTTCGGATTTTAAAATCAGTTTTGTCATTTATTAAGGATGTTTTTTCTTACAATAAAATTAAACATCACAGTAATCTGTCTTTCAAGCATTTTCTAATAAGGTATTAATGACAGCCTTCTGAATTTTATGGAAAATTATAATTCACTAATAGTAAGTACTCAAAGAATAGCTAAAAGTGACACAGACATGTTGTGACGTAACGCCGCAGGCCGCGCGCGCCACGCTGCTCGCATCCAGCCGCCAGCTTGTTTCGTATGCCTGTCGCGGCCCGGCCGGTTGGGCGCACACATCCAGCCATCCTCTCAATGACCGCTGGACCGAGAGACTCAGCACACGTGTCTAGACCATCCGAAAAGCATGTAAATAATGTGACACGCGTTTGACAGGTGACGTTTCGCGCGCGGGAAATATTTTTTTTATCGTGTGCCAGTGACTTAAGACAAAAGGGTCAAGTTTCGGTGGTGGTTTTGAGTGACTCAGTGAAGTGATCGTGAATATTTAAATTATATAAAAATCTTATAGGATTCATATTGAATGGTTTGTGTTTGCAAAAAATACTAATGTTAACCAAAACATACTAACCTTCATAATATTTTCTTCCGAGATAATGATGTAGCTTTACCTAGTAAGGCTTTGTATTATTACTCATTAAGTTTCCAAATTTTTATAAATTAATCCGAATAATGTAGCTACCTATCTTTCAATACAATAAAACTTTAGTCAGAGCGATGTAAAGTTCATTTATACAGGGTTAAGTATATGAAATAATATTGCAACTTATCTATGTAACATCTTAAACAAAACAAATATAATTTTTTCACATTTTAGAAACAAACATCACAAATCCATAAAAATGCCGTCAGTGTCAAAAAATAAACGTAGTACACTCTTGCGCATCTCGGCCAACATACATGTGTTATTACTAGACAAATATAAAAACCTGTAATCCCTTGAGGTTAACAAAACATTAGCGCAATAAATACTTAATGTTTGAGTAAATAACATATCGGTTTAACTAATAGGTGCCGATTTGACAGAAAACAATCGCGCTGCGCGTACGCAGAGCCTACTTAAGTTCTTTGTGTGCCCAGTCTCCAATATCGGAATTTTTAAAGTGGTTTAAGTTAGACCTCTCAATATTTCCCAGTAAGTTATTAACGATTGCTAAATGAAATGTTTGGTTTACATTCTCTCAGAGTAGTTAAGTATCTGGTATGTCAATTAGTCGTTTCTTAGCTTTTATACGCGTACGAAGTTACTCTTGCCAGCTATTTGGTTTCTTACATTGGAAACATTGACTTTGCCCACCCATTAAGTTTTTAAATTTTTTACATGAGATCCAATATAATTTTATTTTGTCAAAATGTATACCTTACCTTAAATTTTTTTTTTGTCCATTTTAAACAGAAATTTATTTACAGAAACTAAGCTACTACATATTTACATATGTATATAAAAAAAAAAATATAGACCGGCTTGTTTATTTTCTGAGTTAGATTATGAAATACTTACAAAAATGTGAAAGATATAATCCATCCATCTAGTGAATGTTCGGTCAACTCTATTCCTGTCAATAAACTGTAGATTTAAGTATATAAACAAAGAATTAAAACGAAATAGCATCGTCATACTGATTATATTTATTTTATATCTAAATGTACTATTCCTAAGCACCTAGGTACACTCACCGGGCTGTCATCAGCAAATATATTCCGCGTTGGTCCGCATCGCCCGTTACGGAAATATTTATCTTCAAACTATTAATTGGATTTACGTGTAGGCTCATTGTTATCTGTACAAATCATTTACTTCAATCTGTTTATTGCTGCTGATTTATAGACACTGAGAAAGCACACATTAAAATTTAAAAAGATTATACTTTTTATGCTAGGCATAACATAAAATATTATTTTAGATATTATGGGGTATTACTAAATATGATATAAAACGTGTTAATTTAAAATAGACTCATTTTTACAGAGCCTCGACTAGGGTTAAAATACCTTCTTTAAATTCAAATATGGAATTCAAGTGACTCAGTGTAATATTTTTGAAAATGGAACACAATTCAAATGAAAGATAAAACAGTGGAACCAGCCAGTGTTTGAAAATGGAACTCTGAGCTAGTGTTGTTACTTTTTAATAGAGATGGCACAGTGAGTTGACATGGAGCACCCGGGTGGGTTTACAACGTCGCCCTGGGCCGCCATGCTGGGGCATGGCATGCATGGCATGATGCAGCATGAGTACTCACATGCAGCGCATGCGTCCATGCCCATGGATCTGCATGTGCCTCAGCCGTTCCCTTATTACCGGTAAGTACCTCACTATGTTTAGGTACTCGTATTAAAAGGTTTGTTAATATGCGTTAGAATGATGTCCCGCTATTCGAGGTGGTCTGCTAAGATGTCGACGCGAGAAATAGTTTTTGGACATTTCAAGGGTTGAAAAAAAATTGATCCTAAGTTTTCGTTGTTCAAAAATACCTGATGATTATCATCATAGCATACCTACTAAAATATCTGTATTAAAATAAAGTTCACACAATAATGAAACACATTATAAGTTAGTCTCTGCAATCCCAGTATACATAAAAAAAACTCGATTTACAATATTTTTTTACAACATACGTTACGCTAAAAACGTCTCCCCTTATCCAGCATTTGATCTTCGCACCGATTGGCCGCAGATCTACACGCTAATTAAACCTTAATTAACAATTATGACACCATCCAATCAGCATAGGTATAAGGTACAGTCGCAAGGTTCATTTTCGCGTGAGGATTTTTGCTTTAAAAAGTGGACGCATCAGATATGGGTAGTTATTAGGTCTGCATGCCGAAGCCTTCGCCCGTTTTTGTTGGGACACTACAAGAACCATAGAGCACTGTTGTTACTTCTATTGAGTTAATAATATTTTGGTGGCATAGCATCTCACTCTTTTCAAAATGATCAACTCAATCTCTGTTCTAAGCAACGTTCAACTTTTTTTTTACTTACCTTTTTTTTTACACTTTTTTTGATGATCAATAGTAGGACCTTGGTCTTACGATACCGACCTGTGGACGAATTAGCTGATGATGTAGAGCAAAATCAAAATGTCTTTAGACAGTAAGCAAAACCATAGATGGAATATAGAAATCGGATGTAAATTGAGAAATCTATAATCCAACTCATGTTCAATTTATTTTTGAAATAGAAAAATGTGATCCCACATCCGAGAAATCGATATTCTCATCGATTCGAATCGAATCACTGTCATTGCTGTCGCCGGTCGCCGCTAATGTCGTTCGCACTATAATCTGAGCATGCGCGGACCGAAATTAAAAAAAATACAATCCAATATGGCCGCCAACCTTATCATTTTGCGGTGAATGGTGACCATTGCGTATCATTTGGACAGACCCTAATTATACGCTCGATAGTCCGTTTCCGATCTCCTTTTGTCCTTTTGGGTTTAATATTGATGTCATTGAAAGGATACTCCTTTATTAGTGTTTCTTTCATTTTGAAACATATTTATGATTCACACGTTCGCTTTAAACAAAAGCGCTTTGTTTTAAGACCATTTAAACTTTCACCAGAAACTTGAATAAGTAAAGAATTAACACAAAATCATTACTTATGCATGCGCGTATCTACTTAATCAATTTGTGTTAATTTAATTCACACTGGCCAATCATAAACTCTAATCAAGAAACAATCGATCTTAAAAAGTAAACGATTTAATTTATCTAAATTCGATATTTGAATTTCAAAAAGTGTTCTTTCCGTAAGGTCTGTATTTGGGTGTGTTGCATTTGCGACCGCTTCATTATGGCTGGTGTCGATTGGGTAGAGAACTCGAGATGCGTTTTGCTGACTCCTTTCCTTTTATCATCAATAATTAATGACGGACGCTGACGGAATAATCCTGACGATTTTTGCGAACCGAATAAATTCTGATTCAGGTATTTCGGTTTGTGATAATGTGAGTTTGAACAAATTAAGAGGGTTTTGAACGTTTGTAAGCGCCTTATCTGTCTTGACGTAAACAAGCCTGCTTGCTACTTGTACCGTGAGTGAGACCCTTATTGTCCCACACAGGCATACATGGCTCGTGAAATGCACATTTAGGTTTTTCGTATCCTTGCGCTTGGGAACAATTACTGTTGGATTTCTTAATGAGCAAAGTGTCAGTGACCAGGTATGGCCGTGAACAGACTATTATGTATGACGAACTAAGTCAAAGAACCAGTATTTTGGTACCTATTTTATTTTTCCAATCATTGTATTTCACTGGACAAAAGTCTTTAACACTTAACTGCGTAAAAATTATACAAAATATACTCGATATAAGTCTTGGGTATGTCTCAATTACAAACATACATACATACAATCACGCCTCTTTCCCGAAGGGTTAGGCAGAGACCACGGATCTCCACTTGCTACGATCTTGACACACAACTTTTGCCTCATTAACTCTCATTACATACTTCATACATGCTCGCCGGTTTAGGGTACTTTTGACGTGGCCCTTCTCCAAAATGTCGCTAATTTGATCCAAGAAGGTTCGCCTAGGCCTTCCCCTTCCCCCCCCGATGGATTCCAATCTTGACGCGATGGGGGGGCTTAGTAACCGTGGTTTGGAGGCCCACGGTGAAGCGAAAAGGAATCCCAGGCGGGGACGCCCTGGTGGCGTCTGGCGGATAGGGTCGCGGGTGAAGAGGCGTGTCGGTGTTTCGTTGCCGCTCGCCCTATCTCCCGCGACCCAACGGTGGCGCACCGTAAGATGCGTCGGCGGCGGGGCCGCAGTGGAAGAGGAGTGTCGGTGTTACGTTGCCGCTCTCCCTGTCCTCTGCGGCCGTTTTTGGAGGCTTCTCCACGCGCACCTCTTTAGTTAGAGTGCGCAGTGGACGAAGGGAGCGGAGAGCTCTGGTGGTGAGTAGCGGACGCTAGGTGCGGGGGCACCTTCGTCCGCCTTGCACTATTCACCACTATGCGGGGCCGCCTTAAGGGCGGGGATCGCCAGAGGGGGACTGGACGTAAAGGCTGTGCCGGTTTCCCAGACCCCCTCCATTCCAGGCGACGCCGGAATGACGCTGAATGACGCCGGAATCCCACATACCCCTCTCGCCCCCCGGCGGAGGGGATGCGTAATGCATTTTTCCCAGCGAGAAAAAAAAAAAAAAAAAAGGCCTTCCCCTTCCAGCTGTCCCATACACACTCGCCTCATACACTTGCTTTGTCAAACGACTGTCATCCATCCTCTCTGCATGCCCAAACCATCATAACAATGTCTCAATTATGACACATAAATCTTACTTTTTGTACGATAAGTTTCTAACCACCATGGAGCTATTACAAAACTATGTACCTTCGCAAGAAAAATTTTCATTTTCACTTTTTCCCATTCCTTTTAGGACATAATTTCCCGCTCTCGGTAATTTCCCCGAGATGCGACATCGTACAAGCGCCGTAAATGGGCTTCAAAAGAGTCACAGCCGTCATAAATCGATAGCCGATTGATAAAAACAGCGCAATTGCCCTTTTAATTCCCCACCGTGCGCTGATCGTAAAATACGTCACAATTAGTCAGGCAAAGGGTTTATTTACGAGTTAGTAGTCAGTTCGAACTTTCGCTCGATCAGTTTGAACTGCAAACATGCTGCTTATTACAAAAATGTTAAACCTTAGTCGAACCCCATGTTGACACACGTCAAAACAAAACTGTTACCACAAAAAAGCGTTCTATGTACGAGTATTTAAAGATCGTTTTTCTAGTGACAGTTTTTTAGTTAGACTTGGTCTAAACTCGGCTCGTTTTCTTGTAATAAGCCCCACCATAACTGTCTTTGCGAATAATAAAGGGCGATTTTTTATGGTTTTATTTAAATTAAATAGTAAATACGTGCCTGTAGATATAGTAAGTATAAAAAATAGCTTTTAAAAGCAATTTCGTCTCGTATCTCTTCTACGATTCACTAACAATCTCTAGTAAAGACAAGACACATGTAGCTTATAGAGAACTTAGTTGGTTTACTCCATAGTTGGTATAGTCAGTTTAACGGATAGAACAGTAAACTTCTACATAGGCTATCAAAATGGCAAACTCTTTTTAATACCCACAGTAATGTAGTTTATTAATATCATTGACGGAAAAAACTACACAAAAGAGGTTAAGTTTGTAGGTATTGTCCAAAACTACTAATCTGATTTTAAAATTTAATTTTTAACAATCTATAATGTTTCATACACAAAGGCTGAGTATTTATTTATATACGATACACGAGTTTAAGTGATAGTAAGACGATGCGAAGTGATCAAACTTTACAAAGATGCTTTTTGACTGTGCGGATAACTTTATTCGAGCGTAATGAACCAGCCATTTGCCTACGCACTGTGTCTGACAAGACAAGACCTGGTGAAATTAATTTCTATGGAGCAATTAAATGCAATGGAAGACATTTTATTTATGTTTAGCAAGAATATATTAAACAAAATAACTACTAAGTACTTATTGAGACAGTTTCTATACAAGCAAACAGGGTCACGACTGTATTCACGGCGTGATAAACGATGTCAGATCTTTCAGGCTTTCAAGGTATTTTTATACTTAAAATAAATACTATTTAAACTAAAAAAAAACTTTAATTTAAAGTAAATTTAATTTTAAACCTTTACCCTATGTTAATGATTTTATAGAGTAGATAAATCCAGAGCCAGCGCCAACAATGCCTATTTTTTCTGATCAAATCTAAAAATAGTAAATTTAATCCACCATCCGTCAACTAGACACGATTTATCGAAGTGTCTAAAGTCTGTGTATCAATCACAACTGTATTTTAAGTTAGTGAACGAAGCCTCTTTGAGGCGCTCTGAGGTATATCCAATCTATTCAACTACACTGGTCCGAAAAAAGACAATTGTGTTTCCAAAGGCTTATCCTAGCTGTTTTATATAGGGTCTTTCATTTTATACTAACTTAATTCAGGAATTGGGTTCAAAAAATATATTAAAAAATATTTAAGTACCTAATGTTTTTTTTGTTTTGTTATGAAAATCCCGAGAAAATCGATAAATCTTTTCAATTGATTGTTGCTTCTTATATAACTTCGCCCGTTCGTGATTTAGCTGCGCTGCGTTTGGTGGAACGGAACGTCTGTTATTGAAAATCATTATGCAATATTTCTAAAACAAACATTAAAATTAAATGATTGAAGTGAAAATTTAAATGGGCTTAGGAATTAAATTGATACTGTCAAACGTCTATTTACAACCCAAAAATTAGGCCCTGTCAGTTTGTGTAGTTTAAAATTAAAGACCCTATATATTCTAGGTCCTTTTGAAGATGTCTAAGGAGCTTGCCAGATGCATGTCGAAATTCATATTTGGCCAAAGTATTTGGCACGTGCTCGCATTTTGCAGAAGTTAGCACTCCATACGTGATATGTCAAAGTCAAAGAGAAAGTCAGTTTACAACAATTAAACAGGATATCTTTCGCCATTTTTGAAGGCTCTGCTATTTTATTTGGTTTTCTCGTGTTTTACTAGGTTTTATTGTGTAATTTTGGTGGCATTTTACTAATGAAGCCTTGGATACGTAACAGGAGATTTGGAAAATGGAGTTCAAGAATATTTCTCATTTGACGAAAGATTTCCGTTGGAGTTTGGAAATGAAACTTGACATGTAATGAATACATATTTAAAACTTGACATTGGCAGAATTATACTGTTTATACAGTTAGTTGCCATTAATAAAAATAGGAAGAAGAACAATTTTTTTTTATTAAAAAAAAGGAAAAGGGCTTTGTCGCTGAGCGACTATATCGCCCAATCAGTAACATCTTAGCTTAGTCTTCATCATATAGGTCTTCATATTCTTCATGGTTTCACTTCACTTCTTGGTTTCTTCTTCTTCTTCTATTTATTCCTTCTTCTTCTTTTCACTTTGACTTCACTTCAAATCTTTCTTCAAATATGTATTACTTATGTCACGTCAATTTGAGTCAATTGAAAAAACATGGCGGCTTGTCCTTTCAAAACTCCAACGGAAATCTTTCGTCAAATGAGAAAACTTCTTGAATACTCCCCCATTCCATTTGCCAAATCTCCTGTTACGTATCCAAAGCTTCATTAGTAAAATGCCACCGAAATTAATAATACCTAGTAAAACATGAGAAAACTAAATAAAATAGCAGAGCCACTAGCTCCTTCAAAAATGGCGAAAGAAGTCCTAAGAACAATTATACAATAACGGTGTGTTTCATAACAAGTTAGATTTGAGATTTTATTTTTAACCGACTTAAAAAAAGGAGGAGGTTATAATATGTTCGGCTAACGTACGTAACTAAGACATTAGTCTACTCTATCTTTGTATGAAATATACTTACTGTACCTACCTAAATAATATTGTAGGGAGAGCCAAAAGCGGTAGCTAGTCAGCTTTCCAGCCGTCATAATTGATCTAATTACGATCCTCGCCTTATACGTCAGCTGTCCCGTACCGTAAATAACGCACAATAGAGATATAACTCTAGGGACGCAGCTATAAATCTAGGTCTTCGCGCGGGAGCTGACAAGTCTAGAAACTATAAATGCTAGATTTCAACGAAATCTTATTTTTATTTGGATCGGTTGATGCTATTTTAGTTGTGGAAGCTGTTATAACTGTTGTAAGAGTTGTTCGTAGGTATAGGCATGATAACAGTAATCAAGAATCGCCAATTTAAATGATCTAATAAAATAGGATTCAAGGATTGAGAAAAATGCATTTATTGTACTAATAATGTCGAGATTATTAAATGATTTAATAAAATAAATCTACAAAATACAACAATCCGCCATGATAGCTGTACACCAATCAGAGCGCGTGACGTCTACTTCTTGTACAGACCTTAGATTATCCCCCGCCTTGCTGTACACTCAGTACAGACCAAAACTGCCTTTTTTTCCGATTTTTTTCACGTAGTATTTACTTTTGACGTGTGAGCTGTGACGTCATAACAGCCGCCATGACAACGACAAACGTTTTGGCGTGAATTTCAAATTTTTCATTTTATTTTTATGTTTGAAAACCTTTATTTTCTACTGAAATATTCTGAATAGAACAGATTTTGAAAAATAGTCATCGTGCCTATTGTACCTACCTATATTTTGTTGCCCTACTTCTTTTAAAAGTTGCCCACTGTTGGGCATAAGCCTTCCCAAGTAGTCCTGAGAGGTTGTTGGTGTTTAGATAGATATATAGAAAATACTTTATTGCACACCACATAAAAAGTAAAACAAAAACATACAAAAAACTTAACTATGATATACAATCGGCGGTCTTATCGCTAAAAAGCGATCTCTACCAGACAACCTGTGAATGGATAAATGGACATATCGAAAAATATATAGGGGCATGACCAAAGAAAGAATTGGTTTTGAAATAATATAATATACCTACTTAATTGTATACTTACAACTAATAATAGACTTACTGTGGTGTTTTACAAATAACCCTACCTGTTATACAAATTACGTATAAGCAAGTCTTCTGGAGTTAAAAGTAGTCTTTTTACTTTTTACTGCGAGTGTCACCACGGGGCGCAGCTAGTCAAAGCTAGGAAGAAGCCTCGTTAGATTACACCAAGATTGCGTGGTTAGAACTGTTGACATTGCGGTCTGCCTACCCCTAGCCGTGGTTACTTCCTAGTCGTAATTGTAAGGTACGACTGTTTCATCATGGGATTAGACTTGTTTACTTATGCGGTTCCTAACGTCTATGCGTTTCTGAATAGCTTCTGTCTACGGCTCGAGTTTTACGGGTCTAAAAATAAAATGTCTAGCCATTGATAGCCATTGTTGGATCAGAGTGGAACTCTAAGTGGAAACAAAACCATTGATGGATTAAAGTGGAAGAAAAAGTGGAAACTAATCCCTTAATGGATTTGGTTAGTGCATTAGAGTGGAATAGGGCAAAGTAAGCAAAGCTTATGCTAGGGGTATATGACTGATAAACTACTTATTATACTTTTTGTTTGTAAAAAATAAATTAATTTCAATCATAGGTACTAACATTTGTCCCGCGACGGGGATCGAACTCGCAGCCTTCTGCGTCACAGGCACATCCTTACCACATGTGCAATGCTAGTATTCTGAGATAGTGTAAGCAAATAAAAGAAATAAGCTAGAAATTCGAAGACAAGGTATGAAGTTCAAGAAACGAGCCTCTTTGATGATTAAAGACAAGCTAAATACCTATGTAAAGTTCACTGTAAGCAAGTAGGTACTACACTTTTTTCGAAAGCATTTAATGTTATGCACGACGCTTTCGCAGTTAATTGTCAATTTTCTGCATAGCACAAGCTACCATTTGCATACTTGTTTTAAATCTAAATTATCAGCTCATAATTACTTCACGCGCTGGGCGACGCTGGAATCCTATTCTTTGGGCACGGTATGATAGAAACAGTAGCAGTGGTATTTATTTACACACTCCCCTCAGGAAAACTTAGTTTATCTGAGATAAAAGTGTTAATCGAGAGTACCTCCTTTCATATAAAGTCAAAGTCATAGTCAAAAAGCATTTATTCAGTAGGACCGCTGGGATCACTATGAAACGTCTTAAAACTAGGTGATTCTACTCCTGTTCCTTCGCGACCAATATAAATCAATCAGACGTTGTTGACCCTGTTGTTTTTAAGAAGAGTTAATAGGCACCTTCTGGGTAGGCTCACTCCATCGTAGACCTCATTCTTGCCTGTGTAAGACTCGAGGTCAAGAGGCCGACCCATTCATCATAAAAAAAACGTTTCAGTGAACAACAACAGTATCCATCCAACTAAACTATTGCATTTAATGTAAGATTTATTTCGATCCATTACAAAAAAAGCCAAACAGGATCACGCACGACTGAGTAATGTGTAGGTATTATGTTTGGCAAGGACCCAAATTGATATATTTTACATTTCACAAGTCTAATAAGTTGTGTCTTTACTGCGTTTTGTTTATTGTGCATTGGGGGAGAAAAAAGCGAATAAAAGAAATGTGCCAAAAGGGATGCAGGGCAATTGAACAAATGAATGGGCAGCAGCCTAGGGAAATATTTAGGGACAGGAGTGGTGTGGACTCGTTCTTAGGTAGTAATTTAGTTTAATGAAAAGTCTTATAAAAATTTTCGATTCCGACGGGATTCGAACCTGCAACGATCAGACGATCCTCCTAAAGCCGGAGTGCCTTACCATTCGGCCACAGAATTCATGTTTTAACATTTTTGATAAGCTCATATTTTATCGGTTATAGCACCGTTAATCGATCATTTCTCAATTAAATACCTAAGTGTGGTTTAACACTATAAAAAAATATAAATTTAGATTTAATTCAGTTAACTACAGTAGCACAAATTTAATACGACTCAGCAAACTCCGCACTTTGCTTAAAATCGAATTTGTCCCCGTAAAGGAAAACATCATGAGGAAACCCGCAGCTTAGTCAGCTCCACACGTATTGACGTTGTCTTTCCTGTAATAATAAATAATGCTGGACTTTTCACACAGCATCATCTAGCCCCAAAGTAAGCTGAGTTTGTGTTATGGGTACTAGATGACTGATAAACTACTTAATATATACTTTTTTGTTTGTAAATACATACATATTATACATAGAAACACCCAGACCTGTGGGCGGCTGATTAAGCTGAGAGGATGGTTTAGGTGCTGGGCCTATTCCATCTCAAACAATGTCCCAGGCACTGCAGCGTCATGAGTGTAGGCATAGGTTGCCTCCTGACGCTGTATCTAGTATAGATGTAAAGGCCTAATACAACTTATAGTCCGCCAATAAATGCCGCCATTCTTCGAGATACAAATAGCACAGTTAGAAGCTAGACGACATACTAACTAATTTAAGGTAGGTATTTATTTTTACCACCACGGAGATGGCGGGACGATTGGGATATGCATCTACCAGACTGGTCAACTATAGCTAAAGACAGAATAGACTGGAAAATGAGGAGGGAGGGGAGGCCTTTGCCCTACAGTGGGACAATACGGGCTAAAAATAAATAAATATACCAACATTTAAAAGTTTTTGTGGAAATTACCCTCTGCATGGATTCCCTTGTCCTGGACAGAATTAAAAGGTGGCGCGCCCCGTCTGTCGCCGGCTTTATTAGCCCGCTCTCATTTACACGTCTAAATGCTGCCTTATTTCTTAAATCAAGTGTTTTTTCAACAATATTAAAAAAAAAATTTCACAAAAAAAGTTAGGTACAGTACGCACAACCGATCTTTAGCTCTCTGAAGTTAGGTGCACTAAATGATTGCGCAGATTTGGTAGAGCAAGCGAGATAGCGTGATGCAACAAACTAAGCGAGTGAGCGATACAAGTCATCAAAAATAGGTTCTGCGCTACTTCAGAGTTCTAAAGATTGGTTGTGCGTACTGTACAATGATTAAATCAAATAAGTTATGTGTTCAAAATTCAGCCAAGTCCGAGTCTCAGCGTTCTCTTCGTGCTTTAAAATACATTACATTAAAATAATCGATGTCGCCCATTACTCGTACAGCGACAAAAGTCACACTTTATGAAATCATATTTGTTTTATTGAATAAATAATTGTTGGCTTGTTCCTGTCCTGGTATGATGGAGAGGGTAGGCTGGGTACAAATCGTGGAACAGTAGGGGGCTGGGGTACCTTTATTTAACCTGCGTTGTAATGATTATTCTAGGCCGTCATCTATTGAAATAAATTGTAGGCTGTGTTTGTAGTGAACTTTTGGGAATAACGATAAATCTATTTCTTATAATCATTGTAAATAAATAGGTAAAACGTAAACAGGTTCACGACTGTATCCCCAAGGTGCGGTAGACATTCTCTCAGATCATTTTTATGTTACTCATTCCAGATCCTTTGTAGATCTCTAGGGAGGGTAGTCAGAGGCATGTCCAAACACATATTCGATACATGCCCACATCTTGCAGAAGTTAGTATTCCATACGTGACATGTTGCAAGCCCATCGCCGCCTATAAGAACACTAACTGGTTTCCTCACGATGTAAATAGGTACACTATTTAATGGGACTAATAGAAATTATTAAAGTTTTATGGATTTTGAGTGTTAATTGCCAACAAACTGTTAGTGTACCAACTGAACAAAAGGGGCCAATAAATAAAAAATGTTTTTTTTAATTAGCCTTGTGTAAATTTTTTATCTGTGGCCAAAAATACTGAACAACATTTTTATTTTTTACTAGCTGACCCGCGCGACTTTGTCTGCGCATTATTCGGTCCACCCGTTCACGCGTGTTGGCGTGACCAAGGGATATAGGGATTCATTTTTATATATTTTTTATATGATTATTGTTAAATTTTGTAGAAAACTGACACAGGTTTATTTTGATAGATGCTTAATCATTATTTTTAAAAAGATTATTCTAATAATGGCGGTTAGACCATTATTAGAATAGATCAATACCAAAGAGTGTTTGTATTTGTACATTGATTTACCTGTTTTAAATATAAACTTAACCTACATACCTGCTATCACCTACTTAAAACCAGTCTTATGTAAACAATAGCGTTGTGAACTTGAACTTATGTCTCTTCGGTAAATATATTTGGGAGATACGTAAGAGAGATCAGTTACTTTCTGAATGAGTAAAAATATAGGTATCTACCTAAACGTTTTTATCGGAACGAAGTTCCTTTTCGGACGGTATCGAAGATGGAGGCTAGAAAAAAAAGGTCGATACATGACACATACATAGGTCAAAACGTCACAGTGCGAAGTACGCAGACGCAAAACAGTCCATAGATTGTTACACTTTTAGTACTAGGTCTTTATTTGACAAATGCCAAATTTCAAAGTTGAAACTTCGTTCTAACCTGTTCCACGGAGGTTCCACGACACTCTCATACTTTTTACGCTTTTAGAATATTTTTCTGATCAATCATCAAAATTAAAAATCAAAACGCGTGTTTTGTTTGATATAGGGACGCCATCTTTCTTTTAGCTTCCTTTTAACCTTATTGTCCTAAAATCAAATCAAATATTTATTTATTTCACTCTCCCAAAAAAAATATAAATATACAAAATAATGAATAGGTATAGGTAACTAAAATAATTCCATTTAAAACAGAACCTTAAAAGAACGTAATAGGATATCTTAAATAAAGGCAATGAAATAAAGTTGAAGTGTGATATATGACTGGATAACAAAATTTTATGTTTTAATAAAGTGATCAATGAAATATTGCCATAAATTGCGCGGGAGTTTACCATTATGCTCTGATGTTTTGATTTAGAGATTATAGCTGTGAAGTTTCAATGCATAGCCGGTCAAAAGACGGACTCCTCACTTTGCTGGAATTTTATAATCATTTTGATTTAAATGACTTATCTACATACACACAAGTTTGATAACACATCACATCAGTCTCCTTACCAAGACCACGCTATCTCTACGGTAGAATAGAGAAAATGACGTTTTTGTTCAGACAATTTTTAGTTTTATTGCGATCGTAGAAAATATGCTTTTGCTTAAACTCATACGTTATTTTACTCTATTTGACCGTGGAGATAGCGTGGTCATGCTAAGGGACAGGGCGGTCCACTTTATCCCACTTGTGTTATGTTATGAAAGTTATAACCTACATACCCTGATAGAAGAAATAAGATTAAAAAAGAAGAAGAATAGAGATCGCAAGTAAAGCTTCGAACTGAAAAAAAAATCAAAATTTTCAATAACTAAAGAGTCGATTTTAGTTTTCTCGGTTATCCTACAATATTTTTAAAATGATCTGTTTATCAACAAAAAACAATAGAACTACTTAGTTCTAGTTAAGTAAGTAAAGTTAGTTAGTAAAGTTAGGCCCTTGGGTACTAATAAACTTGGCATAAAGTTATGTCATGCATAACCTATGAATAACCATACTTTTTAGTATGACATAACTTAAAGATTTTTAAATGTATCCCAAAAATTAGCACCCATAAAAAAAAAGTGTGCGGTTAACACTATAAAAATATAATCATTATGACATAACTTTATGTCAAGTTTATTAGAATAATGCTGTGGTATCCTATAACTGGGGATATAAGTAGCTTAGTTAAGAAATTTATACTATTTTTGTGATTTTTCTGTTGGATGTCCTAAATACATAAAAAAAAGTTGTAGGGGCCTGAGTATTTTATTTTCCCGCTAAAACAAAAGCCGGTTCGGACAACACTAGCGGCGACGCGGGAAATACGTTACGTTCGGTTTCACGCAGCGAATGTCGCGAGCTCTTACTTTTGTTTATTTATTTGTGTTCGTCCTTGTTACATTATTTTGATTTTTGAATTTGAATACTTTTAATAACTTATTTTATAGTCAAACTATGGTAAGTAATTTTACCAAAATGCTATGCTATTTTTGTTCTTCATAAAAAATTAGGTACTTACGAAGATATATGACATTTATGACAAACCTCTGATGGCCTAAATCAGAGATTTGTCATTATAGAGGGCATAATTATAAATGTGCAAAAAGTTATGGATGTACAGTACGCACAACCGATCTTTGGCTCTCTGAAGTTAGGTGCTCTAAGCGATTGCGCAGGTTTGATAGAGTAAGCGAGTTAGCGCTATGCAACAAACTAAGCGAGTGAGCGAGGCAGCTATACAAGTCATCATAAATGGGTTCTGCGCAGTTATTTCAGAGTGCGTACTGCAGGTAGGTATGAAATAAACTAAAAATCTAAAATGTTTTAGTAGACCAGAGGCCTATTGTAATATTTTTTAATTTACAAAAAAAAAACATGAGCGTCAATTCCAATGGAATTTTAAATCCAGAAAATTAGTAACCTTTACGGCAAGGTTCACGACCGGAATAATTAAAAAAAACTCACCTCTAGCTAAACTTTCGAATAATACAAATAAATTAAAACTCAATTTAAATTAAGAAGCAATAATCTAATCAAGAACAAGAGGACTAAAACGCCACTTGCCGCCGCGCGAAAGGCCTAATTACCATAGCAATCTGAAACGCATAAAGTTAAGATTGTACTAATTAAACATACCGACTTGTTGATTATTCCACGATATCTCTGAAATAAATAAGGGATCTGTTACTAGTTAGCTCGATTTGGCTCATGTGTTGCCATTTATAATTAAAACTTATTGATTCTTTTCGTTGCGAGCGGTTTTTGTTTTAAACAATTTGCGTTCTTAAATTGAAAATTGATATTTTTAAAAAAAGAAGGCAAAACGTTCTTTGCGTTCTTAATTTGAAAATTGATATTTTTAAATAAAGAAGGCAAAACAGTTTGTGTTTATCCTTTTTGCACTCTGTTCTTATTTTAAATTCCTTATGATTTGAACAATAATTTGTTTCGTTTTGATTAGAAGCAATAGTCAATTTTGCCATAGATAAAATCAAACTTTGAACATCTTCCGTTCGATGGCCGACAAATTCGCAATTTAAAAATGTAATCTGTCATCAAAATGAATGGAATCACCATCATCGTACAATTTCGCCACCCGCAGCCAATCAAACGATGCGATGAGATCAGATGTAAGGTTGTGGTACGAAAACAAGCGGGCTTACTAGCATAGCAGAGCGATTTTAAGGACCTGTTTCTTATTTTAACTGATCTTGATTGCTTCTCATTATAATGTAAGCAGTAATTGAATTTTTCATAGGTAAATATGAATAAGTATAATACGCACAATCGTTCTTTAGCTCTCTGAAGTAGCTGCGCAGAACCCATTTTTGATGGCGCCTAAAATCGTGCTATCTCGCTTACTCTACCAAACTTACGCAATATCTATTGCACCTAACTTCAGAGACCTAAGGATCCGTTGTGCTTACTTTACCTACCTTAAAAATTTAATCAATATTCCACTCTCAAAATTATATTCTCATAAAAGGGGCATATCAAAACTTATAATCTACGACTGAAAACAACAGAAGGAACCTTGCAAGCAAGCGGGAAATTGAACAATAAATTAATGAAATCATCCATCAGCTTATCGCTACATCTTCCACCGCACCCATCACAACACACCGCCCTGTAATTCCAATACTTACGAGCATTACCCATCCAGGATCCTCTATTATAATGTATAAAGGAATATTATTTTATGGCTACGGGCCGCGCGTTATGGCAACACTAAAAATACCGCGTGTGTACACCTATATGGGCTATTGTGATATTATCTGTGGAGTCGATTAGCTATTGAACGTAGGATTTGACAAAAATCAGGCTATGAGTGAGGATTTTTCAACAATAATGTTCTTAGTCATAGATGACGGAGACTTAAAACCTTAAACTCTGGTCTAAAAAAAGTAAACCTTAGTTGAACACCATGTTGACACCAAAACAAAACTGTTATCATAAAAAACGTACGGATCTTTAGCTCTCTGAAGTTAGGTGCAATAGACGATTGCGCAGGTTTGGTAGAGTAAGCGAGATAGCACGATTTTAGGCGTCATCGAACATGGGTTCTGCGCAGCTACTTCAGAGAGCTAAAGAACGATTGTGCGTATTGTACGAGTATTTATAGATCGTTTTTCTAGAGACAGTTTTTTAGTCAATGCTTCTCTAAACTCGGTTCATATTTTTTTGTAATAAGACGGAAAGTATCTATATGATATGAGGTCGGTACATTATATCAATATAATATAGGTACAGAGAGTTTAATATATAGATTCATATACTAAGATGCCGTTTACACGATGCCATTCTGTCATAAGTATGTACCATTATTGCCTCATTGCTTTCTCAAAATCGACGGAGCAATAGCTAATATTCTGTGGCAAGAATGGTATGCCAGAGTGGCATCGTGTAAACTGCGTCAATAGGTAGGTACCTACTTATACAGGGTTATTTGTAAAACACTATCATTCTTCTCTCTAGGCGTCTCGGCAGCTTTAGTGCCCGCCATTGTCCGGTAACACTAAAACGGCCTCATAGGCCATTAGTATTAGGCCCTCCAAAAAAAAAAAAAAAACTATCATCATAGACAACAACTTTTGTTTTATGACTTTTAAAAATTCCATCAGATTTTCATACAAAAATAAAAATAAGGTGCTTTGGGGTAATTCCGATAGAAATTTCTATGAGATGACACGAGGTCAATGTTTTGGTTAATTATTCAAAGTAGTTTGTATTTACAGCAATTATCGTTACATCTTTCATTACGTAGTGAATAGATTTATGCTTTTTAATTTATTAAACTCTTGAATTGTAGTTGGATTCGTTCAATAAAGCATTTGAAGTATTAAATAATATTTTTAGGGTACAGGGGAAATTACGAACTATCTTGGGGCAATTCCGAAACCATTCAAAAGTCGATTCTATGGCACTCTGACCGAAGGCTTACATTTCTTTTTCAATCGTAGTTGCCCCTGACACAAAACATGACCAATAAAACCATTAGTCTCGCTGATCTATTTTTTTTTATATTTGTAGTTCGGAATTACCCCAAACAACTCTCTTATAGAAAAGATAAGTGGGGTTAATGATAAATGGGAATAACCCCAATGGGGTGATTACGAATAAAAATTAAAAACAAAGCTAGGACGTTGTGTTTCTCTCAAAAATTCGCAAAAAACTATAATCTATCATAAAAACCAACAATTGTTTAAATAACTTACCAGAATTCCGAGATAAATAAGTTGGGGCTATTGCGAATTATCAAAAATTGCGCGAAAATGACTAGTTTCAAAAAAATTTCCATTGCGCACGTTGTGTTGACACTAGAGACTCACGACGACTGTCACGGCGAGATAAATCAAGATGGCGTTTAGACCAATGCTGCCAGCAGGAAAATATCGCATTAGTTGTTAGATATTTTGGATTTTCGGAATATACCCATTTTCGTAATTACCCCAATGCACCTTATTTAAATTTAACGCTCTAAATGTTACGAAGTCTATGCGAAACCAAAGAAGCGATAGTACAATAGCGAGGGGAGCGGAGTTAAGGTGGCGGGGGCGCTAGAGTTGAAATGTGTTAGATAGGACAACGAAATCTTGGAGGTTTGTTTTTGGTAGATTTATTATGTTTTGCAAAAACTCATAGAACAAAAGCTGTTGTTTATAATGATAGTAAGACAGTCCTGAGAGGTTACCGGTGTATAGCAGAATTTCAAGGTACCTACGATAGACACGGTTGTCTGTCGTACCTTGTGAATACTTCTGTAAATCTATTTTCCTGACCACGTGAAAACAGCATCCATCAAACGAAACAGTCATCATCATCACCCTGACCTTATCCCACGCTAAGTGGGGTCGGCACAACATGTCTTCTTCCACTCACTCCTACCACTCGTCAATTGTGCATCTCCTTTTACATTCATATCCTCTCTCACACAATCCAACCACTTCTTCTTCGGCCTTCCTCTTCTTGCATACCCAGCCACACTCATATTCATAACTCTTTGGGTAACACGTACAACATGGAAACGAAACAGTACGAATAAATCCGATAAATTCCTGTCGAATCAACACCCAACGATACTCAACTCAAATAATTATTTTAATAATGACACGTACAATGAAACGAGCCAGCCGGTCACGACTTTGTCTTGTAATACTTAAGTCTGTTACGGTATTAGTGCTATTTCTCAATATTTACTAATATTCTAGAAATAATCATTTATAAGCCTACACAGTGTCGCGGTGTGGAGAACTATCCATAGAACGTCTTGTGCGTCTGTGACCTAGGACCGCGTCTGACAAGGCCAGGAGGAAGATCTCCAATGAGATGGACGGACCAAGTCAAGGAAGCGCTGGACAGACCCTAAAAGGCTTGTCATTTCAAAACTCCAACGGAAATCTTTCGTCAAATGAGAAATCTTCTTGAATACTCCCCCATTCCATTTGCCAAATCTCCTGTTACGTATCCAAGGCTTCATTAGTAAAATGCCCTTGAAATTACATAATAAATAAATAAATAATAAATAATGCTGGACATTTTCACACAGCATCATCTAGCCCCAAACTAAGCAAAGCTTGTACTATGGGAACTAGATAACTGATACTTAAATACTTTTTGTTTGTAAATACATACATATTATACATAGAAACACCCAGACCCGAGACAAATCTGTATGTCATTCAAACATTTGTCCCGCGGCGGGGATCGAACCCGCAACCATCTGCGTCGCAGGCGGACCTTTGCCCACTGCGCCACAGAGGTCGTCGATAAAACCTAGTAAAACACGAGAAAACTAAATAAAATAGCAGAGCCACTAAGCTCCTTCAAAAAATGGCGAAAGAAGTCCCCTAAGTAGTCTTGAAAATTCATAACTTTCAAAACTGGAATGCGTTTCAAAGTAGGTACAGTCGTGTGAAAAATATTCAAACTAAAATGTTTAAAGCAGTAGGTACAATCGCGCACAGCACGCAGGTGTGAAAGGTTATGTTGTACTCGCAGCATTATGAGGATTATATCGTCGACTGTGATTTTATACTTCGAACGCGTAAACTTATTATGCTTTGGATTTGTATGGATAAGACAACCACTTCGCGTCAGTTCTAAAGTAAATAGGATTTTCTGTGCGATTTCTTGCCGTCTCTGAAATGCTTATTCCTGAGACGAAGAATTTTTTTTAATCTCTAAAAGATTATCCAAAACGAGGACATTATGAGATCTAAATGTCATCGAACACTAAAATTAAATGTACTCTTATAAAAGGAACTTGATGTTTCTATTAGAAATATAAATCAACTTAAGATAATTTAAGCTTTCGGCTTGCAAGTTGAAGATTAAATAAGCCGATCGAGTCTTGGTTTAAAATATCACTTATTGTGAACCCAATCTTATCCAGATCATCATCATCCGCAGCCCGATTTCACCCACTGCTGGGTATAGGCCTCCCTTCGCTTTTGCCATTCCTCCCGGTCCTGTGCCAGCCTGATCCACTGTCGGTCTACGACGTTAATAATATCGTCCGCCCACCTCGCTGCCGGACGTCCGACACTTCTCTTGCAACTGGGCCACCATTCTGTCATCCTTTTACACCACCTGTCGTCACCACGTCTTGCCAGGTGTCCCGCCCCACTCCACTTGAGTTCCATTACCCGTATACCGACATCCATGACTTTTGTTCGTTCGTTGTTCGTCGTATACCGACATCTTATCCATAGCTTCGATTTAATTCGAGATCACTAGAGCGTATCCACACTATCCTTCCTCCACTGAAGCGTATAATCTCTGCACAGTTATTGTTTTTTCCGATGCTAATAAGTGGCCAGTCATTGATAGAAAATTATTGATTGCCAGTGTTGGAGTTGTTGATGTGAAAAATGAACACACTATTTTGTTTTTGATTTGGCAATAATTGGTAGAAAGTTGCGGATTTGACTTGATGGCTTTATTTTCGAGGTGTGAAATTACGAAAGGTGATTGGCTGAAAAGGTCATGATTCAAGTCAAATTATGTTATTATCATATCATTGCAAATTCAATTTTAGTAAGTAGTAGGTACACCTGTTAATGTTAATTTATTATTAAAATTCAAAAATAGAATGTCTTTGTTTTGATTTCAGAATTCTTTTTAAATTCAAATATAGAACGTACAGTCAAAAGAACAATCTATTTTAAATGAAATAATATCTAAATCCAAGAATTTAGTTCTGTGTATCTTTTCCTGACTAAACCCCATCTATCAGGTAAAACAAACACTCATTAGTGGTCGTTATTGTATATATTACACGAATACAGGGAAAGGCAATTAGTCTGCAGTCGGGATAAGATAACTAAGATAACTGAAAATACTAAACGTTACTTGACACCTATTGTGCAAAGGTATGGATATTCTGCTTTGAATAAAGCTCTATGGTTGCGTATTCTCGAGCAAGATAAAGGTTTATTTTAGTACCTAGTAGGTATACAGGGTGTGAAAAGACTGCTACCGAAAACTGAGGGGTCATCAGACCATGATTCTGAACATATTTAGCGAAAAAAAAAACGCAAAAAAAATGTTGACTTAGGTTCGTCATTTTATTTTATTTTCTAGTTATTTACTACTAGTACCTACAATATAATAAGACGATACCTACCTAATAATTAATTTATAAAAAAAAACCATTAAAACTCAAAATCCAGCAATCTACGGATAAAAACGCGCCCAGTACATACGCTCGACCAGCTGTGCGAGGTCGGTTTTCTCCGGATATAATGTTTTTTTTTTGTTGTGTGTTGAGATGCTGTACCGACCCCTTTCGGCTTCTATAAACGTCTTTTTACACCCTGTATATTCTCTTTGATAATAAAAAATGCTAGACTTTCCACACAGCATCATCTAGCCCCAAAGTAAGCAGAGCTTGTGTTATGGGTACTAGATAACTGATCATCATCATCATCTCCCTGACCTTATCCCACGCTAAGATTGAATATTCTGCTTTGAATAAAGCTCTATGGTTGCGTATTCCCGAGCAAGATAAAGGTTTTTTTTAGTAACTTAGCTTACGTTGGTAAGCCATGATGGAGGCTTTTTGGCGGACAAAATACTCAGTGGGGTTATTCGCGTTCGTTTTTTCGTTCGTTTGATGAATATTCGGATGCTTCTTACTACGAGCTACATTGTATTCGGTCGATAAGATCAACGTTAAAACACGGTCCTAACTTAGGACCAAATATTTCAGACCTTAAAACTGGCCCTTGAAGTCAGAACGAAGAAACATCCGAATATTCATCAAACGAACGAAAATAAGAACGGGAATACGGTCCCAATTCTGCGACGTAGAAGGTTCGATCCCCGCGGCAGGACAATGTTTGTATGATCTACAAATATTGGTCTCGGGTGTTTCTAGGTTTAATATGTATGTATTGACAAAGAAAAAGTATTTATGTTGTAAATCAGTCATCATAAATCATCAAAATTGTAAATCAGTACCCATAACACAAGCTCTGCTTACTTTGGGGCTAGAAGATGCTGTGTGAAAAGTCTAGCATTTTTTTATTTTTTATTTATTTATTAAGTTACTGGGTGGGTTGCGTTATTATGTATGTTTGTATATAAGATACCTAATGTATCATATAGGGTTTGAACTTAGGTACCTACATTTTATAATATTTTTAGCTGGTAACATTCAAGATCACAAAATTAAATCGCGAATTCTTAAGTTTGATATTGTAAACTTCAAGTTCGTGTGTTAATCAAAAAAAAATTCTTGAAAGAGGGATCGTAGATTAAAAAAAAAAAAAAATTTGAAAATCCTGTGAAGATCCATATCGTAATGACTTGACTACTTACACAGTCGTAATTTCCACAATAGGGCATTCATCATCATCAAAAAGAGCTCAGCTCTTGTCGGTGCAATGATGCAACTTCCTCCACCTCTCCCTCTCCAATGCGGTCTCCTTTACTTCTTCATACGACAGCGATCTTCTCTTTTATCTGACTCATGTTCATTCTAGGCCTTCCTCTTCCTCGTCTTCCTTCCACTTTTCCTTCTATGATGTTCTTGATAAAGCTGTCATGTGTAATAGGGAATTGTTTTATTAATTTAACAAGGTGTTATGCAGGGACAATATGGATGTGCTTTATAGTAATTTTATGCTATAACGTATGCACGTGGCGGGAACGTGCGGACGTGGACCGAATCCGAACAATTTAAATTTGGAACATGCGGTGTTTGTCTATGTCTGGTTATTGGTGTTCGGAGTTTGAAATATGTTCGTTCAAGTTTTCGAAATTCGAGCTCGAAGTTCAACGGTTGTTGTATACTTAGAAAAGAGACCCAAATGGTTCAAATATATAAATCTTTTTTACGAGTATTTACTACCAAACCTAACCAACCAAGCATTATTCTTTTCTAAGAAACTAAGCTACTACATATTTACATATATTTACAAAATACAACAAGATTAGTCAAGCTATCTAAGGATCGTTAAAAACGATCTATAGATAGCTCAACTGATCCAGGTCACTGTCAATCGGAAGCGTGCCCAAAACACTGGCGGCATTACCACGCTGGATGGCAATGCTGATCCTTTGAGCCAAAAATGTGCCAGCTCTCGGATCACGCGTCGCTTCGACCAGACGCAGTAACTAATTATAATAAGTGTGGTTAGATGATGTCACAGTGCCGTCATAATTTTAGTATCTCTAGCCATAATACCTTAAAAAAATGATTATGTTCTTTCTGATTTTTTTTATTTTAATTGAAATGATACTGTTATTATTGTTATTATACATTTTCTATTGTTAAACGAGATAGGTAATTTGACTTACAAATGATTATTTTTTGACATTATTCTTAACATTTACATTTTAATTTGATTTATGTCAAAGCATGCTATTCTCTCGGTTTGCACACCGAAATAGGTAAAACGTGTTACTTACTCTTACCTATAATGTAATCATCTTACATACCTACACATATATTTACACGTGCTCACGTACAGCGTGCCTAAAACTGACAGTGACCTGGATTAGTCGAGCTATCTATAGATCGTTTCAAACGATCTATAGATAGCTTGACTCATCCTGTTGTATTTTGTAAATATGTAGTAGCTTAGTTCCTACACATGTTTATGCAAATAAATAATCTTTATCTTTATCTGTCTTTACAAACATAATAGAGAAATACATTACTCACACACATTAGACTGTGCTGGTTACATGACTAGCCTCAAACAAGGACACCATGTGCGTTCAATAGCCTTAAGTTTGCGACGTGAGCTGCACAAGGGTTAACTGTCATTAACCTTTGAATGCTAGCGGTATTAGAACGAGATTAGAGCAATGAGTTTATGCGAAAAAAGGTTGTTAAGCAGTCATAGTCTGTGGACACTAAAAATAGAATAATATGTAAGTTTATTTGCAGTGGTTGAATGTTGCCACGTAGAGTTGTCTAAAGTAACATTAGAGGCTACTTGCTTACGATCCTAAGACATTAGCTACAAAAACATAAAGGTATAGTCAAATAATTAACTACTTATATAGGGTCTTTCATTTTAAACTACACAAACTGACAGGGCCTCATTTTTGGGTTGTAAATAGACGTTTGACCGTATCAATTTAATTCCTAAGCCCATTTAAGTTTTCCACTTCAAAATTTATCATTTATTGATTCTTTGGAATATTTGCATAATGAGTTTCAAGGAGAACAGACGTTCCACCAATCGCAGCGCAGCTACGTCACGAATGGGCTAAGTTATACAAGAAGCAACAATCAATTGAAAGGATAGTCTTTATCGATTTTCTCGGGATTTTCATAACAAAATAAATAAAAATCATTAAGTACATAATTTTTTATTTAATTTTTGAACCCCATTCCTGAATTAAGTTAGTATTAAATGAAAGACCGTATGTACCTATATGTAAGCCGCCCGGCTCCAAGAAATCTTTAGAAAAAAGATTTTGTAGAGTCGGTAACTCACAAAACTGATATAAATCTCAAAAAGAATAAAACGTGAATTGACGCGTCACCATAAAAATTGATAGCCTCATTACCATGTCGAGAAAAGCGCACAAAACGCTGAAAACGTTATAACATTGTTATAAAATGCAAAATGGCGTCGCGGATGTTGACAATTGCACATCGCGATTCCTAAACTGTTTTCGATTACGTTTTATGACTTTTGAACACGTGCTAAAGGTTGAAGCACCTTCCAAGTTTGAATATGTTCCAGATTCAAAAGAGTTTTTGAACGTTCGAAATTCAATCTGCCGGCTGTAATTCATGGAATGGACTTTTCTGTTCGACTTAAATTGACTAGGTAGGTTAGGTACTTCAAATAAAACCATAAAGCTGAGATCAACTTTGCAGTCACTGGGGTCCCAGTATGCTTATTTAGCTTTAGTTTTAGTTGTAGCCTAGTTTAAAAGGTTGTCTGGAAGATATCGCTATCCAGCGATAAGACCGCCAATTACAAACAATGGTATCTATGTAATAATCTATGTTTAAGTATTTAGATATCTACATTGTATTGTAATAAAGTTTTTTTCATTTCATCTAGTAATACTTAGGCAATTATCGATGATTGGGGTCAAAATGTTATCAAAAAAGTCCATATATTTTGGTTGCGTGAGGCACATAACCTAATGAATGTAGTAATAGAGGGAAGCCTACATAATCTGGGATATTATCGACTGTGGATGATGATGATGACATAGGTAATAGTCTACTAAGAATCAACCGAATACTTGCAAAAGATTACCTACAAAGATTTCTCATCAAACGTTTTCATTTCGTAGCTCACAATATGCTCTATGAAAAGATAAGCGAGAACATGTAATAAGGCAGCGTAAAAAAGAAAAAAATCGAGCAAAGATCGCTCCATCTATTCTACCGACATATTGTTCGACATATTTCATTTGAATTTACGACAATACGGTGTTTTATTAAAATTCCGCTATGGGGTGTAAAGCGAGAGATATTGTCGATTCGGAACTTATGAAAATCGGGTGCGATTTGAGCGTATATTCGGGGTGGTTTACACTGTAGGTGGATTATGATAATTCATTATATTGATGAATTTAGGGTTAGAAAAGTAATGTTGCCAAATGGAGGATTTTTTATGTAAGATACTTAGGTTAAGTAAAAAAAGTTTGTGAATAGCTTTTCAATTCAAGAGTACATACCTCATAGGAACCTATTGAAATTAAAAGTTTTGACATTCGAAGTTTGAATATGTTCCAGATTTAAAAGCGTTTTGAACATTTGGAGTTCTATCTGCCAGATTTGAAAGTTGAACTGGGGGGTTACTGTCGTTTGGGACACAAAAGTTTAGGACACTTTGTCCCTATGGACACTTTCGATTTTAAATATTTTTTTCACTGTCATTTGGGACACCAATAGAAAAAGCTGTTTTGTACAGTCAGGCAAAAAACCTCTAACGTTATAGTTTTTGAAACTATCGTGGTTAGGAACATAATTAATGTTATCTACGGGATAATTATCATGATTTTTGAGTTAAACCTCTAACGATACCTCAACAGTAGAAATCTCAATATCAAATTTGCATTTTTAAAAAGGTAAAGTATTCGCTCAGGTGCAGTAACGAGCGAGCAAGCGCTAATGCAAAACTAGTTCTAGAAAGCATAGAAATGTTTCTATTTCTTTCTTTTTTGTTCCTAAAGGGTTCACTTGTTCTTTTTGCTCGGACGCACGGCCATTAATTAGTCTACCTGAGTCATGGTCAGTGGTTAAGTAAAAAAATTGTCATGTGGCGGTTTGTGTTGTTGTTCATGTTTTTTGGAGGTAAGTTAACTATCATTTACGTAGCATTTTTTTATTGGTATTATACGCTTTTAGGTACTTAATTGCTTTAAATTTTAGATCTAAACTGATAAAAAAATTGTGTGTATTGTAAGAGATATTTAATTTCATTCATAATCGTAGTCATTATATTCGATGCATCAAATTATGGTTTTGTTAGATAGACTGTTAGGTACAGATATTCTTGTTCAATGTTCATAAAGTAGCATATGTGTTTTTTCAGGAGATCCACCAGCATCGTCAAGTCAAAATCAAAATGGAATCGAAATAGTAACGTCGAAGCGCGGAAAACCGATACTTCTACGTGCTGGCTATAGATACCATAAAAGATAAGAATTCTAAGAATAATGTGGCAAATATTGTAAAAAAATACTGTGATTTTTTAGGTTATTTTTTATCTTTAGGTTATCTTTTGATTTGTTTGATATTTTAGCTTTAGTAGAGTATTGTGCCAAATGCTGTGAATATACTGTGATTTTTGTAGGTATTTTTTTTTAAAGATTTTTATGTATACACAAAAGATTTTAATAATAAGTAGGTAATGTTATATCATTATTATTGTTAATTAATATAAACCGATATTTTGAAGATGTGGACTTTACAACGTAGTAAATAAATATACATTTTAAATGAATTTTTGTAGTTTTTTTTTAAGTCGAAAAAGACTTACAAAATATATAATTACAATGATATGATACCTATACCTACACGTCGCCACCATGTCTAGTCCCTTTAAGCTACTTTAAAATAATCGTATTATAATTATTTTAAAACTTTTTGATCTGACTGTACAAAACAGCTTCAATATTTTGATAGTGTCCCAAATGACAGTGAAAAAAACATTTAAAATCAAATGTGTCAATAGGGACAAAGTGTCCCAAACGTTTGTGTCCCAAACGACAGTAACCCGAACTGGGCCTTGATTCGTAATACAGCGGAATGCATTCGGTTCGGAATTAACCGACAGCAACCAATCACAGTGCAGGAATTGATCCGAATTTGACGTTTCTTATACTCTGATTGGTTGCTGTCGGTCGATTCCGAACCGAATGCATTCCGCTGTATTATGAATCAAGGGCCTGAACGGGTAAAACTTAATTGTTAATGAGTCAACAGCTTTTTTTAAAATCAAAAAAACTTTGTATTGATAGAATGTACATAGGTACAACCTCTTTGGCTCCTTAAAAGGTAATCATGTAGGTACTTACCTAGTTGCTGTTACATGTTACCCAAGTATTTTTCATTGATTAAACTTGAACTTTGCGCTTCCAAATACTTCCAATCTCAACTTCCTAAACTAAAAAGGCGGATAGCTTCGAGCGCTGTTCCGTCCTAGAATCGGAACCTCGGAAGCCGCGCGCGTCTCGCATACAAATGTGGTGTTATCTCGTAATTTGTCGGAGTGCCTGAATCTGCGTGCGGAGGAACGTAGCTGTTCTTATTTTAAAAATTTAGAAATGGAATTCGGGGTTTCGCGCTCTTTTCATGATAGCTGATTGGATCGATAGGATGTCTTTTTCATTTGGTGAAATGTTTTTTTTTGTCTATGACCCGTTTTTAACTTGCCTTCCAATGTATGATTATGAACTACCTGCAGTTCGACCAAACGGATCTAGGCATTCGTGAAGTTAGCCGTTTGAACGCTTTTACATCAGAATTGTGTTCTGCGCAGACAAACGGCTAACTTCACGAATACCTAGATCCGTTGGGCGAACTGTATATCTTGAATATTTATGAAACAGACAGTGCATTCTACTTTAAAGTGATAACAATAAATATCTACTGTTCTCAATTTGCCATTTAATTTTCTGCATCTTTTGTTTCTATGTCCGTGCTAAAGGAACACGGACATAGAAACAAAACATACACAAATACTCTATGAATTATTCTACATTGTCTCTACATACAATTTCCCCTAGTTCCTATTTAAAGCAATGTTTCAATGTTTTGTCTATGGTCTACTGGCTGAATTACATTGTCTATGGCAATGTCTCCTGAAATTACTCAGTCACGTATCCAAGTTAAGTTTACAAGTTAATGCGGAGTGTTCAAGTTTGCTCATAATTAGCTAAGTTCGTTCATAACTTAAGTACTTGGAAAGGCTTTCATTGTTCTATGAACGATAAACATAATGCTTTTGTGTGATTAAGATCCGGTTATGAAGATCTGTAAAAATACCACGGATCGGTGAAGTTCGCGGGTTCAAATCCCATAAGGGTGGAATTATCGAAGTTTGTCGATCTTTGCCGAATTGTAACGGTTATGTTCGTGTCGTGAATTTTTTCCCATCTCAAAAATGCCCAACGCGCCTAGAGAAGTTTTCAATTAAAAAAAAAATAGTTTTTTGCTTGTCAGTATTTAAGGACGACCTCTGTAGCGCAGTGGGCGAAGGCCCGCCTGCGACGCAAAAGGTTGCGGGTTCGATCCCCGCGGCGGGACCAATGTTTGTATGATCTACAAATGTTTGTCTCGGGTCTGGGTGTTTCTATGTATAATAAGTATGTATTTACAAACAAAAAGTATACTCGTATAAGTAATATATCAGTCGTGTAGTACCCATAACACAAGCTCTGCTTACTTTGGGGCTAGATGACTGTGAGTGAAAAGTCCAGCATTATTTATTATTATTTATTTATTATTATAATTAAGTACCTACACACGCTCATGCAAGTATAAAGCTCTCCCAAGTAGTAATGACTACATTTTCCCAGTTTTTCCTTCCACGCATTCTTTCTAATCAGGGTAATATTAATCAGGTCTAGCGTATCTAGAATAATCTAAATAATGAATAAAGTTTTTGCAGAAGAATTGTTAAAATACCAGATGTTTTTGTATAATCGGTGAAGTTGTGTAATTAATTATGTATTTGCTTCCAATCAGAACTAAGGATATTCTCAGAAGGCTTTTAAGCGCGGGACAAATACAAGAGGCGTGGCGCGGGCGTGACGAAACCTTTAGCTACCAATGACCATGCTACTATGTCTAAGTTTTTTTTTAAATTCTCAATATCATAGGAACAGGTTTTAAAAAACTAGGATTAAAAAAAAACAAGGTATAGGTCATGGTAGTAAAAGGTTTTATGGTACAAAATTATTTGCTCTAGTGTCATTATCCAGGGTAGAAACTGTCAAGTGTAAAGGTTGCCTGGAAGAAATCGCTTTCAGCGATAAGGCCGCCCATTGTACTAATTTCGAACGTGTTTTATTTATGTTGTGTCTTGTTATTAATTGGTGTACAATAAAGTGTTCATTCATTCATTCATCCATTCATTTATTCATTCATTAATTCATTCAATCAACTGTCGACTACGTTTGTATACGTTTGTATGGAGAAAGAATCGGTAAGTTCAATATATTTTTGTTTGTTTTCAGATATCGAGAAGATGCGCTATGCTGGTCAGACAGGTAAAATATTTGTAGATGCTAAGCAAAAAATTATAACCTCTCATTAAAAACAACAACTTTTGTTCTATGACTTTTTACAAAACATAATACATTTACCAAAAACAATCCTTCAAGATTTCGTTGACTTATCTAACACATTTCAACTATGTCCTCTGTATAGGTCAATTTCAAGCGCCCCCGCCGCCCTAACCCCGCTCCCCTCGCTATCGTGCTATCACATATATCACATAGACTTCGTAACATTTAGAGATGAACTAAAATATGATTGATTTTTCAAAGTCATAGAACAAAAGTTGTCTATGATGATAGTAATACAGTCCTGAGAGGTTACCGGTGTTTTACAAATAACCTTGTATAATTAAATGCGAATTTAAAAAGTAAGTTTTGATAAGGTGCTTTCTGGTAAGATCGGACTATTTTTGAGAAAACCTAAAGAGTCTTAGAAAATATTTTATTGTATCGCCTCTAGTGACTCTTTTACAACGCCATAGCAACCAAACTGTTGCAAAAATACAGAGGTTTCATTTCTTATTTGTAATGTTTAGATAAACACAACGGTTGATGTTTTATGAATGATCAAACAGAGCAAAATTTTTCAGAATGGCAAGTAAAAGATCGGACCGTGTTAAGGTAAGACCGGACTACCTTATAAAATCACCTCTGTAACAGCTAGAATAAGCTCTATCACAGGAAAATATTCGGAATTACCTAATAAAAAACATAGTACAAATTGTTATTGAATTGGTTTTCAAATTTAGGTTAGGTTAGGTTAGATTTAATACATTTTTTTACTCCAAATGTCCGATCTTACCCCGCATGCTTCAAACATAGATTTTTGTGTATCTCAAACTTTTACATCTAAAGGCTCATTAGACTCATAATTCGGTTGTACAGCAGGCAGACAATTAACAAAATAGAAGTCAGTTTTCTGAGTTGAAACTTGCATTTTCAAGCTCTAATAATAACAAAAAAATTATTATCAATCAACTTTATTCATTATAAGCTTAAATTTTAATCAAAAGCAAAAAATCAAAAAACTTTATATAAAGTTGAACATAACTAAATACCTACTGTTTAATAGGACGAACATTTCAGTCTGTAGGTGGGCACTTTACTCTTAAATTTTTTGTTTATTTAACCTATACTATCCCACTGCTGGGCAGTGGTCTCCCCCAATTATTTCCAACCATCTCTCTCCTTTGATAGGTCCACCCACTATCGAAGGAGTCGAGGTCGTCTCTCCAGCGTTTCCTTGGCCGTCCGCGGCGTTGTCTCCAGGGTGTTAAGATGTTTGCCCATTTTTCGCTGTGCATCCGGCTCACGTGCCCTGCCCAGTCCCACTTCAACTTGACTGTTTTGCGCCCTACGTCAACAATACCAGTCGTTGAACGCAGCGTGGTATTCCAAACTCGGTCAATCCACTTAAATAAAATATGCAGTATTATGGCACGTTCTGTCAACAAAGCTTAATACTTACGTATTTTATACAATCCAGAACAAACAAGAAATCAATAACAATCAACAACTAAACATAACAAATACTTCTTTAAGTAAAAACAAAAAAGTAAGTACTTTTACAACATTATTAGTAAAACAAGTTACATTTTAAACATCATTAATTTAGGTAACTTTGATAACTTACTTACTTGTAGGCGAAAACAGCCAAGACATCCGTACAAAAGCTTGCGAAAGTGAGACGTTTGATACAGACAAATCGAATATTGAAAGTAAAATAAAAAGCATGTAAGGTAAAAAGTTTGAGAAACACTTTAAAGTGAAAGACCGGCGGATTATGTCCGATCTTAACCTACGAGGTTAAAGATCGGATCTTTGTCTACAAACGTCGTCGACATGATTGTATAGTACTAATCAATTAGTCTTACATCGCAAATGGTAATAAAACAGCAAAACTTCAAAAATAAACAAAAATTACCTAAGGTGCATTGGGGTAATTACGAAAATGGGTATATTCCGAAAATCCAAAATATCTAACAACTAATGCGATATTTTCCTGCTGGCAGCATTGGTCTAAACGCCATCTTGATTTATCTCGCCGTGACAGTCGTCGTGAGTCTCTAGTGTCAACACAACGTGCGCAATGGAAAGTTTTTTGAAACTAGTCATTTTCGCGCAATTTTTGATAATTCGCAATAGCCCCAACTTATTTTTCTCGGAATTCTGGTAAGTTATTTAAACAATTGTTGGTTTTTATGATAGATTATAGTTATTTGCGAATTTTTGAGAGAAACACAACGTCCTAGCTTTGTTTTTAATTTTTATTCGTAATCACCCCATTGGGGTTATTCCCATGTATCATTAACCCCACTTATCTTTTCTATAGTAATTGGCAGTGATTCTCAATCTGTATGTTCGAGTAATGTATGTAGGTACTAGGTAGGTATGTGAGGTGTGATGCACGTTTGTAAATGTTGTGGTGTAGTGTATGGTATTATGCATGTTAGACGGTGTTTGTCGTGGTGTACTTATTATAATAATTAACCGACTTCAAAAAAAGGAGGAGGTTATATGTTCGGCTGTATGTGTTTTTTTTTTTTTTTTTTTTTTTTTTATGTATGTTCACCGATATTTCCGTCAGTTGTGGACCGATTTCCAAAATTTTTTTTTTGCTTGAAAGGGTATACTCTCATAGTGGTCCCATATAAATTTTATTCCTGAGGGATTAATAGTTTTCCCGTAAAACTAAAACAAACACTGAACTTTAAGAAAATTGTGGCCCGATTTCCAAAATTTTCTTTTTGTTAGAAAGAGGAATACTCTCAAGGTGGCGCCATATATATTTTTTTCCTGAGGGATTAATAGTTTTCCCGTAAAACTAAAACAATCACTGAACTTTAAGAAAATTGTGGACCGATTTCCAAATATTTTTTTGTTAGAAAGAGGTATTACTCTCAAGGTGGCGCCATATATTTTTTTTCCTGAGGGATTGACAGTTTTCCCGTAACATTCAAAAAACCTCATTCTCACTACACAACACATCCTGACTCACAATCTGAGTCAAACATTAAATAGTTTGAAAGGGTATTACATCCGAGGTAGTCCAAAATATTTTCTTTTCCTTATGGATTGATAGTTTTCCCCCTTGCTGAACTCCGGTGTGTCCTTTAGTAGGTCTGCCCATGACTTCTCCTATCCTTTCCTACTTAAGCTACGATAAGCAATGTCTTAATGTACTCGTAGCTTACTATATTATATTATTTACACATACACTTTTATTTACACAGTATTTATTTACTTACACTAAAAAGTGAAAAATAAAAATTTTTGAAAAAAAAAATTGAACCGACTTCACAGAACACAAACAGAAGAACCTTCTACACACTAAAAAGAGAAAAATAAGAATATAATTTGAAGTCGGTGCCAAGTGAATACGATTAGGTACCTATCAAAAAAAGAAATCGAGCGATAGCGTACCAGGATACAATTTTGCACCCAAGTTCTTTTGAATTTCTTAGATGTAAATGAATAGTTGGCACCGACTTCAAATTATATTCTTATTTTTCTCTTTTTAGTGTGTAGAAGGTTCTTCTGTTTGTGTTCTGTGAAGTCGGTTCAATTTTTTTTTTCAAAAATTTTTATATTATATTATAATAACTACCTACTAATCCGATCCGACCATGTAGTGCATTAAGGTACAGTATGATAAGGTGCACGGTAGGTACGGTGAATGGTAGGTATGGCTTTGCACAACAATTTTTTAATTTAAAATTACATCTTAATAGTTAAATGTTGTTTCTTTCTGACAGAAAGTTTTTTTTTTCAGAGCCATGCCACGTACATATGTAAATAAAATAATTAAAACATACACCCCAGAGGACCTATCCGAAGCTGTTAAAAAAGTTAGAATGGGGAACTAGAATAAAACCATTAATTAGTTACCACCTTCAATAAAAGTTGATTATGCCTTGATAATTATTTTCATTTGCCAATTAATGTTTTACCTCGAACCAAATTCCCTATAATTAGGTAATTAGGTACCTAACTTAACTGAAATGTTGAGAACCACAATGTTTGTTTGGGGTAATTCCGAACTACAAATATAAAAAAAAATAGATCAGCGAGACTAATGGTTTTTTTGGTCATGTTTTGTGTCAGGGGCAACTACGATTGAAAAAGAAATGTAAGCCTTCGGTCAGAGTGCCATAGAATCGACTTTTGAATGGTTTCGGAATTGCCCCAAGATAGTTCGTAATTTCCCCTGTACCCTAAAAATATTATTTAATACTTCAAATGCTTTATTGAACGAATCCAACTACAATTCAAGAGTTTAATAAATTAAAAAGCATAAATCTATTCACTAAGTAATGAAAGATGTAACGATAATTGCTGTAAATACAAACTACTTTGAATAATTAACCAAAACATTGACCTCGTGTCATCTCATAGAAATTTCTATCGGAATTACCCAAAGCACCTTACTAAATTGCTCATAGAACGTTTCAGGTGGAAGATCGGATCATGTCTTTTTCCACTTTTGGTACATCCGACAATAGCATACGTTCTGCTGGGCATAGCGTAAAAAGCAGACTGTAGGGAGGGGCACAACAAAATGGCGCGTACGGTGATGTTGCCATCATTTAAAAATATTGCTGAATTTAGTAGTTACATGACTTATCCGGACTTACTACTTGTCCGGTCTTACCAGAAAGCACCTTACTACAAAATTAAATAATACTGAATCTGGACAAAACATAGCTTTACTTATGTTGCACTAGTGGAGCCGGGCGCGACTTCGTGTGCGCATTGTTTCGTCATACGAACTTTAGAGATAGAACTACCTTGTTCCAATCCAACCCATGAAAACACTGAATTCATTTTTGGATTTGCTGTCTTTAAAACAGTTCAAAGCATAGTAGAACGAAATGACATCGCCATTTTGAAAAGTCACAAGTTATTAGTTGTCATGGCAACCTTAGAGCAGTGCTCTTGGTGTCAAACAGAGTACTGCTAAAGTTTTTATGCAATATTCCCGTTGTCCTTCTACATATTTTTTGGTTTTCAGGAACGTTTTCGGGATAAAAAGTAGCCTATATGCTATTCTGGAGTTATACCTTTTACCTTTTAATTGTAAACTGTTTCGTCGTTTGAGCCTGATCCTTACACAAACATACAAACATCCAAATATCCAAACATCTAAACAAACTCACAAACATACAAACATCCAAATATCCAAACATCTAAACAAACTCACAAACTTACAGCTTTATTATATGAGTGGGAAGTGGGAAGTGGGATTGTATGCAAATGGTTAGGTTCGAGGATTAGTTACTCAAGGATTATTGGGGTCAATATTTAGATTGCGACGGCCGCCAAAGATTATAATATTACTGGACATTGGCTCACTTGTTTACTTAGAACCTCCGCTTAGCATATTTTACACAGAAATATTACCAAAATTATTATTTTATCGAGTTTACCGTAGATTTATCGTTTGTTCTGTACGACTGGTAACTGTTCTATTTTTAAACACTGACTCAAATTACGACTGTTCGTTCTATTTTTGAATTTCTTAGAAGCTAGTTTGAAATTTAGAATTTCGAATAATATTACTTATTCAAAGGAATTTCTATTCGGGTAGGTTAAAATAAAATCCTTCTTTCGGTTTAAAAAAACTGTTTACGCTACACAGCGCAAACTGAGTTTTCGGTTTTTTTAGGTGACTTAGATCCTCATCTTCAGCCTCAAACATTAAAACGTTATATTACGAAACAAAAAGCTACAGAACATGTTACTTTACAAACATTACAATGCTTTTTTTCTTTAATCTTTAGCGTAGAAATATATCATTGTAAACTGTGGATTCAATTGGATATCGACAGCGCGGTGATGGCGAGTGGTCAGATCGCATTTGTGGCTTAGATAACTATGGGATACGCGTAGGGTTGTCACGCAGACAATTATAATTATCTCTATACTAAAATCAAGTTCAAATCCCGGCCGTGCATCAATGGATTTTTCGTTTCGAAAAAAATAATATGCGCTTTAACACGAGCTCTTAACGGTGAAGGCAAACATCGTGAGGAAACCCGCAGCTTAGTCAGCTCCACACGTATTGACGTTGTCTTTCCTGTGGGCTTAAGCTGAGAGGATGGTTTAGGTGCTGGGCAAGCCTATTCCATCTCAAACAATGTCCCAGGCACAGCAGCGTCTAGTTAAGTGTAGGCATAGGTTGCCTCCTGACGCTGTATAAATCATCGAAAATAGATGTAAAGGCCTAAGTTTTATACTGAAATAACAAGATAACATGTCAGTTAACTTTTATAATACGTAAATGGTTCACTTGTCCACTAAAATAAGAGTTGACTATGTACTTTGAAATTATTTCAATACATGTTATTGAAATAATTTCAAAGTTAAAGTAAGCTTGGTTGAACCCCATGTTGACACATGTCAAAACAAAACTGTTACCACAAAAAAGCGTTCTTTAAACGAGTATTTAAAGATCGTTTTTTCTAGTGACAGTTTTTTAGTTATACTTGGCCTACACTCGGCTCATTTTCTTGTAATAAGCCCCAGTAAGTTTTATTTCTTAGACTAGCAACGAATATAAATTTATATGGAACCTACATACAAGGTTCTCCGAATGAGTAATTGGGCTAAGCCATACACTTCGTTCAAATTATAAAAAAAAACTAAGCTTTGTAGTCAAGAGTCTCTCGATAAGTGCCCCTAGCAACTCCTTACAAGATCGATGATATCATACGACGTTCGGCACAATCGAAAACTGGGTTAGGTAACCAAAATTTTAACCTACTTCTTATTTAGCTTGCGCTTTTTGATAAGACTTATTTTAAAAAGAAGCTTTATAAATAATATTTGGTGGCAACCCTGTTGTTTTGGTCAAATCGACCACTGGGGTTAGGGACACAAGTTATGTGTATCGCGCGGTTAACCCTTCAATTACTGGGTCCGACGGACCGCGGCCGACGTGACCCAACCTTGATTGTTGTTTAATTGTTTTTATGGCAATGGGACTTCTGTCTTTAAGATAAGTCAATCTTTTGTTTTACTTTTGAAGCTGGTTGAGATGATTTTACTGTCAGTGTCAAATTCAAATTCAAAACGTTTATTGCTTCATGTTAGTCGATAGATCTTAAAATAAAATTGTGTTTCATAACATGACCCCGCTGGGGCACTGCAACATTTGGTACTTAGTTTAGGTATTTCTAACTTACAATCTAACTTAAGTAGATAATTATTAATTGGCACAGCCCTTTTCTAAACTTAATCAAAATAAACATTTTTGGTTTATATATACATACACATATTGAATATATATTTAGGAACCTGAGTTTACTTTTTGCATCTTTTATTGTCTTCTAAATAATATTGAATATTGTAATAACTTTTTTCTATTAAATAAGATTGTCAAGATGCATTCTGCGTCTGGCGCGGACATGGCGCGGCATCGTATTACATACAAATGTATAGATAAAAAATAAAAAAAATGAAAATGCTTTTAGTAAAATGCATAGAAATAAAGCACAAATTAGGATGATCGGACCGATGAACGACATACCGGGCTAAGGTGCTAACTGAGTCGCGGGCGAGTATTCAAAACTCCCGGAAAATAAGATCGATTATGAACTCAAGCAGCCAATAATTATTGAAGTGGTAAATGACAAAAAAACTTAGGCCTTTACATCTATATTAGATGATTTATACAGCGTCAGGAGGCAACCTATCACACTTAACGGGACGCTGTAGTGCCTGGGACATTGTTTGAGATGGATTAGGCTTGCCCAGCACCTAAACCATCTTCTCAGCTTAATCAGCCGCCCACAGGAGAGACGACGTCGATACGTGTGGAGCTGACTAAGCTGCGGGTTTCCTCACGATGTTTTCCTTCACCGTTAAGAGCTCGTGTTATAGCGCATATAAATACGAAACGAAAAATCCATTGATGCACGGTCGGGATTTTAACCCACGACCTTCAGATTGATAGTCGAGGCACAACCCCATTCGACCAACATGGCTCATAAATGAAAAAAAATTTTAGAAAAAAAAAATTGAACCGACTTCACAGAACACAAACAGACCTTCTACACACTAAAAAGAGAAAAATTAGAATATAATTTGAAGTCGGTGCCAACTATTCATTTACATCTAAGAAATTCAAAAGAACTTGGGTGCAAAATTGTATCCTGGTACGCTATCGCTCAATTTCTTTTTTTTATAGGTACCTTATCGTATTCACTTGGCACCGACTTCAAATTATATTCTTATTTTTCTCTTTTTAGTGTGTAGAAGGTTCTTCTGTTTGTGTTCTGTGAAGTCGGTTCAATTCGGTTCAACAAAAAATTTTTATTTTTCACTTTTTAGTGTAAGTAAATAAATACTGTGTAAATAAAAGTGTATGTGTAAATAATATAGTAAGCTACGAGTACATTAAGACTTTGCTTATCGTAGCTTAAGTGGGAAAGGATAAGAGAAGTCATGGACAGACCTACTAAAAGACACACCGGAGTTCAGCAAGGGGGAAAACTATCAATCCATAAGGAAAAGAAAATATTTTGGACTACCTCGGGTGTAATACCCTTTCAAACTATTTTATGTTTGACTCAGATTGTGAGTCAGGGTGTGTTGTGTAGTGAGAATGAGGTTTTTTGAATGTTACGGGAAAACTGTCAATCCCTCAGGAAAAAAAAATATATGGCGCCACCTTGAGAGTATACCTCTTTCTAACAAAAAAAATTTTGGAAATCGGTCCACAATTTTCTTAAAGTTCAGTGATTGTTTTAGTTTTACGGGAAAACTATTAATCCCTCAGGAAAAAAAAAAATTGTGGCACTCCGGGAGTGCCGACAGAAGTGAAAACTTGAACAATTACGTACATTACGCACAATGAATTTTATCCCTCCAAAGTTACTGCGCAGAACCCATTTATGATGACCCACAAAGATGAAGACAGCGGTTGTCAGACAGACAACAAGAAATGACAGAGGCTTTACACCGCGGCCTAGAAATTAACACCTGAGTTGCGTACAGACTCATATGAACTTACTTTTTTTGGTACTTGAAAAGCTGAGGCTTGTGCTTTCACAGTGTACATTTGCCTGAAATAACAAGTACAAACTTACAAAAATAGATATTTGGTTTGTATCAAAACTAAAAAGTGATTGTACTAACATACATTTAATTTTAACTAGGTATGTACTTAGTAGCAACAATAGTATTCTGAAGTTATTGCATATAAATAGTGTGATACTTTCATTGAGTGAGTGTGATTCAAAAATTGTAGAATGTCTGTACTGTACTTATACATCTCATTGCAGGCGACTGTACCTAACAGGTAGCGCTACTACAGTATCTATTCTTGTACTACTAAAGTAGGTACAGCACCAAAATAATACTGCAGCTAGGTAAATAAATACAATGTCCCAGGCACTACAGCATCATCTTGAGTGTAGGCATAGGTTCGCTCCTGAATCTCCTGATTCTGTATAAATCATCTAGTATAGATGTACCTACAGAGGCAGAGGTTTTAGATAAAATAAAGTGTTATTGTTGAACAATTGTAATAATTTAAAAGTTAAATTTATAGTAAACGCAACATATACAATTTGACATATCAATGATTTGAAAAGTGTCTGCGCAACCCCTATGAACACCATCACTGATAGTTATTAGTAGCTTCATGCAACTCAAGAGTACAGTTCGCCCAACGGATCTAGGCATTTGTAAAGTTAGCCATTTGTCTGCGCAGAACACAATTTTGTATGAAAAAGTGGTCACTGCGCAGACAATCTGCTAACTTCACGAATGCCTAGATCCGTTGGGCGAACTGAAAGTAAGACAAAAGCTAGATCAAACGGATTTTTGGATTAGGAAGGTTTTGTACCTACATATCTAGTTGGATAGAAATAGCTTTGGGAATGTTCCGGCTCCTCTCTGGTTTTCTTCAAGCCACAAGTAAAAATACTTACTTCTGAAAAAATGCTAATAGGTACCTACTAATATTAGCATGTAGGTATCAGATTGGATGGTTTATCTAGATAAGGTCAAATAAATAAATGTGCTAGCGCCGGGACAAAATACAAATGTAAATTTTTTACTAGGTACCTAAATAAAATTATCGCAGCCGCCCGCGCCACCAGGGAATCAAACCCGTTGTAAAAACGCAGAAAGTTGCCAGCCTTCTGCGTCTAAGGCTTTGGCTACTAGAATTCATAGGTCACCTAAGTAGTAGCTGTTCCTATCTGTATTCTGTGGTAGTACGTAGGATTAGGTTAGAAAGAGAAATACCTATTATAGAATAGGTAGGTTTCTATAGCACTGTACCTATTGATACTAGGTAGGTTATCAATTTCATCAATTTCAATCAAATCACAAACTGTATGAATCTAAATATTGTATGTATTTTTTTGTTGCAGTAGTCAACACAAAAGTAACTTTTTTTATTTTTCCCGCTTCAAATCAAATCAAATCAATTAGTTGACTAAAACTGTCAAGGGTCAACACACAAAACTTTATAATGTTCCATCAATCAACACTTACCAAGCACTCAATCAATTTTTCGATACGTCAATTACTAGGTTCCGTCATACGTGTGTGTGTCATTCATTTCATTTCGACGTCACATATTCTAGCTCTCATTTCGATCTTTGATTGATTCGGTCACACAAGTACATCAGCTCACTCACTCTTCAGAATGAAAGCAAATCTTCATTTGTCCCGCTCGTAAATCGTACGTGACGTCGTCACATAGAGATATTGAACGGGACAAAAATTCTAAGGTGTTACAAAGAATGAAAATGAGGACCGGAACATTTTTGAGCGAATGAGTGGTACATTTGAAGTGCTTCACTCATGTCCTATTCAACACTATTAGCGTCTTAACCATAAAAAGGTACCATGCTAAATCTATGGTCTTGACAGTAAAGCGTCTTACCGTTTTGACAGTAAAGCGTCTTACCGTTTTGACAGTAAAGCGTCTTACCGTTTTGACATTAAAGCGTCTTAGCGTTTTGACATTAAAGCATCTTAGGTCAAGTGACAGCGTCTTAGTTGAATCCAAAGGTTTTTACTCATATTTCCTCTATGTCGCTAACGCGCCTAAAGAAGTTTTCACTTCAAAAAAATATATGGCGCTTCCTTGAGAGTATTCTTTTTTTTAAAAAAAAATATATTTGGAAATCGGGCGACAATTTTCTTAAAGTTCAGTGATTGTTTTAGTTTTACGGGAAAACTATTAATCCCTCAGGAATAAAATTTATATGGGACCACAATGAGAGTATACCCTTTCAAACAAAAAAAAATTTTGGATATCGGTCCATAACTGACGGAAATATCGGTGAACATACATAAAAAAAAACATACATACTGCCGAACATATACCTAACCTCCTCCTTTTTTTGAAGTCGGTTAAAAAAGGTCAAATAAGTGAGTTTCAAATGTGAGTCTTCGATTTTGAATCAGAATGTTCGTCTATAGTTACACAAGGAACGCGTTGCGCTTGGCAAAAAAGAAATATGGACGCATGATCCTTTTTTGCTAAGCTACGCTACGCGTGGTCTGGTTTAGTTTGGATCAGACCGAGTAACTAATAAAAGGGTGGAATTTTAACAGCAATGATACAGCTAGACTGATATTAATGTTAATAACATATTATTTCTAGAGGATATTATTGAAGCCTGTATGTACCATAATAACCTCACAATCAATATACCCTATCCAATAATAACCTCACAATTTATATTAATTTTTAATATATTCACCGCATAAACACACCTTTTATATAAAAGAATACCTACAGGATGCTAGCAAATCTTCGTAGTCTTGTATAAACATATACTTTTAAGCTTCTTGCTAATGTGCGACCGAGTTGATTATTGTATGAAAATTATCATACATGATAATACATCGTTTATAAAAAGGGGTAAACAGGGGTACGCTTAGAGCGCTTTACCTACAGGGTACTGAACACCTGTCATTGTGACAGCTAAGCTACAAATGTCAAAAGTAATGGTACGCTTCTGTCATGATAGCGGGTATTCGGTACCAATCAAAAAACCGTTAATGCTACCTCGTAAACTATGGGCCGGTAATTAGGGATGCGCTTGAATCAGGTTTGTCGATGTTGTTTTGCTCCAGAGACTACCAAGTTTCATTCCTTTTTTTAAGCCATCAAACTTTGCAACGTAGTTGTTTCAAAAGTTATCGTAAGTAGGTATTACGTATGTTTTTCTATCAAATTTTGCTACAAAATTAATTGATATAATTTGTGCTTTTGTTTATAAAGATAAAAACATAAAACAAACATAGTTGTACAAAGTTAACATTAATAAGTTTTCACGTAATTTCAATTTTATCGATAACAACTGTAGTACAACATTAACCCTGCACTGTGTTTATCAAAATCATGCATTATCGATACAAAAAAGCCCGCGAACCAAAACTGCGATTTTGCCCGCGATTTTTTATTTTTAAATTAACAGAGGCATACGCAGGCAGTACTTAAGTTAAACGTCTCAAACGTCGGCCAATTTGCGGGGGTCTGAGTAAGCTATAAATCAAGGTAAATTATTTTTTCATTACGCGTATGATGTGGGTTTATATTCTAACAGTGGCGACAAGGAGGTTTTTTACCAGCAATTTTTGAGGTCATAGTCATAACGCCTTCACTTCAAATAAATTGTATGACTCACTCTAGCAAACACATTTGTTCATACAATTTTTTTAAATTGGAACATGAATGCGCTTTCTGACAATATCGTGTGTACTTAGGTAAAGTGTTGATACGGTTTTGAAAAACGCAGTTATGACTTAAAAATGAACTAGAGAGGGCAGAAGAACATTTAGAATTAGGCGGCAGAATAGCTGAGGTTCTGGAAAGGTCATCATCATCATCATTATGTCAGCCATCTAGTGGCCACTGCTGAACATAGGCCTCCCCCATCGATTTCCACAGCGATCGATCTTGTGTAGCCTGCACCCAACGGGTCCCAGCCACTTTTACCAAATCGTTTTTCCATTTAGTGGGGGCCGTCCTACTGCGGTTTCCGGTGCGTGGCTTCCACTCGAGAACTTTTTGGCCCCAACGGCTGTCAGTTCTACGAGCTATGGAAAGGTGCAAATTAGTTAATACATACCTACTAGCGGAGCCCCTCGGTTTACCCGGTGATATTTTTCTCAAATATCTTTCAAATAACGACCTCATTATGGTAGAGTTTTAAATAGTAGGTAAATACCTATTTTTTACCTAATATTATTTTTAGCAAAGTAGGTAAGCAAGTTCGTATGAGATAGCAGCCAACTCTGGTGTCTGGTTGTAATGACTAAAGCTTGATCTCGATTTTTTATTAGTTGTACTTATCTAAATGTTTGTAACTCTACAAAAACTCCTTATTACGTCCTTCTCGGAGTGATCAGATAAAATTAGCCGCTCCATTGCGACCGTCATACGGTGTTCATTGCTTAAAATTACGAAATAAATATTTTTATTAATAATAATGAAAATAATAAAACGGTACTTATTGCTTATAATTACGAATTATTTGTAAATATGACACTATTATATTATATGTAGAATTAAGTACCTATTGTGTAACTGTTGTATACAGGGTGTAAAAAGACTGCTACCGAAAACTGAGGGGTTAAAATCAGAACATGATTCAGAACATCTTTAGCGAAAAAATAAACGCAAAAAAAATAATTTGACTTAGCTACGTCATTTTATTTTATTTTCTAGTTAGTTACTACAAGTACAACATAATTAGACCATACCTACCTAATAATTTCATTTATAAAAGAAAACAAAATTAAAACTCAAAATCCAGCAACCTACGGATAAAAACGCGCCCAGTACATACGCTCGACCAGCTGTGCGATGTCGGTTTTCTCCGGATATAATGTTTTTTTCTGAAAATCCTTTTGGATTTGGTTGTGTGTTGGGATGCTTTACCTACTCCTTTCGGCTTCGGTAGACGTCTTTTTACACCCTGTATGATGTGGAGAAAATAAAACTTTATTCTATTCTATTCTACTATATTTATATATTATTTTTTTCTATTTTATTATATTTCATACCACAAGCTCAAGCTTACTTTGGGGCTAGATGATGCTGTGTGAAAAGTCCAGCATTATTTATTATTTATTTATTTATTATTCTATTCTATTCAATTGCATTAAACTAGAACTTTTTACTAAAATTATCCCTATCTACGTAATTTACTAGATTTAAGGTATCTATCGAGTAAATTAACTATCTCATCTATCTAACTATCAACTAACAGTTTAAAAATCTTATGCTGGACAATAAAATTGAACTTCTCACACTGTAGTAACTGGTTCTAAAAAATCAGAAATAATATTGTGCTAAGGAAACGACGTAACCAGCTATCATTGCAAATAAATTGTTTAAAAAAATAATCCATACTAATATTATAAATGCGAAAGTAACTCTGTCTGTCTGTTTGTTACGCTTTCACGCCCAAACCGCTGAACAGATTAATCTGAAATTTCGCATAGTTAAAGGTTGTATCCCAGGGAAGGACATAGGTTACTTTTTATCCTGAAAAAATGCCGAGGGACCGCGGGTCACACCGCGGGAGCGCAGCTAGTAATAAATAAATTCAAGGTGTAGGTATAAAATGTGGATTGCCACCTGATAAAGATAAGTGTTTTATATTTTATGAAGTAAATTTTTCTCGCGCACTTATAACCTAACATGGTCACGTAGGTAGGTAATTTCTTCATCCAATTTCAACATTGTTATGTTAAATGTTAGTGCTGCTTATTATAAAAACGTAAAACCTTGTTTGAACCCCATGTTGACACATGTCAAAACAAAACTGTTACCACTAAAAAGCGTTCTATGTACGAGTATTTAAAGATCGTTTTTCTAGGGACAGTTTTTTAGTTAGACTTGGTCTAAACTCGGCTCATTTTCTTGTAATAAGCCCAAAGTTTTATTTCTGTTACACTTTTACGATGTTCCCATACATCAGGATGACATAAATTATGATTGATACATAATTTTCTAATTAATATCGCCATGTCGGGCAACCGCGCTTTTTCCACAATATAACCTTTATTATCGAATAATCGATTCAAGTATCGATATCGTTTAATCGCCGAATTAAATACTTTGCTTTTTTCGCGACAACACAACCAGTGTAAGACGAGCTTTGACATGTTGTCGTTTGAACTGTCACATGTGTCAAGTATAGCTGGTGGTCGCTATGACAGGTGGTAGTGTTGCCAGTGTTTTTTGAGCAACCTTCAATTGTTCATTTTAATTGCAACTAGAATCTGAAGTTATGAAATATTTGAATGACAACACTATCAATTTACATCAGTAATGTGTCAGAAAAAAGTTAAATGTGAGTAGACATGCTTTGTAAAAACTTTACGTATGTTCTAACGTCTGTCTGTTAGTATTTATGATGGCAATTAATCATTAAAATTATAAGCTTTTAATGATCATGACTTTACACAAAATACTTTACAATTGTTTTAAACAAACGTAAACAGGTTCACGACTGTATCCCCAAGGTGCGGTAGACATTCTCTCAGATCTTACTTATTCTAGATCCTTTGAAGATGTCTCTGACTACCCCAGTCAGAGGCATGTCCTAACACATATTTGATATATGCCCACATCTTGCAGAAGTTAGTATTCCATACGTGACAGGTTGCAAGCCCATCGCCGCCTATAAGAACACTAACTGGTTTCTTCACGATGTTTTCCTTCACCGTTGTTGTTTTATTAAGTAGATAACGTAGGATACGCCCTATTCCACTCTGACCCACTAATAAAAACCACACCTTCGTTGTTCAAAACAAAATAATATGACAAGCATGTGAACAGTATCTATGTGTGAAAAATCAGTTGCTGAATGACCCGAAACTACAACCGTCAAATCTAAAGTCCACTGCAGTTTTTTTGTCGTATTGAGATTACTTTTAAGATCGGTCATTATAATGCAAGCAAATTAATGGATAATTATCATAGAAACTAATTATGTAGCCATTTTACTCGTAATTTTTACAAATTACAATATAAAGACGTTTAAGCTAATTATAGTGGGTTAAGCCACGCCATTAACAGACTATATTTAAACAGTAGCTAAATATAAATGCAAATTGAGACATAACTTGAGTTTATTTTGCAATTCCCGACGTAAGACAAATCACCTATCAAAATAAGCGTTCATATAACTGAAATATAAATCACAAACATATTATTGCCAGCAATCATAATCCATCGATGGTATAATCATATGTGGAATAGAGATGATGATATAAAAATGCCATGGAGTAAGCGAGATAGAATGATCGCCATTTTGATTTACCGTATTGCTACAGGGTGACGCTATACGTCATGTATGGTGCATTTTTGACGCGTGTTTTAAGAATGAGGGTACTTTGCATACTGTGTCCATAAAAGTCGTATGCAAATTAATTAAACTCCGTGTTAATTGAGTTTTTATTAAATTATAAGAGGTGTCGTCATTCAACTTTACCACTTTTTGCCATGGTAGAGCCATATTAGCCGTGTAGGATAGAGCCATGACATTCGATCGTGGGTTCGAATTCCAGCTGTGCATCCATGGATTTTTCATTTTAGATAAAGGCTAACTAAGTACATGCGTAAAAACAGACATAGACCTTTTCTTATAGGCAGTGATGGGCTTCCGAACTTTGACTTTAAAAGACTATTAAATTGCACTATGTGACATCCCCTATTTAACACTAAATATATTATTTTCAATATAAAAAAAACTATACTTTCTTAGTTAATAAATATAATAAATAAATAATTCTGGACTTTCCACACAGCATCATCTAGCCCCAAACTAAGCAAAGCTTGTGTTATGGGTACTAGATGACTGATATACTACTTTTTGTTTGTAAATACATACATTATTATACATAGAAACACCCAGACCCGAGACGAATATCTGTAGGTCATACAAACATTTGTCCCAAAGTTACCTACTTATTTTCTTACATTTTGAATAATAATTTATATTTTCAGACAGATGTTATATGTTTCAACTCGCGAGTGCCAATTTTGTCCCGATAATAACACGTTTGTGCATCTCTTTCTACACAACTTTATTATTCATTGCGTCTCTGTCGCTCATTCCATCTTAACGTTTTTCTTTAAGGGCAATAATTTCGAGTAATATTGGTTTTGCAGATATTTATTTATTCATGAAAAATTAGCTTTTTTGTGATTTGGGTCAAAGCTGGCAATTTAAAATTCTTTTTATAGTGAAGTATGTTGGGACATTAAACTTACCTATTTGAACTGTAGTATCAACGCGCAATTTGAAGCACGAACGCAATCAGTTGATATTGCCCCCTAGCAGTCACCCATCTACTTTTGTTCCGTATAGAACGTTGCTTCACTTCAGCAATCTTTAATATCTTTGTAATTATTAAGTTCGTAAGTAAGTTCGTGTGAGTCAGTTGCCAACTCTAGTCTCAGCGGAGTTTTTAGGCCGCCTTAAGGCCTCTGTCATGGCTTAACGACTTAAATAGCCGGGACCGACCATTTAACGTGCCCTCCGAAGCTCGGAAGCGCTCAGATGAAATGCCACTGGCGGTCACCCATCCACTTATGAAACGCTTCGACGATCTATCAACAATGACAAGCACGACCACGAGCGCTTCTACAAACCTACATGCATACTGCATAGTATTATGAAGAGAATTATTAAGTAGAATTGCGATACTTCCCATATTAACATGATGAAAGCCTGCAGGCGTATCACAGCATCAGCTCAATTCTTTTTTATATCAACACGTTATCACTGCTTCCATATTCATATCCTCCGAAGAAGTAAGGAGGATGGATAGTGCTGATATCATTTGCAGCGCAGCGAACGAAAGATCGATATGTTCGATCTGCGTATCAATGTAGCGACAATAAAGTAGGGATGGGACGATCCTGGTCTTGTTTTTGTAAGGACTGGACCGTGTGAGTTGATAATTATTAATAATGGTTGCGTATGTGTATGTAGGGACCTACCCTTTAAACATAACGTTCATGTAAGTTGTATTACATAGCTCGAACTGAGGCCACGTACCAGAAATCGCAGCAGAGGACGGCCCCCCCTCTAGATGGAAAGATGATCTGATAATGGTTGCTGGGATCCGTTGGGCGCAGGCTGCGCAAGATCGATCGCTGTGGAAATTGATGGGGGAGGCCTATGTTAAGCAGTGGACGTCATTTGGCTGAAATGATGATGATGATGATTATGTTTTGTAAAAAGTCATAGAACAAAAGTTGTTGTTTATGATGATAGTACTTAATACAATCCTGAGAGGTTACCGGTGTTTTACAAATAACCCTGTATAGCTAGCATGTATTTTTTTTAGAATAACAATTGAAATAAGAAAATAGGACTCAGCATCTAGGAATGAAAGTAAAGGTTGACCATTCATTTGATGGTTTACAAATAAAACGTCGTAGATGAGAATCAAGACCAAGACTATGGACTCATAACATCAAATTCCAACACTAAACAGACAAAAATCAGGGCCCAAGCTGCAAATGCGTATAAAAACTATTGCACTAACACACGGCCAAAAGTATCGGAGCCATGCCAAGAATTTGATGCGGCCAAAAACTCAGAATGCAACAATGGTCTACTATCAATTCATTTTGTTATTTATGTTGAGGGGTATTTTATCTTAAACAGTGTCAGAAAAGAAAGATAATTAATTGTCTCTTTAGTCACAAGGATCGGTAGGTACCTACCATTCATACTCTACAATCGTGTCCATAATTTTTAAATTAATGTCACACTATGAACTAGCGACGCAGGTTCACAACTAAAACTGAAAAAATATTTTTTTTTCTAGTTTGTTTTTACCTGTGCGCCTACATACTTGTTACTTGTCTTTGTTTTTGTGTCTGTGTTGAAATGTTATGTGTGCCAAATAAATATTTTATCTATCTATCTATTTTATAATTCGTGAAAATAGAAAAATGTTGTAACTACTAAGCGTTGTATCTAAATCTATTTCAAACATAGAAACATACAAACTTTCGGATTTATATTATCAGTAAGATACTAGGATAATTTAGCTTAGTATTAAACAAAAAGACTAGAATAACCGCAGGAAGGAATATACTGACATATTTCAAAGTACATCGTTTACTGATACGCAGAAACCAATCAATACGATCGATCGAATAAGCCATTTCTTTTTTACTATGAAGCTTATGAAGCCTATTTTTATTTCGACTTTATTAACTTGAATATAAGGTTCAATGTCGCAGTGATGTTTAGTCCCGCGGTGGGTATAAAGCATGTTATACGGTAATTATTTGCTGGATTATTCGATACGGTGACAATTTTCTTCCATTGTCCGGGACAGACCAGTTTAGTTATAGATAGATAATGTTTTTAAAGTCATGTAAAAATGACAGCTTGTTTTGACGTTTATACAGGGTGTACAAATATGCCTACCGAAGCCGAAAAAGGTAGGTACAGCATCCCAACAGACAACTAAATTCAAAAGGATTTTCCGAAAAAATCATTATATCCGGAAAAAACAGCGTTTGAAGATTACTGATTGCGTATGTACTGGGCGTGTTGTTTTACGTAGATTGCTGGATTTTGAGTTTAAATATTTTTTTTTCTTTTATTAATGAAATTATCAGGTAGGTATGGTCTTATTATGTTGTCCTAGTAGTAAATAACCGGAAATAACATAAAATGATGTAGCTAAGTAAATTTTTTTTGCGTTTTTTTTCGCTAAATATGTTTCGAATCATGGTCTGATTGCAACCCCTCAGTTTTCGTTAGTAGTCTTTTTACACCTGTACGAGTATAAGTCAGCTGAGTGACTATGCTATTTATTATTAAGTTAACAGGTGCAGTTGACACCTGACTCTACCAATTTAAATGGTATTAAGTTGTTGCAGAATGAGTCAAGGAGATACGAAATAGGTCTTAAACATATCCATCTGTCTCAACTTCCGATCCTAACGTCATTTGAAACCCGGGCCTTATTGAGTAATTCAACTTTCAATGGACATGGGCTTCATTTTGACATTTGAAACTCATTCTGGACTTTAATTGTCATTTTCGTATTAAGTATGCGATTGGTTGAGCTCTATTGGAATGACAAATGGGAATGGGTTTCAAGTTAGACAATATGGATGCCGGTCGTGTAGGTACAGTCAGCAACGAAAGTCGATTAACAGTTGGACTTTTTAAAACGGCTTTTGTTTGCGAAAACCAAGATAAAATTTACTTTTCTTGGGAAATTATTATGAACCAAGACTTTATCTTCTCTTATACTATTGGTCATAATATTACGGATTTTGGAATTCAGATTTGTGAAACATAAAATGTTAATAGACTTTCGTTGCTGACTGTACTTATAGGTTGCTCTGCCTCTGACTTCACCGTTAAGAGCTTGTGCCTTGTGTAAGCGCATAAAATACCTTTAAGTACATTATTAGGTAAGGTTTCAAAATACAGTGCCAGGATTTGAACTCGCAACTTTCGGATTGAAGGTTGATACGAGATCACCACTACGTTAACACGGATCAAATTAAAATACCAGTACTCTCAAACAGTGAAGGAAAACTTCGTGAGGAAACCGACATGTCGTAGAACCCAAAAAAGTTCGAAAACTTGTGTTAAGGTATCTACGAAAGAAGCCTCTTTTAGGCGCTATAATCTTTCACCACACTGGTTCAAAAGAACTAGTGACGCAAGAAAAAGAATAATATTAATAATACAATGTTAATCGTGTAGACACCTGTGTTTTAGATTTATATTCCGCCAAAACGATTTAAATTAGGGCTCATGTTTAAATAATAGAGTAAGCAAATGTCCAACTGTCCCTGACATTGTCTATCGGATAACAAACCCAACTATTTGAAATTAAATGTATAGAGCAGCCATTGTTTGATATGGCGCGAGAGTTGGCGATGGTGTGATTTAAATCATTTTACTGTGATTTTAATGAAATTTCAGTTACAAAAACTCCATAAAAATGGGGGGTTACACCGATTATTTCTTTATTTCGGGCAATCTTTTAGATTTTTTTCTTAGAATGATTACGATATCTATTAGGCACTATCAATACGTATTAGGCTAAATCTGCTCAGCCATTTTTAAGTGATTGGTCAAATTTAACCGACTTCAAAAAAAGTAGATTATGTACGGCTGTATGTATGTTCTTTTTACCACAAAGTTTTTGATAACTTACGTACCTGTCTATTATTAAGTAGGTACATAGTATAATCTTTATTCATATTAGTTCAAATCAAATCGCGCCAACAAAAAGTTGCATGTTGGGTTTAATCGTATTTATTTGAATTTATGTGTAGTTGAAGTGCGTTGTATCAGCTCTATATAAAGCCACCTGCGCCTGCGCAGCAGTCAATCTCCTGCGCTCAATGCAAATATTCGCCATTGTTGGGCTAACGACGATGTTGCATCATTATTGGCCAAATGGTACTGAACGTATTTCCATAGAAAATAGTGGGTTACTCGGGATAGATGGGCACCATTTATTCATATTTTAGTATATTTACAGCATTAAACTCTGTATAAAGAAATATGATAAACTCAGACACTACTGCTTATTTGTAACAAGACAGACAGGTTCACAGATAAAACAGGTTCACGACTGTATCCCCAAGGTGCGGTAGACATTCTCTCAGAGATCTGAGATCTGAGATGACATAAAAAGATTTTTATGTTACTTAAGGTGCATTTACACGGTGCTATTTCAACCCATACGATATCGTATCGCACGGCAATTTTTCACGTGTAAACGCTCATCGTATCTCATGCGATTTCTCCTAGTTAGCGCGATGCTCGTCGGCACGTTCAATGGGCGGGGCTTAGCAAATCGTACGAAAAATTGCATCGTGTAAATGCTCCTTTATTCCAGATCCTTTGAAGATGTCTAAGGAGGGTAGTCAGAGGCATGTACAAACACATAATATTGTAACAAGAATCCTACCTTAATTATATAAATCTGGTTCTTAGCCTGGAACAGATAAGCTATCTATAGATCATTTATAACGATCCTTAGATGGCTCTAGATTCTAATAAGTATTAGCTATATTTTATCTGGAGTATTAAGGTAGTGTGTAAAATTATGTTTACTAACGAAACAATTTTTTGATTTAGTAAATAATGAACACATTCACGTAGTGTCAACTCTATATAGTTCGTAAGGTGGTTTCATCAGCTCCATATCCACCTGTTCCAGTCAATCTCATGGTCGATGCAAATGCTGGGCTAACGATGGACCCTCATTACTGATGGTCAAGGAAATTAGCATTTTACTTCCGAAACTGCAATAATCTTGTATTCAAGATCCTTTGTCTTTACTTACTTTCAACTTTCAATGAAGCGTGTTTGAATCCCAGCCGTTTATCAATGGATTATGCGTTTCGTAGTTCTTAGCGGTGAAGGAATCTTCATGAGGAATTCTCAACTTAGTACCAACTTAGACGTTGACTTGTGGAAGAGGCCGATTGATGCTGGGCAAGCCTATTCCATCTCAAGCAATGTCTCAGGCACTACAGCGTCCCGTTGAGTGTAGGCATGGATTGCCTTTTAAACCCTCATACTCCTATCATTTCCTTCTCGTCACTGACTCTGCTTGGTAAATAAAAAAGCGGCAAGTGAGACTCGCGCACGAAAGTTTCGAACCATTATCTAAAAAAAAATCACGTTTGTTGTATGTTTTTTAGTATTTGTTGTTAAAGCGGCAATAGAAATACATCATCTGTGAAAATGTTAACTGTCTAACTATCACGGTTCATGAGATACAGCCTGGTGATAGACGGACAGACAGACAGCGAAGTAATAGGGTTCCCGTTTTACCTTTTGGGCACGGAACCCTAAAAATATCGTAGTGAAAAACTTATATCCAAGCATTGAGATATAGTGTGTCGAAGTATTATATAATGAATAATGTTATAATTGTTTACTTGTCAGTGTTAACTGTATAATGACTGTAGCGTTTACTAATGACTGTCATTACTGAGGCTGTAAAACTGTTTACTGTGGGAGTACTCGCGTTGATGTCTTTTCTTTGGACACTCAGTAAAAAATACAGTATTACGATGTGTTAGCCAGATTGAGAAGTTTCCGATTTTTAAAAGTAGGTATCTAAATGTGACAGGTTGCAAGCCTATTGCTGTATATTAGACTAGGTGCGCTCCCGCGGTGTGACCCGCGGTCCCTCGGATTTTTTTCGGGATAAAAAGTAGCCTATGTCCTTTCCTGGGATACAACCTTTAACTATGCCAAATTTCAGCTTAATCTGTTCAGCGGTTTGGGAGTGAAAGCGTAACAAACAGACAGACAGACAGAGTTACTTTCACATTTATAATATTACTAGCTGACCCGCGGCAAACGTTGTTTTTCCATTATATCGCTATTAAAAAATAAGGGTTGATCGTAGAAGGGTGAAAATTGAGGATTGTATGTATTTTTGTATGTTGTATCATAAAAAAATAGAAATTAAAAATTTTGTCTAAAAAATAAAAAATAAAATTTAGGGGTGGACTACCCCTAACATTTAGGGGGATGAAAAATAGATGTTGGCCAATTCTCATAGATACCGGATAAGCACAAAAAATTTCATCAAAATCGGTCAAGCCGTTTCGGAGGAGTATGGCAACGAAAACTGTGACACGAGAATTTATATATTAGATAGATGGTATATAGTATAGTATGGATGGGTAGTATGGATTACAAACAGATTCCTCACGATGTTTTCCTTCACCACTTTTTCGATTAAGCGCATACTAACTTATGAAATGAAAATTCCATAGATTCATGAATTATTCTCCTTCGGATTGCAAGCCGAAAATCGAGGCACTACCCCACTTGGCCAGCACGGTATTTAAAAACTAACTTTACAGAGGCATTGGAGTATAAACAAGAGTTAGTAATACAACTGACTGTCTGACTCAGTGTTGCTCAGAGCTTTACACATGCTAATTAGCTCCTTCTTAGGAGTGATTGAGACTTTCCAACTGACAAAGGAGGCTGATGAGGTTATCTTTTCACACTTTTGCTGTGACATATTTATTTATTTGAGGCTCACAAAATGTAGGCCTATAAGTTTTAACCTTGGTGTCGGTGTCTATTACTGATCACATTTTTTTAGTTAAAACTCAAAAAAAGAGAAAAAAATTATAACCTAAAAAGGAGACGAGAGTCGTCAGACATGGATTTATGATAGCTACTGCGGTTTCACTGACTGGGGATGATGCGAGAGCATAGTTTGAATAAGAGTCCGTACGCGATTGTTGTCTGTAGTACTTATTTGTACAGCTTTCTTAATTTTGACGTGACTACGTCTTATAATTCGATAGAGCCGGCTGCACGCACGAAAAAACATGACGTCATGCGGCGTTACCTCGCTCTGAGGCGTTCCATGTAAGGCTTGAAGTGCAAGCGAGAGCGCGGAACGAGCGACAAAGAAGCACAATCGGCCTTTGCGTTCGGCAGCGTTCGACATCCGTCTCTCTCCTACTTGAGTGAGCGATGCGTAGACGTTGTCACGTCCAACTATCGTCAGTAACCGACTTTACAGACAACCAATTTTTTTTTTGGTTTTGATTGACTACAAATCTGACCATGCCATTATCAATCTGCATCTACTGCAATCGTCCTTATTTTTTTCTGGTTGTCATAAAATAGCGGTATACAGGAGGCACTGCGTACCCTCAACAGGACTCTAGGGTAGCAAAGTTCCTATCAAAGGAGAAGAGTGAAGCATGGAAAGGCACCAGGCGATGAGCAGAAATACACAACAGACGGCTATCCGTCAGTTAGTGCGTCTGCTATATTTATAGCTGATCGAAGTTTATAGAACTGTAGCGATGGCAAAATAAATATTTAAATATAAAATATTTTTTAGTAATTTTATTAAGTAAATGTTTTTTGAGGCCTTTACCCAGCAGTGGGACAGCAAGGTTAAATAGTAGTCTAGTCACTCAGAGGTATATCTACGATATACAGCTATCGCTAAACAGAATCTCTATCTACCCTCGTAACAAATAAATAAATAATGATGGACTTTTGACACAGCATCATCTAGCCCCAAAGTAAGCAGAGCTTGTGTTATGGGTACTAGATGACTGATATAATACTTATACTTTTTGTTTGTAAATACATACATATTATACATAGAAACACGCAGACCCGAGATAAATATTTGTAGATCATACAAACATTGGTCCCGCCGCGGGGATCGAACCCGTAACCTTTTGCGTCGCAGGCGGACCTTCGCCCACTGCGCTACAGAGGTAGTCAATTAAAAATAATGATTGTTGATCTAACATATGTATACCGGATAACATTGTGAATGGACATCAAACAAGAAGGCTATAGCTGTATTATTGTAAGTACCTACTTACAATAATATATTATTTACGTTTACATCAAAAATCTAAATTAATAATAAAATATTAGTTTGTAAAAATTGGTTTTACTTAAAATTCTCTAATGAGCGTTTTTTTGACACAATCAAGGTTGGAAATCGAACCTCCAACTTTAATACGAGGACAAAACTGAATGCCTGTAATGCTATCTGTACGCAGCAGTAATAAGTCTGTAAAAATGTGCATACAATGCGCTTGCGCATTTGAAATGCAAAGCGCCATTGAAACCGACGCCACTTGATGCGGGCCTCTTATTTACCTTTGGTACAGGGTGATCCCTTACAGAGTACAGGTGATCTATTAAAGAAACAACACAGGATTATGACTGCAAAGCATGGTAGACTTTCTGTCTTTCAGGAAATCAGGAACTTTCTAAAAATGTTAGAGTAGTCAGGGCACGTCCACACGCCCTGTATATTTGGTAAGTGCCCAAAGTGCCCACATTTTGCCACACGATGAGTAGCAAGCCCTATTTTACTTTTGGAAATGGAAAATTCATTGATGTCCGATCGGGATACGAACTCACTACCTTCGGATTGAAAGTCGAGACAAGGGTCCGTTCAAATAGCAAAATCTTACCAAATAACAGAGTTCGTTACTAATAAAAGTGTAAATCCTATCACCACACTATTCGATAGATAGAACAAAAATAAAGAAGCTATGAAATGGCTTAATATTATACCTCTTAACAAGTTTAGTAGCTTATTCAGGAAACCTTTACAACACATAAATGTAACTTGAAACAGTTACTTAAGTGACAAGTTAATTCTCAGTGCACGCGTTAAAAACTCTTAACTCAAACTTAGAAGTAACTTAGCTGTTATTTAAAGCTTGGGTTCTGAAGATTCGGTCACCGTAGCCAGGAAACCAAGTGTTTTTGATAATCAACAGATAATAAGCGATAAGGCCGCCCATTGGTACATTGGTGAGACATGCATTATGTACCCCGAGACAAATATCTGTAGATCAAACATTTGGCCCGCGGCGGGGATCGAACCCGCAACCTTCTGTCGCAGGCGGACCTTCGCCCGCTGCGCCACAGAGGTCGTATGTATTTTACGCCACAACAAAAAAAATACAGAATGTAGTTACAAAAGCTTAATTTATAGGCAAGTAATATTTTTTATATAGGTATTTATAATTAAATTGCAATTAGATTGATAAGTTAGTTTGGGTATGTACTTATTCATAAAAAAATCAATAGTATCTAGAGACGGCTTTTATCGGCCTCAAGAGCACTGGTGGTCCAGTGGTAGTGGCCCCGCCTTCCGATCGTAAGGTCGTGGGTTCAATCCCGGTGCACCAATGAGTTTTAAACCGAAAAATGTATGTGCACTATGCCAGTACTCTCAAACGGTGAAGGAAAACATCGTAACCGGCATGTCGTAGAACCTACAAAGTTCGAAAAAATCAAGTGCACGAAGGGAGCCTCTTAGAGGCGCACTTAAAATCCTTTCACCACTCTGGTTCGAAAATAACACACGATAAAGAAGATCGGCCTTAAAATATACCATTATTACATTTACCACAAAACACGGCCATTTCCACCAAAATTGAAGTTAACTTCCTTTACAAGCACTAAACGAGTTAAGTTCATGTAAAGTGAACTTAAATTCTTCAATGGTTACTTTGAAGTAAAGCCGAAATTCTAAATTATATTTTGTCGACCGAAAATAGTAGGTAAAAAGCTTGCCATGGTATTTTTTATAAACTTACGGAACCCAGGGCTGCTTATTATAAAAACGTAAAACCTTGGTTGAACCCCATGTTGACACATGTCAAAACAAAACTGGTGGCTTAGCGTGAACTCTTATTGCCAGGCAGTTTTTGAACTGTTTGGTAATTCTGACATAAAGAAACAAATCTGAAATTGCGGCGTTTATCATGCTCTCTCGCTTACACATTGCAACTGTACTAGTGTGCAAGCGAGAGAACATGATAAGTTGCGAAGTTTCTTTAGTGAACCGGGTTATTCGAAATTGACATTTAGTTCGAAAACTGCCAGGCAATAAGAGTTCATAGTAACCCCCCTGTTCCCACAAAAAAGCGTTCTATGTACGAGTACTTAAAGATCGTTTTTCTAGGGACAGTTTTAGACACTTAGACTTGGTCTAAACTCGGCTCATTTTTTTGTAATAAGCCCCAGGAAGTTTAAAAAAAATTGCAAAATATACTCTTCATACTTTAAACAGCTGTTCAACACTCTTAAAAATGTTCTCACAAAGTCATAGATACTAAACATTTTCATTCATCATTCCTTTCATTCGAAATTCAAACAGAAGTCAGGGGTAATGCAACAGTAATATGGGCACCGCTTTACTATCGCCGTGGGATGCTCGTAAACCTGGGGAGAGCTAATGAGGATTTACGGGAAGAATGAGACGAGCAGGGAGCACCAACTGGGCTCGCGATTTTAATAGGACACCTGCGATGCTGAATTTACCGTTTATGAACCAATGATGAAAGTGACGTAATACCTAGAAATAGGAGTTCTTAAGTGTCTATTAGGGCGTGTAAAAACCGGGTTATTTTTAAAACCCGGTTTTTCGGTTTTTACGTTTTCGAAAACCGGTTAAACCGGTTTTTCGGTTTTTTTTTGCGAGGTTTTTTTATGATAGAGGTGTCTTGGGCAAAATAAGTATCTATCTTAAAACATTAAAATAAAGGTCAAAAAGTTTATTTCACATTCGTGGATTTGGAAAAAGCCTATGATAAAGTGATGAGGAATGAACTTTGGTCGGTACTGTCGATGTATGGAGTGAACAGCAATCTCGTTCGAGCTCTGAAATCTCTCTATGAGAATTCCAGTGCTTGCGTGAGGATACATGGGTCATACACTGAGTGGTTTAACATCCAAAAGGGCGTAAGGCAGGGATGTGTAGCGTCACCATGGTTGTTTCATCTATTCATGGACAGTTGCTTGTAAGATTTGAAAGATAGTGCAAATGGTTTGAGAATGAATGAGTTACTCGTCAAATGTCTTCTCTATGCCGATGACCAGGTGATACTTGCGTCGTTGGAGAATGAGTTGCAGGAGATGGTAACAGTTATGCATGAAGCTTTTGAGCAAAAGGGAATGAAAGTAAATGTGAGCAAGACAAAAGTGATGGTTTTTGAAAAAGATAAATGTATGAGAGCATGTAATATTCTGATTGGTGATGAAAAAGTGGATCAAGTGAAAGAATTTGTGTATTTGGGAACATTGTTAACAAGAGAAGGAAAGCACGATGAGGATATCGAAAGCAGAGTGAATGCTGGAAACCGAGTGAATGGGGCACTTCACGATTTTATGAGCAGCCGGAAAGTGTCCAACAAGGCACGACTGGCAGTTCATAGAGGAGTGTTAGTGCCGACATTGATGTATGGTAGTAAAAGTTGGGTGTGGCAGTAAAAACATCAGAGTAGAGTGAATGCTGTTGAAATGAGAGCGTAGCGTAGTATGTGTGGGGTAACGTTGAATGATAGAGTGAGAAATAGTGTGATAAGGGAACAGTGTGGAGTGAAAGAAGATGTAGTGTTGAGGATCGAGAAAGGTATGTTAAGATGGTTTGGGCATGTAGAGAGGATGGATGACAGTCGTTTGACAAAGCAAGTGTATGTCCAGCATAATTTATTTAAAAGGGAGGGGAAGGCCTAGGCGAACCTTCTTGTATCAAATTGGCGACATTTTGGAGAAGGGCCAGGTCAAAAGTACCCTAAACCGGCGAGCATGTATAAAGAATGTAATGAGAGTGAATGAGGCAAAAGTTGCGTGTCAGGATCGTAGCAAGTAGAGATCCGTGGTCTCTGTCTACCCCTTCGGAAAAGAGGCGTGATTTTATGTATGTAGGTATGTATGTATTAAAATAATTCAGTCTTATATTAAAACTCTCTCTTGCTCAAGTAAAGTTATAAACATTCGGTAATGTTTCTGGCTTGCCAACTCAATGCCAAAGTGCGCTCATCAACGACGTTTTATGCGGTTCATAGATATATGTTTGCAATTGTAATGCATTATGTTGTAATATAATTAGGTAGATTATTAAGATCGTTTTAAATAAAGTCTACAAAGCGTAGTTTTGAATAAATTTGTCATCTATTACTCATTTAAAAAAAAAACCTAAATTTTGTAGGAAAAAAACCGGTTAAAAACCGACGGAAAATCAGTCGGTTAACCGGTTTTTCGGTTAATCGGTTAATCGGTTTACATGCCCTAGTGTCTATACCCCGTGTACCTATTGGAACGAAGTTCCTTTTCGAACGGTATCGAAGAAAAGACTGAGGCTGGAAAAATGTTTGTTCCATTTTACCGTCACGACACATGTATATGTCAAATCGTCACAGTGCAAAATGCGCAGCCGCGGCACAGTCCATAGATTGTTACATTGTTAGCACGGAAGAGCGTTGCTAGGATACCTAATTGACAATTAATTTATTATATTCCCAGTATAGAAAAGTACTCTTTGCTTCGTTTCAACCGAGTGTTCCACAACACTCGTTCGCATCATGATATTATTATTATTTATTACAAACATCAACGAGATACTAAAATAATGATAGGTAATTACAAAAATATTTTTGTAACTATCAATGGATTTTTTTTTCTATAAGTAAACATCCAGATCCAGTTAATGAAAAGTAATTTATAATATTTTCCATTTTTGATCCCCGATCTTAAACATTTTTATCTATGTAGGAACAACAAAAGGTTGCGCACCCCACACCTTACATTGCACTAAGTACAAACCTACTTCCGATGAACCAGAGACACTCGACCCTACTTTCTTTTATTTTTTACCTCGCGGTTTATTGTTCAGGGGTGACGAATGTGGGCTCGCAATAAACAATACTGAGGAAACTCGGAAGTAAAACCGTTTACGCGCGTTGCAAAAAATACTCATTTTCTTGTCACAGCAGTGTTGTAAAAGTGACAGGATTCGAATTTCGAAAATGCTTGTGCATTGTTCGTTCTTAATTTAAATAAAAGGTTTTGCATTGTTTGTTCTTTATTTAAATTGTAAAAAATCTGGTAACATAATATTATGATCATTGGTCATCTTATTTAATAACTCTAAAAGCATGTACCTACCTTCCATGTCCAGGTTTCAACCTCGCATACATACCTTCTTAACTAACAGGTATTATCGTGTAGAAAATACTTTCCTTGGGTACGTAGGTAAGTTTAATATAAATGCGAAATTTTGCCAGGAAGCCTGTTGCGTACGCTAAAAGAGCTGAACACACATTAATCAAAGTCAAAGTCAAAAAGCATTTATTCAGTAGGACCGCTGGGATCACTTTGAAACGTCTTAATGATTTTGATTATAAAATAATTAAATAATGCTGGCCTTCTCACACAGCATCATCTAGCCCCAAAGTAAGCACAGCTTGTGTTATGGGTACTAGATGACTTATAAACTACTTATATACTTTTTTTTTAAATACATACATATTATACATAGAAACACCCAGACCCGAAACATCTGTAGATCATACAAACATTTGTCCCACGGCGGGGATCGAACCCGCAACCTTCTGCGTCGCAGGCGGACTTTTACCCACTGTGCCACAGTGGTCGTCATTATGAGTTATAGATACATCCTAGATTAACTCGAGTCTGGCAAATGAAAGTAGACTGAAAAATCGCGGCAAATTCAAAAAATATAAGCGTGGCAACATTAATTATAAGTTATTATAAGTTGAGCTATCTATAGATCGTTTCTAACGATCCTTAGATAGCTTGACTAATCCTGTTGTATTTTGTAAATATATGTAAATATGTAGTAGCTTAGTTTCTGTAAATAAACTGTTTTTATTATAAGTACATAATAGCAAAGACAAATATAACCAAGTATCAAGTTGTGTTCTTCCAAATGTCCTTATAATTAATGGGTTGGCACGCTTATATTTTTTAAATTTGCCGCGATTTTGCAGGGTCTACTTTCATTTGCCAGACTCTATGTAACTTTTATCCAGGGAAAGTGAAGTAGGTATTCCCGAGGGACTCCACCACCGCGGGGGGTATACTATACAGATTTGGCAAGAATGCATCCCGTTACTTCCACGATAGCCATCATGCCAGCGGCTGCACAGATATTTGTTCTGATAAATGCAACGCGGCAAAAAATTATAAATTCACTCGCAAGCAATCAATTTGCATACCCGGTTCCACAGGTGATTAGTTGGCGATTTGGTACAGTCGATGTGAAAAGAGTTATAGTCATAAAAGAGTATCATCATCATCATCATCCGCAGCCTTTGCATCCCACTGCTGGGTGCTGCTTCTCTTCGCTTGTGCCAACCTTCCCTATCCTAAAAGAGTTATAGTCATAAAAGAGTAACAAAATATAAAATTTATCGTTCTTTAGGAATTCAGAGTCTAGGAATTAATATGATAATCTATGTTTAAAAGCTTCTAGAAAGTGTAAGCTTCATTTTAATAAGATATATTTTACTGAATTTATTAAAAACTTCCCAGTAAAACCTTGGAAACAAGGATTGTTCTATTGTATTGTTTTTGTTTTACTAAAAAATATGAAACTTTGTAGCTGTAATATATTTTTGACTAGAACATACTTACAAACATAAAATCACGCCTCTTTCCCGAAGGGGTAGGCAGAGACCACAGTTCTCCACTTGCTACGATCCTGACACACAACTTTTGCCTCATCCACTCTCATTACATTCTTCGTACATGCTCGCCGGTTTAGGGTACTTTTGACTTTCTCCAAAATGTCGCCAATTTGATCCAAGAAGGTTCGCCTAGGCCTTCCTCTTCCAGCTGTCCCATACACACTTGCCTCATACACTTGCTTTGTCAAACGACTGTCATCCATCCTCTCTACATGCCCAAACCATCTTAACATACCTTTCTCGATCCTCAAAACTACATCTTCTTTCACTCCACACTGTTCCCTTATCAGACTATTTCTCATTCTATCATTCAACGACTTTTTTTTTACTAGAAGCTTCCTTAAAATCTAATAAAAATTCTAAGAAAATCTGATCAAGAATATTGATTACTAAAATGTTACTATCATTGAGATAATACTTTTTCTACTGGCACTTTAGTCGCTATCTGTACAATCTTCCGTAGATAATGTTGTCCATGTTTTATTTCAAAATTGCACCCTATCTGCCATATTTGCTAATAATATATGTTGTCCCTATTAATTTTATTTATAAATAACAGCTTTGAATATTTCATTAAAATTGTGTCACTGTAACATTCGTAAAACATTGTTTTGATAAAATATGCAGTGTTGCCCCAAAGAAAAATATTCACTGCGCACTATGCGTAAGTTACTTACAATAATTTGCGTGTAAATAATTGAGCGTATACACGCGTGTCCTCGAACATTATATTTATTATTCACCCAATGTTGCCAGTGTTGTGTCATATTATGCCACATATTGGGAAAATATTCGCTGTCTGTGACGGGAATTCTTTTGTTTGTAACTGGAAATTATTGGTTTTGTTATTGTGATACCCTTTTGGACTGAGTTTTCAAGATTTTACGGGTGAGATTTTTCGCTAAGGTCACACCGGGGTTTAATTTATAGTCGGTACGAGGATCTCAAAAAGGTTGGTCACCTCTGGTTTTCTGAAAATCACCTAACATGTCAAAAGTATGTAGAGCTAGGATACTAGGTATGAAATCAAATAAACAAACGAAATAAAACAACAAGAGAAAGTATGTATTCTCCAAAGATATAGGTAGGTAACTTCTTACAAGAGATAAGAAATGTAGGTAAGTAGGTACACTAAGCACAACGGATCTTTAGCTATCTGAAGTTAGGTGCAACAGACGATAGGTTTGGTAGAGTTAGCGAGATAGCACGATTTTAGGCGTCATCGAACATGGGTTCTGCGCAGCTACTTCAGAGAGCTAAATAATGATTGTGCGTATTATACTTAGGTATAAAAACGTAAACAGGTTCACGACTGTATCCCCAAGGTGCGGTAGACATTCTCTCAGATCTTTTTATGTTACTTATTCCAGATCCTTTGAAGATGTCTAAGAGGGGTAGTCAGAGGCATGTGCAAACACATAATATTTGATACAAGCCCACATTTTGCAGAAGTTAGTATTCCATACGTGACAGGTTGCAAGCCCATCGCCGCCTATTAGAACACTAACTGGTTTCCTCACGATGTTTTCCTTCACCGTTTAGAGCACGTGTTAAAGCGCATATACATTTTACGTAACGCAAAATCCATTGATGCACGGCCGGGATTTGAACCCACAACCTTCGGATTGAAAGTTGAGGTACAACCCCATTCGGCCAACACGGCTTTTAGCACGGCTTTACTTAGGTATATTCTCTGTGTTTTTTATATAATAAGTAGTAAAAAAATGTTGATCTTCGATTCAGTATTTTCCCCTCTTAATCTCAATGTCTAGAATCTAACTTATCCAATCTAAACCGGTAAGTTCCGTTCAGAAACGCAAGTTCAAAAGTCAAAGTCGTTCCGTACATTCTGCCGCAACTGAAATCGAATTAATGAATCATTACGATCCCTACTTGCTCTTTGGAACCCACACATACATTTCCCTTCCGTATACGCAAGTGTATATGTGTTTGTGGGTCCATAGATGCAAGGGTGACTTGCGGATTTTCCGGGTGCGTGTGACAACACTATTACGTGGCGCGCCGCGACGGACGCAGGCCTATGCGTTCCAATTTCAAATGAAAAAGTTTTTCCGCGCGCTAAATTTTAATTCGTTTATTGTAAAGAGTTTAGGTAACATTGACTTGTTGAAAAAAGTTTTTATGCGTTCAATATTTTTGAAAGAAAATTGTAGGAACTTTAATTCAAAAATAACAATATTTTACTTACATTGCAAAGTTTATCGCATTCCGATACGTTAAATTGGTTCAATTTATTTTAGATGGAGACTAGTACCTACATGTAGTTTTTATTTATTGCGGCAATTGTGCGTAATTTAATCTTATTAAAAATGTAAAGTGATGTGAATGACTGAGCGATTGTTCCCATCGATGGGCGTGTCCTTATTCGATTAGGTATTTCTCGTTTTTCGGAATTTAACGACAGTTTTCGTGGAATCGGAAACGATGTGGGAGTTCTCAATTGTTTTTATTCGGATATTCGACGGCTTTTGATTAATGGAGACATGATTTTCGCATTGATGGACATTTTAGAACTTATTTTAAGTATTGTTTGTTTTATTTAAGGCCATTGATTATTTTAGAGACAAGAAATCTTTAGACTAATTCGCAGATAGTATTTTAAAACTTATGTTGGCTACAGCTTTGGTGCCATATTAACAAATGCTAAGGCCGACGTATTAGAATACAGCACTTTTTTTGGTGGCCGGCACTTTTGGATGTTGAACCAAAAATGTACCTATGAAACGTGGATGATGTCCTTTATCTTCATAACTTTGTAGTAGGTAGGTAGGTGAAGTTACTTTTGACTTAAAATTTGAAAAAGAAATGGAAAAAGGCCAGTAGTTACTGAATAATTTGTTTAAACAAAATGTAGAGTCATTCTGCGTTTAACAGTGGTAACACTCAACTAGCGGCATTTATTCAAATGTTCTATTTACAAAAAGTGGCGGGAGCTTGACGAATGTCGTGGCGTTTGAACTCACCGGCGACGAAACAATCGAATCGAATCGGAATCGAATCAAAAGTAAATCGTTACGATTACTGCCGGAATAGGCGGCTTGTTTGTGATAAGTGTGTGATCTTGAGCTTTTAAAGTGGCTATTGTTCATAGATCTAACTAGATTTTTTTTTATTAAGGCTTTATACCAATACAGCTTACTATTACACGAAACAAATGCGTCTGTAGTTCTTCAATCCTTTCAAAAATGTTTTTTTAGGTATAAGTACTTAGATAAGTTTCAGGATAAATTAAAAATGTGCTCTAGCTAATTTAAACAAGCTCTGTATACACTGTATACTGAACACATTTTAACTTTATGGGATAAATTCTAGAAAAACTGAATGTGACTGAGTAAAAGCTTCCGAATAAAAACTCAATCCAAAATCAGAAAAACCTCTCCAATTCGTATCTCTGCATGTCGGCGCGAACGCAGCGGGCGCTAACGACATCTGTTGGCCGATAAGTGGAACTATTGTAAGATTCGATTCGGCTCCGTTCGGAACCCGTCGGCTTTTGTCAACTAGCCCGTATTTAGTAACGGTGCAGTATATTTTAAATTTGGAATGTGCTTTTTGTCGGCTGGTTAGTATTGTCCGTGTGATTGTTGAGGACAATGTTTTCTACCATACATATCTATGGTGTTGCCAGAAGATATTAAATTACTGTTATTTTGAAACTGGTTTGGACCACAAAATCAAAGAAATGTCATTTCCATGCCTTGGAAAGCTGTTCAAAGTATTTTTTTCGTTGCAGTCTGAAAATGTCCGAATTCTCAATCAAACTATTCGTGTTCATTCTAGAGCTAAAAATGCACCTAGTTAGGTACCAATTAGAAAACATATAAATATACAATTTGCCCAACGGATCTAGGCATTCGTGAAGTTAGCCGTTTGTCTGCGCAGTGACCGCTTTTTCATACAAAATTGTGTTCTGCGCAGACAAACGGCTAACTTCACGAATGCCTAGATCCGTTGGGCGAACTGTAACTCAAGTGAATGTTCATTAAGCAGATTACAATAGAATTTTTGAATTTGATTAGCAGATAGAACAGATATCTAAGATCTATCTCGTCGAAAGCGAACGTTCGGGAGCTAGTTCGGACGGAAACTACCGACCGATGGATACAAGGGCCGTATTTGCGTTTCTTTTTTCGTTCGTTTGATGAAATTAAGGTATATTAAGTACTTAAAGTCAAAGTCAAAGTCAAAGTCGAAAAGCATTTATTCAGTAGGACCGCTGGGATCACTTTGAAATTTAACTACATACCTCATAACCTAATGTATCTAGAAACTAGCATCACAACGTAACTGAAGTGAAAATGTACGCAATGCCAATGATGGGATACTGCAGCCCATACCTTGGGTCTTCGCCTTATGGGCCTGGTCTACCAGAGTCATATTGGATGTAAGTAGTTCTAGGGTATCAGCTGCAGCATGTTTACTATTCCTTCAATCATATGTATAATATGTATGTATTTACGAACAAAAAGTATATAAGTAGTTTATCAGTAATCTAGTACCCATAACACAAGCTCTGCACACTTTGAGGCTAGATGATGCTGTGTGGAAAAGTCCAGCGTTATTTATTATTATTATTTGTGTCAATCATCCAATAAATTAAATTCGAATTAAATAAAACAACGCCTATCTTTTATGTTAATTTACTAATGTAAGGGAATATGGTTCTCTCAGGGTTTGGGTGTAAATTAGAGTTCGAAACACGATTGGTACAGGTAAAACGTCAATATAATAAGTAAAAGAACACACGGAAATGGCAAACAGGTAACAATAAAAGGTAAAAACATAGAATCCGAAAACAAATCAAATCTCTCAGCGCGTCTTCGCGACCGGTAGCGGGAAGTTTAAAAAAACTGACAGTCACAGCTTGATCAAAGATCAAGCAGCGTTCGGAAACATGGCAGAGGGAGCGATCAGAGTATATAATTAAGGACACGTTCGAGCACGTAAATTAGGCTGCCGTTACAACCTCCCCCTCTGATCCAGACAAGCGCCCCCGCGTCTGAGTCAGTCCAAATAACGTTTAGGCCTACCACGCTTCCTTTTCTCGTGGACAGGCGGTTGCACATCGCCTATAAATGGGGTAAGCTGCGATACGTGGTACCTACCTAACACATCTCCGTTACCTATCTTCTCTAAAACGTAGGTAGTCGCGCTAGCCGCCTCTCTGATCCGGTAAGGTCCGTCTCGGCGAGGTATAAATTTCGGCGTCTGTCCGTGGGTCGTGTCGTTGCTTCCTTGGGTCTTCAAAAGGACAAGGTCTCCGGTAGAATACTCCGGAGCAGGACGACGACCTTCGTCGGCCAAACGCTTTTGGTTTGCTTGAGCCTTCTCATGTACTTCCCTTGCTTCAAACAACACCGTCGAAATCCGATGAAGGTAAGGGGTAAGGCTCGTCACGACGTTGTCGTTCTCGATGATAGCACGCATATCTGTGACAACATCGGCTGGTGCACGCATCTCACGACCGAAGGTGAGGTATGATGGTGAGTATCCAGTGCTGCTGGTCACTGCGGAGTTCATCGCGAAGCGAATCGCCGGTAAGTGAACATCCCAGGTGCTGTGATCTTTTCCAACCAGGATGGCGAGCTGAGGCTTCAGGTCACGGTTCTTCCGTTCGACTGGGTTCGCTTGCGGATGGTATACAGGTGAGAGTGACTGGCTAATGCCGAAAGTGTGGCACACCTGTTGCATTACTTCGCTGATAAACTGAACCCCATTGTCGCTGATCACTCGTCTGGGTACTCCATATCTAAGGAAAACTTCTGTAATTAGGATCTTCGCACAGTCTTTACTGGTGGCGTTCTGCAGAGCAAACAACTCTACCCATCGGGAACAAGTATCCTCCAGAATCAGAATCCATTTGTTCTTGCCCTCAGAGGTCTCTGGTAAAGGGCCGAAGAGGTCTACGGCTACAACTTCGAATCGGCGGTTGGTGGCTGGAGTCTGCAACAACCCTACTGGTTTCCGGTTATCGGCTTTGTACCTTTGGCAGTCTACACACTCCTTCAGGTATGCCGCTACGGATTGCCTCATTCCGGGCCAGTAGTATTTGGACTTCACACGGCCTAGTGTGCGCTCCACTCCTAAATGTCCTGCCGTCGGCGCGTTGTGATATTCTTCGAAGACCTTCTTTCGTTCATGTTCAGGTACGACTAGGCAAGCGGTCTCTTCATCGCATTCTTCTGGACCGTACCTGTATAGTATTCCGTCTGACATCAGAAATCCCCTGTCCGACCAACTCCTCCCCCTGAACGGATCGTCGACTGACTCGAGATCTTCCATGATCTTGCGCAGTTCGGGGTCTTTGAGTTGGTTATCGCGGACGTCCTTGGGACTTCTGGACGGTAAGTCGACTTCAGTGTAGCAGATGTCACAATCTACTTCGTCAGCGCAGGGTGGACGCGACAGAGTATCGGCAATGGCGTTCGACCTTCCGGGTATGTACTCGATCTTGGGCAGGTATTCTTGAAGAGTGAGGGCCCACCTTGCTAAACGGCCGCTTGGTGATTTGACGTTCATCAACCACCTCAAGGGTTGGTGGTCGCTCTTCACTACAACTTCCGATCCCTCAATGTATCCTCGAAATTTGGTCACAGCCCATACTACAGCCAACGCTTCTCTCTCCGTCGTATTGTAGTTCTTCTCTGCGCTGTTTAATAAACGGCTGGCGTATTCTACTGGTCGTTCCTCGGGACCCTCCCCCTGCATCAATACTGCTCCGAGACCGTAGCCACTGCTGTCGGTTCTCAGCGTGAAAGGCTTTGATCCATCGGCCTGACGTAATATTGGGGCTGAGATGAGCAGTTGTTTGATGTGGTCGAAGGTATCTTGTTGCTTCGAGGTCCATGTCCATACGCTGTCCTTTTTAAGGAGATCCGTCAAAGGTCTGGCAACATCGGCGTAATTAGGTATAAATCGCCGGAACCAGCTGGACGTCTGTAAAAAGGTCTTCACGTGCTTCACGTTCTTCGGAGAAGGCATGTTGGCAATAGCCGCTGTTTTGTCGGGATCGGCCTTTATTCCCCCCGGTACGATCACGTGGCCTAAGAATTTTACGGATTCGCGAGCGAAGCAGCTCTTCTCGCGGTTAACACGCAGGTCGTACATCTCCAACCTGTTGAACACGGCTTCCAGGTCTTCCAGGTGCTTCGGAAACGACTCTGAAAGAATGATGATATCGTCCAGGTACGTAAGCAGGGACACACTGGCTAGTTCCTTCCCAGACTTGAACCGGTCCATCAACCTCTGGAAGGTGGCTCCAGAATTTCGGAGGCCCATGGGCATCCTCTTGAAGCGAAAGCAGCCAAGTGGACTTACGAAAGCGGTCTTGTCTCGGTCGTCAGGTTCCACGCCTATCTGGAAGTAGCCCGAACGGAGATCGCAGGTCGTCATGAAGCCGGTGTTCTTGGCCGCGTGGAGGACGTCTTCGATCCGCGGGAGGGGGTAACGGTCGGGCTCGGTCACGGCGTTCAATTTCCGGTAGTCGACACAAAGTCGAACACTCCCGTCTTTCTTCGTTACCAGAACTACGTTAGCCGCCCACGGCGAGTCGCACTCCTCGATCACGTCCGCATCCAGAAGCTTCTGTAATTCCTGCTCTAGAATCGCCTTCTTCCCAGGAGACAATCGGTAAGGGGGCGACGCAATAGGCTCTTGGTTCGCGTCGACCTTCAAGCGATGTGTGGCATATTCCGTCGGAGGGCCCTCCTTCGCGAAGCGGTCAGCTTTTCTTATTAACAAGGCGTTCAGCTGGGCCCTCTGGTCTGCTGTCAGCTTGGTGCCTTCTTCATCCCTCAGCATAAGGTTTGAAGCCTCTACCTTCATCAGCTCTGTATCGCCGCCGGTAGGTAACGTGAAGCTGGTGACAAACGGATGCCATTGTCGCGGCGCGTCGCAAAAACACCAACTACCTTGTGGCAAATCCAACAAGATACACGCATTCATAATAAAATCCCTACCTAGCAATGTTCGAGTAGGTGCATTCGGCAGCACTAAAAATGTGGTGGGTACCGTGCGACCTTCGAGGGTGACCTCGGCATCACACTCAAGAGCATTACATATCTGCTGCGAACCGTCAGCAAGCCCTATTGTTCTTGATGTTCTCTTGAACTCAATACCCGCATCAACCAGTAGCTTGTATAGCGTAGGACCGGCTATGGAGTGTGTGGCCCCGGTGTCTAATATAGCCACGCCCTTATGTCCTACAACGCTTACTTCCAAAAGCGGGAGCGAATCGTCGTTGTCAGATACATTGGCGCTGCAAAAACTGGACTTACTAGTGCCGGCGACGTTTTTACAAGTTTCGCACTTTGACCGCACTACTCCTAGTTGCCCGCACCCATAACAACGCAACTGGGTATTTTTACTTGATTCATTCGAAACTCTAACATTATCTACTTTGTTCGAGTCTTTCTTTTCTTTATTGCGACATTCGTCAATCGTGTGACCGAAAAGTTTACAATACGCGCATTTCGGTCGAACACGCCTTAGTAGCCCCTCACTATCACTACGCGTCGCGGTTGAACTTCGCGGGTGGGTCGTTGACCTCACGGTAGGTTTTGTAGAGTTCGGGGAATCGTCTGCAGCCACTGCAGGGTTAACGCTAATATTCGTGCTCGAACGGTCACGTGCGGCCGCTAAAGGGTTAATAGCGGAACTGGTATTAGAAAGATGGGATGTACTCACCTCTGCCAAGGATTCCTCCACTAACCTGACCTTCGTGATCAGCTGTTCAAGCCCGTCCACCGCGTCGCGAGTTACTCGCTTCCTTATCCTACGATCGAGTAACCCGTAAACTATATCTAATTGCATCACTTCCGTCACAACATACGGTAACTTTGCTAACAAAGCGCGCACTTTACATATGAACACGTCGGCCCGTTCATCACTTTGTTCGGCGGCGAAAATCTCGCGGAAGATTTTGTACGCGGGTCGCGGCACTCCGTACATCCCTCGAAGCCGCTGCAGCGCGTCGGTCCACGATGTCACCGATGACTTAACGCCTTGCCACCAGACGGCGGCCTCGCCGGTCAGCAACATCGGTAAACCTCGTAACGCGTGATCGTCGCTGACGTTGGTGCAGTCTCGATAAATCTCGACGGCGTCGATGAATGCCTCGAGTTCGTCCGCTTTCTTGGACACTCCGTCAAAGCGTGCTGTGCACTTCGCAAAGTTGCCAGAACTTTGTGTCTCCGACCTGGACGGCGATGGTGTGTAGTGCTCTCTGTTAGCAGCCAGCATGCTCTCGATCAGGGTTCGGTTCGCTTCTATTTGGCTCCGGGTTATATTGGTGACCAATGACTGAAGCATCTCCTCTGACATGGTGACGTTTTGTGATGTTACCACGGTTCTGTTTGCTTCATCAGTGTCAGAACCGGAATCCTCGTCCCTTCCGACGCGTCTCTTCGGCGGCATGGTAAAAATGGACGGTGTAGGTAAGTGTAGTAGGTATGCTACTGTGAAGTGGGGACGCGATCACTCGTCGCGTGCACAGTAGGTAGGTATGTAGGTATTCGCCGTGGTAGCTGCGCTTTCCTCGTAAGTAGTTCGTCGAAGTAAGTAGGGACGTAACTATTCGGCCGGAGATATGTAGGCAAGTAGGTAGATCTCTCTGTGAGGGGGGACGCGTTTAGAAGCCGCGCGCACAGAGGAATTGCCTGCTCGGTCGATTCGTCCGCTCTCTTCTCTTCGGTTGACGAGAAAATGTTGTGCGTGCGAATAATTAGACTCGCCAAAGTGTTCGGATTTGCGTCTTTTGCACTGTTTGCAAGATGTTCCCGTGATGTGAAATATCGGAGATTATAGACACAATTTGTGTTGCACGATAGTTCACTGCACTTTTAGAGTTTTTAGTCACTTTTCACTGAGTTCAATCGTGCCCGCGAGTTGGGCGTCACTGTAAGGGAATATGGTTCTCTCAGGGTTTGGGTGTAAATTAGAGTTCGAAACACGATTGGTACAGGTAAAACGTCAATATAATAAGTAAAAGAACACACGGAAATGGCAAACAGGTAACAATAAAAGGTAAAAACATAGAATCCGAAAACAAATCAAATCTCTCAGCGCGTCTTCGCGACCGGTAGCGGGAAGTTTAAAAAAACTGACAGTCACAGCTTGATCAAAGATCAAGCAGCGTTCGGAAACATGGCAGAGGGAGCGATCAGAGTATATAATTAAGGACACGTTCGAGCACGTAAATTAGGCTGCCGTTACACTAATTAAAAATAAAACAAATCTAGGTTGACGTTAACGTGTTCGATAATAAGCTGAGTTGTGTATGCATGAAAGTAAAATGAAAATAATTCAAGTAAGCTTAAATTATTTTACAAGAAAATATAATTGAAAACACATTCCAGTTTTTTTTGGATAACTTCATCCCGCTCCAACTGGAAATTCTCAATAAAAAGCTTTGAATGCTTTTAACTCGAAAACTACAAAAACTGTAGAACATACATACCCCATGTATGTTTGTTGATTTTTTTTTTCTTTTGACCTCACTGAGTGGACCACCCTGTATAAGGTCTTTCATTTTAAACTAACTTTATTCAGGAATTGGGTTCAACGAATAAATTAAAAAAAATATTTATATAGCGATTTTTTTGTTATGAAAATCCCGAGAAAATCCATAAAGACAATTATACAATAGTAGATATAGATAGATGACTGATAGTTTTTTTTTGTTCCAGAAAACCATCAGTAGATGGCGTTGGTAACGCAGCATCCGTCAATAGTCGGTAAGTTCTTCGATAACTTAATTACGACCAAATTATGACTAAGGTACAAATCAACTTTCTTAAAACTAGTTTTTATGTGTAGCTAGGTAGGTTAGGACCTATTAATATTAAAAAGGTAAATTCTTAACATGCTACATAATACGCGCTAAAATATAAAACATAGCGCTAATATTCGCTAAATAAATAAAACATCAGTCTAGATGCAAAATTCCTAACTCAATTTTGACGCGGCTATGACACCGCCCAAAGCGTGTTAGCCATGTTATCCAAAAGCAATCTGCATCCGAGATCGCTCCCGAATCGATTTCAATCGAATTTTAAAAATAACCTCAAAATCCGATAATCCCATCCCTAAAAATGGTAATTTCCTCTCGTCTGTTCTCACGGACACAATGTGCTTCAAAAGGCTAAATATTAAAAAGAAAAAGACAACATCCAATCACAATTACGTACGCGAACGTGTAATTTTGAATCGTATGTTCGATTCGATTTATAATAGGACGAATTGGGTTAAAAAAAAACAAATGTCTATGGATTGTAAACTTCGATTATCCGAGTAATATTTTTAACACGACTTAAATATACTATTTCAACTCAAAGTTTATGTTAATAACTACTTAGAACACAAAATATAGATATGCCTACCACAAAAGACAATCTCATACTATTTAGTTTAAAAAGTATAATACCTACCAAGTAAATAAATTAACTATCTCGAAGAGGTCAAAGAGGTCTTAGCCTATACACATAGGTACCTAACCTACCTATTTCATTTTCACAAAATGATTATAATTTTAATGAATATGAATGAATGAATGAAAATTCTTTATTGCACATCATTAATAAAATTAAAACAAACAAAAACAAAAGAAAAACCAGATAAAAATGTAACTACTTACCTAGTAAATTGTATACAGAAATACAGAATTTATTGATAACACCATTGTTACATGTCATTATATGGATAGGTATTGCTTAGACTTGACAAACCAACAATGTACGTACCTAATTGGTATGCGTGCGGCAAAGCCTTTAAGACCCAGGACGGAAAATAATGAAAAAGCACAACTCAAACTAAGCCTGTACAAATTAGATCTGACTGTCCACGCTCTGTGTGGTCAAGTGTTACCTTAGTGAAATCTTAGATAACTGCCGACTTAAGATAAGATAAGATAAGATAAGATTTTCTCTTACATTATAACATGCAATTCTTGAATTAGGTACGATTTTTGTATAATTTAAATTCATTCTAACATGCAATTCTTAAATTAGGTATGACTTTTATCTAGGTAGGTAATTTAAATTCATGCATTTGGCATTATTATTTTTATAATTGGGATGTCCATTTTTGGACGTAGGCCTCCTCCATTATTTAATTTTACACCGTTTCTTTCACTTTTCATTCTTGTGTATAGCAAATTGTAGTTTGTACTAGAGTAAACGGAGTTTATAGACTCACATAATAGATTCCTCCTCGAGTCGTATTCCTCAGTGCTGAGGGTCGTGACCTCCTTTAGGTATCACTTTCTCCCTAATTATGTTCCTCCATCTTCCTCTGTCCCCGGCAGTATGAAGAGCATTGTGAATCGTGGTGTCGAGAGTGGTGCGAATTTGGTCAGACCAGCGCATCGGACTTCGCCCACGAGGTCTTTTTCCTTCTATCTTTCCGGTCACTATTAGCTTCTCAAGGTTGTCCCCATCTTTCCTTGCAATGTGACCGAAATACTCAAGGACTTTACGCAGACACTCGGATGACAGTCTTTTGGTAGGTAATCTTGAGCTCTCGCAGTATGGATATGTTGGTCCGATGTGCTGTCCATGGAACGCGAAGCATTTTTCTCCAGCACCACATAATAGATTATGTGGGTCTAAAAACTCTTTTTAAGAATTTATCTGGCCATACAGAAAAAATATAATGTTCGAATTTAGAAATCGAACGCTTATTAATTTCGCGCGCAAATCTACCACAATAAATTATCAAACAAAATCTTCCCATCGGCTTCCATAGATAAATCTTGAAAACAATGCCAGTAATTAGGGTTGCCTAGTACGGGACAATAATCGATACATCGGATCGAATATCGATTCCTTATTCGATGTTCCTGTTTTATTGTTATTGTTTTAATCAATTCTTATTTGCATATCGTTTGTTATGAGGGCACGGAGAAATATGGCGGATGTAAGAAATGGAATGCCATTTTATCCGAGACATTACACTTTAATGATTTAAATTAAAGGGAGAGCTCGTGCATGATAAATCTTTGATAACTACAAAGCTTTACAATGTATAAATAGGTTGGTATAGAATAGTAATTTAAAAAGTAGTGAATAGGTATTTGAGTAATTTTTACTTTATATATAAATACTAGCTGTCCGCCCCGGCTTCGCACGGGTTTATTATAGGTATTTAACAAAAAATTAATAACAACATGGCGATCCCGGAGCGGGATGTATGATCCTTTAAAGTTTAGAGGTTAATATGTAGGTAAGGTCTAAGGTAGGTAAGGGAGTATTGGGCAGTAAGGCAGGTTTGGACACCACCGGCAAATCCCCGTGTTATGCCGGCCATACACCATCATGCCAATCCACCATTAGTCATGCCAATCCACCCCCATACATGGTCAATTCTAACTGATCAAATTCCGATTTGACGATAGGCATGATGGTTTATGGCTGACATGACACGGGGGTGTCCAAACCTCCCTACTGCCCAATGCTCTCCTACCTCCCATATATATTTCATTGATATATTACCACTCCCCTCTCTCATTCCATAGTTCCCAGACACTTTTTAAACTATCATGGTTTTCATCATTTTTAACACAGTTAACGGGATATTTACCATGATTTAATGTTTTTTGAGTTTCCCGATATTTCGGCGCAGTTGCATACGCCATGATCAATATTATCTATAGTATTAATCATGGTTAATATCCTGTTACCTGTGTTAAAAATCCCAGACACTTGTCCTACCGTACTAACTGATATTTATTCTGTGGTCGCGATGTATCTTGCATTTTTAAACTCATGATAACTTTTGAATAAAATGTCCGATTTCAATCATTTAAAAAGTAATCGACGGGTACTGAAACAGCCTTTACTACAAAGGAATTTATTTGGATAAGAATAAATACCAAAATAAGAATAACGTGGTCTGCTTTTGGTCAGCATTTTTATTCACTTTTTAAATTATAAAAGTTGTTATTCTGACACAACCACAATAGTTGGACATATGCTATCGCTGACTTTTTTGTAGATATTGATACGTTCTTTAATATTGTAGAACATTTTTTTGTTCTATCATCAATAGTTTTCGCAGCGCACGCGATATGAAGAATTTTATGTTCAAAATTTTTACACCTTTGGTTACATTATTGCAATTTTCATAAGGATCTCTAATTTTTTTGGAAATAATTTATAGCCTATGTTCATCACAGATAATGTAGGATTCTAATGGTGAAAGAATTTTTCAAATCGGTCCAGTAGTTTCGGAGCCTATTCAATTCAAACAAACAAACAAACAAACAAACAAACAAATGTTTCCTCTTTATAATATTATTATTATTATTATTATTATTATTAGTGTAGACAATATTTCCATACTGGCCAGTTCTTCTTATCGTGGCACTAGTTCTTTCAAACCAGTGTGGTGAAAGGATTTTGAGTGTGCCTCAAAGGCTCCTTTCGTGCACTTGACACAAAGTTTTCGAACTTTTAGATATGCCGGTTACCTCACGATGTTTTCCTTCACCTTTTTTTTTCGAGTTACATAAAAAAAATACTAGTAATGTAAATAATAATATCAGCATTATTTGACAGAAATATTTGCTTACTTAGTAGGAAACGTAATATACGAACTTTTTCAATATCTGCTATCTATAGCAAGAATGGCATAACTTTAATAAAACTCATTTGGCCGCACTATCGGCCCAGGTAATTTTTCATGGAGAATCGGCGTAAACCCGGAAAAGTTCCTGCAACTAGTACTCAGGTCACGTGCCTTGGGGAGGGAGGGAGAGAGAAGATACTGAAAGTGCAATACAAGTAGGATGGAGGGAGATAGATAAATACCAAGATGGATAGTGTCTGTGTTTATTATGTGCGGTAGTTTGGATTTTATAGATGGTTTTGGTTAAAATTGCAAAGCTGCCATTTATTACTAAACTGGCTACTGCGCGCGGCTTTGTATGATACCAACATTTTGAATAGCCTATATGCTATTCCAGGTCACTATCTACGCCTATTCCAAGTTTCATCCAAATCGGTTTACTGGTTTAGGCGTGATTGATTGAAAACATACAAACATCTAAACCAACTCACAAACTTTCAGCTTTATTATATTAGTGGGATAGTGGGACTCTACACGCACTTATAAAATAGCTTTTACGTTGTTTCACGTCATGATCTGTCCCTGTATTAAGTCTAATCTAATTCGCTTTAGCCAAAGGATAGTTAGAAATAAAATCATATTTTGAACTTAATACAGAAAAGAATTTGGAGAACATAACTGTCGCCATTTAGCTCCAAAGAACATTGTATTTTTATAAATCCTATCTTGAAGAAGATCATCTACTCCAATAAAATACAGACCAAGAAATACCCAATAACATATAAAAAGGTACAATAAAGTGCATTTTCCCAAATTACTCAAATGTTGACTTGTCACCTTATTCCATTGTGCCCCCAAGCAGACAAATAAATAAATACCAGTGAAAAGATTTGAAAAATACCGGACCATTTTCTATGGAATTTGCATACGAATACCTTTTGTCCATTCACTTTCGTTCCTTTGAAAGCTTTCTATGTACAGATGAGGTCATAGAGTCAATAAATATTCTTCACTCTAAAATACACTAATATCACAAACTACCCTTTAAAAAATCTTAATAGGTAAGTATTTAGAATCGTTCAACAATTATTGACGGAGATATCGGCGAACATACCTACATTACCTTACAGCCGAACATAGAACCTATTTTTTTGAAGTCGGAATAAAGTAACATAGCTGATGACGGATAGGAGTGTGTGGAAGAAGACTGTTAATACCTACGTTCTCCACTATAAGAAATAAATGAATTAATAAATAATGCTGGACATTTCACACAGCTTAATCTAGCCCCAAACTAAGCAAAGCTTGTACTATGGGAACCAGATAACTGATTCTACTTAAAATACTTTTTGTTTGTAAATACATACATATTATACATAGAAACACCCGAGATAGAAATATTGTTAATATTATTATTATTTTATATAATTATTATTATAATTTGCAGATCATAGAAACATTTATCCCGCAGCGGGGATCGAAACCGCAACCTTCTGCGTTCCAAGCGGGTTTTCACCCACTGCGCCACAGAGGAAGGCATTAGAAGGGCAACGAAATAATAATGATCATCATCTCCTTCTCTTTTAATGAGTAGTCGGCGTGAGTTATCTCTGAGACTCTACTTTTTCAACTATCTTAACAATTTGACTACCTCTGTGGCGCAGACGCAGAAGATTGCGGGTTCGACGCCGCGGGACAAATATTTGTATGACCTACAGATATTTGTCTCGGGACTAAATATTGATCTTATAGCCTTGTTTTAAAGCTCATTTTGCTTTGAGGCTCTTATCTCTTTGGAACAGCTATCGTCTCTTGTTTGGTATGACGCATCCCGTGACGGATGTATACATGTGCTTTTGTATACAAGTGACGTTACATACAAGTGACATGTGCTTTTGTTTTAGCGTGATAAATTTGTTGGGACACATGTAACTTGTATTCAATTTTAGAATGCACTGACCATTTTGTACTAGCTAATGCGCGCGGCTTCGCCCGCGTGGTACCAACATTTTGAATAGTCTATATTATATTCTAGGTCACTATCTACGCATATTCCAAGTTTCATCCAAATCGTTTCACTGGTTTAGGCGTGATTGAAACACAAACATACAAAAACACAAACATACAAAAACACAAACATACAAACATCCAAACATCTAAACAAACTCACAAACTTTCAGCTTCACACTGTGTCGAAAAGATTTATTAAGTCGATTAAAATGTGTTTGACCCCTGACAACTTCTTTTAATTTGAACAGCTACTAGATCAAAGTTAAATTAGTGTGGACATGACTGACAACTTTATTCTTCGATTTGTAAACAAAATTATTTACTACTAGCTGTCCGCCCCGGCTTCGCACGGGTTTATAATAGGTATTTAACAAAAATGTTATAACAACATGGCGGTCCCGGAGCGGGATGTATGATCCTTTAAAGTTTAGAGGTTAATATGTAGGTAAGGTCTAAGGTAGGTAGGAGAGTATTGGGCAGTAAGGCAGGTTTGGAAACCACCGGCAAATCCCTGTGTTATGCAGGCCATACACCATCATGCCAATCCACCCCCATACATGGTCAATTCTAACTGATCAAATTCCGATTTGACGATAGGCATGATGGTTTATGGCCGAAATGACACGGGGGTGTCCAAACCTCTCTACTGCCCAATGCTCCCCTACCTCCCATATATATTTCATTGATATATTACCACTCCCTTCCATTCATTCCATAGTTCCCAGACATATTTTTTAAACTATCATGGTTTTCAACATTTTTAACACAGTTAACGGGATATTTACCATGATTTAATGTTTTTTGAGTTTCCCGCTATTTCGGCGCAGTTGCATACGCCGTGATCAATAGTATCTATGGTATTAATCATGGTTAATATCCCGTTACCTGTGTTAAAAATCCCAGACACTTGTCCTACCGTACTAACTGATATTTATTCTGTGGTCGCGATGTATCTTACATTTTTAAACTCATGATAACTTTTGAATAAAATGTCCAATTTCAATCATTCAAAAAGTAATCGACGGGTACTGAAACAGCCTTTACTATGAAGGAATTTATTTGGATAAGAATAAATACCAAAATAAGAATAACGTGGTCTGCTTTTGGTCGTCATTTTTATTAACTTTTTAAATTATAAAAGTTGTTATTCTGACACAACCACAATAGTTGGACATAATAATATGCTATCGCTGACTTTTTTGTAGATATTCATACGTTCTTTAATATTGTAGAACATTTTTTTTGTTCTATCATCAATAGTTTTCGCAGCGCACGCGATATGAAGAATATTATGTTCAAAATTTTTACACCTTTGGTTACATTATTGCAATTTTCATAAGGATCTCTAATTTTTTTGAAAATAATTTATAGCCTATGTTCATCACAGATAATGTAGGATTCTAATGGTGAAAGAATTTTTCAAATCGGTCCAGTAGTTTCGGAGCCTATTCAATTCAAACAAACAAACAAACAAACAAACAAACAAACAAATGTTTCCTCTTTATAATATTAGTGTAGACATAGTTGATAATAATGTAAAGCTGTAAGATAATAATAATTAGTTGTTGTTAGATGTATTTATGTATTTTTGTTAATTTTAGCAAAATACTTTTTACCTTACTTTTTATTTCTGTAGTTATTAATGTTTTCTTCCTGATTTACTTTTCGAGGCATTACTACATTAAATCCTTTCACTGGTTAGAAAGGCTAAAAAAATCCTATGTTACCTACAATAACTACAAATTACCTACACACAAATTCATTCGACGGCTTGATCTGAGAGTGTCTTCGCCGTAGGGATACAGCTGTGATCCAATCCTTGCTTTGTCAATCTCAAACGCCTTATCCACACAATTCTTTTAGAATAATTAAAATGAATTCGTATTGGGTGCATAATTAGTTTTTTTTTTAACTTTTAATTTGTCCGCATAAATTCTTTGTTTCTGAATTGTCTAAAATGCCTAATTATTGGGGTAATTTATGACCCCTCAGTAAAGGAAATTCACATTTTAAAGAAATGGTGGAATATCTGGCGTTGGTGTGCTTATTTTATTGTTCTAAAGGTGTTTCGGAATGGACAAACATTTATTGACTGGAAACGTATACTGTATTATATAATTACGTACAATGGTTCACTAATTCCCGTTAATGGCGATTGTCAACGGGGATTAGTGGAATCCCCGTTTTTCAACCGACTTCAAAACAGACTTTTTTTTTTTTTTTTTTTTTTGTATCTTGTTACGCGATTGTTCCGCCATTTGTTGACCGATTTGCAAAATTCTTTTTATGTTTGAAAGGGTATACTCCAGAGGTGGTCCCATATAAATTTTATTCCTGAGGGATTGATAGTTTCCCCGTAAGCCTCTAAACACCTTCCCTCCTAGCCATGTCACAAATAGAAATCGAATCGACAGCTTGACGCCCTGAGTCACACCGCGTTTCGAGTCAAACATTGAAGTCGGTTTTCTTTTTAGTATTAAAACGTAATTCAATTCCGCGTGATACCAACATTTTGATAGCCTATATGCTATTCCAGCACCTATACCATCCTCTCAACTTAATCAGACTGGCCCACAGGAAAGACGACGTCGATACGTGTGGAGCTGACTAAGCTGCGGGTTTCCTCACGATGTTTTCCTTCACCGTTTTGAGCTGAAGTTTTGAAGCTTTTTGTTGATTTGAGTTTTGAGATGGTTCAGGTGCTGGGCAAGCCTATTCCATCTTAAACAATGTCCCAGGCACTACAGCGTCCCGTTAAGTGTAGGCATAGGTTGCCTCCTGACGCTGTATAAAAAAATTACATAACAAGTACATGCCCTAAACACGGTCTAGGCAGCTTAAACATATGACACACTGACTCGACAGGCTATTGCGCCTTTTTAAGTCTTTAAACAAGATAGGTAACACTTTGTAAATCGAAGATGTAATGCAATTTGTCTGAGAAAATTACGAAAAAACTAAGTTTAGGATACACTCACTTTGTATAGTTTGTGTATTTAACAATATGTAACAATAGTATGTAAGTATTATTTGTATTAAAATTACACAGAACTGTTTTGTATTTAGTTTATGCTGTGTACACATGTTTTGGGATCTAGTTCTTTAATTTGTAGCTTATATATTGCTTGTCTGTGATTGTGTTCTGTTTTGTGTGCCATAATAAATAAAATAAAATAAAACATTTAATCAATACCATGCAAACTTTTTAAACAAAGGTGGATGATGCAATAAATATTCCCACCTATAAAACTACCCACAACTATAAAGGAAACTTACACAAGTACATTTCATAATATCATAATCTTACAACGAAATGCTTTTACATTCGTGGACTTACACCCTTAAAATTTCCAGAACTTGCCAATCTAAACTGAACTTTATTCTTTCCCTTCCAAGGTAAAAAATACAAAATGCTATTCGAACAACAGTCAAAAATGCAGCTTTGTTTGAATCATACGTCCGGGGCATAAGGTCGTAAATGCGACATAGTAACTTTTTAGGGTAGTGTCCCTCTGGCTATTAGTCCGGGATTAGCAAACTGATCCCGGGATCGGATGACCAACGTCATTTTATTAAAATGGGATTTGGTCACTTGTTCTAATTCATATTTCTATTGTTTGCTCGAAATATTTTTGATTAGAATTTTGGTTTTGTTTTTTGCAACGTGATTTAAATTTTGATGTTTCAATTATGTATTGTACGTCTTTCACAGATTGATTTGTTTATTTTTTTATTATTTATTATGAGCCCGAGATGTCCCACTGCAGGGCAAAGACCTTTTTTTTATTGTATTGAAAATTAATAAACTTATACAATTACAATAAATCAAACATACAAAAAATGAAAGAGTATCTCTTCAACAACAGTGTTATAACTAACCAATAACAACAACAGTATATTAACACTCGAACAGCCGCGATACAGGCTTAGCTTAGTGCGGGGTTCGTGGTGAAAATACTTAATTAAATAAATAAATAAATAATGCTGGACTTTTCACACAGCATCATCTAGCCCCAAACTAAGCATAGCTTGTATTATGGGACCCAGATAACTGATATACTATTTATTATACTTTTTGTTTGTAAATACATACATATTATACATAGAAACACTCAGACCCGAGACAAATATTTGTATATCATCCAAACATTGATCCCGCGGCGGGGATCGAACCCGCAACCTTCTGCGTCGCAGGTGGGCCTTCGCCTACTGCGCCACAGAGGTCGTCGAATTGTTATATTTATGTATGATTTTTTTATGAATAAATTGAATTGAATTGAACTCTGTTTATTTTTGGCTTATGTTGACAAATAAAACTTTTTAAAAACTAACTGAAACATAACAGAGTAAGCAGTACATTCGAGCGTCTCAAATCAGCCGCTTGTCATCGTCTCGTCCGATTCAAATTCCCTTATAAATATTCATGGCTCTATTATAGTCGCCATATTGTTATACTTTGATTAAGTGTCTTCAACCCTCTGATTAATACTCGGTTTAAAAGTCGGTGTCTTTTTGACAAGTTTTTGAATGTAAGATTGTCAGTTCCTAACACATTTTTTTTTGTTTTGTAAAAAAAAATTTCTAAAGCCAGTTCAATTCAGTTCAAAAGTTCAATTTATCTTGTTTACCTTCTGTTTTAACTTAAAAAAACAAACTAAAAATAACCACAAATCTTCATTAAGAACAATGTCTTATCACATATAAACAGCATTAATTTTCTTCTTTATTTATCGATCCGTCTTTAAAGTATGGCGATATTTTTCTCACCTCGACTCTTTTAAGTCAAATAAATTGGCAGCCATGCTGTTTTATGAACGGAAAAACAGTTTGTAGTTAATTAGTAAACACCGTTTAGGTCATCGTTAACGAGTTAATGATTAAAAGTAAAGTACCAGAGCTGGAACAGTATTGCCGATGGGTAGAGCGAATTTTGATACGATATAATATTTTTTTCGAAGTTTGTTAATTTTTTTTTAAAACCTTTATCTACAGGTTGTTTATTTACAAAAACTAAGCTACTACATATTTACAAAATATAACAGGATTAGTCAAGCTATCTAAGGATCGTCTGATCCAGGTCACTGTCAGTCGGAAGCGTGCCCAAAACACTGGCGGCATTACCACGCTGGATGGCAATTGTAAAATTGTAAAATGTTTGTATGCTAATCAGCAGGATCTAGAGATTCTTAGTTTTAAGCACAGCACAACTATCTACTGTAATGTTATGTTCACAAGCAATGAGCAAATTGAAATTGAAATTGAAGTTTATGATATGACGCAGTGAGCACCATAATTGTCGCAACTCTTCTTAGTTATTATATGACTTAAAATAATTATGACCCAATGAATGTATAAGTTTTTATAGAGTCTAAGATCAGAAGAATCTAAATACTTTAGAAAATACCCATATTTTGTAAAAATAAATATATGTATGTTAAAGGTTTATCAATTAAAACGTATGTTAATATTACAGTACATGGGCTATTTATTCATGTTTCGTTGTATTGTACATCTCTTCTTATTTATATTATGTGCATAGTAATTCCTATTTTCTAGTCACTTACAAAGATAACCTCTAGAACTCCATTGACATGACGCCCCGCTTTTTCGCCTGGGGTTTCCACCTCGAAAAGAAAAACTGGACATTTCTTGTATTAAAAGTTGCCAGCTAATTTATTTTTATAGTTATTTATTTGAACTTTCTCTATTATTGCTTAGTATTCAGTCATTCTTTTCTTACAATATCATTAAATTATAATACTAATCTAACATGTATAAGTTAATAAGTAAGTGCATGAAAAAATTAATTATAGTCGTTGAAGTGCGAAAGATCTGTTTCGTAAAATCATAGAAAACAAATGGAAAGACAAAATTACCCCTCATGTATAATGGGGGAGTTGATATTATTAATTAACTCGATTCTGTTGGTGTTATTAATAATTGTCAGTCGTCTTGTCGTCAGTAATCACCGGTACTTGCACCAGACTAATTTGCTTCGTTTAGTAAATTAATCTTTGTTTGTTATTCATTGCTTTTGTTCATTTTAGATAAAAATTTGCATATAAAAACGATTTGGTATCCAAACATTTATTTTTTATTTATACGCTGGATTTTTGTTAGTAAAATCTTTGGATTGTTCTAAATTAATATATCTCATATATTATATACAAAGAAAATCGTAATTTATAATGAGCGGCGATGAGCTTGCAATCTGCTCATCTGGGAATGGACATGGGCTTCATTTCGACTTTTGAAACCCATTCTGGACTTCAATTGTCATTTTCCTATTATGTGATGGGTTAAGCTCTGTTGGGATGACAACTGGGAATGGATTTCAAGTTAGATAATAAGACTGCTAGTTACGTATAGATAGATTTTATTTTTTTTGTGTGTGCATACAATTTTGGACGTGCTTCGACTAGCCCTTTAGACATTTTATAAGAGTTTTATTATAGTCTTATCTAAGGCCCTTATTAATAAACGTGGTGTAAAGTTATGCCAGGTTTAAACTCCACAAATTGTATGGTTACTCGTAAGTTACACCCGGCGTAACTTTACACCACGTTTATTAATAATGGCCTAAGAGAATATCCTCTGCGCCTATGGGTATACAGTCGCGATCCCACCATCTTAGTAGGTATTTCTCCTACAGTGACAGCTAATACATTCCAGATTATATATTCATGTAAACAAATTGGAAAATGCTAATACAAACTAGGAATTTGTATTAAGACATCAAACTTCGATAATCAAAGTGAAACTCCCAGCTGTATTGCGAATTTGCGAGGCGGGAAATCTTGAACGTTAGATCGCACGAAGTAATGTAGACATGCCACTTGAATACTTATAAATACTGTTTTTTTTTAAGTTACGTTTATAAAGTATTTTTTAGGTATCTACTAAGTAAATCCTTAAAAATAATAATTATTGAAAATTTTAAATTCACACAGCATAGATAATATGAATATTTGAAGAGTTCTGTCATCTTACCAAAACTTCCCCAAAAATGGGGTAATTACAAAAATTATCGCATTCAAACAAAATCTTTCCCTCTATAGCTAGTAACTTTTTCTATAAGTCAGCTCTCTCATTCCCTAACTCTTCGGAAAGTCTTCATTCGGATTTAGTTAACATATGTACTGAGGGCGGGGGTCGGCGGTGTGGCCATAAATAATAATTCAAGACTCCGCGAGATAAATCGACGTATGCTAATATGTTGCCAAATTATTTATTGAGGGGCGCCTTATCGATGGATAGACTCTGAGTGGAATTGCCCAAGAAAATAAGATTTTTTGAGTTACTTATCGAGATTTTTTTTTGTAGATCCAACGTCGACGAAATCTTAAAGATTATAAAATCGCTTTCTACACTCGAGTCGATTAAAAATCGAAAGCTTTAGTATGAAAATAGTTTTTTTGTCTAATAGTCTACATCTACATTAATATTATAAAGTGGAAAGGTTTGTTTGTTTGAATTGAATAGGCTCCTAAACTACTGGACTGATTAGAAAATTATTTCACCATTAGAGTCCTACATTATCCCTGATAACCATTGGCTATATAGGGTCTTTCATTTTATACTAACTTAATTCAGGAATTGAGTTCAAAAAATAAATTAAAAAATATTTATGTAATGATTTTTTTTTTGTTTTGTTATATAAATCCTGAGAAAATCGATAAAGACTATCCTTTCAATTGATTGTTGCTTCTTATATAACTTATTAGTCCATTTGTGATGTAGCTGCGCTGCGATTGATGGAACGTCTGTTCTCCTTGAAAATCATTATGCAACAATTCTATAAACACAATAAATTATAAATTTTGAAGTGAAAACATAAATGGGCTTAGGAATTAAATTGATACGGTCAAACGTCTATTTACAACCTTAAAATGAGGCCCTGTCAGTTAGTGTAGTTTAAAATGAAAGACCCTATTGTGTATCCCGGAAAAGTGAAGTTTTTCCTAGGGACCGCGGGTAACCGACGGAGAGCTAGACACAAAATCAAGGAACACAATTTAAATAGTCACAAATGCACTTACGTCGATGAAGCTAGACATCCCGTGGGCTGATAAAGTGAGCCTCGAGCGAACTCCGTGTTGTTTTATTGCAACCATTTGTAACACAATCTTTTTATTTCTATATCAATTTTCTAAAATCGAATTGTCTAAGATCAATTCGGTGTGTTTTTAAAAAGTTAAACTGGAGTTTCCTCAACTTGTCTTTTTGTAGGCACCTTAGTATTTAATCTTTACACACCACACCCACGTTATGGTGTGAGACGTGGACAATAACAAAGAAGGATCGGGAAAAGTTGGAGGCGTTTGAGATGTGGTGTTGGCGTAGAATGGACAAAATCAGCTGGACGGAGAAGATAACCAACATTGAAGTTCTGCGTAGAGTCGACAAAAAGAGATCGCTATTGCAAGTTGTCGAGAACAGAAGGGGAAAGATGATCGGCCATCTTATACGACATGACAGTTTCATTAAGAAAATTATACTCGTAGAAGGGAAAGTGGAAGGAAGAAGAGGAAGGGGATAAGCTACATGAGCCAAGTAAAGGAGAAGGTAGCTGTCATGTCGTATAAAGAGGTCAAGGAAGAATGAGATACATGGAGAGGGATTCATCAGTTGTGCCGACAAGGAGTAAATCCTTAAATAAGAAGAAGAAAAAGTATTTAATCTATTAATTAGTATGTAGCAGTGGGCTTGTTTTATGTGAGGTTGGTACCATTAATATTAAAACACAGGTACCTATGATATCACCAGGATCCATATTTTTCAGCATTTGTGTCCTGTGGAGTAACTATTAATTTGTACAATGAAAAATGATAAGGTAGGTAAGGTAGGTAGGTTTTGGAGTCAAAAATTCTGCTAACTTATGCAAAATGCGAGCTTGTGCCAAATAATGTATTTTAACATATCTCTGAAATAATGTATTTGAACTTTGAACATATCTCCGACTACCCTATTAGACATCCAAAAATTATTAAGAATACACAAAGAGGAATGAATGCATTCAATTCCAATTCAATTCAATTTATTCATAAAAACATATTACATAAAATTACAATTATCAATTATTATAAATAATATACATCGAACCCCGCACTATGCTAAGCCCGTATCGCGGCATTTCGAGTGTATTTATTTAATTATTAAATAAACATATTTAAGATAAATAACTTAGAAAACTTGAATGAATGAACACTTTATTGTACAATAGGCGGCCTTATCGCTGAAAACGATTTCTTCCAAGTAACCTTTGGAGCAGAAAAAAATAAGTGATGGCTCTCAAAAATATTAAGAATAGGCATTAAACTAAGTACCAACCATACGTCGCAGGTTAAATGTACCGTCAGCCATTACAGCTTTGAACATATTTAATCAGACGATACAATTTGCATACGGACTTATTCCGACACATTGCACAAGGGACTTTAAACTGTAATGGCCTAGTGGCATGTTATCTGGCTTTTGATCCGAAGCTCTTTACGGATTACCGATCCACTTGGTACGCGCGAAATGCGCAATCGCAAAACAGTCCATATATTGTTACATTGTTAGTAGAGAAGAGTAAGTAAGTTTTTATTTTTACTTACTTTAGTAGAGAAGAGCGTTTCTAGGATTTTAATAAATAATTTATTTGACAAATGGCATATGTCAAAGCTGAAACTTCATTCCAACCGAGTGTTCCACGACACTCAAGTACTTTTTAAAAATATCATATAATATAGATAATAATATATATATAATATAGATATAATATCAAAAATATCAAACTGCGAATAATTAACTTTTGTTGCTGACTCTGCAATAATTTGCAGATTACACAAACATTTGTCCCGCGGTGGGATTCGAACCCACAACCTTTTGCGTCACCTGTAGAGCCTTCATCCACTACGCCAGATGTTTGTATGGTTGTGTATGGTTTGACCTTTACAAAATAATCCTCTTAATACATAAAGCATAATTATTATCACAATAATATAAATTCACGTATGAATTTTAGTAATTTCATAAAGGTTACCTAAGTTCGTATGCCTTTGTATTGGGTAATGATTCATATGATCTAGTTAAGGCGAAGCATTGTCTTTATTGATAATGTCTGTGAATATAAAGTTTAAAAAAAAATAACACACTTTTTTTTTAGTAAGCCAATATTTGAATGAATGAATGAATGAATGAACACTTTATTGTACACCAATTAATAACAAAACAACACATAAATAAAACAAGTTCAAAATTAGTTCAATGGGCGGCCTTATCGCTGAAAGCGATTTCTTCCAGGCAACCTTTGGATGGAAAATAAACCAAAGAAGCATACAAAAAGGACAGTAGTGCACAAAAGTTTCATTTAGAAGGAAACAAAGCTGGAAAAAGTATTTAAATAATCCTAATACATTATATACTTATATAGCTTTGTACTAAAATAGTGTAGGAAACAATATAAACATTGCTAGTTGGGTAGAACTTTTATTATAATTATAACACCATAGTATAATTACATTTATATAAGCACTATTTATAACCAGGTAGTTGATATCACCTCTAATACCATATAAACTAGACATTTAAATTTATTTAAATTAATTTGATTGCCCTGTTTGATCACCAGCTCATATGCTTAGAAGGCGAAGTGCTAAAGAAATAGTTACTGTTATAAAACAGGGTTAGTTCAAAATAAATTTTCATGTAAGTACATAAATTCTCGCTTCTTAAAAAAATGATTCTAACAAAAATAAATTAAAAGTATGAATCTCTGTTTTCAGAACTTCATACAGTCAAAATCTTTTGATGAACAGTTGTCTGGAATAAGAATTTAATCAACATCAAAAAAATATATATATAAACTTCAAAACTATTTCTACCGTTATCTACGTCAGCGTATTACGGTCAACGTTTCATTCTACACTAGGACTTTAAAAGATATTTACACATAAAATGCAATTTATTGCATAATTAAATCAAGCTGTATTTTACTATTTTCCCTTTTACTGCTAGATTCACTTTTATGAGTCGTTTTGTATCCTAGGATCTATAATTTTCACTTCGCATCTTAATTTATGGCCGTGTTTACCGAGTGGGATACTACTTTGAATTTCAATCCAAGGTCTCTTCCTTTTGGCTCTTTGGAATCCAAAGTTAGATCTTGATTCCATAAAAAAAAAATATAAAATTGCGCATTTAAACGGTGAAAACATTGAGGAATACGACTCGAGGAGGAGCAGGAAATGGCGAAAGAAAACCTTGTGGGAAAAAATGGTATTATGGATTAAATAATGGGGTCATCCGTCAAGTGAAATACTTCTTAAACGTATTTGGACTTGCCTCTGACTACCCGATTCTAAAAAGTAAGTAAGTTCGTATGAGTCAGTGGCCAACTCTGGTGACGGAGTTTTTAGGCCGCCTTAAGGCCTCCGTCATAGCTTAACGACTTAAATAGCCGAGATCGCCAATTTAACGTGCCCGATACTGATAATGCTTGAAGATAATAGACATTGTCTACTGTACCTGGAGATACCTTCTTAGTTTTAGTTTAATATTATTTTTAAATTTTGATTGCATAGCTTCGCCTTAACAGCGGATGATCATAAGTTGGCGTGGAATTTCAAACCTATTATCATTATTACAGCATTTATTATGATACAGCTCACATAATATTGCAATTGTAGGATTTCAGTCTGTCTTATAAGTACGAGAAGATATAATATACAGCACAATCATGGAGCATAATCTGATAAAAAAATAAAAAAGAGTTCTCGCTGCCGTGAAACTTACGTAAATACTAACATACATCCTCTGCTAAAATCATAGCTCGTCTTGGCTTTGCCGTGGTCGAGTACAATAGTAGCGTAGCTAAGGCGGGTCCTTTGTACAATACATTTTATTGTACAATAAGATTGAGAAGCGCTTTGAATCCAAACGATCAATGTGTACTGCACAATAATACGCATTGCACAATATTTTCGTGATCATCGTTCATATAAAAATAGAAAAATATTGCGCAATACCTTACACGATGCAATAAAAAATTATGCTGCAATAAAAATTAAACTCGCACAAACTTTCGTTCAATCTTTGTACAATCTTCAATTTTAATCCTTAACGTTCAATATTATTGCACACTTTATTATTTTGCGCAATATGATCGTCTAAGGCGGTCCCTAGACCATCAATTATATTACGCAATGTAGCGTATTGTGCAATATTATTGACCGTTTAGGGGTAATATTAAAGATTGCGCTATGATTGAACGAAAGTTTGTGCGAGTTTAAATTTTATTGCACTATATTTTTTTATTGCGTCGTTTAAGGTAAGTATTGCGCAATATTATTCAGTTTTTATATGAATAAGAAGTGGCTAAGAACGTCTGGCTAAAACCATTGCGCAATTCTTATTATTGTGCAGTATAATTGATCGTTTGGATTTAAAGCACATTTCAATCTTATTGTACAATAAAATGTATTGTATAATGTTATTGTAGGTCTAGGGCCCGCCTAAGACCCGCCTAACTTGAATTTATCAACTTATCTTTATCATTTTATCTCCGTCCGTTTACACTTGAAAACTGAGACAACACACTTCATCTAAATCCCGCCATTATCAACATTTCCCAAAGTGGAAAGTTGTTAAGAAAAGCTCCTTACCATCATTAAAAGATGGCAGAATGTCATTAAAAGCTGGCAAATGTCATTAATGTCATTAAACCGGGTCAGAGTCATTAAGTCGGCCGTAAAGTGCGGCGCTAACGAGTAAGTGGGGATTTTTGGAATTGCAGTTTTGGGGATTTTCTCAGCAACTTCACTCACGGACTTTTCACATGCATACTGTTTCACAGGAACGGCAAAACACGACAGAAAAGTAAAAGAATGGGCTCTTAAAACTTAGGCCTTTACATCTATATTAGATGATTTATACAGTGTCCGGAGCCAATCCATGCCTACCCTTAACGGGACGCTGTAGTGACTGGGACATTGTTTGAGATGGAATAGGCTTGCCCAGCACCTAAACCATCCTCTCAGCTTAATCAGCCTGGCCCACAGGAAAGACGACGTCAATACGTGTGGAGCTGACTAAGCTGCGGGTTTCCTCACATCACGATGTTTTCCTTCACCGTCAAGAGCTCGTGTTAAAACGCATATAAATTTTATGAAACGAAAAATACATTGATGAACCCACGACCTTCGGTTTGAAAGTCGAGTCACAACCCCATTCGACCAGTAATTTCATCCACAGTGTGGATTTCCCATTAGCTCAGTAAGTTCTAGCTTACGCAGCCAAAGTTCGTTCGTTCGTACCCGTTCAAATCCCGCTTGGGTGCAGTTTTAGGGTGTTATTTTATTACGTTTCCATTTTACCTTATGATATCTATCATTAAAGTATATAAGTAGTTTATCAGTCATTCTAGTACCCATAACACAAGCTCTGCTTACTTTGGGGCTAGATGATGCTGTGTCAAAAGTCCAGCATTATTTATTTTTTTATTTATTTATTAGTTTTTTTCCATTGACTGTCTTTGAACCCACTACCTGATCGAAAGTCAATGCTACTAGGCCAACAATGTACCTACATGCCCAATACCAGAGTTAAATGGCTAGGTCGTAAGGACAAATTGGATTTTTCCGCCCTTCTTTTAATTACAATTTTATTAGTTGTCGACGCGATGATTATGTTAATGAAATGTTTGACGTTTGACTCATGAGGGGTGAGTTTTTTTTATTTAAAGTTAGAGTTAACAGATTGGATAGTCTAAGTAGATAGAATCTTCTGTAAAACAAGTAACTAAATCGTTTTTTTAAGGTGTAAGAGGGCCCATACCATCTTGTCCCCCAAGCCAACCTCACCTGCACGTTGTGCACCCTGCTAGATTACTAACGAGGCTCTAGCGACTCACCAAGCGTGGCCTGCGTGATGTTTCTCTACAATAGAAACCCCTCTCTACAATGGAGGAGTCGCGGGTTAGAGAGGAGGCCTCCGCCCAGCAGTGGGTATTAATAGGTTATTGATGATGATGATGATGATGATGAAATTAATCATTTTTGTATCTAAGACTAGATTTTAATATCAAGATTGCAGCTATTCGAGATGATATACAGCGTCAGGAAGCAACCTATACACTTAACGGGACCTTGTTTTGGTGCCTAAAACAGTATTTTGAGATGAAATAAGCTTGCTTGTAAAAGTTAATAAATCCTTACCATTATTCCAAGCTCCTACAGAAAATAAAATCCTTTGAATCCGTTTGGGAAATTTCCTCGCAGATCAAAAATGGACAACAATGGACTAAATAGTAATGGAAGGTATCACACCCTTCAAAGACTTGACTCTATGGCATTTCTTTTCTTTATGATGTTCTCAAACGTACATTCTCTACAAGCAAAAATAAACCTTCATGTCCCTTAAATATAACTTTTATTTGCAAATCATGAATAGTTTGCACTGCACACGGAAATGGTTTTTAAAGTAGTGAAGATGAGGTTGTTTTTTGAGTGGTTTAACCTTTGTTAGGGTTTAGTGAAATGCAATGATGAGTTGAATAGATTGGGAGTTGGATTGTATCGAATGATATCGATCATTGTGTTGGATAAGGAATGAATGAATGATAAGGTAGATTAAAGATGTGGATGAACTGTGTCGTCGTAGTGGGATTGCCTCAACATTTTATGAAAAAGTTTGTGGCTTAAACTTATTTTTGGATGGAACAATAAATAATTTAGAAACCTTGAAAAAAGTTATTTAAAGTTATCGATTTTTCATATAAAAGACTTCAACGCACTCCCAGGAGATATGATTATTTTTGGAACGAAGTTCCTTTTCGGACGGTATCGAGGATGGGGGCTGGAAAAAAAAGCGTTCGATTTTTCCGTCACGACACATACATAGGTCAAAACGTCACAGTGCGAAGTGCGCAAACGCGAAACAGTCCATAGATTGTTACATTGTTAGTACGGAAGAGAGTATCTAGGATTTTAATATTTGACAATAATTTATTTAACAAATGCCAAATGTTGAAGTTGAAACTTCGTTCCAACCGAGCGAGTGTTCCACGTAGTTCCACGACACGTACTTTTTTTATTTCGAAGTTTTTTTTTAATTCACCTGTTAATGAATATTATACTTCACTAATAATCATAAATCAATGAATTTTGTAGTTGTAATTTTTTATTTTATTTTCCTTTGTAGTTATAAATAATGTTTCACGAAAACTTCACCTAAATACGATGTGTGTGTGTTTTTTTTCATATAAAAAATATCTTATCTTATTTTACAAATAAAACATAAAACTAAAAAATACATATTTTTATTTATAAAAATAAAAACCAACACAACCTGCAAAGTTATAACATTCAGAATCGCCCGAATATCAAAATACATAATAAAATTACAATAGAAACGACCCCAATATAAGGGCATTCCCATTGTTTTCCATTTAATGCGTATGGTCAAGTTAGGGGCAGTTTATGGGGCATTACGGCAGTGAGCCTATCTGATGCATCTTTAGGACCTTGATGTGGGTTAGGACTAAAAGTTTGGGGATGGTTTAAGAGTAGACGCAGAAGCGGGTTACCAATAATGTTATGGAACACTGAGGGCTCAAAATTCTCGTGGAAATAGAGTGTCGTAATAGATCATGACGCATTATTTCCAGTGGAAACTTGTGGGGCAAATAATGTACGATGGTTGGCAATCTCTTATTGATGCCATTTTAAATTACATTCTAGAAGGATCGAAGGTTAGAAGGCAATCTATGTCTACACTCGAGAAGTCGAGACGCGTAGACGTAGGTATGTAGCTTGGGACATTTTCAAGATGGACAAGGCTTGCCTATCTTAAGAGTTTTCTACAAAGTTTAGCCCTCCTTGAAGCAGTCAGAAAAGTGTGCTGTGTCATCATTTTGTTTCTTACACAGGTACTTGTTATATTACTTACTTCGCTGAATTAAATACGCTTTGACTTGTACCACAACAAATCGAAAGCAATTGACTAAGAATTTACTATTTCAAGGATTAGGATACTCTCCCAAAGGGCAGTTAGAGGTCATCGTGGGGGTTTTCAATTGTGGGAATCGATGGAATTGTAAGAAGGTTGTGAGGTTCTGATCTCTTTGGTTTGCAGATCTTTTCAACGATAATATCATAGAATCTTGCTTAGTGCCACCTTGGCGGGCCCTGGACGATCAATTATATTGCGCAATATACTGAATTGTGCAATATTATTGTATTGAAGATTGATAAATTGCGAAATGATTAAAAGAAAGTTTGTGCGAGTTTAATTTTTATTGAACGACAGAACACGAAAACATTGTGCAATGCGTGTTATTGTGCAATACAATGTGGTCGTTTGAATATATTGTACAGTGTTATTGTAGGTCTAGGGGCTGCCTTAGGGTATTTTTCGTTAGATTTTTACTGATATGCCTGCAGTTAGCATTTTAACTTCTGCAAGTGGTTACTTCGTTGATTATGACGTATTTGGGCCTTAGGACATGCTCTTAAATTTTAAAACAGATTTTGAATTCCGAATGTCTACCGTGCTTCAAAGAAAATCATTTGTTCTTATTTAATTCTTTTGTCTTCTAGTCTATTCCCCTATTCCTCAAAAACAAAAGGATACTTTTAATAAATCTAGACATAGCATCTAGCAAGACCTAGATGCACTAGACTTAGGTCTAGCCTACTGAACAATGCCCCATACGCTCAAATGGTTATTTATGTCTTTTGACTTTGCCGTTTAGATCAGAAGGATCATAAGTTATTGTAATAGTAATATTGTAAATGTTTGTTTGTGAGACTGAATCTCGATTTGAGACTTTAGCTTCTGCTTATCTTAGAAATATTTCAATGTTAATGTTTATAAGACTGCTATTTTCTTTGAGATTTCACATTAGCTAAAGCAATTTGAAAGTCGCTACGTAGGTATATAAGATTGAGAGAGGGTTGGGCGACCAAACCTAAGTGACTTTGTTTTTAAAATTATTTAAAAAATAAAAAATATTTAAGAATATTTATATTAAATATCCTTATTTTGGTAATCAAACTCACCTGCCTAAAAAAACAGTAGCTCGACTGCGACAACAATGTGCTGTAAATTCTCTTCTTTTATATATACCAGATCCTTTGAAGATGTGAGCATTGAATCAAATATGTATTTGGACATACCCCTGACAATCCCCTTAGACTCACCAAACTTTAATACTTTACCAGTTTCAAATAAGTAAACCCAGCAATGATACTTAGTATAGGCTATAGAGCCATAATATTGGTCGTAAAATGACCCCGCGCAGGGTCAGCCAGACCGCGCCTCAATAATTTATACAATTGATAAATAATATATGGGAACTGTCTTTATGGGGCCCGTTTTGATGTGTGGTGATGGGATAGGCAGGGTCGATGGTATATTGAAGCTTCTTGGATATTTTAAGAAAAATGAAGCCTTGAATCCTTCAAACAAAAGTTTTATTTTTGATCAAAACTTGAATCATATTAAAAGAAAGACGCCACTTGTACATGGTCGACATTCCCAGAGCTCGTACAAAGCGTTTTGAGTCTACATTTTTCATACGCACTGCCAAATAATTGTGGAACTCATTGCCGGGTACTGTATTTCCCGAAAAGTACAATATAGGGGTCTTCAAATCAAGAGTTCAAACTACCTCTAGCTAGACAATAATGTTCAAAGGAAATTTGCCTGGAGATGTCTATCTGAACACTGAAGATACAGTCTGTTTTTTTTTAATTAAATAGTAGCATTTGACCTCCCTCTGCCTGATGTTAAGCAGTAGTGAGGTCTAAGATGGAGCATGCTTTCCTAGAATGAACCTTGGTTCATTCAATTTGCGCATGAAAGTTAACATTGCCACTTTTTTGAAATGGTTCAGTACTGAAAAACCAAAATAAAGTGTTCATTTTAATTTACTTGTCAAATTAAATCAGCAGCGCAGTATCGTATTGGGTGAAAAAAATCAAAATGGAGTTAATCCTCGGAGTATTTCTCTCTATAAGGCTTAATAGGTTCCCGCTGTTTCAGAGCAGTTATTTTAAATGCGATTTAATTTAATACTAGGGATTTTCAGAAAAACGTAAAGAAATAAATTATTAGTTATCATGGAAGAGTATAACCATAAATTTTAAAATCCTTTTTAAATTGACAGGTTTTTTCAGGATAACTTACTCTTGATAAAAAAGCGTAAGTTTTGATGTTTGTTGATCCCACAATGAAACGGCTAAACACATTTTTTATAGCATTCGTTTCTACGCTGGGTTAACTTATATTTGAAAAATTAAGTATTTCTGATAGAACACAGGCAACACCACGGAGCACAGCTAGCTTTAAATCATCGAGTTGTGAAGTTTAAATTATACCAAAGTAAATACTGTAAAAAGATTGATATTTATTTCAATAACATTGGACTCTGATTGACAGATTCCCGCGGCGCTGGCCATAAACACACTTTTTACCACATATCGCGGGGTTTTAGTTAGGAGAGTAATTTTAAATGTAACTTTAAGGTATGAACGAAAGTGTACGTTCATAGCAAAGGTTACAAAGGTTGCCTGGAAGAGATCGCTTCTTAGCGGTAAGGCCGCCCATTGTACATTTTATTTTATTTGTTTGTTTTTGTTTTATTTTAAATTATTTAAGGTGTGCAATAAAGTATTTTCATTCATTCAGTGCACGAAAGGCGTCTCTTTGAGGCGCACTTAAAATTCACCACACAAAAATTCTAATTTCTAATTAAGAGGTTCTATTAATGATTATAAGTAGGTAAGTAAGTAAATTGTAAATATTTTAATTTACAAATAAAAAAAATGGAACTGAATAAATAAATAAGAAAGGGTTCATTTCATACCACAATGATAGATGTAATCAATACTAATAAGTATTATTACATTGATTAATTAATAATTATTTTGTTTTCGAAGTTAGCGACGTGTGAAATAAAGAACTGTCGAAATTCAGTGGTACAACCATTTTGAGTACCTACCATATTTCTTAGTTAAGTACCATTATTAAAAGGCAACACGAAAAAAAAGTACAAAATGCAGCTTCATATATAATTTAATTGGTCATTTTCCAGATTTTTTGAAAAAAAAAACAGGATTAAGTTGTGGTCCTGATTTATTCACGAAACCTCATATAAGTATAGCTTCCTCCTATGACTCCAATATTATTAACATTAATGAATATTTTGATATAATCAATTTGCAGCGTTATTGTAACTCTTTCGTAACTACTTTTTGTCCTACTGCAGGAATCAAACCCATGTTTGTGACAGTTATTTATAATAATCCTAATAAGTATTTTATTCTGTCAGTAATCGTTTTCAATGATCCTTACATGGCGCAACTTTATCTAGTGTGTATATTATGTACCTCACACTCAAGGATCATTACAGATTTTTTATATGCACCATCGGGGTTTGAACCACGACCTTGCCGATCCGTGATAACGCTCAGCCAACTGAGCGAATGAATAGTGGGCAATCAAGTACTTACTTCATGGTATGGCCAGAGGCCTCACTTTGAAGCGATGAATCCGAAGTTTCGATGAATATTCGGATGTTTCCTACTACGATTTCTGACTTCAAGGACCAATTTTTCGGTTCGGACTATTTAGTCCTAGGTTAAGACAGAGTTTATAGGTTGATCTTATCGACCAAATACAATGTAGCTCGTAGTAGGAAGCATCCGAATATTCATCGAAGTTTCGGATTGAACGCTTCGGTCTTCAGGTGCAATTTTGAAAATACTCTTTAAAAAAACTTCAAGATTTTTTGTGTGAGGAAATATACCAGTAAGTTTAAACTTGGAACCCGGTGCAATTGCCAGACTCGCACTTATGACTAGACATAAGATACAGGGTGGTGTAAATAAATATCGCGGACCAAAAAGAAACACTACCATACAGATACAGGGTGGTGTAAATAAATAATTGTAATTCTTAATAAAACTACCCCTGACCGTAACCCACACGCGGTGACTGTACTTGTTCGAGGGTTGAATGGTCTTGATCCTTGAACAATTGAAATCGACTTCAAGGAAGTAAAGAGTCACGGATGCCCTCGACATGTTGAATCTGATTTTCTGAATCAAATTGTGAGCCACGTTGGCCAAGTAAGACTTGCCTCTGACAACATCCATGTTTATTATGGTATCTAATACCTACCTTCATAGGTATATTATTGTACACCCAGGATGGGTAAACTGTTGATACCTACTTAGATAAATATGAATCATCTTTGTAACACAGTTTGAACAATATTTTTTTCTTATTTCTTATTTCTAGTGAGGTATCGAATCTCTACACTCGAATCTTCGATTAAAAAAAAATATTTCTCAATTTTTTTTTGGCATTTTTGAAAATATTATAAAGAAATAGACACGTCGGCCCAGATTCATTCCCGTAATTTCTCTCTTTCATTTCAATTTTCTCTTTACGTAAAGTATCAAGAAGTGTAAATAGACAGGTCAGCCCAGATGTACCGTAATGACGGGACACTTTACATAATTTGGCGATCGACTGACCCCAGGTCGTTTCAGATCAAATGTTATCATTCACCCCAGTTGATCTCACAAACTTATACTTAGTAAAATCAATATTTGTGTATGTGTTCAAAATACCGATATTTACGTGTTTTTAAATTTATTTAACTTTTAATAATATTTTAATTAGAGGGGCAATAATAATTAAACTACCCTTAATACCTTAAAAATGTATTTTTAAAAGTATGGTAGGTACTTACATTATGTATAAAATCTAAGAAAATGGTTTGTTAATTTTAAATTTAATGGACGTCTAATTAGGTAAGCTTCTTAAAGCTCGAAAAAGCCAGTTTTATTGACTCTTTTCTATATAAACATTGCTAAATTGGCAAGAAAACATAAATTCCAAAAAATTCTACAAAACTTTTTGTCAATTCCAATGTGCAATTTATTAAACGGAGCGAACATTTTCAAATTTCCCAAAGCAACTACTCAAAGCGACTTATCAAAGTAAACATCCGCGAGATGATCCGATATTATGGTGATCGTATTATTATTCATACTTACTGTTTTTGTTAAGGGCGGGAAATGAACGCGCCTAATCTTACAAACAACTGAATCTACAGCTAATCACATAAATGCCAACCGATTTTGTACCTTACCCACACGTGATAAGGATCACGAGATGAGAAAATTTCTAAACGCAATTGCTTTACGGCTCTACCAAGATTGCAAACTTTTCGAATGCAAGTAATCAGAAACTTGTTTTTTGATTTTGAGCTTTATCACGTTACAATAGAGTCTATGTACTGTGTTGACATTGATTTCCAATATGGCGGATATATTTGTTCATAATATCGCCACCCGCTACTAGATGGCGCTAGAGGCGATGCAAATTCGATAATCTAATTTTACGAAAAATTGGTTGCGCGAAAATCTGATTGGCAAAACATCTGTAAGTTATTCCAAGGTATTATAATAAGATTGAGATGGGTGTCTTATTATTTCTTAATGTTTGTTTGATGTGAGGGGATTTTTTGTCTTACTTCTTCGGGAAACGAAGCGGAAAAATTAATTTGGTTGAGGAAATTGAAATATGATGTGATAAAAATTATACCTACGTAGCAAAAAGAAATAGAATGAATGAATGAATGAATGAATGAATGAACACTTTATTGTACACCAATTAATAAAAAAACAACACATAAATAAAACAAGTTAAAAAGTAGTACAATGGGCGGCCTTATCGCTGAAAGCGATTTCTTCCAGGCAACCTTTGGAAGGAAAATAAACTAAAGAAGCATACAAAAAGGACGGTAGTGCACAGAAGTTTCATTTTGAGGGAAACAAAGCTGTAAAAAGTATTTAAATAATCCTAATACATGCCATTAATAATATAAAAACAATATAAGTACTAATATATAATTATAATATATAAATACCTACTAAAATGAGTACTTATTAAATGCTAAATAGTTTAGTTAGGATATCAAATGGGTGTCAGTCTGGGTACTAAATAAATAGTAATGGTGCAAGGCAAAACATCGAATGTAAGCTGAAGTTTTATCTAAAACCCTAAGAATTTCAAAGATATTGAAGATTCAAATACATCAAATGTTCATGAACGTCTGTTGCTGACTGTACCTACATAAAGAAAGAATTCAAGATCTTTTAAATTTGACTAAGGGGTAGGTAGGTACTTATCTACCTATATTTATGACCTGTATTTGTCACATTGAACACATTTTGCAGGATGAAAAGCTAACACCACAAATATTTTACTATAACAATCGATTGATAAATGTAATCTTGTATTAATTCGATTAATGTAATTTATAACGCATTGGGCCGCGTACCGCAAAGGTCGGGGTTCGAGGTCCGAGGTCGTGGGAAGGGAATGGAGGGCCTATGAAATTGTACTTAGGTATACTATTATGTCTGGGGTCTTACTGAGCCATAAAAATAGTAAGGTGTTGAAATAGTATTTTATTTACAGAAACTAAGCTACTACATTTACACAAAATACAACAGGATTAGTCAAGCTATCTAAGAATCGTTAGAAACGATCTATAGATAGCTCAACTGATCTAGGTCACTGTCAGTTGGAAACGTGCCCAAAACACTGCCGGCATTACCACGCTAGAATGCTGATCCTTTGAGCTAAAAATAGGTGTTGAACTTGATCATGTATTTTTAAGATTGAAAGAGTGAAACGCATGTTGAAAAGCTTAACCATATTCAAATTCACCAGCCAATTTAGAAAGATTTGTAGTTTTTCATAATTATTTTTGTGTAACTTTTGTACCTACTAAGTATTATTTTATCTATGGTAGTAGGTGACTACTTTCTCGAGAAAGATAAAAGCTACTAATAAATAAGTACTATGTGTTACTATGTAGGTATGAACAAATTAGAGTTTTTTTATAACCTAAGTAGTAAATCGATAATTACGTTAGTGAATTATGTAATATAAAAATGGTCCTTCTAAAAGTTCAGCCGACAAACTTCCCATCTTTACAGTGTCACGTAACGCCATCTGTAAGTTTAATAGTGTACCACACATGTTGCAGTAGTTCCGCCGCTTATATCTAGATGGCGGTGGCAGACACATACCAAAACATAACGCTTGGATTTTCTTAGGCTTCATTCATTCGTCATTATTTTATTATTAAGTATGAGAATATTTGTGTTAATAATGAAAATAACTTGTTTCAGATACTATCCTCAAGAGAACTGGTAAATCATATTTCACATTTTATGCTAAGATACCTAGGTACTAAAGATACTTATCCCTTATTGTCGTTACCCATGAGAAATCCAAAAGCTAATTTCTTTTATCGTCTCAGGCACAAAAGAACTTCGTGGTCCGTTAGGCACCAACCCTTCCGACTAATTAGGGACACCTTAGGAATTAAAACTGCGAATCTTAAGGGTTAAATGGGGTTAACATTTTATTTGATGGTCGGTCCTTATGACCCGTGTAAGGTTGGATGCTAATTTTAGCTTTGTTGGAATAAACTTAATCGAACTCAAATGTATTTAGGTACCTACTTAGATACATCGGTAAAAATAAAAAAAATAAGTAGGTACCAGGTAATTAAATAAGTCTAATTGTTTTTACAACAATTACTCTTGTGGTACCAATATAAACTAGTGCTAGCCGAAGCTAAGACAATCTACGAATTTGTAAGTCAAATACGACCCCCAGTGTATCGACAGGGTTAATAGTGGTGACAGACAGACGGACGAATTGCTATTGATGGTTGAAGAAGGGGAATAGCTAAGTTGTATTTGTCTGGCAATGTTTATTTTATATGTATGTATACCTAAAGGTGCATTTAGACGATACGGTATGACGCACGTTTTGCTAAGCTAAGTCCATTCAGCGTACGGTCTCCAGTTAGAGTTAGCGCATTTACACGACACGGTATACCGTATGACTAGGTTACTTAGTCGCACGGTGAGCGCGCCGGGTGGCTAACACTGCGGCGAGTAGGGTTACCATACGGAAAATTTTAAACGCGGACAAAGACCAGAGAAAAAAATCTATTTCAATGGAAAAGTCGCGAGTGCGTGGGCGTTTTCGTGGGCGTGGGCGTGGGCGTGGGCGTGGGCGTGGGCGTACGCGTGGGCTCAGAATTTCTCCTATGACAAGGTCTATGTTGGTAACACGTAAGTGAAGCCACGTGCGTTCCGCAAGCTCACATACCTAAATGTACGTATAGGTACACGTTGATATTTTTATCTTAATAATAATAATCGTCCTGTTGTAGGTGAATTTGATTATTTTTCTACTTAAAAAAAGAATATTAAACATATTTTGTATCTTATTATCTTAGAAAAATCCTGATAATTCTAAAATAAAACGACATGTCTGGAGAAATTTTAACGTATGGTCACTGTAAAGTAGGCGGAACCTGGCCACAGATTACAGAGAGTACCAGTCATAGTTACCTAGTCATGCGTTTTAGCGTACGGTATAACGAGACTATACGATATAATGTTGTATGAACCTTTTTAAAATTTCGGCGTGCAAATCAAGTACACTTTGGTGTAGTGGTCTTGTCCGCCGGTTCTCAATATGAGATGTGCCGGTTCGATACCATTAGAAAATTATTTTAATTTTGCTTTTTTTTTTTGCTTTACTATTTTGTATTTTTTTTATGTTGATTGCGAAAAAAGAAAATAAAATTTAAATTCAAGGTACAAAAAAAGGTACTTGCACTACATGCCTAGAATCATTTTCCTTTTTTTTTTTGCTTTACTAGTTTGTAATTTTTTTATGTTAATGGCGAAAAAAGAAAATAAAATCAAATTTCAAGGTCCAAAAAGAGGTATTTAACTACTTACACTACTTTCTTGCTTAGATAGTAATTTTATCAATTTTTAAGCTGACTATCATAGGACAACGTACCTACATACCTACGTATGTACATACCTACATGGTATGGATCCTATGACACCTACCTATCTAATGGTAGGTTTTTTTTTTTTTTTTTTTTTTTTTTTTATTTATTTATTGAAAAGACCAACAGCTACAAAGAATTACATAGTTAAACTTAATTAGTATAAGGTATAAACAGCCAATTATAGGTCTCTCTTGCTAGTACAGAATTTATAACAGTCCTACACATTATCATACTATAATAGCTCATGCATGACTTATACAAGTAGGTACCTACTTGCAAAATATTTTAAAGTAATCTGTATTCTGTTATACCTACTAGTGTACTAATGTAATTTAAAATAAGGATAATTACAGATTACCTACATAAGTTTGTTGTATGAAGATATAAATGCAAGAAGTGTGTGTTGTGTGTGGGGTGTTGTATGTGTGTGTGTGTGTGTGTGTGTGTGTGTGTGTGTGTGTGTGTGTGTGTGTGTGTGTGTGTGTGTGTGTGTGTGTGTGTGTGTGTGTGTGTGTGTGTGTGAGAAAGGGTGTGATGTGATTTAGTGTTATTCAGATAGTAAGATGTCTACTATAGATTTCTTAAAGTTATTTTTGTTATTGTTAAAAATGTCTACACTGGAGAAAAATTTGTTATATTCAGAGCAGATACGGTATAATGGTGCGTTCATAGCATAGTTCGTGGTAAGGTGCTGTAGTGAGAATAGAGGAGTGTGACGCGTTCGCTTGTCAGGTACACGAAATTTTACGCAAGCGAGTAAGGCTGGAGAATCCAAGTTACTGTTCAGTATATTATACAAAAGCATATTATCCAATAACTTTCGCCTATCTTTTAAGGTCATTAATTTGTGAAATGCGCAACCATCTAAGTAATCGTAGAATACATGTTGACGATAGTTCATGTGTTTTATAAACTTTTTTTGTATTCTTTCTATTTTATGGTTATGGATAATATAATTAGGAGACCAGATACTACTGGCATATTCTAAGATGCTGCGGACGTAAGCATAATAGACTGCTTTAATGCAAGAGGGATCTGAAAAGGGTTTGCAAGTACGGATCACGAATCCTAGATTTTTATAAGCTTTGTCTGCTATGTAATCAACATGCTCGATCATCGATAATTTACTGTCTAGAATGACTCCTAAGTCTTTTATAAAGTTGACTTTTTCTATTGCCATGTTATTAAGAGTATATGTGAAATTGAAAGGAATAGTTTTACGAGTGAATGATATATGTTGGCATTTCTGTACATTGACTGATATTTTATTTACAAGATTTTAAAGTAATTTGAAGGTTGTTGGAATCGTGTTCGTTACTGATTTTGCAAAAAATCTTTTTATCGTCTGCGTACAAGAGATGGTTGCAAGATGTGAAGCATTTATGGATGTCAAAGATATATGCGTTGTATAAGAGGGGCCCCAAATGGGACCCCTGTGGTATGCCCGAAGGAATATCCACGAAGTCCGATCTGAATCCCCCAACCACCACCGCCTGAGCCCGATTTGTGAGATAAGACTTTACCCATCGCAGGAGGTCTCCATGGATACCTAGTTGTTCTAATTTCGCGAGAAGGATGACGTGATCTACACGGTCAAACGCCTTTTCGAAGTCCGTATAGATCACGTCAACTTGTCCTCCCCTCTCCATGCTTTCCAGGACGAACCCGACGAATTCGGCCAAATTGGTTATCGTGGACCTACGTCTCAAAAATCCATGCTGAGTTTGGCTCACCCCATTTGCAATTGTGCTGTAAATATGGTCGTAAACGACTTTTTCAAAAATTTTACTAAAAGTATTTAAAATGGAAATAGGCCTTTAGTTTTCTATTTTGGATTTTGAGGATTTTTTATGAATAGGTATTACGTTAGCTTCTTTCCATTTAGCTGGGAAGGTTCCTTCTGACAAAGATCTATTAAATATTATTGTAAGAGGTTCTACAAGAGATTCAGCGCATTTGTGGATGAAAAATACCTAATGATACTCATACGTAACAGAAAAAAGTGAAGCAAAAACTAAAAGAAAGTGGTTCACGACTTCCAGTCCAGGGCACGGTAGACATTTTTTTCAGATCGTTTGATATAATAGGTTTTGCTGTGGATCTACCTACTTTACAGCACCCTACAGTTAAAACTGAGGAGTTGGCTACACTGGCTGTGGCTTTGTATCTAGCTCTAGAAGTCTAGAGAAACGACAGAGAGTTGCTTCATCAATGTGTTTCTAAATAGGTAGGTACTTACCTACTGGGACATTTTGTGAAATTGTTAATAAGTAGGTACCTACCTACTATAATAGTATAAACTATTATAGGTAAGTACCTCATTATCTCACTGGATAGGTAGGTAGGTACTTATGTACCTACCTACCTATCCGCTTCTCCGCACTGTCTTGCTCGCTCGCTCGGTGGATCTGAACACGCGCAGACGTGCACTCGGCGACCACTCGCCGCTCGATGCACATTACATGGCACTTTTGACTTTTGTGGTCAGGATAGAGTACCATTCACATACACATCCGTGTAGTCGTTTCGATGCGCAAAAGCATAGAATTCAATAGATCTCACTGTAAAAAAGCGGTCACTGCGCAGACTAACTTTACGAATGCCTAGATCCGTTGAACGTATTGTATTTACCTAGAGTACCTACCTACCTAGGTAGGTACCTCATATAACCTAACCTTAAAACAAATAACGTGTTGAAAATTTAGTACCTACCTACCTTTCAGTGTGTTCAGAGTTCCGACCAATCCGACTAGTGCCAAGAAGGCAAGCGTGGCGGACGCGCCGCCCGCCCTTGTGCGCGCGCCCCGTGTGTTTGCTTAGGCCGTTCGTAGTAGGTAGATCTTGCTACCTACATAATTATATGTATTTAGCAACTCCTGATATAATTCTTCTGTTTTACAAATAAAGTACCTACCTACATGATTTACCTATCGAAACTTGATCGAAGTATCAAAATAAAACAAATCTGTAATAGGTACCTAATTATTAGGTAGGTAAGGTACTTACTACGCTTTAATTAAGTCACTGACGGACTCTATATTAAAATGTGTGATCTTATTATAATGGAATTGGGATGGTAGGTATAATATAATAAAATACAAATAAACAAGTAAGTAAAATACGCACAATCGTTCTGCAGCTCTCTGAAGCAGCTGCGCAAAACCCATTTTAACCCAAAATTAACTCAAAATATGAGCGTGTCTCAAGTAGAGAAGGTTGTCTGACATAGTGCTCTAGTACAGTTCGCCCAACGGATCTAGGCATTCGTGAAGTTAGCGTTTGTCTGCGTAGAACACAATTTTGTATGAAAAAGCGGTTGCTGTGCAGACAAACGGCTAACTTCACGAATGCTTAGACTCGTTGGGCGAACAGTAGGTACCTAATGTAGTAGGTACCTACCTACGTATCATAATATTATGTACCTATCTATCTACCTACAATTTTTTATAGAATAAAATCTTCACACAGATAGGTAAGTTTGTACCTACTTAGGTATAAATTTACATATCTGCGCGTCTGGGATTCGAACTCGCAGCCTTCGGATGTAGGTTGATGAGGGTACGTAGGTACATCTCACTAGGGTAACACGGTTCTCAACACTACTTAGAAGTATGTACATAGGTACCTACCTACCCGGGTAGCATACCTAGGTACATATTCTCATCTATCTACCTACTTAGGTACGTGTAAGTATTTATTTAGGTACCTACCAACATTGGTAGTATGGTACCAAAATAGGTACCTACGTAGAGTATTCCTGTTGGTAGGTACCTAGGTACTCAGGTATAAACGCATATAAATTTTTCGAAACGAAAAATCCAGTGATGCACGGCCGGGATTCGAACCCACGACCTTCGGATTGAAAGTCGAGGCACAACCCCATTCGACAAACACGGCTTCTAGGTAGGTAGGTTATACATTTATAGGTAAGGTAAGTATACTAGTAGCTAGTAGGTAGGTACCTACTTATTCACAATTTCGCAAAATTTCCCAGTAGATAAGTACCTGCCTATTTAGAAACACATTAATGAAGCAACTCTCTGTCGTTTCTCTAGACTTCTATAGTTAGATACACAGCCACAGGCAGTGTGGCCAACTCCTCAGTTTTAACTGTAGGGTGCTGTAGGTAGATCCACAGCAAAACCTATTCCCTATAACAGCATAATATGATCTGTGCCTATACGTGTGTAAGTACAATATTATGTGTAATATATATGTTATGTGTATGCCTGCGACGCAGAAGGTTGCGGGTTCGATCCCCGCCGCGGGACAAATGTTTGTATGACCTACAGATATTTGTCTCGGGTCTGGGTGTTTCTATGTATAATATGTATGTATTTACAAACAAAAAGTATATAGGTAGTATATCAGTTATCTGGTTCCCATAGTACGCAAGCTTTGCTTAGTTTGGGGCTAGATGATGCTGTGTGAAAATGTCTTAAAAAAAAAAAAAAAAAAAAATGTAACCAAATAGGTAGATGCTACCTACTTATTTAGTTACATACTTAGCCACGGAGGTACGAGTAGGTACCTACCTACCTATGTAGTACTCATACGAACTTACTTACCCAAGTACCTACCTACTTTTTATTAATTTTGGAAGCCTATCTGATTTACCTACCCCTTTGACAACTTTAAAGTGTTGAAAGGATCTTGAGTGACGATCTGAAAAAAATGTCTACCGTGCCTTGGAAGTCGTGAACCAGTTTCTTTTAGTTTTTGCTTCACTTTTTTCTGTTAGGTATGAGCATCATTAGGTAAACCTACCATTAGATAGGTAGGTGTCATAGGAACCATACCATGTAGGTATGTACGTAGGTATCATGGAATGGTAGGTATGTAGGTACGTTGTCCTATGATAGTCAGGTTAAAATTGATAAAATTATCATCTAGGCAAGTAGTGTAAGTACCTCTTTTTAGACCTTAAAATTTGATTTTATTTGCTTTTTTCGTCATTAACATAAAAAATTACAAACTAGTGAAGAAAAAAAAAAGGAAAATTATTCTAGGCAAGTAGTGTAAGTACCTCTTTTTGGACCTTGAAATTTGATTTTATTTTCTTTTTTCGTCATTAACATAAAATAATTACAAACTAGTGAAGAAAAAATAAAACAAAATTATTCTAGGCAAGTAGTGTAGGTACCTCTTTTTGGACCTTGAATTTAAATTTTATTTTCTTTTTTCGCAATCAACATAAAAAAAATACAAAATAGTAAAGCAAAAAAAAAAAAGGAAAATTAAAATAATTTTCTAATGGTATCGAACCGGCACATCTCATATTGAGAACCGGCGGACAAGACCACTACACCAAAGTGTACTTGATTTGCACGCCGAAATTTTAAAAAGGTTCATACAACATTATATCGTATAGTCTCGTTATACCGTACGCTAAAACGCATGACTAGGTAACTATGACTGGTACTCTCTGTAATCTGTGGCCAGGTTCCGCCTACTTTACAGTGACCATACGTTAAAATTTCTCCAGACATGTCGTTTTATTTTAGAATTATCAGGATTTTTCTAAGATAATAAGATACAAAATATGTTTAAGATGCTTTTTTTAAGTAGAAAAATAATCAAATTCACCCACAACAGGACGATTATTATTATTAAGATAAAAATATCAACGTGTACCTATACGTACATTTAGGTATGTGAGCTTGCGGAACGCACGTGGCTTCACTTACGTGGTACCAACAACACACGCGACTTTTCCATTGAAATTGATTTTTTTCTCTGGTCTTTGTCCGCATTTTAAATTTTCCGTATGGTAACCCTACTCGCCGCAGACTTAGCCGCCGGCGCGCTCACCGTGCGACTAGGTAACTAAGTAACTTAGACCCGATGACCGTCGCACTTTTTAAGACATTTAGCGTGCGGTGAGCATTTACACGGGAAAATTAGCATGCGATGCTAAATCGTACGTGCTTATACCGTGTCGTGTAAATGCACCTTAAGTTTACTCTGCTTTTGTCTTGTTGTCTTATTGGTCTAAATTATTCCGAATTAACAGGTTGTTTTTAAGTTTTTGTAGAAATAACATTAGTAACAGTCAATAAGGTACCTACCATTTTTCTTACTGTCTAAAACTAGCTGAGACAACGCAATTTTTCATGCGTAAGTAGGTACTTTTAAAAATGCCTCTTTCAATTCCATGCCGCTTTCGGTTTAAGTGTATGTACCAACCTATCTACTTACCATAAAAAGTTTCTACAAATTAGAATTTACCTATTTAAAGAAGATTTGTAGTCTACACAAACACGGTCAAGCTAAGCTAAAAATAAAACTTGAAACAGTCCAAAGTTTTCGACAGCCCTAATCCACTTGCTAAAGTAAGATCATCTCGCGGCGGCGAAACTTCAAAGAGAACTAGGGCTGTCACGGCGTGAGTTTTAACACTTTAAGCGTTTAGCATCGACTTTTAAAGTTGAAAACTTGTGATCGTTGCGATTAAGATATCTTGATGTATGTACGAAGTACTTAGTTTTGTTTTTTTACTGTGGGAAAGTATATGATATGACTTCGCTACTTGAATGAAAGATCTGCTTAGAAAACACCATTAACTAGGTACCTGCAAAATGCTGTTGAGCCATGGACAGCTCCCATCCCATAAAATTTTGTTTTACGTTGGGACTGAATTATTTTGTGTGAAATGTCTAGTTGACGATAGATAGATAGGACATTTATTTGGCAACACTCAACACACAGACTTATATACAAATAAAAGAAACAAAATATACATATACGACATATACATATACATTATACATAGATACATAGACGACCTGTGGCGCAGTGGGCGAAAGTCCACCTGCGATGCAGAAGGTTGCGGGTTCGATCCCCGCCGCGGGACAAATGTTTGTATGACCTACAGATATTTAAATAAATTAAATAAAAAAAACCAAAATACCTAATGAAATAATATAAATATCGTCTATAAAACTTCTTAAACTTAAATAGAACAGGTTTTTGGTGCAAGCGAGTTATCCAAAACAGCTATATAAGTACTTATATACCATCCTATGTACCAACAATCATGCTTTGCATGAAAACCGACTTATTTGCATATAAATAGACAATTTATTTATGTACCCGTCTAGTTTTGAGCATTACTTAATTGAGGCAGGTGGAAATATTGAGGAGTTTATTTAAAACTAGCTGCGCTCCCGCGGTGTGACCCGCGGTCCCTCGGGATTTTTTCATTTTTTCGGGATAAAAAGTAGCCTATGTCCTTCCCTGGGATACAACCTTTAACTATGCCAAATTTCAGCTTAATCTGTTCAGCGGTTTGGGCGTGAAAGCGTAACAAACTGACAGACAGACAGAGTTACTTTCACATTTATAATATTAGTATGGAAGTATGGATAGTATGGATATGGATACTTAGCATAAGACTAGGTATCTGATTCTGCATTTTAATAAATATTTAAGTTTATGTAATAAATAAATAATTACCTAACTAGTTTTTCGTTGTTTTTGTTTGATTTTTTTAAATACTTTGTACTTTTTTCTCTCCTTTGTTTATATAGTGCTGGACTTTTCACAAAGCATCATCTAGCCCCAAAGTAAGCAGCGCTTGTGTTATGGGTACTAGATGACTGATAAACTACTTATATACTTTTTGTTTGTAAATACATACATATTATACATAGAAACACCCAGACCCGAGACAAATATCTGTAGGTTAGACAAACATTTGTCACGCGGCGGGGATCGAACCCGCAACCTTCTGCATCGCAGGCGGACCTTCACCCACTGCGCCACAGAGCTTACTTTGGGGCTAGATGATGCTGTGTGAAAAGTCCAGCATTATTTATTTTTTTATTTATTTTAAGTTTTCATAATTAAAAATCTCTCGAGAGTGGCAGTGGGCGGGACACATAGCTCGTAGAACTGACGGCCGTTGGGGCAGAAAAGTTCTCGAGTGGAGGCCACGCACCGGAAACCGCAGTAGAGGACAGCCCCCACTAGATGGAAAGACGATGGAAAGACGATCTGGTAAAGGTTGCTGGGAGCCGTTGGGTGCAGGCTGCACAAGATCGATCGCTGTGGAAATCGATGAAGGAGGCCTATGTTCAGCAGTGGACACTAGATGGCTGACATGATGATGATGATGAGTCTCTCGAACACAAAATTGTAACTTAGGATCCATAAGATTTTTCTTGGACCGTGTCAAATCACAAGTTAATAAGTCTATTTTTACCATGTTAAAGCGAGGGGCCGACATCATTAGTTTAGATTTTGTCGCGACAACTTTGAAAATATATTGAGACCGATAGGTTCTATACTTTTCCAATAAATTGTAATAACACGTACCTACAGTTCTTTCAACGGATCTAGGCATTCGTGAAGTTAGCCGTTTGTCTGCGCAGTGAACGTTCTGTTGTACAAAATGTGAACTTTCGATGTGTTAAACGCACGTTGGTATAACTCACAAATTTTGCGTTTTTCTGTTTGAACTAAAAATTGTGTAGTAAAGTATAAAAAAAATCATACATACAGCCGAACATCCTCATCCTTTTTTTGAAGACGGTTAAAAACCAAAGTATCTTTTTATTCATAATTTAAATTCAAAACAGAATAACAAAAATAAAACTTTTTTTTCAAAAGTAAGTTTATAAACATTAAAATCTATAGGTACCTACCTACATATTTTAATTTTATATTTTTTTTCAATCCGGGACTATTGAAGCATCCTAAACAGTTGCAATAAATAAGGCCGAATGCAGGCAGGTGTGTAATTCGCGAACTCTCCAGGGACAATGAGTACACGCCCTTAGAACATAAAGAAAAAAGGATTGCTTGTTTTATTTTTTTTATTAGCTCAGTGAATCTTTGCGTGGCGTTTTTAATGCATTCTTCTATCTACGGGGGCTGGTTTTTCTTAGTCATATTTTTCAAATTTTAAATACTTAACTTGAGAAAATACCTAAATAGGTACCTACTTAGTTGTTTTAGAATAGAATAGAATAGAAAAACAGTTTTCAGTTGAACTACTCGTAAAACAGGTTCACGACTGTATCCCCAAGGTGCGGTAGACATTCTCTCAGATATTTTTATGTTACTTATTCCAGATCCTATGAAGATGTCCAAGGGGGGTAGTCAGAGACATGTCCAAACACATATTTGATACATGCACACAATCTTGCAGAAGTTAGTATTCCATACGTGACAGGTTGCAAGCCCATCGCCGCCTATAAGAACACTAACTGGTTTCCTCACGATGTTTTCCTTCACCATTTAGAGCACGTGTTAAAGCGCATATAAATTTTACGAAACACAAAATCCATTGATGCACGGCCGGGATTCGAACCCACAACCTTCGGATTGAACGTTGAGATACAACCCCATTCGGCCAACACGGCACTCGTACGTACGGCTACTCATATGATTGAAAATAAAAGAATTTGAAAATTGATCTTCCATCATTTAATTACGAACTTGCTTAATAACCGACCCATTAATTAAGACCACCAATTGCATGCATGTTTGTATTTTGTAAATGACTGTAGGTACCTACTTACAAAAAGTGTTTTCCATCTTTTAAATATCTAATCTAAGATTTAGGGTTTTAATATTAAAAATTACATAACCTATTCGCTAGAATTATCGATGGCCTAAACTTCTATAATGAAAATTCATTTTTATCCTCATGAATACTGTATACTGTTTGAACACCCTGTACACCCTCGTACTGAAATATGTTCGACTAAGCACCTTGCTCGAAATATAAAAAGCCTTGTAACCCGTGTAATGACAATTTAAAACTCCCTCAAAATTCGTCGTTCTGAACCATTTGCTACCGAACCGTATTGTCTAAATCCAACCATTTTATTCTGACCCTTCTGAATACGATGCCTATGTAGCACGGTCGTATTATTTCTGTTGGTTTACAGTTGTCCGGAAAATTGAAGGTCTTTTTAAACTGGTCAACTCATCTTTACGTTTGTCTGTTATTGTCTATGGGAAAGACAAGAGTTTTTATTATCTGTAGGGGCGTTTTAAAATGAGCACCCCTTAAGTGTTGTAACTTTTTACCGTCTTGAATGGGGTTGTAATTTCATGTTGTATTAGCCAGTTTAATTCGACAATTTGTTTTGTACATCTGTTTTGCTATCCTCATTATTACAATAAGTTAATTAATTTATTTACAGAAACTAAGCTACTACATATTTACATATATTTACAAAATACAACAGGATTAGTCAAGCTATCTATGGATCGTTAGAAACGATCTATAGATAGCTCAACTGATCCAGGTCACTGTCAGTCGGAAGCGTGCCCAAAACACTGGCGGCATTACCACGCTGGATGGCAATGCTGATCCTTTGAGCCAAAAATGTGCCAGCTCTCGGATCACGCGTCGCTTCGACCAGACGAGAGAATTTTGAAAGTACCTACAATTTTTTTGAAAGATAAGTGCCTATGGTTCAAGTTGCTTTGTACCTAATACAGGAAATCTTATGTCAAACTATTACACAATTAAGTATAAGCACATGTTACTAAAATAGAATTGTCAATGACTGTTCAAAACGGAATTTAATAGCAAGTACGGTGACAGGTATGACATCAATCAAATTAGTTATTCCAGTCAGGAATCGAACCCACTGCCGCTTCCCGTCAACCCGAGACGGTTGGGTGTTTAAATTTTCTGTATAGCTTTATTACACATTAATCGTAAATAATGTAATTTATAATCAACACAGTCTGTGCTAAATTATGCTGCTATTAATTTTTGCTCCTTGAAATATAACCTACAAATATAGCCTCATATAACATAGTTTTTGTAATTTTTTTCTCATGTCATAGAGACATTTGGAATAAATCTAGTACCTATAGGTATAATATTTATATAACAGTTACTTTCAAAAACCTTGTAAAACGAATCGGTTAGCTATTACCAATCCCCAACCCCAATACAAAGTCATTAATATTAACCCGTATCATCCCCACAATATCACATAAATAAACATTAAAAAAACCAAAGAAAAGCTGTTAAAATATTCATTTCGATGGGGTAGTACTTACTTCACACCTCAGCCACTTAGCGACGCCACAGAGATTTTTCTTTTTCTTTTTTCTTGAATAATTTTTACATATTTCATCTGTAGATTTGTCTATGGATTACAAGTATGGTAATTCAGGATTCCTTTGAGGATTGAGTGAAGTAATTCGTTTGTTTTTCCTTACAAGCTTCTGTAAAACATTACTTAATTTTGGGTACCTAGACATAAATAAAAAAAACATACATACAGCCGAACATAGAACTTCCTCCTTTTTTGAAGTCGGTTAAAAATGGCTGATTGCATTTTATAAAACAATCTTCAATCATTGTAGCGACGCTCAGCATCCAGTATGAGAGATTACCTACAGTAAGATTTTAATTTTTAGGAAAAGTTCTACCTACTAAAGCTTGTGTTTCCCTAAAAATTTAATCAAATGAATAAAAATAACGTCAAAATACTTAGGTAGTTAAACTTTCTGCTCATTTTCAGAAGTACAGATTTGATAATAATTTCATACCAACGCTATTTTCAACCGACTTCAAAAAAGGAGGAGGTTCTCAATTCGTCTGTATGTTTTTTTTTTTTTATCTTATTACGCGATTGTTCCGCCATTTGTTGACCGATTTGCAAAATTCTTTTTATGTTTGAAAGGGTATACTCCAGAGGTGGTCCCATATAAATTTTATTCCTGAGGGATTGATAGTTTCCCCGTAAAACTCTAATCACCTGCCCTCCTAGCCATGTCACAAATAGAAATCGAATCGACAGCTTGACGCCCTGAGTCACACCGCGTTTCGAGTCAAACATTGAAGTCGGTTTTTTTTTTAGTATAAAAACGTAATTATATGTATTAAATAAATGGTCATGTAGTTGTTTACCTACTAAATGTTATGGGGAAAATATTCATAGTTTATTACTCACAAATCTCCGTCCATCAAGGCATGTGACGTCATATCACTAAGATCTGACATGACAAATGATCGCTATAGACAACATCCAGTTTATCCTGAACTCTTCCCTGCTCAGTTTGCTTGGAAGGAACCAGTTTCCAGCATAGGTCAGTAAATAATGGTTCAGATAAATCCGTCTTAAAACAAGGGACTTTTGATAAACGTTTATGTCCAAAGTACTACACCCAATCTTTGAACGAGGTTTCTATAACAATAAGGTTGCCTGGAAGAAATCGCTTTCAGCAATAAGGCCGCCCATTGTAATAATTTTGAACGTGTTTTATTTATGTGTTGTTTTGTTAATTGGTGTACAATAAAGTGTTCATTCATTCATTCATTCAATAAATAATATCAAATTTGTAATTTTCTTGCAAATATTCATGGTTTCATTTGTTTGAAATAATTATGTACCTACTTAGTAGGTTTCTTTTAAAATAAAAGTTTACCTAATTTTATAGGTGCGTTTCTTTGTAATAAAATGCGAAAATATCCGTGCATTCATTTAGATAGATATTTTAGTGTGGAATCCTCGAGCACAGTATTCGCAGCTTGAATATTTGATATGCAATAATAAAATAAATAGACTGATTAATACGCGCAGCATGAATCGCTACTGCCAACTGTCCTCCTACTCAGTATGGCCGGCGTGTTCTATTTTTGAAATGTGCAGTAACGGTTTTATATAAATACGTGATCGTGTTACAATTCGAATTTAAAGTTTGGAGAAATTCGGCCGCCTCCTCGACCAATCGAAACTCGCCACACTGAATTTGCATCGTTTCTCTTTTTAAAATATTTAAATTGAAAATTTTGACTCAATTTCACCCTATTTTGCGGTTAGTACACCTTTGTTGTTGGGTATCGACGATCGGACGATCACAAATCCGTCTCACTTGTAGTGTATTAAAACAACACTAGATGGCGCTAGTAGAAAGATTAGAACGCGCTATCGTTGCGTTTTGGCGAGACGTCTGCGTGAACTTGAAGTTTCTGTTTGAATTAACTTTGCGCAGAGGCAATATCGTAACCAATGAGGTTAATCCGAGGTGCGATTATTGCTAGTTGAAAACTTTACCAATACCCCGCCATGTGGACGTGAAATACCGTCCGCTACGGCAATTTTTGTACGGCCGTAAAGGCCTAAAAAAAATAGGTACTCACATACAAAGTGTCTTCACAAAAATAGGCAAAAAATTAAAAGTACCTTCTTTTATGAAATCTACGAACATTTATCCCCTGGCAAAAAGCCAGAACAGAGTATTTTCCATAGTAATGGGGCAAGTGAATCGCCGTGATGATCGCTAATCGACAATCTGCCGGCCCTATTGTGCATGAATGTATGCAAAAAATTTAGCGTTGCTACAGCACTGAGTTTTATTTAAAAGTCTATCTACCAATTTACTCTTCATAGTTTTTCAAGTTTTTACTGCTCAAGGGCGTAAAATTCAATATTTTTTTGTCATTGTTGTAAAAAAGCCCTAAAATTTTAAGTAGGTGTAACTTATAACATTTTTATATAGACTATCTGAGTTAATAATTAGACTAATTAGTTTGAAAAAAAAACCATGACATTATTACATAGAATTTAAATAAACACAAAAAAAAGTTAAAAAATGTTCTTGTGAAAATAAGTTCCAGCGACAATGTTTTTTAAAATTGTTGTTTTTATTCTTACGACGTTTCGCTTCCAGCAGGTCGAATGAAAAACGATGCAGTGAAAATTAAGTTCCGCTTGTGAGAAATGGTTTACGTCGTGGACATCATTTAGGGACCATAAACAGGATAAGGGTTCACGATATTTACATAACATATTAAAGTTTTACAAAGTGTTACGAAGAGTTAGTTTAAAACATAGGTACTTTATCAGTTTTGGAATTTCTACTAATTTAAGAAACAACATTAGGTTATAGGTACCTACTATGTAGGTACTTACTTGATTCATTGTTAGAATTTTCACTAATTTAAGAATCAACATTAGGTTAAAGTCAATCCTAAATTAATTTATAGAAAGATTTTAAAGATATAATCCATAATATATATTTATATAAATATATAAATACCAACCTGGGCACTAAGTTGATCCAGCCCGACTGCCGTGCATTCCTGACTCCACCTTTTCCCCCATATTACTCGACTCCGGTTGCATAGATCTTGCCCGGAGTGGCAACGGCGCAATTTTTGGGCGACGTTGCCAAACGTATTCATGGAGAAATTGATGTACTCAACATTTTTATTGCTAAGATCTCGAACTTAATCGACTCCGTAACGGCCGAAATTCAGAAACCCATAAACACTTGTGGGCTCCGTTTTATATACCAAATCCAAAGTCGTATGTTGATCAGATCCATTTATATTATCAAAATTACAGCTTTATTTGATCCGACAAAACGAAACTGTATATTAAGTAACGTAGATTAATTTTTCGTAAACACTACAGTATTCGAAGTAGTGAAGGGCGCGGGGGCCGGGGCACGAACGCCCCGCTCCTGCAATTAAGACAATTATCAGAAGTAGAAAATTATCACAAAGAAAATAAGTAATTTTTAAAAAGGTTTTTGAGAAATTTACCGGTCAATTACTGGTCTTAAAAAAGATACATAAATCCTACTTCACTATCCTTAGCTCGTTCTCCATACATAACGGAAATGTCTGATACACGTTAGTGCACACGTCCACAAGCTCCTAGCGCAACTGACGGTCCAATGACGATGTATTAGTTATTTATGCGATAAAATGTGCTTCATTTATTGGTTCGACTACTCTTTACTATTATAAGCAGTAGTATGCAACCTCTTGGTGGCAGTGGGCTGGCCATATCTCACGAAGAACCGAAACCGCTGGGGTAAAAGTGTTCTTGAGTGGAGACCGCGACTCGGCAAACGTAGTGTAGGACGCCCTCCAACCAAATGGGATGACGATCTGCGAAAGACTGCAGGCAGATGCTGGATGCGGCAAGCTGAATACAGGGCGCTATGGCGCTCATTAGGTGAGGGCTATGTCCAGCAGTGGACTAATGTAGCCTGATGATGATGATGATGCAACCTCTTGAATCAGGGCAAAGAGTTGCCCTGATTCAAGAGGTAGGTTGTTATTTGTAGGTTGCATACTACTTGAGAATTATCACTGTATGACGAAAGGTTCGTCCAAATATCTATATTTTTAGGGTTCCGTATTTTTAGTTTCACAACGTTTTCTATAAGTTTCAATTTATTTATTTTTTTAATTAAATAGGTCAGTATTTGACCTCCCTCTGCCTGTTGTTAAGCAGTAGTGAGGTCTAAGATGGAACATGCTTTCCTAGAAGGAACCTATTTACTCTTGATTTAAAGACCCCTATATTGTACTTTTCGGGAAATACGGTACCCGGCAGTGAGTTCCACAGTTTGGCAGTGCGTATGAAAAAAGTGGACTCAAAACGCTTTGTACGAACTCTGGGAATATCAATCATGTACAAGTGGCGTCTTTCGGGGAACCTGTTGGTCCGATAAAAGAATGGGGATGGCGGAACTAAATTATGGAGCTCTTGTGCACACTCTCCGAAATGCAGTCGATAAAAGACCGATAGACACGCGACTCTACGGCGATGCTCAAGGCTTTGAAGCCGAGACTCGACCAGGTTGTCATCACCTATTAGCCTCTTGGCTCGTCTCTCAATCGACTCTAATGCCTGTAGATGGTGCTTTGCAGAGCCATCCCAGAGGTGAGCACAGTACTCCATACATGCTCTAACCTGTGCTTTATACAAGGTGAGCAACTGTGCAGGAGTAAAGTAACGCCTCACCTTTGAGAGGATAGCTAGCTTTTTTGAGGCTATCTGAGCTTTTGACTCGATATACGAGCCGAAATTTAGCGTCGATGATAGAGAGACACCAAGAAGCTCGAGGCGGTCTGTTGTCGGTACGGACACATCTCGAAAAGAAGGAGCCAGCTGGAAAGGTCTCCTTTTTGCAGAAAATAGACACGCCTGCGTTTTGCGGGCATTGAACTTGACCAGGTTGGCATCACCCCAATCGGAGACAGCTTTAAGAGACAAGTTCAATTGCTCGACCATGGTCTCTCTGAGTGACATGATCTCAGGCCCACTGGCTCCAGGAGAAGACGTGTAGCTTTCAACAACCGTGCTGTCGTCTGCATACCCAAAGATACCAGGCTTCAACAGATCGTTTATATGCAGCAGGAAGAGCGTTGCTGAGAGCACTGACCCCTGGGGAACACCGGCATTAATTGCCATTTGATCGGACGAGCATCCGTCAACTACTACTCGTAGCGAATTACGTGTTTAGCGAAGTACGAAGTTTCTTATGTGTGTTATAATTGATTATTCATTCGACAAGGATGTTTTGGCTCATGGCGGAAATCGGAACTAGGCACTTGCATGACATTGACATGGGGATATGAAATTAGGGCTAGCAAAAAATCTCCTGAGTTTTATGGAAGTTGAAGAAGTCGACCGTAATTCAATTGAAACTTATAGAAAACGTTGTGAAACTAAAAATACGGAACCCTAAAAATATAGACATTTGGACGAACCTTTCTTCATACAGTGATAATTCTCAAGTAGTATGCAACCTACAAATAACAACCTACCTCTTGAATCAGGGCAACTCTTTGCCCTGATTCAAGAGGTTGCATCATCATCATCATCAGGCTACATTAGTCCATTGGCGGACATAGCCCTCCCCTAATGAGCGCCATAGCGCCCTGTATTCAGCTTGCCGCATCCAGCATCTGCCTGCAGTCTTTCGCAGATCGTCATCCCATTTGGTTGGAGGGCGTCCTACACTACGTTTGCCGAGTCGCGGTCTCCACTCAAGAACACTTTCACCCCAGCGGTTTCGGTTCTTCGTGAGATATGGCCAGCCCACTGCCACCAAGAGGTTGCATACTACTGCTTAAAATAGTAAAGAGTAGTCGAACCAATAAATGAAGCACATTTTATCGCATAAATAACTAATACATCGTCATTGGACCGTCAGTTGCGCTAGGAGCTTGTGGACGTGTGCACTTACGTGTATCAGACATTTCCGTTATGTATGGAAAACGAGCTAAGGTTAGTGAAGTAGGATTTATGTATCTTTTTTAAGACCAGTAATTGACCGGTAAATTTCTCAAAAACCTTTTTAAAAATTACTTATTTTCTTTGTGATAATTTTCTACTTCTGATAATTGTCTTAATTGCAGGAGAACACATAATTGGGGCCTAATAATATCAACAAAGCGGCAATCCATTCTTAAGCATATGAAACTAGTTCACTAACCCTAGCTCGTTCTCCTCGTTCTTTAATTTTGAAAAATCATAGCGTGGATCCGCGCTTTAGTTGTTCTGTTATTCTGCTTGATGAAATTTATCAAACAAACCTATAATGCTAAAACAAATCTGCTAGAGACGTATTATAAAAATCACCAGAGAATCAATCTGATAAAATAATTAAAATGTTAGATTTAGGTCAAACAAATGGCTAAGGCCGCAAGCGACCAATGGCTGAGCTCGGAGGGCTCTGATTGGCTCATTTGAATCGGATCAACAATTGCTAAAACGCAAAAAAGGTGGATTTGTATAAAAAGCACATAATTATTATTATTACTGATGGTGACACTTGTGGCTCCGTTCGGATCCACATACGGACGGTGATGTGGCAATGGATCAACAAATACCAACCGGATCAACAAGTGAAAACGGATCAAATAATTACTAACTATATGGCACGTTTGATCAACATAGTGCCCATGGAGATATCTATATTTATATTTTAAATCTTTAACATATCCCTAAGTGTGAGGTTAACACTATAAAAATATAATCCTTATTAATTTATAGAAATTTATTCTTATTTTAATATACATTTAAATTTACTGATTTAAAAACAGTTTATTAATTGGCATATTTGTAACAAACTATAATAAGTTAAAAAAATATGTAGGTATGTAGTTTCACTATATTTTTACTGTATGTTAAGGTAAACAAAAATAGTTAAATATTATGAAAAAAATTTAAACACACAAAATTAAATGTAAACTTTATGATATAGCGCCATGCAAATAAATAAATCAGACATTTTACGCGCCTCTATTGTGGAACTACCAATAAACAAAAATTTTACCTTTTTTGCTCGCGCCGTGGGTCAGATTCTACACCTCAGGATGTTATCTTTAAGCAATTTGTGGTAATATATGACTTAATTCAAGATGTTGTACGAAACCATGCTTTATGGCCCAAAAGTCTGATATTTTGATCGTAAATCATAAATTTTATGTGCGATTCCCGTTAATGCACCAATTTGTTGGATTTTATCCGCGTGTGATTAATTTCCATTGTTTTGTCTTGCGATGTGAGAAGCAATAAAATGTTATTTATTAGGTTCAAATGTTTTATCACTTTTTGGAACACCTGTGTGTAGAATGACACTTTAATAATTTATTAGTTAATTTTTAATATCTCTAAGAATAATAATAATAATATATATTTTTTTAGTTTGCCTATACTGTCCCACAGTTGGGCAAAGGTCACCTTCCACACAATATTATAATGAATTACATAATAAGCCACAATTTTTTTTTGCTCAGTAAAGCTTTTCATCTTACATACACATACATATAAATCATTCTGATGAAAAAAAAACAAAAAGAAAGTAATTAACTGACATTCATATCATTTTTCGAACGTTACCTTTAATGACCTCTAACTCTAATACAAATATTTTATCCACAATCTAAAACTCATCATCACAAAAATCATAGAAATCAAAAATTTTATGGCAACAAAAACAGTTGCTAAAACAAATAAATTTAAAAACAAAGAACAAGCGATTATACTATAAAACGCTACTGTTTTTTAACACATCCCTTTCTGAGAACATATAAACATTTTGAACCACCCTTAAACAACAACGATTTGTTTATATCGCATTTAACGTGAAAACACAAGCTTAATAAAGTAATAAAAACCCAAAAAAGGATGAGCTGAGTATAATTTTGCTATTAATATTCAATTTTTACCCCTTAACTTTGCTTCTTCAAAGAAAAATCTGAGATGGAAATCTTAGTGGTATCTACTTACGTAAGTTCTGAGTAGGCGTCGGCTTTTAAATGGTTAACTTTTACCTATGTGTGGGTTTGTGTACCTAATTGTGCACGTGTTAACACTTTAGTAATATTTTATGACTCTACCGTGTATAAACAGGCTCACGACTGTATCCCCAAGGTGCGGTAGACATTCTCTCAGATCTTTTTATGTTACTTTTTCCAGATCCTATGAAGATGTCCAAGGGGGGTAGTCAGAGGCATGTACAAACACATATTTGATATACCGTGTTTTTGAGTGAATATAGAAGGTATATCTAGTTATCTAGTTAATAGGTACCTATTCTCGTGGCTAAAAACCCAATCCTAATTACACAGAAAGTACTTACATCAATGTTATTACCAGGTAGATACCTATTCGTTTTTCGAACTGGGGCCGTATTCTCGTTCCTTTTTTCGTTCGTTTGATGAATTTTCGGATGCTTCCCACCACTATTTCTGACTTAGAGGGCCAATTTTTAAAACGTTAAAACACGGTCCTAACAGGACCAAATATTCCAAACCGAAAAATTGGCCCTTGAAGTCAGAAATCGTAGTAAGAAACATCCGAATATTCATCAAACGAACGAAAATAAGAACGGGAATACGGCACCTGTTTATTTATTTATTTATTTATTTATTTATTAGAAACTTAACTATGGCATTACAGATATTCCAGATCATCACAGTTAATAAATATAAGTACACATAATAAAAACATCCGAAAATCACACAGAAAAAAAAAAAATTTTTTTTTTTAAATTTAAAATTTAAAACCTGTTTCAAATGCTTTGGCCGCCCTATTTGCAACCTACGTAAGTGACAATTCTCATATTTTGGCATTTCGTGTAGGTTTAGTTACAGTGTGCTTAGATTAAGACAGACGATAAATCCTCTCATAACAGAGAGTAGGTGTCTTTATAACGCGTGCGTAGGTATTGAATGAAACATTTGGATTGTATCATTTTAAATGTTTTTATTCCCAATTAAATAGTAGTACTTTAACTAAAACTATATTTAAAGAGTTTGTTGATTTACAAAAAAAAAACAATTTATTACATTAATATTACAAATGTAGAACTAGATTAAAAACGAACAACACCGACTGCAAAACATAATTATATTTACAGTTCGGGTTTTTAAAATTCTCTCAGGGCGTCTGGTCGAAGCGACGCGTGACCCGAGAGCTGGCACATTTTTGGCTCAAAGGATCAGCATTGCCATCCAGGGTGGTAATGCCGCCAGTGTTTTGGGCACGCTTCCGACTGACAGTGACCTGGATCAGTTGAGCTATCTATAGATTGTTTCTAACGATCTATAGATAGCTTGACTAATCCTGTTGTTTTTTGTAAATATATGTAAATATGTAGTAGCTTAGTTTCTGTAAATAAAGCTGATGGAATTTACAGTTATTCACAATATTTTTCTTAAATTAATCATACAACTCCCTCGCTACTCTCGGACTTTAATAAGACTTGAACCCTTGAAGCACAACGTCCTATTCCCATAACTGCAGGTAACGCGTTGTGACAGTTGATCATGAGATATCAAAACGTGCGTAGATTTACAGCGTCATAAAATGCGGCGCCCGCGCACCACAATGGCTTGTTGACAAAATGGGACACCTATTCTACTTCTGTTTGGGCGGAATAGTGTGGATAAGATTCTGATAAAAAAATAACTTCCATCTGACTATTTCAAGGCATAAAATATATTCTCTGAGATTTTTAGGCATTTGAGATCCGAAGACAAGAGATTTGAAGATGGGGTTTGTTAGTAAAACCCCCTCACAATCACACGGAACATGCATTTATTTGAATTCCACAACATAAATAAAGGTAACTACAATCATAAATTATTATTCTAGTGTGTAGGCAACCTAATCTTCTTTTAAACTTAATACTTAGTTAACCTAGACGTATCGTATCCATACCTACATTTCTATCATTATTTCAAAAAACCATTCAAGTTAGTCCTATAATCTTCTATCTCATAACCGGAGTTCAACAAAAACAGAGTTATTGATAAAAGATCATAATTTTGACATTTTATGACTTTTACCTTTATCCTTGAGAACGGTAGCCGTTTGATAATCACTCCTGATACGTATTTTTTTATACTTTTTTAAATTAGAATTTACTGAGTTATGCAACTTTACTAAAGGTATGACGATACAGGTAAACAGGTTCACGACTGTATCCCCAAGGTGCGGTAGACATTCTCTCAGATCTTTTTATGTGGTCGGACATGCCTCTGACTACCCCCCTTAGACATCTTTAAAGGATCTGGAATAAGTATGACGATAGTGAAATGATATTATGTAGGTAGGTACATTATCAAATCAGTCAAGCATTAAGTACCTAATTAATTATTGATTTGTTTAATTGTATAAGTAATTATTTATATTTATAAATAAATTCATTATACTTTTACTTAGCAGCTAGCGAAATCAATAATCTGTTATGGTAGGTATTTGTGTTCCAACATCATGTACCTTAATTTAATAAGTAGGCAGTAATGGGTAAGTTTCTGTAAATAAATATACTTATTTATCTTCAAAAAATGAATAAGCTTATTTTAAAAATATAAGTAAATGTATTTTTCAGCGGATGTCCCTTTCCGCCATAAATAAAAAGAGCGAGATAAAACGATATCGCACTTATATTAATTTCTCGGCACATTAATCATGGCCGTGACTCGTTTATCACGACACTTTTAATTTTCATTTTTAGGGTTGTGCAATGGCACTCCTTGGTAACTTACCAAAAACTCTTAATAGGTAACAAATGTTGTGGAAATGTAATAAGAAATAAATAAATAAAAATAAAATAAATGTGTTGGTGTTGGTCGAATGGGGTTGTGCCTCAACTTTCAATCCGAAGGTCGTGGGTTCGAATCCCGGCCGTGCATCACTGGATTTTTCGTTTCGAAAAATGTATATGCGCTTTAACACGAGCTCATAACGGTGAAGGAAAACATCGTGAGGAAACCAGTTAGTGTTCTTATAGGCGGCGATGGGCTTGCAACCTGTCACGTATGGAATACTAACTTCTGCAAGATGTGGGCTACATGCCCACATCTTGCAATATCAAATATGTGTTTGGACATGCCTCTGACTACCCCCCTTAGAAATCTGCAAGGCTCTGGAATAAGTAACATAAAAAGATCTGAGAGAATGTCTACTGCACCTTGGGGATAGAGTCGTGAACCTGTGTGTGTGTGTGTGTGTGTGCACTCCTTGGTCACTTACCTACAATAAACTCTTAATAGGTAACAAATGATGTGAAAATATAATAAAAAATGGATTTAAGCAGTCGTTAACGACTCTTAGTGCATAGGATAAGTTAGTAAGTTGAAATGGCTTAGTTGCCTACTGGTGACTGTTTAAGCCGTCTCAAAAGATGGCTTGACTCAGGCGGGATTGACAATTTAACGTACCCTCTGAACGGAAGCGCTTTATGTGTTGGAAACATTAAGTTGAATTATGTAATCATTCTTTTCAATTTTTATCTGTAGCTTTATTTAGTTCATTCATTATAGTCATTCCTTCATTCTCTCGAAAAATATAACATCTACTGTGCACACGCAAATTAAAAAAAAAGATATTCGCAAGCAGACAAAAGTCCAAGATGTCAGCAAGCAAATATTGGTGCTCAAATGGAGTTGGGCAGGACACGTGGCCAGGCGTGGTGATGACAGGTGGAGCAAAGTGCTTACTGAGTGGTGGCCTAGAGATGGAAAAATGAGTGTCGGTCGTCCACCTACAAGATGGGTCGACGGCATCGTTAAATTCGCAGGTCGTACATGGACAAGACTGGCTCAGGATAGAGGCGAATGGCAAAAGCGAAGAGCCATCCAGCAGTGGGATGAGAAAGGCTGATGATGATGATGATCTGGTCACTAGCGGTCCCCCATCCATACAAGTTGAATAAAAACAGTTTTGGCAGCATTTTAAATATAGCTTTTAAAGGCTTAAAAAGATTCAGTGGGTAACTTAAAACTAACTTGCAAGCCAAAACAACACGAAGCTCACCTCACGTAACCAATCTTCTCAACTACGCTTGTGACCATACATCCATCTCGTTCTACTCCACGGGTTTGCGTATCTTCCAACTCGCTCTAACGCAAAGTATCCGCCGGGAAATCCGAATGGTGCTTTGACAGTACTTTGTAAGGCGTTGATAGATTTCTTTTGATCTTGCGCGTTGGGAAAACTAAGTTTGGTTATTTTATTTTACGAATGTGAATAAAAAGATACTTTTTATTCTGGTGGACTTCTTTCGCCATTTTTGAAGGAACTAGTGGCTCTGCTATTTTATTTAGTTTTCTCGTGTTTTACTAGGTTTTATTATGTAATTTCGGTGGCATTTTACTAATGAAGCTTTGGATACGTAGCAGGAGATTTGGCAAATGGAATGGGGGAGTATTCAAGAAGTTTTCTCATTTGACGAAAGATTTCCCTTGGAGTTTTGAAAATACAAGCCGCCATGTTTTTTCAATTGACTCAAATTGACGTGACGTAATACATATATTTTGAAGGAAGATTTGAAGTGAAGTCAAAGTGAAAAGAAGAAGAAGGAATAAAAGAAGAAGAAGAAGAAACCAATAAGTGAAGTGAAACCATAAAGAATATGAAGACCTAGATGATGTTTATTACCGATTGGGCGATATAGTCGCTCAGCGACAAAGCCCTTTTTTTGTGAATAAATAATAATAATACTTTTTATTCTACTAGTTATTCAAGGTCGTTCGCTTGGGGTTAAGGAGTTGTCAGAGTGTCGTTAGATATATTTCTAAACGGTTGTTTTATTTATTTATTTATTTTTATTTAACAATAAAAAGAAAAGGGCTTTGTCGCTGAGCGACTATACCGCCCAATCACTAACATCTTAGCTTAGTCTTCTTCTTCTTCTATCTCACTTCACTTCTTGGTTTCTTCTTCTTCTTCTTTTTATTCCTTTTTCTACTTTTCACTTTGACTTCACTTCAAATCTTTCTTCAAATAATTATTATGTCACGTCAATTTGAGTCAATTGAAAAAACATGGCGGCTTGTCCTTTCAAAACTCCAATGGATGGAAATCTTACGTCAAATAAGAAAGCTTCTTGAATACTCCCCCATTCCATTTGCCAAATCTCCTGTTACGTATCCAAAGCTTCATTAGTAAAATGCCACCGAAATTACATAATAAAACCTAGTAAAACACGAGAAAACTAAATAAAATACTAGACTCACTCCTTCAAAAATGGCGAAAGAAGTCCACGGTTGTTTTGAGATGGGGAACATATAGCGGCAGTAGGATATAGGTGTTATCAGTGGACCAGGGCGCGACTTCGTCTGCGCATTGTTTCGTCATACAAACTTTAGAGATAAACTACCATGTTCCAATCCAACCCATGAAAACACTGAATTCATATTTGGATTTGCTGTCATTAATATTGTTCAAAGCATGGAACGAAATGACATCGCCATTTTGAAAAGTCAAGTTATTGGTTGTCATGGCAACCTTAGAGCAGTGCTCTTTGTGTCAAACAGAGTACCTAATGCTAAAGTTTTTATGCAATATTCCCGTGGTCCTTTTACATATTTTTTGGTTTTCAGGAACGTTTTTTGGGATAAAAAGTAGCCTAGGTATATGCTATTCTGGAGTTAGACCTTTCACTTTACCAAATTTCATTGTAAACTGTTTCGTCGTTTGAGCCGAATCCTTACACAAACATACAAACATCCAAACATCTAAACAAACTCACAAACTTTCAGCTTTATTATATGAGTGGGATCAAACAGAAAGATTAAGGCTAATACTAAGTACGAGTAGTACCTACTGATCACTAGCCATGTGCAAAACATATCTCCTAATTGAAAAGATATTATACATATCTTTTCACCGCTAGGAAGTATATCTATCTTTTAGTTCCGTAGTTCAGTCTTTCGGTAGGTATGTAAATTTTTTTCTTTAACTTTTGTAATTTCTACAACAATAAACACATTTCATAAATATAATGGACAGTTCGATGTTAACATCGATTTTTTCTAATATCGATCATCCCTAATTCGTTCGACTCGCTCGCTGAACTACGGAACTAGAGATTGATTGGATGCATTCGACTCGCTCACTGAACGAGAACTACTGAACTATAAGATTGGAATATATCACATATCACCTATCTTGTCTCTTGTCTGCTTCTTTCTATCGTTCTCGCTCTGAACTACGGATAAGAAGACGGATAAGAAGATATGATTGGATTGAAATTGAACTAGAGATAGATGAACTATACGCAAAAGAAGTAGTCCAATTGAACTAATCACTCCGGATATACACATCGCTACTGATCACATGACTGAGTAACAATTTCGTTCATTCATTCAAATATGAGCATAGTCGAAAGTCACAGCGTATGTAACAGTAACTACACATTTCCACGGAATAATGCGTTGTTACTACGTCTATCACATTGATTATTGCATAGTCACTATGACAACAGATTAAGCAACAGTTTGTACGCACCAGACTCCGTTAGACCACGCACGAGTGGAGCTCCGTGATAGAATCCGATGTTGCATCTCTTTCTAACACGAGCAAAAAGGTGTTGATCGATAGAGATAGATGCCTTCGATTTTGGTGACAACGATAGGCACGTACCTATCTCTATAGGTACGTGCCTATCGGAAGAAAGAAATCATCAGTTGATAACGAGAAGATTTCTTCTGTCTTTGTCAGATAGGAGTCAAAAACCCTTCCATTCCATATTCCATGCATTTTCCAATTCCCCTATCCGTAACAATTGTAAATTCATTACAATTCGTTATCTCAACACTCCTTTATTCAGTATGTCACAGATATGGTCACATGGTCACACACACACACTAAGGAAATTAACGAGTTCAAAAAAAACTTGCTCAAAAAACCAGCCAGTTACAGTGACTCCGCATTCTTAACCCCAAAATGCCAATGTGGGTGCAAAATACCACGTACGCCGATTTTTCTGGTCAAATGCACTCGAATCCCGCTGGCCACCGTCACCAGCCATCAGCGATCTATCAACGATGGGCGCGAGCTGAATTCCAAATTCAAAATCACCAATCACGATCCCCATTTCAAATGGACTTAAAGTATCAACATTCGAGTATTGAAATTCGAACGAAAGGGTTTGGTTATACAGATGTGTTTCGCTTTTTCTAACGCTGCAATGCTTTTTATAGAAAACTGAGCTCAATATTCTAGAGATTAAAGTGGAAATTGGCTTTTGTGGTCAGTGAAAAACATGAACTGTTTATTGCAATTGTTTTTAAGAATATATAACTATTTCCTGCTAAAGTCTTTCGCCCATTGTTCGAATCGGTTTCTCTCTGAAGTAGCGATGATGTCATGATAATGATTTTAAGAGAATTGAAAATATGTCTCATATTATTATCTCATGGTGTGTATTCTATGCTTTTGGTATTCCATATGATTCATATATGATTCATACGCGGAAATTGAAAAACCCGTAAGTCGTCTTTGAATAGTTGGAAAAAGGTTTTTTACGAACTGTAAGAATACTTAATCATAATCTGCTACATCGCAAGTATAAAACGATAAATTTTCGTAACAACCCTTCATTGCAGGTGGGTAAAAATAATTTATTCAGATAAATCTTGCGAATTTTCACTCCGGGCCCGTCTAGCGGACCCCAGGGCGTCGTTGCGCATTCTTTTAATGCTACAAGGAGTTTTTGTCGCGATTTTAATGAAAATGCTAATATTAAGTGGGTGGAAATGCTTTTGATTTGTTATTTTGTAAGTGAGAAATTTTTCATCTTAATCTTGTTGATTTTTTATCATCTCAGAACTTTTATATTGGGGTTTTACCTGCGATTTCACATCACTTTCGGTTTGTTTAGGTATATAGTATGGTAAAGTGGGCTACCTAGCTCATATTTTTTTCATTTTTACATTGAGATAATATTATGATCCAGAAATGGTCCAATAGTATATTATAGGGGTCAATGCACCAAAGTAGGCTACACAATTAGCACTAATTAGATTGTCTGTGTGGGCTCAGTCACGTACCGTTGATCTCCAGCGCTGTCTGTTAGGTACTTAGTTTGCACTGGGCATCAAATTGGGTTAAACGAAAAATTACTCTAGATTTTTGAATGATCGTAATAAAGACGGAAAATTTTGTTTTTTTATGATGGGTCGGCTTTTGACCTCGACACAGGCAAGAATGAGGTCTACGAGAATAAGGTTCAATCACGATTCCGAATATGAAACCAAGTGAACCATTTTGTCACATGACATAGGGCTACTGGGTTAACATTTTAAAAATCGAACTAAAGCATAGATCGAGTTGATGTTCGATTTTTGAAATTTATAATTCGAGTGACAAACAATCAATGCGAGTGAGACTTGCCTTCATAACAATGGTTCCGTAGGCTTAGCAAAATTATTTCAGGAATTATTTACTTAGTAAGTTTTTTAATATTTTTCTCACATACCACCTAACTGTTGTCTAAAACTAAAACCAGCTGGTCGGTGTACGTGATAAACAGCATGTAAATAAATGAATCAAAGTAATTAAAATTCTATCAAGTGGCGCTTGAATCAAATCAATTAGCATAACGTGTATTTTGGAAGACATAAAAATAACCTTAGTTGATTTACTAAATAATAACCATTCCTATAACTTCTGGGTATTTTTATCATGAAAACACTTTCAAAATCAGAATCAGATCTTTCAAAACAGCTTTACAATAAACTACCGTCCGAAATAAAAAATGTAAACTCACTTAACACATTTAAAAAAAAACTAGCTCATCAAATTCTTCAAGATCGAACTCTGCTAACCAAGTAAAATGTGCTAGGTGGGATAACCTTCACCTTAGAACGATCTTTATAACCCTACTACGTAAACTTTTTCACAAGTAAGTGACAGTCTAATGTCTTTTTGTGAATAAATGATATTAAACCTTAAACCTTAAAATATTTTTAGGTTAGAATTATAATCGGATAATAGAAATCATTCGAATGAATTCATTCCGAGTCCGAATGTTGTCTAATGCAAAAGTCATGTTTAAAAGAGAATAAGTTATTTTTTATTTCGCGTCACCCACAAGATTGCCCTTGTGCTGTGATGAGGGGTGGGAGTTGTAGAGCTACGAGTCGACAAGTAAAAAATGTATTGCCAGAATAATTTTAGCCTAAAATAACCAATGAGAGCCGTGTTGGCCGAATGGGGTTGTACCTCGACTTTCAATACGAAGGTTGTGGGTTCGAATCCCGGCCGTGCATCAATGGATTTTGCGTTTCGTAAATTTATATGCGCTTTAACAAGTGCTCTAAACGGTGAAGGAAAACGTCGTGAGGAAACCAGTTAGTGTTCTTATAGGCGGCGATGGGCTTGCAACCTGTCACGTAAGGAATACTAACTTCTGAAAGATGTGGGCATGTATCAAATATGTGTTTGGACATGCCTCTTATTACAAACACAGTTTTACAAAACTCAAGTGCATTTTATTTTTTTCACTGTTTATAGTGTTTTAGTTTTAGTTTAAATAACTTTTAAAAAAGTATTAAATATAGCTCTACCAATTCCAAACTCTACTTCGTAAAGTCATAGAGGCGTGCATTTGTGGGTAGGCCGAATTGTTGCCGGCTGTCAACACGTCATTGACATACACTTTTTACTTTGACAACTGTCAAAAGGCCTTAAAATTTTATATTTTTAATTCTGTAATTGACTACTGTGCATGTGCATTTTTTGCGTGCAAGCAAATATAGTTTTGCCGCGATCTTTCCTATTTCGGTATTAGATACTACTATTTTAATTATATAAATAAATAATAAATAATGCTGGACTTTTCACACAGCATCATCCAGCCCCAAAGTAAGCAGAGCTTGTGTTATGGGTACTAGATGACTGATATAATACTTATATACTTTTTGTTTGTACATACATATATTATACATAGAAACACCCAGACCCGAAAAATAAATGTAGATCATACAAACATTGATCCCGCCGCGGGGATCGAACCCGCAACCTTTTGCGTCGCAGGCGGGCTTTCGCCCACTGCGCTACCAGAGGTCGTCTTTAATTTAATTTTTTTAATTATATTGTTCGAATCAATAGTTAATTTCAAATGAACTAAAGAGATTTCAAAAGTAAATGTGTTATGTTACTTTTCATAAGCTCTATGTAGGTACTACTTTGCATCAAGTAAATTAAAAAAAAAAACGTAAAAGTAGATATACAATAATCATCGTTTTACTAGGTAATATTCTTTTTAACGACTTCTTGAGTATTTTCTGCTAAAACTTTTTTAAATAATACCAGACAGAAAAATAAAACATTGTAATGTAATAGTACATACATACATACATACATAAAATCACGCTTTCCCGAAGGGGTAGGCAGAGACCACGGATCTCCACTTGCTACGATCCTGACACACAACTTTTGCCTCATTCACTCTCATTATTTTCTTCATACATGCTCCCCGGGTTAGGGTACTTTTGACCTGGCCCTTCTCCAAAATGTCGCCAATTTGATCCAAGAAGGTTCGCCTAGGCCTTCCTCTTCCAGCTGTCCCATACACACTCGCCTGTAATGTAATAGTAACATTATTTTATTATTATTTAGGATAATTAATTCAACAGGCTTAGTTTATAGCATTTTTTGCAATCCTTAGTGGTTTTTTGATACTATAGGTACTTAGATATATAAGTTCTCTCGATAAATAAAATTTTAAAAAAGTAGTATGTAGTAGGTAACATACCAAAAATAAAAAATAAAATACTATTGGTTCCATTAAAACCCTGGAGACTTACAAGCAGACAATAGGGGTCTTTGAAAGAGTCCAAAGAAAAAGTATTGAAAGAAAGAAAAATTGTATGCAAATCGGTCGCAATAAATGGCGTTATGCAAAAGATAGCCAAGACAATAAATTGGGTACTAAAGCCCATTAAAACAAATAGAAGCTAGGTCTATCACTTAGACTGATCATAAATCAAGGTTTATACTTGTTTTATTAAAATATATTGTTATTTAGATAAGTAAGAGATCCTAACGTAATATCAGCTTACATTGTGTAAGCATTATCTTTTAATAAAATAACTTATTTTTATAACATTATTAGCATAAGAAAGTCGAATAAATGTAGGATTAGGCTCTATATACGCACACAAAGTGTTTCATTACGTTCCTAAAATAACTCTTTGTTTATAATAAAGTATAACATCATAAAATATGAGGATTTTTTTCGGTTACACCTAAATATTAACACTCATTACTTTATTTCTTTATTATTATGAAAAACCCCAACTTTTTTTTATTCTATACTTGAACCTTACTAAGTTTACTAAGTTATTTCATTGTCGGTTATTCTTTAAGTTATATATTTTCCCAATAAAGTATTTAATTACTAGAGACATAAGTATACAAAATATGTTTTTAATAAGATCTGATGCCTAAGGTGAGTAGACTATTGGAACTATTACAACTATTACTTAGTACTTACTTATTTTTAAATATATATATATTTTTATTTGTTTTTATTCTCCTTGAATTTGTTGGCATAACACCATCCAAAGGTGTCGACTAACTTTAACACGGGCAATTGAAAAATTACCCCGAGTTATTAGGTTTAGCAGCGTTTCGAAAAAAACTCCCTTATTATTGGGTGTGAGGAAAAAAAAGAAAAATGCAGTTACAGACACAGTGCGACAAGACAGCTTCACCACTTTTTTCCATTTAAGAAACACACTGTCAATAAATAAACGATTTCAAAGATTTCAGCCTCCTTAGCCTAGCGTTTGTCTAGGTACTGGAGAATGGATAATAAATGACAGTAATGACATTAGAGTGTGGATAAAACGGGAAGAATGTGGATAAAAGTTACTTTTATCTCCTCTCTAATGTCATTACTGTCATTTTTATCTATTCTCCGGTACCTAGACAATCGCTAAGGGGGCAATGCACTCCACTTTGCTTGTTCACATTACATATAAAAAAAAGTATTTGTTTCCTAAACAGCAGGTGTTTTAATGAAATCATGTCTTAAAACAGAACTATCTATTATTGCTATCTACAGGTTTGGCCGGATTTGACCTTTATTCGTAATACAAAGACTTAGCGACTATTTTGATCAATTTCGGTATAAAACTCATCGCAGTATCCATCGCCGAACGCGCCGAACTGTCAATTCAATAGAGGAAATACTGAAACGTCAGAAGCGAGCCACATTTTCTGACGTCATCAGTATTTTTTCTATAGAAAAATTACTACGGCGCGTACGGGGCGCGGACATAATGTGCGATCAGCTTAAGTGAACCAGCTGTTTACAAAAGCTTGTCACAGTCGGTAGAGCGAGAAAAATGTTAAAGTAGGGGAGGTGTTAATGTAATCTACTTTAAAGTGGCCGTCGGCAATTTGGGAGAATTAGTAAATGTCTTACATTTAATGTTTTCGCAGTTCAACCTTTGACTGTTTGATTCTGTACAAAAGAAATGCAGGGACCGTATTCCCGTTCTTATTTTCGTTCGTTTGATGAATATTCGGATGTTTCTTACTATGATTTCTGACTTCAAGGGTCAACTTTTCGGTTTGTAATACATATTTGGTCCTAGGTTAGGACCATGTTTTAACGTTGATCTTATCGACTGAATACAATGTAGCTTGTAGTAAGAATCATCCGAAAATTCATCAAACGAACGAAAAAAACGACCGCGAATAACCCCCTGGTCTCTAAATTAATAAAATAAATAGTGATGGGCTTTTTCACACATATCTAGCCCCAAAGTAAGCAGAGCTTGTGTTATGGGTACTAGATGACTGATATACTACTTATATAGTTTTTGTTTGAAAATTCATACTATACCTACATAGAAAACACCCAGACCCGAGACAAATATCTGTAAATCATACAAACATTTGTCCCACGGCGGGGATCGAACCCGCAACCTGTATATTTAGTAAGATGATTTATTAAAATTACTTTTTTGATGACTGGATCGAATAAAAAGCCATTTTCATGAGAATTTAATGTCGTCGGTACAATCACAAACCCATTATTTTCTTCTTATTAAGTGTTATTTAGGGTTCCGTACCCAAAGAGTAAAACGAGAACCCTATTTAGTAATAGGTTCTAGATTTCGCTGTCCGTCCGTCCGCCTGTCTGGCTGTTTGTCTGTCTGTCTGTCTGTCTGTCACCAGGCTGTATCTCATGAACCGTGATAGTTAGGCAGTTGAATTTTTCACAGATGATTTCTGTTACCGCTATAACAACAAAGAAGTAGGTACTATATAATTGAATAATAAGGGGGCTCCCATACAACAAACGAGATTTTTTTGCCATTTTTATAGATAATGGTCGGAACCCTTCGTGCTCGAGTCCGACTCGCACTTGGCCAGTTATTTTTATTATTATCGGCATGCTACCCTACATCAAGTGAGTAGTATCCTCAAGTAAGGAGGTGACCGAGTGACCAAGAAAGGACCAGGCATTATCATAAACATGTCTTGCACTCATCAGTTTACTAAAGCCACGAGCAAAGAAACTGTCGTAAAACCTGATGCAAATTCAATTGTTTGTCGTAAAAATTAAAACCATAGGTATTTACTTCTTAAAAAATCGACGCCGTTATATTACGGACAACCTGATACGTTATTTGTTTTAATATAAATATTGAATAACACCCATCAGTCTCATGGGTATAGTATCAGATAACGAGTACCTACCAGGTACCACAAACACAGTCCCGGAACATAATAAATTTAAATTCAAATTCAAAACGTTTATTGCTTCATGAATGAATGAATGAACACTTTATTGTACACAATTTAATAACAAAACACCACATAAATAAAAACACGTTCGAAATTAGTACAATGGGCGGCCTTATCGCTGAAAGCGATTTTTCCAGGCAACCTTTGAATCATGTTAGTAGATAGATCTTTAAATAAAATTGTGTTATATCTGCAGATCATGCAACAAACATTTAGTTACGCGAAAAGTAGCAGCCTCTGTCACCAAGGTTGTAATGATAAAAGAGTAATCTCATAAATACCTTAGTTTTTCTAGACTATCGAACCTCTTAAGATGCCTTTTACCGTTACAGATTCTCTGCCATTTACAGATAAAAATTAATAGAGAAGAGGCTGAAAGTGCCTTTTACGTCTGTTAGAATACGTTCATAGTTTTAAAGGTAGCGATATCTTTGGCAATTCCGATGTAAATATCATTGAACAAAAGGAAATTACGTTTGACATTGTCTTGCGTACGTAATGCTCTACCTGTGTTGTAAATTAAACAATTTATTTGTTTCTACATGACTTTTGTATAAGTATTTATTTACTAACTACTGCGCGCAGCTTTGCTCGCGTCGTACTAACATTGTGAAGCTTATAAGCTATTCCAGGTCACTATCTACGCCAATTTCAGGTTTCATCCAAATCTGTTCACTATTTTAGGCGTGATTGAAATACAAACATACTCACTCACTCACAAACTTTCTGTATTAGGTATCAATCAAGTGGTATTGCTTACTGATTAATATTTCTATGTATAATATGTATGTATTTACAAACAAAAAAGTATATAAGTAGTTTATCAGTCATGTAGTACCCATACCACAAGCTCAAGCTTACTTTGGGGCTAGATGATGCTGTGTGAAAAGTCCAGCATTATTTATTATTATTATTATTATTATATAAATTATTATCCTCCGTTTTATATTAAGTAGGATGTTGTATGTTTAGGTACCTATACCAGCTATTTCAATTTTCATCCACGCCAATTGAGATGAGCAGTGGGGTCATTGGGACTTTTTTTCCCAACTACCCCACTAGTGGAGAGGTAAGTGGGGTCGTTGAGAATATACCAACTTTATCTGGTTGATAAGACAGATTAATATGAAACTTGGAACATTGTATCTGAGGAACAGGTTTACTCGAATATCATTTAATTTCATTGTGTAAAATGCTAGTCCTACGAGCGAAGCCGTGAATAGAAGCTAGTAGGTAATAAATAATAGGAACTACCTACTAATCAAAATCTTTTACGGATTCTCCAAGTTGAAAAATAATTTCACCATCCCTCAACCAGCCCCATAGATTATCTCGCTAAACAGAAAGGGTTACCATATCAGTTCTCAAAATCTTAACCCCGCAAGGGTGGTTTTATTAATTTATTTACAAGTATATCAGCATTATTATACAAATTCCGACGTAATTGGCCCCATATGTAATGTTTAGTGGCAATTTGATGCTATCTGTGTTTTGGTATTTCAGTCTTAAAGGCCTTGTATACATTCTATTTACATTCTAAGAGCATTTTATTACGCCATTTACTTTTGTTATTCTTTTTCTTCTGAGCGGCTTGACCAAAATGTTTTTTTGGGAAATGAATTGACTCTCAGCGGCACAAAGACGAGACCACCAGTCCTTGGTCAGACGATAATTGTTTGAAACCACTGAATAAGACCAAAGAGGTTACAGATAAGGACTTACCCAGCAGTGGGTGCAAAAAATAAAAAATATATTTTCTGAGAGGCAAATATTACTTTTTAATACATTATGTTACATTATTATATTACATTATGGACAGTCTAAAGTTATATATAACTTTTTTTTTATTCAACCTTTACTGTCCCACAGCTGGGCAAAGGTCTCCGCCAATTCTTTTCAACCATATCTCTCCTTTATAACTTTGATTTCCACGTCATGCTATCTTAAGCCTCATAAACTTTACTGAACATTCACTTATGCACAAATAAACATGTCCAACTCACACGGGGGTTATCTTTACCCGACTTACCCCAGAATTAGGGTAACACACATTAAGATGGCAACCCTGATACTTCGATATGAATTAAGATATTCTAATTTTAATTGTCCCTGCTAGATGTGTGTAAAAGTGTTGCATTTAATTATTTTTTGTATATTTTAAAAAATATGTCGTATGCATGGTTTCTTTTATATTCTCCTAATATGGACATTGTTCGTGATAGAAAGGCTTGCCCAGCACCTAAACCATTCTCTCAGCTTTTTTGATAGATATTATTGATGTATTTTATTTATCTATTGATGATAACGAGCAGCTGTTGCTGGTAGGTCTATCAAAGTGTTGAAATAGTCTGATTGTTTACCCTTTGAGCACTAAAGGCTGGTTTATATTTGTTAAGTGATTCATTGCAAAGTAACTAAATTTTTAACTAAATAATTTAGTTAATTGTACGTGTAAACCAGCATTTACTAAACTGGTTTAGTAGTCAACTTCTTTACTAAACCACTGAATAGCTGGTTTACACGTAGAATTAACTAAATTACTTAATTTAGTTAACAACTAATCACTTAACAATTTGTAAAATTATTTAGTTATTAAGTAATCACATAACAATTATAAATCAGAATTTATTTTATATTGTGATATTTGTCTACATATTTCTAATATCTAGAAATAAACACATTTTATTCATTAATATAATAAATACAATATTAGTCTTAATTCCATGACATTGTAAAAAACTACGATGAAAGATGAACTGGGGTAGTCGCCCCTTAATGTGGGGCGATCGATACTATTTAATATTCTACATCGACGCGGGTTCGTACGGGTAGAGGCTATTTACACGTCTATGGTTTGATGGTCAATAGGTACCTACTATGTTATTTTTGTATGATCATTCATAAGTATCAACAATAAAAGATAACGTAAGTATGTTTTGTAAATTATGAATTCGGGCGAGTACATGATTGTTATGTACGAGTTATATAAAAGGTTGGTACTTATACTATACCTACTACTCAAGTGAAGCTGCGGGCAGGAGCTAATATTTTTTAAATTAATTCCTCTACAAGTAATATTATTTTTTTCCTTTCTAATGCTGCTTTTTGAAAAGCCTGACCTCAATAAAACAAATCGAGCTTTCTGATTTCCTGCATTTAGATTTGGGTGTTGCGGTTATGTAAAAAAAACTCTCTGCCTGCATATTATTCGCTATTTCGATACCTAATCGATTTACCACTAACTGTATAATCGATTGTTGGAATCGAGTTCGATGAACTTCGCTTGGAATGTTTTAAATGCGTTTCATCGACATGGCGTAGAGCAGAATATTATTTTAGAGGTACCTATAGTTGTTCTATTTCAGGAAGGCGGTCTTATTGTGTATGTAGTTTTTAATTTTTTTAAAAATGCTGGACATTTCACACAGCGTCATCCAGCCCCAAACTAAGCATAGCTTGTACTATGGGAACCATGACTTACCTATATACTTTTTGTTTGTAAATACATACATGTTATACATAGAAACACCCAGACCCGAGATGAATATTTGCAGATCATACAAACATTTATCCCGCGGCGGGGATCGAACCCGCAACCTTCTGCGTCACAAGCGGGCTTTCACCCACTGCGCCATAGAGGTCGTCGATTTGTTTCTGCGTAAGCGATACTGCCGAGCTTACGCACACAGAAACAACTTACATGTGCTATACTACACACACACACACAAGATAGAACAAATTCTTATCACAAACTTACAAACCTAATTCGTAGAAACCTTTGATGGAAACTAGTGCCACGAAGGGACGTGAAACTCTAGTGAAACTCTATGACCGAATTAAAAGAAAATAGGAGTTCATTGAACTGAAAGTCTTGTGCAATTCAATGTCAAATCTAATTGACAGGTTCAAGCACCTGTCACTGTCAAAAAAAATGTAAATCACGAATTATCCAATAAGAAGTGTTGTGACGAACCTTGGACGTGGTTCGCTATTTAGGCTGCGGTTGTAGTGATAAAAAATAAGCGGACGAAGACTGTATGTTGTAAGTACCTCGCTAGAGGGAGTTTGATAAGTAAGTAATAGAATGAGACGTCCCAAACTCAAATTAGGAGAAAGTAAAGAGAACGCAGGCAAGGATCGCAAACTCTCTGAAAATAAGATCATCTTTGTAACTAAATCTTAACAGCTGTCATAAAACGATCTAAATTCTGACAGTACCTAATTTAGCTATGCTTGAATTTTTGTAGATTTAAAACATAGTGCTGCTTATTATAAAAACGTAAAACCTTAGTTGAACCCCATGTTGACACATGTCAAAACAAAACTGTTACCACAAAAAAGCGTTCTATGTACGAGTATTTAAAGATCTATTTTCTAGGGACAGTTTTTAGTTAAACTTGGTCTAAACTCGGCTCATTTTCTTGTAATAACCCACAGAATACAATGCACATCGACTTTAAATGGCCCTTCTTGGCAGTCGTTGCATTAACAATTATAAGTCTTGCTAGGTCTTCTTTGACCTACAAGACTGCCAGTGCTAGTTATTTATTAACTGGCTTATCCATTTGTATGGTCTATTTCCCGCCCACGCTACAGCTTATGCACAATGCACACACCCCGCGTACCAACGCGTCTCCTCTCGTGACCGTGTCCATTGAACGATCTCTTTATTGATTATCGCCACTATTTTACCTAGCTTCACAGTTACCAAAACAATCAAACACTATTCGCAACTCTATTCTTTTACAATATAAGGGTTATTTTCCTCTGGCAGCATCGAGACTACTTAAAGTTTTAGGGCTTTATATGAGTGTAATAGAGGCGATTTTCCGGTGGCGATTCCTAAGAAAAAACTTAAATTGATAGGCGTAATGAAGCTAAGTTTGGATATCTTCATTTTGAACTTTTAAAAAAACTTTCAGTCGGCTGGAACCGGGAAAATTAACTTTTAAATAAAAGCTTGAGAAGTGTAACTAAAATTATAGAAGAATTTTTTCGCTATTTCTACAGACAATTTGACGAATGTCATTGGTGAAAACTCATGCACGACAGGGATTGAACCCACGATCCTACGATCGGAAGGCAGGGCTACTACCAATAGACCACCAGTGCACTAGAATAGTAAGATTATACTCACAAAGTGATCTTTTGAAATTGCCAACATAACAGAGCAACGCAATGCTGCCAACACAATCGCACCGGGCACCGGAAGCCGCAACAACGCTACTTCCGGCGAGGTCAAACTGGAGTCCATACTGGCTATTTTCTAATCAATTGAGCGTTTGTGGTTGAATTTGGACTAGAATCATACGTCTATTCAACTGTGAACATTACCAGATGTTCATACTCTCTAGTCTAGGATAGCTTGTGTCGTGAGGTCTAGTTCCCGCCCTTGTGCACTACTAAGTAATGATAAAATGTTAATAAATATCTCTTAAGATGTCTAGCATTTGGATAAATTAAAGTTTGTTGTATTTATTGAAGTGAAAACTTCTTTAGGCGCGTCAAGCATTTTTGATGAGATGAGAATAAAATCGAAGAAAACAAAGACTGAGACAGGAAAAAAAATGTTGTTCCATTTTACCGTCACGACACATGTATAGGTCAAATCGTCACAGTGCGAAATGCGCAGTCGCGACACAGTCCATAGATTGTTACATTGTTAGTACGGAAGAGCGTTTCTAGGATACGTAATTGACAATTAATTTATTATATTCCTAGTATAGAACACTCGGTTGGAACGAAGTTTCAACTTTTTCAATAATTCATTTGACATTTGTCAACAATGTAACAATCTATTCAAAGTGATCCCAGCGGTCCTACTGAATAAATGATTTTTGACTTTGACTATGGACTGCTTTTTGACTGCGCACTTCGCACTGTGACGTTTTGAGATGTGTAGGTATGTATCGTGACGATAATATCTAACGCTTTGTGTATTCTAGCCCCCATCCTCGATACCGTCCGAAAAGGAACTTCGTTCTAATAATCATTTTAACAACACCTGATGGAGGGTACTGAGAAAAACCTACCATCAGAGCTATCATGATGACGACCTCTGTGGCGCAGTGGGCGAAGGCCCGCCTGCGACGCAAAAGGTTGCGGGTTCGATCCCCGCTTCGGGACCAATGTTTGTATGATCTACAAATATTTGTCTCGGGTCTGGGTGTTTCTATGTATAAATGTATGTATTTACAAACAAAAATTAAATAAGTACGAGTATATCAGTCATCTTGTACAACAACACAAGCTCTGCTTACTTTGGTGCTAGATGATGCTGTGTGATAAGTCCAGCATTATTTATTATTATTTATTGATTTATGATGAGTTGTTATGTCGTGAGTTGTTATGTTGTGTAAAGGATGACATGAGTAAGAAAGGTGAGTGTTGAGATGACGGCTGATCGAGGAGAATGGAAGAAGAACACATGTTGTGCCGACCCCACATAATGTGGGAAAAGGGCAGCAAGATGATGATGATGACTTGTTATGTCAAAGCTAAAACTTTTCTACACCGTCAGGATTCAAAATTTCAAACCCAGATCAAAACCCGAGGTCGAGGCTTACAACAAAAACAGCTGAGCAAGGCCTGGCCATTACAGGGCGCAGGGCGGCATACTAACTGCCAACACGTGACCGAACTTGAACTTACGTATTGATTGAGGCTTTGAACTCTTCGGCCTTGCGACTGGTTATTTCTACATCACTTACCATACCACAATCTATCTAAACAACAAAAAAAGTTTGTGGAACCTCCGTGGAATAGTCGGTTAGAACGAAGTTTCAACTTTGAAATCTGGCATTTATCAAACAAATTATTGTCAAATATTTAAATCCTAGTACTAACATTCTAACAATCTATGTACTGTTTTGCGTCTGCGTACTTCGCACTGTGACGTTTTGACCTATGTATGTGTCGTGACGGTTTTTTTTCTAGCTTCCATCCTTGTCCGAAAAGGAACTTCGTTCCAAAAACAACATCACCACTGTATCCCCAAGGTTCGGTAGACACAATGCCAGTGCTCTTAATAAAACGGTAAAAGAATATCGAGAGGAAACTGGTACCGGTTTTTCCATCCTCAATACCGTCCGAAAAGGAACTTCGTTCCAAAAACAACATCACCACTGTATCCCCAAGGTTCGGTAGACACAATGCCAGTGCTCTCAATAAAACGGTAAAAGAATATCGAGAGGAAACTGGTACCTATGTCATAGAACTTAAAAAGGTTTGGAAATATGTGTCAAGCGCACGAAATGAGCCTCTTTGAGGCACACTTAAAAACTTTTCACCACACTGGTTCAAACTAGAGACACGACAAGAATGTAAACACTCTACCTCTATGGTAGAATAGAGTAGAGTGCATAAATATAAAGCATCTTTTATTCTTCTTATAATTTAAGTTTAATGTGAACAAAGGTAATCAATTTGATACAGTTTAGAGTTCGTGTCGATGCGCAATACAAATCTGAATTGAAAAATTGATGCTAGGCTATCCGAACCCACAACCTCGGATCGGAACTCAAGAATATCCCAAATAGCCAATCAGTCAACAAGGCTCATGTGTGATACGACACGTGATTTATTAGGAAATACAATTTTGATACTTTACTTAATTTTAGCGGCGATGGGCTTGCAACCTGTCACGTATGGAATACTAACTTCTGCAAGATGTGGGCATGTATCAAATATCTGTTTGGACATGCCTCTGACTACCCTCCTTAGACATCTTCAAAGGATCTGGAATAAGTAACATAAAAAGATCTGAGAGAATGTTTTTTTTTTTTTTTAATTAAATAGGTCAGCATTTGACCACCCTCTGCCTGATGTTAAGCAGTAGTGAGGTCTAAGATGGAGCATGCTTTCCTAGAAGGAACCTATTTATTATGTCTACCGCACCTTGGGGATACACTCGTGAACCTGTTTACTTTTTTTTTACTTAATTTTGAGTACAATGGCTCAGACACCTATTGTTTCCTAGTAGAGATGGTAGAGTCGTGGAATCCCGTTCGCTCAATCGATACCTAAAGAGGAGCCCCGCCTCTCCCGTGCGTTCATTCACCGCCAGCTTTATATTCACCGAGCTAAGCATTGCGTGTTAACCCATTAACGATTCCCCATTGTTATAATTAAAAGCACGCATCGGGAGCGAGCCCAGCAGCATCCACTGGCGCACATCCAACCTACAACTTACTTATTATATTCTATGAGCGCCAGCTATCAACGTATTCCAGAACATATCACGTAGGCGACTACTAGCAATTTCAACCAATCAGGGTGCGACAATTCAACTTAATAGGTTAGGCCACGCCCTATCACGTAACCGCCTATTACGGCCCGTGTAACGACGCAGGCTTTTAACTTCGCGATGACGTCCGATCGATCCGCATCCTTTTCGCGTGTATAGCTCCATCTTTTTCTAATAACCGAGCTGGTAGAACACCGCGGCGTCTAGCCTGGTGTGATAGAGTCGCGTTTGGCGCGCGTGCCTGCGCTCAGTTGCACGTCCGAGGTCGTAGGAGGGGGACGCATGCAACTGTTTTCGATAATCGGCCGCGCGTTCCGTACGTGAAAATCGGACAGTACCCTGCCGGTCACGTCCGCGTAAAAACGGATATATGCCCGGAATATTTATTAAGTGGGTGGTTGTGCGTGACTTTTCCCCTGTGAATAGCTAGCCCCGTAAATGATCGGCTACGAAAATAGAGCGGGTGCTTGTTTGATAACTGAAGAGCTGCGCCCGGAATAGGGCCTCTCAAGCATTTCGGGACTTTGGCGTTTCCAATTTCAGAACTCTGAGAGCTGGAGCATCGGACAGTTTTTAATAGGACAATATACAGCGATCAATCCACTTTGATCCTTGTTCAAAATGACGTGTGACACAGTGCGGGTATTTTCGCGCGGAGCTGTCAAGGACTAAATAGAGTACTGAAGTGCAAGTGATAATGTTGCCGTACCAAGCGGTGGCAGCAATGGACTACGCAGTGGCCTCTGCTGGTTTCCACCACCATCAGCGGCCAGGCGGGCTACCCGGGGTGATGGGTCTCCCGGGGCCCGGCTCTGGCCTCAACCCTGGCCTGAACCCGGCCTTCACGCATTCCTGGTTCGTACAGACAAGCCCGGATATCTGTCGGCAGCAACAAGCATCCAACCAATCGCATCTTGAACCTGGGCACGTTTCATTTTTTATATTTTTTTAATTTTAAGTTAATTATTTTATTAAGATCTGACAGCTTGTGTCAACAAGTCATCAAATCTTTTTTTATTAATCCTCTTAATTGCATTATTTTAAGTTGCGTTTTTATTTAAGTGCTTTTTGACAAGTTTTAAGTTAATTGAATGTTGTTTAAAAGTGTTACTTAAATTGACATTGAAATACATTTGGCAGTTAAACTGTTGCGTGTTTTATGGCGGCACAAAAAACAGAAACATGACAATAAAAATTTAAATGTCCATTCGTTGAGGTGAAATTACTGTTGAATATTTCCTGATCCATATCTCAATGTTATTGTCGTACAGGTTTGTTAGATATTTTGACATGTGCCGTCACATTACCTCAGCTTAGATACTAACAGGAAGTAATAATCTTTTATTGTATAATCCCACACCATTTTGACCGAAAAATATAATAATAGACACGATTAGACGTTCTAACGCTACATTTGTAGGAATGCAAAAGCGAGTACCTAAATATTAATCTAGAATCTCTTAAATGCAACTAAAGTGATACTTTGCTGGGTTAAGACGTATCTTACAATCAGCGTCGACGGGGTTGGCTAACAAATTAAGATTTTTATCAAGTCATGACGCCGGCTCTTTTGTTGCCTAAAAAACAAAACCATATTATTTTTATTAAAAAAAATATTTTAAAAAAATCGATGAAAATTCTAGAAGCTTCATTAAGTAAGGGCCATAATCATTTTAATGTTATTAAAATTACTATTACCATAATCTGGCATAAATATTAACGTTTGTAGGTAAAAGTATAATGAAAAATATTCTTCATAAAAAACATAATGAAAAATATAAAAGATAGAGAGAGAGAGACAGAAAAAAACTCCTATACCGACAATAAGTTTTTTAATTTATTTATTTATTTACAAAGCTACACTCTCTCCAAAAACGTCACGATTTTCACAACAAAAAGATCAAATCTTTTAACTCTATCGCTACAGCATTACAGCATAACAAGACCACCTTCGTAATTTGTTTCTCAGAAAGAGGTTGGCGTATGTAATGAGGTTTTATGTTACTTTGGCGTTTTGAAACCTAATTGGTTATTTGCTTACGAATTTCTATTTTATAATTTGCGGTGTTCCCACGACTTAATTTTTTTTTTATATCCTAATTGGAACAATGCAAGCTGATAAGACTTAAAATAACTTGATTTTAGGCAAACAATATAATAATATAAAAAAATTGTTTTTACTTTTAACTATTAACAAAAAAACAAAAAAAAAACTTACTTACTTTACGTATTAATCTTTCAAAGCAATATTTTAAAACAAAACATAATCATTTAGTAAAATTTAATTGAAACATGTTATTAAAAAATAGACGTAAGTTCTAATAGATTCCTTCAAGTTTTTTTAAGGTCAAGTATCAAAACATATTAGCCGCATAACTTAGATTATAATAAAACAAAGCAGATTATTTCTACAAAGTCCGGTTTCATTGACTGCCATTACCGATGTTAAGTGGTACCTGGTAATAACCTCAAATTGTACGCAACAGAGAACCTTGAACGGTGAACGTAATATTTGGTACACTTTCGTTACCAAATAATATAACACGCGTGAATTATTATTAAATTGTTTCATTATCATGTAGGAATTAAATAATGATCCGAAAAATTTAAGGGTAATTGAAGAAGCTCATTTGACTCTCTTTTAAGAATCGATTCGGTAGCGTTCGATAGATATTTTTTATATCATAAGTAATTTAAATCAATATAGATAGATAGATAGAATAACGCTTATTGTACACAAGAACTTTATACAGAGATTATATAAAAACAAACAAAAATCAATCATATATTCAGTTTTTTTAATAAAAACAATAAGTAGACATAGAATTTTTATTTTTAAATAGTAACATTACTTTTTATGAAAATATGACACTGTTGTACAATTTTTTAATGAATTTTATTTCTTTTTGGAACAGTGGCGAACTGGCAGACGGCCCATTTGAAGGGTAAGCGGCAAATCATTATTACTTATTATTAAAAAATAATTTAAAATTTATGTTGTTCTAAAAACGCACAAACATTAAACTAACACACATCCAAAAATATAATACTCATAGCATGCTTAAAAGGTTTCTGCTTAAAGAGCAACCTTAAATAAATTATTTAAAGGTTGCTATGAAGTTAATAATCCACAAATGCATAAATGAAACCACTTTTAGACATTTCTTCCTTTAGTTAATTAGAAAAATCTTTATAAACTCATAAAATTTTGTAGATAATTGAAATACATACAGGAGATGAATCAAAAATTGGTTATAAAACTCTAAAAACTGTTACACTTCGGGACAAAAAAAGCCTCGTTGATAAAAGAACCCTTTCACACTTAATCAGAACTTGTAAAGGGTACTAAAAAAAGTTTCAAAACAAAAACAGCATCCGCATTGAAAATATGTTGATTGAAAAATAAAGAGTGGAACTAAAGTGATGTAACACGCTTGTATGAAAGCTGTTTCATGATAAAGCAAATGTTACGATAAAAAGCATTAGTTAAAACACTTTAAAAAACCTTTGTCTAAGACAGAAGTAGGTAATTTAGTAGCATTTTGTTGGTATAACAAATTATCCGTTTAAACAGTTTATGATTTATTTTGTTTTAGTCATGTTTTTATTAATTGAGTAAATTAAGCTACATGCTGCTTATTATAAAAAAAAACTTTGGTTGAACCCCATGTTGACATATGTCAAAACAAAATTTTTACCACAAAAAAGCGTTCTATGGACGAGTATTTAAAGATCGTTTTTCTAGGGACAGTTTTTTAGTTAGACTTGGTCTAAACTCGGCTCATTTTTTTGTAATAAGTCCCCTGAAGTTTTATGATTTATTTTATTTGAAGTCCGTCTTAGTCTAATTTCCATGCTTTTTTTATAAATTATTATTTCTAGGTGCAAAATAATATCAAAAATCTATAATAACTTATTATTTTTATAGAAACCATAACTTTTATCATCTTAATCTTCATAAAACTAATTTCTTGCACCTGATGATACAAAAAACATCGTTCGATACATTCAACTTTAAACCACAATTGCTTTGCCTCACAAAGCGAGCCAAATTAACCATTGGTTACAACCAGTACCTGCAAACCCTTTGAGTTATTCTTATCCATACTAATATTATAAAGCTGAAAAGTAGAGGATTAGCGAGTTTATATGTTACGTTCCCCAAAACGCAACGATAGCGCGATCTAATTTTTCCTGTGGCGCCATCTATTATGTAGTAAAATGTGTCTGTCTGTCTGTTTGTTACCTTTTCACGCCTAAACCACTGAACAGATGATGCTGAAATATGACATGGATAAAGATTATGTCCCAGGGACGGACATAGGCTACTTTGTTTTTCAAAACTAATCATATAGGGCGTGAAATAAGGGTTGAAATTTTGTATGGGGACTTGAAGTGAAGTTCCAATTGAAGGCCACTACATGGCGTTGCTGTCCTATGGCTGAGGTCGAGATGGCGCTATTATTGCATTTTTATTTTTAAAAGTATCAGAAGAGAATCTTCTGAACAGCAGTTTTCAGTTTTGTTTTTATTGCTGACAAAGTCGCGGGTACCAGCTAGTTGGAAATAAGGTCGAAAAAAATCGTTTCTTTAAAAAAAAAATATCGAAAAGTATCAAGATTCTAAGATTCTATTAGCTCTGCTATTTTAAAATCTATTTTAAAATATAACTTAAAATAATACGAACTTTTGATGAAATTAGATTATTCAATTATTTTTCATAACTAAGTAACATAATTTTGAACTTAAGTTGTGCTTTAGTCAATATTTCAAAGATTAATCTAAACCGGTCCTTTGAGTGTAGGATCTATTGTAAATTGTCTTGTAGCTTTTTATTAAAATTAAACAGGGTGTTTCAATTTCAAATGTTAGCTTAATTTTTCGTACCCAAATCTTTTTTAGAAAACTACCAGGAAACACTACCTACTAACCAATAATGAGACTGATTTCTATAAAAGATCAGTGTTATCTAAATTTAAAAGATTTTTTGTTGCGAAATATTTTATGCACATGAACACAAACTATTGTGACGTAAAATAAAACACCACAACCTTTTAGATTTTAGTTTCTATTGAAAAATAAGTATACGTTTTTTAACCTCATGTAAAAACGTCACTCTTTGAAGACGTTTCTAAAATTAAGAAATGTTGCTTCGCATCGATGCATTCGAGCTGATTCGAGTGATTCGCCATGCAGATTGGCTGGTTGAAAGTGGCAATTTTTTCTTAAATTTGATTTGAGTATGGTCACAAAAGGGAAGATTGGCAAGTCACGATATCAGTAGGTAACAGAACACCCTGTACACCAGTAGCCAGCTTCAATCTGGTGCTGATTCACGTCAATTCGTCTCACCTCCGAGTTTTTACAGACGGACAGACTCGGAACCCGCTAGTGAAAGAGATCTCATATTTATTCGTTTAAACGTGAAGAAACCAATTTAAGTAATAGGTTTGCAAACTAATAACGACAAGCAATAAGAAAGCTGCATATAACATATATATTTTATTTTGATATATACTGCATATGTTACATTTTATTTATATATACTCGTATATATATTTTACAGCTGCATATAGCACGAGCTCATTGTATTCAATGATGCAGACACAGACCACGCGTGCTATGGCACGATGAACGATGGGACCAAGTTTTGTTCTGCGACGAATCTCGATTCGGGATCAAACCTATTACTAGAAGAATGAATTTTGTCGCCAACAGTACTTAGAGGAGTTCTATTGAACAGCTCTTAACCCTGTTATACCTTGTTCAATTAATATCAAAGCAGACCTTTTAACATCATGCCTTTGCGGGCTATTTTTTATTTGAAAATATTTTAGGTTAACTTTCGATCGTTTGAGCTGAGACAGCTCTACAACAATAAAAGTAACCGCAGACATAAATCGATCTGTGTTTTTTGAAAAATCGATTTTTAACATCAATTCGATTATAATGACGGATAATGGCGATGCGGACGCCGCGGATTCATTCCGATTATGGTTTTATGGTGACGATAGGATTGCTTTTTAGGCAGATGTGTGTTATTGTTGTAACAAACAATCCAGTAAGTAGCTCTTTCCTCTATGCTGAAGCATATGAGATTTACCTACATGCAGTGTGTTTCATAACATGTTAATCGTTATAAAGTCTTGAATTTGTACTGTAATAATGCACTACTATAACTCATTATGAAATACACCAATTACCTTTACATTACCTAATAAATGACTATCATTCAGGAATATAGATTTTGTAGAAAAGTAGACACAGTAGGTAACAGTAGGAAGAAGTAGACAGAAGAAGCCTCTTTGAGGTACTCACACTTGAAATCCTTTCACCACATTGGTTCTAAAGAACTTACTGAGTTATTTTGTCAAACCAGTGTGGTGAAAGCAAGGAATTTTTCTTCTTTTTGTGTCACTACACAAGACGAAGAAGAATAACGAAAACTAAGAAATATAAAGTTGAAAGTAGAAACTCGATTACAGGTGGCAGATGAACCGTGTGATCTGAATTCCATGGACATACCGACTTAACATCGATCACTCTTGGTCACTCGATTATTTCCTGCACACGATTATACTAGTACCTATAGACCGTTTGATTCGGTCCAACACTGGTTTCTAGTGAATTAGCTTGATTAGCTCAAAAAAATATCAAACATAGCATGTTTTCTTACTTTTCATGTTAGAATGGATCAGGATTCTTATCCGTGCAAATGTCTTTCTTCAGAATAACTAACTACGTATGCCTTTTTTTATTAACAAATCCTTACTGTTTGTATGTATTCTTAATGTAAACTGTTAAAATGTATGGTTATTTCTTTTTTATTCCGTTTATTAGTAAGGCCCTGAGTATATTACTGAAGTATAAAAAAATATTAGAAATAAATGGGGCAACTAATGGCCCATTGAATTGAAAATGCAATTTTGTCAAAGCCAATGACCTAAATAAACAAAATAAAAACGCGCGACACCTTTTTTTTAAGAAACATTGAAATAACCTATTAAGTATGTTCTTAAAAACGAAAAAATGTTATAGAGAGGAGGCCACCGAGCAGTGGATGCAACCTTCATTTTAGTCTGATTTAGTTAGCATTTTCTATCAAACCAAGACGTGGCAAGACATCAGCCGCATCTTCCTGTCCTGAATCAGTGTCTACTGGTCTCGATTAACTGGACAAGTGTGTCGAAAATGATCCATTACATCCCTTTCCCTCATCAGCGAATATTTCCCCTAATACCTCCTTATAGGGTTCACTGAGGTTGCTACCCCATTGATTAGGTATCGAAGGATTGTTTGACTTATTTTGACAAGGTAAAAGCAGTCAGAAGTGTTTTGAACGAATATGAATTAAAATAAGAATTTACCATCACAGAAGAATATGAATCCCAGGTCACATTGAGCGTTTGAATACTTTTAATTTTGATTATTTTATTCAAACGTAGTGTAGGACGCCCCCCGGCCAGGTGGAGTGACGATCTGCGAAAGGCTGCCGGCAGAAGCGTCGAGCTGAGGACAGGGCGCAATGGCGTGCACTAGGGAATCCTATGTCCAGCAGTGGACTGCCATAGGCTGCTGATGATGATGATGATGATGATTTTATTCAAAACTTTCTCTATGAAAACTTTAATCTTTCGTTGACCTATTTTTAGGTAACTAAGTGTTTTTCAAAATTTTGTTATAATGAGAAAAGATATTTTGTTTGTCACAGAAGAATAGAAAATGTAGAGTATCACTAAGCATACCTAAACAGTGCATAGTTTCAATAAAATAAATCTACAAGTTCAATCCGAATTTACGATAAAATAAAGGGCAGTGCCCAAATAGGGAATAGACAAAAATACATCGGGCCCGGGGCGCAATCAGCCGTCCCTTAGTCGATTATAGCAAATAACTATTATTTCCTTCGCCTTTCAATTGCCAATGCAGTCTTTGTATTGCTAATTCTGGTAGTTCGTAGTGCAATTTTCTTCAATGGCTCGATTTGGCAGGATTATGGTGGTTAGTTTAGAATGAAAATAATACTTGGAACAAAATAATGTTAATAATGTGTGTAGTAAAATTTATTTTACGTTGAAAGTTATTATAAAATAAGATTTTTTTGTTCGTATAACACGTTGACTGTTTTTGCTATTTACGCACCTAAATCCCGTATAGACTTCATAGTAATAAATATAGGTAGGTACAATTTAAAGCCAATAAAAGACGTATGACTTACACTGCCTGTCACTGTCATAAGTATTTTATAACAAAACACTATTCCAAGAATAGTATTCTATTTTTAAAATAACGCAAAAGCACAGATATGATAAGAAAAAAAAACATATTTTTTTGAATAAGGAACGGAACAATCCTCATCTCGCAACAAATTGACCGCATTTATCTCGCGAGCCACACAAACATTCGACCAACATTTCCATAAACCTCACATGGGGCTGGCAAATCCCTAAATCACCATTTTATTCATCAGAAATCCGTTCTCTAAATCCCTTTCTATGATTTTTTTCTAGTTTCACAGCAATTTTGCTGCGATTTGCTAACTGACAGAACTATTAGTCATTCGCGTATCGACGCTTCTAGCTTATTGGTCATTTTTTTCCAGAATTGAGATGAGGGCACCGGTGCGATTGTATCTGTTTTGCTATTTTTCTTTGTTTTATTTGCTGGGTTATGCTTTTATGTCTTTATTATGGGAAAAGTAGTGTTGCATTTTTATTTGTTTGATTTGTCATAATGTTTTAAGGCGTTTTGTGTTAAAAACAGTTATGTTTTTAGAGATAAGTTTAAGTATTTGAACTTATCTCTAAAAAAATATATGAGTAACCATACTTATAACATTATTATAAAAAATAGGTTACCTACCGATAGATTCGTGAAAAAAAAATCTATGGGCTTTTTTAATTGGCTGGTAAATACTACTTTCACAAAATTAAAATTATGAGTTGTGATACATGTAATTGTATACCATTACGGTTCTTAATGTGAAAAATGTATCATCATCATCATCACCATTATGACTGATTCACATACATCTGTGCTGTGCAATAACTTAAAACTGAAACACACAGTCCAGTGCATTCAACCAACACCTGCATTATTATTCCTCAGACGTAAAGGAAGATTGGTTATGGCGTGATTATTGCAGGCCTAAAGAGCGCAGTTCGGGGCAAATCGCCGGCCCGTTGGGACAAGGGGCTTTATTTATTTTTGTCCAGAAAATTGCCCACTGTGCATCGAGCAATTGGGACTGTTTTACTCAAAAGAATATCAATGTGTTGTATCTTTTGAATTCAGCCATATCGTGTTATACGTGTTAAAAGTACAATTCTCAATGTTTTGTCGTACATTTATGGTCAGTCTTCTTCTTGTCAGACCAGTGTGGTGAAAAGGTTTAAAGTGCATTGCAAACGTTCTTTGCGTTCATGCCAGCATGCCGGTTTTTTCGCGATGTTTTCCTTCACCGTTTGGGAACAGAAATGTATTTGATTCCGAGTGGAGTTGTGTGTCTGACAATGCTTTCCTTCACCGTTTTAAAAGTCACAGCTAATACTAATATCATTTAAACGTTTACCTATAGGGGTCCGTAACAGCTGAGTGCACTGAATAACCAAGTAGTCCTTTAACTCCATTTTAAAAATACTTGTCACCTACACTAATAGCATCTTCAAACCCTGCTATGCAATTTTGCACCTTAGTCCAGCAAGATAAAATACATGTGAGACTTGCACGAAAACACTAGCTCAAACCTATCATGCAATTTTAGTTCTTATTACAAGGTGTTTAGAAGCTTGCGTGAAAAGATCTTGCATCTATGTTATGCGATTTTGTTCCTTATTTGAAAGGGGTAGAGTGCAGGGTAATGTGGAAATTTGTCGAGTCATATTAGTCTCATCTTGTCCCGACTGCCCTTGTGATAATTTCTATAATAGATTGAAGTGTTTTGATACTTGCAATATTTACCTTGAGTCTATCTATTGAGACAATCTCGTACCTTGTTCACTGTTTTCCACAAAGGTCTAAAATTTTGGGTCTAGGAATGTTAGGTGCGCCTAGATAAATAAATAAATAAAATAAATAAATAATGCTGGACTTTTCACACAGCATCATCTAGCCCCAAAGTAAGCAGAGCTTGTGTTATGGGTACTAGATGACTGATAAACTACTTATATACTTTTTGTTTGTAAATACATACATATTATACATAGAAACACCCAGACCCACCAGATGTTAAGATTAGTTGGCAACTAGTAGAATTAAAGTACCTAAGCAATTTCTTTACGTGATTCACGTTTATTCAGACAGCTCCAACACGTCTAGATGTATGTATAGTTAAGCTGCTCGCACATTTGTCCGCGCCGCACGCGCCGCAGTCATTTTTCTGTACAAAAATTACTGATGACGTCAGAAAATGCGGCTGGCTTCTGACGTCTCAGCATTTCTTCTATTGAATTGACAGTTCGGCGCGGATAAGTCTGCGACCACCATTACAGCTATAAAAACTATATTTCTAGACTCAGCAGAAATTCAGAATCAATAGCATTTCTCAGCATCGCAAATAATATGTGGTAGATACCTTCTCACGTTTTTTGTAAATTGTGTCGTCTTTATTGTTTTTAACGTTCTCAATAAATTATGCAAAAAATCCAATTAAGAACGTTATCAAGAAGAACATAATAAGTAGCGACAAAATTGGTAATTCCTTAAAAATATTTTATTTAACGTATCAAAACGAGCTGATCATGCTATATAAAGCACCTTTGACACGAGATCTCACCGTGACCTCTGCTTGGACACGCATTCAGCATCAGTCTGAATTAACTGTGCATCAGTTTTTGCTCCTGTTTTATCACAAAGGCACATTGAATATGCGTTTATTGGGCTCTAGAATGAGGTTAATATTAAAAGGCTAAAATATTGTCTCTAAATAGATAAAGTCGAGAGTAAATATTGGTTTAGATGCTGCGAGCCTCATTCATCTCAACTAAACCATGTCAGGCACTACATAGGTATGTAGCCTTCTGACGCTGCATAAATCATCCTAGAGATCAGCCTAGAGAAATCCACTGAAGGTATCCAACTAATGAGGATCTGTAATTGTACCAAATATGAACCATTTCTTTTTGTTTTTTTGTCCCAAATATACACCAACCAATTTCTTCTCTGAAACTAATTATGTCCATTTCATTTGATTCATTATTTTTTGCAAATAAACATCAACACTCCACTGAAACTTAGTCAACAGAACTTAATTCTCTAGAGATTATCGTCCGGATGTTCTCACGTAAAATGCTGATTGACAAAGAGTTGGTTCTCAAAGATATTCACACCCCGAGGGTCAAAGAAGCTGGACCCCTGGAGTAAGTCAGCCGACTGTCCCTGGGGTCTTTAGCTACGGTCACTGGCGTTCAAATGTACCTTTTGTGGAAATTCCTCGGAAAAAATGAAGCGAGAAATGCAATAGATAGCTACTATGAATGCCTACTATTGAAAGTTACCTTTATTTTCTTAGTAAATACAAATCATGTAGTGATTATAAATATTTTTACAACTAATAAGGAAATTTACTTCAATGTTGAACTGAACTAGATAGAAATAGGTGCTGAACCCAAGCAAGCGAAGGCGCGGGCTTGGGATAAAATATAGCATATTAAAAACAAAATAAAAAATAATGCTGGACATTTTCACACAGCATCATCTAGCCCCAAACTAAGCAAAGCTTGTACTATGGGAACCAGATAACTGATATACTACTTATATACTTTTTGTTTGTAAATACATACATATTATACATAGAAACACCCAGACCCGAGACAAATATCTGTAGGTCATACAAACATTTGTCCCGCGGCGGGGATCGAACCCGCAACCATCTGCGTCGCAGGCGGACCTTCGCCCGCTGCGCAACAGAGGTCGTCAAATCGTATTGCATCATATAATTTTATTAAGACCATACATTTTATACGGATCACAACGAGGTGATTCTACTTTTTTGATTTCGCGATACCAAATAATCAGAGTAGTTTTAAAAATTATGGTAATAAAGCATTTCTATTTTCAGAATTCAAACCCATATCCGTAAAAAAAGTGGTAAAGCTATTTCGTTGCCTAAATTAGCGACACTAAACACTCTAATGATGCATCGAAGGGAATGAATACAATAGAGGGGTGCCTCCATTCAATATTTGACATAGGAAATGAAAATGTCATCGGCTTATTACCGCCTGGGATTATTGATATTGTATGTGATATTAGATTGAGATGTAGGCGTTAGATTACTTAGATTAATGTTGATATCTTCAATCTTACCAAATATTTGACTAACTCAGACTTGTATGAACAATTTATTAGATTGTTCTAAAGCATTATGCATTGCATCGTATATGCTTAATTTTATATGAATTTATAAGAAAAATTAATTACCATAAAGTTAATCAGAAGTTTTATCACGTTGCATATCAAAATATTTTACTCAGTAGTTTCATTTTACATAAGCATATCGATAAATTAATAATAATCTTGCTCAATAAATACATTACAAAAAAGGCTTAAAATGTTTTCTCAGGTGATAAAAAGCGGTTACTTCATAATAAACCGAGTCTTTAACAACTTATCTCAAGTACTATATTGAAAGATTTAATATAATAACAGATAATATCCCCATTGAACCAAGACCACTTGAAGTTTACAATGAAATGTGTCATATTTGATACACAGTAGGGGGCTGCTTATGATCTGGAGAGCTTTCTGAGGGTAATGTTGTATAATGATCCAAATTTTGAACTGAAACTTTAAGATTTTGTCACACGGTGTCTTAAAACTGTTTTTAAAACGTATTTAAAACTTTAATTGATTTTGATTTATAACGATTTGTTTATAAATATAACGACAGATAGTTTTTTCGCTTTAAGTATTTTAGTATACAGAGGTCCCTACCTAATTTTCTGAACCGTTGCAAACCTAATCATGAATAAGAAAGTTCACAAACATTTAAAACTAACTACACCATAGATATATATAAAACTACTCTTAAAACTATGAATACTAAAGCTACAGAAGCATAAATTCAACCAGATTAATCCCTTATTGACAAATGATCCAAACAATAAATTTACACCTCAGAAACCCAAATAATAAGGAAGCTCCGAACACAGAACCACAAATAGTTAATATAGACACAGATAAAGTTTGTATAGAAAACGAACAGAATGATAGTAAAGGCATAGAAACCGTTAGATCAATCGGTAACCGCAGAATGTTTGGACTTGTAGCCATTGAACAAGAAAATAAGAATTCCCATGGTAAAATAAGTAATAAAAAGGGTGAAAACACCAAATCAATAGATCTTGAAGAAGTGCTGAGAGATTAAGAACCCTTTTAAAAGGTTAATGGGTGAGGTGTGATTCGATGACATTGTTGGTTAGTTAATCTTTCGGTTTTGGGGATCAAATTGATGCAGTGAAGCGTGTGTGATAATGAGGTACAGAAAACAGATCCACTATAGAATGTATCTTGTAAATTCAAAGGTTCAATAACACACGAAGAATCTTTTTTTGGGTAAAATATAAGAATTGGTTCAGATGGTATCTACAGTTGTTCAGCAACACTAACATTACGAGTTTATCCCTAGTGATAGCTATGTGAGTTTTCAGTGTAAATAAAAATAATCTACATCGGCTGGGATTATTAGAAATTCAAAATTATTTCAAAATATCTAAAGAGTACTTTCCATGTTCTAATAAGAATTTAGTACAAGCCTAATTTTGCATGTTTTCTTTAATAAAATAGTAAGTGTAGCTAGTCTACCCAGAGTAAAGAATCTTATAGGAAAATAAGAAGAAAATTATAAATAAGAAGTAGAAATAAAAGAATGAAGCAGATTTAACATCTTTAGTTTCAACAAAACTAAACTAAATATTTCAACAAGCAAATACGACATTGTCCAATTTGTAGCTCGCCCATTTAGCTTTGTCTAATCAAATCCATCAGCACTCAAGTCCTGTCCTTGTCTTCCCCGGGGACGTCTAATTTTCCTACCCGGGCACAACTCAATTTGTCCGGAACACATTAACGATAACTATGCGACACGGTTGCGCACTAGGCGCGTTTTTACGACTTCACTCGCCTTCGATTCTTTGCCTCCGCGCTTATACTATTTCAATTTGCAAGGAATTACTTTTTACACAACCCTATGCATCCGATTCTGTATCGAATCCCTTTTTATTAAAGTTTATTTCCGCTTGCAGAGGATGGGTTATACGTCTTTTTAGGTCCTAGAGCAACCAATCATTACTGACCACTGTTGAATCGATGCTACATTCAAACTTAGACCTTAGTTGCTTTGTTTTGGGTTTATTTTCGGGAGGTTTTTTGATAGTTTAGATAGAGGGTCAAGGCGTTAGTGCAGTATTGCGGGTTCGATTCCCAGGTGTGCAGGGTGCTGGGACACGTAGGACACTTAAGACGGCCACTTCTGAAAGGGAGGTTCGTCATAAAAATTGGACGGGACAGGAAGATATGGAGACGTTTTGTTTTGTTAGGGGACCTTTGTGAGTGTAAATATTTTTGTTTGTTAAAAACTATTTCTAGTTACTACTACTTAGTCAAAAATAATAATCACCAGCAACGGCTGGTTCATATAACGATATGAAAACCTATTTTTCTGCCCAAAAATCTTTTTAAAGAAACAGAATCGTTTTGATTCTTATATCAAGGTAATTTAGTTTAGTTAATCAAGATTATTGCTACCTAAAGAGCGGTCAAGATTACCCAGGGGTGCTCAACCCTTAAACTTATAACAACCCCAACTGACCAACCCTTACATTAAATAAACTACTGTTTTATATTTACGCAGTTTAAGGGCGTTTATCTTGAAATCAAATCTTTAAAGGGTTTTGGAGTTTCTTTATATTTTAAATGTTATTAGACCCGCGGGTGTAGTAAGCATTGATAAGAGTATTGTTGTCATTCTAGGACCGATTTATTGCTACTTTATGACCTTTACAGATACGGTATTGGTCGAATGGGGTTGTGCCTCAATTTTCAATCCGAAGGTCATGGGTTCGAATCCGCCCGTCAATGGATTTTTCGTTTCGTATAATTACGTTTTTATACTAAAAAGAAAACCGACTTCAATGTTTGACTCGAAACGCGGTGTGACTCAGGGCGTCAGCTGTCGATTCGATTTCTATTTGTGACATGGCTAGGAGGGAAGGTGTTTAGAGTTTTACGGGGAAACTATCTATCCCCAGGAATAAAATTTATATGGGACCACCTCTGGAGTATTTATATATATAGACCACCCCTTTCGAACATGAAAAGAATTTTGCAAATCGGTCAACAAATGGCGGAACAATCGCGTACTTAACAAGATAAAAAAAAAAAAAAAAAAAAAAAAAAAAAACACAGACGATTGAGAACCTCCTCCTTTTTTGAAGTCGGTTGAAAATTTATATGCGCTTTAACACGAGCTATTAACGGTGAAGGAAAACATAATGAAGAAACCCGCAGCTTAGTCAGCTCCACACGTGTTGACGTTGTCTTTCCTGTGGGCCAGGCTGATTAAGCTAAGAGGATGGCTTAGGTGCTGGACAAGCCTATTCCATCTCAAACAATGTCCCAGGCACTGCAGCGTCCCGTTTATTGTAGGCATATCCGTTGCCTCCTGACGCTGTATAAATCATCTTATATAGATGTAAAGGCCAAGTTTATGACCTTTACTTTAGATCATTAATTTAACCTTTTAAATTAACTCGTTTAAAATGAAAACATGATTGTTTTTGCTTATTAAACTTAAAGCTGTTTATTAAGCCATTTAGTTTATCCTTAGCATAAACAGAAAAAAAAGAACGTTTCAAATATTTTCGATGGATGAAATGAAGGGGTGTATTTCTTGTTCGACCCACAGTTTGGTCCCACATATATTTTATTTCTGTTTCACACCAAAATATGTCGTTGTTTCGACCCGCTACAAAATGTATTAAAATATTTTTCCGTTTTGACCCACAAAATATTTCTATTTCATACAGAAATATTTTGTAAAATATTTTGGCAGACAGAAGGACGGACAGACAGACAAAAGCTTAGAAAAGGGTCCAAACCGTGAATATTTTTGTTGAACCCGGGATTTCAGGGACACCTAGCACGTTTTATCATCAAACTTTATGCTAAAAGAAAACACAATAAACCTAATGGTATACGTACGTGTCAACCTTACTTTTATTTTCTGCATTTTAAAACCTTAAGGTGCAGTAAAGTTTCCTTCGAATGGTTTTACTCAGGTAACATATAGGATGGGACGAGTAATCGGGACTGGTCGTAAAATGGGACATCTTGGGAGCGCTTACCAGGCAACGGTTTAGCACCCCTGGCTGTAAACTTTTCGCTGATGTAGACGGAGCTTAATGATGCTGTTGGTTCAAAGAAAACATGTGAACCTTGTTGGTTTAATAGGAATTAGGTCGACAAACTAGACTTTAAAACCGAAGGTTGCGAGTTTGAATCCCAGCCGAGCATTAATATTGATGCTGGATTTGTCTTTTAAGAAAATGTATTTGCTCAATAACATGAGTTGTAAGCGGTGATGGAAAACATCGTGATAGAATCAGTTAGGATTCTAATAGGCAGCGATATTCATGCCAGATGTAACGTATTTGATTCTTCTGCAATGTGGGTATGGCCAAATAATTATGATACCTCTGACGACTACATAGACATTCCTATTAGACTGTTCAAAGCTCGTCTCGATACGATTTAATATCGCACTGTAATTATTTACGTGTAAAAGTCATCGGACTCTAAAAGTCTCAGAAAGTGCGAAGCTCGCTCGCTAAATGGCATTGTCTAAGCAAAACGAGGCAAAAATTGCATCGTGTAAGAATGTTATAAAGCACTTTATTCTCAGACGAGTCGGCTATAAAGAATTTTATTCTCAAATATTCGATGCAAATGTCGTTAAACCGGCATGAGCGCTCATTAGCAGTGGGTGTGGCGGGGGAGGGGCTTGTCCACACCTACCTACGAGGATAAAAACGTACGAAATTTCGGTAATATCGTATGTATTTTTGAGAGAATGTAATCGGTGAATAAGGATTGACGTATTCGGGAACATGGTTGACTGGGTGTAAACTAAATGCCTACATCCTAACTTCTTCTTCTTCTTATTTAAGGATTTACTCCTTGTCGGTACAACTGATGAATCCCTCTCCATGTATCTCATTCCAGGGCTGCTTCCTTGACCTCTTTATACGACATGACAGCTGCCTTAGACATACTAACTATTCGTTGCAAAATATTAAGTACTAGCTGGTACCCGCAACTTCGTCAGCAAAATAACATACTTGAAAACCCATAAATAGAACTGAAAACTGCAAGAATCTTCTGAAACTTTTAAAAATGCAAAAATAGCGCCATCTTGGCTTCAGCCATAGGTTAGCAACGCCATCTCCAGGGAGGTCAAATGCTAACCTATTTAATAAAAAAAACGTACCTACAGCCAAATATAAAACCTCCTCCTTTTTTGAAGTTTAAAAATCATGCCCCCTTCCGTATACTTAATACAGAAACCAAAAATTTTCACTCCACGTTCCCCTTCACTTAATCTATCTAATAATAGGTCTAATATATCTATCCTCCCCACAGCATCCTCGAGCTTCGAAAAGAGAAGAGCAGAGACGCAGCTCGCTCCAGACGAGGGAAGGAGAACTACGAGTTCTACGAGCTGGCGAAGATGCTGCCCCTTCCTGCTGCCATCACCAGCCAGCTGGACAAGGCGTCTATCATTAGGCTGACGATCAGCTACCTGAAGCTGAGGGACTTCTCCGGGCATGGTGACCCTCCATGGAGTAGAGATGCGCCGCCGTCAAGTAAGACTTTGAAAGGTGACTTTCAATTTCTATATTTTGTAGAATATTCTAGACGTAACCGCGACTTTGTTTGATGCATGCAGATACGGTACTGTTTTTTTTCCAAAAATATAGCCTATATGTTGCTCTAAAAATAACCTCTTCTATCCAGAGAAAATCACATTAAAATCGGAACAGCCGTTCCAGAGATTAGCCCGAATAAACAAAAAAAATATTACACGTCAAAACTATGGGCAAACTTAAGCTATTCTCGAAAACAAATCATATTTTTAGGTTCTGACGCATAATGACCAATAATTCAGATGTCTCATAATGACCAAAATAACTTGCAATAAGTATTTAAAAATAGAAATACCTATAAATTTCGAAAATAAGAATTGATAATAAATATATTTTATTAAGTCTAAAACACCCCTGTAGAACTATGCAAAATGTCTGCTTGTCGGTTTAAAATAACTGAGGAGGGTTGGCAAATCAGATTTGCGTTCGTCAAGTCATTGTGAGCGCTAACAGTGTTACCTCTCCCCTGTACCGACAGCAAATTCACTGGGTATGGTCAGACAAAAGCTTGCAAAAGTTTTTTTTTTAAACCATCTATTTTCATGTTATGTCAAGGTTGAGAGGTTTGAGCTAGTTCAATAACTATCATAGATTACTCACGTTGTTGAAGTGAACTTCTTTAGGCGCGTTGGGCATTTTTGATGAGATGAGAATAAATTCTTGGATTGTCCTCGAAAAGTACTCTGTAAACTTTTACGGCAATATTTTTACATTTCTAAAAGCTCATTTTATAACTAAACAGGTGAATAAAAATGCATATTTTTTTGTTCAAGTTTTCACTTCTCTCTGCTTCACTCCCGGGAGTGACACGGTTTTTTCAAAATTAATCTTTCTCATTTTGAACAACGTAATATTGTTCTACGTGGTATACAGGTCTCTTTAAAAAATATACAGGTTTAAAACAAAACAAAATGTTTTTATTACTAACTTCACTTATTACTTAAATATTTTTGTCTATAAAAGTCTATCAATTTATATCAAAAAGTTCTGAACCTAGGTACTTATAGGAATTAAAAAGAGATAGTTTTCTATGATAAAAAAAAACAGTATTTTGGATAAATCAGATAAAATTGCGAAGCGAGCCTATTAACGCAAACTGCGCCTTAGGGACTGATTCACCACAATACCTCAAAATAAATAAATATTCGGTAAGTCACCTTCGAATACCAACTTGTTTAAGTCAACACACATGTGCTTTGTTTGATGTTTTATGCGATTTTTATTTATTTTTAGGGTAGATTTAGGGATGTTTTTCTAGGAGGCTTTGATTAGGAGAGCTGGGGCCCTACTATGAGCTCTTATAGCGATACAGTTTAGGTCCTAATCTGAACTGCTTCGCTATAACGTACCATGACTTACTTTTTACTAGACTTGTCGTAAAAACTGAATCATTTTGCAATATTAAGTAATACAAGTAAAATAATTGTCTGCTTAAAACGTCACGTTGACATGGTACGAAAACTTTGCTATTCATTAGGAACCTAAACTGGATAACACCCAAACTGAATTGTAGGTCATGGTACGGCACCAGACTTCAAAAATATACACGAAAATGCGATAAAGAACTTAAGCTTAGACGGGTAAACACACAAAATGCTTAAATGAAACACATTATAAAAAATGTATCTTGATTATTTTGGAAACTAATTTATTCAATGGCAAGAAAATGTAGTCTTATATTCATAAACAAATCAAAATCCAGATATAGATCATTGTGGCTGTAATAGTAACAAATACGTAAGAAACCATAAATAATCCATAATCCATTTAAATTACTCCTATTTTTCTGCATCCCCTTACACCTTGACAAAGAGCTTTTTTAACACACACTGTTCCTAAATTCGTAACAAGTGTACCAATAAACCGCCCCTACAAATCCAATTTTAGCCCCTAATGCCTCTAATGCGACCACGGGGCGAATCACTACATACGCCACTGTCATTTTAACTCAATTTTCAAAGCAGGCTACTCTCACCTACGCATTCAAATAAAAATATTCGACAATAAAACATTACGTTTAGGGTGTCAAAATTGTCTCACAAAACGCTTTTCGGGGAACATAATTTAGATTTTCGAATATAGTCGCGTATGCAATAAGGATTTAGTGGGAAACTTAGGAGAATGTACAGCGATATATTGTGAAATTGGCATTTTGAATTTGCGACACTGCATGATTTGAATTTGTAACGACGCTTCCCATACGCAACAACATTTGACAACATTGGGAGATGCTAGCTAATAAGGGAGATGCTAGATCGTGTAAATGCACCTTTAGCTTTAACACGTTAAATACAAACGACGCACATGCTAGACATTTTGTTTTTTTAGCCGCTTTTACCGCTAAACTTAACAATGAACGAGTTAATTATGAAGCTCGCGCCATATTGCCTAAAAAGTTTAAACAGGATAAGATCTACATCTGTCAACAAACAAATTGTAAAAGACACTGGCCATTAAAAAGCTAATTAATTCACTCGCCCCCCGGTGTAACAATGCGTCGGATTTGGCCAAAATTTTAATCTAATCAATTAACAATCAGTGCAAGCGATACACCGCTTGTTAGCGCTGCTTATTTGGTGAACGTGACTTGGTTATTCAAAGTATTCAAAGTGTGGGGTTCGTTTGATGATTTTGTCTGGCTCATTTAATTGGCGCTGTCAGTGTGCGTCAAAACCTCTGTTTGGCAACTTGGATATTACGATTGATTTAATATTTAGAGCGTGGTCGAGTTTAGAATTAGCTTTCGCTGTTTTCAATTAGCAAGGCTCATTAACTATACGAATTAACTGATGCAATCTATTGTCTTTTTGACAGACAAATTCATTACATAACTAGGTCATAACCGAAGACTTTGTAGTCGTCTTCTTGTCATTGAAATCAACAATTTTTACATATTAATCATCATCATCCTGCCCCTTCATAAAAATTTAATACAAGTTTAACGCAAAAAAAAAATGTATATATGCATATTTAAACCTTTCAACACGTCCCTTGCCTATATGCATAAGTATGCAGTTGGCAGTGCCCACTGAGAGACAAATTAGTAATTTTTATTATGATGTAATGGGGGAATAGGTACCTACTCGTAAATAGATGATAATCTGCTTATGAACTGACAGGTATAGTATGTAAGTAAGTTTTTTGTATGTATGTGTTAAATAATTGACCAATTAACATGATTAAGGTTTATTAATTAAGGTTTAAAATTACTGTCTTTTTATAAATTAAGGTTTATAAAAAGACAGTAAAAAATTTATAAACTTTATAAAACAAAAAATATTAAAAAAAATATTTCTAAAACTGCAAAACTACCTACATAAAATAACATAAAAAAGAAAAGCTATTCCAGATTCAATATTGCGTAACCCGTTCGTACCCGTTCCCGGTCTAAGATGCCCATCATGTCGGAAAAGTCCCTAAACTATCCCCGCAACCAAAACTGAGTAAAGCTAAACACAAATAAATTGACAAGAAGTTCCCGACATCCAATATATCGCGATAACCCGCGCGCTCGCCGGTCCAACGTGCCCTTTATTTATTGTTATTTTTCTATTTCGTCGGCAGATGTGCTCTATGATTTACGGGTCTCTGTATTAGGAACGTGAATTATAACTGTTTTCTTGTTGGTTAGGAAATATTTTGCTCCGTACCTACTCTATTCGACTGGTTAGCTTGTGAACCAAAATAAAAAGTGATTCTAGTCTAGCATTATGAACACAGATCTTTCTTTAAAAATCATTTGAAGGTGTCGAAGATCCTACTCAATATGTGCAATTGTGCATATCTGGCACATGTTTATGATAAAAATTTGATTTGGCCGGCAAAGTTTAGGTGGGGCTAGTAAATAAAATCCCAAAAAATTATAAATCTCTATTATAATGTTGCCTGAATAGCCTGTTCTACTGTAGATACAAAGTTAAAAATACATTAAACTAAAAAGACACATAAAAAATGAACACGATCGCTTGCCGCGGAATCTCGCGCCCTTCTGCAATAAATCACGGGTGCTGCCGCCAAACGGCAATATGTGGAAACATGTGTTTACGTAGGAGTTAATTTGTCGAATTTATCTGCTTGTCTTGGGCGGGATTGAGAAATATTGCGATTCTTGAGTTATGTTCCCTGCTCTTGTTTATAGGGAAATTTATACCTGAATTGTTTAAGAAAATATTACCGCTATTAACGATAATATTACCTACAGGAATTGAGCACTTCCGTAAGGTCCCATGTATGTTTACTATCAGTTAAAGTGAGAAACGTTCTATGTGCTTCCCTTACGGCCGGTGTCTCGAACAAAAATCAACCTACACAATTACTTTTAAGCAAAACTACGAATAAAGAAATTCTTATTCTTATTCTTATTCTTATCTTCAAAATTAACTACCTAAGTAATCATTGGTCAAATCAGTCATTCGACCAATGAGGACCAAGTATTCCAAGTTCAATCGGCTTGTCAATTTGAAAAGCCTTCGAGAAACCAGCCGTTATTGTGGAAGATCGATTAGGTACATTTTGTTTTTGGATCTTACCGATAAACATTATTGAGATTAACTGATCAATATTGGGGAGCTTATAGCTCCTACTCTCGATGTTAATTGAGACTACTCAAGGGGCACTTTTTAATTGATTTGGGCTAGATATAACATCCTAAATTCGGCTTAAGTATCAAACTACAAACAGAAGCTAATAGCTTCTTACTTTGGGGCTAGATATTTCTGTGTAGAATTCCCAATTTATTTATTTAATCGTTACAAATAACCAGGTTAGGTTTACCAGTAAGCAAACTAGGCAATTTAAACTTCTAACACGCCAAAGTTTTGCGCTTCGTCTTTTAACTCCACAAATACCGAGTTCTTCTTACATCGGAATTCTTCCATCCTTTAATACCCCGAAATTCCCGCAATAAGGCTAACCCTTCTAATCCGGGCTATAATGAACCGGGATAACGGAGGGTGTTATGTTCCCACTTTCTTTGAGAGTGAGTTCTGAATAAAGTTATTTTATAACGATGTTTTTTTGACTAATTCTTAGCTATTATTATAACTCCTATCTACAAATAAAAATTTGTGGGTGAAAAATGGTGCGTCTTGCAAAAAAGTTTTTAAAATTAATACTTACCAAAACTTGCTCCAACATGGGATTTGAACCCACAACACTATGGAATGGTGTACATTTTTTAAATATTTTATGAATCCTAAGTGTGAGGTTATTACAACTAAATAATAAATAAATAAATAATAAATAACGCTGGACTTTCCACACAGCATCATCTAGCCCCAAAGTAGGTAAGCAGAGCTTGTGTTATGGGTACTAGATGACTGATAAACTACTTATATACTTTTTTTTTTGTAAATACATACATATTATACATAGAAACACCCAGACCCGAGACAAATATCTGTAGGTCATACAAACATTTGTCCCGTGGCGGGGATCGAACCCGCAACCTTCTGCATCGCAGGCGGACTTTCGCCCACTGCGCCACAGAGGTCGTCAAATATAAAAACATAGGTACCTACTTAATATATATCGCCTGGCAAAACTTTCTTAAATTTCGAAAAGATAAATTTCAATACGAATTTACGTACTTACAGTTGTTCCCTCTGAATTCATCTAACTTCAATCCCAAACCATTGCCAAAAAGGAACGCTTCGCAAAAATACGCACCGATTGTATTACATTGCTTATTTTCAATACGTCCGTGCCATTTTTGTCCGTTCAGAACGCCGGTGCATCACAATAATCGCCCTATGCGATTCTATATTGACACTACGTGTCTGGAATGTGGATCATTTTCCGGGATTTCGTATTTTTATTCGGTATCGATTTTCGGACGGTCCTTTCGACCCCGCTCGCGACTGAAGGGTTGACCAGCCGTGTAATTGGTCAGTTACAATTCATTATTCCGATTCATCGTGATTTTCGCAGTTGACGGCAAATAATGATGTCCGTTTTATAGACCCTAGTGGAATAACGTATCTTCTATTACTTTTTATAGTTAAGTATAATAATTTGTATATAAAAAAAAGAGGCAGGTAGTTATTTGAAAAAAAAGTGATTTGTTTTTTTTTTTACACACAATATACATTGTGACTGACTTCATCATACCTATTACTACAGCCAAATTGGTCATGGAATTTTTGTAAGCATTGGACTGACAGTTCTTTCACTTGACAGCAGAAATTAACCAATGAGAAACAAGACGTCAAAACGGAAATCCCTTAGGGTTGTCATTTTTAATAAAAAGATGAGAAAATATAAAAACTCTGTGATTTATATTTTTGTTTTCGCTAATTTAGTAAAAGTTTTGTGAATTTTATTAAAAATCTTCATAGTAGGGAGACGTAAACATTGAAAATAACAAATCTGGTAGAATTTATATTAAGTTTGGTGAGCACTGAACATTACGTGAGTGACATCCCTAGACAAAGTCAGCAATCAGCTGATCTCTAATATTTACATAAATTCCATATCGAATTTGGCTGTAGTATAGGTATGAATACCTACTGCATTATGTAAGTATTTGTTACATAGGTAAGTTTCATTGTCACTGTTAAAACTGATTGGAAAATGATTTTGAGTGTGAATAAGTTTACCAAAAGTTCCAATACAAAGGTATTTAAACAACAGTACTTAAATCAGCAAAGGGCGGTAATATTCTTCATTAGGGTCCGCAGTTCCGGTCAAGTGGCGCCCTCTGGGGATGCCAATCAAGGGCTGTTATTCTTCGGGGAGTTCACTAAAGTTCGAGATAAAAGAAAAAATGATTTGAAGTTATCTAAGAATATACTTATTCTTTTTAGGGTTCCGTATCCAAAGGTTAAGACGAGACCTCTCTCCGTCCGTTCGTCTGTCTGTCCGTCTGTCACCAGGTTGTATCTCATGAACCGTGATGGTTAGTAAGTTGAAACAGAATAAAATAAATAGGTATAAATATAAGGAGGCTCCCATACAACAAACAAACGTTTTTATAGATAACGGTACGGAACCCTTCGTAAGCGAGTCCGACTCGCACTTGGCCAGTTTATTTCTTTCACTTTACTTAATTATTTATTATTATCATTAAGTACTATATTTCTTGTATCTTACCAATAAAAAATATATGTATTTTTATTGGTAAAATAATAATCTTAGTAGGTATCATTACATGATTTATTTTCTTTGCCGCCCTTTTCTAGTGTCAACATTCGTTTGCCAGACTAGTAATCTATATCTAGATCACAATAACATTGAGTACGTCTACACATTCTAACTTGAGCACCCTTTTCGAATAAAATCATGACTGATTCGACGACCTCTGTAGCGCAGTGTGCGAAGGTCCGCTTGCGACGCAAAACGTTGCGGGTTCGATCACCGTCGGGGGACAAATGTTTGTATGATCTACAAGTATTTGTCTCAGTTCTGGGTGTTTTCTATGTTTAATATCTAAGTATGTATTTTACAAACAAAAAGTATTTAAGTAGTAGGCCTACCTATATCAGTCATCCTACCCATAACACAAGCTCTGCTTACTTCGGGGCTAGACGATGGTGTGTGAAAAGTTCGGCATTATTTATTTATAAGTTTTGTCACATTTTGTGATAAAACCTACTGAAAGTGACAAAGGAGAAGTTGAAATGTAAAATCTCACGCTCAATTCAATTTCTCTGACTTTTGATCTTTGCACTCTTCATCAAAGCTTTCTAGTAAATCGATGTTGGAGCTTTTCTCACATACCTACAAGAATTTTATGATTTCTCAATCAATATCAATGAACGACGATGGGCTTGTAACCTGTCACGTTACGAACGCTAATTTCTACAAAAGGGCATGTTTCAAATAATTACCTATTTGGACAATGGACATGCCTCGTGGACCAAATGCTTTTTTATCGCAGTATTTTTTCATTCCTTCTACAAACATTCGCAAACTATTGGTATTGATCAGTGATATTTGAGGCCAATTGACGTCCACTGCTGATTATGTTCCTTTCTAAACAGCATCGCCCCTCTATCAGGCGTTTTATTTAATTTCGCGTTGAGAAAACATCCCTCACTGTTAGCTCGGCCGACAGCGACATGCCGAAATGGACAAATACGAGTAAATTATTGCTTCTCTCGATATAAATAGGCAAAGAGTCTCGGATTGGGGACGCAGTTACACCGTATCGAGTAAGAATGTTCGAATGAGTGGCCAACTCTTGTGTGACAAAGTTTTTAGGCCGCCTAAAGACCACCAATGGCTTAACGACTTTTAAAACGGGACCGATAATTTAAATCGCTCAGTTGCTAATGCAAAACTCGGCTGTTAAAGCAAATTTTCTGATTTAGACTTAGACATTTAGTAGAATTGTAATATTCCTGTTTTGAATATACATTCTCCCTTTACTAGGTAGTAGGAATATAAGTAATTGAAGGATGTTTTATTGATTTCAACCTAAGAGTTGGTACTTATATTGTGTCAGCCTAGGGATCTCTCATAAAAAACCCGTCCCTCTTCAAGCAACTGTAATGAAGACGTAGACGACGATCATGTTTCTTTGGTATTTTTTTTTGTTAAAGTTTTCACTTCTTTCGGCACTCCTGGGAGTGCCACGGTTTTTATAAAACAAAAACCATCTTTTACTAAACTGTTAATAACCTAAAACTTTTAGTCTATTCATATGATATTTGTCTATTCGGTCTGATTGTGTTCTTAGTACGGTGTCAAATCGATCTGGTGGCTGGAGTGTTCGTTTAGTGGTCACTCTTGGGGTTCTTTATTAAATTTGCCAATCGCCAGTTTAAAGGGGAGGTAATGAAGCTCTTCTTTTGCTTTCTTGGATAGAAGAGGATTAACGTAATGAAAGCTTTTGAAAGCTCGCAATTGTTTTGGAGAAGAAAAACGATTGAAAACACTCAGTAAAGGTTGAAAACACTATAAAGGTACCTACTACACCACATGGACATTACAAAATTCAAACATAGAAACAAAAATGTTGCTACAATAGGCAGTCTCATCGCTATGAGTGATTTCTTCCAGAAAAAGAAAGGCAAAAAGGTATAGGTATAGAAGATGTTGATCGAATTGTAAGTCATTGGTGAGGATTCCTGTTGCTAGTATTGATATTTTTTCTTGTTACTCTTCTATAGCAGTCACCCATCGTCAGAAAGTTGAATGTGGCCCTTTGGAAAATGACGAAGACCAGTCTAAGGCAGGTCGCTAACAGCAAAGTCGGGGCGCGGGCGCAATTGACGAGACGGCGGCGTTTATGTCTTGTTTCATTCATTCAACATGTCATCTTCGAAAGATGAGTAGAGATAGGTGATTAGGAAAGCGGGCGCGGCGCGCGCCCTCGTCGCGACCCCGACGCGATCCCGCCTCGACTTCGCCTACATGTCTGTTAATTTTCTTTTGACGCCAGTTCGTCGCAGAAGTTCATTAAGTTCAGCTAACACCAATTACAGCTATATCAGGGATGCCAACATTACCGAAATGAGAAAATTATACGAAGTCTTAGCCGCCTTAATAAAAATTTGTTGGGGATGGAGAAAGATGGCGGTGTTTACGTGATGCTGGGAGATCGATCTGAGTAGGGATGTCGGAAATGCAACAATGTATCGATATAATAATAAATAATATATCGTATCAAATATATCGATATTGAAATTTTCAAAAAATATCGATATATCCGGATGATTTGACAGAGAATATTCGTGCTCTAAAAATTAACTTATTTGGTCTACCAAAAACAAAAATACATAAAATGTAATTTGTTAAAAAGAAGTAAGAAAAAGCATTGCTTTTTAGGATTTTAAATTTTTATAGGCCTGAAAAAAATATCGATTTTTATACTTTTTCGATAATTGGAATTTTATATCGATATATCGAAATATTAAATATCACTCAAAAATAACAATACATTAAAAAATAATAAACATCGATATATCGATGTATCGATATTTTTTCAACAAGCCTAGATTTGAGACTTTGTGGATCAGAAAAAGTGTACTTATATTTTCTCATCAAACCTTTTTAATTTGAAAGAAAATGGTAGAGTTCATTTTAATTTTTTTAAGGTACAGGAAGCGCTCGTGGTCGTGCTTACTTAGTCGTTCTTGATAGATCGTTTGAACGTTTGAAACGGTCTGTAAGTGGATGGGTGACCGCCAGTGGCATTTTCATCTGACATGATCACACAGTTATCCCTAAAATCGACATCTTATTAGATCTCTATAATAATAATAATAATAATAATGCTGGACTTTTCACACAGCATCATCTAGCCCCAAAGTAAGCAGAGCTTGTGTTATGGGTACTAGAATGACTGATAAACTACTTATATACTTTTTTTTTTTTTTGTTTGTAAATACATACATATTATACATAGAAACACCCAGACCCGGGACAAATATCTGTAGGTCATACAAACATTTGTCCCGCGGCGGGGATCGAACCCGCAACCTTCTGCGTCGCAGGCGGACCTTCGCCCACTGCGCCACAGAGGTCGTCAAATAATATATACCTTTGCGTTTAGAGATCATTTTTCAGCAACGAAAAATAAATTAATTCACGGTCGGGATTCAAGTCCACGGCCTTCTGATTGAAAATCGAGACGCGAGTAACTCAGGCCATACGAGTTTATTAAAAAAAAGTACGTGAGTGTCGTGGACGGTGGAACACTCGGCTGGAACAAATTTTCAACTTTGACATTTGGCATTTTTCAAATAAATTACTTATTAAAATCCTAGAAAGAAACGCTCTTCCGTACTAACAATGTAACAATCTATGGACTGTTTCGCAGCTGCGCACTTTGCACTGTGACGTTTTGACATATACATGTGTCGTGACGCAAAAACCTAACACTTTTTTTCGTCTAGCCCATCCGATACCGTCCAAAAAGCAACTTCGTTCCAAAAACGACAAACAACACTTTTGAATAAAAATCTCGTGTTTACAGTAAAAAGGTCAAGGTACATACTATCCAAAGGAAACGTTCACATGGCGATTCGTTTTGGTCATATTTAACAACAAGATGCGCAGATAGTCCACTGCGTGCTTTATTACGATTTAATTCAACAAACCAGAGAGGAAACCTGCTTTGATATGCCGACTTGCATGTCGTGTGGGGTGAGCACGATTTCTGATATTGGCTTCATACAAATTTTATTTTACATCACACAAACAATGGCTTAGGAAGTACAACTAAACCCGATTCAGCCAGTAAAATGCTTTTTTGCTTAGGCTGCTTTGAGTATCCGAAGGTTGTGGGTTTAAATTCTGTACGTGAAACAACGAAATTTCGTTTGATAAATATTATGATCACAAAATTGTCTCAGGCACTACAGCTTCCAGTTGAGTATAAGCTAAGGTAGAGTCCTAAGTTTTGACATCAGCTAGGAAAATCTATAAGGGTCTACGAGTTCAATAAAGATCGATCTCGATCGAGCGGGTTCAAATACCTACCGCTAGGCAATAATTTTTACAATTTGTTTTTATAATTTTTACAAAAAAATTGAATACCTACTAGTCGGGACAGGTCTCTCAAATTTCGTAAAGCATGGCATCACTAGTCCCCTTCAGATAAAGTCATACGGAACAGTTGTTTTGTACTATTTTGAAAAGCATCGCGATGGCTTGATACCGCAATAATATTACTTTTTATTATTCTCTATGCAGTTTTAATATTGGCTTTTAACTTTGTCTCAACTGATACTGAACTTTCAAGGACGGTGGTCCCGCATCAAAGCCAAAATGGTACTTTCCCTTTAATAACTACTTAAGTACTTTCATGATGGCGTTCAGCTAGTTTTCGTTGATATTTTTACAAGTTTTTCTTTTTTTAGATGATCTCATCTAAAAAAAAAATGCCAATAATGTACCTACCTGTGTGTTTGTATACCTACAGCATCGTATCTCAATAGATGAACCATCTTTTATTTTGTTTTTGTTCTAAGGCAATTTCATTGAGTGTTGAGAGGTTGTACTTAGATTTTATTTTAAGTAAGTATTGCTTTATTATTTTTGCAAACAATTTACGCTGATTTTTATAATTTTTTGATTAAAAGCCTTAAACTTACGAACTTATTATGCCTAGAAAGAAATGCATTTTGATTATACTCGCTAAAAAGCACTAAGCTAAGCTAGAAAACAAGTGAATTCACATTACACAGTTGTCGTGTTCGTCTGTCTGTCCGCGCCGCTCACGATCGTCACGACCGTGTCCTTGTCTTGTACTCGCTTTGACGTCACTTTCTTCCGAGTAATAGTTTCAAAGATATTAATAAAACTAGGTACTTACCTACTAATTACACTGTAATTACAGAATAAGATTTGTTTTGACGACAACATGTTAGCGTTTTTGTACCTACCTATTTAGTGAAACTTTTTGGTGATACTTAGGTAAATACTCCTTGGTGTGCAGTGCAGGTCAGGTCATAGATAAATAATGTTTTGACAGTGACAAGTGGTGAGTTATGCAATTGTTTTAAAAATATTGTTAAGCAAAGATTGTAAATTGGAAAATGGAAAATAAAACCATTCTATGTGATTAAACTTGTTTCTCTGTTAAACATGAACTCTTATTTCCTGGCAGTTTTCAAACGAAATGTCAATTTCGTACAACCCGGTTCATTATAGAAACGTCGCAACTTATCATGGTCTCTCGCTTGCACAGTACTACCAATGCTAATGTGCAAGCTAGTGAGCATTGATAAGCGTCGCTATTTTAGATTCGTGTCTTTATGTCAAAATTGCTTGCCACCCGATGTCGGCGCCCGCAATAGGCGGAAGTTCGTGTTCACCCCCAGACGGCCAAGAAACGTGCTTGGCGATCCAGATGACGCTATCACTCTCGCCAATGGTGAAGTGATACCGTCATCTAGTGATGATAGATAGGTAGGTAAATTCTCTCCGGCAACAGCCCAAGCCGAGGTTCGTACCTATTAGAGGTGCCCTTGCGCATGTTGTCGTAGCTTCTCTCTAGCTAGGCGTCTCGGCACCTTCAGTGCTCGCCATAGTCCGGTAACACTAAAACGGCCTCATAGGCCACTAGTATTAGGCCCTCCGAATAAAAAAATGTCACAATTGCCATGCAGTTGAACCTTGTGTGTCTAAAACAAAGAATGTAAAAACTTAGGCCTTACAGTTTTACTAGAGCAGTAAGGTCATATGATCTTACTTAGCTCATATGAGCTAGCGGCCAACTCTGGTGACGGAGTTTTAAGGCCGTCTAACTGAGTAGATAATTTATGTATGTCTATATTTTAAACGAGATGTGCCGAAGCATTGTTTAAGATGGAAAAGGCTTGCCCTGCCCAAAAATCATCCTCTCGGCAAAGATTTGTCCAATACGTGTGAAGCTGAACTAAGCAGCAGGATTCTTCTACATTTACTTTCACCATTTCAGAATTCTATTTTACTAGAGAACCAGCGCTTCTCCAGACTTCGTCTGCGCATTTTCCATAGAAACTTAAACATCCTGTTTAACACCCTTTGAGATTGATTTTCGAAAATTAGATAAGCCTATGTGTTCATCACATTCAATTTCATCACAATCGGGTAACAAACATTCGCATTTATAATACTTATTAGTTCATATAGGCGGCGATGGGCTTGCAACCTGTCACGTATGGAATACCTACTAACTTCTGCAAGATGTGGGCATGTATCAAATATGTGTTTGGGCATGCCTCTGAATACTCCCCTTTTGGGGATACAGTCGTGAAACTGTTTACGTTTTTTTTAATACTTATTAGTTGGATTTATTAATTTTACTAATTTTTAGTGATGCACGGCCAAGATTCGCAACTTGCGATACCTACCTTCGGCTATATTTAAACAATTTTCCGAAACAAAAAGTCCCTTCTACCTTCGATCTCGCTACTTGTAAGGAGAGACCAAACCCCACTTGGCCAACACAGCTTACATAATAAACAATGAAGGGAGGTAGTAAGTCATGCAACCCGACACCGGAGATACCATCGTGCCGGCGGTTCGCGGTAGCTCTTCTCTTAGTTATGGTTCTAGTAGCTTACAAAGAAAACTACTGGATACAAAGGAATAAGTGTCCTGATGCTACTGTGTATGTGTGTTCAGTCAGACGTTTACACTTTTCTTTGTTCTAAACAAAGTTCTCATCGGATTTTTCTGCAGTTTCTTTACAAAAGATCGAAATAACACTAACATCTACATCTGCAGCTTGTACATGATTGAACAAGATACAACAGGATTAGTCAAGCTATCTAAGGATCGTTGGAAACGATCTATAGATAGCTCAACTAATCCAGGTCAGTCGGAAGCGTGCCCAAAACACTGGCGGCATTACCCCGCTGGATGGTGCCAGCTCGGATCACGTGTCGCTTCGACCAGACGCCCTGAAAGAATTTTGAAAGCCCGAACCCAACGGACCTAGGGTATCAACCCCAAATGTAATGTTCGAAATCGATATGTTTTTATTACCTACTGGTCTCACATTAAAACTCTAGTGAACTCAATGTAGAGACAAAGTCAAAAAACATGGTTACACCACTAATAATAATAGGTAAGGCCTTTACATCTACATTAGATTTTATACAGCGTCAGGAGGCAATCTATGCCTACACTTAACGGGACGCTGTACTGTAACTGCCTGGGACATTGACATTACACCACTACTGAAAACAAAACTGAACAAATAAATAAAAAAAAACGAAACTTAAAAACATGCAGAGTAAGAAATCCTGAGAATCTAGAGATGGGAATCTATGGGACTAGGGACCTGTTGAATTGGGGGATTTGTAATGGAAATCTGTAGGAATTAGACGCCGTTTGGCATACCTTGCCTCTTGCTTTCTCAAACTCAATACTCAATAGATTCAGATTCAGGTATCGCAAGAGACAATAATGGTATTCCAAAATGGTATCGTGTAAACGGCGTCCAAGAACAACATACCGAATCATAGCCAATCTTATTCCGTATTTTAAATCTTGTTCTGCTTGTTATAGGAGGCCAAAGTAGAAGAACACCAGTCGGCCTAGCCATGGAGCTGTTCGAGCAGCATCAGGGCACACACATACTCCAGGTAAGTACTTATTTAGGTTAAAGAAATTCAGTAGCCGTACCTAATTAGCAGCTTAATCATCAATACCAAATTATTCAACGCTAACCCATGACTCATAGGTACCTGCCATGCAAAGTAAAGTGACTAATGACACAAAGCATGAAGAAACCTATCAGTTTTACTTTCAACACAAATTGCAATGACCGACTTCACGCCTTCGCGAACAAAACATACAAAGCTGGCAATACTCATTATAGAATATACTTATTACAAAATTCTAATACAATATTTCGCAGATTTCACCAAATTTCAAAACAAAATTAATTTACACACGTTTTCTGGGACACTGTTGTGAAAAAATCTATTATATCTGTAGTGTAAATAACATTGCAATCGATGCTGTGATTAATGTGGGTGCTGCGGTTTTCATCGAGGTTAGACTGGGTACGTGATTCCTAGATTCTATTTATTTTTTGTGGAAATGCAGTTTTGCAGGACGTACCTACGTGTACGTGCACAAGTTGCGACATCGTTTTGACTAATCTTGACCAGAATTACGTTATTGAGCAAGGTCTATAAATTCATTTCATCAAAAATAAAAACATCACTAGATATCATACTATCTCATTCACATCAGTCTCTGAATCTGATTAATTTTCAAGATTGATGTATTCTTGAACTACTTAAGTCGACCAAAAGATATTTTAACAAGAAACACGTATAATAAAAACGAAAGTGCAAATCAACAATGGTCCATTACAGTCATCTGTTATTTTTTCGACGATCATCGTGGAGCGTTTAACCGTAGTTTTGACACAAAAACTCTTCATCAAGATGAACTTATTTTGTCAACCGTGCATCTCATTAAAGTTCGAAATGATGTTATGGAGTTAGCTGCTAGAAATTACTAGAAGAGTTCAAAAGTCCTTGTAGAAATGAAGCTGAGATAAAATATCAGTTTTAATTTTGTGAAATGATCTAATACATAAGATTGATTACATATTCATACTACTACAAAGTTCCTGAGAGCCTTCATATCAAAGTTGTCATCTGAAATCGGAAGAAAGTAGGATCACAACTGAATCCCTGAGGCACGCTAGACATTCTACTAGATTATTAGATTTGATCACCGGAGTCAGTATAAAAATATTTGGAACAAGCTTACTTTTTACACAGATTTCAAACTTGACAATTACCTACCACTTGAGCAAGAAAGTATCAAAAAGCATTCTTATTCAAAGCCTCATCCAGCTCTACCATAGAGCGATGTAAACGTTTTGGCCCGTGTTGATAGTTTTTCATCAATTTCATCACTAGTTGTTTAGGTTTTTTGCTAGAAAACTGTTCGATATCTTACTATTCGTTCCACGTTCGATGTGAATGAGCTTATTACGAGATGAGATGAGTTTGTAAAATATTTAAAAGAGATTTTAAAGCTTTTTAACTTGTTTTGAAGATTATAAGTATGAGATACGCGTCCCAAATTAGGTAGGTAAGTAAGTACGAAGTAGTTTAATTTTAATTTATTTATTTAATAAATAAATGTAAGTTAAAGTTTTAGCTACAACTTTTCGAACTTCGAAGATATCAAGATTAAAAAACATGAAATGAAGGTAGGTACTTTTGATACCCACACAGGGAATTCTATGTAGGATCCAGGGGCTTTATTGTGTAATTCAACTGGCAATGGACACTTTCTGGAGCTTAATTTTGACATATGAAACTCATTCCGGACTTCAATTGTCATTTTCGTATTATGTGATTGTAAGCTCTATTGGAATGACAAATGGGAATGGGTTTCAAATTAGACAAAAAGGCTGCAGGTCAGTTTGTGATTGTTGGTGGTTAATTATTTATTTTTTGTATTGTTTCAGTCACTGGACGGTTTCGCGTTATCCGTGGCCGCTGACGGAAGGTTCCTGTACATATCCGAAACTGTTTCTATATATTTAGGTTTATCACAAGTAAGTACCTAAACAGTGCCTATTATTCCCTTTCAAGCCCTTACTATAAATTGTTCAATGGCCTCGGCTAGGTGAAAATCTACGCCGAAACTGAAATACATTACCTAAGCGTCACCAATTTGGTAGATCCAAACCGCATTGTAAGGCGGTTTGTACCAGTTGGTTACGCTGACTGTATCTACGGGACGCTGCGCTGGTAGTATCTGGAAGATGGTGGAGATGATTAAGGCTGGCCCAGTATCTAACTAAACCATCCTTTCAGCTTGATTGGCCTCAATAACAGAAAGAAAAGAACAACGTCAAGACTTTGGAAGTCTAGACGTTGTCTTTCCTTAGCCGCAGGTCCTCACGATATTTTACTATCATTAAAATAAAAACACGTTGTAATTTTTCAGAACGCATCTTAATTTTTCGTAAGAAAATGACTGAGATTCGAATCCACGATCAGATCGAAAGTCGAGGCTACAATCCCACTCAGCTAACACGCCTCAGTTTTAAGATAAAATCTGAAAATTCGTTGGCAAGACATCCGGCGGTAATGCATTTGATATCAGATAAATAGTTCACGTGTTACGTTATGACGTGTACGTGGGTTCATTTTTTTCGTCCGATTTTTTAGAGTCTATGATTCTGTGAAGACTTTTTTTGTCAATGCTTTCCGGAAAAGTTGTTTTGAAATTTGATACTGCCGACAGTAAAATTTTAGGGTAACACTTCGTCTGATATGAATCAAACTATGATCCTGCTTAAACAAATTAAAAATCATGTTGAAGTGGAAAATGTAGACAAAATTCATATTACAGAAAATATAATTTATATGCAAATGTATGAAATAAACTTGGCGCCAGAGAAATTAAATTCTTACTGAGTAACGACACTTTAACAACCGTTGTACAGAAATATAAGTAGAAAGACTACGTTTATAAAATTAAATAAAGTTACAAAATTAAAAGAATCCAAAAACAGGGAAACTCGAGCCAACATGGCTTCGGGGGTGGTGCGAGCGAGAAGGCTGGATAGGGGGAAAGGGACGATGCGATATGCCGGTCACGTTCAGGGCAAGGCAGGCGCGTGCTCCTCATTCTAATGCCGATGCGAACCTTACCACTCACACACCCCCAAAACACGCACACTCGTAATGTCACAACACCTTTCACACAAACACGACGTGGGATAGGGTTGTCACTGATGAGCTGATAAACAGACTAATTGCTGGATCTCTTTGTCTATCGTGGAAATTGGTGCCACGGAGCCTTCCCTATTCACTCTTAAGTAGGTTGGTATCGATGAAAACAATAATATTGGCGATAAAACAATTGTAATAAAAAAACTCCACAAGATAACTACGATTTGAATAGTACAACATTATAAAATAATCCCACTTTGAATTAGATTTAAAAAGTAATCAGTTGAAACCTACTACAAATACGACTAAAACTAAGACTGAAACACAGACTGACAACCCTAACTATACATCTCACATGTGTGTGTAGAAATAAAACATAAACTTCCTGGTAAATAAACGTTATACCTTCTTACACGGCAGACGATTCGGGTATATTAAATTCTTTTTTTTTTTTCGTATAAAGACTGATGATAGCGTCGACAATAGGAAATCATGTTTTCTTTCGAGGTAAGGGAAAACAGTCACTTTTTGTTTACCCTTAGAATTGTTTATTGCTTGTCTTAAAACAAGTAATGATCATCTTTTCTACTGATAACAAGCTAAATATAACACACTATAAACCTGAGGTCCGTATTTTGTTGAATTGTTATGTGTGATTGTTGCAAAACAAATTTTTGAGACAATAAAATGAATGTGTTTTTTTTATTGTTACAAATAAAATAAAATTATTGCCGAAGTGATTTGTCCAATCGGCAAATATCCATAAAATTCTAAGGTATTTTCCAAGAACCGACCACCATATCGTCACCATTGTTTTATAGAATTCATATGCAGGACCTCACTACGGATACACGACTCCTGAATGTGTAATAGGATCCCACAATTATATTTGATAAATTTATTTAAAGATTTGCATATTGTGAAAGTCTATCGATCTTAAATGAATGAAATGATTCATATTTGTCAGCCAAATGCTTGTCACGGACACTTCCGTCTACATAATCTACAGGTTCTATTTCTAGCCTTGTCTCTCTCCTTAAAGGACCTATTATAAAATAATCTGTCTCGCTTTCTTTAGTCTCTTTGCAGAACCTTGCTGAGGTTCTTCTTAGTAAACGAACAAATTAACTTCCACAATCATGTCCAAGTTATCATTACTTGAATTCACTTCATCTTCCTTATCATTTTCTTCATTATAATTGTCGCCAGTTCATACATAGTTGTTAGCAGATGTCTATGGCATTGGCCACCTGCTGCGATGCGTGATAACAGTTGGTCCATTCATAAAGCTGGTACGTGACCATTCAAGCCTTCAACTGGTTTGGCTTCTTCAACTTTTGTTTATGGTTGTAATTAGACTCGGGTCGTATGGGAGTGGTTGAGACTTGAGGTTTGATGTGCGTGTTGGTACTTAACTCAATGGAGCGTATTTTTTTTACAATGAATCGCTATACCATGAGCTATGAAAAGAACATTATTATTTTTAGAATCTGATCAAACATTTTGTAAGAGAAGTTATGTTATAGATTTTAGATTAATAGGTACTAAGCAAAATAATCCTGTTTACAATAAGTCACGTAGTTTGGTCAATAGAACCACAGACAATATAGAACTTAGAAAGGTTAATAGAGGTGCCTATCCGTAGTAGGGAGGTAGGTACTATTTAACCGAATAATAATGAGCAAATCTAAACTTAGGGAACATTTCACACATTTTAATCTAGATGTAAGGCAAGACAGAAAATAATTATATCAGCTCCATTTTACCTAATAAAACTAATATCATCTAATCTTCCACAGGTAGAAATGACAGGTAGCAGTATATTCGACTACATACACCAACAAGACCATGCAGAAATAGCTGAGCATCTCGGTCTATCGTTAGCGGGTAGAGGGGGCGCAGGTCTGAACAGTCCAGCGTCAGGGAGTGAAGAAGGAAGCCAGCATGGAACGAATAATCCTGATGGTAAGTAAGAATTACTACAAAATTTATATAGTGTCGGAGGGAAACTTACCAATGCGCTCACTCAACGGGACGCTGCAGTACCTAGGACACTTGAGATCAAGGAGTTGGACATTATAACAGTAGTGGCATTATAACTGAAATCTGAAATTAAAAGTCATGTATAAGTGAAAATTAAACAAAAAGAATAACGAAAGGATCAAATAAACAATACAATCAAATAAAAGTTATAGCTACATACAACCTAAAAACTTATAGCTAATCTTACAAAATGATAATGTGGTAATAAAAGTCGGCAACAAAATTGCACATAAAACAGCCATCAAAACATTGAAGAAGCCACTTTCTACACCGTTACTCATTCTGTTAAAGTAGGTGTCACATTTAAAGACTTACAATAAGGTAAAATCGACAACGCTAAAGCCAAGGTAAAAAACTCGGTAAAAGTGAGTTGGTATAGAATTCAATTAAACCTTATACCCGAGGCTATTGCACCTTCAACCAGCGACAATACTGGGATCTACGAATCACCCATTTTGTCAAGTTTGTATCAAATTGAAATTAGATTATGGAGCCTTCACGGTGAATTTGTGCTCATGAAATGGTCAATGGGAAGTCAGTGGGCATCTTTATGCCATAAATTAATATTTCGATTCTATGGGAACCTTCAAAGCATCTATAATACAGCTTCTCTGACGCAACCTTCTAAACCAGAAACCCATTACATTCAAAAATCTAAGTTCCATCTGTGGCTCCATTTCTCAATTAAACGACTAAATTAGCAAAAAAGTCGTTGGTACTATAATTTTTGGTATCAAGTAGTTTGTTGCCCGCTTCACTGAGTTTGATGTTTTTACCATTGTTGTGGTTATCTCGATGTGAGAGAAAAACATGGTCTGAATGCTTATTACCTATAAGTAAGGAGGTAAGAATGCAATTTGAATTGGATGACTTGTTTTTCGCCTCTTTTAAGATTCTGGAAAGAAACCACACGGAACTTAGCATAACTAAGAATTGTATACCTACAGTTTTATATAAAATCACCAAAAACCCAAAGTTATTAATAGATGTACTTATTATAAAATCTTGCGTAACAATAATTCCACTTCATAAGGCGGACTTCATTACACGTCCAATCAAACCATGACGGAACATACATTCGACCCAATTTTTTCTCAACCTAACGGATAAACTCCAATTTCAATTTAGCCCACATTTAAGGGCTTAGAATCAATTTCAATTTACTCTCCGTTACAAAGAAATGTTGTAAAAAATCTATCAGGATCGTACTTGTCAGTGTTCTATTGTTGGGTGACGGGCGTGATGAAGCGAAGTCGGGAGACAGAGGGCGTGAAGAAAGTGCCACATTGTCAACTGATGACCATGGAACTGGTTGGGAATCCGATGGTGTCAGATTGACGGCTGCAAATGGTTCTTTGCTTGAGTTTCTCGACAAAAAAATATGCAATAATGCAGAGTAATATTTAGAAGTCAAAAAATGCAAAAATTTAAGAAATGTATGGTGTTTAAAAAGAACGAATGCTTTACATGAAATTAAAACGAATGGTGATACAAACACTCGCAAATTAGGTACAATCATAAAGGTATATGTAATAAAACATAGGGAAGGGAACCGTAAATCAAATAAAATTATCATAATAAATAGAGTCACATACCAAGGTTAGTGGAATAGTTGTGCACTGACTCAATCTCGTTACCTACGTATTTGGTACAACAAAGGTGATTCAAAACTCAGCGATTTGTCCACTTGCCGTTGGAATGCAAAAGATTATGTTTAAATTGAAACGAAAGAAATGCTGTTTAAGTACACATAATAATTAATTTTAAATAAATATAAATATTTAAAGTGCACCTTTCCAATTAAGGTCATTAAATATTTTTTCCAGCAGCAGCAGGAAACGTCCGTCTCTAAAATCTTGTAACTACAATAAAATACAGCTTAAGGAACATAATCAGAATGACTTAAAAGCTCCCAAACTTTAAGAACCACTGCCCAGAAATGCAAGAAAATCAAGATGAAATCAATTAATACACGGTCTTCATCCCGTCCCAACGGTCCTCCGTGAATCTTTTAATTAGCTCCTCGCTTTCCCAATCACCTCGATCGCCCTTAGGACAGGGATTGCTTTCTTTGTTGAGATAAATTGAGATCTTTACGTTCATCATTGTTATTGAAAACATCATTAACCCCGTGCCATACCTTCAATATGTTCGTTTTTTCCATCCTAAGGTTGCCTGGAAGAAATCGCTTCTAAGCGATAAGGCCGTCCATTGTACATTATCTCATTAGGTATTAATTATATTAATTCTTATGTTGTTGTGTAATTATTGTACAATAAAGAGTTTTTCATTCATTCATTCTTTTAATTTTTTTATTAAGTACCTACTTCCTTCTCAGTAAGTTTCATATCCTCGACGTTATCGAACATAACATTGTTGGTCATTCATACCGCAGTTATCAAAATGTGAATCTTTTTGACAGTATCATCGTCAATGACCCTCGCGGCAAGCGGATCTTTGTACCGAGGTATGGACCGAGCTTTCTGCGTGAGAATGAAGAGCACACTAACGAAACGAGGGTGTCACTTCAAGTCTTCAGGATATCGGGTAAGGATCAGCATATCTACAAAATATACATACAGCATGAACCCCTGAAACCGCCTGCTTAATGTTCTAACATTTAAGACTAGACTCAAGATTTATAGGTAAGTTCTAAATTATTTTCTCAATGAAATTTTCACGAATTTAATTTATAAATGTTATCAGAAAATGTTGGACTTCCGAGTAAGGTTTCTCGTTGGCTTTTTGCGAAACGTCTTATCGAATGATTTATTCACTTCGAACTCATTGGTAGCCGAGGAGTATGAAAATTTATGGTCATTTTTATTCTTATTTAGTAAACTACGCGCCAAATAACTTTGCAGCTGACGTCACTAAACGGGTTTTGAGACGACGATTTTTCAAGGTCTCAGGGTTCTCAGAGAAGCAAAGTTACATGGCGTGTAAATACCTATTTAGAATGAGAAAATGGACGCTGAATTTTCATTTTTAATCTAGGTCGGAAGAGGCGAGGGTGAGACTTCAAGATATGCGGAGGGTGGTAGCTGGCGGGTGGGTATCTTATAGCGAGATGGTTACTTTGTTATTATAATTATAGGAAAACCTATATAAATTATGTGACAATAATCATTTTACTGTAGGATGCCGTAAGCCAAACGATGTCACATAAATGAAGTAAATTCCATACAATTAGTTTTTTGATTTGTATAAAGCTTTCGATGCAGTTTCAGTCTCAATTATTTCAATTTGTCTTCCAAAAGTAACAAAGCGGCTATATTTCTACTTCAACGTAATAAATGGTGTCGCAAGAGCTCTTTATCCGCCGCAGATCGCAAATATTATTGGTTAGAATTATTGTTGCAGGGGTGCCTCAAGGCAAGGTTATATGGGCCCATAATTTTTGCCTTAACTCGGTGTTAGGTCATAAAATGTGATTATATCTCAAGCGACTCGCGAATACCGGCTAGGTACGTAAAATTGTCCGTAGATTGTTTTCGGGGTGTAAATTTTCGTTTTATTTTCATAACCGCTGCGCGGACATTTCCTTTATTTACAGCTGTTTTTCTTTCCGAATTATCAGTTTTATTCTTTTTAAAGGATGCTTCAGGATCGTTTAGAGATTTACGTTCAATATCTGTGATCTAAACGGCTTGCAACTTAAAGGTTTCGGTGGAGCAATTAGTATAGATCGTTTATTATGAGCATGGGTAACGCCAGAGGCTGCGTTTTATTGGCAAAATTGCAAATTAGTTAATCCTTGATCTTATTCGATTAGCAGGTAATGTATGGAGTACGTGGCTCCCGAGCAAATAACTTTTCAGTTTATGTGAAGTTTATTATTGTATGAAACTCGTATCTTGTTAGCGGAACTGGGAGTGTGCTCGCGAAGTTTTGATGAGGTTTTTTATGTTCGTCTCTTTGCGTCTGTTTGAGTTTTGAATTGTTTTAGAGTTGGTAAATACGATCTTACTTTGATTATACTTACTTTGTTTACGACCATCCAAGTTATAACGAGCTTAGAAAAATACATCAACAAATCTAATAAGACTCTTCTAAGAATTGTATGCCTTATCTCTATAAAATATGAATGAAATCTCATCAATTTCTTAAAGACTTGTAAATATAAGATTCTTTCTCCATCTTTCCAGGTTGTCTTAATGCTGTGTAGACTACGGCCTCAGTACTCGTTTTCACATAGTCGGAAGTCCCCTACGGTGCTACTTGGGATGGTGGCTCTGGCCATCGCGTTACCACCCCCTTCGGTCCATGAGATCCGGCTGGAGTCGGATATGTTCGTCACAAGAATCAACTTTGATTTTACGATAGCACATTGTGAACCCAGGTATTTAGTGTTTTTGATGCTTTTTAGTAGCTTTTTGTTATTTTTTAAGGTTTTTTTTTTTCAATTTAGATTTCATGAGATATAATCGCAATTTGATAACTTTTTGGGACACATAAATAATGAATAATATAATACATATATTAATCAGTTTAACCGCTATTGGAGGGCATCCAATAAGTAGTCTTTATTAAGTTATTAGCCTGAGCTTTGGAGGCAACGTTAAACAGTCCATCTCAGTTTGAAAGACATTAAGACGAACGTAAGTTTTCATACGAATAAGGATGAACGATCTTCTCAAACTATAAGTTGTACCTACCACCTAGGTATTTGAACAGCGCTATAATCATTAAAATTTTAAGTTTAATATAGAGATTTACAGATTTTGAAGAATAGTCACATTTGAATTTATTTACCAGCAGGGTATCGGAATTACTCGGGTACACAGCGGAGGAGCTTACGGGGAAGAACTTGTACGCTCTCTGTCACGGCGAGGATGCCAACAAACTTAGGAAATGCCATGTAGATTGTAAGTATCATAACATTTATAGGGTAAAATTGTTGAAAGAGCCACTTCTACGTTTGACCAGCAGTCGGCATGTTACACCAACTGTATTTAAACTATCTAGATAATTCAATATAAACACTAACAACAGCAATTGGTGATTTCATTGACAACCAGTCCAGTTTTTAGCGAAAAAATTGTGTGAAAATTAGGAAATTCAAGTAAAACAGAAACAGCTTTTTGCTTGTTTCATGAACTGCAATTTGACATAAAATATCATAACAATATTACCTAGAACACAACATTACCATTATCAAAATTGTAAAATAAAACCCCCATATCAGCCAAGCGAAACGGAACAAAGTATGCTGCTATGCTGCACCAAAATACACTATTGGTCAAAGCCTTAGATCATCGCCATTAAAATTGTTGACGTTCACTATGATTTTTGAACGATCATTACAGAAATAGATAGATAGATAGATTAACTCTTTATTGTACACAAGAACATAATACAGAGAATATAACAAATAAACAAATTGTACAATGGGCGGCCATATCGCTAAAAGCGATCTCTTCCTGGCAACCATTTGTATGGACAGGATAGTCGAATACAGAAAAAACAGAAATCTTACGTCTACGTACGAAAGCTTGTAAAACAAACCTCTCAAAGTCTCAACACATGGATTTCCCAAGTCTAATCAATCACACCATCAAGAGAAAGCTCTGTTGTCTAAATTGGCTGATTATTCCTATTCGCCGGATCATTTCAATAGTCTTCTGCGAACTTCGATTTCACTTGCATTAGAATCTCTTCTAGTGTTTCTATACGATTGGAGATAATAGAATCGATTTTATCAAGACAATAGATCGTATGACCTTTTTTGTAAATATCATCACATATACTTTGCTTTTCACTTTGATATATTTTATTTTTAAAACAGTTTGTTTGAAGCTTTTCGAATTTAGGTTTGTGTTTTATCAGCTTATTGAGATTCTGGAAATTTATTATTTTGCATGCATTAGGTAGGTAACATAAAAATAAAACTAACACATACGATATCATAAATGTTGTAGAAAAATTAAGGACATACTTTACCACTTTATCTTAATTGGAAATGCAAGCCTAGATGCAAGTAGGTACTTACTTACATCACATATATGAAGACAGACAAAATAATATTCATAGGTAGGTAGTAGGTACAAATTTTATGGCATCCATAGATTCACAGTGGAAATCTAACAGTCACGCCTTATACGACCGTTTGTTTGTACCATATACGCCAACCGTAAATCAGCTTCCTGTGCTCATAAATCATCTATCTTTGTATTTTCTATTGCACTTCCTTCACCAGTCAGTCCATCTTCAGGTACATTTTCGCCTTCGACTTCGTTTTAATTATCCTTGCTTACAATAGTATGTCCATCCATGACCCAATAATGTGGTGAAATCCATGTTGCAAGGTTCGATTTGTATTCAGTGTGTGGCGTATAGAAATCCATGTCAAGTAGAATGGCAGTCCAAGGCGCGTTTAGAGGAAAATTTACGACTTGTGATTCGATTTGTTGGAATTTAGTTTGCGCTGCTGTTGTTTGCCTTTGTAGAACACCTAGTAGGTAGAACTTATCAGATGGCAGTGGCGAAAAAACAAAAATGGTATTTGAACAAATATAGAATAAATAGAATACGTACATTACTCGATATTTAGTAACTCAATTTAAGTATAAGTACGTACTTTATTACAAACAATAAGTACTCATACATTTTCAGCAAAGCGATAAGTATATCGAGTAAACTGTAACTCTCATAAATCGTCCGTAATAATACTTTTACCGCCATCATTATCCACATCCATAAAGCTTTTTATCTTTCATGATTCCAGATTCCATGAACCTACCTAAATGATATTATTACTTTCCTTCACACACATCCGTCAGTGGAATACAATTTAGGCTTGCGCTATGCGCCGGTCCGACACAAGTTGTGATTTGAATAATAATTTTTATACCATCATTTTAGTTTCCTTTCCCTTGACGTATACGTGGGAAATGTCTCGTAATATCCTTGGAGATGGCTGCTCTGACTTTGCCTACTATTTTATGTATGTCATAGGGGATTGCCGAGGTTTGAGGTTTGACTCTACATCATCTATCATACCTTTTTTCTCGTTGGGGAATAGTTATATATTGTTCCTTTTATAGGGACGTTTTAACTTTTCCTTCAAATGGAATATGTAGATAATGATCGCTATCAATGATTGTTATTAGATTCCGTTATGTAACCCGTTAGCACTTGGCATGCAGGTACAGACTGATTCTAAAGTACTGATTACCGATGCGATGATGTCACCCTTCCTTTACTTGTTTGTCTCAATCCTGCGCTTATTTATAGCAGGATTTTGAGTACCTTGAATAAATTTCGGGTTTTGGCAGGCAACCAACTTTTCCATGAAGCTTATATTGTATTATCCTGCCAATTGGCATTATTATGAATGAAAGGAATGATAATCCTGACGTAATGTCGACCAATCAAACAGCGTATACGCACATGACAAGATGGCCGATCCGAATGCCAATCACGGCTAGGCGTTAGCGTCACATGCTAGCACCTTACCATTTGATAGCTATACGAGACCATGAATTTGAATTTAAAATCAACATCTATGTAGATGCCGGTCAAATGTGGACATCCCCACTGCTGCATACCAATTGTTCTATTTACATAAAAGTCCGGGTGTTTGTTAGAAAGCGGGTGATTTGGTTACAACTGAGTATGTGTTTTGGTTACTTGATGATGATATTGACGTTATTTTGTGCATAAGGCAATAAAGTCCAATGAATATGTTGAAGACTTCCGACAACGACTGAAACCTTGCCTTAATAGACGCTATAAAAATTTAAACGTTAGTATAATAAGTAGGTAGGTATTTAAGAAACAAAAGGTTTGGACATTAATGATGACAAATTTGTACATTTGTATGAACATCAGAGTCATCAAAATTAATGATCAATGCCTAATGCCATTGTCCTTAAACAAACATTTAACTTTAGTAAATTTGGTACTTACTTACACCATTTAAATCAATCGTTTGTGTTGAAGTTTAGTCACCTCCAGTATCTTCCTATTTTGCATTATAAAATGTTAGTTTAAAAACTCTCAGAAATTATTTTCAAAGAGCTTGACTTGAACAGAGATTCCCATCTCGTGTAAAAAACGTCCTATAGAAATAACCAAAACCTGCCAGTTGATAACGTATATCCCGAAATCTTTGTCTATCACTATTTTCGCTTTCAAAAGACTATTAGGTAAACCGAGTTCAATTGCGTTTTCTCCATTGATTGTCGTCTGAAGTCAATGGTATCACACGTCATATTCCGTGACTGAGCTAACGATTTAGTCATCGCTAACTCCAACACGATTGTGATCAGGTGTGGATTGAATACCAACCCTTTGTGGTTGCGACAATGGTTATTTTTAACTGTTCTGGATTATATTTTGTGCTTTAAAAGAAGTTTGACATGATCTTAGTTCTTCTAGTTCTGATAATCTTCGTTCTTCTCCATCATAGTGATCATCGACTGAAACTTTTGGGATCTTTCCTGAGTTTTTTAGGTTGTTGGAATTTTTCTAGTTTTTGTTTTGATAATGTAGGCTTTTAAGTAATTAAAACAAAACCATTTTACCTCTAAGGAAAAGGTGTCCTCTGTGAGGCGAAATTTAGCTGAGTGTTTTGATGACTGTTTTTTTACTTTGTTAATACCAACCAACCTCTACCTATCAAGTTGCTGATCTACTAGCTGCGTACTTTTGTTAATATTTCGCAAACGCGCACTATTATTGTGAATATACCTACATTGTTGCCCATGATGTATGGATAGCCATACACGTTAAAACTACGATTTGGCAGTCGACCAATACTTATAAATGCTATGCCAAAAAACAATACATCAACAAACCAAAATTTGCTAATGAATCACGTATAAAGAACACGTGTTTGTCACTCCGTCTTTTGTGTTCACAATGACTTTACCTGCCAACGTATAAGTTACAGCGATTAATTGAATAATGCTTCTATACCTATGCACAACACGCATAACTAACGTTTAAAAATTTAAAAACCTCAACTAAATCAAGAAGCTTAATTCTTTAATCGTAGCTAAGAGCTCTCGATTAAAATTATCATCTTCGATCCAAATCGCTTTCGGTCGCATGCTAGGGTGGGATACCACAAACACACAAATGAAATCCCTACAACATTACCTATATGGCAAAGATTTGGCTCTAAAAGATTGAGGGAAAGAGTCGTCTTCAAATGATTCATAAAGTAGGTCTATTTTACTGATAGAATGAGTTAAGCTACTTTTTGAATAAGTACACTATGTTCCATGTTCAACAATAACTGTTGACTTGCTTTAGTTAGTCATGTTTATTGTTGTAAGTATAGCGACCTACCTAATAGGTACCTACACTGCGCAAAATTTAATGCATCATTGTTGGGTCTATTGTTCCGATTTGCAATACAGTGGTCAAGACCTTGAATGCTAGACGTATTAAGCATTGACGACTAGTCACCGGGATGGAAAAAACTCTTTCACGAATCCGCTCCAAATCTTCCTATATGTACTGGCCAGGTTTGCTTATTTGTATCTTCTTCTTCTTATTTAAGGATTTACTCCTTGTCGGCACAACTGATGAATCCCTCTCCATGTATCTCTTTCCAGGGCTGCTTTCTTGACCTCTTTATACGACATGACAGCTACCTTCTCCTTTACTTGGCTCATGTAGCTTATTCTCGGTCTTCCTCTTCCTTTTCTTCCTTCCACTTTCCCTTCTATAATGTTTTTAATAAAAGTAATAAATAGAAAATAAATAAAAACACAATAAAATAGAGAAAACAAGACACAACTCTAAAAATCGAAACGAAAGGTCCTTAAAGCATAGGTCCTAAAAACTGTGTATAAACAAGTAGAGAGATGCCTAAGTAAGTTATTATTTATTTATTTATAACTGAAATTCTCTTTCTCTTTTCAGTAATGAACAAAGGACAAGTCCTGACCCACTACTACAGGATAATGAACAAGTTGGGAGGGTACACGTGGATGCAGACCTGCGCCACCGTCGTCTGCTCCTCCAAGAATGCTGAGGAACAGAATATTATATGCGTCAATTATGTTATTAGGTAAGCAAATGCTCACCTACAGCAGTATTTTTTCCTACTTCGGTCACTACTTCTTTTGAACCAACATCTTCATCTTCCTGCGCTTATTCGACTGTGTAGGTTGGCACAACTGTTTTTCTTTTGAAATTGCGCTCCAAAATTTCCCTTCTTGTACACAGTTGTCACATGTTGTTTCTTCCACTTTAAGGAAAGGAGGCCTTTGACCTTTCTTCTCTAAGTATTTCATTTTAATCGCTATAATCATCTTTAAAGCCAGAAGAAGTTGTTGTAGTTGTGAAGTGTTTAATAAAAATGATAACTAAGTCTGTTTGATTACAGTGGTCGAGAATACCCCAACACAGTTATGGACTGTTGCCAATTAGAAGACAACGTGCAAGGTGTTAAGCGAGAGGAGAGCACAGGAGACCCTGAAAACGGGCCACCAGACACCGACAACTCTGGAGGACCTTCGCCCCCCAACCGTCATCCGGAGCGAACTGAACCACCCAGCAACACCGACTCAACATCCTCAGCCCCCGTCCCAACATCAGACGTCACTCACCTCACGAGGCTCAGCGACACGCAACCACTACCACCACACACAACACCAGACAGAACCTCCCCGATGCCAGCTAGGAGACAGAAGAAGAGAAAACATACGGACTGCGATGATGAGGAAAGAGAAGAGGAACGACGGAAGTCTAACCCCAATCCAACAGCTTTATCCCCCGCTGAAAGAGATCTATCGAAAACAAACTTGACGATTCCCGAAGGCGCGACTGATGCCACATCAGTGAGAGATTTGGAGAATGCCATGTCGAAACATCTACCAGCGCTAGATGGGAAGGAAATCACGCACAGACCGACAGATTTCTCAACTGATGCTCTACTGAAGCAGCAGCAACAGAAATCGACGATCCAATGGATAGGAACGCAGAACCATCATCTAAACCACCTCAATAGACAAATACCAGGGAATCACACCACAACGCCAGCTAGTGCGCTATTGCGGCAACTTTACGCTAATAGAGAAAGCGTTATACGAAGTAATTTCTTGGGAGATGGAAGAACTGGGGGGTATTATTCTGGTGACGGGCAATCAGGGCCTTTACCGACTCCTCCAGGGAGCGAAGGGTCCAGTTACGGCGAGCAATTAGGGCACAAAGGGACTGATATAGGATCGCTAGCGTATGGCGGTTATGCTGATTACCATTCAGCTATGACTCCTCCAGGATCTGTCTCGCCGCGAGATAAGCAGCAGTACGCGTTGTCGTACGATAATAGCGCTTATTCCGAAGCGTTACGACACTCGTATCTAGCCGAAGCGCCACTGCCTTTGAAACCTCAAGCGTACTCCGCGGTACCAGGGACACTGGACTATGCATCGCCGCTCGACCAATCACAGTTCTTTCATCCGCCGTCATCGTTCCATCTCTATCACCCGCAGGCTCACGCTGCTCATGCGTCTCACTCGCACGTTGACAAATCCGCTCCACCAAACACTAATTGGTATTCGTCGAGTTCATAGCCCCATTAGAGTTTTTGTTTGGCATTTTTGAAATTGCGAGCTTTTTGTAACTTGTTAAGTTTAGCACGTTTTGTTATGGATTGAGGACAGAATTATGTTTTATGGCTCAATTAGTTTGTATGATTGAGGCGTAGCCAGAAAACCGCATTCATACCGTCATTTTATCTGAAACCCTTTTATAAAGTTGGTGGAACATCTACTATAGTATATACTAGTCTTCTGGCTTTAGCGTCAGTTATGAAATTGTATACGGTCAAGACTTTTCAGAATACTCAGTGGAAACTTAAAATGACACCTTTGATATTTAGTTCAATGAAGCAACGACATGCATTTAATTGAATCGTATTATAATAACGTTAGGAGCTATTTTTGCAAATTTAAGTTCGTTCACCAGTGATGTACTAAATATCGATAAACGAAAACATCTATAATTGCTATTATAATAATTTAGTTAAATCAATAAATCGATGGCTATTGAATTAGCTTATTGCATATCATTTTAACGTAAGCTTTTTGTAAATTATTGTACAATAGTTATCTACACGACTGTACTTAGGATACCTAGTTTAATCATTGATAATGTACATTGTAATTCTAAGTGTATATTAATTTAATTTTCGAAATAAGATTTCATTGTACATACCACTTTACATTCCGATAGCATAGATTTCTGACATTTGTGAAACTTAATTTAAATCCTCCTGATAATTTTGTCCCTACCTTCTTACCTAACTACTTCAAGTTCTCATATTTCCATATTGAACAACTATTATCTATCCTAAATTCAAACGGCTAAACAGATTTTCTTGAATAATTCTTAGCGCACTTGATATAACACTCAATCAAGTCATGTTCAAAATAAAACTTGACCGAAATCGGTTTATCCGTTTGAGAACCACAGACAGACAGATACACGATTAACTAAGCATCAGGTAAACGCTAATTCTTATCTCAGGGTTAAAAAGGTTTTCAATTATGATTAACAGGCACTTTTCAACAAGGCATGGCTGGGAATATTATAAAGTGGAATAAGTTTAATAGAAAATGTCCAAATTAATATTTGACACATACCTACATTGTAAAAAATAAACATTCCATACATGACAGGTTGCAAGCCCATCAAATGCAACCGAAAAGCAATAATTTGTAGAGTACTAACGCCATCTATAAAGTTTTAGTCAAACTAATAATCATGACAGAAAAATACTCAACATTTCATCACTCCTCAAGCCAAAAAACAATTATTTTATAATATTTTTATTGTAATAAAAGTTATATTTTATTATTAGTTATATTAGGTGTTACAATTGCTATTTATGCTACTTTATCTGTGCAATACGTGTGAAAATAATTTGGAATCTAGTAAGCTGCGTTATTGTATCGTATTATAAGAATTATTATCATTATAAACTGTAATAAAGCTGTAATTATAATTATAAATTGGGATAGGCTTGTAATTCAATTATCTGTTATGTTTTTTATTATTTTTGAAACTTGCAATGTATTTTTTAAATTTATCATAAACGAAAAAGGAAACGTTTTTATTTCTCCGAATAAATAATTAAGAATTTTCAATATTTATCTTGTTTTATTTCAAAATATAAAATGCATTTACATATACACAAAACACAAAAAATACACAAAATAATAATAGTTATATTTGATTTTTGTGAAATTGATACAAATTAAATGTCAAATAAACAAAAATTATGATTTACTAATATTACATTTCACAATAGTTCACTTATTTAAATGCAAAATAATCCTGTGGGATATTTTAAATACGAGATTCTACTTAAGCTAGTCAAATTGGACGGAGAACTACAGTCATTTGTACTTATTAGCTAAATTACAGAGTATGCGCCACGAAAGAATTCCGACGGAATTTTTCATGCATTAGGTATTTCTTCTGCCAAGAAACTAAGAAGTATTTCTTATGTCATTTAATTTTACTATTGATAATTTATTTCAATTTTAATTAGTGAAAGTGGCGCCAGTGAATGAAAAGATGAGGAGCAACAGGTTAGCATGGTATGGGCATGTAATAGAAGGGAAGAATGTCATGTAACTAAGAGAGTGCTTGGTATGTATTGATGGATTTACGAGTAGAGGTAGGCCAAAGAAAAGATGGATGGATTGTGTAAAGGATGACATGAGTAACAAGGAGTGAGTGTTGAGATGACGGCTGATAGAGGAGAATGGAAGAAGAACATGTTGTGCCGACCTCACATAATGCGGGAAAGGGCAGGAAGATGATGATGATGATGATAGTAAAAAAGTGTTTTAGCGCTCCAAATTACGTTGCGTATCTATTGCTCAATCACTGTTCCACCTTTTCTTAAATTTACAAAATGGTTGCTTTGTCACACTCTTGCAGAAAAATTAGCAATCGGAATTCATCTTTACGCGTAGATAATAGATACTACTACTAGAGCTGCTCTGATTTTCGTGAGACGGACTTTGTGCAACAATTATTAAAACTAAGGCACTGAACATTGTCAATTTAGCTGTCTGTACTCAATACATGTAAACTTCAGGACAAAATATAACTTGGACCTAATATTAACTCAAAGTTAATTATAACATCTGTGACACAACTTGAAATGTAAATAAATTTCTTTCATATTATATCCACAGATTAGCCTAAAATGTCTTGTCATTTTAAAAAACTATTTAAAAATGATTCTTTCTCCAAAAATAAAGTTCCAAAAAATTTACATTGAAATATTTCAATTCCATCAGACATGATTTTGTCAAAATGCATTTCTGATTAAAAGCATTATAAAATATAGAAAATCTTACCTGAGAATGGACAGACGATGTGTTTTAATAATTTAAGCGAATGTTAGTAATCAATAAGTATTTCAATATTAGGCGACTGCATTTCCAAGATTATTTGGTACTGCGAGAAGACACATAGCCAGCAGTAAATCTGAAAAAGATAATATCAATTTACAGTTACTTTACAAATTACGTACATGTATTCTATACCAGCTACACACTAGCGCCCTTGTATGTAGCGGGTAAACGCCGAAACAGTTCATTCCATTTCAAAAATATGCTGTTTTCTGAGTGACATAGGCACGTTTGAGCGAAGCCTAATTTCAACCATACTTGAGTATAGATTAAATTAAAACTCAATTTAACCCAAGTTTAACTGATGCTACATTAAAAGTTCACTGCCTAAGGTTCACCTGAGACCTAACTGTTTCTAGAATATTTTCTGGAATAATACATATTTATTTTATCAATTTTTGAGACAATTATTTGAGCGGGTTAGATAAAGTAAAAACTTACATTGTATGCCATCCAGAGGAAGTCCACAAAAGCAGCAAATGTAGCATCCAACTGTAAAATATATTAGTAAGTACTTATAACACAAAATGGAGATAAATAAATAAAGCTGGACTTTTCACACAGCAGCTCTGCTTACTTCTAGCCCCGATGTAAGCAGAGCTTGTGTTATGGGTACTTCATGACTGATATACGTTACTACTTATATACTTTTGGTTTGTAAATACATACATATTATACATAGAAAACACCCAGACCCGAGACAAATATTTGTAGAATGTTGCATTAGTATGTCTTACCTAACCCATTATAGAGCCAGGTGCATAGCTAATGCATTAGTGTCGTTAATTTAAAAAATAGAATTCTTAAAATAAACGATACTTTTTTAACACAATCTATATTAATAATAAATAAATAAAAAAAAACTATTTTTAGGTTATCCCAAATAATCCCAATAATAATTGTTATTATTGTGTTAACCTAAAAATAGTTTTTCCCAAATATCTTCCAGTTTTGTTGTTTGTTTCATTGAACATGTTGCATAAACCATTTCTGAGATATACACACAGCTAATTTCAGGGTTCTATTGTGTTAAATAAATGACCCTAAAAATTCATTCATTCATTATCAGCCTATGGCAGTCCACAGCTGGACATAGGCCTCCCCTAGCCATTGCGCCCTGTCCTATAAAAATAGTTTTCTGATAACCCAACTACAGACATAGGTTAAATATTTTACTTGTATTATAGTTAGTTGGCCTTGGAGCGCAAGAAGTGGAAGCTAAAGGGGGAGACCTTTGCCCAGCAGTGGGAAACGACAGGTTAAAAAAAAAAAAAAAAAAAAAATAGTTAGTTATTAAGTTAATATGAGTCAGTGGCCAATTCAGGTGACAGAGTTTTTAGACCAGCATGCCTCCGTCTCCGTCATGGTGGTCTTAACGTGCCCTCCGAAGCACGGAAGCGCTCAGATGAAAATGCCACTGGCGGTCACCCATCCACTTACAGACGTTTCCAACGTTGCTTAACTTCGATGATCTATCAAGAACGACTAAGCAAGCACGACCACAAGCACTTCGGACTTGTATTATAATATGTATTGTATACAACCTCTAGCTAACAAACAAAACCTAACTGCCAAAGAAAAGATGGCCCTCAATATGGTGAAATTTTGCTACACCTGTATAGATTACTTACATAGATATAGTACCCTCCAATAAGCCACAATCCGAATGTCATCTGGAAGAGGATAAGAAGGCCCATTGTTAAAAGCCACGGCAGCATCAGGCCTCGCATCCAGATGTTGATTCCGATGACCTGGAATACAAGGTTATAAAGATTTTACACACATATATTTATTTTTCTTTATAGAAGCTGCTTAATTTCGCTCGAGAAAACCACTTTACTGGTTTTCTCGAGCGAAATTAAGGATATGATTTGATACATTTTGCAATAGTCAAAAATACTCTGTTATTTATATTTTTTTTGCAATAAATCGTCAAAAAATCTTTTATTTATCCTGTAAAATTTGCTCACACTTAATCTAAGAGGTACATCGTTTCAGAATATTCTAGTGATTTTGTGTTATTTCCAAGAAACTTAATATTCTAGCTAAATATCCCACTCAAATAGTCACTAAAATTCATTTAAACATTTAAATTACATTTTGGAGCTTTGTGATCAATTTATTTGCATATCATGCACTCTCAGGTACAAGATAACCTTTAACTATTTTTATTACTTTGCTCACATAAATAACTTGCTTTTGACTTACCATCAAAACAGAGAATATAATGAGTAACAGGAATATGAAGATGAAGATTGCTCCAAACACTTGCAATGCTGAAATAAAGAATATTAATGTTAAAAATAATATATTTTAATCTGTATAGAGAATCCTTTATTTTTTTTTTTTCCTATTTCCTCACAATGTTTTGAAAACATTGTGAGGAAACCCGCAGCTTAGTCACCTCCACACGTATTGACATGGTCTTTCCTGTGGGCCAGACTGATTAAGCTGAGAATAGGTTTAGGTGCTGGGCAAGCCTCAATCCTCCATCTCAAACAATGTCCCAGGCACTGCAGCGTCCCATTCAGTGTAGGCATAGGTTGCCTCCTGACGCTGTATAAATCATCTAATATAAATGTAAAGGCCTACTTTTTTTTTGTGATACCTAGTACTTACATACTCTCACATCAGCCTCAAACAAAGGATTCCAGAGCTGCGTAGAGTCTCCACCAGCCATCTGATAAGCTATGAAAGTGATGAGGACCAAGCTCATGGCAGCCGTGTAGACCGCCACTGCTCGACTCCCTGACTTCACGTTCGAAGACCAAATACATGGTGACCAGCACGATTCCAACACTGGCATTTTTACGAATCTTCAAGCTTTTGTTCAATATTCTGAACAAAATTCTGAAAAGTTTTTAAGAAGTTCGATTACCAACGGTAAAGAGCCACACCTATTTTACACAGGGCCAAAATTTTGGTAAGATGCAAAGAATGTTACTGAATGTGGTGGAAAAAAGTAGGTTCTGATGATTTGTTTTAAATCGCCGGTGAGCTTTACCTTGTTTTTTTTACTTTTGATTAAGAAAATAAAGAAAACTGCTCTTTGAAAATACAATTACAAACAAACACAAACTTACTTTGTTCCAGTTCAGTCAGTTCGTTACTTGTATTGTATGTCACATGTTGCATGTCTGAAAATTACTTTTGTTTCGCTTTGATCCATACAATAGACAGAGTAAAAAAATATATAAACAACTATGTTGGCAAAACTCCCTGAGGTTTGAAACGAAAACGAGACATTGATTCTCATTGATTTAGTGACACTTGACTTTGACAGTGGCTGTATTTTAATTTTATGGATCGCGTCCACTAGGCGGACGCATCGCATCGGAAAAATCCGCCTCCTATACATTTTGTATGAGACTGCGTCCACTGCAGACGGGGCGGGCCGGGCCGCATCGGAATCCGTCGGCGGATCGCTCGGCGAGCGTATTTTTCCGCCGATGCGGCCCGGTCCGCCCCGCCCCGCCTCTAGTGGACGCAATGCGCGCCGCATTTTTTGTAGATCGTTGCTGCGAGCGGACGTTTTTATTGAGGGAAAAACCGTAAAATGTACGAAAAACTACTAATATCGTTAATGCAACAATATTCTGAGCTTTATGATAGGTACTAGAAATAGAAAATATCACGATGCGTTGAGGAGAAATAAGATGTGGACTGAAATTTTCTTGCTATGTTTGTGACGTTTATTATTTTTTTGCTCCTCATCCAACAACATAAATAAAAATAACTTCATCAGAACCATCCATCATCACATACAACCGCTTGCTAGCTTGTCTTACGTAGGACTGGCTGTAAAAATCCGCCGATGCGGCCCGGCCCGCCTCGTATAGTGGACGCAGTACGCAAAAATGCTCGCCGATGCGGCCCGGCCCGACCCGTCTGCAATGGACGCCTAGCTTTAGAAAACACTCAAAACGTTTCGCTTCGCGGCCAGTACTATTGTATATTGGTCAGTCAGTACAGTATCATAAATAAGTCAGTACCACGGATTTCGGATTTCTCTGGTCTGTTGGTCAGTACCTTAGTTTTGAATTTAAAAACTACAACAAACAATGGAATTAGGTAGCTATGTAGGTTTATTGATTTGATACTCGCCAGTAGCATTTTCATCTGAGCGCTTCCGTGCTTCGGAGGGCACGATAAATTGTCGGTCGGTAATAAGTCGTTAGCTATGACGGAGGCCTAAAAACTCCGTCACCAGAGTTGGCCACTGACTCATACGAAAATAATAGCAAAGACAATGATTTAGTCACTAGGTAAGGTAGTGTTAGGTAGTTTTTCTTGGGTTTTCCCGTGTACTTATCTAAATCCCGTCTGCATTCCGGAATAAATGTGTGGTCCTACAATATTTTCTATAGGTACCTATTCCAGTGAGAATAAGTACCATTAAAATCGGTGCAGCCGTTCCAGAGATGCACATTGCACACGACTTCGCGCCTCAGGTTTGTGCGGGTAGCACAGCGGTAGGTACTGTAGGTAGTACATGTTTATTGTACTTCGTGTAAATCCCGATCCAAAATTCCGGAATAAAAATTGCCTATAATTAGGTGGGTTAGGTGGAGGACCTAATGATTTGTTCAGATGTAGGTAGTTAGGTTAGCTTACCTACCTATTAAATTACCAAGGTACTTACTGTACCTAACTTAGGGTAGGTACCTACTGTACGAAGGGTTGGTAACTGGGGTAGGTATCTTATCTACCTACCAAGTAATGGTAGTAGGGTAGAATATAGTAACCTACCTACTTAAGTAAGTAGGTACCTACCTACTTAAAAAAAATTGAAATAGGAACTTGGTTGGATTTGAATAATAAAATGCTCGGTCCTTAGGCACCTACCTAACTACCTACAGAATATGTCTAAATAGATAGTTACATATGTTATATGTACCTATGTAATTCCTAGCGGTAGGTAGGTGTACTTAGATAAATAGGTAGATACCTACATACATACCTTACCTATACCTACCTATTGAAGAACTTATGTAGGTATGCCTAGTTTCTACATTACCTATCGCATCTTACCTATCTCTACCATTTTAGCTAACCTATTTGCTAGGACAATTAGATTGCGAGTACCAACTCTACAAAGACGCAAATGCTTCATCTTCACTTTGCTTGCTTCATCTAGTTCGGCAAAAATAATGCATACTCAGCTCAGCTACACAACAATGCGCGATATATATAAATACCTACCTACCTACCTACTTCACTATAAGAAAGGTGTGAAGTTCGCTCGTACGCTTGATCTGGCTGGCCCGGTCACGCTGCGCGCGCACTTCACACCGGTTGGTTCAGTTTTAGCTTGGCAGCGCGAGAGCACCGTGCTGCATTACGATCAAACTGATACCCGGCTTTGTGACAGATTTTTTTCACACAAAACAATAAATTAGTGAAGTGATTATTCGTGAATTGGAACAGGCGAATTAGATGTGTAAAGTGCAATAACTTCCAACTAGTTTCGTGATTCTTATAAGTCTTGTAAGTAACTTTCATCGTTGGATTCAAGAATCGATTCTGAATTGACATGCGATATTTTTCTTTTTGTTTTGATTCTTTTTGTGGTCCCGTGATGCACTGAGGTTGTTTTACCATTTTCTTTGTGTATGACTGGTTTCGGGCCTCGCTGCATGTGCACCTACTTTCTTATGTTCATGCACGTCTGGACCGCAGCTCTACCTACTCACTTTATTGAGACTTCTACATAGGTAATGCTAAGCGAGTAAGTAGCTATATTACTTACGTAGTGCTGCTATAATTGCGGAGTAGGTAGGTACCTAAGTAGGTAGGTAGGTACCTACTTACGCTGTGTCCTACCTAGGACTATTTTATTTGTTCTTAGGTAGGTACCTATAGAGGTAGGTAGGTATACAGAGGTTACCCATGCTCTAATTATGTATTACTTAACTGAAAAACTAGGTAGGTAAGTACCTACTTACTTACCGAAATAAATTTAGCCTACTTTAGGTTGGTACAGTTCTTTCAATGGATCTAGGCATTCGTGAAGTTAGCCGTTTGTCTGCGTACCTAGTGAGCGCTTTTTCACACAAAATTGTGTTCTGCGCAGACAAACGGCTAACTTCACGAATGCCTAGATCCATTGGAAGAACTGTATCTGTTAGACAATAAAAATCCGTGTGTCCCCAAAAAAAAAGGTAGGTAGAGATCAAATCTTTGGGTAGGTAGAGCAAAACTTATTAGATTCCATTATGAACGAGAATCTTACTCACTAAACCTACCTACTAAAGTTGACAGCGTGTTACCAAATACCATCCTGTCTCTACCAGTGAGCTCTATGGTTTGTACTGTAGAAAAGAGTAGGTAAAATGGCTTGAGTTTTTACCTATCATTAAAACTTTGGGGCTTATTACAAGAAAATGAACCTAGTTTAGCTAAGTCTAACTAAAAAACTGTCCCTAGAAAAAACGATCTTTAAATACTCGTACATAGAACGCTTTTTTGTGGTAACAGTTTTGTTTTGACATGTGTCAACATGGGGTTCAACTAAGGTTTAACGTTTATGTAATAAGCAGCAAGACCCCGTCATAGTCCGCGATATTTCCTAACACATTGTTTACCAAATTTTTACACAAAAAATAACAATGAAGATGGATCACTTGAAATACTGTTGCTCTAGTTCTTCACGTGGTCGTGAAGGAATAGGGAGTAAAATCACCTAGCTCTTTAGTTAGACGAAAGTGATAAGAAATACAGCACGCACAACCAATCTTTAGCTCTCTGAAGTAACATTTTTGATGACGCCTAAAAGACGAAGACAGCGTTAGTATAGCTGCCTCGCTCACTCGCTTAGCATGCATCGTCCTATCTCACTTACTCGCGCAAACCTGCGCAACCGTTTAGTGCACCTAACTTCAGAGAGCTAAAGATCGGTTGTGCATACTGTAGGTACCTAAGTAGGTACCTAAGTAGGTAGGTAAGTACCTACCAGATGTTCTATCTATATAAAATAACTTGCTATTTGACTTTGACTTTGATAACCACCGTCAATTCTGTCACCGTCCGTGCAGAACATGGACACTATCTCTATAATCTGTGATACTGCTTAGGTAACCTACTTCGGCGAGTATCTTCGTTGTTGGACACGGTGATGGAAAACATCGTAAGAAAACTCTATGCTTACCTATAAATAGTAGTGCTTAGTCAGCTCCACCCACACGTCGTCATAACTGCAAAACCGCCATGTTTGTTCTATGGAAAATAAGAGTACCTAGGTACTGAAATATTTTTTAATTTCCTAATTAGAATGAATAGTATAGAATATATTATCTCTTTTGAAAAATACCTAATTACATCCATATACAAAATTAATAAAGAAAAACAGAAAAAAGTAAACTTAAGTATAACAATGGGCGGCCTTATCCCTGAAAGCGATTTCTTCTAGGCAACCTTTGGATGGACAGGACACAGATTAAAAAGATGTCGGCGGCTAGCGTAGGTAAAGAAAAAATAACATAATTGCAAATAATACCTACAGGCTACATAAAAATAATCATAATTTATCAGAAAATAAGTTCGGAAATCATCACTAACGGAACAAGTTAATGGATATTATTTATGTAAGTAAGTACAGCAATAAATAAACAAGCAATATTTCATACCACAATTTTCAGACTAAGATATTACCTATCTAGATAGCTACTTATCTAGGTAGTTACGTAGTAGACTGGCATTGTAAATAAACACTATCTATGTCTTGTCTAATAAACCCGCAAACGGGAGATAAAAATAATAAATAGGTACATAACTAGCAACACATACTTAGGTACAAATGTAGGTGTATGTTAGTCTTTATCTATCTAATATATAAAATTCTCGTGTCATAGTTTTCGTTGCCATACTCCTCCGAAACGGCTAGACCGATTTTGATGAAATTTTTTGTGCTTATCCGGTATCTATGAGAATCGGCCAACATCTATTTTTCATCCCCCTAAATGTTAGGGGTAGTCCATCCCTAAATTTTATTTTTTATTTTTTAGACAAAATTTTTAATTTCTATTTTTTTATGATACAACATACAAAAATACATACAATCCTCAATTTTCACCCTTATTTTTTAATAGCGATATAATGGAAAAACAACGTTTGCCGCGGGTCAGCTAGTGGTATTTATAAAATGTGTTGCCTGATAAATGGTTTTTTATTTATCTCGCTAGAGTTTACTAGGAAATATCGTTTAGAATCTAGACGATATTGCCTCTAAACTCTAGATAGAACCGAGCGGTCTGATGCGTGACGCTGACGATGGCAAGCGCCCCGACCGATGGTATGACTCTTGTCCCTTGGGAAAGGGGAAGGCCTTTGGTGTGGGACGCTACTTGCGTAGACACCCCTGCGCTTTCACATCTACCGGGGATATCCGTTAGGACTGGCGCGGCGGCAGATTCGGCTGAGGATCTCAAAAGGGTTTAAGTATATATTTGAACCATTTGGGGTTGAGACCCTAGGTCCGTGGGGTTCTGGAGCCCTTCGGGTTTTCAAAATTCTCTCAGGGCGTCTGGTCGAAGCGACGCATGATCCGAGACCTGGCACATTTTTGGCTCAAAGGATCAGCATTGCCATCCAGCGTGGTAATGCCGCCAGTGTTTTGGGCACGCTTCCGACTGGCAGTGACCTGGATCAGACATGGTGTGCAAACCAAAAATGTTGAATTTAACATTGTATTTTTTAAAGGCACTCCACCTAATCCAAAATTACCTGAATCATAAGAAATAAATTTATAAAACGGCAGACTCCGTAGAAGCCAGATGTCATTTTGAGTCCAAACTAATAAAACCTGGATTTGGAGAACAGCGTTTCCTACTAGGCCAAACTATAGCAAAAATAACTAATAAAACCTGGATTTGGAGAACAGCGTTTCCTACTAGGCCAAACTATAGCAGAAATAACTAATAAAACACCTACCACAAATAACATCTTGAATTCATCAAAATCGGTCTCAAGTCTATGACAATTGATGACACACACACGCACACTATAATTTTAGAATAAAATATCGTCTACTTTCTACTACTAATCCAAAATTACGTTTACATTTCTGGTGTAAATCATGTGACAGAAATGGGAGAAGGCAAAACAAAAATAAATAAGAAAAAATGTAACTTAAAACAGTAAAGCGCATTCTTTTAAGAATCACGATAAGAATCTCAAAAGTTCAAATTCTTATAAAAAATACTTTAAATTTAGGAGAGTTCAAACAATGTTACACCTACACAATATTTTTTGTTTAAAAGTAACAAAATGTCTAATCATTACATAATTTATTTATTCTATTCTGAATTCGGCCTAGCGAGAAATAAAACTTAGAGGTACTTACTTGCTAAAACATGATAACGAGAATATTACTAAAAACCGTCCAAGTGCGAGCCGGACTCGCGCACGAAGGGTTCCGTGCATCTACCTACAGCAAAAAAATCACGTTTGTTGTATGGGAGCCCAAAAATATATTTATGCATTTGTTATCCAGTTAATAGCGCGTTATCGAAATTCAAACAATTTGCATTCACTAATATTCAGTAGGTAAAAATTTAAGTTCGTATGAGTCAGTGGCCAACTCTGGTGACTGAGTTTTTAGGCCGCCGACTTGAATAGCCGGAACCGACAATTGAACGTGCCCTCCGAAGCACGGAAGCGCTCAGATGAAAATACCACTGGCGGTCACCCATCCATTTACAGACCGTTTCGAACGTTGCTTAACTTCGACGATCTATCAAGAACGACTAAGCGAGCACGACCACGAGCGCTTCAACAGTGAGTAAATTGCATTTAATCAAGATTACTTCTTTGGTACTTTCACTGCTACTTGGTAAGTGACGTCATCAATAGGTAGGTACTCGATCGCTGACTTTTAAGATTTCCTGTTGGTGTTGAAAAAACGACTTGTTTATATGGGTGGATCAACTTTTTAGTGTAAAATCTTGTCCCCGACGTTAAAAAAATCGTAAAAGGTGCTGAGTTAGATTAATTGTCGGTTTTAACATTAATTAATAAAATCAGATCCTTTACCATTACGCTTGTTCATCAATATTTTAAAAATATTTAGTCAATTATATTTAAAATTATCGTGACCCAGTGGATGAAAATTGGTTTTCATACAAATTTCACTTGTCCCCAGCGCAAATCACGCACATATATGCAACGCTGCTGTGTAAAATTTTTCCTTGACTTGTCTTTATATTTTCTATATGGGTGGATCAACTTTTTAGTGTAAAATCTTGTCCCCGACGTAAAAAAAATCGTAAAAGGTGCTGAGTTAGATTAATTGTCGGTTTTAACATTAATTAATAAAATCAGATCCTTTATCATTACGCTTGTTCATCAATATTTTAAAAATATTTAGTCAATTATATTTAAAATTATCGTGACCCAGTGGATGAAAATTGGTTTTCATACAAATTTCACTTGTCCCCAGCGCAAATCACGCACATATGCAACGCTGCTGTGTAAAATTTTTCCTTGACTTGTCTTTATATTTTCTATATACATTGTTCCTTGATGTACCAGCATTCTAAAATACTGATTTGCGAAACAAAATATTGCATTTTTCAATGAAAAAACACGGTTTGAAATGTTGTCCCCGACTTTTACCTAATTCGCGTTGTCAACTGGGTAACGACAAAAAAGTATTACAAAGTGTAAGTAATATAGACAGTTATTGGCTAGGCTAATAGAAAACTCATCTGCATGTCGTAAAATAAAGATTGCTGACCCTTGGTCATTATGTGGACTCTGCCATTACGTCTGTAGTTCGCAGCGGGACTGGGTGTCATTGTTTTTTATCCGCTGACTCACGACGAAATTTCTTACGAGTAAACTGCTTCTCAAAGTAATTTTGTTATTATGTTTTGACATTTGATTCTGAAATGCTTTGCATCCACGTATTTTTTTACTTTCATTAAATTCGTTGAAGAAAAAGAGTTAAAAACCTTAGTTTGTATCCTGAGTCACCGTTCCACTGGCTCACAAAAACTGTGACCCAAGAGACAATTTTTAGTGACCCAAGAGACATTCTGCATAAAAGTTATCATAATTTATACAATAAACAATTTGGTGAGTGATAAACGGATTAAATACATAAAGATTCATTGCACATTTTTAGTTTCTAATAGAAAACACTCAGATTTAAGTTTAAAATAGCTTTAAGTATGAATTAAGAATACAAGTCAGTTGTAAGGTCGATACAATACACCACACTTCATTCGATTCTGCTTTTACACATTCCATTTATCTTTTCTTTGATCTACTTTTACCCACACTCAATGTCGGCGACGGAGAAGAGTCAAGAGGTCAACTGGCTCGAATATGCATGGCCTTCGTAGATTACGAAAAAAACCTTTGAAAGCAAGAAATCTCTCTCCATCGCTGTAAGATCCATTTTAACTATATGGATTTACTGCGGATGATGTATATCACCATAAATGTGCGGTAAAGAGGAAAACTATTAGTATCGAGACACCTTATCACCCAAGCTTTTTACGGGTGTCCTAGAAGACGTCGTAAAAACTCTTGATTTAGACAGCTCGGGAATAAAATTCTGCCTGTAGGTAGGTGTATTCCTGTAGCACCTTAGGTTTGTAGACGATTTGTAGACGACCTCAACCTCATCCTTTTCTGGTGGAACAAAAAAAAAGATGCTTCGAAAGCTTCGGGCCTACTTTTAGAGATGCGTGATCCTGATCACTCATCTTTAAGTAGTTTACTTTTTACCTCAAAAGTAGGCCTGAAGATGATGAAGATGGTTCCAAACATTGCATTGGAAACAAGCTCTGCCAATGTGTTCTACCAACTGCCATCATGGTGCTAACTACCATCATGGTGCATTGATGCTCACGAAGGAGACTGTGCTCTCTTGAGAGTCGCACTGAGAGCTATAAAGCGAGCAATGCTCGGTATCACTTATAAGATTGTCCCCAATACCGAAATTCCCGAATGAACAAGCTAAAATTGTAAGATGCACAAGCGGTTATTGGGGCTCAAATAATATTGGTTGGGCAGGACTAGCCAGGCGGCTGTAGCAAAGTAGTAATTCAGTCCACTAACTATGAAATTATGGTGCCGAGACATGGGCGCTCACGAAGGAGACTGCGCAAGATCAGAGTCGCACCCCTGTGCGACTCTGATCTTGTGCCGTCTCCTTCGCATGGAATAAGCAATGCTCGGTATTACACTAGAGATTTATTATTAGATCTACCCAGTCCTCGATGCCGAAACACACACACAAGTGGTAAGTGGGGCTCAAATGGAGTTGGTTGGGCAGGACAAGTGGTCAGGTGCGGTGATGACAGGATCAAAGTTGTAAATGAGTGGTGTCCCAGAGGTGGTAAATAGAGTGATGGTCGTCATCACAGAAAAAAAGGATCGACGGCATCGTAAAGTCTGTAGAATATAATACAAGGGCAAGATTACCATACCACAGGACAAAGGCGAATGACAAAAGTGAAGAAAGGCCTGTACCCCCCGGCATAGCTGGCCAGACTGACCACAGCCTTTCTCATCCCACGGAATAAAATTTTGATGATTATTTTGATGAATCTACAGGTAGTAAAATTATTTTTTTTAGCCATATGTTGAATGATATCTTCAGTCGGTAAGTTAGTGAAAAAACTACGCTCAAGGCGAGCCGCGGTCCAATGCGCTAGAGCCTAGAAAATAGATTTCATCTACAAAAAGCTTTTTAGGTCTTCTATTAAGCGAGATTTATGTTATTAGAGATATAGGACTGGTTTGCTACGCAGATGACTGTTTAAATAAACGAAAACCCTCATTTTCATAGAATGTTATCATTAATTTTAGAGAAATATGTAATAATTGTTAGGTTAGGGTTTATTTTCTATGATAACTTTAAAAAGTAAACTGGTTGTCACATTTAAAAGATATTTTTGTACCTTGTATGGTTTTTTATACTGTAATTTGCCTATGGCATAGTGCCATTTATGTCTCTGGAGTCACCATTATGTCTCCGGGCTCACGTAGTTGTCCCCAAAAAATTGGACACTGATAGCAGGATTATTAAAAAAGTAAAGGTTATTATACAAAATGTTGTATGACAAATGTTTGAAGAATAACCTACAATAGTCATGTAAAAAGTGCATCTTTCTGGCGTTACTAGAAACAGAATTACAAGAAAAGTAAATAAAATTTCTTTCATTTAGTGACCCCAGAGACACAATGAGGTATATTTTCAAAAAATTGAGACACTTTATTTAAATTTTGATTATGCCAGATTGATTTAATTGAATAATAGTTCACATTGAAACAGATTTACTTATTAAAATATAGTTTTTTATGAACTTTTTACCATAATACGTCATTGTGAGTTAGGTGACATTTTTGGGAGCCACTTTTGGAATAAAGGTATAAAAATGCATGAAAACGACAAAATTTTTTGGTGCTCGTAGTAGATTTATAAACTACAGAAATTTATTTAACAATATTAGGTGAAATTATAGCAATATTTCAACATTTATTTTTTTACACAAAAAGTTGATTCATGACAGAAAAAAGTTGATCCGCCCATATATGCTTGTGCCTCCACAAGTTTAGTATGAGAATCAAACCTAATCTATTCTTAGAATAAGAAGGTACAGTACGCACAACCAATCTTTAGCTCTCTGAAGTAGCTGCGCGGAACCTATTTTTGATGACGCCTAAAAGACGAAGACAGCGTTGTATAGCTGCCTCGCTCACTCGCTTAGGTTTGTTGCATCGTTTTATCTCGCTTACTCTACATACGAAATGTGCTACCTGCGCAATCGTTTAGTGCACCTAACTTCAGAGAGCTAAAGATCGGTTGTGCGTACTGTACGCCTAACGTATCAAATCAATGCACTCGTGAAGTTATCTGATGCGTAGTAGATGCTTCTTCATAGAAAATTTTATACTGCGCATCGAAACGGCTAACTTCACTAATGTTTATCCGTTGAGCGTACCAATACGATTCTTAGAATTTGTAGTACATTATATTGACAGCAGTTTTTGCAGTTTTCATAAACATAATATGAAATTGTATTTTATACCGAACTTTATCTAGAGTGGTCACTGTCAAAATAATTACCAAAAATAATCCTATATTGACAGCTAGATTTAAATACAGACATAGCTCTACTACCATAGAGCTAAGATAGTTTAGAGTGTAGAATGGTCCCTGATATCCGTATACTAACTTGTTCTAGAGAAACAGTAATTCTACTGGCGAAATTGAATCACGGAGACCTAAAAACACCGTCACTAGAGTTGGCCACTGACCCACACCCTTTACTGGCCAAAGTAAGAAAAACAAAAGCCAGCAGGGTAAGCAAAGGTATTGAGGTAAGCTGTACCGAATGGGATAGAGTTTAGGAAGTATTAAATTTTTAAATAGTTCCATAATATTGACAACGAAAACAAAAAAGCAGTCTAACATAGAACCTCCTCATTTGAAGAAAGGAAAAGTCGAACATTTAAATATCAAAGTATTTCAATTCAATACAAAATAGTTAAAAGATATTACGGAACTGAATATATATTGATAAACAAAGTGGGTAACGAACGTGACATTTCCAACGCTGTAAGAGCGTTACACAATTCAGAGATAAGTAATTTATTTCTACATCTTTAATTATGATTGAACTGTGCATATTTTTACGCCATGTTTTGGCAAACTGCTTTGTATTCTGAAATAATTGACATTGACGTAAGTAGACGATTTTTTATTCTAAAATTATGGTGTGCGTGTGTGTGTCATCCATTGTCATAAAGATACCGATTTTGATGAATTCAAGATGTTATTTGTGGTAGGTGTTTTATTAGTTATTTTTTAGTAAACGCTGTAGGAAACGCTGTTCTCCAAATCCAGGTTTTATTAGTTTGGACTCAAAATGACATCTAGCTTCTACCGAGTCTGCCGTTTTATAAATTTATTTCTTATGATTCAGGTTAGTTTTATAGGTTACTTTTCTAAATAAGAATATCAGCACTGTCTAAACAATTTATAAGTCTATGGAACTCTTCGATCAATGTAGATTAAATTTTACAAGTTATGTAGACTCGTACAAAAAGTCTCATTACCTGTATTTACATTTCTAAAATGCGAACGCTTTTTTCGTTAACTGTACCTACAAAGAATAAATTATGAGCTATTACAATCATTTAAGATTGCTATCTTGAATATTGATAGGTAAAATTTTGACTTCGAACGCACCTAATTATCTAACCAACTCGAAAAGTTTTGCATACTAATTCTTTACGCTCTCCATCTTTGGAGGTTAATAACTTAGATAGAACTGGGAATTTACAAATCTTGATAAATTTAGTCCTGAGAAAAAAAGGATATTATTTATGTACTATTCATTTTAAAAGTGAATAAGAGCAGTTAGTCATAGACAACAAAACGAATGATCCTACTAGTACTATGTATTATATTTTATTGGTACAAACGCATAAGGCGAGAGTTTGTGAGCATGTGATATTTTTGACACTTTTACGCAATTTTGATTGTGCACAGAGATCTATTAATATATTATAGGTACTCTTTTTTAAATGTTTCCTTGTGTGTGTGTGTTTACCACATAGGCACCGCATAGGCTACTTTAATCTCGAGTGATGAGTAAAAGGTTAGGTACTTGTTATCCCGGAAAAGTAAAGTTTTCTAGATCGCGTGTAACACCACGGAACGCAGGTAGTATCCATTATACAGAACTTTTGACGAGGTCTGCAAATATAGACTGGCTACAAACACCTACGAATATAAACATTGTTGTCAACAGTTCTAACTTTAAGCTCTACTGACAGTTATTACGGTTCAAAATAGCGTAATCTCTTCCTAGACAAAGTTTGTTTCTTTGTTTTGATTTTATTGGTTCGACAAATTTGTACTTTGCATGCCCATAAAGCTAAGGCGTGTTTGTTAGGTGATCTATGGGTAAATATTCAGCAATAAATACCTTAGTTTTGGAGTCAAGTCGTAAAATATTAAGGTTTTGAGGATGTTTTGTCAGAGTCGATATTTAGACTTCACTATTATTTGATTTTAGTAGAAAGGACAAATTAAAATCAAGATCTACTCTATCTATCTATTCAGCCGGTAGCACCCACTGTTGGGTATAGGCCTCTTCTCTTTCACGCCACTTCTGGCGGTCTTGTGCCAGCCGGATCCACTGTTCTCCCACCGCCCCCACAATGTCGTCTGACCATCGGGCAGGTGGTCTGCCCCGAGGCCGCCGCATATCTCTTGGCGAAGATCTACTCAAAGATTTCATATTTTCATTTCGTATTCGGAACGTCTACTAAAGCTAGGGAATATGTTTTTTTTATTTGATTAATAAATAAATAAATAATGCTGGACATTTTTCACACAGCATCATCTAGCCCCAAACTAAGCAAAGCTTGTACTATGGGAACCAGATAACTGATATACTACTTATATACTTTTCGTTTGTAAATACATACATATTATACATAGAAAGACCCAGACCCGAGACAAATATCTGTAGGTTATACAAACATTTGTCCCGCGGCGGGGATCGAACCCGCAACCTTCTGCGTCGCAGGCAGACCTTCGCCCACTGCGCCACAGAGGTCGTCAATATATTGATATATATTGATTGGATATACACATACTATTTACATTGAAGCGCTTTTTTACCTACTTAATTTTTTTTTACTTTTATAACATTAACTTAGAGCAATAAATGTCTCTAGCCATTTTTTTCTCTATCATCAACTCAAAGTTTGTCTATCAACACAATGGTTCTGTTTCATCCAGCTTCATCTTTATCAGTACAAATAGAAAAAGGAATGTGATCGAACAAAGCTATCTAATACTGACAGTGACATTAAACAAGATTGCAATGATACAAGACTAGAAGTATGTATGAAATTTGTTTGTTGACTGATAACGCGCTTGCGCAGATTTTATATCAGCGTTGATAGTACATCGTGAACCTTGACTTTGTTTTGTTAACTACGGATCGGTGAAGGTCGCGGGTTCAAGTCCCATATGGGTGCAGTTTTTGGGATTAATTTATTACTGTATTTTTTCTAGGCAGGGCAAAGTCCCTCTCCCACCATTCCTCAAAATCTTTATCCCTGAGTGAACACTAATCTTGAAATAGAACCTTCTACTTTTATTATGCTAAAAGTCAAGGTCCAGGGAAAATTTAACCTTGGCAATGCACTAGTTTTTTTTATTCGAAATGAAAACGAAATATTGTCACGATTGTACAGTCAGCGATACCTTTAAGTAATAATTAATAAAATAATATTTTATAAATTAATAATAATTAATAATAATAATTAATAAAATAATATTTTATAAATTATAAGCGACGCGTGATCCGAGAGCTCGCACATTTTTGGCTCAAAGGATCAGCATTGCCATCCAGAGTGGTAATGCCGCCAGTGTTTTGGGCACGCTTCCGACTGACAGTGACCTGGATCAGTTGAGCTATCTATAGATCGTTTCTAACGATCCTTAGATAGCTTGACTAATCCTGTTGTATTTTGTAAATATATGTAAATATGTAGTAGCTTAGTTTCTGTAAATAAACCCTAATATTAATATCATTGTTATTAGAACTAATAAATTTTGAAAATATCTTTTACAAACATTGAACTACTTTATAGCTCAATATTTTCAAAAATACATTTAAAACTTTAGTGGAAATTGAATAGCTCAAACTAGCATGATAAATGACATTTAAACCTAATGACAAATTACTTGGCACTCCACTTTCAAACGCATAATGTAAATTATTCATACTCGTTACCATAACGTAGTGTAGTTTACGGGACACATCTACTTGGCAACTGTTTCCAACCGCATTCTAACTGACGAAATTAGGCTTGTATGAAAATTATGATCTAAAACGAAACTAAATAGGATCACGACTGGTCTAAGAAACGATAGATACTCCCTCATGTCTTTATGCATTACTAGTGGACGCGGGCGCGACTTCGTCCGCGCATTGTTCCGTCATACAAACTTTAGAGCATAGAGAAACATACTAGGGTTTATTACAAGAAATGAGAGTTTAGACCAAGTCTAACTAAAAAACTCCATAGAAAACGATCTTTAAATACTCGTACATAAAACGCTTTTTTGTGGTAACAGTTTTGTTTTGACATGTGTCAACATGGGGTTCAACCAAGGTTTTACGTTTTTATAATAAGCAGCACTATCTTTAGAGATAGAACTACCTTGTTCCAATCCAACCCATGAAAACACTGAATTCATTTTTGGATTTGCTGTCTTTGATAAAGGCATCACAACCCCACAAATAGTCTTTTAATTTAGGTAATCAAAATTGTTCAAAGCATAGTAGAACGAAATGACATTCGCCATTTTGAAAAGTACTAAGTAATTTGTTGTCATGGCAACCTTAGAGCAGTGCTCTTTGTGTCAGAGTACTGCTAAAGTTTTTATGCAATATTCCCGTTGCAATTTTACATATTTTTAGTTTTTCGGGATAAAATGTAGCCTATGTGCTATTCTGGAGTTATACTTTTCACCTTACCCAATTTCATTGTAAACTGTATCGTCGTTTGAGCCTGATCCTTACACAAACATACAAACATCTAAACAAACTCACACACTTTCGCCTTTATTATATGAGTGGGATGACAAGGCATGTGTCAAATATATGATTTGGAACATGGCTTATTTTCTACATTTTGAAGTTAGCATTTCATAGGTACGCCACGAGTTGCAAGCCCATCGCCTAAGTATTAGACAGTTAAATGGTATAAGCTATGTGTAAATTAAAATCAATAAATAAATAATAATTCGATTGACACCTCACTTTTTGCCTTGATTCGGGTGGATGATATTATACTAAGTATTTCAGACCTGAACAACACACATCGGTTGCCTAAAAGTATAAATGAATCACAAACAAACACAAACCGGCAGATTTATAACTATGCATTTATAGTAAGAAAGTATACAAACTTAGGCCTTAATTTATATTAGATGATTTATACAGCGTCAGGAGGCAATCCATGCCTACACTTAACGGGACGCTGTAGTGCCTGGGACATTGTTTGAGATGGAATAGGCTTGCCCAGCACCTAAGCCATCCTCTCAGCTTAATCAGCCGCCCACAGGAAAGACGACGTCAATACGTGTGGAGCTGACTAAGCTGCGGGTTTCCTCACGTCGTTTCCTTCACCGTTACGAGCTCGTGTAGCGCATATAAGTTTTACGAAACGAAAAATCCATTGATGCACGGCCGGGATTCGAACCCACGACCTTCAGATTGAAAGTCGAGGCACAACCCCATTCGACCAACACGACACATAAGAAAGTATAATGAGGAACATAAATCACTGCATTGTCCCTAATAAAACTCAGCTCTTAGGAAAGATAATTAATTTTACGATATTGACGTGTTTGTTTGGCGTGTCTGTAAAACTTCTAACTTAATTTTGTCTAATTAATTTTATGACTGATGAAACGGGCTTCGAAACCCAGCAATTGACAAAAATATATTAAATGTGATCTAATATAATTAAGCTTTTTCAGTATAGTAAGAGAGTCTATCAAAGGATTGGGCAAAATTTAACCTTATTGAGGGTAGCCCTATTTTGTAGATTATTCTTAATCCTTAATTATTTACTGTACAAATAAACACACACATGATGTACAAAGGCGAGATAAATAATTAGTTTATAAATATTATGTTAAAGCAAGTTAGTTTTACTTTAATATTATGTTTTAACACGCAGAATATATTATTATTTTTAACTTATGCAAAAAAATAGTACCATCGCGCACATAACAGTTACAAAGTACGTATACCACATTTCTAAATCATTCGTATCAATAAAAGTTGGATTTATCAAAATGTCTGATTAAAGTGGGCATACCAGTTCCAATAATGTTTTACATATAAGCTTAATGTACAGCCATTTTTCACTTCTGACCGAATTGAAGACCATTTTAAAAGATTTGACGATCTCATAGTAGGATCATCTGTGAATTATTCCGCGGTTGTTATACCCGCGGTGCTTCGAAAATAAATACTTCACTCGAAGTGCTTGCTTAGTCGTTCTTGATAGATCGTCGAAGTTAAGCAACGTTCGAAACGGTCTGTAAGTGGATGGGTGACCGCCAGTGGTTTTCATTTGTGCGCTTCCGTGCTTCGGAGGGCTCGTTAAATTGTCGGTCCTGGTTATTTGAGTCGTTAAGCCATGACGGAGGCCTTAACTCCGTCACCAGAGTTGGCCAGTGACTCATACGAACTTACTTACTTTTTACTTCACTTTACCGGGATAAAAAGTAACCTGTATGCTATTTATACCTTTCACCATACCAAATTTCATTGTAAACTGTTTCGTCGTTGGAGCCTGATCCTTACACAAACATACAAACATCCAAACATCTAAACAAACTCACAAACTTTCAGCTTTATTATATGAGTGGGATTTGAGTTTGTGAAAAATCAATCTGTTCGAAAAATTTAAATTTCGAATAAGAATGCATTATGAATTTACGATGTTTTCAATACTCTACCTACACAATATTTCACGGAGCAATATAGGAAATGAACTGGAATTGAATACAATATCAGTCGGCCACAATCGATTTATCATTCGATGTAAATAAGTCTTCGATTGAATCGATTGAAACCGGTTTGAGTCGTGACTCTACAATACCGATTTTTAGGGATCTGTAGATCTCTATCATCATCTACCTATACGTGAAGTACTTTGTATAATTTTTTAATTTTGCAGTGTGTGCGATTTGGCATACTTAAACTTCATATGGCGGAGTAACTCCAGAAAAATTAAATTAATGTAAAACTTACACCTCGTTAACGGATCTAGGCATTCGTGAAGTTAGCCATTTGTCTGCGCAGAACTCAGGTTTGTATGAAAAAGCAATCACTGCGCAGACAATCGGCTAACTTCACGAATGCCTAGATCCATTGAACAACAGTGTAAATGTTTGTTTAAAAATCTAAGTATATACTGACTTGAATATAATTATGTACTGAACGCCTTTAACTACATAGTTTCATTATTAAAAAAAAACTGCTAGGCAAAGGTCTCACCTTCACACGTTTCTTTGACTTTGGGGTTCTTCCTCTCTTCGTCAACGCCTTCTCAGGTGGTCGAAGGCAAAGCCTTCATATACAATTATTATTATACTATTAGTATTAATTTTAAAGATTGAACGTAGACTAAAAAAAGATACTGAACCCTTTTATAATGAGGTCGTTCTTATTTGATCATATTTTTTGAAATAAAGAAATTAACGCCACTTTTTCTAAATGTTTTATTAGTCCATTAGAAGGTATAATAACGCCATTAACATATCATTAGAGTAATAATGATCTGTGTAATCTCTCTATGAACGCTATAATCAATTTGTTTGGCTTTGATTGCGCTAAGTTTTTTATAGTACCATCTATCAGTTGAATCTGTTCAGCCTAATGACGTTCGAAATTATTTTTCACATTCATGTTATTGTGAATTTAAAAAAAATCTCAATTGGATACAGCCATGATACTCGACATATCCAATTTAGAAATTAATCGACTTAGGTAAGTACTGTAATTACTACCTAGTGGACCTGGCAAACGTTGTGATGCCCGCTACAATACTATACATCTAGCCTTGGTGTAATCTGTTTTGATTTTTATCAACATAGCTCGCTCTACTGTGAAATAAACCAGAGTCACCAGAGAGTCTAACTCATACTGTGCGTGGAATGTCTCCTCCAACTTCTTCACTCAATCCCTCGTCATCACAATTTAAGCAATCTAAATATACACTAAAATTTCATTGAAAAATGAAAAGTTTTATCAAAATTTTCGATTCCGACGGTAATCGAACCAGCAACGATCAGACGACCCGGAGTGCCTTACCATTCGGCCACGGAACCCTTGTCACCAGAATCAAAATGTTTGATAAGTCATCCCTCCAAAACTCCAACACCAGAGTGGCCAACTCAAACCAACTTTATCTCTTTGTTGATGCTTATTGCTTATTTTATTCCTCGATTGGATTTTTTGTGACGGGATCAAAAGTGCATAAAAACAATAAAATTACTTTTACTACTCTGAATGGTTATTTCTTTGACTTCTAACCTTCGTGAGATCACCGGTAGCCGACTGTCAGCATTTATATTATCAGCATTGATCAAACTGAATGTAATTTATTATCACTTTTCACTTAACCATTTTACTGTAATACTAAATTAATGTGCAACCTTTGATTCAGATGATTAACACCTTTATGATACTAAGTATTGGGACGTGTATTGCTTATCAAAACATCTTGTATTTACTTTGTACAATCGTGTATAGCTATCTCGAGGGGATAAGATTGAGATTCGTTTGAACAGTTTTATACGGTATGTAAGAGTATTTTTGCGAGGTGCTGCCCACAAATCGTACGGCCTCTAAAGTTAAATGACCTTATATTAACCTTTTTGATGGAACCTCGTGTTACCTTGTTACTTATCGAGGAGTGTTGAAGTAACTGTTGCTTGATAGGACGATGTTTTAAGTAGATACCTTGTTTTATTTGCGCCTTGGCAAGACTTTAATTAAAAACTTACATTTGAAAGCTCCATGTTAGGCTAGACGATAAGTAGTTATTTATTTTACTATTCAAATATGATTTGCTCAAGCTACTTACAGTAAACAATGAAGATAGATGAATTAGTATTTAATTATGATTTTCTCTAGATGTACAGTCAACAATAAAAATAAGTGGGAAATTCAGGAAGTGGTAAACTCTGCTAAGTGGTCGTAAAAAGTTGTTTTAATGTGATTGTTTTACATTCTTACTTATAAATGCTAAAAGTATGTTTAAAGGGTAATTAATTTGGGGTCGTTGGAACTTTTTATTCCCAATTACCCCATTAGTGGGGAGGTTAGTGGGGTCGTTGGCGTATATCGGCTATCTAAGCTAAATCTATTTTACCAATTACTAAATCATATTTAACGCTCATTTACAAAGTCATATAACTCATCTTTTGACAACCTCTCATGTTTCCCGACTTAATAACTAAAATACCGAATAATTACAATAATCCACAAATAAATTACGGAAAACCCTATTAAGAAAGCAAATAAATACAGAAAATTTTAATATCAAAGACCTCCCACATTAAAACGAGATTTGCATCAGTAATGAAGATGTTTTAGCATGTTGTAGTAGGTTTAACGATAAATCGATCGTAATCTACGCATTAGAATCGATTATTGAATCGTTTTAAATAATCGTTATAATTTTCACACATATTAATCAATCGGACATAATTGCAAACCTGTTTATGATTAATAAAATATTTGAAACTGGATCTATTTTATATTGGTTATTATTTTAAAACTGGGTAATAATTCAAGATAACTGTTCGTACGGTTGCTTAATTTATTTATCCGGAACACTTTATTAATAAGCGGAATATTATTTAATTGGTTGTAATAATCATTTTCTATAACTAGGTATACAGTAATAAAATAAAAAATAACTAGGTAAGATTTATCTTAAATACTTAGTATTTCTGAATGCTACGAAACCGACGGATGAAAGAAGAGTGCATGCGACGGAGATGCGAATGTTGAGATGGATAATCAGACCATGATTCAAAACATCTTTAGCGAAAAAAACGCAAAAAAAAAAAGGTTGACTACTACTAGAAAATAGAATAAATAGCTAACGTCATTTTATTCTATTTTCTAGTTATTTACTACTAGTACAACATAATAAGACCATACCTACCTAATAATTTCATTTATAAAAGGAAACAAAAATTAAAACTCAAAATCCAGCAATCTACGTATAAAAACGCGCCTAGTACATACATACCTACGCTCGAACAGCTGTGCGAGGTCGGTTTTCTCCGGATGTAATGATTTTTTCGGAAAATTCTTTTAGATTTGGTTGTTTGTTGGGATGCTGTACCTACCCCTTTCGGCTTCGGTAGACGTCTTTTTACATCCTGTATTAGGGGAAGTCTGAAAGTAGCGCCGGTGACTGAAAAGTTGAGAAGCAATAGGTTACCGTGGTATGGGCATGTAATGCGGACGGATGAAAGTCACCTAACTAAAAGGGTGATGGAAATGGATGTGGATGGATATGTGAGTAGAGGTAGACCTAAGAAAAGATGTATGGATTGTGTGAAAGATGATATGGGTAAGAAAGGAGTGGATACGGAGATGACTAGTGATAGGGGAGAGTGGATGAAGAGAACATGTTGTGCCGACCCCGCATAAGCGGAATAAGGGCAGGCAAATGATGATGACTTAGTATTTCTGAAGCGCTCGTGGTCGTGCTTGCTTAGTCGTTTTTGATAGGTCGTCGAAGTTAAGCAAAGCTTGAAACGGACTGTAAGTAGATGGGTGACCGCCAGTGGCATTTTCATCTAAGCGCTTCCGTGCTTCGGAGTTGGGAGGGCCTTAAATTGTCGGTTCCGGTTATTTAAGTCGTTAAGCCATGACGACCTAAAAACTCCGTCACCACTTACTTTTTTTAGTATTTCTGTGGGCATTTTTTATAAAAACATTAGGATATTAATTTTGTAATGAAGCTAGCTTACTTAGCACCATATTCTCCTCTATCCTTTAGTTAGGTCATAACTGAAATCTAGCGCTGTAAATCTCATAGTTTTGCGTACAGTTTCATGGACCAACAGTTCTATAGAACTAATGGAAGTTACCAGATATTATAAGTTCTATAATACAAATGGGCTAGTTATCGTTTCAATAGTCTTACCATTGAAATACAGGAATAAAACAGTTCTATGACGTAACAGTCCTAAAAAACAAATTGGAGTTACCGAGTTTTGCTAAATTATGTTTACCGTTTTCTGGTATTTCGACAAGTATAAGATAAATCTTTTTGTTGTGGCTAATAAATGGTTACTGTATATTATCTTTTCCGTCGTAAAACAATAAAACGGTCGATAGCGACCAGATAAAGTGTTAGAACTAATTTAGATGATGTTGTAAAAAAGGTTTTATAGATGTTGAGGTGTTGTAAAATGGTTGGTTTCTTTCATTGTGAATAACTCAGCTTCATAGATCATAAAGACGGGATGCGCCTTTACCTTGTATTTCCCCTCTGCCGAAATGTACACGATTCCGAATCATGTTTGTAGTATTACGTACGTCATATACGAAATTTGCAAGTAAAAATAATAAATAATGCTGGACTTTTCACACAGCATCATCTAGCCCCAAAGTAAGCGGAGCTTGTATGGGTACTAGATAGATAGATAAATACATACATATTATACATAGAAACACTTAGACCCAAGACAAATATTTGCAGATCATACAAACATTGGTTCCGCCGCGGGGATCGAACCCGCAACCTTTTGCGTCGCAGGCGGGCCTTCGCCCACTGCGCCACAGAGGTAAAAATGAGGGTGTATTGTAATTTTTTATGCATAAGTGTGTGTAAAATGCGTTCGTGTGCTACCTCGTCCCCCGCAAAACCGGCAGGAAATGTTGAAAGAGGAATTCTGTCAATAACTCGTCCATTCTAGTTGGTCTGAGCTCTGCTTTCATAAACCTGTTACCTCGAGCTTCATCATCTCATCCTCTTTTCACTATAGGGACTCCTGCCTGGCTCTCTATAACACTTAAAATATTTTCTTAAATGCATCCCAAAAAATTACACCGATTCGCATGGGTGACAAAAAAAAAACAAAAAATGGTTTAAGTACCGCAAAGTTACCGTTTTTTTAGTCACAGTTTTTATTCTATAACACATCCGAATGTTGTGACCCTAATAAAAGTTCGGACCGTGTTAATAGGTTTTTCTTATAGAACGATACAATGTAGGTTATGTCAGAATATTCAAATAAAATATCGGATTTATCAAATTAGCGTGCACTAGGATAATAAGACAACTACAGATTCCTTGTGGACTTTCCAAAAACGCCCACAGTTGGGGGTCAATAGAGCAAAGTGAGGCCCATTAAAAGTTAAAAGTACTTCCTTACATACATAGAAGTACTTACACGTGTTTTGATAATCACAAGGAATAACTTGACAAAGGTCGGCTTTGAATTTACCTAAATGGTTTTTTAAGTACTGTTATTGTCGACTGTACGTACTTAGTTGAAAAATCGCAAACTGTCCCATCTCTAGTAAACAAACATTAATAAAACAGAGAAAGTTTAAAATGGATTCTGACATTTAAAAGTAGACACGAACCCTATATTTAGAAGCGTTTTATACTGAAACACATAATTTCAGTTAAAAGTAACGAGTGTACATCAATTTTGTAGGTCGACGCTGGTTTTAAACCGAAAGCTCAATTTATAACCTTGTTCCTCCACATTAAGGTTGAAAATAGCGTTTGAAGATAATTTCTTTTTTTAATCGTATTTAAAAAGAAAAGCATTGCATCGTCGCCCACAAGTTTGTGTACAGATTAAGGGAATAGTAGCTATTGAAGTAATTTTTTTCTCTTGAAGATGACTCGACTAGTTAAATGAAGAAGGAAGATTTAACAAAAAAAGTATTAAAAATCAACGCATTACCTAACGACATCACAATCATAATTTAGAAGTCATTCGATATGAGTTTATGAATGACAGACGAGCTGTAAGGAGCAAATTATTTCGATTGTTTTCGTTTTCGGTAAATGTTACAGGCTTAACGCTGGCACAGCACGTGTTAACCCGCACTCAAATGCTTGTTGTGGCTACAACGACGCGTAACGCACGTTAAAGAATCTTGCACGTTATGGCATCGACTTAAAGCACTTTTTGAAAAGCTCACATGAAGTGACACAGGCGTAGAACCCAATAGAACTTTAAGTACTTTACATATTAAAATAAACAAATAATAAAATTACTTTACACGTGGTATGTCTGTGGGTTTAAATTCGAATATGCCTACCAATTTCAATGTGTGAATTGTATTGCCGGTGGTAAAATAATTACGTCCATTGTAGCAGCAAAACTTTTATGTACCGTCAGCAACGAAAGTCAATCAACATTGATGTTATCACAACTCTGAATATTTCTGAAATAGGTGTGACATCCTGAACAATTTCTCAGGCACATTAATTATTTCTTAGAAATCAAGTCTCATATTATACCTGAAATAGGTGTGACATCCTGAACAATTTCTCAGGCACATTAATTATTTCTTAGAAATCAAGTCTCATATTATACATAGAAACACCCAGACCCGAGATAAATATTTGCAGATCAGTAGATAGGATTCACAGGTTCTGTGTTCAAAAACAAGAGCCAACTTCGGCGTCGGCTAAAAAAAAAAAAAAAAAAAAAAAAAAAAAAAAAGTTTGGTGTCTTTTTGTATGTTTTGCCACACGCCCGATCGATCTGTGTAATCCTTTTTTTGATAGCTATAACGCTTCGGGAGTTACGTGCCGCATTTGCAAGGGTCCACTAGACCTCATTAACCCTCATTAGGTTACCTTAGGTTAGGTTTAAGTAATTACATGTCAACAATGTCGGTTGCTAATCACCTTCACTCTTCAAAACAATAAAACTATAATTATGCTGGGTACTTCCTCTTTTATTTAGTTCCATAAAAATGACATTTAAACATATTAAATACCAATATATCATTCACAATACTATTGTTCTTGAATAATCCTACAAATTCTGACAAAGATAATCCGTGGAATTTGTAATAAATGTACATCAGGCAGTACTCGCCACATACTGAGGTCCAATCATTTTGTATTCTCATTCTGTTGTAATTCCATTGTCTTGAATTCATCCTTAAAAACCTTAGGTGAGAACCTGTAGGTGGTCGACCATAAGAATCAAAATATTCCCCAATGCCATTGTCAATATGTATTGCAACCCAGTGAGATCCGGGTTTTGTGTCAGGGTCTAAATTGCTTATAAGATACGTTGGGGTTTGTATGCGTATTGGTAATCTGTTTGCAGCATAAACGTTGTATTGTAAGCATGGATGAATATTATTTAAATGTTGCTTTATTTCCAAAGTATTCATTTTGCCTAATAGCTCATAGGTCGTATTGATGACAGGTATCTGATACAAGTGGTACATTTTGGATAGGTACCTACCTACTTAACAACTACTTAGGATAGTATGGGTCAATGTAGATAATAATAAATGCATAGTTATAAGTAATTGATAACTTTATTTCAATGTCTTAACCTAATAAAAAACATAGTACAGTCAATCTTAAAACTAATCTTAACTGCTGTAATCTACATTTACATTACGATTTTTATCTATTTCTATAACATTATCAAACTCTGCGTACACAATGCAGTTGATGGTTTGTGAAAGTGCTGATTCAAATCGAACTTCCAGTCTTACGCTACCGTGTTTAATAAGATTCCAATGTGTTGAAGAATGAGCTGACAAATCAGATGTTAGATCGAATGCTAATAGACAATAACCGTTAGCATAGTGTTCCCTTGATATCCCATTACCTTCATTAAGAAAATGTATACCTGTACCAGAGAACAACGTGTGATAAGCTGAAGTATAAACCTTATTTTGAAATGATGGTTGTAGAGCTTTTGAAGGTATTTGCTGACCGTCAATATATAAACAAAATGTATTGATATCATAATTTTCAAAATTAAACGGATTTTTAGTTAGGCTACCATTGAATGCGGTATTATTAACAAACCCGACTATAACTCTCTTAGGTACTTGTCCCAAAAAAATGTTATCCAACGTTTTTCCCTGTACCCCTGATGGGATCGTTAAAACTTTAACTTCAGCTCTAGTTATAGGATATTTAGCTGTAGTAGAGGTTAAAACTTTTTGATGTGCAAGTAAAACTGTCGGATTAATTCGCGCTTTGCGAACAATAAGTGTGGCGTCGGTAATGCATGCTTTAAACTTTATATCATTCGAAGAAGCCATCAGATTAAATGTTTCTCTAGAACGCACTAGTTTAACAGACATTTCAACAATTAATCATAAAAACCCATTATAAAACTAGATACGAGAAAGCGTTGTCAATAACACTATTGACAATTGGTGATTACACAATCAGGGTGATTAGTAAGACCAACATTCCACAAAACTCATTTGAAACACGTAATCATAATCAAACTAGTTAGCTTAATGATGAAATAAACAAATATTTCGATAAAACTGACAATATATATAGAACGCGAAACTTTTTAAATATTACAAAGTTATAGTCCTGTGAATAGTGAACAGTGAATATTTTGTTTGAAGTGATTGACGACACATAATCTGTAGAGATCCTCTCTCTCACTTAGCAGTTCAACATAATGGAGGTATGTAAACTTTTTTATTTTATTTATCTGTGAAAATAGCGTAATATATTAAAATGTTTTTAATAGTTATAAACTGTTGTTTCAGAATATCATTGATATTAACGAAGAAAACACTTACAAACAATATTATTACAATACATTATCAGATGATAGTAATGATAATTTAGTAATTAGAGAATCTTCAATGTTAAAAAGAAAAAAACCTGTGAACGAAAATGAGTGCTTAGATGATTTTTTTAATATACCAAGCAAATCTTCTAAGAAAAAGTTGTCATCCACTGTATCTCGGACACGTGGAGATGGAACTGCATTTTTAACAACAAATAATGATGACGGTGGTAAAGCCACTCACTTGATTAAAATAGAAGTATATAATATAAAAAAATTATCCAAAATTCCAAAAGAGCAACACTGGAAACACGCAGATGTTAGGATAAAATATTATTCCAAAAATGAAGGTGATAATTATAACACTACACAAAACCTTATTTATAACATAACAAAAGATATAGCAAATACGGAAGATTCAAAAAAATTTTTTTTACAAAAATAATGATTAGTAAATTGGTATGTGTCACCTCTTATTTTTAATGTAAGTCTTATGATTAGCTAATTAGTCTGTGTGGGTTGTCTCTATTGTTATGATTAATAATATTTTACCTGAATGGTTACGATAAAAAGCATAGATTTTGCATAGCCTGGCATCAGTTTGAATCAGAAAGTCATTGCAACACATACAAGTGAAATAAAAATGGCTCATGAAGAAGTTTGCATCAGCACTTTCTTTGCACCGAACTCGATTGATAAATGTGAAGATACTGAAATGTTAAAGCTCTGTGAAGAAGTTGAATCATGTGATTTGGGAAGTAAATTTTACGATGAAGATCTCTACAGATTATGTGTTGCAGCTGAAAAACAAAACAACATGTAAGTTAATTTATGTCAGCAATAAACAATAACGTTTAAATATTAAGAATACAATTATATTTACCGTTTTGTTCCTCATTTTAATATAAAACCTCATTTTTACCTTTTAGTGATCTACGATTACAAGTTGGAGGTGGAAGCAGGAAGAGATCTCGGAGTGCTAATGAAACCAATAGTACGGCAGCAAAAATTCCAAAATACGATTCTGGATCTTCATCTCCTACATCGAGTCTTCAGACCACAGAACTTCAGACAGATGACAATGATAAGGTGAATTGTAGCATATGTCAACTTTTAATTAAAAGACGTTTTTTCACAAATCACTTAAAGAGTAATGTACACAAAAATAATGTTCTGAAATCACACAGTTCATTATCAAATGTTTCTGTAGTAGAATCTGCCTTTGGGCAACGAATTATAACATATAGAATTAATGGTAAAAATGATTCATCATCTAACTTAATATTTGAAACTCCTGAACAATTTTTGAAATCCATAAAAGGCGATATAATGTTTTTAATTGAAGAATCAATCAAAGAACATACGGTATTCAAAGTTAATTTCATTTTGCATGCTGATTTTATACAACAATCCAAAAATGTATCAAATTCTTTTGACTTTCAAACATGTAATTACATAATATTTCGTGGGGATGACTTAAATATTTTCTTTTCCTCTTTGTCTGACACTATAGTGAACAAAATAGGTACGTTTGAACAAAAAGATAGTGGATGGAGTCTCACAAAAATAAATTGTTTAGATATGAATGTAAATAAATTCAACCCACTGCGAGGTACCTCATATATTGAATTACCCGCAGACGTGAGAGCAACGAAAGCAGTAATTAATGTAAAAAATGCAGATAATCTTTGTTTTAAATGGGCTTTGCTATCAGCTTTATACCCAGTCAATAAAAATTCTGATCGTGTGACATCATACAGTACGCATGCAAACAAACTTAAATTTGACGGTATTTCTTTTCCAGTTAAACTAACTGATATACCTAAAGTTGAGGTATTAAACGATATAAGTATTAACGTTTTTGGTTTAGAATTTGATAAAAATACAAAAAGGAATAATGTTGTAGGTCCGTTCTTTTTAACCAAATCTCGCAAAACTCGTCATGTAAATCTATTGTTCGTTCAAAACGGTACAAATAATCATTATTGTTACATCAAAAATTTATCTCGATTAGTTAGCAAACAACTTTCTCATCAAGAGCATGCGGTTTACATTTGTGATGGTTGTCTACTTCACTTCCCCACAAAAGAAAGATTAGGTAACCATCAACAACATGATTGTTCTCATATTTCGATAGAGCTCCCAAATAATGAAAGAAAAACAAAAAATTGGTTAGGACAACCAGTTTCTAATGATAAGCTTGTATTTGAAAAATTTCAAAACAAGATGAAAATTCCTTTTGTTGTATATGCTGACTTTGAGTCATTACTGAACCCAATCCAAACTTGTACTAATGATTCTTCTAAACCATACACTACAAATGTAGCAAAGCATGAAGTTTATAGCTTCGGATATTATGTTAAATGTTCATATAATGATAGATTATCAAAATACGAAACATATAGTGGACCAAACTGTGCTCAAATATTTATGAATCGTTTGTATAGCGATTTAAAGGAAATTTGTAAGGCAAATAATTTTCAAAAGTGTCCTAAGCCACTGTCAACTGAAAATCAAAATGAAATTGCTAGCGCTAAAAATTGCCACATTTGTGAAAACGATTTAAATGGGGAAAACGTTCTCGATTTTGATTGGCACACAGGTAATTTTAGAGGGGTTGCGCATGATATTTGCATTAAAAAATTTCGTCCACCATACTATATTCCAGTTTTCCTCCACAATCTCAGTCATTATGATGCACATTTCATCGTTCATGCTTTAAATTTCGCGGAGGGTGAAATAGAAGTTATTCCTCAAAACAAAGAAAGATATATATCTTTTACAAAAGTACTCTCCATAAATAATCAAAAGATTAAGTTGAGATTTGTAGATTCGTTGAAATTTTTACCGTGTAGTCTCGATCAACTAGCTAAAAATCTAAAAGATCATCAATTTAACACACTCCAAAGAAATTTCCCTAATAATGAAGACTTCAACCGCCTTAGGAAGAAGGGTATTTTTCCTTATGAATTCATGACATCATCCGAATCCCTAAAATTAACTTCTCTCCCTAATCAAAGCCAGTTTTACAGTTCTCTTTCCGATTCAAATATATCTGATGAAGAATACAATCGTGCTCAGGATGTTTGGAAACACTTTAAGTGTCAAAATATGATGGATTATTCTAACTTATACTTAAAAACCGATGTTTTGCTGCTAGTTGATATCTTTGAAAATTTCAGAAACCTTTGTATGTTAACATACGATTTAGATCCTGCTCATTATTATACAGCACCAGGGCTAAGTTGGGATGCTATGTTGAAGTTCACCAAAATAGAATTAGAGTTATTATCAGATTTCGATCAAATTGCATTTATTCGGGCTGGAATAAGAGGTGGTGTGTCCCAATGTAGTAATCGCTTCGCAAAGGCAAACAATGAATTTTTAGAGGGTTTTGATGAAAGTCAACCTAAATCTTATCTAACCTATTTAGATGCTAACAATCTTTACGGGTGGGCCATGTCTCAATATCTTCCAAAGGGTGGTTTTGAATGGGTCAATCCTGACACCAATTTTATGGTCTCTGATGACTCTGAATATGGTTTCATATTGGAAGTCGATTTGGAGTACCCAAAAGATCTTCATGATTTACATTCAGATTTCCCTCTTTGCCCAGAAAACATATGTGTAGGACAATCCAAGGAAAATAAGCTTGTTCCTAATCTCAACAATAAAACAAAATATAAAATTCATTACAGAAATCTAAAACAATGTCTTGATATGGGTCTCAAATTAACAAAAATTCACAGGGTTTTAAAATTTGATCAAAGTCCTTGGTTGGAAAAATACATTAATTTAAATACAAAACTAAGGCAAAACGCAACTTCGGATTTTGAAAAAGATTTTTATAAATTGATGAATAATTCTGTTTTTGGTAAAACAATGGAAAACATAGAAAAACGTGTAAATGTAAAACTATTAACACACTGGGAAAATAATGGAAAATCTTTAGGTGCTCAAGACTTAATTGCAAAACCAGAATTTCATAGCTTATCAATATTTAATGAAAGTTTAATTGCAGTTCAGTTAAAAAAAACAAAGCTCTTCTACAACAAACCAATATATTTAGGGTTTTGTATATTGGATATTTCAAAAACTTTAATGTATGATTTTCATTACAACTATATGTTACAGAAATTTCCAAATAAAACACAATTATTATATACGGATACTGATAGTTTTATCTATCAAACTTTTACAGATAATTTTTACAAAGATATCAAACTGGACTTAGTCTCGCGATTCGATACATCAGATTATCCTGCAGATAATCTTTTTGGGTATCCAAGAATTAATAAAAAGAAGTTGGGTTTTTTTAAAGATGAAAATAACGGTAAAATTATGAAAGAATTTGTAGGTCTCAGATCAAAAATGTATGCGTTTGAAGTGGAGAACAAAATTACAGCTAAAGCAAAAGGTGTTAATAAATGTGTCACAAAAAAGATGAAAATGGAAAATTATAAGTCATGCCTCTTTGATAAAAATAATCAGTTTTGTAATATGTATAGATTTAAATCAATCAAGCATACAATTTTTACTCAGAAAATTAACAAAACTTGTTTGTCATACAATGATACAAAACGATATATTTTACCTAACAATATTGATACATTAGCTTGGGGTCATTTTAAAATTTGAAATAGTTTCTAAGGTTTATAAAATGTATATAAATAGTGTTAGTAATTGTATATTTTGTTAATTCATTAATATAGAAATAGTATCTAAGGTTTATAAAATGTGTATAAATTGTTAGTTTTAGTATTGTATATTTTGTTAATTCATTAATATTGTATCTGTAAATATTTTTTTTTGTATATTAGTCTTTGTATAGGATTTTTTTTCTTTGTTTAATGAATGTGAATAAATTATATTTTTATTGAAGAAATGTGTTATTAGTTACAAAACCCTCATAGAATTCACACGTCAAATAGTCATAAAATGTATCAATTTCTTCATCCATTTACTGCAATTATTGCTGGTCCAAGTGGTTGTGGAAAATCTAAATTTGTTACAAACTTTATAAAATATATTACAGTGATATGTAACAAACATTTTAACCAAATTACTTGGTGTTTTGATGAAATGCAACCTTTGTACAGCTTACCAAATGTAAACTACATTCAAGGGATACCAGATCTAAGTATGTTTGATGGAAAGGAAGCACACCTTGTAATTATTGATGATCTCATGAGAGAATCCGATGGTAGAGTTGTTGATATTTTTACCAAAGGTAGTCATCATAGAAACTTAAGTGTTTTTTATATTACACAAAATTTGTTTCATCAGGGTAGGGGTCAAAGAGATATTTCATTAAATTCAAGTTATATAATTTATTTTAAAAACCCTCGTGATAAAACACAAATTCGATACCTAGCTCGTCAAGTATCACCAGAAAATATAAAATTTATCGAAGATGCTTATAAGGATGCAACCACAGAAGCACATGGATATTTAATGATTGATCTTAAGCAAGGCACAAATGATATTTGTCGAATCAAAACCAAAATATTACCTGAAGATGGTTATTGCACAGTTTACGTTCCAACAAAAGGCTTTAAATATTCAAAGACTCAACACATTCCTATCACTTATAAATAATGAGTCGTAGCCTCAAGACGCATAAGGATTTATTAAACGCACTAAATACACTAAAACCAAAATATCAACAAGTCATATTAAGGGTATGTGATGATGATGAAATAAATTGTATCTGTGAGTGTATTCACAACGTTCTTCAAGGTAAAATTCCACTCGACAGAAAAGAGAAAAATAAACTAAACAAATTTAAACATTTACTTAGGAAATTGGTTCGCAAAGGCTCAAATAAAATAAGAAAGAAAATTTTAGTACAAAGAGGTGGAGCATTCCTACCAATCATATTAGGTTCCATTTTGAGTGGATTGATGAGTTCACTTATTTAAAATGGAACATGCTAGAAAAATGATGCTCGTTGAACCAAGCTTGATTGAAAAATTAAACCAAATTAACACCCAACATGGGGTTGAAAATCCAAGAACGCGATTGGATACAGAAATGCATAATATTTTAAATAGTAAAATGGATGATAGAAAAAAATGTATCCTATACTTACAAATTTTGCAAAGGTTTCTTCACTTCACCGAAGAAGATCGCCAACCTGTTGAATTACCAATAATAACATCTGAAATTCCTGTAATAAGTAAAGATTTGGATAAAAATAATGACATCAAAAATGAACACGTAGTTCACTCTCCGACTTCGAGCGATGAAGATAATCAGCAAGAAAGTTCTATTACTCCGTTTGAGTCTCCCAACGAAAGTATTCATTCCCCTTTGAAGACTCCATACTCAATTAATCAAATATTGAGTTTAATACCTAAAACTTATAACAAAAAAGGTGAATTGTTATTAAGTTCACTATCTCTGAGTAAAAATAGAAACAAAGTTCATTGGAGAAACGATGGTACAGTTGTGATTGATAATAAAGCTATTCCTGGAAGTAATATTATTGATCTAGTGAATGATATACTAAGACCATTAAAAAAAAGTGATCCAATAGGTTGGAAAGAGTTCTCTAAAGGATTGAAAGATATGAAAATACCACTCACATACATCGGGAATCCCAAAAGAAGTCAATACATCAGTGAACTGCGGTTAAAAGATATTGGTGAACATTCCAAAAACGAAGAATCATATTCAACACCCAATAATAGTGACTATATAAAAAAACTACGAAAGAAGATCGATTGGGAAAAATGGACCCCTTATTAGAAATTAATCGAATATACTATGATCCTTCACATCCTGCTGGATATGGAAGCATTAATAAATTGACAAAAGCTATGAATGGTAAAATGAGTGTAAAAGATATCAAAACATGGTTGCAGAATCAAGAAACATACACACTGCATAAACCTGTTCATAAGAAATTTCCTCGTAATAGGTATATTTTATCAAACCTAAACGAGCTTTGGCAAGCTGATTTAAGTGATATGAGAACGTATTCTCAATCTAATGATGGTTTTAATTACATTTTGTGTGTGATTGATGTTTTTACAAAATATGCGTTTGTAAGACCTATGAAAAATAAAAACTCTGAAACAGTTAAACAATGTTTTGAAAGTATTTTTAATGAAGCTAATATTACTCCAACACACATACAATCTGATAAGGGAACAGAGTTTGTTTCAAAGGAAGTGCAAAAATACTTCAAGAATAAAAAAATTAATTATTATACAACAAACAACCCCGACATAAAAGCAAGCATTGTTGAAAGGTTTCAAAGAACACTTAAGATGAAAATGTGGCGTTATTTTACACACAAAAATACTTACAGATATGTAGATATTTTACAAGATTTGGTGTACGCATATAATCACAGTTATCACTCTAGCATAAAAATGTGTCCTTGTGACGTTAATTTTAGTAACATAATGACTGTCTGGAATAACCTATATGATAGAAAAAGTGATATAAGGGTCTCAGGTACCACTTTACCAAGGTTTCATATTGGTGACCACGTGCGAATAACTAAGTATAAACATATCTTTCAAAAAGGATATGAATCCAATTGGAGTGATGAAGTTTTTATTGTATCTTAAATCATAGATAGATCACCTTGGGTAGTATACACATTGAAAGATTTGCAAAATGAACCAATAATAGGTACATTTTATGAAAAAGAACTGCAGAAAGTAAAATATAACCCCACTGCAAGTTATAAAATAGATAAAATCATAAGCACACGCTACTCTGGGAACAGAAAGCAGTTGTTGGTGAAGTGGAAAGGTTATCCAGATAAATTCAACAGTTGGATTTTGGCTTCTAGCATCAAACAACAATGAAAGAAAGTTTTTATCTTACATTACTAAGCAACAGTTCAATGGAATATTTTCCGGAAAACACTACTGCTCTTTTTTCTACTAAATTACCAAAATCTATCATTTTGGAAGGGTCATGGTCTGTTGGTGTTGTTGAATTTCAATATCCAAGTACAATGTTCACTGTTCAAGAACGTGAAAATATTGTTTATGTGGCTAAATGGATGCAGATGCCTGGTGATCAGAAAACCTCAAAAGTGTACTACAAAACACACATACCAGCCACAAACTATGATAGTATTGATCATATCTTAGCAGCATTAAACAACATAAAAGAAAATGTTAAATTTCGTTACGATGAGTTATCAAAGTTGGTCTCGGTCTCTGTAATGGATAAATCAATAACATCATTAACGTTATCACCAAAGCTGTCTCTACAACTTGGATTTGAACCTTCTAGAAATTTGGTTACTAAGGGATTAGGGAAGTGTCCTGCCAATTTGCATTTAGGGTTACCATCTCAATTATTAGTTTACTGTGATATAATTGAACCACAAATCGTTGGTGATGTTATGACTCCTTTACTTAGAATAATACCATTAGATCCCTCAAAATATATTTATGGTGCTAATAAAATGCACGTTTTCTCACCACCGCACTACTTGCGTGTCATGCGAAGGGAGTTTGATACTATTGAAATAGATATAAGATCGAACACAGGTGAAAAAGTACCATTCCAGTTTGGAACAGTGTGTGTTAAGCTACATTTTAAAAGAACATAATGCAATATCATCAAAATAATACGTCTTGCCCTTATGAAAACTATTACTCACACCAGGCTGGGTCAGGTATCGGAGTCATCTATAGAGGTGCACCATATCAACGTGGACATGGAATTGGCAGCTTTTTGGGGGGACTGTTTCGATCTGTTTTACCACTATTCTCCAGTGGAGCCCGAGTGATTGGTAAAGAGGCTTTGAATGCTGGTGTGGGGTTGTTATCGGATCTTGTTAGTGCGCGACCTATGGATGAATCAATTAAAAATCGTCTAAAAGAAGTCAGCTCAAATTTAAAGAGAAAAGCTGATGATAAAATTGATCGAATTAATATGTCGGGGTCAGGATATATAACGAAACGGAAACAACTAGCTTCATTCATTCCACCGCTAGCTGCTAAAGTGAAAGCTTCAAATAAAAAGAAAAAGTTGTCCCACAATAATCTTAAAGACATATTTTCATAACATTTTACATAATATTAAATAAAAATGTCTTTTTTACATACCCATTCTTGTGAGTGCATTAAGTCAGAATTAGATTTATTTGCTTTGCCTTCAACTCAAACAAGTATAGAAAATGGGATGTGGATACATTACAAACCTATTTCATCCCTTGCTGACGATGGCCCCATCGAATTTCAAGTACCAGGAACTGGAGATGACTATATTGATCTATCACACACTTTGCTTCATATAAAAGCTAAAGTACTAAACCAGGACTCAACAAAACTTACTTCTACAGCAGTAGTAGCTCCTGTTAATAATTGGTTACATTCTCTGTTTTGTCAACTTGATGTTTATTTAAATCAAAAACTTGTATCACCACCCAACAACACTTACCCTTATCGTGCATATTTGGAATCTTTATTGAATTATGGTTCAGCAGCCAAGACATCTCATTTGACTTGTGGTCTTTGGTATGAAGATAGTGCTGGAAAAATGGATGCTACAGATGATAAAAATGTTGGGTTTACTAAGCGCCAGGAATTCGCATCAGAGAGTAAAGAAATAGAGATGATTGGGCATTTACACGGTGATATTTATAATCAAGAAAAATTTTTAATCAATGGTGTTGAAATGTCTGTTAAACTAGTGCGTTCTAGAGAAACATTTAATCTGATGGCTTCTTCGAATGATATAAAGTTTAAAGCATGCATTACCGACGCCACACTTATTGTTCGCAAAGCGCGAATTAATCCGACAGTTTTACTTGCACATCAAAAAGTTTTAACCTCTACTACAGCTAAATATCCTATAACTAGAGCTGAAGTTAAAGTTTTAACGATCCCATCAGGGGTACAGGGAAAAACGTTGGATAACATTTTTTTGGGACAAGTACCTAAGAGAGTTATAGTCGGGTTTGTTAATAATACCGCATTCAATGGTAGCCTAACTAAAAATCCGTTTAATTTTGAAAATTATGATATCAATACATTTTGTTTATATATTGACGGTCAGCAAATACCTTCAAAAGCTCTACAACCATCATTTCAAAATAAGGTTTATACTTCAGCTTATCACACGTTGTTCTCTGGTACAGGTATACATTTTCTTAATGAAGGTAATGGGATATCAAGGGAACACTATGCTAACGGTTATTGTCTATTAGCATTCGATCTAACATCTGATTTGTCAGCTCATTCTTCAACACATTGGAATCTTATTAAACACGGTAGCGTAAGACTGGAAGTTCGATTTGAATCAGCACTTTCACAAACCATCAACTGCATTGTGTACGCAGAGTTTGATAATGTTATAGAAATAGATAAAAATCGTAATGTAAATGTAGATTACAGCAGTTAAGATTAGTTTTAAGATTGACTGTACTATGTTTTTTATTAGGTTAAGACATTGAAATAAAGTTATCAATTACTTATAACTATGCATTTATTATTATCTACATTGACCCATACTATCCTAAGTAGTTGTTAAGTAGGTAGGTACCTATCCAAAATGTACCACTTGTATCAGATACCTGTCATCAATACGACCTATGAGCTATTAGGCAAAATGAATACTTTGGAAATAAAGCAACATTTAAATAATATTCATCCATGCTTACAATACAACGTTTATGCTGCAAACAGATTACCAATACGCATACAAACCCCAACGTATCTTATAAGCAATTTAGACCCTGACACAAAACCCGGATCTCACTGGGTTGCAATACATATTGACAATGGCATTGGGGAATATTTTGATTCTTATGGTCGACCACCTACAGGTTCTCACCTAAGGTTTTTAAGGATGAATTCAAGACAATGGAATTACAACAGAATGAGAATACAAAATGATTGGACCTCAGTATGTGGCGAGTACTGCCTGATGTACATTTATTACAAATTCCACGGATTATCTTTGTCAGAATTTGTAGGATTATTCAAGAACAATAGTATTGTGAATGATATATTGGTATTTAATATGTTTAAATGTCATTTTTATGGAACTAAATAAAAGAGGAAGTACCCAGCATAATTATAGTTTTATTGTTTTGAAGAGTGAAGGTGATTAGCAACCGACATTGTTGACATGTAATTACTTAAACCTAACCTAAGGTAACCTAATGAGGGTTAATGAGGTCTAGTGGACCCTTGCAAATGCGGCACGTAACTCCCGAAGCGTTATAGCTATCAAAAAAAGGATTACACAGATCGATCGGGCGTGTGGCAAAACATACAAAAAGACACCAAACTTTTTTTTTTTTTTTTTTTTTTTTTTTTTTTTTTTTTTTTTTTATTTTTTTTTAGCCGACGCCGAAGTTGGCTCTTGTTTTTTTTAGGAGCGGACAAAAAATTTTCGGCGCTTGTTTTTTTTAGGAGAGGGTCGGACAAGTGAGCCAGAACCTGTGAATCCTATCTACTCAGATCATACATACATTTATCCCGCGGTGGGGATCGAACCCGCAACCTTCTGCGTCCCAAGCGGGCTTTCACAGCGCCACAGAGGTCGTCGAAAATGGTAAAAAAATGGTTAGGAAAAATCAAGAAAAAGTTTTTAAAGCTTTGCTAAAGTGATAGATGAATATGAAAAATTTGTTTTTATTTAATTATGCAAATTCCATTATTTTCCTCGTTTAAAATTATGTTTACATTTATAAAGAAACCTGAGGATTTGTCTGATAAATTAAGCTTTTAAGAATCGTTCGAGATCTCATCGATCAATAAAACACTCTTTTTTTTATACAAATACCTTATATTTCAAATTCAATTATGCAAAACCGTGATTAATGAGTCACTTATGTTCTTAATCTTATTGAAAGTGGAATATTTTTAATACTTAAATATTATTTTGCTTTTTGTAAGTACTTATTGCTAATATAAAAAGAAATATTTATTAGTACATATTTATCTGGTTTTTCTTTTGTTATTGTTTGTTTTAATTTTTATTAATTGTGTGCATTAAATAAATTTCATTAATTCATTAAAATATTTCAAATAAGAATGTAAAAGAAGTAAGGTAAGTATCAATTTCTCAAGAAAAATGGAAATGGAAACCGTTTTTTACATTTTTTTGCAATTATTATATTATTATTATATCAGCCCTCAATGTCCCACTGCTGGGCAAAGGCCTCCCCCCACTCCCTCCATTCATCTCTCTCCTGTGCTAATAATGTCCAGTCGGCACGGAATTTGGCGAGCTCGTCCCTCCATCTTGTTCGCGGTCTGCCGCGTCGTCGTCGCGACGTATCAGGGCACCACTCCGTGGTCAATTTGGCCCACTGGTCTCTTGACATACGGCAAACATGGCCCGCCCAGTCCCATTTAAGCTTGGCGGCTTTTGTGGCTACATCGGCGATCTGTGTTCTTGAGCGCAGCTCGGTATTGCGAATACGGTCGATCCGCTTTACTCCGAGTATGCTGCGCTCCATCGCACGTTGGCAAACCTTGAGCTTATACTTTTGGATGTTGGTCAAAGACCAGGTCTGCGCACCATAAGTGAGGATGGGGAGAATGCATACGTCCATCAGCTTGCGCTTGAGTGATAAAGGAAGATCTCCTTTCATTAAGCCGCCCATGGACCAATAGCTCCTCCAGGCATTTTCGGTTCGCCGAGCGATTTCCTTTTCTTGCCTGGACTCGAAGGAGACTATTTGGCCCAGGTAGATGTACTCCTGGACGTATGCTAGCTGTTCTCCATCCACCGTCACACTGGTCTCAGCGCTGTTAGTCATGACCTTGGTCTTTGTCCTGTTCATCCTTAACCCAATCTCAAGGCTTGCGATGCTGAGCTCTTGAAGCATCGTTTGTAGCTCCGAGGCCGAGGAAGAAAAGAGAACAATGTCATCAGCGAAGCGAAGGTTAGTTAACCTTGCTCCACCGACGTCGATGCCCTTGCCCTCCCAGCCAGCCGCCAGTTTTCTGAACACTTCCTCGAGGGTACTTGTGAACAGTTTTGGGGAGAGGGGGTCACCCTGTTTTACCCCTCTAGTTATGGCAAATGAAGGTCCAGAGGAATTCAACTTTATAGCAGCAGTGCTACTATTGTAGATTTTTTGCAATAAGTGAATGTAAGTGGGTTCAATATGTTGTTGCTTAAGGGCATCGAACATCGCAACATGGGTGATACTGTCGAATGCTTTCGCATAGTCTACGAAAGCAAGATACAGTGTAAAGTTGCTTTCGTTGGACTTTTCTATAAGCTGATTGAGTGCTTGCAGGTGGTCCGTCGTGGAGAGTCCTCGACGGAAACCAGCCTGTTCAGCTGGCTGTTCTGAGTCCAGTTGTCCGGAAATACGATGTTCGATGACCTTAATGAAAGCTTTATATAGATGAGATACAAGGCTGATAGGTCGGTAATTATTAATGTCCGACTTATCTCCTTTTTTATACAATAATATTATATTAGAGTGACAAAAGTGGTCTGGGAATTTGCCCGTTTTGAGTAATGTATTGAAAAAATTTGTGATGTGTGGTAAGAGGACAAATTCACCTACTTTAAGAGTTTCGGTGGTTATTCCATCCTCACCAGGTGATCGGTTGTACTTCATTTGTGTGAGGATCTTGTGAACTTCAAAGCCTGTTATTAGTGGGATTGTATCTGGGCATGAGTAGGGAATCTCATTGGAAGGCGGTTGGTGTGGGTCAGAGTATAGCGACTTGTAAAAATTAGTGCAAATGTCAAGGACCTTTTCTCGATTTTGGTGTTTTACTCCAGTTTGATCTTTTAAACTCGTTATCCAAGCCCTTCCAACTGATGCTCCTTGTTTGGCTATTTTTAACGATTGGTTTCTCTCGAGAGCTATCTGTACAAGTTTAGTATTATACCTCCGAATGTCTTGCCTAATACTCCTTTTGACTTGTTTATCCTTTATTCTATAATCTAAGCTATTTATACTAGTATTTAATCTATCTTCAATTAATTTAATTGTGTTATTTGTTAACTTTTCGTATCTATTTTTGACTTGTTTAATTGTTCTGCTTGCCTTCCTAATACTTTCTTCTATTCTGTTGAATTCTTCCTGTGGATCTTGGACGTCCGTTGTCAGTAGATCAAAATAGTTTTTCAGTTCTAAATTAAATTTATCTTTGTTGATTATAAGAGTCTCTTTAGATATTAGTTTAATGTTACGCTTGATCATGTTGTACCTTTGAATTTTGAAATTAAATTTAAATGTGGCTCGAATTGGTCTATGGTCTGATCCGAACTTGATTTTATTGATCGCTTGGACGTTTGTTATAATAGTTTGATTTGATGAAAGGAAATAATCGATCTCGTTTTTATAACGTGCACCCGGTGAGATCCACGTCCAGCGTCGTTCGGGTTTTTTATTAAAATAGGTGTTGTTGATACGTAGACTTTGCCCAAATGCGAATTGGATAAGGCGAGCTCCTCTTTCGTTTCGGTCACCTAAACCGTAAGGGCCCAATACAGAATTTTTTGCAATAAGTTTTGGAATAGTAGGAAATAGCGTGAGACCAACTTTTTTTTGTCAAATAAAATTTTCAGTGACTGTTCATTTTTGGCGGTACATCTTTGCATACGCATGCAAAATTACGCAAATTGTGAGTTACCGTGAAATAGTAAGATAACTGTTCTCAGAAGCGGAAACTTTCAAATCAGTAAAATTCCATTGAACTTGCGAATAGATTTGAAATTGATCTGCATGTCAAATGTATATATTTTGGCGATTACCCAAAGGATCTTGAACGAATTGATCTGAATTATGTTTATCTTTGAGAAAACTGCCATAATCGATAAAATTTCTCGTATCTCGTGCACGAGTCATGTTAGCCCGGGCGATTTTATTGATTTTACTTCCTAGACATTTTTTCCGATAAATACCCAGGTACTGCAAGATTTAACAAGGCATTAGGCAAAATTTATATAAAAAGGAATGAAATATGTCCAATGGTTATTTTAAAGAATTGATGATAGTTTTTTGGTCACTGCAGAGTGAGTGACTATGGAAAAAATTAAACAGCATACGTACTACAGACAGACCTACTTATAATTTGCGTTTTAAAAACGAAAAAGTAAAAAGAAGAGGAAGAAGAAATAAAGGGAGGAAGAAGGAATAAAGAGAAGAAGAAGCCAAAAAGTGAAGTGAGAGAGAAGAAGAAGAAGACTGAGCCAAGATGTTACTGATTGGGCGGTATAGTCGCTCAGCGACAAAGCCCTTTTCTTTTTTGTTCATATAAATAAATAAATAAATAATGTTCGACGGATGAAAACGAGGTTCTATAAGAGTTTTACGGGAAAATAAGGTATCAATTTCCTTAAAAATAAAATTGTCTACGTAACTAACAGACAGTTCATCCAAAATGACCATCATCTATAATCAAACAGTAGCCATAAAACATTTGAGAATCGTTGGAATTACGCAAGTGGCGAGTCACTCCGATCTATTCTTGGTTCCGTACATTGACAAAAATGTTTTCTACGAATTATCCTGCTATAACGAGCGGAATGCTGACAGACAGCTGCGGGTAGATTCATTGTTTTTATATTTTATGAAGCTGTTCCACTCAGGTGTGTTAACGTGTTCACTGCCACCGCGTTGTACTCCTACCAAGTGGGCCTCCAGTTTGAGAGCCATGATGCATCTCCTCGACTAGACTGATCCTTATCATCAGCTTCTGTTTAAGAGTTTTCCTTACTACATTACGCATCTGTTTCTGCTTTTTAGGGTTCCGTACCCAAAGCGTAAAACGAGAACCCTATTACTAAGACTTCGGCGCTGTCTGTCTGTCTTTCCGTCCGTCTGTCACCAGGCTGTCATGAACCGTGATAGTAAGACAGTTGAAATTTCCACAGATGATATATTTCTGTTGCCGCTATAAGAACTAAAAAACAGAATAAAAAATGTATTTAAGGGGGCTCCCATACAACAAACGTGTTTTCTTTTTTGCCGTTTTTATAGATAATGGTACGGAACCCTTCGTGCGCGAGTCCGACTCGCACTTGGTCGGTTTTTAAATGATAGTTATCAACGGTGTAGGTACTTAAATGGCATTAAGAAAATACGATAAGTACATTATTGACTGTGTTTAAGAATAAACTATCTGATATTATTTATTAGTTGACATCCCTTTTGGTACAAAAACAAGAAGCTCCAAAGTATTATTAAGAAGGATGAAATTCTTCCAATTTTTCCATCACTAACAAACATTCATTAATAATATTAATTTCATCTTCAAAGCTTTACGCAGAAAAAACCTTAACTAATCAGTTCTTAATCGTCGTAGGTATATTTATAGAGGTACCATTAGTTTTTTAAACTTTGTTAACTCCGCGGAACCAAGTAGCTGATAAATCTCTCGTCGTTTCTAACATTAAAGAAAAAACTCAAATACCTCGTTATTCTTGCGTGTTGAAACGCTTCTTAGTGGCCACTAAGTAGCTAAGGAACTCTAAAAATAGATATGTGGTAAAGATAGATTGTTTTTATAAAGCTCTTTATTATAAAAGATTCCGATCGTGGTTTCGTTCGCTAGTATTATAGGTTTGTTTAATCATTGTAGGTAATCGTATAGGTAATTAGGTACCTACTTAACTTAATAATAAATAATGCTGGACTTTCCACACAGCATCATCTAGCCCTAAAGTAAGCAGAGCTTGTGTTATGGGTACTAGATGACTGATATATTACTTAATATATTACTTGTTTGTAAATACATACATATTATACATAGAAAACACCCGGACCTGAGACAAATATATGTAGATCTACAAACATTTGTCTCACGGCGGGGATCGAACCCGCAACCTTCTGCGTCGCAAGCGGACCTTCGCCCACTGCGCCACAGAGGTCGTCTTAACATAATTTAGTCTGGAGTTATGGGTAGCATGCTTTAATAATATATGTCTTTAAGCCGACAGTGGATCAGGCTGGCACAGGACCGGGAAGAATTGCAAAAGCGAAGGGAGGCCTATACCCAGCGGGTGAAATTGGGCTGTGGATGATGATGATGATGATGATAATATCTGTGTATATAGATGATTTATACAGCTTCAGGAAAATTCTGGATCTTTTAAGGATGACTTAGAGTAGTCAGAGCATGTCCAAATATACATTACTAGCTGCGCTCCCGCGGTGTGACCCGCGATCACTCGGGATTTGTTCATTTTTTCGGTACAAAAGGGAGCCTATGTCCTTCCATGCGATACAACCTTTAACTATGCCAAATTTCAGCTTAATCTGTTCAGCGGTTTGGGCGTGAAAGCGTAACAAACAGACAGACAGACAGACAGAGTTACTTTCACATTTATAATATTAGTATGGAAGTATGGATTTATACAACAGGCTTAGTCAAGCTATCTAAGGATCGTTAGAAACGATCTATAGATAGCCTCAACTGATCCAGGTCACTGTCAGTCGGAAGCGTGCCTAAAATACTGGAGATAAAAAAAAAGGTGATTCATATTGGTTACTGAATTAGCGATTAGCGATAACTGTAAAGTGATCTATTTGTCCTTGTACATCGATTGCAATTACGCCACAGAAATGCGGTTTTCATAGATAATATAATAAAATAGAAGGTTCTGGAAGGAAAATGTTAACGATATTAATACTTTTAATATTGAAGTCCATAGATGTGCTCTAGACTTTTAATCCGAAGATTGCGAGTTCATATCCCTTCAGTGCATCAACATTTTTTAAAGGCGAAGAAGACATCTTGAGGAAACCCGCAGCTTAGTCATCTCCACAAGTCCATGTTGCCCTAAACTTTTGAGATTTTGCAATGCGTATGTACTAGTGGTACTACCTAAACCAGCTGTACCTATAAGAATAAAACCATTTGCATTCATTCATTGCCAATTTGTTATTCAAAACTTTTATAATATTAATATTGTATTCTCCTTTTAATTTCCTTTATTTTGATACCCCACTCGATACGAGGGTACAAAGTTTAACGCATTGCATACATACATAACATACATACACAAGATACGCGCGAAATACATAACCCTTCCTTTGACAGTTGGGGAAATAAGTACATAGATAGAGCAGAGACTGGTTAAGGTGCTGGGCACCATCACCATTTAAAACAATGGATGGCCCAGACCCCACAGCAACTCATTGAGTGAAGGTTTAGGTTGAGATGTCGTATCTTAGACATCTTTAAAGGATCTAGAGTGAAGGAACGTCTACCATGCCTTGGGCATACAGTCCTGAATTTGTTTTAGAATGATTTACTATCGTAAATTCATGTATAAGCTATCCCGGAAAAAGACCAAATTCTATGCTACATAAAACACAGATAAAAATATCTCTGACTCGCTTATGAGGTCAGACGATATTTACAATAATAAGTAAATTCGAAATTATCGTCCTCAACAAAATAAATGATACTCGAAGTCATTGAACTACAAATATGGTTAATCGATTTCCTGGAACCTCGGTATGTTTAATGACTCAATTTTGTCATCGAAATTTACGGGGTTTGTCTTTAATGGAAACATTGAACGTTTATGCCTGCGACGCAGAAGGTTGCGGGTTCGATCCCCGCCGCGGGACAAATGTTTGTATGACCTACAGGTATTTGTCTCGGGTCTGGGTGTTTCTATGTATAATATGTATGTATTTACAAACGAAAAGTATATAAGTAGTATATCAGTTATCTGGTACCCATAGTACAAGCTTTGCTTAGTTTGGGGCTAGATGATGCTGTGCGAAAATGTCCAGCATTATTTATTTTATTTTATTTTATGTTGTAAATTTTTACATTAAATACATACTTTTACTTATATACCTAGCATCCCGTACGTGTAAGTCTTCTTACGCACTAGCGGTTGAACCGCGGGGCGGCTAGCCGCGTGGGCGGGCGGCTTTTCCAGTTTTAATATTCAATACGCACATAAATGCCACAAAATAGTAAGTAGTAAAATTTTTGCCGAGTGGCTAGCCTCCTCGTGGTTCAACCGCTAGTGCGTAAGGGGACTAAGACCACTTACTTTCATCCGGAAATACATTTTTCGCTAAACCTAACAGACCTAAATTTTTCACAAAAGCCAAATTATTATTAAACATTTACTGAGGTAATTGTAAAGAACCTCAGTATTTGTGCTTTAGGTACCTAACTACTAATTTTATAATCGAAAAGTTGAAACGAGCTTAGCTTTTACAAAATTAGCTTATTCTTACATAGCGTCATCTATTGAAAAGCTCAATAACTTCGGTTGAGTCTGCCCGCCCACCGTACAACTCGCCCGCCCTACGTTGCTTTAGTACTGGAAAAGTTTCATAGATGGCATTGCTAGCGTGGATGATGATTGATGATTCAAAACCTAGTAGTTCCTAGTAGGTATAAGTTTCATAGAAACCCTCGAGTGATACAATTATCATAAAAATACATAAGTAGGTACATAATTTAACTTAACTAAAGATAAAAAACAGTGTTCAAATCACCGACCGCAGGTAATGTGCCCAAAAGGCTGGCGGCATTACCTCGTTGGATGGCTATACCTACTTATCCTATGTTCGAGGTAAGCACCAGCCTCGACTGATTACAACTTTTCAAGTTAAATTAATATAACCAGTGATGATGACAGCCAGCTTATTTGGGAACTAACATGGGTATCTCCATGTTAGTTATTTACCATCTGGTAAATGAAGCCTTAAAAAACCTTTAGTCCAACCAATAAAAAACATTATTGAAAGAAGTAATTTTGAATGGTATTATGTCGATCTCTGGTGACAGAATAGCCGCGACAATTTAACGTGCCCTCCGAAGCACGGAAGCGCTCAGATGTACGAGTAAATGCCACTGGCGGTCACACACTTACAGACCGTTTCGAGCCAACCAAGAAGTTCCAGTATCCTCTCATGAGTTGTTTCTTTTTCAGATAAGCGCACCAAGCATGCGCGGCGTAACGTGACAGATGGCGTCCGAAGCGCGCTCCCGATCGCCGCAAGATGGCGCGCGAAGAAGGCGCGAGTACTCCAGGTTCACTGTACTTACAACTTGTATTATATCGATCATAACTCTCAAAACTACTGATTTTAGCTTGGATCGATAGAAACTTTTTGGGCTGAATATATGGGTGAGCTTTCAATGGGATGCTTTCACCTTTGCCCTTTGCCCTTTACCCCTAGTAAACATGTAGGCAATGCGACCTCAATGCGCTCTAAAACAGAATTAATGATTTACTTCTATTCTACTAACATACGGCAAATCTATCGATTCTGGCAATCAACATAAAGGATGTTAATGGTTCTTATTTCCAAACAAGCAATCCGTTACAGATACAAAACGGTATGTATGTAAACAAAACGTTTGCACCTGTTAGAGCAGCACTCGCGCGAGGCACGCCTCTCGCGCGTCTCCTCTAATTAATTAGAATTTATCTCTTCGGCCTGTAACTAAGTATGAAAATTGTAAACATCGCTACGAGGTCGCAGTGTCGCCAAATCGCCAACGTCCAACTATTTTTAGCGGATGCGTCTTCCGTCCGTCTGTCCCACACCTGCCGTCCCTGCAGACGCGCGCGCTCGCGGCCGCCGCGCGCCTCGCGCCGATATAACCGGCGACCCGTGGCGGAGTGGGTCGCGGGGAATCCTCCCGGAATCCGCGCTCGGCGAAGCTCGTCCGCTCTAATTCGGTCCCACTCGCCGTCGAGCTTTTCGGCGAGCGCGCGCGTCGCTCTCCCGGTAACCGCATCTCCCACGCAGGTCCCCGTACGTGACGCTGGGCGCCGTGCGGTACTGCGTGCGCCGCGCCCCGCCGCCGCGCGCCTGCCCCTGCCGCTGCTGCTCCGAAGAGGCGCTCGCGGCGTGCCTCGGCCGCGCGCGGCCCGACCGACGCACGCTGGACCGCATCCAGCGGCGCCTGGGCCGCGGCGCAAGGGACGAGCGGCCCTCGCCCTCCAGCCGCCACCAGCGCCTCGCCTCCCTCACCGAGCGTCTGCTGCAGCGTGCTACGCCGCCACCGCCCCCGCCGCCGCCTCCGCCGCCGCATTCGGCGCCCGTGCTGCCGCCGGTGCCGCCGCCGCGGCTACGCCACCGCCACAGCCCGCCGCGCGGCGTCTCCGTCGACCGCTTCGACGATTTCGACGCCGACAACATCACTCTAGTTCGCGTCGAACCGCGCTCGATCGTCGGGTCGTACGCGCAGAAGACTATCCCCTACCGCAGCGCATCGTTCTCTCAGGGCGACTTCGCTCAGAACAAGCATTACCGTGATCCGAAACGGTCGATCTTCGACTTCGGAAAGAAACCTATCAAGGCGCCGGCGGAGCGTGCCGGGGCGTCGCGGCGGGATGCGGACATCTCTTCGACGACGGACGAGAACGTGACCGAGGGCGGGTCGGTCGCGTCAGTGGACTCCGCGGTGGGCTCGGACGAAGGCCTGCTGGCGCACGCGTCGCCCGCGCCGCGCTCGCCACCGCCGGACCCGCCGCACAAACAGCTCGGTGCGCGCTCGCTGACGCACCCGCTGCCGCGCCGCATCCCTCCTGTGCGAGAGGAAGGCCCGCCCGACGCTGGCGGCAGCTTACCGGTCTTGATGGCCCCGCGAGTGTTGCACGAACTCCGTGAGGAAAGTGACGGCTCGCAAGCCGACAGTGCGCAGGCCCACAGTGAAGGCACTTCGCCGTTGGAACCGGCGCAGCCTTTTGCGTTCCCTCCCCTTCCTGATCCTCCCGTCCCTGTGTGCGCCAACGTTGACTGTGATTGTTCTCATTTTCCCGTGACGCTCGATGATCCCGATATCTGTGACGATATCGACAGTTCGATCCCGGTGCCCGTGTATGAGTGTATAGTGAAACAGTGGTCGCAGGAGTTACCGCCGGAGGAGCCGAACAAGTCGGACGTGGCGTCCGACGGCTCGTTGGACCGCGACAAGGAGGACGAGACGATAACGAGCGAGCAAGTGGCGAGCCTGCTTGCCGCCGTGCAGAACCCCTGCACGCCTGCGCCGATCGGTGCTAGAGAGCGACGGAGACCGCTCGACAAAACGAAACGAAGAAAGGGCATTTACATCACGACACCTAGCGATGATGGAGGAGAAGAAGACCCTCCATCGATAAACGGTTGCAAGCGAGAAAGCAGTGACGCCTCGCTACAAGATATGCGCCTCTCCGCAGAAACACGAACATCCTCTCTTCTAGGTGACAAATCAGACGATTCATACACGAACGGTCCACCGAGCCCACAGGAGACACAGCAGCCGACCTGGCCTAAATCTGAGGAGTTGCGAGCCAGAAGAGCAAGGTTCTATCAACAGAGCTCTGATGAAAGAGATGACGAGTCCTTGCGAACGCGACGAAAATATAGAGACTCGCCTTCAGAGGTTGAGAGCGACACATGCTCCAGAGACAGAACAGCCTCGCCGTCTCCGCTCAGTCCGTCGGACACCTCCGATGTGGAAGGGAGACGGCAGCAGTTCCGAGGGCCGTTCGGAAAGAACTTAGAAGCTCCGACGAGTAGGTCAGTGGAAGTGGGTAGAAGGAGTTTCTCGGACGCGACCGTGCCGTGTCGCAAAACAAGTGTTGGGGCGATGACTGGAAGCGGGAATAGAGGTCGTGGACCGACGCATGTCCGCGCGACGTCGTCACCTTCGAAGCTCGCCGGGGTCAAACCTGGCGCTGATTTACTGGCCGAGCTGCTCCGAGGCAGCTCCGAGGCTCTTTCCAACACTTCCACCTTCGACAACGTGGTCCTCACGCTGCATCAGCATAACGTGAGTACTTTATTTATCGCTTCCTAGTTTTGACCCCGAACACATCCGCAAAATGAGCAACAAAGTAATGAAACACTAAAATTCAGTTATGATGTTTATCTTAGCAGAAAATAGAGTTAGAACAAACGATTTTGTGTTATTGCCAAAGTGTATTTTAATTTATACGCTACGAAATTTTTGTCGGTGGTATTCTTGATTGGTAGTAAGTGAGAGAATTTGGTTAGTGAATTTGCTTCGATCATATTCAGGGTCGTGTTTAAATACATGCGAGTATTCGAGTTTCCCGAGATTTGTCGGGCCAATGTCGAATGAGTCACGAACAGCTGTTTGTGAAGCCATAAAAATCTTAAGGGCAATTGGATTTATTTTAAAATGTCGCTAAATTGGTGAGGATTGATGTTATAATATGTAAGCGAGTCTCGAAATACGCTACCGTTTAAATTTTGCTGATAACATCGATAACAAGTTTGGGAGCTGAACAATTACCGCGCTTTTGATAAATAAATTCAGAATCGTTCGGTTTTGGAAATGTCAGGGCAATATGAGTATTTTACTTCGTGTTTTTTGTGTAATTTCATGTTCAACACCTTTTTAATAATCCAAGTTAAAAAGTATTGCCATCAATAGTGTTCTAAGATTAGTTAGTGTCTAAAAACACATCATTTTATCCTTTACAATATACCTAGCTTGCCACGTCATATACCACCACGTCTATAGCTTGTCCCGTCGCTACACAGAGGTCGCTCAAGGTGCAGCTATTAGTGCACAGTGGGCAGACTAACAGATCACAACATAGTTTACATAAGGCTGGAAGTATACCCTTGTAATTCTTGTCAAGAGTTGTAAGCGGCTACTTAACAACCGAGTGCGGGCATTACATCTTTAAAAGATGATTTATCATACAGCGTCAGGAGGCATCCTATGCCTACACTTAACGGGACGCTGCAGTGCCTGGGACATTGTTTGTTTTTTTTTTATGATGAATGGGTCAGTTTGTGATGGAATAGGCCTGCCCAGCACCTAAACCATCCTCTCAGCTTAATCAGCCTGGTCCACAGGAAAGACGACGTCAATACGTGTGGAGCTGACTAAGCTGCGGGCTTCCTCGCGATGTTTTCCTTCACCGTTAAGAGCTCATTAAAGCGCATATAAATTTTACGAAACTAAAAATCCATTGATGCACGGGTTCGAACCCACGACCTTCGGATTGAAAGTTGAGGCACAACCCCATTCGACAACACGGCTCAATTCGGGCATTAGGTGGTACTTAAAACAAAACTTCTCGACCTTCTCGACCTGCTTGACCAAAGCAAAAAATCACGATTGTGTAATCTTTATAAAATTCCTATGAAAATAAAATTGTGCAATTAAACTGGGCCGATTAGAGTAAGGGGGCGTCCATGAATTACGTAAGATAAATTTGGCGATTTATCGACCCCCCCTCCCCCTTGGTGAGATGTCGTAAGATTTTGCTCGACCCCCTACCCTCCAATCTCACGTTCAAATTGCATATTTGTTTCGAGGCCTTTGGATTTTTGAAATTTTTTAATTCAGTTTTATCGCAATTTCACACATGTTTCTTGAAGAAAAAAATTACGTGACATTTGACGAGACCTCCACTCTACCCCACGTGAGATTTGGTGAGATTTTGCTCGACCCCCTCGCCCCCATAAACGCCTTACGTAATTTATGGACGGCCCCTTACTGGGCCCATTAGATAGATAGATAGATAGATAGATAGATAGATAGACATTTATTTGGCAACACACACAGACACATGTACTAGATGTACAAACGTGAAAAAATAAAAATAGGTTAGTACTAAATAATCAACGTACATAGGTAGGTATGAGGTAAGTAGGTGACAGATTAACAAACATCAGAAGTAGGTAGATATGAACCTATAGGTACCTACTACCTACTACCATTAGAGTAGCATTTCATGAAAGAGGCTTATGCCCAGCAGTGAGCTATTTGATCTGCCGATGATGAGGAATGGATTTTCCATTAAAAAAATGCCATTTACACACTATACTATTCTTGCCTCTTGCCACAGAATATTAGCTCTTGCTTCGTTAAGTTTGAGAAAGCAAGAGGCAAGAATGGTTTGCCAGAATGGTATCGTGTAATGGCGTTTAATAAATGCAAACACCTATGCGCGAAATACTTCCAAGATCCGCAATTAAACTCACGTACTTGATTATTAATAGTTACATACTGGAATTCGGCAGCTTTGCCAACAACAATTAAAACAGCATAAATATTTAGGGTCATATAAATAAACGCCAATTAAAATCCCTTAAACTTCATTTACACGATACCACTCTGGCAAACCATTCTTGCCTCTTACCTCCAAACTCAACGGAGTACGAGCTCACATTCTGTGGCAAGAGGCAGGAATGGTATGCCAGAATGGCGTCTTATGGACTGGAATCTATCAGACGTACAAGTCTGGAAAAACTCTGCTTGTTATGATACCAAGAGCTGAGTGGATAGTGCCTTGACTTTCAACAAAGGTCAAGTGAGTCGATCGAGGTAAGTACAGTCAGCAACGAAAGTCGATTAACAATTTTGTTCACAAATCTGAATATTTCCGTAATCCGTAACATCATGACCAACATTTTTACTAATATTTGAAGATAAGTCTGGTTCATAATAATTTCCCAAAAAAAAATTGGTTTTTTCTTAGCTTTAAAACAAAAGCCATTTTAAAAAGTCCAACTGTTGATCGACTTTCGTTGCTGACTGTACATACATAACATACATCAAATCACGCCTCTTTCCTGAAGGGGTAGGCAGAGACCACGGATCTCCACTTGCTACGATCCTGACACACAAATTCACTCTCATTACATTCTTCATTGAATCGTTGGGTGCAGGCTGCACAAGATCGATCGCTGTGGAAATCGATGGGGGAGGCCTATGTTCAGCAGTGGACACTAGATGGCTGACATGATGATGATGATGACATTCTTCATACATGCTCGTCGGTCTAGGGTACTTTTAACCTGGCCCTTCTCCTAAATGCCAATTTGCAATGTTGCAAAACATCCCTCCAGTTTTTCTTAAATTATTGATTGAATGAAGAAAAAGTAAGCTGAAACTGCCTGTGCTTTTTAAATAATCAGAAATCTTCATTGGAGTTCAAAGGATTTGAATGTCTATCTGTTTGGTTCTTGACAATCTATGGATTCGTGGTTTTGCTTACTGTGAAAATTTGGCGTTAGTGGAAGCATTAATCACGGTTTCGTCTGCTCGACTCTGTCTGTTTGATCAGGCTTCCTCTATTTGTAGTGACACTATTTCTTTCAAACCAGTGTTACGAACTACGCATCTAGCAGGCTCCTTTCGCGCACCTTTGTTACGGCCGATCTCCAAAACGGCTGGGCCAATTTTGGCGGAACTTAGCAAATAGCTGATATCTTCGATTGTGATCGAAGGCTTATGTGATAAAGAGTTTCTAAGACTATTATTTTCGAAAGAGAAATACGAAAAATTCGCTATTTTTATTTTCGAAAAACATAAATGCGGATTTAATCCCATTGAGAACTAGATCCTATGGTATACCACGAAAGAAGCCGCGGGCTGTAGCTAGTTATAAATCAGTGAGATATTGATCAGTGAGTCACCAGGTGAACATACTCTCTGTATTTAGAATCTAACTGTAACTGTTTGTACTGAGATGTTTCTGCTAAACTAGTGAGGGAGATCGCGTCAGAGAATTAACTTCATATAGGGCTTCAGAAAATACATCGTTATTTCACCGCTATAGAATTGGCACAAGATAATGTCTTTTGCTATTCTCCACTGTAGAGAACATGGTTTTCTATAGGTACTTTAAGTTTTTCTTTATAATTTAATGCTGGTGTTCATTCTGTTCATTCTGTGGCTAGAGGCAAGAATGAAATGCCAGAATGGTATCGTATAAAATACCATTAAAATACTAAAGCCAGCTCTCTGACTATAAACACCGACGGACACGCCTATCTATTTAAGTAGGAACTTTAATGATAGGCCTTTGTAATTGCTAATACAAAAAAAATCTAAAGCCTACTTCAATTGTATGCCTACTTCCTTGACAAGCTACACACACATTTGTTAGCTACTACAGTCAGCAAAAAGAGGCGATTAAAAGTTCGGAAATATTCAGATTTATGCTTTCGTTGCTGACTGTACATTTTGAGGAAACGACTGCTGGCGACACGCAATCAAGGACGAATTCGTCCTTGCCATTGTAATCAATGACTTTCATCTTTGGTCCTTGCACCCAACAAGATTGCGCTACCATTGCGTTCTGTAGTAGTAACTAGTGGCAGTGACACAACTTATCAATTAAATATAATTGATATACTCGTAATTATATTAAATATTTAAAATTTTTGGCTCAAAGGATCAGTATTGCCATCGAGCGTGGTAATGCCGCCAGTGTTTTGGGCACGCTTCCGACTGACAGTGACCTGGATCAGTTGAGCTATCTATAGATCGTTTCTAACGATCCTTAGATAGCTTGACTAATCCTGTTGTATTTTGTAAATATATGTAAATATGTAATAGCTTAGTTTCTGTATATAAAAATTGATATAATTAGAAATTCTCTTTGATATAATTATGTCCACCTACAAGATGGGCCGAAGACATCGTTTAATCCGCAGGTCGTACATGGGCAAGACTGGCTCAGGATAGAGACGAAGAGAGGCCTATACCCAGCAGTGGGATGAGAAAGGTTGATGATGATGATGATGATAATAAGAAAGGCTCTTTTATCGACGCGGAGATAAACCGATCAAACTTTCCGATAATTTTCTCTTGTTATCTCAAATTGTCAGTCTCCCAGAAACTCTTTTTAACCGTCTTTCAAAGTCCGCTAGTATTAAAAAAATCTTGAGTAGTCCAATCATAGTGTATCATGGTTTTCAATACAAACAAACACATTGATTGCACATTGAAATAATGTTGTTTCAGAGCGGGTTTTCCCAGAATGCATTGCGTTCGGAAAACACAATATGAATGTGAAAATTTATTTCGGGCTAAGTGTACTTAACCTTCCTATAATAATAAAAATAAACATTTCTTATAACTAATAGGTTGTATGGATTGCAAAATTTCGGCATAACTCAATTGAATACAATCATTACTTTAGCACGGTACAGAACGGCACGCTGTAAAGCCTCGGATGTCGTTTGAAAAGCCATAAACTTGCCCAGCACTTAATTAAACCATCCTATCGGTATAACCATAGGAAAGACAACGACAAAAGGAACTGACTAAGCTGCGGGTTTTCCTACAAGCTTAAAAAAAACTCAGGCCTTTAGATGATTTATACAGCGTCAGCAGGCAACCTATGCCTACACTCAACGGGACGCTATAGTCCCTGGGACATTGTTTGAGATGGAATAGGCTTGTCCAGCACCTAAACCATCCTCTCAGCTGAATCAGCCTGGCCCACAGGAAAGACGACGTTAATACGTGTGGAGCTGACTAAGCTGCGGGTTTCCTCACGATGTTTTCCTTCACCGTTAAGAGCTCGTGTTAAAGCGCATATAACGAAAAATCCATTGATGCACGGCCGGGATTCGAACCCACGACCTTTAGATTGAAAGTCGAGGCACAACCCCATTCGACCAACACGGCTTACCATAGGTATAAACTACCTGAAAACTATAAGTAGCTTCGAAGCTAAGCATTTCAGAAAAGCCATTGGCCACCAATTTGACAGAATCCACCGATGAATCATTGTATATAGGTCAGTGGGTAATACAGTCAATCGATAACAGCTAGGACACTACAGCAATCCTGTTATATTTACAGTACGAGTACTACTGTAATTACTGTGTGTACCTCTACAAATATGGTGCGCATCGCAAACTTCACACAAAATGCTGTTGTGTCTACCCTGTTTAACTCAGCGTCCCGTTAAGTCTACACTCAACGGGACTGTATAAATCATCTAGTTTAGATATAAAGGCTACCCTGTAAATTACATCTAGCAAGATTTTGATGTCCTACTGCTAAACTGTCAGATAATTAACGTTTATGCAATAAAGAAACGTCTCTAGTTGAAGTCCTCCTCACTCCTGCTCGAGTCGTATTCCTCAATGCTGAGGGTCAAACCTCCTTTAGGTATCACCTTCCCCCTAATGATGTTTCTCCATATTCCTCTGTCCCCGGCAGTATGAAATAAATAAATAACGCTGGACTTTTCACACAGCATCATCTAGCCCCAAAGTAAGCAGAGCTTGTGTTATGGGTAATATATGACTGATAAACTACTTATATACTTTTTTGTTTGTAAACACATACATATTATACATAAAAACACCCAGACCCGAGACAAATATCTGTAGGTCATACAAACATTTGTCCCGCGGCGGGGATCGAACCAGCAACCTTCTGCGTCGCAGGCGGACCTTCGCCCACTGCGCCATAGAGGTCGTCAAAATGAAAAGCTTTATGAAAAGCTTTAGAAGTAGTTCATCCGAATGAAGCGTGAAGAACCATGCTCGTTATGGCTATATATGAGATTACACAATTTGCTAAGTAAGTTTGTGTGAGTTAGTAAATAACTCTGGTGACGGAGTTTTAAGGCCTACGTCATTCTTAACCGCACAGAACCTTTTGATTCACTTCACAATATATAAATAAATAAAATAAATAATGCTGGTTTTTTTACACAGCATCATCTAACCCCAAAGTTAGCTTGAGCTTGTGTTGTGTGTACAATAACAGCTGACTATATGTGACTGGCGTAGCTGTTGCTATCTCAGCTGTGCGACTCTTGCATCCACGTTTGTTTGTAGGTTACATCTTTGTGTTCATCGCTGTCTCTTCGTTAATTTGAACCTTATTATAAGGATCATAAGGTCTTTATAAAGCGAAATGCTATGCCATGGGCATGAACTAAATATAACGATAAAAGTCTAATTAGCAGATGCTGAACACTTTTGAATGAAGAGATATAAACAAAAAATAGAAAACTTTTATATTTTTTTATACGTTGGCTGGAACCATTATGTTCCACTTTTCTGTAAAGTGAAATAGACAATAATTACGTTTTAATACTAAAAAGAAAACCGACTTCAATGTTTGACTCGAAACGCGGTGTGGCTCAGGGCGTCAAGCTGTCGATTCGATTTCTATTTGTGACATGGCTAGGAGGGAAGGTGTTTAGAGTTTTACGGGGAAACTATCAATCTCTCAGGAATAAAATTTATATGGGACCACCTCTGGAGTATACCCTTTCAAACATGAAAAGAATTTTGCAAATCGGTCAACAAATGGCGGAGCAATCGCGTAACAAGATACAAAAAAAAAAAAAAAACATACAGACGAATTGAGAACCTCCTTTTTTGAAGTCGGTTGAAATTAGACATACGTAAGAACCGCTTTTTGTACTAATACTGTCTCATTCTTATAGCATAGCAGAAACTTAATCCGTTACAGCGCTGTAGGCCCTGGGACATTGTTTGAGATGGAAATAGGCTTGTCCATGAAACCAAACAATCCTTTCTGTTGAATCATTGTTCAATGACGACCTCTGTAGCGCAGTGGGCGAAGGCCCACCTGCGACGCTAAAGGTTGCGGGTTTGATCCCCGCGACGCCGGCGGGACCAATATTTGTATGATCTACATATATTTGTCTCGAGTCTGGGTGTTTCTATGTATGTATTTACAAACAAAAAGTATATAAGTAGTATATCAGTCATCTTTAATCTGCCTTATCCCACTGGAGAGGAGATCATGCAGTTTCAAAGTCAAGAGCCGATCCATTCTTCGTAAAACGAAGTTTGTACATTTGAAATTGACATTTTGCGCACCTTGTGCACCACTTTTCGCACTCTACTCATCTTTTTTTGCGCACTACTATGCGCACCATTTTGCATTCGTGAAGTTATCAACGGAAACATGTTTTTTGCTTCTGCTGTAAAGTTGTGTTTGTGCGGTTATCCTTTTATTCCCCGGAGACAGCGATATGTCGTGACGGTAAAATTGATCGGTTTTTTTCTAGCCTCTTTTTCTCCTCAATACCTTCCGAAAAGGAGCTTTGTTAAAAAAAAATGTGTAGAGCTGACTGCTGGCTTCCTCACGATGATTTTCTTCTTATAGAGCTTCTGTTAGTGCACATTTTTCGAATCGAAAAATCCATCGATCCGGTATTAAAACCTACGACAAAAGTATTGAAAGTCGGTACTCCCCTCTCTGCCAACACAGCTTTGTAATTCATTCATCGTCTATTATTTTAACGAGTTTCCTTTGAATCTTCTCATCTTTTACGTTATCTGTAAACATCTTAAATCGCGCGTGTCATTTTTTTAACTACCCGTAAAATGTGTGCTACTTTCCTGTCACAGAATAGAAAGAGTTAGTATGGCGCTGTCACAGTGTATCAAACAGTTAGTATATCACATACACAGATTATCAAAAAGTTACTACGATAATTTGAGCTTCCTCAAGGCACAAGCTCTAGCGTCATCTCGTAGATCAATACAAAATGATCCCAAGTTTAAACGGAATAAAGTTGATTTTAATTTTGTGCACGTTATTTCCGGTAAGTAGGACATCTCTAATGATCCATGATTTTTTTAGTAGGTTCTTATGAATGTTTATAATTTATTCATCTGCATATTATTTAATAAGTACTTGCGTCATTCTTAGATAAACCTATATTTTTGTCCAGAATAAACTTTTTGATCTATACTCGTATATATTTTAATGTTTTAGACAAGGTTGAGACATACGGAATCGTTTTATTTAATTTAAATAGTTTCCTTTAAATAAACACTAGACAAGTGCTAGTTTGACATACGTAGAGAGGGTTTCTTTGCGAAATTATACTTACAGTTCGCCCAACGGATCTAGGCATTCGTGAAGTTAGCCGTTTGTCTGCGCAGTGAACACTTTTTCATACAAAATTGTGTTCTGCGCAGACAAACGGCTAACTTCACGAATAGGTACATAGAAAACATCCAGACAAATATTTGCAGGTCATACAAACATTTGTCACTTAAAAAAAGTAACTCACTTGACATAATACACTGTTCCGCCTTCCATCATTAAGCGAGTCCATTAAACACATGCAGTTTCCACTTAATTGCATGAAAGTTGCCAATACCAAGACAAATTGTGCCATAAACTGTAGAGCATCTGAGCCACATTAGTAACTTGCGAACAGAGATATAGCTTATATAGATTTGGCTCGTTACACACTGGCAAGCCTCGGCGAACCTAGTGTGCAAGCATGAGATCAAGGTCTATTTTAACAGGCTTCAAAAAAGAGGAGATTCTATGTTCGGCTGTATTTTTTTAAGTATGTTCACCGATAGGTATCTCCGTCAATTGAGATCGATTGACTTAATTATTTATTTGTTTGAAAGGGTCTTCTAAGGCCATATAAATTTTATTCCTGAGAGATTTAATCTCAATAAACCTACCGTGTAATTTTTGACATTAAAGTCGTTTTATTTTTATTCATTTCTAAAACGTAATTATTGGAACGAAGTTCCTTTTCGGACGGTAGGTATCGATGATGGGGGCTAGAAAAAAAAGCGTTCGATTTTACCGTCACGACACATACATAGGTAAAAAAAGTCACAGTGCGAAGTGCGCAGTCGCAAAACATAGATTGACGGAAAAGCGTTTCTAGGATTTATTTGACAGTAAATCTCAACATTTTGCTCGTGTGCCCAAGGTGTCGCATTTATCCCATATACGGGGAAGGCGTGAAGCGGTCTCAGTAATTTAATGTTACAGATCAGCAAGCTGATGTTTAAGTGAACGCCAATTATTTTCGAAATAATAACTCAAAAACGTAAACTGTGTACCACCAAAATCATTTCATGTAAAATTGGTTGCCACTCTACACTTTACTGTAATTATAATTATAATATTATAATTATAATATTATAATATCTTAATTAAAAATAGAAGATTAGCGAATTTATATGTTACACAGCCTAAAACGCAACGATAGCGCGATCTATTTTATTCTGTGTCGCCATCTATTAGGTATGTAGTAAAATGTTGTCTGTTTGTTACCTTTTCACGCCTAAGGGCTAGTTTCACCAAACTTTATATAACAGAGCGTTAGTTAATTTGACATCAAATTTAGTAAGAGAAATAACAACGGATTAAGTATTTAACAGACCTTTACAATTGCTTTGTGATCCATCATGCTCTAACAAAGGAATATCTTCATTAACAAGCCGCTAAATCTAATCGCTGGTCGGCGGCCGGTTAGCTAACTAGCAGTTGACATCGTTTAAAATTAAAAATATGTCAGAACAACCAAAAATCCGAGAGTGACAGAGAGCCGTTTGTCTGCGCAGAACACAATTTTGTATGAAAAAGCGTTCACTGCGCTGATAAACGGCTAACGGTCGATTTATTAACCAGCTGTTAAACTTGACTTTGGTGAAACTGGCCCTAAGCCACTGAAAAGATTAGGTTGCAATATGACAGATAAAGATTATGTCCCAGAGACGGACATAGGCTACTTTTTGTTTAAAAAATAATCATGGAGGTCGTGAAATAAGGGTTGAAAGTTTGTATCGGGATTTGAAGTTCCAGTTAAAGGCAACTAGATGGCGTTGCTAACCTATGGCTGAGGTTTAGATGGCGCTATTATTGCCTTTTTAAAAGTTTCAGAAGATTCTTGCAGTTTTCAGTTCCAAGTACTAATGTTATTTTGCTGACGATGTCGCGGGTACCAGCTAGTTTTTCTTAATTGGACATTAGTCGTGCAAAGAATTAGAATCACCTAGTTTTAAGACTAACCCCCCGGCAAAGCAAGATTCACGCGAGCCCTAAGTGATGTTTTTAACACTACATTGGCGAAATTAACAGTCGCTGCTACTAAGTATTTGTGTTGTTTGTAATCTATGTTGATTGTAATTCCATTGTCGCTTTGGTGTCCCTACTGTTAAGACAATATGATTGTTATAAAAAAAATATATATATTATTGAATTTGACTTTGACTTTAAATAAACGTTTTATGCTTATTATTATACTCGTACTACTACATATTATTATCACGACGTAAGCTTTGTAATTCCAGTATCGCGTTTCATTTTCCTTTATACCCATAGAATACATTCTAGATGCTGTTTACCTAGTGTATGATGTACTTTTTTGATTCGGAACTTTATTTCATACATCACGGATGGATCGCGATAGCGTTTGGCGGCGTGCCAACCGTCATCTGTTGTTTTGTTTGCAGTGTCGCAGTCGTGTGTACAGTTTAAGTAGGACAATATGCACGTTCATAACAATCATCATCATTCCCTTATCCCACGCTAAGCGGGTCGGCACAGCATGTGTTCTTCCTCCATTCACTCCTATCACTCGTCAACTGTTCATCCACTCCTTTAACTTTGATATCCTCTCATACAATCTAACCATTATTTCTTCGGCCTTCATCTACTTACATACGTCCCAGCCACACTCATATTCAACTTTTCATAACAATATCAGTTTATTTTTCTTGTACCGTTCAAAACTTTGGAGAAAAAATTAATGGAGTTTCATAAAGTATCATACTGCCTGCGAAGTTGTGTGGTCATCAGACAGCAACCCTGTCCACAACATTGCTAAAAGCCTAAAGCATGAGGCTCAGATTTGAAATAGTGGACAAAAGTGGACACTCTAGAAAGTTATAGCTCCATCTTCTTGTCGTGTCACCAGTTCTTCCGAACCAGTGCGGTGAAAGGATTTTAAGTGCACGTCAAAGGCTCCTTTCGTGCACTTGTTGATACATCCATGAAACTTTGCGTCTGTAGAGTTTCCGCAACTATTCTATGGATAGTTTGATAACAAAGCCTTAACTTCGTAGGTGCTAAGTAGGGTTTGCACTATTCATTTAATTTTAGTATTCGAATAAATGAATATTTTTGGAGCCAAATATTCGAATAATTCGAATAATCGAATATTTTTTTAATATTTATTGAAAAAACGACAATATCATAATTCTTTTGAAAAAAACTAGTTTTTAATTAGTTTTATTGTTTAGGTATTCATAAAAAAAACATGTTAATTATAAGTTAACAGATAAAACCTAGGGTCAATCAGTCGTATTAACTATAACGGTAGTATACCTCAGGTATTAGGTATATTCTTGATCACAATAAACTATCAAGGCGGGAATCTACCTCCTGCGTCCCACGCAGGATGCAGCTCTAAGTACGTCTAATATCAATCAACCCTATATTTTAAACTTTGATAATATGAGCGTAAAAAGCTTAGGGCGTCCAAAGTATCGGCATTCATCCTTGTTCTTAAGCGGTTACACAAGTATTCAAGAATTTTACTTTTTCCTGCTTCAAATACTCAATCGTTTGACGAGCGCTGTGTGTCCTTGCGTTGTCGTGGTGCAGGATGATGCGTCGCTTTGAGTTAGATTTTCGAAGTTCTACGATGACTTGTGGTAAACAAACTGTGGTATACCACTCTGCGTTAACCGTTCTACGATCTTCAAGTGCAATAGTCGCAACATGGCCGGTTTTTCCTACGAACGTGGCCACCATCTTCTTTGAAGTGCTTCGAGAACGAACAAATTTAGTCGGCTTTGGCTCGTCTTGAAAGACCCAGATTGTAGATTGTTTGGAATCAGGATCGTAGGCATAGATCCAAGATTCGTCACCACTGATGATGTCGTAGACGTGATTTGACTCTCCTCGGTTGAACCTTTGCAGAGTTTTCTTACACCATCTGACGCGGGCCGCCTTGTGATCGTCGGAAAGCAGATGCGGTATCCAACGGCAAACTAGCTTTCTCACACCAAGCGCTTCTTGCAAGATCTTCTGAATGGTTGTCCCTGAGATGCCTAATAGAGCCTTTATCTCTCGATACGTCACATGACGATCTTCGAGAATTAGTATTAGTATTATTGTAAATTAGCGGATTTTGTGCGTCCTTCGCGAAATTTGTCACTAACACTAGTATGTCCACGCTGGAATTCTAAAGCGTTCAGCGTTCAACAGTCCGCAGACATGGGGCTTCATCACTGAACACAGATGTTAGATCTTCAAAACACTGAAGCCGTGTCAGGCCTCTTCTAAAGTTGTAGAAAATTATTGCACGAACATTTTCCTTAGAAAGATTCATTTTCGTACGTAACCTGACAGATTCCAATCGACGCTGTGACTAAACAATAGCATTAATCCTAATACTTTCAACTGTTTTGGATTTAAAATTTAAACACATTCGAATATAGAACAGTTCCAAATTCAAAATTGCCGGGAAATATAGAAACGACACAACTTAAAAGGCATGCCTCGTTTATGCTCGGGTGAAATGGATACCACGTTGTCCACCGCTTTCAAAGAGACACATCTCCACTTTGATTTTAGTGCTAAGATCCAAGGTCTCTTCTTCGGACTGGCGCAGCTGTATGGATTCAGCTGCGTCATTTTAAAGCTTACCTCGCAACTGATCTTTCATGGACAAACTATTGTCATCATTGCTTTCTTGCTCTGTTTGTACTCGTTGGCTGCGGTTTTCAGAGTCTGATGACTCAAAGTAGTTGTTCAATTTGATAAATGTGTTTTATATATTTTTTGATTTTCGAACAACTCGCGTTCGTGGGAAATAACAGCTTTACAAGGCATTACACTACAAGAACACAACAGGGTGAGATTTGGGGCAGAGTTGGAATCAGAAAAGTGTAGAAAATAGTAAGCAATAGTAAGTAGTTCCCATAAAGTACAATGTTATAGGGGTCTATAAATCGAGAGTAAATAGGTTACTAGTAATAAATTCATTCTAGGTAAGCGTCCTTTATCTTAGATCCCACTGTTGCTTAGCATCAGGCAGTGTGAGGCTTAAATGCGTCCAATGCTAGCCTATTTAATAAAAAAAAAACTATTCGAATATTCGGATAATTGAAATGAATTATTCGAATTTGAAAATGGAGCGAATATTCGAATAAAATGAATATTCGAATATTCGAATTGCAAACCCTAGTGCTAAGGTACAAGTTTCTTATAAGATTCCAATGCTCGTGTAGAACTCATTGTTCTCGATTGAGGAAGCCGTACAAATAGATGACAACCAGTAGGTACCTTACCTGCTCAAAGTTTAGCTTGCTTAGTCGGCTCTTGATCGATCGAAGTAACGTTCTATGCGGTCGCAAAGTGCATAGTTGCTGTGGCATCAGCAACTGAGTGCTTCCGTGCATCGGAGCTTTAATTGTCGGTCCAAGCTATTAATTCGTTAAGCTATGACACAGGCCTTCAATCGGACTAACACCAGAGTTGGCCACTAGTTACTTACAAACTCTTTTACGGTTTCCGGCTTTTAAGTCGGTAAACATGGAGGCCTTCAGGTGGCATAAAAACTCCGACCACCAGAGTTGGCCACCTGTTACCTATATACAAACTTTGTTAGTACCTATCCTAGGTACGAAAATGTAAAGTAAGTAAGTTCGTATGAGTCAGTGGCCAAATCTGGTGACGGAGTATTTAGGCCGCCTTAAGGCCACCGTCATGGCTTAACGACTTAAATAGCCGGGACCGACAATTGAACGTGCCCTCCGAAGCACGGAAGAGCTCAGATGAAAATGTCACTGGCGGTCACCCATCCACTTACAGACTGTTCTACGTCGAAGTTAAGCAACGTTCTAAGAACGAAACTTCAAGAACGTCTAAGCAAGCACGACCACGAGCGCTTCGGAACACACGAAAATGTAGTACTCCCAAAAGAACGGGATACATCGCGAAGCGCTTCGAGTCATCTATTCCATCGCCTGTTGACATATTTGCAGCAACGTTTGTGGACGTTTCTCATCGTATTTATAGCATTTTATATTTCAGTTTAGTTAGTACGGAAACGTTTTTCAATATTTTTTTTCCATCACATTTTTAGAATTTTGATCTTATCTTAAGATATTATGAGCAACGATCTTTTGAGTAATACTGATTTTATATTTTGCATTGTGAAAATAAACAGCGAAACTAAATTGTATTTTTGTTCTGGTAAATTGTTAGGTTTATTATTGCTAGTAATAATATTTACTTACACGCGAAAACAGACTGCGTCTGATGATGATAAGACTATTTAAAGTAGTACCACAATATTGAGCGCCTCAATGAGGCTCTTTTCGTGCTAATTATTGGTTAAATCATCGTGTAAATTCGAATTTCAGCAACTAGATAAAAAGTGCTGAGGCACAATACTTGTGTATTATGTAGTTACTTATTTAATTACATTACTACGTATTAACAGAAAAGAAAAGCATAATAAAGTCCCAAGTATAAGCTTCAAATATAATTTGTAATGAGCAAGTGAATACACTTGTAATCAATACAACAAAAGATCATTAACGTCTAATGTGATTGCCCGAACAAAAGCACCTTAACATCATTAGTAAACAATATTATAACTTGAATTATAATTGTTCGGCAATTCACCGTTTTGTTGTTGCGTTTCTATTTCGATGGGTGCTAAGATGGCGCTTATTAAGCCGGTTTGCTTTTAACTTTGTCACAACAGAAGATCTAGGCCACTTGTCATCTAATTGCCAAATCTAACCAACAAAAGCCAAGGCACAATCTGGCATGGTCTCATCAGTAAGGTGCTGACTTTCACACAAACAAATAATCTCTCATCGTCATGTACTCACCGCCTTTTCGTCGGTTTCATTCAAGATTTGATGCCAATGTTTGTAGTAGGATGTACTAATGCGAATGACGTATTCAAAAGCTTGAAAATGACGAAAATATTCCGTCCACTGCAGAAATAACAGTGTATTTATAGATATTCCTTTTATAAACTATCCCATAGAGTCTGGAGAAGATTTAGCTTCACACGTAGTCATAATGTTTGAGCATCTAGTATTTACTATCTTGGACTTCGTTTGTGAAGATTCTAGACTGCTTTTAGGAGATAGATTTCAAAATATCTGACGACATTCTTACATGTGGAAAAGGGTCTATCTTACCCTGTTTCTAAAGAACTCAAAATATATTAGAGGTGACTTTACTTAAATGAAGCATAAATGGAGATTTTACCAACGCATTTTTTTTTTAAAGTTTGGTTGATAAAATGTTCGAATAACAAAAATGTGGTGTTTAATTTGAGTTACGCATAATCGCGAGAAATAGAATGAATCACAATACAAAGTGAGATATTTCTTCGAAATGGAGACTGAGTGAGACAATATTATAAATACCCTGGGTGATGAAAAAGCAGACAAACCTACATAATTTACCAAATTTAGCAATACTGATTTTTTTGGGCATTTTTCAGAACTTTCAGATTTTTTTTCTGAAATGAGATGATAATTATTGATAGTATCACACGATGAGGCGAAGGTCTCCCTTATTATACATAAGTACATTTCTTTTACGCTCACTGTCTCTCTTATTTATTAGGTACAAACGTATTTTTTTTTCTTTTGCTTGGAGATTTTAAGTGATTGCATAATATGAGATAATAATATCATAAAAAAGCAATCAATAACATAAGAATTATCAATACAGATAATATAATTGCATTGTGCGCCATTTTAGACGTTCACCAGCGGGCGGGCCGTGGGTGCGGTCATCGTGACTTACATATAATAGAGCGAGAGCTGATACCATAGATTCTAAGTCGTTATTTCCGTGTCTCGTATCGTGCACACCAACCAGTATCACATTGGCTTAGTTATATGGCCTAAAGTAATAGCTGTTGTATTCTTTGTAGATACTTGTACATAGTACTTCTTGCTTAAATTTTGTAACATAACATAACCTCCAAATTTGTTATGACGTGGCAGGCATGGTCAGAACCTATTTCAGTTCTGTCAATATCTCTGTCACTGTCAAACTTGTCACTGCTGTCAAAATTTATAAAAAATAATAGCTTCGTATTTAATTTTATAAGTATTCAATTTTATATCTTACGTATTTATTTTTTTGTTCATACTTTTTGTGCTACTTTCTGTTCGTGATATCACTTTTTCTCAGGTCCAGTCTGAAAATCAGCGTTACTGTGTACCTTCGGGCATGGAGTAACAATAAGCTGAGACTGGACCTTTTTGGCTCACTACAGCACACAGACCACTGTTGCACCCACCTATGTAGGTGCCAGACTACTAGTTTTAGGTGTGTATTTCTTTTTTTTTTTTTTTCTAGTTTGTTTTTACCTGTGCGCCTACATACTTGTTACTTGTCTTTGTTTTTGTGTCTGTGTTGAAATGTTATGTGTGCCAAATAAATATTTTATCTATCTATCTATCTAGTACCTAAACTGTTGTTTATGTAGGTAAATTATTAGTAATCAATAGGTTTATGGCGCCTAGTAATACTAGGCAAGCATTATATAATATTCTCTACAACGTGGATATCTTAAATAATCAAAGTCAAGTAGAATGTTCACACATTATTATGTACTGCTACACATTATAATGGGCTTGTTGAGATTTAAGTGATATTTTGTCCTCAAATTGGTTTCTTCTGCAGTATATTACTGCTCAGTAAATAAATACACTATGTATTATCTTAAAACTGCTATACTTAGGTATTAATTAAATTAATACTAGCTGCGCTCCCGCGGTGTGACCCGCGGTTCCCCGGGATTATTTAATTTTTCGAGATAAAAAGTAGCCTATATCCTTTCCTAATAACCTTTATTCAAGCCAAATCTGTTCAGCGGTTTGGGCGTGAAAAGGTAACAAGCAGACAGTCAGAGTTACTTTCACATTAAAATATTAGTATGGATTAAAATTTAAAACCAGCTCCTAATCTATATCAGACAACTAGGTACGTTCAGTAAGTTGTGTCATTCTTATTCTTTGATTGCGTCTTATTTGATGAAGTAATTCGTGGAAATAAAGACGGATGTGACGAAAGAGCTTCAGGTGTACTTTGTCACAGTTTCCGTTAAGCTTCATATGTTCTTTGATGTTTGCTTTTTAGCACAGGATGATAAGGTACTTATGACCTTTACCTTTGGGGAAATGCACATCTACTCTGTCAAAAATCTAAATCAGGTCCATGTGGTTTGTTTTCGCGCAAAGCTTGAAGCAATAATTCATGTTTTAACAGTCAAAATATGCAAAAAATTAAAACACAAAAGCTGCTCTGTGACCATTTTATGAGCAATTTTTTAAGTGCTCATGTTCTGGCAATAAAAACAAAAATGCCTTTGACTTAGCACCCTTATTGCATTAGCAGTACTTGCGTTTCAAAAATGAATTGATCATAAAGTTTTATGATTTTATTCGCCTGTCAGCGAGCTAATTTAGGTTTTACTGCTCAACAATATCAAAGGATTTGTCACATTATAAATAATTTGTCATTCTTTAATTTTATTATCATTAGAAGCGAAAGATCCCATTTACAACTTTGTTAAAATTCCTACCGCGTTGTTTGCCAACGAATTTGTCTAGACAAATGTTAGAAGACAGCATTGAGCTGAAATAGAAGTGTCCAAAGATCGATGAAATGCTCAGACAAACTAGAATGGACGAGTTATTGACAGAATTCCTCTCAACATTTTCTGCCGGTTTTTGCGGGGACGAGGTAGCACACGAGCGCATTTTACACACACTAATGCATAAAAAATTACAATACACCCTCATTTTTACGCAACTCTTGCAAATTTCGCTGACGTACGTAATACTACAAGACGCACATGATTCGGATTCGTGTACATTTGACAGAGGGTAAATACAAGGTAAAAGCGCATCCTGTCTTTATGATCTAAGATGAAATGTATCTAATAATATTTTGGCAAAAATGGATTGCCTGTCATCAACTGTCAAAATCAGCTGGCAATACGTCATTAAGCTCTACGTCAAAAGCTTCTCAAAATAGGAACGCATTTATAGTTCCTTCGTCTATATTACAAACAAGCTACCGGTGTGTCCCGCTATCTCTCAGTAGCACTTGATTTTCCGGGATAAAAATAGTCTGTGTTAATCCAGGATAATCGTTATCTCTATAAGAAATTTCAACCAAATGAGCTTAGCCGTTTCAGCGTGAAGGTGCAACATTCCATCTAAAATATCGCATTATAGCAGTAAAAAGTTTGAGTTTTCTGGATAAATAAAATAGAATTAAGTTTTTAAATAAATTTGGATTCGTCGGCGAAATATGTCTGGCATATTCAACTGTTTCGCTAATTAGTTTGCTAATTGCAGCTGTTGTCCTTACGTTTAATAGGAATGCTTTGTCCTTATGTCGCTGTCACTGAAGCTGATGAACTGGGTCATGTCTATCTGGAATAGAATGGCTCCTCAACCTGAGCACTTTATTTATTATATTCTGTGGCTTTTGTTTTCCTTTAAATACGATGCGAGAACTTTATCGTGGATGCACAAAGCCAAAAAGTTAAGAGTGAATTCAGGCGATGCTAACGCCATTTTATATGATACCATTCTGACATACCATTCTTGCCACAGAATATTAGCTCTTGCTCTTTTGCGTTGAGTTGCGTTGAGTTTGAAAATATGCTAGAATAGTATAGTGTAAGTGGCGTTTTTCGTTGGGCAACGAAAGGGACGGATGAACAAAAGGTACACGTGGCTGAGATGCGAATGCTGAGATGGATGTGTGGAGTAACGCGAATGGACAGAGTAAGGAATGAGTACATAAGAGGAAGTGTGAAAGTTGCGCCGGTGAATGAAAAGATGTGGAGCAACAGGCTAGCATGGTATGGGCATGTAATGAGAAGAGAAGAAGGTCATGTGACTAGGAGAGTGCTTGGTATGAATGTTGATGGATTTACGAGTAGAGGTAGGCCAAAGAAAAGATGGATGGATTGTGTAAAGGATGACATGAGTAAGAAAGGAGTGAGTGTTGAGATGACGGCTGATAGAGGAGAATGGAAGAAGAACACATGTTGTGCCGACCCCACATAATGTGGGAAAAGGAGAGGAAGATGGTGTAGTGGCGTTTAAAAAGCGGACAAAATTCTTACACCACATAGCAAAAGTAAACCGATTTTTTCATACAAAATTTTGGCAAAGAATCTACGAACGCACGACTTTCCTACGTAAATGTTAAATAACTTTTTTCTAACGTTTCATTGAGTCATTGTGTTATGAATATACTTACTCAAGATTGAAAAAACATGGCGTAGGTTGATTATGATGTAGGAAGATCGGTATTAAATCTGTTAGTATTTACTAATTTAATGCGTATTTTTATTCAACTTCCAGCTGTCTCAACATTGAGGGTATCTATTAACGAGTAAAACGCTTTACACGATACCATTCTTGCCTCCACTCAACGGAGCAAGAACTAATATTCTGTGGCAAGAGGCCTGAATGGTGAGTGAAGGCTCTGAATGGTATGCAAGAAACGTATTGTGTAAATAAAGAGTATGATATCAGTAGAGGCAAGGGGGAATACGATGTCAATGATAATAATTAAGTAGTATAAATAAATCTTAATAATTATTGGAACGACGTTCCTTCTCGGACGGTATCGGATGGGGGCTAAACGAAAAAAAAAAGAGTTTTATTTTTGCGTCACGCACGACAAATTGTCACAGTGCGAAGTGCGCAGTCGCAAAATAGTCCATAGATTGTTACTTAGTAGGAAGAGCGTTTTTTTAAATAATTGACATTATTTTATTTGACAATGCTAAATGTCAAAGTTGAATCTTCGTTCCAACCGAGTGTTCCACACTCGCTCCTCTTATAAGTTGCTGTTTAATTTGTTTAGGGTTTGACTGTGTTAAACAGAGCTTACTTAGCGCTGTCGTCTCTAATTGCATTTGGTTTAATACCGTTTGGTGCAGTATTTATTTGACAGAATGCTAACACTATAACACCCATATCTTTAGTCGTAACCTCGACCTTAAGAGCCGTGTTGGTCGAATGGGGTTGTGCCTCGACTTTCAATCCGAAGGTCGTGGGTTCAGATCCCGGCCGTGCATCAATGGATTTTTCAATTCGTAAAATTTAAATGCGCTTTAACACGAGCTCTTAACGGCGAAGGAAAACATCGTGAGGAAACCCGCAGCTGTATTGACCCAGGCACTACAGCGTCCCGTTAAGTGTAGGCATAGATTGCCTCCTGACGCTGTATAAATCATCTAATATAGATGTAAAGGCCTAAGTTTTTTTTTAACCTCTACTTCAACTCAACTTTCACTTAACGTCCAAGTGCATTTCGGTATGCTTGGTCGTAAAAAAAGTCCTCACTAATTCTCATGACATTTTCCTAAACAAGTACAGAAAACTGTCAGCTTAGGGTTGGTCGCGACGTACCTTGCCATGACAGTTGAGTAAAAACGACTAAAGATATGGGTGTAAGCATGTAGGTAAAAAATGTAAAACCTTGGCTGAACCCCATGTTGACACATGTCAAAATAAAACTGTTACCACAAAAAAGCGTTCTATGTACGAGTATATAAAAATCGTTTTTCTAGGGACAGTTTTTTAGTTAGTCTTAGTCTAAACTCTGTTCATTTTCTTGTAATAAGACGGAATGCTGCTTATTATAAAAACGTAAAACCTTGGTTGAATCGTCGTTCTATGTACGAGTATTTAAAGATCGTTTTTCTAGGAACAGTTTTTTAGTTAGACTTGGTCTAAACTCGCCTCATTTTGTTGTAATAAGCCCCAATATGTTTAAGGATCGTTTTACAAGCCGTCTACGCTACGATACGCTAAGATACAAACCTTTTTACCAAAGACATTATCTCTCTTCAAACCTTCGTATCATTCTTCCAGTCTCGCAAAAGGAGATCCGGTATGATTTATAACATCGGTGATCTCACGAACTAGGTCGTAAACATCAAATCGCGCCGCCCTAAAATAGTTTATTACGACCTACACCGTAACTTTTTCAATGACAGTATTGTTGAATTTTTCGAAAAACAGCTACTGAGTAAAGAGGCACCGGTATAGGAACACCATTACACGATACCATTTCCTCTTGCTATCTCTAATTCAACGGAGCAAGAGCTAATATTCTGTGGGAAGAGTCAAAAAGGGTAGGTATACCAGAATGGTATCATGTACTTACATAGCGTTTTAAGTTCGAAATAAAAAAAGAAATATAAGTTTCTTGTTTCTAAGATTTATGGTGTAGGTAGATAATGTGTCAGCCAATTAACAATATAATTCACGAAGAATTCTTGAAGGTCTCCAAACTTTCGCACCAGTCTCTCAAAGGTTGTCTCGCTGAAATATCCTGTAGTCTCTTTTCAGTGACATGAGAGTGACAAGAAAGAAACATTTTTTTAAAGGTCTTCCCCTCACTCTTGCACCAGTCTCTCAAAGGCATCGATGTCACGCCAACGTTTTCAAGGTCGACCTCGACGCCTTCCCTATGGCATTGGTGTGACGATATTGACCCAATTTCCCTGACGCGACTCGCCCAGTTTGAGGCCAGTTTTTATACCTACTGAAGCCTGTCAATGAACGTAGCATTATACAATATTCTAGCATGCCCAAACATGCCAACGGACCGAGTAAAGGCCGCAACATACGTACCGAGTAAAGACTATAACAGTGCCTCACATCACACTTCCTACTCTACCCTACCTCACTCATTAGAAGTTTTACAGTGCATTCCAAAAATAGTAAATGCGGAATATGAGCCCATGGCCTTCACCGTACGGATTACAATGATATTCCTTGACCTATCATTTTTCATTTAGCCAAAAGAGTTGGATGTTCGTTGAGCGCCCGACCCTAGCTTATGCACCCGGCGAAGTGTTTAGTAGTACGCTGTCAGGGCTAACAACTGTCTCCATCTATCTACACGATACGTGTAATCCCAACATTGTTGCTTGATCAAAAATACCCGAATATACCCAAGACAGTGCACTTGACCAAGTGTTTAGCAGGTAATGTAGAGAGCACTGTCAAAACCGATCGCTGTCTCCATCTACTCGGTACATGTAACCAATGAAAAGCACCGAACCGTTCGATAGTGGGCAGAAGATGATAGCTACTGTTAATTTATTGACGTGGGGCAAATGATTCACGTGTCGCTTTCCCGTTGTGTTGAAGTATGGTTCAGCTATTATTACTCGAGCCGTGGGATGTTACGAACCATAAAATAGTACCTCGAGACTTGTCGGCTGCTGTTTTGTTGTCGATTCCGCTGATTATATTTTTTTTGATGAGTTCAAACGGGAATTCATAATTTATATTATGTTATTTTATTTCTCGTTTCGCCTTACAATAGGCGTGGTCGTGAGCAGATGAGAATGCATAGGAGTTTACATCGATGAATTTCCAGAAGTACCATCTTGTGAGTTTAGAATTCTAAACGACTGCAGTTACCCCACAACACACTACTCTATGCGTAAGCTATCGCAGAGACGGTGTAGGTAGGTACTTACTGCACACAGCAGTACAAACTATATTCCACGATACGAGAGCTTAAATCTTCATGGTTTGTGCCTTTGATCCCATAAACATTTTCAAAGGATCCTAAATTTAAAGATCTAAGAGAATTCTAGCGAATATAGTCATCCTCGTCGCGTTATTACATGGAGATATAAATGCTACAGGCATGGTTGAGCTTAAATCAGACCATTTCGTAAACCAGAAACTACGAGCGCTTGGGACATTTACGCGTTTACCGTAATATTGGTAGTTTCCCCAACACACATGGGACTCGATAAACGGAGGAAATAACCCTATAACACCTTTGATTTGAACCGCGTCTGACGAGATCTGAGTTAAATGGCTTGAATTGTAGTTATTGGATTTTAAGATTTGTTGTCCCATACATGCTCGTAGCAAGCATTTTTTTAGACTGAAAATAAACTTCCAAGGCTTATAATAGGTACAACAAATTCATTTACTACCAATAACACGTTGAGTGCCTACAGAGGATTTGCTCTATGATAGTGGTCTCCGCACGAGGCAAGCCTACTATGTTGTCTGTTGTCCTATTAAGTAGTTTAGAGCTCGCTCGCTTGAGGTCACACACACATTGGGCTTGTTAAAAATTTAAACTGTTTGTGCTAAAGTGATTATGGTGTTTTGGTGTTGTCGAATGTCCGCGCGCTGATTCATCTCATAAACCGAATGATGAAAAGCGTCGTAAGTTTATTAATAACTCATAATTTGTTACTGTCAAAACTGGTCACGGAGTTATCAGGGTAAAATAATGATTGTATGACTTAAAATGTTTTAAGTTACGTTACTCTTTGGCAGAAAGGTTGACACATTTAAACCCGTAGGGTAGACAAATCATCTAATATAAAGCTTTTGCTACAAGCATGCAAGCTTAAAAGGTATGTTTTTAAAAAAACATCTAATGTTAATGAACTTTTGCAGCTAATCCGTATTATTTGCATAGCTTACAATCAGCGACGAAAGTCCATGCACAAGATGCTATAGAATCTTCTACATTTTAAACAAGCCATACACTGAATTCTATCAATGAAATTCCTCCACGCAATGACCTTATAAAGACGTATGGTGATTATCTGTTTTCTACGTAGTAACATTCCTGCTTCACTTGGCAAGTCCTCTCGCATTCAACGTTTGACGTTATTGCAGCGTCATAGCGACGTCACAGCCACTAATTACTGTTCAACAGTTTGGAACAAGAATCACCTAGATTTTAATACGGTTGTAGTGATCATAATATAAGCCCTACTGAATAAATTAAGAGCACTGGTGGTCTAATGGCCCCGTCTCCCAATCCTAATGTGGATTCGTAGCCGGTCGTGCACCAATCACTTTTTCTATCTAAAAATTTACACTTTGGCTTCCCAGCACTCTAAATCAATGAAGGAAAACCGGTCAGGAAACCGGCATCGGCATGTCGTGAACTAAAAATGTTCAAAAATATGATAAGTTTTTTGCCACAAACTTTCTTTCAATTTTGGCACTAACATACTCTCAAGATCACATTTCTAAAACGGACGATTTTCGGTTTAAGCGCAACTTTGTTCTAGAAAAGCAAAGGCCTAGAAAAGAAGAATTCTTTTGCCAAAACCCAAATCTCATTCTACTCTATTCTACCGTAGAGAGTTACAGAATGGTCAATGGTCATGGTTAGCAGACGGTTCGTTGATTTTATGATCTATTAGTTCGTTGTTCCATATCACGAATTCGGGTTGGTCTTAATTGTGTGAGTAGTTGTTTCCGTGTGCGTAAGTGATAGTGTGAGCTCATACGCCCATGAAGCGTTCTCGAGCTTACGCACACTGAAACATGCATGTGCAATGTGCATCTATACAATCAAGACCAACCTGCCTTCGTGACATAGAACAACTATACCAGCGGATGAAATATAACCTAATACAATAACATGTTTACCTGCTTACCCCAAGGGCTTGCAAAGGGTTCGCTATAAATAGTACGACCTACTCCCGCCTGTCATTGCAAAACACGGATACCGTTGCATATTCATTTGACGCGTGTTATTTACACTCTATTTACTTTGTTTATATTATATACTAGCTACATTCTGTGGTGTTACCCGCGGTCCGGAATCATCATCATCATCATCATGTTAGCCATCTAGTGTCCTCTGCTGAACATAGGCCTCCCCCATCGAATCGGTCCGGAATACCGGGATAAAAAGCTTATGCATTAATCCCGGGTACAAGCTACCTTCATAACAAACATCACTCAAAACCGTTAAATTCAGCGTTTTAGCCATCGAACGGTTTTCAAGTCAAATTAAAAAATCATTTATTCAATAAAGTTAAAAATAAGAGTCAGTTGCAAACTCTGGTGACGGAGTTTTTAGGCCGCCTTATTCATTTAATAGGACAACCGGAATCACTTCAAATCAGGGATTGGAATATCCATTCCTAACTGTTAATCGCTTCAAAGGATTACCGATAGAAGCGGTTAACACAATCATTTAGGTTTAAAGACATTTATTCTCATACAAACAATACAGTTCTTTTATAATGATATACAAATATACTTAAATTAATTACAAATAAGTTCGCTTCTGGAGCCGGAGCACTATTCTGTGCCGCATCGTAGGTAGATAGGTAGTTCGAGATAACAATAGCAACGCAGCATAAAGGTTATAGAAGTAGGGATATGTAGGTATAATTACAAGGTTCATACATACGTATATAGTTTAGTTTTGAATAGTTTTATTTCGCTTACCGAAATGAAAAACAGAAATAATAACAGTAATCGAAATGAAGCGGTTAACAGAAATGTTTGGGTTTTTATATCGGTATTTTTTGACGTCAATGACGCAACATAGGTACCTAGATTTCGTATTTGAACTTTGAATGAAAATAATTGAAAATTAAAAAGAAATGTCATGACGTTTACTTGCAGTACACGCCGAAGATGCGCCAATTCGAACCTTATGATAAAAACCCTTATCATTCCGGTTAGTGTTAACATAAATGTATCGGTTGGGTTAACCGGTATTCGATTCGGCTAATAACAGATTCATTTCGGTTGTTAACCTTAACCGGTATATCCCTGATTCGAATAGTCTTAAAACTAAGTGATCCTACTCCTCTGCGACCAGAAGAACCAGGGCAACAAGGTTTGCTTTCTTCTTGGTGATCAATCTTAAAACTAAATATTCAAGCTCCAGTAAGGATTCAGCCAGTCAAACAAAAGTGAAACCGTAATAATTTTGCAGACTGTACATAGGTTTGAAACTTTCTTGCAGTTTTATAAGTTACTAGCTAAACCGCGCGCGCCTTCGTCTGCGCATTGTTTCGTCAACGATCTTTGGAACTGCCTTGCACAACCCCTAAGGGGAGTTTTTAAATTTATACCGAGTTTAGAGTGAATCGGATCAAGGAATAAAATTTTCCATATAAACTGGACCACCCTGTATACCATTTTTATGTCATAAGAACCTTCTCCTGACAATAACAAACACAACAAAAAAAATAGTGAAATCGGTCCAGCCGTTCACGCGTGATGGAGTGACCAAGGGATATAGGGATTAATTTTATATATACAGATGACAACAAGTGTTTAAACTTCAAACACCGTTCCAAAATAAGACAATGCTTGAGAATTAAATCAAAGTTCAGCTGTCGCTAGCGGTAATTCCAGACCGATACGACGTAGGCGACTTCAAGAAAAGAGCCTATTCTTACCTCAAAGGCCTGCAACGCACCTGCAGTGTTTCTGAATGCTGCAGTTGTTTGTGGGCGGTGGTAATCACTTACCAACAGGGGAGTTATTCGCGTTCGTTTTTTCGTTCGTTTGATGAATATTCGGATGCTTCTTACCACTATCGACATTGTTTTCAGTTGATAAGACCAATGTTAAAACACGGTCCTAACAGGACCAAATATTCCAAACCGAAAAATTGGCCCCTGAAGTCAGAAATCGTAGTAAGAAACATCCGAATATTCATCAAACGAACGAAAATAAGAACGGGAATATGGCCCTTGTACTTTAGGCAATTTACCCGAACGAAGTCAGGGTTACTAATAAATAAACACATAAAATGGAAGCGAATTTCACATCAAATGTTTTTGTAATAAGCGCTATAGATTTATTCGCTTTATAAACCTTCTAAGCTAAATAAGATAAAGCCCTCACGTGCATCGTCACGGTCTTTTAGCACGGAACAAAAACAAAGCTTAGAATTATGTTATTGCCAACGACAATTGAGGAATACTGGGGCTTTATTGTGTAATTAAACTGGCAATGGGCTTCATTTTGACATTTGAAACCCATCCTGTTTCAAGTAGACAATAAGGCTGCTTGACTTGAACTGAAAAGTTCGTTCGTTTGATGAATATTCGGATGCTTCTTACTACGAACCCCCCCCTCCATCATCGGCCCCCTGGCCGTGCATAAATGGATTTTTCGTTTCGTCAAATTTATATGCGCTATAATACGAGCTCTTAACGGTGAAGGAAAACATCGTGAGGAAACCCGCAGCTTAGTCAGCTTCACACGTATTGACGTCGTCTTTCCTGTGGGCGGCTGATTAAGCTGAGAGGATGGTTTAGGTGCTGGGCAAGCCTATTCCATCTCAAACAATGTCCCAGGCATTACAGCGTCCTGTAATGTAGGCATGGATTGCCTCCTGACGCTGTATAAAATAATCTAATATAGATGTAAAGGCCTAAGTTTTTTCTTACTACGACCTACATTGTATTCAGTCGATAAGATCAAAGTCAAAACATGGTTCTAACCTAGGACCAAATATTCCATACTGAAAAATTGGCCATTTAAGTCAGAAATTGTAGTAAGAAACATGCGAATATTCATCAAACGAAAATAAGAACGGGAATACGGCCCCTACCTAACTTCAATTTCCCGAATAACATACGACATAACATGCGAACAAGCAAACATTTTTTAAGAAATCAAAATCGATGGAAATCAAGAACATTCAAGAAAATTTCCTCAATTATAAAAAAAACCTTATCAAACAGTTTAAGACGTAAAGTAATTATTATCTGAATGTAATGACTACACCGCCCTTAATGAAACGGAATCTACTCCAATGAGCGGAACAAGCACGTCCGAACAAAAGGGACATCCTGATGCGTGTCCACATTTTTCATCGCCATTCTGTACCTTAATATAATGGGATAAGGTTGCTGAAAATGTTATAGGGAGCGCTCCTGTTGCCTACCCGATTTTCAGTCAGTGCCGTGCGCGGCGCCACTGTAGACGGTGGGCGTCGCGTAGCTCTGTAAAACCCGCGCTTTTCGGCCGAATATAAAAAAAAACATTTAAAAATCGAACAACAAATAGTGACGTTACCACGCCGACGATTTCTGTCTAAAATAGTAATATCGATGGTGCATTTATGTGTGATCGATCGGTTTACAAATAACGATACAAAAATAGTGTTTTATATGTGTTTTACGGCGTGGTGGTCCTACTAAATATTACTGTTTCGTCTGTAATTTCGCGTACGGCGTAGGACTGCGTTGTTTTTCAGGGAATTCTTCCGTAATTGGATTTAGGAAGGAGTGAAATTCAGTTACAGTGTGTGGCATTGATCTACTGTAAACACATTCAGGAATTCCAAGAACGTTGGTAGACATTGTGAAATGTTTGGCTGATTATGATATTTACCGTATCTATCATTACTCTGTACGAGTTATTTATAGAATCACAGATTTTATCGTAAATCGATAGGATGCTCATTAATTTGGTGAACCCTATAGCTACTATTTGCATATCGATCACATTAACAATTCTTTATGAATTTGTCGTGGATTTTCATTCATACTTTAATTATAAATCTATCTTTTATCGATTTTTGTGGCAACCTTTCATCATCATCACTTTCTAGAATCAAACAGCAAATTTAAATTGAAAATTATGTTTCAGTCAAGATTTAAGATTCCGTGCCCCTTGTTTACCGAACACAACTCGCTCGTCGTACCTGCTCCGCCAATCAAATATTTTAATTTTGAAACAGAAAAAGAAAATTAGGTTATTCCTCCAACACTTTTATATTTCAGGGTTTTCCTGCGTCAAAACAAACATTTGCATGTGATGTTGATAATCCACATAATTTTTTATGTTTGTTATGAAGTTAAAACTTTTTAATCTAGCAGGTTTGTGACAGCCATAATTCTATTTAAAATCCTGGATTTTCCTAAACTACACAAGTATTAATAATGTTTTGTATGTTTTTTTAAATATATAAATTCATATTATTACATTCGTTGTTAAATTCAGTCAATAGTACCTACCTACCTATCCAACGTGAGTTTATTGAAATTATGATAGTCATTTCGCATTTGCTATTGGTATTCAAAATTATCTGCGGCGACAAACATTTTTTTTGCGATTAAACACCATTTTTGATGTCCGGTGTCAATAAATAAAGAAAAAAAGCATTTTTATTTAGGCGATAAGTACATCCCACTTCTGAGCAAATGTCGCCATGGAAACTTACATTTGTACTCTATTTTTGAATTAGATGAAAGTATTATTGCAAAAGCTGAGCATTGAACAAAACCTTGTTAAAAACACAGATCCATTTGTTACCCATCAGCCGAAAGATTAATGTATTGCAATGAGATTCTAATAATAACATGAATAACACGATACCAAATTTAAAATACTGCGGTACACAGTAAAAGAAAGCTCGTATTGTCTAGTCTGTGAGTTTTAGGCCGCCTAAAGGCCTCCGTCACGATTACACCTTATAACTGGGACATATTATACTAAAAAAAATTGTGTGTGTGACGAAGGTACCAAGGTGACCAAGGAAAAAAGTGAAGATCTTACTAATTAGTAAGATCAATCTTCACTTTTTAAAATGAATATCGTTATCGTTCGCGACCACAACCGTCAGTTATACCTTTTCTAACATAGTAATAGTGTTTTCCGTACTACAACTTTTTAACTGAACTCTTCAAAATTATAAAGATATAAATCTTACGCTACGGTACAATATATTTAGAAAGCCTTGTCCTTGGCACTTTTATTGTGTTGTTCAACTATAAAATGTATTGTTACATTGTCAGGAATAGTGACATGTAAATGTGGAGGAATTCGAGAGCATCTGAAGGTCATAAATAACATCTTATGCAACACATCGTGTAAGACGGGATGAATTTACTTTCTCGTGCTACTTTTACATGAATTTTATGTTTTTAGCATTTTTTTATGCGCAAAACACAGATTTATTTTTTATGGCTTACATTTTTTGAATTTTCCGACATAATAAACGTTATTATTAGACTAGCACTAAAATGTATTTAGTGTTAGTTAAAAGTATTAAGTGTTAGTCAGAAAGAAACTAACAGCTTTTTATTAAGTGCTAATAGAAAAACAGTTTTAATTTTATTGGATTTTTCTTTCCGTCTGTTGATTCCGGATAATCTCTGAAAAGACAGTTATCGATATCGATTTACAGCACATACCCAACCCCATCACTAATCGTTCGAAATTTAAATAACCGCGAATAATATCCGAATGCTAATACCGCACGCAACTTAATCACGAGGCAATAATCTATGCAAAAGTAAAAGTCCTTGAGTAACGCCCGAGGGAAGCTATTCATCGATAATTTATTGCAATAGGAAAAACTTATTTCTTATTTCACTACATAATGTTACCATATGGAATTGCTAACTGCAAAATGTGGGTTTGTGCCAAATATGTATTAGGCCATTTGACTTGGCCCCAAAAGTGCCTATCGTGTAGATAAAACAGTCATAAATTGTGTAAAATTTTTCATATCATCTGTCGATTAGCGAGGTTAGAGAATGTTTCTTTCTTGTCACTCTCATGGCAATGAAAAGAGATAGCAATAGATGAACCAGCTGTTGCCTAAGGCGGGCCCTAGACGATCAATTATATTGCGCACTATAGCGAATTGTGCAATATTATTGATCGTTTAGGGTTAGTATATTGAAGTTTGCGCAATGATTGAACTGTAGTTCGTGCGAGTTCAATTTTTATTGCACCATATTTTTTTATTACGTCGTGTAGGGTCATACTTTTCAGTTTATATATGAACGACTGAGCACGAAAACACACAACATATTATTGTGCAATACAATTAACCGTTTGGATTTAAAGTGACTTTCAATCTTATTGTACAATGTTATTTTAGGTGTAGGGGTCGCCTAATCCTAATGGTAATCTAATCCTACTAAAATAAAAAAATACTAATGTTTGTGAAGATGTTTGAGTAATTCTCTTTCACTCAAAAACCACTGAATGAATTTGAATGAGGATCAGCGATAGATTATAGTCTGGAATAGCACATAGGCTTTTTCCCAGAAGGGAAATATTCCCAGGTATCACAGAGCGCATCCAGTTATATAGTTATATTACAGAGTTTCGCACAAATTCGCAGTAACAGACAATTCAGACTCCGAGAATTTCCAATTTGTTGCAGATCGATGGATACCTATTAATACGGACTGATGAGCGTTTCCAGGAAATGCCTTGTTTTCCTTCAGACATCGATATCAGTAATGACTTCTTCCTATAGGGGGTTTACATTGGTCAAGGCGAGTACAACTAGCAAGTGCTGTAATACTTGTAAACTTATCAGACAGTGGCGAGTCAACTTTTTTGTCAAGACCACGACAATACAAAAGCATATTTTCTATAAATTCTCTTCTCTTCTTTTCTGAAATAAATGGTTATTTATTTTTCTGAAAAAAATCTTATATAATCAAGAGGTACGCCGTAGCACTCGTAGCACTCGTAGCAGTCGTAGAGTTTCGTAGCGTTCTACAAAAAAATATCATTTCTCTACGGAATTCAATCCTAAATTCTTGCATTGATAAATCAAACAAAATGTAAATAGTCTGATTCATTTTGGCACAATACCTACACACGTAAAGGTGCCAACTTCACTATATTTTAATACAAGGTGCACTACAGGGTGTAAAAACGTACTTATATCTGTTTGGGGGCGTAAAATCACGCACGTAAATAGCAGCCTAAAACTACTTCACCGGAATTGCAACTAACTCATATGAACTTAGTTTTTGTTATATAATTTCAATAAAAACAGGCATCAATCCCCACTGGTTTACGTTTCAATCTGTCTGTTTACAGGCACTAATTGCCATTATATTGATCCAGAACGGTATTTGCGACTGTATTTGTACGGAAACACTTCATTTCCCGTTTTATTATTTACCAAACAATAGGTTCTGAACTGAACATAGACACACTACAAAATCTTGCGACTCTGCACGTTTCATTTAGGTTCTGATATACGAACTAAATCGCACCTTCGAATCTCGAAGAATGGTGAGACCACCAACAAAAAGTATTGTTTAAAATTCCTACCTCAAAGGCCGGCAACGCATCTGCAGTGCTTCTTGATGCTGCAGTTGTCTGTGGGCGGTGGTAATCACTTACCATCAAGTGTGCCACTGGCTCGTTTGCCCCCTCTTCCATAAAAAAAAATCGCAATTGACGTAGAAATCGCTGAGAATACATTAAAATAATTACTGTCAAACATAGGATATCCTTTTTGGAAGTAGGTTAAAGTAAGCCATTGATATTTGAATAGAGCCACGCCTATTTTAACTCATCCTTTCAAATAGGCTGGCTGAAATGTCAACGCTTTTTAAGGTAGGCAAGCGTGGGAAAATTCGTAAATATACGACTTTTGATATTTTGTGCTATATACCTTTACGATTTAGTTCAGTATTAAAGTTAATTTCAGTTAATGACGAACCATACGCATATGTTACGCCGCGTCATAGCGAAAAATACGCGCAAGCTACGCCTAATGTGGCCCTGCCATACGCCACGTATTATTATGACGCTACCTATGCGTTACGTTGCGCTTTACGTAACACGCGTGGTGTGAACGGTGTGTGAAATTATATGAAACGCATACGTTGCGTTCGTGTCTGTGTGGAATTGTCCCCAAGGCGTGGTAGACATTCTCTCAGATCTTTTTATGTATTCCAGATCATTTGAGTCGAAGGAGATGTCGTGTTTTAGTGTTATCAAAACTAAATCCAAGATTTCAAGATTAATCATTTGTATCAATATCCTTTTGAACACCACCGCATAAAGCGATTTCTGTATTTTCAGCAACAAGAATTTTAGTAACACGCACGATCTATAAAACTGAAACTTCAGCACCAAACTCGTGAGTTTCAAAGTTTTTAAAGGTCAGGTGACTGGCCCAGTTCACATGTTTGTGCGCTGCATAATTCATTTATTACTATCGACCTTCCCCGACTTCGTTTAAGCCTATGTCCGTCTGAAATACTCTAGAATAACGTAATTTTTATACTTAAAAGTAATAAGTCATTTATTTCGGTACTCAGAGTCACTAACGTCAATTATATCCGTTTCTTAGTAGCGGGTTTAGATGGAAAACCTTTACTTACGAAAGAGATTTAAGCAGCCGTTAAACCTGATCGCACACTCATCCGCGCCGTACGCGCCGCAGTCATTTTTCTATACAAAAAATGCAAAAAATGACGTCAGAAAATGCGGCTCGCTTCTGACGTCAGCAGCATTTTCTCTGTTGAATTGACAACTTCGGCGCGTTTGGTTCGGCTGGACTGTGCGACCACCCTTATGACTCTGTGCGGCTGTATTATTTGTTTTCTTACCTAAAAAAATATAGTTCGAAAACATGTTTCATTTCAAGTGCAAGACAGGAGCCTCTGTGGTGTATTTATAATCCTTCCGTCACACTGGTTCGAAAGAACAGACACGACAAGATTTTTTTGAAGTGAAAACTTCTTTAGCCGCGTTAGGCATTTTTCAGATATTCACGTGACAGTTACCGGTTATGACACCATCCTTAACTAATACGTACCTTAATTTCGTCACACACATATCGTCACAATGGTCTATTTGTGAGAGTGGCCGCAATCCCAGTGGGATAGTATCTTTTTTTGCACTTTTTTTTAATTTTAGAACCGCTACCGAAACCTTGTTCAAATTTTTAATTCTGTTGGCACTCCTGGAGTGCCATAATTTTTTTTATTTTATTTCGGTATTCTAGAAGGTATAATATGAACACAGTTTAAAGCTCAAGCTATTTCAACTCTCTGCTTTAGAAGTTTCGCTCGAAGGTACACATTCAATTCCAGAGATCTCTTTGAGATGTAAATTAGGTAATATTGCTGACGAAATCAAACCGAAATTGTCCCTACATTCAATGTATTTATTTTATAAATCTACCACCACCAAGCAATCTATTAATGCACGGATTTCGGATACTAAATTCCGAAATCGGATCAATACCGTCACATTATCACATTATATTCATACTTAGATCTTTACATCTATATTAGATGATTTATACAGCGTCAGGAGTTAACCTATGCCTACACTTAACGGGACGCTGCAGTGCTTGGGTCATTGTTTGAGATGGAATAGGCTTGCCCAGCACCTAAATCATCCTCTCAGCTTAATCAGCCTGGCCCACAGGAAAGAAAACGTCAATACGTGTGGAGCTGACTAAGCTGCGGGTTTCCTCACGATGACCGTTAAGAGCTCGTGTTAAAGCGCATATAAATTTTACGAAACGAAAAATCCAGTGATGCACGACCTTCGGATTGAAAGTCGAGGCACAACCCCATTCGACCAACACGGCTCTTATTATTATATTCATACCTCCCAAAATAATACTCATTACAGTATTATACGTTCGGGTATTACCTGCGTAGCGGTCTATACGTTGTATACGAGTAGGTTGTCTATGCATTAATCTATCTTTTATCCGAATGAATATCAGTGCGTGAAGCAACAAACATTCCTCCTTTTCGCATTTTAATTGATTTAAATAAGATCAGCATTTAAATAAGATGAATCGAAACAGGAAACTTGTCACAAAGAAACACTCAATACAATGATTTATTTATTGCCCAAATGAAAATGAAAAGCAAATTCTGTTACTGATTTCGGTAGGGACTGTGAAGGCCACAACCGGCAACCCTACACCTCACGTAAGGGCTCAGTTACGCTGCCATTGTCGCACCCGTGTAACCTGCTTTATTGCGACTCCTCACATAGTACACGAGAAACAGCTGGTTCAGAATGATTTACACTTCATTCAGATGTGATGAGTCGACTTCGAAAAGTGATTGAAAAACTTTTTTGACTGGATGACTTGTTCTTTCATACACACAAACTTGACCAAAAGTGGTTCTATTAATTACCTATCGACAATCTATAGTTTTGATAATTGACCTAATTCTTCTTCTTTATTGTCGATGGTTCATTTTTAGTTTATTTCAATTTTTATGTCCTAGAACTCAGCCACGCTCACTGCGTCCTCCGTGGCTTCGAATAATAATATTAATAAAATAGAATAGGTCCCGTTAAATGCAAGTGCTGGTGCACATACCACTTAATTTATGTAGGCTCATACCAATGTGTTTAGCCCCAAGCTGTGTATGAGAGGCTGTGGCTGTGGAAGGACGTCGGAATAGTGTATTGATTTGCGGAAAGCTAGCTACATATTGAAAATCACCCTTGTCAGCTCATTTGTCGCCACGGTCTGTTGTAATCGTGATTGAGGAATTTTATTACAGATTTGTATCTAAAATCTTATTTCAATAAATCATAGTTCACATCTGACGTCATGATTTTTTTATTTAGTCATTAACTTCAAGATAAAGAACAGTCTATCTACTTAAACATAAATTTAGCTTTTATGTACGACTACGATTACCACAAAGCGGCTTCCAAAACCACCACGCATATAACATTTAAAACATTTTGATAATAGTAACAGGTAATCTCAGAAAAAACAAACTAAATTAAACCAAAAATACCGAAACAGTGATGACATAAAACCAAAGTAACCAAAACAATCCTATCATGAGTCCAATGTTACCAAAACAGCGATGACTAGAAGTAACCAAAAAGTGATGACATCAGTCTAAAACTACCAAAACCAGTGAAAAAGAAAACATTCCCAAAAATAAAGCCAAAGATGAAAAGTGCGTGAAGATGCGTCGAGATTGCCTGAAGCTGAGACTCAGCGACCCGAGTCCTGGGAGCCTCTCTTTCCACACATCCGACTCTGATGATGAGAGCTCCGAACGGGGAAGTCGGAGCTCCAGGAGTGGAGAGGATATGCTGGCCCTGGACCGGCTGCCGGCGGCTGTTCTAGCTGCCAAGGCTAAGGTAAACTTCTTGTCTTAGAAGATGGGGTTCAAAGTTGTTCATGAACTATTTCCTTTTCTGACATGTGAAACTTCTAAATGTAATACTGATATTTGTATAAAAGAAAAACCGTTTTCTATTCCTGACTTATTAGTAACTAGCTGGTACCCGCGACTTCGTCAGCAAAATAACATACTTTAAAATCTCTAAAGAACTGAAAACTGCAAGAATCTTCTGAAACTTTAAAAAATGCAATAAAAGCGCCAGCTCGGCCTCAGCCATAGCTTCAACTGGAACTTCCAACTCCCCATACAAACTTTCAACCCTTATTTCACGACCTCCATTATTATTAAAAAAAAATATAGCCTATGTCCGTCTCTGGGACATAATCTTTGTCCATGTCATATTTCAGCCTAATCTTTTCTGTGGTTTAGGTGTGAAAAGGTAACAAACAGACAAACTACATAATAGAATTAGATCGCGCCATCGTTGCGTTTTGGGTGTATTCTTCTAATTTTTAATAATATTATTATATATTTTAATATTATAAAATAATATATTTTATAATATTAGTATAGATAAGCAACAAGCCTATGTCATTCCATCTTGATTCCATGAAATTCCATCACAAAAAACAAATTGTACGGTTAGGGTCAGTGTCACCAACTGGTAACCCCCTTGCAGTACAAACCGCCTTACTAAGGGGTACTAAGGGGTTACTAATTGGTGTTACATCTTAAATTCTTTTGTGACATTTACTAAGTAGATTCGATTGTTAATCTAAACCATCTTGAGACTCAACACACTTTTGAAAATCAATTCAAATGAATTTGCCACCTTGAATCGATGTTCTCCAGACTCCATTATTATCACTCTGAATTAAGAACGCGAAGTGTCATGATTTATTGACGGCTAAACGGGACCCCCTAAAATGGGGGTAGAATGATTTATGGGCTTCGTACAGTACAGAGCAAAAATATACTATTGGTATAGGTACTAGATGGCGACATTGAACAAAATTAAATGTGAGATGTATGTATGTGTCGCAGCCACGGATTTAAAGAAATGAGGGGATTGGCTATGGAGGCGTGGGCCGTGTCGCAACATCAAGTTTATTCCAGCTGGTTCGGTCAAAATCGGGCACTAGTCGCGCTTCATGGCTGGTCGCGTGTACATTTACCAATGTACTCAAAATTAAAAGTGATTCAATTCAATGTTTGACATACATTGCTGTGTTATCTTGAGACCAGTCACAATCCAAGCAACAAATGACGCAAGTGAATGTAAAGTCAACAATGCTCTCAACACTACGTGTGTTGCGTGGTACGGCCGCTGGTGCGCTCTGCCGCGAGGACAAGTTATATGGTATTCTGTGGAAGTTAAATATCGATGCCTAAGTTTGTATAGTTATAATATGGTTCGCATTGATTGGGTAATTTGTTAGTGTGAATCGGTTAAGTAGCCAGTAATAGCGTTGCGTTCAGTGTGTCTGTTGCGCGAGTGGGGAAAATCTGGCGACATCGTGTTTCATATGATTATTATCAAATAGCCAGTCTATATATGTCTGTGGTCGCAGCCAACTGGTTTAATCCGCCGTTCAATTAACGCCTAGACAACTCGCGGCCTGAATGATATTCAGCCGTCAAGTTAAATAGGTACAAACATTTAATAAACTGGCTGGCTGTAACGTTTAATCAAATGGCTAGGTGCCTGCGACATATGCATCACATTACCTTGCAACCTGTCACGTTTGATACGTGTGTAAGGAACACTAATTTCGCCGAAATGCAGGCTTGTGCCAAATGTCAAATGAAATACCATCGTCAAAGGAGAGATGAGACATCTTCAACGGAGTGAGTTGATCTGACAGAAGGTTCACTCATGCTTTTGGGATAGTCCTGTGTTTGTATATTCCGTTCTCTCTTTTTTTCAACTGATGTTCATACAAAGTGTGAACGTGTGCGCTGTAGGGAATTCTTATGTCTCTGGGCCTAATGTTATGAGGGATTATTTTCATTCTAGATATATTTTCCGCTTAATTTGCTGTTAGATTCTGCGGAACAGTTTTTGTGTCATCCATCTTATTAGGAAATACTGCTATTAGGCAGATTGCTATATCAAATAATCCTTGTCGCTTTGCGTTAAAATTCTATATGGCTTGAAGCTCTTTGTATGTATCCTAGCGTGCATAGAGAATGTTAAAATAATTACCAGTGGCACTCCAGGAGTGCTGTTTGAGTTGATCGATTACAAACAAAACGAACATCTTTTTAATATAGAAGAGTCTGTGGTAGTAATAAAATAATAATATATAAAATAAGCCTTTATTTCTACTACAAATATTTTTACAAAATATTTAATCATTTAAAACTAAACACTTTTTAAAACTATTAAAAAACTACTAATAATTACTACTTATAATTTTTGTAACACTATTTGCCCGCAGTAGTCGCCTCTTTGGCGTAGGCCTCTCCCATTTCGTTCCACGTCTCTCCTCTCTACAAAATTAGCCTTTAAGGACCAGTTAGGTCCAGCTCTCTTTATGAAAATATCTACCCATCTCTTTCCTAGTCGACCCCTTCCTCTTGACTCATTTCTGGGTAACCACTCCGTTACTCTTTTTACCCATCGACTGTTCTCCATTCTGCACACATGCCCAGCCCATTTCCATTTTAAAGATCTTACTTTAGGTATGACATCTGCTCACTTTGTTTTTTCTCTGATTTGTGGTAGTATTGTAGTCAATATAAACCATAAACCTATATTATTATGTAATGACATCGATCTGGGTGCCTCTTTCGACCGCGTAGTCGTAATTTTTACCTGTCATGTACTATTTCCGATATATTCATTCAGACTTATTGATTTGCCCCTAAAACTTCATATTTCGCTCCAAAATAACCCAAAGCGAGTCCGTGCAATCCAAATGAATTAAAACATATTTTTTTAGTTAGCCTATACTGTACCACTGCTGGGCAAAGGCCTCCCCCGTCACCTTCCACACCTAGCGGTCTTCCGCGATTTTCCCCCAATCCTTCCTAAAGGCGTCCAGGTCATCGCGCCAGCGCTTTTTAGGCCAGCCTCGGAGTCGTCTGCCATCCACCGGGATCCAACCAGTCACCACTCTGGCCCAGCTGTCTGGGTCCATGCGGGTGACATGACCTGTCCACTCCCATTTTAACTTGGCAGCCTTGAATTAAAACATAGATAATGAATATACGAAACAGGATCACAAAGTAAGGAAGACAAAGGTACTACCTAGCAAGTAGGAATCTGTAGTCTCTGCCTATCATAATAATAACAATGCTGGACATATTAATAATAATGCTGGACATGTTCACACAGCATCATCTAGCCCCAAGCTAAGCAAAGCTGGAACTATGGGAACCAGATAACTGTTATACTACTTATATTATACTTTTTGTTTGTAAATACTATATATAAAAATATAAATACTATATATAAAATATTATATATAGAAACACCCAGACCCGAGACAAATATCTGTAGGTCATACAACCATTTGTCCCGCGGCGGGGATCGAACCCTCCACCTTCTGCGTCGCACGCGGACCTTCGCCCACTGCGCCACAGAGGTCGTCTTACTAATGTATGACTTGTATGTATTCTGTATATTTTTAAGGGCTTTATTCGATGGCTTAGCCAAAGCTTTCTGCTATCATCAATCACTTGACCTACTTCATCGATAAATAAAAGATGGCTGCCATAGACAATTATTATAGACTACGATCGATACTTACATAAATTATTTTCAGTGACTAAACCGTGTCGTTGGGGCTATTTTGGGAATAGAACAGATTTAATTATTGATTTTACTGTCGATGGGTTCTGTCTCGGGAATAAAGTTGATGTACAGGGTGTCTCATGCCTGGGTGCGTATTCGAGTTCCTTTTTTCGTTCGTTTGATGAATATTCGGATGCTTCCCAACACGATTTCTGACTTCAAGGGCCAATTTTTCGTTTTGGAATATTTGTTCCTAGGTTAGGACCGTGTTTTAAAATTGGCCCTTGAAGTAAAAAAAATCGTGGTCGTAAGCATCAGAATATTCATCAAACGAACCAAAAAAGGAACGTGAATACGGCCCCAGAGTCAAGAGCTTATAGCGTACTCTAATGATAGTTTTTGTGCCCTATGAAAGCCAATTAAAATATGAAAAAAATTAAGGAATCGTTACTAACAAAAAACTATCATCGTAACATCCAAAAATAATACGAAAGAAGTAAGTATAGATTATAATATTTATGAGCGCTTCTGCTTGCTAGTATTTTTATGCCTAGGTAACAAGTTGTTCTTTAGTTTTTTATTGTTTGACCCATAAAGCTATTACTCGTAATGCCTTCAAAAGGCCTTAAAATCCGTTGCCGAAATTGGCAACTGTAACTCATATAAACTTTCGCACTCGTTTATAAATACCTACTCTAGACAAATATGAGCAATGTTTGCTTTCAGCCAAATACCTGAAATTGCATGATTTATAAGATATAAAAGCATTTAAAGGAATATAAATAACGATTGGGAATGTTTCAAATCATAACATGCTTCTGATCAGATAGTGTTGTACTGTTTTCGGAGTTAAAAAAATTGCTCCAGTTTATCGATAATTAAAAAAAAACCTCTTATACCGTCGCGATCACTTTACATATTTGGATGCTCTGCCTGCGCGCCTGCTACGCCTGTTGGCCTATTGGAATTAACAAAATAAGGTATTTTACGCAAAAGCCTATGCCTTATTTTGTTTCCCCGATGCAATGAATTCCGATTAGTTTGACACTTACCGAAGCTTATCGTTGTAGCTGTCATCGTCATTTTATTATTTATTTATTTTTATTTAATAATAAAAAGAAAAGGGCTTTGTCGCTGAGCGACTATACCGCCCAATCAGTAACATCTTAGCTTAGTCTTCTTCTTCTTCTCTCTCACTTCACTTCTTGGTTTCTGCATCAGGCCAACTTTTCCCATCCCTACTCCAACATAACAACAGTGATTCATGCCAAATCCAATGGATTTTCCTACAGTCTGAGTTCTGAGCCAATGCATTCTATACTCAATACAAACACATGCTCTCATTTTACGAAACACGGGCTATTCTAACAAATAAAATATATATTTGGACGACATTTCACATAGCGCCATCTAGAACCAAACTAAGCAAATCTAACTATAAGAGGATAGTGACTGGTAATTTTTTTTTGTAGTATTATTAAAAAACAATTTTTTTTCGCTAAATATGTTTAGAATCATGGTTTGATTGCAACTCCTCAGTTTTCGGTAGTAGTCTTTTGACACCCTATATGTACGACTTTTGCAACTGACAAGAATGGCAAATTATAAATATAAAATTACGTTTACGAAATATATAAAATAACAATAAAATTTTAACAAAAGGAATTGTGGGGTTTCATTTCGAATAAGTAATGAGTAAGCCACAAATTCAATTAGCCTGCAACGTAAAACAGGTTTAAATGAGGCTTTAACTTTTTCTTATCCCAGTACGAAATATTTTAATTGAATTAATTTGAGTTTTCGGTTATGTTCTTAGTACACCCAGTATGAATAATCTTATCGCAGGATATGGTAAACTCAAATAATTTCAAATGTACTTTAACACCTAAAGATTACTACCATGGTTTAGTGGTTATACCTGAATTTTTTTGCTAATTTAAGCTGAGTTGTCTTTTAAACCAGCTTCATTTTTCAGTCAACTGTTCACGAACAGATACGTTAATACTATCCCAAAACAATGAAAGCTTTAACTTCACACTTTGGCTTACCTCTCCTTCGTTTTGCCTCATTTTAGTATCCAGATAATTTCAACTCTTTTCCTTCGTCATAAGGTTTCAAATGTTATACAACATAAGAATTTAAAGGGTTAATGAAATTGAACTTTAGATATTTGTAATAAGGTTAAAAATTGTGTGTTTTGAGTTGTTTTGGTAGATGAGTTAATCTACGGGATTGCATGGTCTAAGCTCAAACGCTGTAAATCCTTACGTGTGTATGTGTATTAAATTTTATTTGTGAGGATTTCACTTTAAACCTTAAAGGGCATTTAATTCATTAAACATCTTCAAAGCATCTGGAAAAGTTACACGAAACATCAAAGAGAATGTCTACTGCGCTTTGACGATACAGTCGTGATCATGTATATTTGTTTGTCTTGTATAGCAGTAGTAAAATTACGTGCACTATGCCAGTACTCCCAAACGGTGAAGGAAAACATCGTGAGGAAACCGGCATGTCGTAGAACCTAAAAAGATCGAAAGCATGTGTCAAGTGCACAAAAGGAGCCTCTATGAGGCGCACTTAAAATCCTTTCACCACACTGGTTCGAAAGAACTGGTGACACGATAAGGAGTTTTAAAAAATTTAAGAAACTCAACTTCAATGTTACACTAGATAGAAAATTACAAGTGTTCTTCAGTTTTATGGAGAAAATATCAAAACCTTAGAAATCAAATTTTAATAAATAAATCAATAATGCTGGACTTTTACACAGAGCATCATCTAGCCCCAAAGTAAGCAGAGAGCTTGTGTTATGGCTACCTACATGAATGATATACCACTTAAATAATTTTTGTATTTGTAGACCCGAGACAACTACTTGTAGATTATTGCAAACATTTTTCCCGCGGCGGGGATCGAACCCGCAACCTTCGTCGTTTAGGCCTGTTTTCGAACAGTGATTCCATGCACTTTACACTGCAGCTTTCTAGTTCTATCTGACTCGGTTTTGTTAATAACTGTACCGAGATTTCTAAATAGCATCTCTTACAAAATACAGTTCACGTGTGCAACAATCGCACATTTTCTTATGACAAAACTTACGGAATACAAGGAAAAGTTCCCCGGATTTTGGCGTTTTCTTCACGGAATTTGTCGCAAAGGAACAGGAGTAGAGTCATAGGTGATTCTACTCTTGGTCCTTGCAGCTATTCTATGAGCTAGGGCTCATAGATATTGAGTGATCCTAACAGTCTTGTTACTGATATATGCTTACCTATACTTATGCTTTTTTTGGTACTTTGACTTCGATTCACTGTAGTGTAGAATTAAGTTCGACTCCAGAAAAAGTGACGTGAAAATGAGGAGGTTTAATATTCAACAGAGGATGGATTTGGCATGATCCTGATACCTGTCAAAGGCAATAATTATTAACATTAACATTATCATTTTGGGTATGTCAAACAAAATCAGGTTACCTAGTCTGACAATATTTTGTATTCTTTCAACACGTGCCATTTTATTCCGCGGGCACTGTATGAGTCTCTTGAATTGTAGCATTTGCAGCCGACTGTAACTTTCTCCCATCACACTCCCATATCCTCAGAGAACACGTCTCATTAGTTAGCACGTGCTTGGCCGTTATGCAAAACACGTGTATCTAGCATCTAGTGTGTATAAAATGTGGAGCAAATGAGCCTAGCGGTTTGTGTATCTCAACATTCTCCTGCCCTTGTCGCAGCACTTGCTACCATGAAATTGGCTTGTATTCATCTTCTACTATCCTCAAACAGCCATCTTCTTGTGGTCGACACAACGTGTATCCTTCTTCTTTCATCTTCTACTATCCTCAAACAGCCATCTTCTTGTGGTCGACACAACGTGTATCCTTCTTCTGTCTTCCTCTATCAGCCGTCCTCAGCATTCCTTCGCCTCAGCAACTCGTCTTACACAGACCATCCAATCTTCTATTAGGTAGCTAGCTCGCAGGTTTGCTCACGTGGTACAAACGTTGCGTATCATAAAACTGTAAAATCGTATCAATCATTTCGGAGTACTTCCATAATGTTGGAAGTATAAGATCCCTTTATGATATCACTTGTAGTAAAGATCCAAGGTAAGCTTTAGCACGATGACAAAGTAAAATCTTGTTATTTCCTCGTGTCTCAAATGACACGGTTTCCGAATGACACTTTCGCCACAGATCATAAAACAGTGACAATGTAGACAATACACTTTTATTCCCTTTTGTAACTGAAAGTAGCTCAGACGACATAATGGGTACGACGCGTGTTTTCGCTATTGTTTAGCTATTTGATTGAAGGGTTACTCCTTCAGAAGATCTCTATCTAGGTTTTGCACGCAATTTCACTATCGTGATACCAACATACTAAAAAGCCTTTTTGCTTTCTACATCTATTTCAAGTTTCAGACTCGAAACTTAGCCTGAGACACATATGACAGGTTGTAGTACGTCCCTCACTGACTACAAACTGGTTTAACTTTCATACTTCAGAAGGCACGTTAAATTTGCAGATGGCTAAAAACTCACCAGATTTGGCCACTATCTCTTACCAACTGGTAAGTAAGTTCGTATAAGTCAGTGGCCAACTCTGGTGACGGAGTTTTTAGGTCTTAAGGCCTTCGTCATGGCTTATTAACAACTGGTTTCCGTATGGAATTCGTATGTCATTAATATACACAGTAGCCGGTACGCAATTAATGTTGCGATCGATAGTAGCGAGGTCGAGCGATAGCTGTTGTACACGATAGCATGCGTAAATGTAAATAGATTTTGTGGGAACTAATAAAAAAAGGATCATGACTGTGTCCCCAAGGTACGGTAGACATTCTCTCAGATCTATAGAAAGATCCATGTAGGATGTCTAAAGAGGACCCCGACTGTATACCTGTCGTGAAGTGGTCGTGCTTGCTTAGTCGTTCTTGATAGATCGTCGAAGTTAAGCAACGTTCGAAACGGTCTGTAAGTGGATGGGTGACCGCCAGTGGCATTTCCATCTGAGCGCTTCCGTGCTTCGGAGGTTACGTTAAATTGTCGGTCCCGGCTATTTAAGTCGTTAAGCCATGACGGAGGCCTTAAGGCGGCCTTAAAACTGCGTCACCAGAGTTGGTCACAGACAGACTCATACGAACTTACTGTATAAGTACCCAAGGCAAATATAGACTTCGAGATATCTAGGGGTTGTCAGAGGTACATCCAAGTTATTAATTCTCTCTTATTCCTGAATCGAGAAAATAAATAATAAAAATTATGATTCCAAATCACAAAGCAGCTATATCCCAAATCAGTCATAAATAGATTACTTATATTACGGTTATATGATTATGAGTGACTTTGTTCTTTTGAACCTTATAAATCTCGAATGTTTTTCGATATAATTCATCCTCCATCCAGGTAAACAAGTTGACCTTTACACACATGTAGGTCTATACCTATTATCTCATCTCTGCCCATAGCAACTGTGCTCATATTTAACTACATTTTCTCGTCTTATATAAACTTTTCTTGCAGGATACAAGAACACACGTCGTGGTAGAGATGTATGAGACGGAGAAGTCGTACGTAGAAGCGTTGGAGATATTAGTCAAGGTAAGATTCCGTACCATTTACACGATACCATTATGATATACTTTTCTTGCTGTTGCTTTCTCAAACTCAACGGACCAAGAGCTAATATTCTGTGACTAGAGGCAAGAGTGGTCCAAATCGGTATCGTGTAAATTACGCAATGCAAACTTCTTTCCTCCATTGCTCAAAAAAAGGATATAAATGAAAAATCTATTGATTTGTCGGTATTCACATCCACGAACTAGGTACATCACTTATACCCTGATTACATCTACCGAGTAGAGTGGCGAGACAGTGCCCTCGGCCGAGCGCTCGGTATTTGTAAATTCATTGGCGACTGCTCGACCGAGCGTTCGGCCTAGCAACAGGCCGAGAGAGTCACTCGGACCCCATTCTATTTACTGGGCCGTGCGGAAAAGCGGGGGGCTGTACTGTACCCAGCCCCCCGCTTTTCCGCACTGTCTTGCTCGCTCGCTCGGTCAAATCAGAACACGCGCACTCGGCGATACTCGCCATATCAGTACCGGGTTTATACCGAACTGACTGACTGTCTTGCCGCAATTTTAAAAATATGTCTAAACACTCACTCGGCCACAGCACTGTCTCGGCCCACTGACATTTTGCTGTCTTGCCACTGTACTCGGTAGATGTAATCAGGCTTTTAGATACAAGGGGGTGGACCAAGGCGCCACAGTATTGAATAGCGCCGTAAAATGCCTAGAAATAAAGTTCAAAATTAACCCTACTGGGCATTTATAGTGTTGTCAATGAACGGCTCAAACTACACCACGAGTTTCAATCTCGTTAATACAAGATAACTTGAAATCTTACAACATCCATATCATTTTATTTCAACGTCGCTTCCATTACTCTTTGAAAAGGGTGCCCCAACTGTCAAAGTTAGATATGTTTTCACGTTATGGGGTGCGGTTCTGAAGAAACGCTGAGCGATTGAGAAGGCCTTAACATCTGAGAGAATAGCTGTCCACCGCACCTTGTTAATACAGTTTTTCTGTTTCTGTTTTACATTATCAACAGATAAAAGATAAAAGATTACTAAGATTGGGCCAAAAATAAACTGTTATTATATAAAACCAAATCATCAGTACCTACCTACTTTTTTGTCTAGATTTTCAAGAACAGAAAAGGTTACACTTTTGTATGGCATTGTTATCTTTGGTAATTCGCTGAGGCTAAATCTCAGCCTAGTTGGTATTAAATTGTTTCTTAGACTACTCATAAAGTATGCTAAACTCAGACTCATATGCCCTTTGAAAGCATTCATAACATCTTCCATAAAGTTGAGATCATCAAAAGCCGAGATACAAGTTTATGAGTTAAAGTTTTGCTCAACTTTCAACTTCGTCTACGTAATGGTAGCTAATAATAAGTTCTACGTAATGGATTTGATGTATGTAGAAAACTAAAAAGCGAGGTTTTACCAGATTGTACGTTTAATGAATTTAACAGAACTGAATTTTAATTAAGCTTGGTATCACACAGTGCACGAAATTAGGTGCTAGGTAATAATGCCACTGGACGGGTTATCGTTCACCCATCCATTTGTGACCGGACAGATTGTTTCACTTCGACGATCTATCAAGCCAGCAACAGAAGGATGAAGGTTTCTTCATGTTTGATTACGACAAGGATCTTTATGGGTTCAACAATACGAATATAATTGAGTTCAAAACCAATTTCATCAGAAAGCGCGTCTCAAATTGATTGAATCAATCGCTTTCCTCGCATAATATAATCTCAACCTAATCTGCTCTCGTCTCGCACTTCGAACTTTGCCGTCCGACGAGTTACTTTCTGAATATTATTACTGGGATCCTAGAAAATACCTCTTCTGATGCACTTGCATATTTCTATGCTGAACGATTGAGCTGAATAATGGAGTACATTTTTCAAAGAACTAGAAAATGTACTTTAAAATTCAACATCGCAAATGTGCTCGTAAAAGCATGTGCTTTGAATTTGGACATGCTTCTGCAGGCATCTTCAAAAGATCTTGCAACAGAGAATTAGAGAAATCTGAGGGAATGTCTACCTACTGTTCCTTGGGGATACAGTCGTGATTGTGTTTTTTTTTTGTCTTTTTATTGCAAAACCATTAAGATTACTTACTTTTTTTTACATTGCTATTTAGTTAAGCTGAGGTCACGGTTTCGAACCCTGTAACACTACAACGTTGCCTATTTCAGCTTTGTCATAACTATCCAACCAGCCCAATAAACCGAGACCCCTTTGCAGAAGTATCTCCAACCTTTGAAGAGTCCAGAGAACGCTGGCCTCCTCGATGCGTTCGTGGTCGACGAGATATTCTACCAAGTACCTAGCATTCTGAACGTGCATCAAGTGTTCTTGGAACAGCTTCGTCGAAGGTTGGAACAATGGGACCTTCAGCAGAAAGTTGGCGATGTATTTTTAGATGTGGTAAGTTGAATGTGGTATAAGTACTGGGAGACTATGATGTGTGATAGGTGAAACTATAAAAAATTAGTTCGAATGAACTAGCGACAACTACAGTGACTATGTTTTAGGCTGGTTTTAGCCTGGCCTAAACTCTACTACTTTTTTGTGCCACTATTAAAAGTATTGGTTCACAATGGCCCAAGAACGAGAAGGCTTATTGCATTCAGTAACTGATTTATTTGTTCTATTAATTCGAAATTATTCGTACTTTTTATCCATAGGCTATATGGTATATACTTAAACAATTTTAAAATTATGTGCAGTTTAACTTATACAATCCAGTTGAAAGACGGAAGGTACAAAGGTTGTTGTGATTAGTTTGTTTAAAATATCTTTGTTCCAGTTTACGAAACCCACCGTGATGGATACCTACATGTCCTTCATCAATAACTTGAAGAAGGCGAAGGAGACCATCAAGACTGCCGCAGCATCACGACCAGCCTTCGCGAAGTTCCTGGATGCCATGGCAAGGGACCACAAAGGGAAACTCTCCTTGGACAATCTGCTGATCAAGCCGGTTCAGAAATTTCCTAGCTATAAGCTTTTGATACAGAGGCTTATTAAACATACAGGTAGGAGCTTGAATCATTGATGTTTTTTTTTATGATTTGGGTAAGTGTGTAGGTATGTAGTAGGTACTAAGTGGTGGTAAGCTTTGCAGCCGAGATCGTCAATCAACCGTGCCTCACGCTTACAACTAACAGAGATCCAGATAATTTGAGCTATCTCAGATTATACTCAAATACTCGCGTAAAAAAATTCACCGCTATTTTGTAACTACCAAAAAATTTAAGAACAGTTGCAGCAGAAGCAGAAAGTGATAATGGCATGGTCAGAATTCTTTTTTTATTTAACTATCACAAAGTTATCGAGGATTGCAGTCAACCAAAACCGAACAAAATTTTATGAAAACTGTACAAATAAGTACTACAGACCACAATTGCGTACGGACTCTCATTAAACTATGCTCTCGCATCACCCCTAAAACCGCAGTAGCTATCATAAAGGACGTCATACATACATACACGCTTCATACATTTTTGGTCACAAATCTAAAAGTGCCGGCCAAACAAAAAAGTGCTGTATTCTGATAGAACACGTCGGCCTTAGCATTTGTTAATATCGCACTAAAGCTGTAACACCAGTATTAGTGGTGCTATAAGCTTTGGTGTTTTCATAAAAATAATTTGAAATTTAAAATGTCTGCGTCTCGTCTCCTTTTTAGGTTATATTTTTTTTTTTCGTTTTGTTTTAACTACATAAATGTGATCCTAGGTGCTCTTTGTCAGTAAAAGACACCGAGACCATGTTTAAATTTTTTCTGGTAATTAAAAATAGGGGTGTATTTTTAATTTTTTTTCATTGTATACTTAGCCGATTTTAATACCGACAGTGATTAAGATGGCTTAGCTAAGTTCTAGTGTAATGATTATGTACCGTAACAGGTATAACTACTTGCTTACTTACTGCAGTATCACTTTCAAGTCTGAGATGCTTCTAATATAAAAATTAATAAGAGTTATATAATCGTTTTCCGCGGGAAACCTAATAAGTTTTCTATTTCCGTCGAGTTTATTAGCAAGGCTGCAATTGCAATTTATTACGAAGGCAATTGCTGTAACTTAAGTTTCTCTGCTTTTCTTAATACTGCAAGTTTTTCTACTTATAATAATTACTGTTACTATTTATTTTTATTTTATTATTATTATTTATGACGACCTCTGCGATGCAGAAGGTTGCGGGCTCGATCCCTGCCGCGGGACAAATGTTTGTATGACCTACAGATTTGCCTCGAGTCTGAGTGTTTCTGTGTATAATTATGTATGTATTTAGAAACAAAAAAGTATATAAGTAGTTTATCAGTCATTCTAGTACCCATAACACAAGCTCTGCTTACTTTGGGGCTAGATGATGCTGTGTGAAAAGTCCAGCGTTATTTATTTATTTATTTTCAACACACTTGCTCATAAAGTGGCTCTAGGTCACCGCAATAAGGCACATAATGACACCCATAATCAAACTGTGACTTTTTCATTACTATAACTCACTAGTGAGTTATAGATTTTTTTTTTTAAATTTTATTGGTTGAGTTGCTTTGTTCTTAAAAAAGTTTTTATTCAGAAAAAAGATCGTGTTCAATAGAACAAATAAATTAATGTTCCTATTGCTTGCTCATTTCATGCAACTTCTTATTTAAATAGATAATTTTAACTCGTACGTGTTTAATAAATAAAACTTTCTCTCAAATATAACTTTTGTTTGTAATAAAAGAAAACTTTAAATTCCCCATTTTGTACGTGGCAGAATAGGCCGCAAACCCTATGCGCGGCGTGGAAATATAGTCTGTGGCCGATCGCAATGCGCGCGCATAGGAAAACTGATTAATTTTTCCCGCAATAGCGAAACATTTTTCACAACTCATTTTTACTGTTGAAAATCGGTTTCGGTTTCGGTTTCGGTTTAAAGAGTTTATTCTCATAAAGAACAAATTACAGTTCACTTATAATGAGAAATTAAAGGTTACTTATATTAATGTCTTAAGGCTAGTGGCGCAGCATGCAGAAATCTTAAAAACTAAAAGTTAAACAGTCCATTACAAAAAGAAACATTGGCCAATACTCAAAACAATATCAATATTAAGGTAGAATTAAATTAATTTGAAGCGAAAGTTATTTGTTGCTACCATCACTATCTCGTAATTTTTATGCGTTTGCGTTATGTAAAAAGGGGTTAGGCTTGTCTATGGTGGAAACCTACCACTTTTTAGCGAATATGGTATTGGTTTGGTATTAAATGAAAATCACTTGTTAGCGAGATTAATTATAATAAAGTTTCACAATGGTTAAAATACTTAATAAAGGTGTATAAAAATGGTAATGGTTAATGGTTGGCGAAAGATGGTAAAATCGTATTAAATGGTTGGTAATTGAGCACGCGGGTGTCTCAAATGGTTGGAGTTCGCGTACTGACACGATTGTCAGTTTTGGTTGAATAGGTGAACATGCAAATGCACACCTATGCATAACGCAAGATTGCTGATTTGTTCGGTTTACTCCGAACATACTCCCGACAGCGAGAAGATGAAATGAGATGAGATGAATTAACTAAATAACTTACAAACATAATTACTTCTAGATAAGTAGCAAAACATAAAAGCTCTTAATTAATTGGTAAAAATGGTACAAAACAAATAAATGTAAAGCAATGGTATAAAAAGCACTTAAATCAAAGTAAATTAAACAATAGTGTCCTCTTGTTCCGAAATGCAATTATTAGTGTTCGATGGTGTGGCTTTATGCGATTCTTTAATGGAAGCGTAACGCGCACTAGGCCACCGTTTGGCACATTTGTAAATTAAATCATTTTCACTTTTTTCGCGTAAATCACTAACACTTAGCACTTCACTATGCACTGTGACGTTGTTTATGCTTGGTTGCGACGAGAGTCCCGCAGGCTCCCGCCGGGGGCGTCGAGACGGCGGCGGAGGCGGCGGCGTCGCCGCCAACTCCTGCTGGCGGTGACGCGCGCCGCTGGTGCTCGGCGTGGTTCTGCAACACAGGCACAGGTGTCGCGTGTTTCTCACCATCCAAACCGCTGCGCCGAATATTGCGACAAGTATAATGGAGTAGCTGACGGCGTACTGGTGTATATCGTGTTTGGATATTTCGTCAACTTCCGCGTTGCTTTCCTTCAATTTTTTCACAGCGCTTTCGAGACTGGTCATTGATGCATTCAAACTATTTGGTATCTCATCTGTTGTTGCATCGTTTGGAATCTTAATGTTTATCAGGTGATTAATTTGGTCAAATTCTGGGATGAAAATGTTTGGTGAAGCGTTCATCTGGTTGGATTGATGTTGCAATGAATGTAATGTAAAGTCTTTGCCCTTTATTACGCAACTTTGATTCATGCCGATGACTCCTGATCGGCTCAGCTGTTTAATGGTAACTTGATCACCACACATAATTTTTATGGTGTATTCATTACAACAAAAGTATAGGTGTTGAGAAGTAGAGTGTAATTCAATCCATCTGTTATGACACCTTGACCTACGAATGTTGCACTTGTTAGTCTCAGAGCTGACGTCACAAAAGCTTTCGTCACTCTGAATGGTTTTTATTGGTTTTAACAGCTGACACATATATGTTTCTCCCAGGTGTAAGCATGCATTTATCTCAGTGGTAGATAGACTGATGTAGGCGTCTTTTTTAAGATTCACGGCGACGTATTCTGATAGTGGTATTATCTCGACCATGCTCTTGTCAGTTTTGTGAGGAACTGGTAATAATTTATACAACTGAAAGCTTTCTCTTGCTATCAGCGGGAAGGTGACTTCAATTATCAGGTATCTTTCCATGGCTCTGGCTCTAACTTTAAGTAGTTTGTAGATAAATTGAAGATCACTTTCTATATTTTTTATTGGTAAGGCAAGTTCGCTGGGCATCTGGCCGTTAATGGTTTGAAGCTCGCCTTTGAGTTGTTTTGGTGTTAATAGATGTAAACTTATTTGACCGTGGTAAATATCTGTTATCGTGTCGAGCAGAGTATCTTGTAACCTCTTAAGGCTTTGAAGCAAACTGTTTTCGGCCATCGCAGTCAGAGTAAAGTCTTGTACATAAGAGAGATTTTGAATGTTGTTTTTAAGTGTACTGAAATTTAATTGTAATTCATTTAACTTTTTGTTGACGATCTTATGTTGCCTATCCATGGTGGTTTCCATCCTCTTCATCAGGTTGAACTCTGCTTCGATCACTGAAGTTTGATTCTTCCATAAATTGGAGAGATGTTTTTCATTGTGTTGAATAGTGGCAATGTCCTTTACGTACTGTTCTGCGAATCTCGAGTCTAATACGCCGAATAAATCGTTTGCGAGATATCCGACACCGTTGATAAGGCCTCGGCGCCGGCGACGTCTAGCGTGAACATCAAAATGCTGGCTTAGCAAAAGTTCATTATAGTAAATAAGTTCCTCGTAATCGTGGTGTGACTGTTGTATTATCATGTTGCAATGTGATTGTTTTTCAATGGAGGTACATAGTTTGTCTAAGTAGTCAGATATTTTATTGTATGTTTCTATACTCGTCCAATATGGTTTCATATCATAATACACAACTAGGGTCCATTTATCCCTAATTAATTGTATTTTAGAAATGGGATCGAAGTATAGAGACTGGTTTCTTGGTAGTTCCCTGATCTCCTGTAGTCCATGCGCGCACGATACTAACATAATAAGCATGCAACTGAATAATACAGCTGTTGATGAAATGCGATTATGTTTTGAACTTGTTTTTCTTGGTCTCTCGTTGGTATTTGGTATTTGGTTTTTGGTCGTTTCTTTAGGGTCTGGTGTTTGATTGGTTTTGTGGACAGGAAGCACAGATAACTTTACGACTGGTCTCTTTAGTTGGCCACCTTTGGTTTTCAAAGTTACGGCGCGGATCAAGCCATCATCTCCCGGATGCGTGTCAATCACGCGCCCCATTCCCCACTTTCCGGCTGGTAGATTGTCCTCGTGAATGGTAACTAAATCTCCGATCTCTATATTTTCACAGGTTCCTTTCCATTTATTTCTGGCTGACAGTTGGGTTAAATATTCGGCCTTCCACCTGGTCCAAAGGTCTTGAAATATTTTTGATGTTAGGTGCCATCTGGTTCTTGCATCCTGTTCCGTTTCGATTACTGTCAGGCCTGGACTACCTGATAAAAAGTGAGCTGGTGTGAGGAAATCAAGATCCTCAGGGTCTTCTGTTAGAGCGCATAAGGGGCGAGAGTTGAGGCACGCTTCTACTTTGGTGAGAAGAGTACTGTATTCTTCGAACGTTAATTTTTGGTTTCCGATTACTCTCTTTAGGTGGTGCTTTAAACTGCGTACAGCCCGCTCCCACAATCCTCCAGCATTTGGCCAGCTTGGTACATTGAAATGCCACTCGATTCCCATCTCTGTTAGTTCGGTGAGGAATTCTTGATTAACTATATTGCGTAGCTGCTCAATTTCTTCCTGTAGCATTCGATTAGCTCCCACAAAGTTGGTACCATTATCGCTGTAAAGATGAACAGGAGCTCTCCTTCGAGCGGCCATCCTCTGAAGCGCTGCCAAAAATGCTGAACTGCTCAAATCTGATACAAGCTCAATATGCACAGCCTTTGTGACCATACATATAAATATTGCAATATATCCCTTGGTAGTTTTTATCCCGCGTCCTTTGTTTGCCTTTACATCGACAAACCCGGTGTAGTCCACACCACAATGGTAAAACGCTCTTTCGGGATTCACTCTCGCGGTTGGTAAATCACCCATCAGCTGATTTTTTCTCATAGGATCGTGCCTTTTGCAAGTGACGCATTGCCTGACATACTTCTTGGTCGCCATATATCCGCCGATTATCCAGTAGTTTTGTCTAAGGTTCGCCAGAGTAAGTCGTGCGCCGCCATGAAAGGTTAACTGGTGAGCTTGGTCTATCAACAGGATGGTAATGCGATGGTTGTGTGGTAAAATTACAGGATGTTTCATTTCATGGTTTATCTGTGCGTTTTTCAACCTTCCACCTACTCGCAATATACCTTGGTCATCAATAATAGGGTACAAATTTAAAATTTTGCTTTTAATGTGCAATGTAATCCGGCTCGAAGGACCATGTAAAAAGGGGTTAGGCTTGTCTATGGTGGAAACCTACCACTTTTTAGCGAATATGGTATTGGTTTGGTATTAAATGAAAATCACTTGTTAGCGAGATTAATTATAATAAAGTTTCACAATGGTTAAAATACTTAATAAAGGTGTATAAAAATGGTAATGGTTAATGGTTGGCGAAAGATGGTAAAATCGTATTAAATGGTTGGTAATTGAGCACGCGGGTGTCTCAAATGGTTGGAGTTCGCGTACTGACACGATTGTCAGTTTTGGTTGAATAGGTGAACATGCAAATGCACACCTATGCATAACGCAAGATTGCTGATTTGTTCGGTTTACTCCGAACACGTTAGAATGCTTGAATAGAATGCAATGTGGAAGGCAGTGTGCGCGTGGTATTGTTTACGGGTCTATGCTTTGACTTTATAGTGCGAGAGACAATTTAGTGTTTTAATATTTTAAATAAAGTAGTTTAGTTTTTTAAGGTTTTTTACTTTTATTTTTCTGTGTATAATAATATTAATATATTTATTTTAAGGTAAGTATACATACGATATTGTTAGGTAATAAAAAGTAAAAAGTTTTTATTTTAAGTTTTATGGACCTATTATCTATTAATACTTAAACTTTTTTTTTTTTTTTTTTTTTTATAATAATTTTTCATCTTAGATTAAGTATAAGTATTTAAATTTTCTAACTGTTGTATGTTTGTTTGAATGTTTGATTAGTTTTATTGGTCATCTTTTTATTACCATGCACAGTATGTAGAATATTAATTGTGCTATGTATAAGTGTTGTTTAAGATCAAATTTAATTTTGTTGGTGTTAAGTACCTAGTCAAGTCATGAGTATATTATAATCGTTTTATAATTCTATTCTGTGAATTTTACAGTTTAATTAATATATTAGATTTAGCTAGCGTAGAATAATTTATTTCAATTAAGATGAGTTAGTTAATAGGTTTTAGTATTTATCAGCTAGATAATAGGTCACATGTTCTTTGTTGTCTGATCCTCTTTTGATGAATTGAGGATCGATGCCTCTGAGTTTTTTGAACATCTTTTGGTGATTGTTGGAACATCTTTTATATATTTAATAACTAGATCAGTTTCTCCATTTTCTTCTCGCTGTTTTAGACTTGCTGAAAGGTTTTTCATATAGCTCCTTTGAGCAAATGTTTGATCACAAAAAATCTTGAACTGCTCCGGTATTTTAGACTTGTTCCTGAGCAAAAGCCTCGTTGTATCCGATGATTGGAATACTACTTTAATTGGTCTCGGTATTTCCGCATTGTATTTTCCCATCCTAAGGGTTTTCAAGGGCTTGGGACAGTCTTTATATGCAGCTAATAAGATTGTGTATACTTTTTCTGAGTCATGTTTATTACGAGCAGTACGATTTTTGTCGTTAAGTTCTTCTAGTCCAACCATGATGATGTTCTTTTCTCGTTGAAGCCTGTCTTGAAGTTCTTGGATAAGATTTTGTTGTACTGCGATAGGTGTTTGTTGCTGTTGTGATTCTTCTTGATTAGTTTTTAGAACGAACATGTCTTTTTCAATTTTCGTAATTTTTTCTTGTGTTGATTTGTTTTCTTTTGTGACATTTTCTACAGCTTTGTTAAGCTTTTCATATTCGGCTGTAAGGTTTTGTGTAGTAAGTTTAATAGTTTTTATTTCTTCTTTTATTTCTTGAATGTCGTTATGTATTATAGTAATGTTTTTATTTTGAGCCTGGGTAGTTTCTTTGATTAGGTCCATCATTGCTGTTCGAAATTCAGCCAAGTCTTGTCTAAGATCGTATTCGGTACCGCGTTCTTTCCTTTTTCTTTGATATTTGCTAATACGTTTTTCATCTTCGTCGTAATTAGATAGATTTGATGTTGATCCATCCCCGCTACCGCTGGCACTCAGCATCGAGTGACTTTGTGGTGGAGTTCGCTGAATATTCATATTAGACTGTCTCTTGGTCTATATGACCTTCGTGATTTGTAACAGGTATAACTCACTAGTCCGTCTCTTCGACTAATCAGGCACTGTTTTTACACTTTTATGCACATAAATATAGGTAAGTAGGAATATTTTATTGACGGTATCGTATCACGTAATATTTTAATTAAGTAGGTAATATTTTGAGTTCACAACTGCAGTAGTTTAAAACACGTCTGCTCACTGCGGCCGCTAGCCGTTCTTGATATGAATTGAAAATGAGTTTTTATTGTTATTTTATTCACAAGTGTGTTGAAAAACGTCGTATGATACACGTGTGTATTGATGATTACCTGCCTCGGCTCTGTTAAGAGCCTCGCCTAACGGCTCGGCTCTCAAATAACGCCTCGGCGGTAATCACCAATGTTACACACTAGTACCATAATGTACTATTATTCAGTTATTTTAAACCCTATAAATCATTACGTAAGCTGTAATTTTCTTGCACAGGATCAGGCAAAGTGGCGTGAACATGAGACTGCCTGTTATACTTAGCAGTTGTACGATTTAGGCTTTTTGGATGTACCTAGAACTGATTCTACTTTGATAGGATTTATAAGATTTAAGACTAAATTCTCACTAGCCCCTTAGACAAAATTATCTTAAACAAACGATCTTAAACTCTACTCTTTCTACATAGCGCAATGATTTAATGAAAGTTTGTGCGAGTTTATTGCACCAATTTTTTTTATTGCGTTGTGTACGGTCAGTATTGCGCAATAATTTATAAAAATATTTTCAGTCTTTGTATGAATAAGAAGTGAAATGTCCGTCTATAAACACTGCGCTATTCCTTTTATTGTGCAATATAATTGATGGTTTGGATTCAACGCGCCTTTCAATCTAATTGTACAATAAAATGTATTGTGCAATGTTATTGTTGGTCTAGGTCCCGCCTAAGATTTAAGACCTATTTATTATCTTGCAGAGCAATCACATCCAGACCACAAGCTACTGCTCGAAGCACAAAAGGAAATACACGAGCTCCTAGAACTGATAAACTGCACTGAACGCGAAAGCTTAGAACTGGAGCAACAGCAGCAGACTTTAAGAGAGCTGGAACAGATGATAGAAGGTCTATCGAACTTGGCAACTGCAGATAGGATGTTCCTGAGACATGAGACGGTGTCTATGCCGTCTGCACAAGGAGCTGTTAAAGATAGAGCTATCTTTCTTTTTAATGATACGTTGCTGATCACAAGTGTAAAGCGACGGACGGGCACGATAAAGAAACCTACGCCGTAAGTATTACTCGTATTTTTACAAGTTTTTATTTAGCTTGCATTGTTTGATTGTTTGTCCGGGTCAAATCTTGTAAGCTGAATTTGAAGCAATATTTGTTGGTGTGTGATTATCCGTGTCAAATCTCGCAGCTTGAATTTGAACCACTTGTCGCTGTCGGATTGAGCTGAATTTACGGTTACGATGCAATAACATGATGAGCCAGCGAATGAGAGCTTGTATTGAAAAATATTTTTCATCAAATCTCATTCAATAAGCTTTACCCAATCATAATACTATCCAGTGTGGTAATTATATTTTTTAGGCAATGCACATGAATAATTAAAAGATGAAATAATGAAACTGACAGTGTTGTAAAAACCAACATTACTTTCCGAAACAAACATTTTGAAACGCGACTGTGATTTGGTGTTACAATTACACCGGGATTTTATACCCTTTGATACATGAATACAACATTTCCAGAACTGAATAATTCCGCTATTCGAAACCTTTGCCCTTTCAGCGTAATTGGAATAGTGTTCCGGAAAATTGAATGCAACGAGTAACCTGAAAACTCATTTCTGGGAAATTTTCATAGTAAATTCCTCCTCACTGCGTTTATTATATTCCAATTCAATATTGTTACTATAATATTATATAATATTGTTATTCAATGTTGTGCCGACCTCACATAATGTGGGAAAAGGGCAGGAAGATGATAAATTCAATATTGTTACAACTAGGTCACTACAGAAAATGAAATTATAAACTGTTTAGTTGTGTAGGTATCTACAATAATTTATTTATCATGATAGATAGATAAATACAAAATTCAAAAAAAAACTTTATTGCACACGACATAAAAAGTAAAACAAAAAAAATATGAAATACGATCGGCGGTATTATCGCTAAAAAGTGATCTCTGCCAGACCACCTGTGGATGGATAAATGAACAAATCGAAAAATATATAGGGGCATGACCAGAGAATGAATAGGTTTTGAAAATTATTAACAAAGCCCTCGATGTCCCACTGCTGGGCAAAGGCCTCCCCCCACTTTCCATTTATTTCTCTCCTGTGCTATTGTGGTCCAGTCGGCACGGTATTTGGCGAGTTCGTCCCTCCATCTTGTTCGCGGTCTGCCGCGAATATATTATATACCTACAGGGTGTAAAAAGACGTCTACCGAAGCCGAAAGGGGTAGGTACAGCATCCCAAAACACAGCCAAATCCGAAAGGATTTTCCAAAAAAAATATTATATCCGGAGAAAACCGACCTCGCACAGCTGGTCGAGCGTATGTACTGGGCGCGTTTTTATACGTAGATTACTGGATTTTGAGTTTTAATGGTTTTTTTCTTTTATAAATGAAATTATTAGGTAGGTATGGTCTTATTATGTTGTACTAGTAGCAAAAAACTAGAGAAAAAAATAAAATGACGTAGCTTAGTCAAAAATTTTTTTGCGTTTTTTTTTCGATAAATATATGTTCAGAATCATGGTCTGATTGCAATCCCTCAGTTTTCGGTAGCAGTCTTTTTACACCCTGTATACTTACAACTACTAATAAACTTACTTAAACTTACAAAATAACATAAAATCATGATAAACGAGTCAATCGTTTATATTTGGTTGTTCAATATTGCTAAATGTTTTATATTTATTTATTTCAGTACATACCAGACAAGCATAGCGAGTCAGATGGAAGGCAATAAGTACAAACTCCTAATGAGGATGTCGCTGGCAGATCTCGATATTGTAAAAGGTATTTTTAACAAGCTTTTAATGAGAATAAAGAGCCGTGTTGGTAAAATGGGGTTGTGCCTCGACTTTCAATCTGTAAGTCGTGGGTTCGAATCCCGGCCGTGCATCAATGGATTTTTCGTTTCGTAAAATTTATATGCGCTATAACACGAGCTCTTAACGGTGAAGGAAAACACCGTGAGGAAACCCGCAGCTTAGTCAGCTCCACACGTATTGACGTCGTCTCTCCTGTGGGCGGCTGATTAAGCTGAGAGGATGGTTTAGGTGCTGGGCAAGCCTATTCCATCTCAAACAATGTCCCAGGCACTACAGCGTCTATTGCTTTCTGACGCTGTATAAATCATCTAATATAGATGTAATGGCCTAAGTTTTTTTAATGATAGTATTATATTGAACCACCCGCGCAAAAAAAAACAATAAAAATTAATTCTAAATTTCTGTTTTTTTGTGCTCGCTTACGTGATTTCAGAACGTAAGTACTCGTACCTATACCTACCTACATAACGTCTTTTTGATACTTTTACCATTGCATAGTGTCTGTTGAATTGTTCTTGTGATATAGCAGTGAGCCTGTTTATATAGGGTCTTTCATTTTAAACTAACTTAATTCAGAAATTGGGTTCAAAAAATAAATTAAAAAAAATTATGTAATGTTTTTTTGTTTTGTTATGAAAATCCCGAGAAAATCGATAAAGACTATTCTTTCAATTGAATGTTACTTCTTGTATAACTTAGTCCATTCGTGATGTAGCTGCGCTGCAATTGGTGGAACGTCTGAACTCCATGAAAATCATTATGCAACATTTCAAAAAAAATAAAAAAAATTGAAAAAAAAAATTGAACCGACTTCACAGAACACAAACAGAAGAACCTTCTACACACTAAAAAGAGAAAAATAAAAATATAATTTGAAGTCGGTGCCTTTGCTTATCGTAGCTTAAGTAGGAAAGGATAAGAGAAGTCATGGGCAGACCTACTAAAGGACACACCGGAGTTCAGCAAGGGGGAAAACTATCAATCCATAAGGAAAAGAAAATATTTTGGACTACCTCGGGTGTAATACCCTTTCAAACTATTTAATGTTTGACTCAGATTGTGAGTCAGGGTGTGTTGTGTAGTGAGAATGAGGTTTTTTGAATGTTACGGGAAAACTGTCAATCCCTCAGGAAAAAAAAAATATGGCGCCACCTTGAGAGTATACCTCTTTCTAACAAAAAAAATTTTGGAAATCGGGCCACAATTTTCTGAAAGTTCAGTGATTGTTTTAGTTTTACGGGAAAACTATTAATCCCTCAGGAATAAAATTTATATGGGACCACTATAAGAGTATACCCTTTCAAACAAAAAAAAAATTTGGAAATCGGTCCACAACTGACGGAAATATCGGTGAACATACATAAAAAAAAAAACATACATACAGCCGAACATATAACCTCCTCCTTTTTTTGAAGTCGGTTAAAAACAATAAATGATACATTTTTAAGTGAAAACTTAAATCGGCTTATGAATTAAATTGATACGGTCAAACGTCTATTTACAACCCAAAAATGAGGCTTTGTCAGTTTGTGTAGTTTAAAATGAAAGACCCTATCTATATATAACCCTGAATAAGCAAGGTTGCATCCTAACTAAGTATCCGTGTAACTTCGTTATAAACTGGGTCAGCGCGGGACGCTCAGATTCCAGGAACTCCGGATGAAGGAAGTTAATTACCTTTCGTTTAAATTGCCTAGATTTTATTCTATGAACTGAGGGTACTTATAAAATTCTACCCTCAGTTCTATCTAATAAGTACTTAAAGTTTTTTTGCAAGATAAAATAATGTTGGATAAATGCTATAACATCATTCGCAGGTTTAGCTCACTGCTAGGCATATACCTCGCTATTTTCACCCTTAACTTTACCCGTAAAATTATTGTTAACAATTTCCAGTAGGTACCTATTGAAAAGAGGATGGTTTTTTAGCACCTAACCTTTCGAACCAGTGTGGTGAAAGGATTGTAAGTGCGCCTCAAAGAGGCTCCTTTCGTGTACTAAACAGGACTTAAGTTTAAATTGCTCGACGTTTCGTCCATGATACAACAGGCGCTTACAATTTTCAATTTAAAAAGTTTCTTATTGGGTTAAATTACTTTTAGAGTACCTACTTACATTTTATCCACAGTTCGTCTTATTACAAGAAAATGAACAGAGCTTAGACTAAGACTAACTAAAAAACTGTCCCTAGAAAAACGATCTTTAAAAACTCGTACATAGAACGCTTTTTTGTGGTAACAGTTTTGTTTTGACATGGTGTCAACATGGAGTTATACTAAAGTTTAACGTTTTTGTAATAAGCAGCTGTAAGTTTTATCTTAGGCTATAGTCACTAAGTTTGATAGTAAAATGTATTAATTCACAGCCAAAGACGAAAACCTCAGGCGGATAATGCACGAAGTGGGAACCCTCACAGAGGATGTGAACACACTAACTCAGATCTCAGAGCACGTAGCAGCTTTACACACACAACACTCGCAATTAGAGGAAATTGTGAGGGAAATGCTGCATTCGCTGAACAGGCAGCTGTCAGAGAGGCAGAATAGTGATACCCAGCTGTGTTATATGGAGATCGCCTTGAACACTTCGTAAGTATAAAATTTCTTGGCTCTTAGATGCTTTACGTACAAGATCTAGATATCTGCATGATGTTTTCCTTCTCCGTTTGTGAGTACCTACTGGTATACGTTTTGGACAGAAAACTTTCATGGAATCGTATTTCATTTTATTACAAGAAAATGAACCGAGCTTAGACTAAGAGTAACTAAATAAAGACGTAATCTGTAGTTGCGAGGTCCTTGTGTATAAATAATTGGTTGTCTGTAAAGTCGGTTTACTGACGATAGTTGAACGTGACAACGTCTACGCATCGCTCACTCAAGTAGGAGAGAGACGGATGTCGAACGCTGCCGAACGCAAAGGCCGATTGTGCTTCTTTGTCGCTCGTTCCGCGCTCTCGCTTGCACTTCAAGCCTTACATGGAACGCCCCAGAGCGAGGTAACGCCGCATGACGTCATGTTTTTTCGTGCGTGCAGCCGGCTCTATCGAATTATAAGACGTAGTCACGTCAAAAACTGTCCCTAGAAAAACGATCTTTAAATACTCGTACTCTTCTTCTTCTTCTTCTTCTTCTTCCTGCCCTTATCCCACTTAAGTGGGGTCGGCACAACTACCCCTACTCAACACACCCGTCATATCAGAACTAAATAAATTAAATACTCGTACATAGAACGCTTTTTTGTGGTAAGAGTTTTGTTTTGACATGTGTCAACATGGGGTTCAACTAAGGTTTAACGTTTATGTAATAAGCAGCATTATGTTTATATTGTATTATGTTACATGTTTCAATTACTTAGTTGGAAGCACTGTGGTCCGTAATATGTCTAACAATATTTATTTTTGTGTTTTCAGAAGTGGACCAGAAAATCTCACCATTATTTTTCCAAAGACAGATAAGAGAAACAGTTGGGAGGAGTTGATAAACGAAACCAAACAAAAATTATGTAAGTTTTTTGATTACAAATAAAGTATTAGCCCCCTACATGTTACAAATAGAGATATAATAGTAATCAATTTGACAGTTATTAACGCATCTTGCGTCTAATTATTGATTATCAAAACTGAAAACTTACATTGAATGAATGAATGAACACTTTATTGAAAACAAATAATAACAAAATACCACATAAATAAAACACGTTCGAAATTAGCACAATGGGCGGCCTTATCGCTGAAAGCGATTTCTTCCACATTTTACGTGAGTTCCTGGCATTATTTCAAACGGTGTATTTTCTAATGCCAGGTGGAGTCTGCGCGTTATCTGTTCAGTCGATTTACATTCTAATTCGATTTGTAACATGGCTAAGGGGGCAGTTTAGCCTGACCATAACACATCATAATCTATTCTAGAGAATATTAAACAGTAAATTAGGAACTTATAATTAGTATATTACTATATTAAAACTATTAACTACTATTAACTGTCAAAAGTGCCCTAGCTCCCACCCTAGGAAAACCTGTGTTGTGGGTAGCTAGTTCTCTTTCGCAAAAGATGTGTCCATTGTATTCAATGGTGTCAACAATGTGAGTACGCCTTGAGAGGGTGCAACAGTGCGTAGTAATTTATTGTTGATGACAAGTTTTGAAAGTAATTTATTTTAGTTATCGTTTGCTTAAATAGATAGTTAGGTACTTGTATGTAATTAAATGAAAAAGTAGATATAAATAGATTATATCTATTCTAGAGAATAGATTATATGGGGTGAATCTATTCTCTAGAATAGATTATATGGGGTGTGTCTACGTAAGTTTATAAGTAGTTGTGAGTTCTCCGTTTATCCATCCACAGTTTCTCTGGTAGAGATCACTTTTTAGCGATAAGACCGCCGACCGCGATAGAATTTTTTTGTTTATTTTATATTTTTGTTTTACCTATGTGGTGTGCAATAAAGTATTTTCTATTCTAAGTTTTAAACCCCAGGCGTTCCATCGCATTCATTATCATAAAGCCTATCTTAATATTAAGTCTCTTCCAGGTGTATATGGACAAGAAAGACCAGCTCCAGAATTCCTCTCACCAGTTCCAATCAGGAAAACAAGAGCTGGTCTTCAGTTCACATGCGCCGCACCAACTCTCCCGCCTAAGGGACAGTCACCTGATGTTTGGGTAAGAGACCGTATTGAAATTAAATTGACGACCTCTGTGGCGCAGTGGGTGAAAGCCCGCTTGGGACGCAGAATTACTCGCTACTCGACTAAAATAGTAGCCTAGTCCGAACTAAGCTTAAAAGGATTTTAGTAACCTTTGACAGTTTCTAACACGGATTTAAAGAAATGAGGTTTCTACGCAAAAAATTGCTTTTGGTTGTTTTTAAGTGTACTAACGGGAGGACGAGTTGAGAGAGTTAGCAGGGAAAGAGTGGATTAGGACGGCAAGGGATAGAGAGAGGTGGAAAAGCTTGGAGGAGGCCTTTGCCAAAAAGGGGCAAGCATGATGTCGATGTCGTATAATGTAAACGTAGATTAAAGTGATAGTTGTAGTTAAGAAAATCTAAGGCTAATAAATAAAAAGTGTACTAAATGCTCTTTATGAAAGAAAACTAATAAAACTACATTAGAGTATTTATTGATTTTGACTGACATTAGATATTTCCTTTTTTCCAGGTTTGCAACAGCGATGGATACGTCGGTCAAGTGTGTGTCCTCACACTAACTCCAAAACCACAAGTGACGTCATGCAACGGAGTTTGCAATGCGAGAATACTGTGCGTCGCTTGTGTGCCACCCGCGCCCGCGCTCACTCGCCAATATACTGTTGATATACCGTGAGTTTATTTATTAATCTTCTTTACACACACAAACAGACACATTGCACACTTAAACTCATTCACTCCCACGCAGACACATACACACACACATGCAATCTAACACAACGGCACCCAAATACCCAACACATCGCACACACCTGACACTCCCCACACACACACACAATTACTCGTACACTTTACATGCAAGCACAAAACACACTCAAACTCATACAGGCACACACGCCAAAACGCTTGTCGTTGTCATGGCGGCTGTAATGACGTCACAGCTCACACGTCTACAGCAAATACTACGTGAAAAAAATCGGAAACAAAAGGCACAGTTTTAGTCTGTACTGAGTGTACAGCAAGGCGGGGGATAATCTAAGGTCTGTACTGAGAGATGACGTCACGCGCTCTGATTGGTGTACAGCTATCATGGCGGATCGTTGTATTTTGTAGATTTATTTAATAATCTCGACATTATTAGGACAATAAATGCAGTTTTCTCAATCCTTGAATCCTATTTTATTACATCAGTGATTTTCGATTACTGTCATCATGCCTATTATTATAATTTCAGGAGTACAAGTTCCCTGAGCAGTCAGTGTTCGAGCGTGAAGCCGGGCATTAGCGTCTCAGATCCAGATGACAGCTGCAAGAATATACGACTTGATAGGTAACACAAGTATAATACGCACAATCGTTCTTTACCTCTCTGACGACCTCTGTAGCGCAGTGGGCGAATGCCCGCCTGCGACGCCAAAGGTTGCGGGTTCGATCCCCGCGGCGGGACCAATGTTTGTATGATCTACAAATATTTGTCTCGGGTCTGGGTGTTTCTATGTATAATATGTATGTATTTAGAAACAAAAAGTATATAAGTAGTATATCAGTCATCTAGTACCCATAACACAAGCTCTGCTTACTTTGGGGCTAGATGATGCTGTGTGAAAAAGTCCAGCATTACCTCTCTGAAGTAGCTGCGCAGAACCCATTTTTGATGACGATGATTCGTGCTGTCTCGCTTACTCTACCAAACCTGCGCAATCTATTGCACCTAACTTCAGAAAGCTAAAGATCCGTTGTGCTTATTTTGGTATTCTATCCAATACCTATTTACACTTTTACCAATTTAATAGACGTGGTAAAAAGATACTATGACAGAAATAATAACCCAGGTTACCTATACTGTGAACTTTGTACAGTTAGCGACAAAAGTTCATTTTTCGCATCTATCCAGAGTATGGAGTGCAATTCCACAGGCAATAATTGATAACATGTGTTTTTAAAATGTGTGTAACTTTCTTACATAGAAACGTACCTACTATGCTGCATGCTCGTGCACACAATTATAATTTTAACTAATAATAATTAAAACTTGAAATCTCTATATATAAAAATCCCTATATCCCTTGGTCACGCCATCACGTGTGAACGGCTGGACCGATTTCACTATGTTTTTTGTTTTGTTTGTTAATGTAAGGAGAAGGTTCTTATGGCAGAAAAAATCTCTATATTAATCATGGAGGGCGTGAAATAAGGGTTGAAAGTTCCAGTTAAAGGTAACAGATAGCGCTATTATTGCATTTTTAAAAGTTTCAGAAGATTCATGCAGATTTCAGTTCTATTTAGATGTTTTCAAGTATGTTATTTAGCTGACAAAGTCGCGGGTACCAGCTAGTCAAGAATAAATTAGGCTTCTATTGATGTATAACAAAATAAGTTGAAATAAAAACATACACTAAAATACCCTTGTTCCCTAGACTTTTTTGAGTAGTGTATTTATCTCGGGTCTGGGTGTTTCTATGTATAATACGTATGTATTTACAAACAAAAAGTATATCAGTCATGTAGTACCCATAACACCAAGCTCTGCCTACTTTGGAGCTAGATGATGCTGTGTGAAAAAGTCCAGCTTTTTTTTCATTCCAGTTCATCATCAAGCGACGAAGACGACGACGGCTCCTCCAGTGAAAACCAGGACGCTCAATCAGAACGCAGCCATGAATCCGTCAGCCGTCTCCACTCTACCCTCACTGCGTCTCTCTCCCGAAGTACTCTCACTCCGAACCACAACAAGAGTCTCAGTTCTCCTCACACTGGCCAGAATATCCAGGTGCATCCGGTTATGAAGAGCAGTTCCAATCCAGCGGTGGATAAACAGGCTATGGGGATTAGTTCTGGTGAGTTGTGTCAAAGCATGTGGACTACATCTTCTATATTATAATGAATCCCTATATCCCTTGGTCACGCCATCACGCGTGAACGGCTGGACCGATTTCACTACTTTTTTTTGTTGTGTTTGTTATTGTCAGGAGAAGGTTCTTATGATAGAAAAATGGTATACAGGGTGGTCCAGTTTATATGGAAAATTTTATTCCTTGAATTCACTCTAAACTCGGTATAAATTGAAAAACTCCCCTTAGGGGTTGTGCAAGGCAGATCGAAAGATCGTTGACGAAACAATGCGCAGACGAAGGCGCGCGCGGGTCAGCTAGTATTTTATATAAATGCTTTAATACAATGCCCATACCCCGTACCACGTTGCGTCACATATTAAACCAATAGTATTTTTTTGTTTTTGTCTATAACAGAGATAGAAATAAGTCTTTTCAGAACCGCCTTTAAAAAAATACTTTTATATGGTTGATTTTTGAGACGGAACATTTAAGGCAGGTAGCTTAATCGTAGTAGCTACAGAAAAACGTTCTTAGGAGATCTTCCCTAACTTTTTGAGACATTTTGAACTGCATTTACAGATTTTGGAAAAAAGGTACAGTCAGCGAAAAAAATGCAAGATAACATATAAATAAATATGCCAATCGATACTGTTTCATGTAAGGATCGAAATACTCTATGGGACCACTTAAGGTTTGAGTACTAGAAAGGTAAAAAATCGTCAAAACTTTCCCCATACATTTTGTACTAAAAATCTATTTCAAAAATGCGTTTGAATATTTTCAAAATTCTTATTGGTATCGAAAAGATAAATAAAAGCAAGACTTTTGAACGTTAATTTGCTTTGACGCAAGCTGGGACGGCTCCCAATACAAAAATAGGCATTGTCTTTTGTCGCGCATAATATGACCATTGTCCACTTCGTGAGAATACCTACCCGGTGATTTAGATAAAGTTGTGGTCATAACTTTTTCATATCAATTTATATTCTAGGTAAAGCCTTGTACGCACTACGCTTTTTGTATACGCACGCGTGCAGGAACGTTTTACTGTACGCGTACATTTGAATGTGTAGTCCGTACAAGGCTCAATAACTATTCATCACCCATATAACATTTTACCTTTCTTACTTACCTATTATGCCGTATTTAGCAAACTGTGTACTCCCATTCCATCAAAGACATCACCTAACCTAACTTTCTTCTTACTATTTCTAACCTAACTTTCTTCCTTCTGTATCGATGTGCTTATTGTATAAACTTCTTCTTTCTATGCAACATTAGTAACTGGACGTTCTATGCTCGGTAAATCATTTTCACTATTGCATGTTTAATGCTTTTTTGCATGATAAATGATTATAAAATAAATGATAAAATGTAACCCGAAGATATGATTTTTTTTAAGACCTTCAGATTGAAAGTCGAGGCACAACCCCATTTGAACAACACGGCTCATTTTCAACAGACTTCAAAAAAGGAGGTTTTTTTTTTATCTTGTTACTCGATTGTTCCGCCATTTGTTGACCGATTTGCAAAATTCTTTTTATGTTTGAAAGGGTATACTCCAGAGGTGGTCCCATATAAATTTTATTCCTGAGGGATTGATAGTTTCCCCGTAAAACTCTAAACACCTTCCCTCCTAGCCATGTCACAAATATAAATCGATTCGACAGCTTGACGCCCTGAGTCACACCGCGTTTCAAGTCAAACATTGAAGTCGGTTATTTTTAGTATTAAAACGTAATTATATAAAACAGGTACATTATCATCTCCCGCCAGTCGTCAGTCTTCAGAAGACAGTAGCACCACCGCCAACCAGCCTACCATGTGGCTTGGTACGGAAGACGGCTGCATCCATGTTTACAACTGTCTGGATAACATCAGGATCAAGAAGAATAAAGTCAAGCTCCAACATAATTCTGGAGTACATTCTATTGTGTGAGTGTTCTATGCAATATATTTTCATAATTTATAACTAAAAATGTGTTAAATAAATAATAATCTGGCACATTTTTGGCTCAAAGGATCAGCATTGCCATCCAGCGTGGTAATGCCTCCTGTTTTTTGGGCACGCTTCCGACTGACAGTGACCTGGACCAGTTGAGCTATCTATAGATCGTTTCTCACGATCCTTAGAGAGACTCAAGCATTAGGTCAGGTGCCGTATTACCTACAATTCAGTTTGGATGCTATCCAGTTTAGGTTCCTAATTTTCGAACCGTGACAACGTGACGTTTTGAACAGAAAATTGTTTTACTTGTATTATTTAAGTCTATCGCTTCCGACTGACAGTGACCTGGATCAGTTGAGCTATCTATCGTTTTGCAATATAAGGAAAACGATTCAGTTTTTACGACAAGTTGGATCGCTTTATGAGCTCATAGTAAGGCCCCAGATCTTGGTCACTATACTTTATTGCACTGTCAGCAAAGTCTTTTAACTCCCTGTGTCAAAATCAAGCTTAATCAAGGACACCGGAAAGTGGTTCTCATTCAGCTTGCAAGCATAAACACATACAAACAAACATACATTGCAAGTTAAATAAAAACGTGTAAAATGATAGAGTACGATTTCTAAATGACTCAAATTAACTAAACCTGAAGTGTTGACATCACCATTAAGTCCATTAACACATTATTGATTTTCAGTTACATGGAGGGCAAAGTTTTCGTGGCGCTTGGGAACGGTGACCTCGTGGTCTACTGTCGAGATATTGGTAAAGTGAAAACCGCTAGATTTGATACAAAGATAAAAAACTTTCATCAGAGAGTCCAAAACTTAAACCTTAGTTATTATTATTATAAACTATTACTCTTTTTTAGAGGGTTCAAACAAGCCTTAGATATAAATCACTTATCTGAATAGTTCAAACATTAACCTCCGATTTTCATTCTTTCAGATGGTTCATGGACAGAAAAGTCTACTATCCCCGTCGGTACAGGCAGTTCGCCTGTCGGCAGTATGTTGCTTTCCGAAAGCAAGCTTTGGTGCGCCACCCACGCCTCTATCAAAATCATCAACCCGCATACTTTGCAGGTAAATAACGATTGGAAACAGTAAAGGGCTAAGTGCACTGCCTTGTGGTACTCCATTATTAAGCTTACAGAATTTAGTATTATATTGTATGCCACTCTTTCATCAGTCTCTTTCGAGTCACCTACAGTTTTAGGGTTCCGTACCCAAAGGGTAAAACTGGACCCTATTACTAAGACTTCGTGATTTTTTTGTCGATGTTATCGATAATGGTACGAAACCCTTCGTGCACGAGTCCGACTCGCGCTTGGCTGGTTTTATTTAAGATTAATCTGAAGAATCTTTGTCTTATCAAGAATAGTCGATCGCAATCGCATCGCACACAGAACCGACGATAGTTTCCTTAATATTTATGTAATCATAATTTCATTTTGTTTCTAGGTGGACGAAACATTCCAAATTAGTAGTGAGTCGAAGCCAATAAGCCACATGGCCGTAGCGGGTGATGCGTTATGGCTGGCCTTACACAACGCGGCACAATTGCGATGTTACCACGCCGCCTCACGTGATCTACTCGCTGAGCTGAATATCACGCCGCATGTCACTAAGATGCTACATGGTGAGTTGACCTTTGACCCTGACCTCGACCTTTAATGAGAATAAGTTGAATTGGATATGACCTATTCGTGATCTGCTCGCTAAATTAAATAGCACGCGGCTGGTCACTAAGATGCTATATGGTGAGTTGACCTTTGACCCTGACCCTGACAACGACCTTCAATGATCTTTGAATGATTAGTTGGGAATGAGCAAATCGTGACCTGTTCACGGAGCTTAGTATCACGCCGCATGTCACAAAGATACTACATGGCGCGTTGACCTTTGACCTTCAATGATCTTTGTATGACAAGGGAATGAGGGATTCGTGATCTGTTCACGCCGCATGATGAGTTGACTTTTGACCCTGACCCTGTATTCAATGTACAAAACCTTAGTTCACTTACATTTCCAGGCTGCGACGACATAATCCGTCAGCACAAGGCAGCTTGTCTACGCGTAACCGCGTTACTCGCACATCGTGATACACTTTGGGTCGGCACTAGCGCCGGCGTGCTTCTAACGGCGCCTTTGCACAACTCTCCTAACCCGAGGACTGGGGCGTTCACTGTTCCTATACTTACTGGTGAGAAATTACTCGTTTACTAGTTTTCCTGTCACACGTACCGTCGGCGCTGAATTTGGCATCGTTGATTTTTCTCGGCGCTGCTGTACAATCAGTATCCTTACTACATTGTAATAAAGATTATGCTTTCAGCGTTGACAGTCAACGTGATAGGAAAACAAAAATGCCATAAGTAAGTTCGTATGAGTCAGTGGCCAACTCTGGTGGCTGAGTTTTTAGGCCGCCTCAAGGCCTCCGTCATAGCTTAACGACTTAAATAGCCGGGACCGACAATTTAACGTGTCCTCCGAAGCACGGAAGCGCTCAGATGAAAATGCCACTGGCGGTCACTCATCCACTTACAGACCGTTTCGAACGTTGCTTAACTTCGACGATCTATCAAGAACGACTAAGCACCACCACGAGCGCTTCAAAAATGCCATGATTATGACTGATGGGTTTGGCCGTTTCATCTGAAGATAATTCGAATCTGTAGACCATGAGGAACGAGACAAAATCTCGATTCGAAACTTCTGTCCTATAGAATATTTAAATTAAAGTAAAATTAGTGTGACCTGGTGTTGCTACTTACAATATCATTGTTGCTACAGTATGTAGGTAATTCATATTTATTACACATTCACAATTATTGTTTACACTTGTTAATCTTTCTGTTTCAATTAATTCCATTCTCTTCTCGCTCGTCATTATAATCCCTACTTCACACTCTTTTTTCTTTGTGCATAATGAATTTTGTGATCAGTAACGTGCACGCGGCACAATATTACGGGCAGGGATTATGTCTGTGGTTCGCCATCCCTGTCCTAGGGATACTTTCATCATCTCCCTGACCTTATCCCACGCTAAGTGGGGTCGGCACAGTCTTCTTCTTCCACTCACTCCTATCACTCGTCAACCGTGCATCAACTCCTTTTACATTCATTATCATCTCTCACACAATCCAACCACTTCTCCTTCGGCCTTCCTGTTCTTGCATACCCAGCCACACTCATATTATATAGGATTACAGTCTTTATCCTGTTTAATTTTATTTATTGTATTCCAGGGATAACCTATGGACACACTGGCCACGTACGATTTCTGACAATCGTAGAAAACCCCGTCGCGCCAAAACCTCCCACCAAGACCCCACAAGCTTCCCTCAAGACGAAAGCGTTGTCGCGACGCTCGGCCAACGCTGACAAATTGCAGAAACAAGCGGATACCACACACAGCAGTAAGGAAACCTTGATTATATCTGGAGGAGATGGATATGAGGATTTCAGGAGTTCATCTATGACAGAAGACGCGGGACGAGAAGACTCCACAAACCATCTTCTACTTTGGAGAGTATGAGCAAACGCTCCCGCTTTTCAGGGTAATAGTGACAATGCGAAAGCATTCAGCGGATTTGACGTTCAGTGTTGCAAACTCTACTAGAGCTTCTAGTTGAATGACATATTCCAGCTTCGGTATTTATTTCAGTGATTGACATAAAATGTCAGGTATCAACACAGTATTAGACCGTTTTGGCCTATTAAGCGATTTTATCGTTTTGTAACTAAATGTTTTAGAAATGTTTACATGTTTCATATCAAAAGTACCTATTCATTTATCGATAGTAAATGTTGTAGAGTTGAGATTAATGTACCTAAGGAGATTTATATAATTTACACACGGTAATGGAACGAAGAATGAAAACTGTCAGTAGATGATTTTTGTGATTCCCGTGTGTAAAGTCTCACAGAAAATGAGGTGAAATTGTTAATAGTTACAATGCAAGTTGCTAGTGCTTACTTTCCCAATATTCCTTCTAGATTATTCGCAGTAGTAAATCTCGCTTAGCTATTCTATATTTAATTTAGAACTATTTATTGATCAAAGGATCTTTGAATTTTTACTATCACTTTTCACTAAGACTTGCTATGTTTGAGCAAGTAAGCACAGTGACATCTCGAAATTCTTCAAATTGATGTCTAAGTATTATTAACCGAATTGATGTAATATGTATCCCATCCAACGAAATTCATTTGTATTTGTGATTGCTCAAAAATATTTGTTACCTGCGATAAAGAGCATAAAAATTAAAGAATGTTTGGATATTGTATCCTTTATTTATAGTATTGAAGAGTAATAAAGGAAGTCGTACTAATATATCGTTTGATTCCATTTCCACAGTTTCAAAAATTTTTTTTTTTTTTTTGATGAATGGGTCGGCTTTTGACCTCGAAACTTACACAGGTAAGAATGAGGTCTACGATGGAGCGAGCCTACCCAGAAGGTGCCTATTAACTCTCTTCTTAAAAACAACAGGGTCGTAGCTCAGCGGAAATACAGACGCTGGAAGCTGATTCCAAATGTTCGCAGTGCGCATAATAAAAGAACTTTGAAAGCGCTTAGTTCTAGCTAGTGGAATATCAACCAAGTGAGGATGGTAATCAGCTGTGTGTCTGAAGTCCCTGTAAAAGAATACAATTTCTCTTGTTTTGCGTAATGTGAAGGTGGAGTGGAGGCACATAATTTTATGATAGCGTGACAGCCTCTGTGACAACGTGCCATGTACCTTCCCCGCCACGGTATGTCGTTCATCGGACGTCCGATCAACGACATACTGTGTGTCCTAATTTGTGCTTTATTTCCATTCAAATTTTTATTGCATATAAGTACTTAAGTAGGTAGGTACCTAAATCGTTACATCAGTAAAAATTAGACAAAGTATATACAAAAAATACAAATAATAATAAATTACAAAAGATAGATCAAAAATTAAATTTCTTTGCGTAAAAATGCATTTTACGCAAAGAAACGGTGGCAAACGCCTTACCAATTTACGTTTTGCGGACGACATTGTACTTTTTGCCCCAACATCACAGGAACTGCAACAAATGCTTCAAGAATTGAGCGCGGCAAGTCTTGAGGTTGGACTTCAGATGAACCGGTCCAAAACGCAGATAATGTCTAATAGCACGAGACGTAGGGTCGAGGTAGACGGACAGGATATACAATATGTCGATGAGTATATCTACTTGGGCCAGCTAGCAAGCTTCGAAAACAGGCAGGACAAGGAAATCGATCGTCGCATCGAGAACGCCTGGAAGAGCTACTGGTCCATGAAGGAGCACATGAAGGGCGACCTTCCTATGACACTGAAGCGCCAACTCATCGACATGTGCATCCTGCCCGTCCTAACCTACGGTGCGCAGACATGGTCCCTGACCGAGTTCCAGAAGTCCAAACTGAAGATTTGCCAGAGGACAATGGAACGCAGCATTTTAGGCTTTAAACGGATTGACCGAGTGCGCAATACAATGCTGCGTTCGATTACTGGCATTGCCGATGTTGGAAGAAAAACAGCCCAGCTCAAATGGGACTGGGCTGGTCACGTTAGCCGGATGCAACCCGAGAAATGGGCAAACACCGTCACTTCATGGGTGCCCGAAAACGGAAGGCGACGACGAGGCCGGCCGAGAAGGCGTTGGCGGGACGATCTCGACGGGTTCGAGAGAGAGTGGTGGGAAATCGCCAGAGATAGGGACGTGTGGAAAAGTTTGGGGGAGACCTTTGCCCAGCAGTGGGACACAATAGGTTGATAAAAAAAAAAAAAAAAAAATGCATTTAGTATGACATTTTAATGGAATAGGAGACACCCGCGCATGTCCGCACTAGACGCCAGTTAGGTTGCACCATAGATTTAGCATGGTACCTTCTTGGTACATCCTATATTATGGGTTGCACCATAAAACAATAGTTAAATGAACAAAATGATTAATTATCATGTCTAATTTTTATACTGCCTAACAATTTTCAATAATGGAAATGAAAGTAGGGCTAAGGACACTATTAAGTGGTCTGACAATACTCGTATTACGAGTATAGTCTCTTGTAAAGTATTGAAGGACAGGTAAAGTTAAAAATGATGCAAAATGAAATGCATTTCAAGAAATTACACTTTATTTAATCAGGTCACCGATATTTAACAATTGCACCATAGTACTATAAACTTCAAATTCTACATTACATTTTGATTTTTTGCAAATTCAATTAGGTACATTTCTTAGCTATCTCGGATACAAATTTTTGTAAAGATTCTTCGTTATTCACGGTCTCACTTCTTTTGCCCCTGCTGACAAAATACGGATCATTTTGTAACTGAGCTGTCAATTTCTTCAAAATCGTTCTTCTATCTCTATCAGTATCGATCTCTCTCTTTGTCTTTCCATTTTCTTTTATCATTTCAACAGCGGAACATATTAGTTCTTTAATTTTTGGAAGTTCATCCTTCGTAGCATTATCTTTCTTTCCCCTAGCGATATAATACGGGTCGTTACGTACCGATTTCACGATTTCTTCTAAAGCACCGCGTCTCTCCCTTGCAGCTTTGAACAGTTTGTTCAGATAGTATTTTTTTCCTCGCGTGATGAAAAATGGGTCATCCACCTCTCCAGACGATCGACTGCTTCTTTCAACTAGAATATAGTTAGGTTCGTCAGCGTAAATCCTACTATCTGTCATCGTGCCTGCGTCATTGCTCTTCAAATTCATGTCGTAACGTTGGCTTGGCAGTTCAAGCTTTGCCCTGGATCCATTGAATAGGTATGTCAATTTACTATCTCGACCTCTATTAGACCAGAATGAACTTTCACTCTTTTTCAAACGCGATAGGTGTTCGATGTCATTCTCTACATTGTTAATCGCCTTCATGATGTGCTCTTTCAAATCTTCCTTTCTACGTCCACGTGATCCCCAAAATACATCTTCTTCTTTTCGCCTTCCACGATTACCCCAAAACGGTTCGTCGTCTCTTCGACCTCGGTTACCCCAAAAAGGTTCTGATTCTTGCCTTCTGCCGCGATTCCCCCAAAATGGTTCTGATTCTTCCCTGCGGCCACGGTTACCCCAGAACGGTTCATCGTCACGTCTACCTCGGGCACCCCAGAACGGTTCATCTTTCCTGCGCCCTCTTGTTCCCCAAAATGGTTCGCTATCTTGCCTCCTTCCGCGGTTACCCCAAAAAGGGTCCGTATCGTCTATTTCATTAGAGTCTCTCCTACCGCGTACTCCCCAAAAAGGCTCGTTGTCATCGCTTGCGCTTTTTAAATTGTGATCTCTGTTGCTGAATCTATGCACAGTTCCGTAGCAATCATTGCAGTTAGAATCGGGTTCACTGTCTGAATAATCTTCACCGTTTTCAACGGAAGCACTATCACGGCGACCTCTTGTGCCCCAAAAAGGTTCATCCTCCATATCTCTTTGCTTCAATATCTTTGGATTCCTCTCGTTATTATCATTTCTGTAGTTGTAAACAGGGTTATCGTCAATTTGTTTCTTTCCTCGATTGGCCCAAAAGGGCTTCTCATCTTCTTCGTCAAGGGACCTTTTTAGACGTTCAATGTTTTTGTCCTTGCTATGACTTTTAGGTTTATGAGTTTTAGTTTTGGATTCCTTCCCGATTACAAACTCAGATGATATGATTAGACAAAACAGGATGACGGTGTTTAGTTTCTTACGCATCGTGACAGGACCTGCAATCAAATTGAACGTTATATAAATCATTAAGTGTTTCAATAAGTAGAGTTCACTGTGCTTGAAGTTAATAATGGATTAGGTAATGAATTCAATATTAGGTAGGTAATATGCATCAACTAATCAGGCGAACGACTATTCTCAGGTATGGTAGGCACTAGGCAACCGCTCAGAACTTCAGACAGTCAGAAGGGTGGAACTCTTTGTAACTAAGGGGGTAGACAGAATCACGATCAAGTGCATATTTGGTAAAATTATGTTCACATTTTGTAGAAGTTTTCAAACCCACCTCGCAACGCAGTGGAGTTGATTGTACCTACTAGATATACCTACCTAACTCGGTATACCTAGTACGTAATAAAAAAAACTTACCTTATTAATTTGAGGAATAACATAACAACATATCACTTCAGTGAGGGTTTAGAGACTGAAGACCATTTCCACCAGTGGCAGCTTTTATAAGAAAGGAGGCTCCCAGGGGTGTCACATTGAATTATTTTTTGTTTTTATTTCCTCCGAGGTTGCCCGTTATTAAATTAAACAACGATAGTTGTATTGCTTTGGACTTTAGTTGTGGCCTGTCAAGTTAAGGGGTGGATTGTGCTCTGTGTTTTCTTTATCTTTGGATTTAAACGTTAGGTCTTTGAAATATTTCGAATTGCATTTTCTTCTTAGTTTTGTACTAGCTAGTAAAAAATCCTAATTGAGAGAGAAAAGCTCTGTGAAGAGAGCTTTTTCCATCTTTCCCAAAATGATTTTTTTTGTAAGTTGCTTGTTTTTTCCACTCGAAAAAACTTTGCAACCCTGAAAATATACTAATACACTTGTTGATTTACGAGAGATTCGATGAATAAGAATATTTCTGTTTCTATTTCTATGTAGATTATTTGGGATATGATAATGACCTTGGACTTGGATCGTCCCTTCATGTTTTCTGTCCAGAGAACATTAAGGTACCTATGATTCCAAACTCGGCAGCAGGCAGCATGCTGCCGCTACAATGCTGCCGAGCTCGGAATGTTATCTCATTTAAACCTATGAAGAATATATGACCAATAGCAGCAATGCTACCTGCTGCCGAGATCGGACTCACACCTTAAATCTACTAAGTAGACCTAATTACCTACATTTATGCCTACACTATCCTAACTTAAATATTTAAGTAGGTATCAAAAATTAAGCCACACGACCGACGTGGTGTAGTAGTTCTTGATAGATCTTAGAGCGATTTAAGCAATTTTGTAGTTATTTATCTCAGAATCTGTGAAAGCTACAAAACTTTAAAATATTTTTTTTGAAAAATACATGCTTTGCACACATTTTGCTATCTCAGGAACAGCACACGTTTGTGGGTTTTTGTTTTGTCATGAAACCTACAAGTATTTCTTTAGTTATGTAGGTAGGTACCTAGGTATTTTTATTTTTTGATGGGTTGTAATTAGGTAAAAAGTGTTTTGGCGCTGTAAATGACCTTGGGTATCTATGGCTCACACATAGAACAAATCACACTCGCTATCCCGTTTACAAAATGGCGGCTCCTAGCCACTTTTTAAACGGTCAGTAATGTGTGACCGCTAGTGGCATTACCAACTGAACTGAAGGCACGTTATGTTATCAGACCCGGCTATTTAGTCGCTAGGTCATGACGGAGGCCTTAGACCCTCATCAAATGATCTGGAATACATAGCAGATCTGAGAGAATTTCTTTGTCCACCTAGACTAGGAACATTTTAAGGGTTTCGTACCCAAATGGGTTAAACAGGACCCTATTACTAAGACTTCGCTGTCTGTCCGTCTGTCACCAGCAGCATTATTGTCTAACTTGAAATCCATTCTCATTTGTCATCCCAATAGAGCTCAACCAATCACATAATAGGAAAATGACAATTGAAGTTCCAGAATGGGTTTCAAATGTCAAAATGAAGCCGATGTCCATTCCCAGTTGAGTAAGACAATAAGGCTGCAGGCTGTAGGTAGGTATCTCATGGACCGAGACAGTTGAAAGACAGAAAAACATTTTTAATGTTTCCCTTCTTCACTTAGATATTATATTAGCTAAATGGGGGACCCTCGATCTAAAAATAAAAGGTTTTATATAATAGGTGTGGTTACGAACTAAACCAAGGCAGGTACAGTAAATCTCAGTCAGGCCCTTCTCATTCAAGACCACTTCAGGCGGCTTAGATAAAATAATTTAAGAAAACCTTAGCTCACCTTGACCTTGAACTGAAAACCTAAACGGGTCTTTTGTTTTTTATTTACATAGGTCTCAGAAACCCTCTTGTACCTTGTACGTAGGTATTACGATTTTTTTAATCAAAAAAGCAGAAGGTCCTATGTATTTTGTATACATAGGACACTTCTAACTACTAACAATTTCAAAAATGTTTTTTTCTTTGAAAGGCTAGGAAGAATTATTTCTTGAGGTTCTCAATACTCATTGAGAGTAGAACGAGGCTATCTAAAAATATTCCTTATTTTCCTTAGAGATTCATTATTTTCCTTTAAAACTCAAAATCCTCCTCACACGTCTCCAACATTGAATATATAGTTTTTAAAACGTAGGTAACTATTTCAATAAATCAAAGTGCCGTATCGCGTGCCCCACCATCAGGTGAGACGCGGTAACTCTCGGGTAACATTGATGATACATCAATCAGTTTGATTGGCACTTTCGTGCAATACCTATAGCTCTCAGTAGATTGGTCAGCTTTGCCGCTGAAAGGTCACCTTTGTCACAGGTCAGAGTAAGCTGGAAGACTATTAATGGACCTTACCTATGTTCGTTCGTCCAGTCCTAGGATAGCTATAGGTACTTACTCTAAGTAGACTTTTAATATTGAAGATTGCGTGTTCTTATTCCGGCCATGCATTCTCCTTTTGCGTTTCGTAAATACATCAACACCCTTAGTAGACCCTGAATTATGAAACGGTATTATAGGACATTTAATGTTTACTTTTGAATAATTATGCTATTCCAGGACACTATCTACGCCTATTCCAAGTTTCATCTAAATCAGTTCACTGGTTTAGGCGTGATTGAAACACAAACATACAAACATCTAAACAACAAACTTTCAGCTTTATTATATTAGTGGGATTTTGGAAAGATACCCAGATATGTTTTTATCGCTACAAAGTTGCTTTCAAAATGCCCTGAAACTATTTTAGCTAGAAAAGCTGCAGCATCTTAACATGTCGGCCTCAGAAGTCTCGGGATGTTTGTCTTGTTACTGTGATTAGAACTGAGCAGCTGGGCGGAGGAGAACGGGGCTGTGCAAACCAATATTGCATTTTTGAACGAAGTTCCTTTTCGGACGGGATCGAGGGTGGAGGCTAGAAAAAAAAGCGATCGATTTCACCGTCACGACATATCACTGTCTCCGGGGAATAAAATGATAACTGCAAAAACACTACTTTAAAGCAAAAAATATGTTTTATATAACTTCACAAATTGTGCAAAAAGTGGTGTACCTACAAGGTGCGCAAAATGTCAAAAATTACAAATTATGTACAAACTTCATTGCAACCGAGTGTTCCACGACACTCACGTACTTTTTTTTACAATGGTACTTCTATTGGGTCTGGGTGTTTCTATGTATAATATGTATGTATTTACAAACAAAAAGTATATACGAGTAAGTAGTATATCAGTTATCTGGTTCCCATAGTACAAGCTTTGCTTAGTTTGGGGCTAGATGATGCTGTGTGAAAATGTCCAGCATTATTTATTATTTATTATTATTATTGGTCAAGATGAACAAATGTATAATCAGGTAAAAAATAAGTACCTAAATAACCTACTATTTAGAATGTTGCGTGATGGAATTGAACTATTCACATGTACTAGCTGCGCTCCCGTGGTGTCTCGAGATTTTTTAATTTTTTCGGGATAACCTTTCTCTATACAGCGGTTTGGACATGAAAAGGTTACAAACAGACAGACATAGTTTCACCCTTATAATATTAGTAAGTAGGTAGGCTCATTTCAGCCCAGTCTCCTCACACACAAACCTACGTGTTTTGCAGTAATAAGATTCTTGTCGCTATTTGCTCCAGTGGGTAGGAGTATAAAAGGTTGTGGTTTCCACTGAAAATGTTATTCTTTCTCTGCATAGCCTCAGGCGAAGCACAATATTACAGTTAATTCAGTCTGCAAATAATTATTATATAACATTCTGAGATTTTTGCTATAGGTTTAGTTGAGCAGGCTTCTTATTTTTAAGAAACTTCAAAATAAGTGTCTTAATCGGTTAGATACCTACCTAGAGTGCGGGTCGATCTTTATAATTATGTGAAGATATTTGGTTGGCAAGAGCCAAGAGAGGCCTTTGCCCAGCAGTGGAATCAAAAAGGTCGCGGATGATGATGATGAATTTGTCTTTATGCGTGTAGGTAAGCGATACAGGGGCCGTATTCACGTTCCTTTTTTCGTTCGTTTAATGAATTTTTCGGTTTGGAATATTTGATACTTGACTAGGACCGTGTTTTAACCTTGAAAAATTGGCCCTTAAAGTAAGAAATCGTGGTGGGAAGCATCCGAATATTCATCAAACGAATGAAAAAAAGGAACGCGAATACGGCCCCAGAGCGCTCATTCGTCCATGTAGCGTTTAATCTGAGCTCACGCGCACAGAAACAACGTGCATGTGCATCTACACACACATTTAGGACCAACTCGCCTTTGTGAGATGGATAAACATGGTGTACAGTCAATGTACACTTTGCGCCGCGGCGGTTCCCAGGATGCTCGCAACATGTTTTTTTTTTTTTTTTTTTTTTTTTTTTTTATGATGAATGGGTCGGCTCTTGACCTCAAACTTACACAGGTAAGAGTGAGGTCTACGATGGAGCGAGCTTACCCAGAAGGTGCCTAGTAACTCTCTTCTTAAAAACAATAGGGTCGTAGCTCAGCGGAAATACGGATGCTGGAAGCTGATTCCAAATTTTTGCGGTGCGCATAATAAAAGAACTTTCGAAGCGCTTAGTTCTAATAAGTGGAATATCAACCAGGTGAGGATGATAATTAGCTGTGCGTCTGAAGTCCCTGTAAAAGAACGGTGAAGGCGGAATAAGGTCGTGTAGCTCCTGGATCATTTTACTTTACAATAAATCAGTTCACGTTCAAGTTTCAACTACACTCGGGTGGTTATCATTTCAAACCCCATGCTTTTTTAGCATTTATCAGTATCAATACGACAGTGTAAGACACACCTTACACATGGATTTACAAGTTTTACTTTTTTTTTTTTTTTACTTCTTCGTTTATTCTATTCCCATGTAAGATATTTGACACGTGTTATGAAACGGTTTTATATACGAAAAGATTTGCTTATTAAATTAAAAAAAGCGCTTCATCATGATGTTTTGTTTGAGTTTAGATTGTCTTCGTACCTTAACGATACAGGTTTGTGACTTTATATCTAAGGTACGGTAGACGCTCGGATTAGACCGCTATTTACACGATACCATTCTGAGGAGATGAAGGAGATACCTTGAGAGATAAGAGGCAAGAATGGTACTTATGCCTGAATGGTATCGTGTGAATGGCGTTTTAGTCTCTCAAGGTAAGTGTTAATTTTATTAAAAAAGTAGGTAGATATCTACCAAGTTAATTGAAATGTTAGGCAATAGTGTTGGGTAGGACACGGTTTCAAAATGAGTTTGTATGAGGGCCTCATTTTCATTGGTGAGGTGGGACAATGTCATGCTTCAAATTATGTCATGTTGCGATGTAGTACTAGTTCGCTCAATCATTTGTCATACTGGAAAATTTTGTCACAAGATAAGATAAGATAAGATTTTTAAGTGGGGATTTTTTAGAAAAAAAATTAAGTGGGACAAGGATTTAAAATGTGGACCATGACATTTTTGAGGGAATGAGTGGGACATTTGAAGTACGTGAGGTACTACCTCATGTCCTACTCAACACTAGTAGTGACGATCTGCGAAAGGCTGCTGGTAGAAGCTGGATGCGTTGAACTGAGGACAGAGCTCAAAGGCTCTCATTAGGGCAGCAGTAGACTGCTATAGGCTGCCTAAGGCACATACACATAGACATAACTGTCAAATCATAATTATAATGCTAGCAGAGCAAAAGCTACCGAGTTAAAAGCTCGTATGATCTAAAGGCTAAACTTGGTGACGCAGTTTTCACTCAAAGGCATAACAAGCTTCTAAAATATTTGAAAGATTTTAGGATAAGGGTACTGGATTACTGTCGTACTTTTGTCCCTTCTGATGTGATTTCAATGACCAATATTTCGTTCGGAACACTACGAAAAGCTTGGGGGAAAAAAGTTGTGTGACGAACTATACATGTACCTAGTTACGTTAGTATTTTGTCAGGATTATGGATATCAAATGAAAAAGAACAATCCCATCGAATCCTGACCATCTGGCAGCAATTTCGAAAAACAGAAGCCATCATTTTACTGATGTGAAAATGAAGAATGTCACTTAGCTTGATAGTTCTACCAATAAGAAGCTACACCACGAAGCTATAAGTAAAACACGTAGGTCAATGGAAGCTAAAAGATTTCGAAATACGGCGCGTGTAATCATTACGAGTCTTCCATATTTCAAAGTTCAAGGTGAACCTCACCATACCACTCATAGCGTATCACCCACAATAAAACCGCAGTAAGTATTTCATCCAGCCATTGAAATTCAGATCAAACAAAGATTTGTAAAAAAATAAACTTTGCTGCCGCAAACCCGCATAGATATAGCTATAGCGCTTTTCTGTCGCGAAAATGCAGCTACCTCGCTCCCACTCCTGTATTATCTGCATATCTGTCTCTGTCTGTCGCTAAAGCGGGAAAATTATGGGGCATTGCGGCCAGACCTGTAGCATCCCGCGCGTAGACAAGACGGATTTTCGCATGAAATTTGCGAAAAGCGCGCGAATGAAACTTTCATAAAATAGTGTGCTTGTGAACAGTGTGATGTGATTTAGTGTTAGTGCTAGTTTTAGAACAAATTAGAATTTAAGGTTGAAAGACATAAAAGTGAGGTGGGTATTTCTAAGACCTCTTAAAATATTAATAATCAAACCTTGTCAGGAAAAACGTGGAGATTTCCCACGTATATAAAAAGTTAACATAAAAATATAGGTCACGCTATAATTATTCATAGTTGCATTCAAACAAGTCAAGCCGTTGAAGCGTTACCTAATAAATCATAAACATTCAATTTATTAGTAAAATAATAATGTCTAATAAGATTCACATAGAACACAGGTGCTTATCGTAGAGCTTGCGTAGAGTTACGGTAGAGTCTACGATAGAATGGAAAAACTCGATTTGGAGTTATATTTTATTACGTTTGTAGATATGATGGTTTTGCCTAAGCTTAATAAGACGACCTCTGTGGCGCAGTGGGTGAAAGCCCGCTTGGGACGCAATAGGTTGCGGGTTCGATCCCCGCCGCAGGATAAATGTTTGTATGATCTGCAAATATTTATTTCAGGTCTGGGTGTTTCTGTGTAATATGTATGTATTTACAAACAAAAAGTATATAAGTCGTATATCAGTTATCTGGTTTCCGTAGTACAAGCTTTGCTTAGTTTGAGACTAGATGATGCTGTTTGAAATGTCCAGCATTATTTATTTATTTACCTACTCTTCTGTAGAGAGAGATTCAACATTCGCAGTAAACAGGCAGGCAGGTATTAGGTAAGTATCCAAAAACCAATGTCAAAAAATATTTATTTATTGGAACAGTTTGATCACTAAAGTTTTAAAAACTAGATTCTACTCCTGTTCCCTCGCAACCAAAGAAGAACTACATAAGGTAATAAACACGGATTTCATTACCAAGATAGGTAGGGACAACTACAATCTTAATGATTAAAAAAAACTTAGGCCATTCCATCTATATTAGATGATTTATACAGCGTTAGGAGGCAATCCATGCCTACACTTAACGAGACGCTGTAGTGCCTGGGACATTGTTTGAGATGGAATAAGCTTGCCCAGCATCTAAACTATCCTCTCAGCTTAATCAGCCTGGCCCACAGGAAAGACGACGTCAATACGTGTGGAGTGTGTGTGACTAAGCTGCGGGTTTCCTCACGAAATCATAATTAAATTCATGTTCAAGAGTGGATACAATCCCAGTAGACCAACATAATAGCAACCCAGAATCATTTACAATACATGAATAGCGCACAGAATGTAATACTTTCTGGGTCATTGTGTGCATGCGGTAGTTTTTATGTAGGCCCGAGGGGATAAACCCTTTGAAGGTCGTGTGTGTGTACATTTACTCAAAAGCAAAGAATTTAACAATGATTACAACTTGTAGTAGCTAGAATTTACTTACCCACCCATTGGTTTTTTACGACGTTTGGGTAAAGGGCTCGCCGGTTCCCACAACTGCACATACTTAATATTTTTATAATTGGTACTTATGTGCAATTTGTTATGAAACCTGTCTACAAACCCCTACAAAATTTTATATAAATTCATAAACAGGGTCTTTCATTTTAAACTACACAAACTGACAAGGCCTCATTTTTTGGCTGTAAATAGACAGATGTTCCACCAATCGCAGTGCAACTAGGTACATCCAAGCACACACACACATGCACGATCAAATGGACTAAGTTAAACAAGAAGCAGCAATCAATTCAAGGGATAGTCTTGATCGATTTTCTTGGGATTTTCATAACACAAAGAAAAAAAAAATTACATATTTTTAATTTATTTGTTAAACCTAATAAAGAGTGGGATGGTTCTACAGACTCTAGGTTAAGTTTAAATTGTGTTCCATTTTTGATCTACTAACTTACTAACTTATTTGATTTTTATGTAATGTTACTAACAATTTATGGATCTTGGTCTGATTTAATAAATGAAATTGAAATTAATTCCTGAATTAGGTAAGTTAGTTTAAAATGAAAGACCCTTTATATTACTTGTTTTAGGTGAGAATAACGAACAAAAAAGTGGATACAAGTATAATAAGCACAACGAATCTTTAGCTCTCTGAAGTTAGGTGCAATAGACGATTGCGCAGGTTTTGTAGAGTAAGCGAGATAGCACGATTTTAGGCGTCATCAAAAATGGTTTCTGCGCAGCTACTTCAGAGAGCTAAAGAACGATTGTGCGTATTGTAGAATAGGTTTGAAGCTTGTGGTAGGGGGCCGGTATGCAGAAGTAAGAGCTACTTGTAGTAACAACTGAGCTGTAAGCAGTAAGGCCTACAATGAAAACATACATAATAAATATTACATCATAGTCTCAGGGATCAACAAAGGTTAATAAGGTATCAAACTCAAAAGGTCAAGGTTCATTCCCGAACTGAGACTACGAGTAAGAAGGTCATTGAAATGTCAAAACAAGGAAGCAATACCAGCGATCTGTCGTATTATTATATGAAATCATATATATTATTTGATGGCCATATTATCATAGGGTCTCGCATATTTTGCTGACTCTACAGAAACAAAAACCTTTCCTCCTCCTTTGATAAAAACTATATTTTAAAATACTAAGTTCTGATATGAAAATGTCTAACCCACGGTTAATTTACAGTCAGATAATAAAGTAAAAACAAATATTTGAGGCAGCGGCAGGAGCAGTGACAGTGGCTGAGTCTAAACGTGGCATAAAGATTTAGCTAAAAGGGCTTATGTAACATATTCTGACGACCTCTGTAGCGCAGTGGGCGAATGCCCGCCTGCGACGCAAAAGGTTGCGGGTTCGATCCCCGCGGCGGGACCAATATTTGTATAATCTTCAAATATTTGTAGGTCTGGGTGTTTCTATGTATAATATGTATGTATTTACAAACAAAAAGTATTATATCAGTCATCTAGTACCCATAACACAAGCTCTGCTTACTTTGGGGCTAGATGATGCTGTGCGAAAAGTCCAGCGTTATTTATTATTATTATTACTTATATTATTATTTAACCAACGTCCATGTCACCCATTACAAAACCACCTAACTCACAATCAAGATAAACCAAAACTGACGTTTTACAAATCTGCCAATTAACGAAAGATTCATGCAGCGCTTTTGTAGAACAGAATGATTTTAATACAGCGATGTATGAATAAACCAGCTCAGTGATTGACGATACGGATTTCCAACAAAAAATAATTGAGTTTATTTTGCTTTTGAAATACTTTTATCGAAAAATATGTTTAACATTGAGCTATAGATGCTTGAATGAATAATGAATGAAAATATTTATTGAGCATGCTTTGCAAGGTTTTGTTTCTGCATTTTGGAATGAAGAGCTTTTGATTTATCATTATAGTATTGAAAGCAAAAAATTACCTACGTGAGTGTCGTGGAACACTAGGTTGGAACGAAGTTTCAACTTTGACATATGTCAAAGTCAAAGTCAATAATTACATTTTAATAATAAAAAGAACACCGACTCAATGTTTGACTCGAAACGCGGTGTGACTCAGGGCGTCAGCTGTCGATTCGATTTCTATTTGTGACATGGCTAGGAGGGAAGGTGTTTAGAGTTTTACGGGGAAACTATCAATCCCTCAGGAATAAAATTTATATGGGATCACCTCTGGATCACTCTCTACCCTTTCAAACATAAAAATAATTTTGCAAATCGGTCAACAAATGGCGGAACAATCACGTAACAAGATACAAAAAAGAAAAAAAAAAACATACAGACGACTTGAGAACCTCCTCTTTTTTTGAAGTCGGTTGAAAAGCATTTATTCAGTAGGACCGCTGGGATCACTTTGAAACGTCTTAAGGTGCATTTAGACGATACGGTATGACGCACGTTTTGCTAAGCTAAGTCCATTCAGCGTACGGTCTCCAGTTAGAGTTAGCGCATTTACACGACACGGTATACCGTATGACTAGGTTACTTAGTCGCACGGTGAGCGCGCCGGGTGGCTAACACTGCGGCGAGTAGGGTTACCATACGGAAAATTTTAAACGCGGACAAAGACCAGAGAAAAAAATCTATTTCAATGGAAAAGTCGCGAGTGCGTGGGCGTTTTCGTGGGCGTGGGCGTGGGCGTGGGCGTGGGCGTGGGCGTGGGCGTGGGCGTGGGCGTGGGCGTGGGCGTGGGCGTGGGCGTGGGCGTACGCGTGGGCTCAGAATTTCTCCTATGACAAGGTCTATGTTGGTAACACGTAAGTGAAGCCACGTGCGTTCCGCAAGCTCACATACCTAAATGTACGTATAGGTACACGTTGATATTTTTATCTTAATAATAATAATCGTCCTGTTGTAGGTGAATTTGATTATTTTTCTACTTAAAAAAAGAATCTTAAACATATTTTGTATATTATTATCTTAGAAAAATCCTGATAATTCTAAAATAAAACGACATGTCTGGAGAAATTTTAACGTATGGTCACTGTAAAGTAGGCGGAACCTGGCCACAGATTACAGAGAGTACCAGTCATAGTTATCTAGTCATGCGTTTTAGCGTACGGTATAACGAGACTATACGATATAATGTTGTATGAACCTTTTTAAAATTTCGGCGTGCAAATCAAGTACACTTTGGTGTAGTGGTCTTGTCCGCCGGTTCTCAATATGAGATGTGCCGGTTCGATACCATTAGAAAATTATTTTAATTTTGCTTTTTTTTTTTGCTTTACTATTTTGTATTTTTTTTATGTTGATTGCGAAAAAAGAAAATAAAATTTAAATTCAAGGTACAAAAAAAGGTACTTACACTACATGCCTAGAATCATTTTCCTTTTTTTTTTTTTGCTTTACTAGTTTGTAATTTTTTTATGTTAATGGCGAAAAAAGAAAATAAAATCAAATTTCAAGGTCCAAAAAGAGGTATTTAACTACTTACACTACTTTCTTGCTTAGATGGTAATTTTATCAATTTTAAGCTGACTATCATAGGACAACGTACCTACATACCTACGTATGTACATACCTACATGGTATGGATCCTATGACACCTACCTATCTAATGGTAGGTTTACCTAATGATACTCATACGTAACAGAAAAAAGTGAAGCAAAAACTAAAAGAAAGTGGTTCACGACTTCCAGTCCAGGGCACGGTAGACATTTTTTTCAGATCGTTTGATATAATAGGTTTTGCTGTGGATCTACCTACTTTACAGCACCCTACAGTTAAAACTGAGGAGTTGGCTACACTGGCTGTGGCTTTGTATCTAGCTCTAGAAGTCTAGAGAAACGACAGAGAGTTGCTTCATCAATGTGTTTCTAAATAGGTAGGTACTTACCTACTGGGACATTTTGTGAAATTGTTAATAAGTAGGTACCTACCTACTATAATAGTATAAACTATTATAGGTAAGTACCTCATTATCTCACTGGATAGGTAGGTAGGTACTTATGTACCTACCTACCTATCCGCTTCTCCGCACTGTCTTGCTCGCTCGCTCGGTGGATCTGAACACGCGCAGACGTGCACTCGGCGACCACTCGCCGCTCGATGCACATTACACTGGATAGGTAGGTAGGTACTTATGTACCTACCTACCTATCCAGTAAGATAATGGCTGTACGTACCTACATTACCTACTACCTACGTATGTATGTCGCAGGCAACTTATTTGTATAGGTAGTTGCGTGGTTGTATGTATAGGTAGGTACCTATCTAATACGTTACCTGTACCTACTGCTTGCACACGAGGTCAGCACAGTGAGGCAGAGCAGTAGGCAGCACCAATAGGACAGCGGCAAACAGCATCATTAACCTACCTTGTTAAAGCTGTTTGCTGCTGCCCTATAATATTGACGGGGACTACTTATTGGTTCGATTGTCGGGATATTTCCCCATATTTATTTTCTGACATTGTCTGTAGTAGCAACGTCAGTGCCGAGCGAAAGTCTTTTTTCCGTTTTTTTTTCCCGCAGCTTTGGGCACAGGAGAAGGTTGTCTGACATAGTGCTCTAGTACAGTTCGCCCAACGGATCTAGGCATTCGTGAAGTTAGCCGTTTGTCTGCGTAGAACACAATTTTGTATGAAAAAGCGGTTGCTGCGCAGACAAACGGCTAACTTCACGAATGCTTAGACTCGTTGGGCGAACAGTAGGTACCTAATGTAGTAGGTACCTACCTACGTATCATAATATTATGTACCTATCTATCTACCTACAATTTTTTATAGAATAAAATCTTCACACAGATAGGTAAGTTTGTACCTACTTAGGTATAAATTTACATATCTGCGCGTCTGGGATTCGAACTCGCAGCCTTCGGATGTAGGTTGATGAGGGTACGTAGGTACATCTCACTAGGGTAACACGGTTCTCAACACTACTTAGAAGTATGTACATAGGTACCTACCTACCCGGGTAGCATACCTTAGTACATATTCTCGTCTATCTACCTACTTAGGTACGTGTAAGTATTTATTTAGGTACCTACCAACATTGGTAGTATGGTACCAAAATAGGTACCTACGTAGAGTATTCCTGTTGGTAGGTACCTAGGTACTCAGGTATAAACGCATATAAATTTTTCGAAACGAAAAATCCAGTGATGCACGGCCGGGATTCGAACCCACGACCTTCGGATTGAAAGTCGAGGCACAACCCCATTCGACCAACACGGCTTCTAGGTAGGTAGGTTATACATTTATAGGTAAGGTAAGTATACTAGTAGCTAGTAGGTAGGTACCTACTTATTCACAATTTCGCAAAATTTCCCAGTAGATAAGTACCTGCCTATTTAGAAACACATTAATGAAGCAACTCTCTGTCGTTTCTCTAGACTTCTATAGTTAGATACACAGCCACAGGCAGTGTGGCCAACTCCTCAGTTTTAACTGTAGGGTGCTGTAGGTAGATCCACAGCAAAACCTATTCCCTATAACAGCATAATATGATCTGTGCCTATACGTGTGTAAGTACAATATTATGTGTAATATATATGTTATGTGTATGCCTGCGACGCAGAAGGTTGCGGGTTCGATCCCCGCCGCGGGACAAATGTTTGTATGACCTACAGATATTTGTCTCGGGTCTGGGTGTTTCTATGTATAATATGTATGTATTTACAAACAAAAAGTATATAAGTAGTATATCAGTTATCTGGTTCCCATAGTACGCAAGCTTTGCTTAGTTTGGGGCTAGATGATGCTGTGTGAAAATGTCTTAAAAAAAAAAAAAAAAATGTAACCAAATACTTAGCCATGGAGGTACGAGTAGGTACCTACCTACCTATGTAGTACTCATACGAACTTACTTACCCAAGTACCTACCTACTTTTTATTAATTTTGGAAGCCTATCTGATTTACCTACCCCTTTGACAACTTTAAAGTGTTGAAAGGATCTTGAGTGACGATCTGAAAAAAATGTCTACCGTGCCTTGGAAGTCGTGAACCAGTTTCTTTTAGTTTTTGCTTCACTTTTTTCTGTTAGGTATGAGCATCATTAGGTAAACCTACCATTAGATAGGTAGGTGTCATAGGAACCATACCATGTAGGTATGTACGTAGGTATCATGGAATGGTAGGTATGTAGGTACGTTGTCCTATGATAGTCAGGTTAAAATTGATAAAATTACCATCTAGGCAAGTAGTGTAAGTACCTCTTTTTAGACCTTGAAATTTGATTTTATTTGCTTTTTTCGTCATTAACATAAAAAATTACAAACTAGTGAAGAAAAAAAAAAGGAAAATTATTCTAGGCAAGTAGTGTAAGTACCTCTTTTTGGACCTTGAAATTTGATTTTATTTTCTTTTTTCGTCATTAACATAAAATAATTACAAACTAGTGAAGAAAAAATAAAACAAAATTATTCTAGGCAAGTAGTGTAGGTACCTCTTTTTTGTACCTTGAATTTAAATTTTTTTTTTTTTTTTCGCAATCAACATAAAAAAAATACAAAATAGTAAAGCAAAAAAAAAAAAGCAAAATTAAAATAATTTTCTAATGGTATCGAACTGGCACATCTCATATTGAGAACCGGCGGACAAGACCACTACACCAAAGTGTACTTGATTTGCACGCCGAAATTTTAAAAAGGTTCATACAACATTATATCGTATAGTCTCGTTATACCGTACGCTAAAACGCATGACTAGGTAACTATGACTGGTACTCTCTGTAATCTGTGGCCAGGTTCCGCCTACTTTACAGTGACCATACGTTAAAATTTCTCCAGACATGTCGTTTTATTTTAGAATTATCAGGATTTTTCTAAGATAATAAGATACAAAATATGTTTAAGATTCTTTTTTTAAGTAGAAAAATAATCAAATTCACCTACAACAGGACGATTATTATTATTAAGATAAAAATATCAACGTGTACCTATACGTACATTTAGGTATGTGAGCTTGCGGAACGCACGTGGCTTCACTTATGTGGTACCAACAACACACGCGACTTTTCCATTGAAATTGATTTTTTTCTCTGGTCTTTGTCCGCATTTTAAATTTTCCGTATGGTAACCCTACTCGCCGCAGACTTAGCCGCCGGCGCGCTCACCGTGCGACTAGGTAACTAAGTAACTTAGACCCGATGACCGTCGCACTTTTTAAGACATTTAGCGTGCGGTGAGCATTTACACGGGAAAATTGGCATGCGATGCTAAATCGTACGTGCTTATACCGTGTCGTGTAAATGCACCTTTAAAACTAGGTGATTCTACTCCTGCTCCTTCGCGACCAATACCGTGAAATGTCAAATATTAAAATCCTAGAAACAATGGACTGGTTTGGGACTGCGAACTTCGCACTGTAACGTAGTAGGTCAAAACCTATGTATGTGTCGTGACGGTAAAATCGAGCGCTTTTTTTCTTCAGCATCCTCGATACCGTCCGAAAAGGAACTTCGTTCCAAAAACAGCCAAAATATTTCCTAGTGTTTTTTAAGAGTAAGGAAGTTTTGACGAAGAATTGTACGTACGAAAATTTATTGCAGAAGTGAGAGAGGGCCACATCTGACTTTCAAACTTAATTAAAAAAAAAAACGCTTTACAGAAAATAGATAATTAGGAAACTTTTATGGCACTAAAGGTGCATTTACACGATGCAATTTTTCGTACAATTTGCTATGCAATTTGCTAAGCCGTGCCGACGAGCGTCGCGCTATCTATGACAAATCGCATACGATGAGCGTTTACACGTGAAAAATTGGCATGCGATGCTAAATCGTACGTGCTCAGACCGTGTCGTGTAAATGCACCTTAAGTTGTGAGCCACATGCATGCAGGCATGTTTCAATTCAACATACCGACTTACCTACAGAGGTCCTCTTTTTCGTAGACCCCTGTGAAATAAAGACCACAGACTATCTTGAAAAACATTATGAATGGACGCCATTATCGAAAACAGCTTCTCAATTTAAAACCACAGAAATAGAAAGAGATCTATGTAGTCAACACTTCAAAAACAGCGCTCGTAGCGACGCGACGTGGGCGTTCCGAATCTAGAAAACTTCCTGTCCTCTATGGTTTGTTGAATGAGGATTTCATATCTATGGCTACCTAGCTACAGATATAATAGGTACGTAGGTACCTAGTCTATAAATAATTTATGAATGAATGAATGAACACTTTATTATACACCAATTAATAACAAAACACCACATAAATAAAACGTTCATACAATGGGCGGCCTTATCGCTGAAAGCAAGAACATTTATATTTTAACTTTAAGAATTAGAAAGGATGTGACTTCATTAATAAAGAGCCCCTATCAATCTTCTTTTTTTTTACGGAGTGAAAAATATGTTTGTCCCTACCTACTAATATATTTTCTTTTGTTTCAGATAATTAAGAAAATAAAATAGTGATTAAGTTGTTCCCGTTGGTGTAAATAAACTATTAGCTTATTTGAAAAATATCACATAAGTATTTACATGCAAAAATATAACATAAATTACCTACTTAAGTAATTGTACATTATATAAAAATAATATTTACAAACTATAACCTAAATAAGTACAATGAAAGCGCCTCTTGAAAATCGGTCTACAATAAAATGGAAATTCAAGTGAAAAATATTCGGGACCAAGAAACCGAATTTAAAAATCGCATTGGCCGCAAATAAATTAAGATAAATCTAATTTTGAATTTCGAATAAAGTTGTGCATTTGAAAATATAAAAGTTCTTTTGAATTTAGAACAAAGTTTTGTAATAAAAAAGGATACGTTCCAATTTCAAAATGGAAGCGTCATCAGCGGATACCAAAGAACCATCGCCTCCACCAGAACGAGCTCACGGCCACGGCCCCAGCAAAATGGAGCGAAGGATGTCCCACTTCAAAGAATACAAATTCTTCCGATCTTTCAGTGCCAAGGTCGAAAACTGGCCTATGAGGAAAGCGGAACAGCTATGGAGGAAGATGAGGGAAAGAAAAATTGCAGGTGAGTGCAAAATAAGTCGCCCAACGTGGGGCTCGAACCCACGACCCTGAGATTAAGAGTCTCATGCTCTACCGACTGAGCTAGCCGGGCTAGTATCTGTGTTGTCAAAATTAGTAACATGTTTATGCAACCTATGACGTCAGCAGACGAGTTTTTATCGTTGATATTATTAGTATTATATATTATGCGCATAATATTTTTTATAATTATTCATTTTATTTATATTGTTCTTTTATTCATAAAATAATTTATTTACAGAAACTAAGCTACTAATATTTACATATTATTTACAAAATACAACAGGATTAGTCAAGCTATCTAAGGATCGTTAGAAACGATCTATAGATAGCTCAACTGATCCAGGTTTTTTATTCCAATAGTTTGATAATGGAATAAGTATGTTTTTCTTTATCTTCTTTCAGATTGTTTTCATTCCATCCCAAAGTATGAAATTTGAACGATCCCCTTGACTTACCCACTGAAATGGTCTGGCCACTTGAAAATGTAATATCAAAGTCGTGATCCATCATGTACCTTCTGCTAAGCAATAAATCTACACTAATAATATATCATATTATAATATATAATATTAATATTATTAATTAATATAATAGTTTGTTTGAATTGAATAGGCTCCGAAACTACTGGACCGATTTGAAACATTCTTTCACCATTAGAATCCTACATTATCTCTGATGAACATAGGCTATAAATTATTTTCAAAAAAATTAGAGATCCTTATGAAAATTTCAATAATGTAACCAAAGGTGTAAAAATTTTGAACATAAAATTCTTCATATCGCGTGCGCTGCGAAAACTATTGATGATAGAACAAAAAAATGTTCTACAATATTAAAGAACGTATCAATATCTACAAAAAAGTCAGCGATAGCATATGTCCAACTATTGTGGTTGTGTCAGAATAACAACTTTTATAATTTAAAAAGTGAATAAAAATGACGACCAAAAGCAGACCACGTTATTCTTATTTTGGTATTTATTCTTATTAAATAAATAAATTTAGGATTTTTTGTAACCTTCGCTTATTACTTATTTCATAACCTAAAAGGAGACTGATAAACAAAGCGCATAAAATCCATGCAAACAATCTCGTGTGTTCCAGCGTAGCCATCCTGTTCTTTGAACCAGAATAGAATTCACAGTCAATACTTGCCGCTTTATGACATCACATGTTTTTTTTAAATTAAATAGGTCAGCATTTGACCTTGCATTTTGACATTTGCCTGATTAAAAGAGATGCTTTTATGCTTTATTCGCGCTCAAAGACAACTGCACTCTATTGAACGCTCTCAAGTTTTATGGGTTGCTTGTTACTACGTGACCTTTTAGAAAACACTATCCGTCTTATTACAAAAAATATGAACCGAGCTTAGCGAAGCACTGACTAAAAACTGTCTCTAGAAAAACGATCTTTAAGTATTCGTACATAGAACGCTTTTTTGTGATAACAGTTTTGTTTTGACATATTGTGTCAACATGGTGATGGTGTTCAACTAAGGTTTAACTTTTTTGTAATAAGCCCACGTATGGATAAGTTACCTACAAATAAGAATGAGGTTTTTTGAGTTTCACGGCTAAATAAACAATCGCTCAGAAGTAAAATATGGGATCACCTCGAGAATAGGTCCAGTACTTACGGATGACAGAATCTGTAGCCAAAAAAAAAACTTAGGCCTTTACATCTACTTATATTACATAATTTATACCTACAGGGTCAGGAGGTAACCTATACATATAACGGGACGCTGGCAGTGCCTGGGACATTGTGTTGGATGGAATAGGCTTGCCCAGCACCTAAACCATCCTCTCAGCTTAATCAGCCGCCCACAGGAAAGACAACGTCAATACATATGGAGCTGACTAAGCTGCGGTTTGGCACAAAAAAAAAAATTCGAGTTGATTTATCGATTTTTAGTACAAAATGTAAGGGAAAAGTTTTTGACGATTTCTGACGTTTCTAGTACTTAAACCTTAAATGGCCCCATAGAGTATTTTAATCCCTATATGAAACTGAATCGATTGGCATCAAAATATATTTTTTTTTACTTTTGGCATTTTTGTCGCTGACTATAATTTTGTTTTAAATCTGTTTAAAATATCTTCATAATTTAGGGAAGGTCTTTTAAGACCGTTTTTCTGTAGCTACAACGGTAAAGGTACCTGTCCTACATGGCCCATCTCAAAAATCCACCTATATAAGATACTCACTATGAAACTTTATTTCAAAGCGACTCATCAGTTTTAATTAGAACTGCCCCAAAATGAGTGGGATGGGTAGACGGAGATACGTAAACAAACGTAGATAGCTTTCTGAAAACTAGTGTACGTTAGAAAACTTTGATAAAAATTAGACTTTTAAATCTTTTAGCGATAATATGCCGCCCATTGTTAAGCTAAGTTTATTTTTTTCTGTTTTGTTCATTTAATTTTGTGTATATAATTGTTATTTTATTAGATATTTTTCAATAAAGATATTATTGTACTCTATTCTAATCTTGACTAGATTATTACAGCGTCAGGCAACCAATGCTTACCCTGCGTCTTACATGGGCGGCTTGACGCGAACGCGATTGCGAAGCGAAGCGATGCGATTCGATGCGGCGCGGCGCGTCGCTGCGTGTCTGTCCTACGTGCGCGCGAATCGTCCTACATAGTTTACGATCATACACAGTGTCAAAATTCGCAAACATTCTGATTACGTTCGCTTCAATTTGCGCCGCGCCGCAGAGCTGATAAAGCTTCCGTCACGGATTCTTTCGAAGATCTACCGAATCACCATGCTTTGCATTAAGTGGTCTAAATAAAAAACATTGCTGTCTTATAACGGCAAAAGTTTTTAGGAAACCCCTTACCCGCAAAAACCATAGATAAATGTATATATTATATTAATCTGTACGCAGTTATCATTGCGAGATATCGAGTGGAAATATTGGGTATTTGCCAAATCTGTGGGATGTTTTCACAGTTGAGTGCGTTGAGGAGTTTGTAAGTACCTATTACTTACGTGAAGGTACATTCGTCTTTATTTATACTCATCAATAATGTGAAAGTATTTTGATGCGCACTTACAATCCTTTCACCACACTGGTTCGAAAGAACTGGTGACACGGTAAAAAGAATAAGAATGTGTAAGTAACTCTGTCTGTCTATCTGCCTGTACCTACCCACAACCTTTGGATTGAAAGTCGAGGCACAAACCCATTCGACGACCAACACGGCTCACAAAGGCGGTCTTTTTTATTGTTTTTATAAGAAGGCACCTAAGTGATCTCATTATGGTGAAAGAATTTAAAAATAACTAATAAGTAAGTGCATCACTGCCGTACCGCTTCTTTTACGATGAAGGAAGCAAGTTCCGCTGAATTACAAAATCATTGGAGTGGAATTTTGGGCTAGATTTGAATTTATTCATGCGTTTTCAACAAACATTTTTCACTAGTGTTAATGTTTTTTTTCAATTGATTTATTTTTATGTGTACTTTGTATTTTGTTTGTTGAATAAATGTATTTTCTTTCTTTTGTTTTGTTTGATAAATAAATAAAATACTACATAATTAAAGTATTTTTGTGCATGAGGTTATTGAACGTATCGTCTAACGGATTGGATTGAACGTATACCTATATTTTAGCAAGAGCCATGTTGCTTGCATTTCGAACTATGAGAGAGTCTACCCATATGTTATTTTGTATTGTGATTAGATTTTTTTTATTTGTAATTTTCTGCAGGTATGGTTGTAACAATATTCAATATCACTGGCTGACAAGATAAAAAAAACTTCAGTTTCAGTTCTCCATTCAGTTAAGTTCATTGAGAGTCCTGGATTTGCATAGAATGAATCGAACGCCTGGCAGAAACGAAATTATGATTCGACGCGTGCTCGGGTAAATTGATCAGGCGTTTGATTTGCGACCTTTTTATAGCAAAATTACTTTTCTTTTCTGTTTCACTTCCACATTGATGTATTACGTATAGACAATGTGTACCCGTAGGTACACATTGTGTCAATGTCGTAACATTGTCTTCAAAATGTGGTCATATACATTGTACAGGTCAATTATTTTTGACTGCGTAGATAGGTAGGCCTGTACATCTATATTAGATGATTTATACAGCGTCAGGAGGCAATCCATGCTTACACTTAACGGGATGCTGTAGTGCCTGGGACATTGTTTGAGATGGAACAGTGGCGTAGCTACCGAATGGCTAGGCGGTGCAATGCACCGGAGCCCCCAAGCTCAAGGGGCTCCTCGGACTCTGAGTCCCGAGAGTCTGGAGGTTTTGTTCTTAGGAAACTATAGGTATGATTATTTTGAAAATAAAAACAACTGCATTATTAGATTTTTGAAATTTGAAATAGTTACCCAGAAAATGTCGAATCAAATTTTAAGGTTTTACAAAAAAATAAATAAATTTACATTTTGCCACTCCCTGCGTATTTTGACTTTATAAACCCTAAACCGTTCAGTTGGGGCCCCGGTTTATTTTGCACCAGGGCCCTTGGCTACCTAGCTACGCCACTGAGATGGAATAGGCTTGCCCAGCACCTAAACCATCCTTGTAGGTATTATATTTACCTATTTATAGAAGTCACTTTAGGACCTCATCACAAAAGGGTCTCGAATTTATACTTTTTACTAAAAACTTAGGTACTTTTTACTAATTGGCTTTAGGTAGTATTTTTTTATTGAATACGCCACAATAAGGACTTATCACTGACTAGCTAACAATGAAGAAATAAAGACGATCGTTTTAACAGAAATATTTTTACAGGCCTTTACAGGAGGTAGATACCTGTCAATGCGCATAATTTTACGAGATGAAAAACCCTTGACGCAAGGATTCGATCCCACGACCTTTCGAGGCACCTATCCCGTCAACACAGCAAATTTAGCATGCAATCTGCAAGACTGATTTTCCGAGATAGTAATACCACCTAGTGTTTGTGAACGCTGGTGGTCTAACGGATGTGCGATTTGAAGATATCTACCAACAAGCTTTTACTAGTTTCTTCACGATGTATTCTTGTGAGAATTCTAAAATAAAATGGTTGGTAAAGAAACACATACCTACCTAAACTATGGTTGAAACTACTACACAGAAAAAATACGAGTAGAACCAGTTGACAGAGACTTGATAAGAGCCTTTTCATTAACACCAGTGATGCCAACTCCAAATCCGTGAAAAACTGCAGATATGCGTAGGAAAAACTGTATACCTAATTGAACTGAAAATCTACAGAATACATTGGAATCAGATAAAGCAGGGGATTCCCGAGTACCTATAAAAAACTTAAATTTGAATAAATGCCTAAATAAAAAACTGTGAGCATCTCCTAAAAACTGTAGATCTACAGTAAAAACTGAGAGGTTGGCTACACTGATTAACACCCTGTCTATTTTTTGATTGTTTCCAATGGTTTCCAACACAAGTTTTTTCAGAAAATGTCGTTTATGACACTTTAGTTTTACTTATACAGCAGGGTGTAAAAAGACTGCTACCGAAAACTGAGGGATTGCAATCAGACCATGATTCTGAACATATTTATCGAAAAAAAAAGCAAAAAAAAATTTTACTTAGCTACGTCATTTTATTTTATTTTCTAGTTTTTTGCTACTAGTACTGTTGTACTAGTAGCAAAAAACTATAAGAATCATGGTCATCATGGCAAAATACTATACTAATAAGAACATACACCTACCTAATCATTTCATTTATAAAAGAAAAAAACAGTAAAACTCAAAATCCAGCAATCTACGTATAAAAACGCGCCCAGTACATACGCTCGACCAGCTGTGCGAGGTCGGTTTTCTCCGGATATAATGATTTTTTTGGAAAATCCTTTTGGATTTGGCTATGTTTTGGGATGCTGCACCTACCCCTTGCGGCTTCGGTAGACGTCTTTTTACACCCTGTATGTACAAAAATAGGAAACACTGAATAGTACCTAATTACAACCTACTAACAGTAACACCTACAGTAAAGTATCTTTGGCTACTTGTATTGTATGTCCTAGTTAAATATACCTATTTAGAAACCTATTTGATTTTATGACCCTTTGACAGTGAAAATAGCCAAGCATTTCTGTATTCAAACAGGCTGACCTTTCTAGCCCTAAAACAATAGACAATTAGTTGAAATGACTGCATCGGCGTAGCGGGGAGAAGCATAGACAGATGGATAAACATAGGGCGGGGTGAGTGACCTGTTAGTGTCACCATAAGTTACGAATAGCTCAGGATTTTGACTGTTAGGTATTTCTTCTGTGATCAATTGCTGACGTATGTCACTGCGCTGAAATAATATCGGGAAACTCAAATTATATTTTAACCGTAGTATCCCGTTTTATGTAGGTAAGCCAAGTAGGTAAGTAGCTATTAAAAGTGTTTTACTTGGCACAGCTTGTCCAGCATTATTTATTTATTTATTTATTTATTTATCAAAACTTTTATTTGGATAAAAATAGTCCATTATTGTACGACGGGATTATAGCCAACAAAATTCCGTTAAAACGTTTGTGTTTCTTCTTCAAACTTAGAAAAACACCTTATCTTTTGACTTACTTGTTTTTTAAGAGATAGGTGGAACTTGGCGGAGGATATAGGCCGTTACAAGAGTTTGAGTTTGACCATTGCCCAACAGTGGTACGAGAAAAGTAGAATAAAAAAATTGAAAACAGGATTACGATTACGGTCTCGCAGTTCTTTTATGTATTCCAGATTCTTTAAGATTGGAATAAAAATAAATAAAGGTAGTAGTCAGAATAAAAATAAACAAATTTTAGTTTTTGCCCACATTGTGCCTCAGACTATATTTTTAAGTTAATCCTCAGTCATGGTCACCCGGTAAACCCGACCGATGGCCATACGCACGCATTCATTGTATGTTAATATGTAAGGGTTAACCAATTGTCTCAAGCTTCGCTTTATGTTGGCAAAATTCCACTACAAGAGCTTAAAGCATTTATGTTGTACCAACTACGAGATAGCCTAGTCAACTCTGGTGCCGTTATCAGGCCATTTCTCCTACGACATGACGGACTTGAATCACAGTTGAAAAGAAGGTAATAGGAGTTAGCGGCCACACTGGTAACGTTGTCAAGCCGTTTGAGGATCTACGACATGTCAAAAGTGGATCCACGTTTGGAAGAAGTGAGTGGAAAAAAAAATACCTACTATTTTGCTGATCCACTAGCATGGAATACCTAAGGGCAAGAGAATGCTTAGGAAAAAAAAAGTCAATGTGAATTTATGAAAAAAGTTTTTATGGGAAACAATGGGATCCCGTATTAAATGCTCTCCGAAGCACTAAAGCGCTTGCTTAGCATAAAATAACAACAATAAAACTATTATTGTGACGGCGCAGAACCCTATTAAACTTCCAAGATCAGTCCTATAATATCCACCATATTTCTATGGTAGAGAGTAAAACGTTTAGTTTTGACAATTTTGAGTTTAGTTTTTGAATAATGGATTTCATGATTAAATAAAACCGTCCGTTATGTCGTTGATGAACTGGAATTATTCTACGTCTGCAAGGAAGCGCGTGATCTGACGCAGCTGATCCCTTGAATAACGCATAAGTTTTAAAGAAGGCTTTATTAAAGCTTATACTCAAAGAAAAAACGCTAAAAAAATATCAAGAAAGATCTATACGACTTACTAATACGAATGTGAAAGTAACTCTGTCTGTCTGTCCCAAGAACATTGCAACTTTTTTCAAAAATAATGACCAGTGATTAATAAAGATGGGTGACCGCCTCTTTTTGTATAGGAAACGCTTTGCTGACGAATTTGCGGGATACAGCTAGGGTATATTTTTTTCTTATTTATTATGCGGACGAGGTCTCCTGAGGTACCTTATAAAACTGTAATATTAAGCTTCATCACGATCAACGGATCTATTCGTGAAGAACCGTTTTGATGCACAGAAATACATTTTGTATGAAAAAGCGTCTTAATGCGCAGCGAAACGGCTAACTTCACAAACACCTCCATTGCCCTTAAGTAACATTATCACTTTGATTGGTGTTGCGTCTAGACCTTAAATCGTGATAGGTCTAAGATAATACTGTTTGGAAATAATTGAATATTTCACATTTACTTTGCGGAAAATGAAATTGCTATGCCCCTTGACACGAGACTCTCTACTGATTTCATGATCAGATTTAATTTGAACAAAACAGGATTACGACTGTATCAAGGTACGGTAGACATCAGATCAAGTAGATAAATAAAAAAAACGATCTGCGAAAGGCTGCTGGTAGAGCTGGATACGTCGAGCCGAGGACAGGGTGCAATGGCGCTCATTAGGGGAGGCCTATGTCCAGCAGTGGACTGCTATAGGATGATGATGATGATGATGAAGTGACTCAAGATTCCAAGATCAGGATACTTTGAAAATGTCTATGAGGGTAGTCAGTGACACGTCCAAATAAGTGTCCATATTTTGGAGAAGTTAACATCCCATTTGTGACAGGTGTGTGACATAAAAGTTTACTGGTAAAGCTCCTAATTCAAAAAAATATATAAGTTTCAATTTCCGGAAATTAAAAATCAATTTGATGTATGGTGGTATTCGAACCACTATCTTCAGATTGAAAATCTTCTACTTCGCCAACACGGCTCTTTGGAATCGGCTGTGTGTGTAATTTATTTATGTAATAATAAAATATAATTTACAAAGTGGAATAGTCATTTATTTTATTTATTTAGTTGCTATATAAAACGACTTAAGTACCTACTTTCAAAAGTTATCTAACTTCAGAATATACATACAATTTTATTACATGACAGGGATGCAATAAGGGACAATAACTGGTGCGTAGAGGAAAACATTAGGAATGGCTTTTTTATTTCAGATAATTCACAGCTCTATACGTTTAAAATTTAAAGCAAACTTGGTTGGTTTTGGTTTAAAAAAAAAGAAAATGGAGAAGGAAATGTGTGAAGTACCTACTAAAAGAGTCTTCGACTTGTCAATGCTAAATAAAAAAAAATGTTAAGGAAGGTAGAGTTCCTGTAGTGTAGAGTGATAATAAATGTTTTAAAATTACAAATCTATAATTTAGTTTTGGAATTAAAAGTTTATAAAATAAATAATAATAAGTATGAATAAATGAATATGAATATGAAAACAAACTGTTAATATTTTGGACGTTTCAATAAACCTAAGGCCTAAGTACGTCCCTGACATCACGCCCCTTAAAACAATATTAATTAACATTAGAAAATGCCAAGACACATAAATAACAATTTAATTCTTACGGTCAATAATTCAGCTACAACTTTCTACATAATGACTGTTGACCACATAGCCTAAGTGACATTAAATTAATATAACCAGATTATATATAATATGACCTGGATCAGTTGAGCTATCTATAGATCGTTTCTAACGATCCTTAGATAGCTTGACTAATCCTGTTGTATTTTGTAAATATATGTAAATATGTAGTAGCTTAGTTTCTGTAAATAAATGTTAAAACCAGATTTAATTAGTTTTAGTTCAAAACTATTACTAAGGCTTAACGAAGGAATGAAGTGGTACTTAATATAATATAACTTATATACTTAATATAACTAACTAAAAGCTTCTTTGCTACTAAAATAAAAAAAAACAGGTTAATACATCATGCGTCTCAATTATTGCAGGAAAGCTAACTATTGAGCTAGATTTATTAATTCGTATTATTAATATTTTCTACAATATTATAGTAGCTGTAGGTACTTCTTTGCACGACTAATGTCCAAAAATTAAAAATGTCTAACTCTAATGACCAACACGAATATTGTCCAACACGAATTTTGTCCAAAATGAATTTTGTCCAACATGAATTTCGTCCAACATGAATTTCGTCCAATATGAATTTCGTCCAACACGAATTTAGTCCAATATAAATTTCGTCCAACACGAATTTAGTCCAACATGAATTTCGTCCAACACGAATTATGTGCATTTTGAGTTTTGTCCATCTATAGTACCTATTTTAAATGCTAACAAAGGAAAACTAAAACTACAATTAATCACAAAAAGTTTGCGCACAAAAAAAGAGGTAGAGACGAATTATAAATCAAAGTTATTGCCGTAACAAAAATAAATTTCAAACAGACCGATAAACTAAAATATGCAAATAAGAAAGAAATTAATTTCCTGTATAAATCTACAAAGTTTTTGATTAACCATTCGATTTGTCTCTGCCAAATTATTTATAATTAAATGAATCTATTAAGGCGTGTAATCGAATGATATGTTATACAACCAGAGATCAGGTCAGTACATTAATTTCTATAATGAATAGGAGACAGTGACTAGCTACGTCCACTCAGCTGGTTCATTATTTGCCTTTATTATTGCACAATGATAAAGGCAGTAGACATTTAGTGATTTCAAGAAGAATCAAAGAACGTCAAAATTGGTAGTAGGTAACAAACCAACCAATCAAAAACTGTCTTACCAAAGTGCTCGGCCGAGTGTTTTGAATACTACACGAACTCTCGCGGTCCGGTACAATTTTGCTGTCTCCATTTACTCGGTACGTGTAAAGTAAGCGAGTAAAAAATTACTTACTTCGTTACGTGTAAATTTACCTTTGCGGCAGTTGTCTGAGTCCGACCGCGAGCGTTGAGCGTTGAACGTTGAAGCGAGTATAGTTCTATCGCTGGGCTATGAATTTTTCATCGCTCGGCGTGAGTTTTGAACGCCACGCGAGTACGCTGAGCGATTAGGTACGCCGAGCGAATAAATTTGTCGCCTCGAATCTATAAGTATATTTTGTTCGTCTCATGCGCGTTAAAACAGTTGATCGCTTACCTCTCACTCGCTCGCGTACCATACAGCCCTTAAGAACTTCTACAGAACCCACCTTAAGGTCTTTAATCTTTGCCTACCATAAATAAAAACACTTTTATTTTCAAGATGAGTCATGAAGCGAGCGAAGGTCGACTACTTTTGTTTTATTTTTTAATTTATTTACTCTGGTAATTAGATACAAAGTCTTACATGTTGAACAGGGAAAGGAGTGGACTGGTTTTTGTTTTTTTTTGTTTGTTTTTGCAAACTGGAAAACCTGGAGGTCTGGGGTTGACCTTGCACATGTTGACCTTCAATTGTTGATTCAGTTTTTTTGTTTATCATGCTTTGCACGCACCAGAAGCAACATTAAATAGTTTTCTAGAAACAGAATTTACACGGTTTTGCGCGATCACAAAGTGAGTTAGAAAGCTAAGCCATGAGTCGTTACCAGAGTTGACGTAAAGTTAAGCCATGACGTAAAGCGATCCTCACCAGAGACCGTCACCAAACGGTCAAATGAATTGCCTTGTAGAAAATAACAAATGTAGAAAATAATATGCTATGCTAAAAATATGCTAAAAATCACCTGCTGTAAAACTGTCTTGATTGTTAATAAATTCATTCATTCATTCTGAATAAGTATGAAACGAAAATGGTGTTCGTGTGCAAGCATCTCCACAAATCTTTCTTCCACTTCCCGTCCGCTATCCGATATCAACGCAAAAAGAACACAGCTGACATCGATCATTCACCCTCGGCTTACATACATAAGTAAATACGGAATCAAATACAATGGTGAATTTTATCACCCTGAATCTTATGACCTTTTTAGAGAATCTCATATTCATAGTATCTAGTTATCTGAGATTCATACGATTTCTACCTGTACAAAATCTTCTACTGCCGATTGAAATGTCTAATTTCACGAATGCCTTGTTTCATTGGCCGTAGTGTAACCAAAGTCAAAGTCAAAGTCAAAGTCAAAGTCAAAAAGCATTTATTCAGTAGGACCGCTGGGATCACTTTGAAACCCTGCGTCTTACGTGGGCGGCTTGACGCGAACGCGATTGCAAAGCGAAGCGATGCGATTCAAAGCGGCGCGGCGCCGGGGCGGTGAGTCGCGGCGAGTCTGTTCAACGTGCGTGCGAATCATCCTACATAGGTAGTTTACTTCAAATCATACATAGTGTCAAAATTCGCAAAAATTCTGATCGCGTTCGATCATTCAATTCGCACCGCAGTGACGTAGGACACTTCAATAGTCAATCGACTGTTTGTAGTTTACTAAGCTGCGAGTTTCCTCACGATGTTTTCCTTCAGCTCGTGTTAAAGTGCATATAAATTTTACGAAACGAAAAATCCATTGATTCACGGCCGGGATTCGAACCCGCGACCTTCGGATTGGAAGTCGAGGCACAACCCCATTCAGCCAACACGGCTAAGTCGTGATCATGCTTTTTCTATAAAAAAAAGAATAGTCGGAAAAGTAGGATTAAGGAAGTGTGAAAAGGACAGTTACATTTAGATGCACAAAGTTATCGCCCTTCGCACGGAACCCGGCACGCGTCGGCTTCATCCGTTTCCTGTCGTAATTTGATGCGCAGGCGCATCGATTAGTTCGCGCGAGTGTGGAATGTAAACATGCTCACGACCAACACATATTATAATCCTTCATACCAAATCATAATTTAGGTAAGTATTAGTGACCCGCACTTAGAGGTTTTACATGGAAAATCTTAACTAGCCGTTAACGACTCAGACTACTGAAAATAGGCGTCACAATATTGTATTTTTGCTTGAGTAAAATAATTGACCAGGTAGGTTCTTCATAATATTAAGTACCTAAAAACTTTAATATTAATAATAGAGATTCAGTGTAGTGAATGCGTTCCCTGCCACTATGGTGCCCTTCAAAGAATAAAGTAAAGTAAAAGTATGTTCGTATGAGTCAGTGAACAACTCTGTTAAAGGAGTTTTTAGTCACTGGGACCGACAATTTAACGTGCCCTCCGAAGCACGGAAGCGCTCAGATGAAAATGCCACTGGCACCCATCCACTCACAGACCGTTTCGAACGTTGCTTAACTTTGACGATCTATCAAGAACGACTAAGAACGAACCACGAGCGCTTCGAAGAATAAGACTGCAGAACGCTCTCTGGCTAATACCATTGTATTCTGTGCTAATACCTACAACAGAATGTAATACACCGTTCGTCACCACCGAGCGCGTTACCCAAGTAACTTCGGGATGAAAGCATTCTTGGAACGAAGTTCCTTTTCGGACGGTATTGAAGATGAAAGCTAGAAAAAAAAATCGATTATACCGTCACGGCACATACATAGGTCAAAACGTCACAGTGCGAAGTACGCAGACGCAAAACAGCCCAAAGATTGTTAAGTACACTGTTAGTACTAGGATTTTAATGTTTGACAAATGTCAAATTTCAAGTTGAAAATTCGTTCTAACCGAGTGTTCCACAGAGGTTCCACGACACTCACATACTTTTTTATTTAGGATGCGGGTGTTTTCAAAGTGAAACGTTGGTACCTATCTGTAGATACCTGTATCTACATGCTGAAATACCCGCATTGTACACGCTAGTGCAAAAATATCTTGTTAAAAATTTATTTATATTTTAGCGCATGTTTGTCTCAACGGATCAAAATTGCCTTAGTGATGCTTAAATAATAGCTTAATAGCTTAAATTATGGACTCCGAAAGAAAGGTTAGGTAAAATTAGCAAAAAATATTTATGCGGGACCAGCTCGAGAGGACCACCTCTTTCAAACGAAAAAATTGGTAATTTAATAATTTGTTTTCAATTGACGGAGATATCGGTAAAGGCAAACATAAAACCTCTTTAAAATTGTTGGCAATATTTAGTTTTTAAGGCCGACTATACGATTGATAGTTAGATACTCATCTACCTGTCTGGCCGTATATCCAGTGCCGCATTGAAACTCTTTCAAAAGAATTTCAACCAACCAGTAGGTATTCCAGTGGAACCTTTTGAGCTATTTTTATTTTGTGTTTTTAGCAGGGAATTTATACTTGCTCACGTACCTACACCTTAACTAAGTGACAACTAAAATATATGTTTATTAACCAACAGTCTCTTCCTCACACTAGGATTCCTCGTGGGTATTAAAAATCTCATGTTTCTGACAACACAATTCTTCATCGTCTTCAAATAATGACTACAGAGCCCTGAAGATATCTACAGTAGTAATCCTGTCAACTGTAGGTGTCAAACAAATATGTATAGTTATTTCTTTATGTAACTTTTTGTCTTCTTCTTGTCGTGTCACCAGTTCTTTCGAACAAGTGTGCTGAAAAGATCATAAGTGCGCCTCAAAGAGGCTCCTTTCGTGCACTTGACACATGTTTTCGAACTTTGTAGCTTCTACGACATGCCGGTTTCCCACGATGTTTTCCTTCACCGTTTGAGAATACTGGCATAGTGCACATAATTTTTTCGGCAGAAAAACTCTTGCTCCACGACCGGAATTGAACCCACGACCTTACGATCGGAAGGACTACTTCGTAATAATACTTATGTTCAACATTCTTTCTTGTAAATCGATTCGTATGGTTATGATTCAGATGGCATAATACCTACATTATGTAGTGAATGCGGAGATAACGAGTTCTAGGGGAGAGTGAACACACATGTGCGGGATAAGGGAAGGCGAAAGATGATAACCTAAATTAGTTTTTGTTATAAGCTATGCCTGTTTTAATCTTGTTCTGTTTTATAATCAGTAAAAAAAGCTACAAAATTATGAAGTTTCCAAAGCGTTGCATGCATCAGCAGCATGTCCGGCCATTCTATAAAAAGCATTAATTGAGCATTTCCAATGAATCGTTCTCTTTGAAGTGTGTTTTAATAATAGATCAGGAATTATGAATTAAACTGTGATATTGAAAGACATATCCCGGTTTTAAAGTGTTGTTCACTCTGTGTCCCACGACCTTGTGGCCCGAATTCTTGGTTCTACGTTGTGGCCCATTGTAAAAACGGATAGACGTTGTGCAGTATCTGGGTGTTTCTATGTATCCTAATAACAGAAGAGCGAGATCCTCTAATACAGGTATTACTTAAAAGAGGGTCCCAACCCATTAAATGTATTTTAGTTTAAAGAAATAAAATATTTTGTATTTTGTTTAGTACTTAGATGCAAGCTTTGCTTAGTTTGGTGTGGTTTGGGACTAGATGACGCTGTGTGAAATGTGCAGCATTATTTATTTATTATTTCTTTAGGCGTAAATAAGAATGGAATGTGGCGAATGCCTGTAAAGGCATAAGTGTCGTCTTTTTGCAAGCTGATTGCATGTAACTTGATAACAGCTAACAGTAACGAACCGCAGTAATAGACGTGCGTGGGCGCATCGCGACACGGCTAACTCTCAGTTCTTTCTTTTGAGATACGTACTGGGAGGAACCTCTCGAGATGTCGGAAAAAAAACTCTGATTAAAAAATAAATATATAAATAGCTACCGGGTCCGTATTCGCGTTTTTTTTTTCGTTCGTTTGATGAATATTCGGATGTTTCTTACTACGATTTCTGACTTCAAGGGCCAATTTTTCGGTTTGAAATATTTGGTCCTAGGTTAGGACCGTGTTTTAACGTTTGAGAAATTGGTCCTTGAAGTTAAATGAAGTTCCTTAATCATCCGAATATTCATCAAACGAACGAAGAAACGAACGGGAATTACCTCCCTGACTGGATGTAACACAATTACCTCCAGAAAATGGAATGGTTGTGAAATAAGCTCTATAATCTGATAGAAATAATCTTTCTGGTCCCACTGCTGGGCAAAGGTTTCCTTTATCCATTCCCTGCGCTTTTTGTTAGTTTGGTTTACCTAAAGAACACTGGCGACGTTTAAAGCATTGGTCTTCTTACACCCAGTACAGGCAATTAAGCGTTTGTTTGAAACGGTGAAAATAAAAAAATAAGTCACCGATTTTTACAAACATTATCTTGACATTATGACGCAATGCTGCATATCACTATCCTAATTTGGTGGCATCATTTAACTTACACTATCGCAAAAGATAACATTATTTAAATAACTTTAGATATACCTATGTAATCATGTTTTATTTATAGTTGTTGCTAGCTTTTACATAAGGTTCGCTCAATATATTTAAATAATGTTTAAAACTTATCATTAATTTATAAATATATAAATACGTAGGTACGTTTTTATGAAATAACGCAAAGGAAACCTGAAATATGCTCGGAATTGAAAGAAAAATTCTATTTTTTTCTTAGTTGGTAGTTCAAAATATTGTTTTATACAATATTAATCATTTATTTTTCATAACTTTTAATACAATTTATATTTCCACACTATCGTGTGAATAGTTTATTTACAGAACTAAGCTACTACATATTTATATATATTTACAAAATACAACAGGATTAGTCAAGCTATCTAAGGATCGTTAGAAACGATCTATAGATAGCTCAACTGATCCAGGTCACTGTCAGTCGCAAGCGTGCCCAAAACACTGGCGGCATTACCACGCTGGATGGCAATGCTGATCCTTTGAGCCAAAAATGTGTCAGCTCTCGGATCACGCGTCGCTTCGACCAGACGCCCTGAAAGAACTTTGAAAACCCGAAGGGCTCCAGATAGCTAGCTAGGCTAGCTCAAGGCTCTATCGTGTTAATTTAGTCGCAAACTTTTTATAAGTAGGTATTATTCAGAAGTTTCATTTGAAATAATTTGAACCGTGCGTGATTGATTCATAATCTCACGTTATTAATAAGTATTTTAATATTCTTAGTATATAGGTACTAACTTAATATTAAAAAAGTACGTGAGTCATAGAACCTCCGTGGAACACTTGGGTTGGAACGAAGTTTCAACTTTGAAATTTGGCATTTATCAAATAAATTATTGTCAAATATTAAAATCCTAGTACTAACAGTGTAACAATCTATGGACTGTTTCGCGTCTGCGTACTTCGCACTGTGATGTTTTGACCGATGTATGTCTCGTGACGGTAAAATAGACCGCTTTTTTATCTAGCCTCCATCCTTGATACCGTCTGAAAAGGAACTTCGTTCCAATAATCATTTCGTAAAGGAAAAAGTATAATTATAAGGTACCTATCATACTTTTATACTAATTTCCTTAAGTTATCTGTCAGTTAATCGGAGCCGGAACTTCGGGTCATTAAGTAAATACTTAAATAGTTACTTGCCGGGTTTTACTGTTAGTTAACTGACAAGTTATTCCCACAGTAGTAAACTATATAATTTTATTGTACACGACAACACTTCAAATGTCAAATTCAACCTAACCGCAGCTTAAGGTAAAAAAAAAACATTTTGGAGGTTCAAATTAACATGACCTTCAGCTAGGTTTTATACAACTTAAATTATCTCGTCACTATTGGGCAAAACTTTTTTAGGCATATATACAAAAAAATATAGTATTAATACATACTGCATGATGATGATGATGATCAATTATTTTATAACCACAAAATATTTAAGCCATGATCGTATTATTTAATCATCAACAACGATAAAGTTACCGAGTAAAATGAAACTTTTAAGTTTCAAAATCAATGAACTCAAATAACAGTTTAAATTAAACGCGAAACATCAAATTAAACAATTTAATTTACCTTACATTTACGACCTTCGAATTTCACGCGAGGTAGCGATTTTAGTGATGTGATTTGTCGATAATCGCGCGGAAGGTTATCGATAACGTGCCGTTTTTAGGACGTGTCTCGGCCCCCGCTGGTTTCGGTCGGCTGGTCTGTTTACGAAGTGGTCTCGAGTTCAGTTAGCCTCGCTCACGCGCAGCGCACGCCCGTCCGTTGCCCGCGCGCACGTGCTCTCTCCGCGATCGAAAATCAGCTGTCATGTCAAATTTAGACGTCTCTTAACTAATCCCGAACTCATTCGCACAAACGCGAACTCATGGATTCCACGCGACAAGTGCTGTGTTTTTTGTGTTTACCGTAACATGCCGGAATGCTTTTTTTTAATAATTCAAGTCGCATAGTGTTTTGACGCAGTGCTAGTGATGTGATTGCCTGGATATCGATCTATTTTGTGTGACGAATGCTGTCATGCATTGATGTCGTTCGACGCTGACATGTCCGCTCTACTGAGTGACCTGCGATGGGTGTACGATGATGATTTGTTTACGCTGTCATTGCAAAACGGTAAGTGTTACGTGCCAGCCATGCCTCTGACCCCGACTGTGCCATTATGATGAGTGGTTATCCGCCTGGCTTATGTTTACACACCTATCCAGGTAGAGCTTATGTTTACACGAATGGGCTGCTAAAATGTGGCTGAAAATAAACAGAAACCACAAGACCAAATGCCCAAACACGAATTCAAAGTCACCAAGACCATTCAAGACCACTGGAATAAAAAGTATATAATACATGAATGAAAATGAAAAAGCTACCAATTTAGCTGTTCTGCTCTCAAATTATATGTTAGAGCTAGCCCTCATAACAAGGCGTATCATCATCAAACTATCTAGTATCTTGAAAGCATACAAAAAAATTAAAAATAAACAAAAAGTACTTGTCGGTTTGAAGCCGAAATATTTTCAATAATATATTCTAATTAGGACATACATCTCAAAGTATGTACAAACACCCGTCCTTATTCAACAAATCGTAAAATACTTCGATGAACGACACGAGTCGTAAAAAGCAGAGATTACTGTTTGCTCGTCCGATATCCATCGCGTGACGCTAACAAGTTTCTTCCTTCGATAGATTCTACACGTCATTACTTCCGAATTCCTAGGGTGCTAAGTGAAGTGCATGACAATTATGATTTATCGATAAAATTATCGATTGAAAATCGATACTAGAGATTTCGCACATAGTATATAATACAAAGAGTGCGAATTTTACGAGTTTGTGTATGGTCGCTTTATGAATCTCAATAGTCCTTGAAGTCTTAAAATCGCTGAAATTCGGAAAATTATCAATGTTCAATGTAGCTGTGAATTTTGTTAATAAATAAAACAAAAAATGAAAAAAAAATAGTTAAAGGCCCAGTCAAATTAGACATTAAGCTTGCAATAATTCGCATAAAGCTGAAAATTGGTACGAACGTTGGGTACAACATTATGAATGTTTGTTTGTTTGTTTGTTTGTTTTTAGCCCCCACTATCCCACTGCTGGGCAAAGGCCTCCCCTCGAGTTTTCCAAGCTTTCCAGTCCAACGCTATTGCCAAAATTATGAATGAAATGTCAAAATTATCCCACCTCTGCTAAAAAAGTTACTTACGAAAAAAGGTTTTTTTCATTTTTAGCCAAGTTTTATCATAATATAATAATGTATTTTTTGTTAAAAATCCCTGTTATAGTGATATTTTAAAAGTACTGAATGCTGATCAAATGGTAATGATGATTATAATTTATGATGTAAAAAGACGAAGGACCACTAGTTCCTAGTAAAGTGTATTTAATTAAAACACTCAATAATAAACATGACATTCTTCAACAAATTCGCATTCCATTAAACCTGTTTGCTCAAGGCGCAAAGTAAATAGCAAAAAAATATTTGAACAACGGTTTTAAATTACTTTTTAAGGTGCAAAGTGTTTTACAATATTTTGCAAACAATTTAAAACCAGTTTATCCGGTTTCTTGTGTTATATCAATCATCCGATGTCTGAAAATAGATAAATAGTTTTATTAATTTTATGTTTTTATTGATCATCTTTATAATTATCATTAATTATCATTTCTGGCTCAAAGAATCAGCATTGCCATCCAGCGTGGTAATGCCGCCAGTGTTTTGGGCACGCTTCCGACTGACAGTGATCTGGATCAGTTGAGTTATCTATAGATCGTTTCTAACGATCCTTAGATAGCTTGATTAATCCTGTTGTATTTTGTAAATTTGTAGTAGCTTAGTTTCTGTAAATAAACTTATTTATGATATGAAAACTAATATATGTCACGTTCTGATAATAATTTTGCCTAAATAGCTACATATTTTATTATTGTTAGTTTCAGTTATAAAAACAGGTTCACGACTGTATCCCCAAGGTGCGGTAGACATTCTCTTAGATCTTTACTTTACTTTGAAGATGTCTAAGGGGGGTAGTCAGAGGCAAGTCCAAACACATATTTGATACATGCCCACATCTTGCAGAAGTTAGTCCATACTAATATTATAAATGTGAAAGTAACTCTGTCTGTCTGTCTGTTTGTTACTCTTTCACGCCCAAACCGCTGAACAGATTAAGCTGAAATTCGGCATAGTTAAAGATTGTATCCCAGGGAAGGACATAGCCTACCTTTTATCCCGAAAAAATGAAAAATCCCGAGGGACCGCGGGTCACACCGCGGGAGCGCAGCTAGTATTCCATACGTGACAGGTTGCAAGTTTCTGTTATATTTTATTTTTATTTACTCCATTTGTTATGTGATTTAAAATATAAAATACATTTTAAGCATCAGACATTTTTTACGATGCTAAACGCACATCTAACTTGAATGGTAGAAGAACACATGTTGTGCCGACCCCATAATGTGGGAAAAGGGCAGAAAGATGATGATGACACGCACATCTAACTTAAAACACTTTTTGCGCAGGGTTTTAAAATAAAATAGTGGTATACGTAATAACTTTTAAAACGAGAAAATTACACAGTGGCACGCAATGGACAAGTAGGAAATAAAAGCGACCATCCAAGGTGAGCCAGCCTGTTAGCACGGTAATACTGACTATTCTGTGGTTTCATGAGTTGTATAGGTATACCTACTCAAATAGCAGTAGTGATCTTACAAATCTGACAATCCTACTTATATTAAAAAGCACGGTGAAGCTTGCTTAGTCGTTCTTGATAGAACGTCGAAGTTAAGCAACGTTCTGACCGGTCAGTAAGTGGATGGGTGACTAGTGGCATTATCAACTGAGCGCTTCCGTGCTACGGCACGTTAAATTTTTGATCCAGCAGCCTTTTGTCTAACTTGAAATCCATTCCCAGTTGTCATTCCAATAGAGCTCAACCAATCACATAATACAAAAATGACAATTGATGTCCAGAATGGGTTTCAAATGTCAAAATGAAGCCCATGTCCATTGCCAGTTGAATTACACAATAAGGCCCCAGGTCGTTATGCTATGACAGAGGTTTTAAGGTGGCCTAAAAGTTCCGGTACCAGAGTTGGCCATTAATATATAAAATTTATATTTATATAGTTTATATTTATAAAAAAATAATGAAATGAATACAAAAGGCTACAAAACTTAGAACATGATAAAATCGAATAGGTTTTTATAAATGAACTAGCTGACCCGCGCGCGCCTTCGTCTACACACAACAACACTACAACTAACACAACAAAAAAAATAGTGATATCGGTCCAGCCGTTCACGCGTGATGGCGTGACCAAGGGATATAGGGATTCATTTTTATATATAGAGATGTTTTAAAAACAAAACAATTAGGTACTTACTTAGGTAACTAGTATTTAGTAACACTAGCCATAGTTACGTTGTAACAATAAATCTTGAAATCTATTTGCTGTGTCATAAAAAAACTCGTTAATCGATCGTCGGCTCGCGAAATCTTTCATCATAAAGATAAAATCTGTATTACTCTGTGATTAGAGGTATTTAAAATAATATTGTACAAGCGGATGTAACACTTAGGATAAAATATAAGTACTTGTAAGAACTCAGTACTTCAGTTCTTATTAACACGGCGACCGTTATTAATGGACGTAATATTATAGAGTCCATGAATAATGCACGGATTTTTTGGTAAACATCAATATAACAACATACATACAGCTGAACATATAACCTCCTCTTTTTTTGAGGTTGGTTAAAAATAGAGTTTATGCCACGAATGAAGTACGATTTTTATCGAAAAACATTTAAAAAACAAAACAACAAAAAAATATAAATACTTACCTACTTCGTAGGTAAAAAATCAATAGGAACATGACTCTATGTCAGAGGCTATGGCACGATAGACAATCTCTCAGATTCTTAATGTACCTAGGTATGTGTTGTACTTGCTTCTGATTAGACATTTTTCATTTAAAAGAAATTAAAATGATTAAACAAGCGAGATCAAAAACTTCTGTGATCATGATCAACGTTGTTTTACGGCCGTTTCATACGATCGATACTTCTAAGAAACGAGTAATTTTCGCTAAATATGAAGAACATTACTTACTGTTCTTAATGATAATGATGGGGTACCTGCTAGCTTTGATCTATTTCATGTGGTGCCTAAGCTTTAAGATCAAGGCAATAAGGTTCAAAATAAACGTAATTTGTATGTAACTTCCACGGTGGGTAGGTTTTATAAATCGAGCATATTTTAGAACAGTTACATGTAATTACTTACAGTTTTTCGAAATAGATTAGAATTATTATTTATGCATAGCTTTTGAAAAAATGTAAGTTAATAATTAGTATTTTTGGAAAGAAGTTCCTTTTCGGACGGTATAAAAAAAAAGACAGGCTGGAAAAAAAAAAATTGTTCCATTTTACCGTCACGACACATGAATATGTCAAATCGTCACAGTACGAAATGCGCAGCCGCGACACAGTCCATAGATTCTTACATTGTTAGTACGTAAGAGCGTTTCTAGGATACCTAATTGACAATTATTTTTTAATTTCCCAGTATTTAGAAAAGTAGGTACTCTTTGCTTCGTTCCAACGGAGTGTTCCACGACACTCACGTAATTTTTTAATTACATTTTTGGCTCTACCGAATTTTCATAAGACTTTGTGTCGATCTACCTACACTAATATTTTTCAGACCTAGAATCCTTTATTGAAGATTACTATTAGGTATCTAATTTTTTATTGCGTCCCGTGTGCATCGAAAGAATCTAGATTTTCTTTCCAAGAGTAGCGAGGGAGGTGATACTTTTTTTACTACCTTTGTCATCTCAGCCACATGACAATAAAGCTCCACATCTAATCCACAATTTATCATGTCCAGAGAAATACTCAAAAAACTAATATTGTGTGCCCACTATTATGCTGTATCAAGATGACATCATATCACACACACAAGCAGCACATGTGCCATGTATGGCGCTGGTGAGCACATTACTGTTGCTGAAGGTTATACAACATTTTGCAGTACATAAGGTGAAATAAATGAAATACGTAATATCAAAGTAAGTTCGTATGAGAGGCCAAGTCTGGTGACGTTTTTAGACCCAGCCGGGAATCACAAGCGCTCAGTTGATAATGCCACTAGCAACCAACCATCCCTTTGTGACCGCACTTTCACGATTCACTTTATATCTGAAATAATGTCTACCATGCAGTGAGGACACAGTCATGTTTGTATTTCATAAAGTATTTATGTGTTGCTAGTATTTAAATTATGTTCGCTGTATTAAAATAGTGCAGTGGCTTATTGTAACTGTTCTAAAGATGCAATTCAAACATTGTTTTACAAAATAGTCACTACATTTCCATTAACGTATTACAATTTCAGAAACAGATCTGCTTGCGTATTTTAGTTCCCATCCAGACACCGAACATAAATATCTTTGAAGAGAGCATTACCACCGCCGCATAGTAAACAAAATGTAGAAGCGCAATGGCTATGCAAATTCTTCAATACTTACTTTGGTATCTGGTATTGATTTTGCTTACGTAAGAAAGTTACTCAAAAATATGAATAATGGTGGATATAATATTAGCTTTTCCAGTCGTGGATGTTGCGTCGAGTTACACAAAGAGAAACAAATGCCACCATAGGTATAGAAGCAATGCGTGATCCGAGAGCGCATATTGGCTCAAAGGGTCAGAATTGCCAGTGTTTTGGGCACGCTTCCGACCGGCAGTGACCTGGATCCGTGATGACCGGCAGTGATAAAAACGGACTATAGATGATCTCATCTATAGTCCGTTTTTAACGATCCTCAGATGGCTCAACTCTTCTGTAAAAAAATAGGTATAATGGTATTCAGATCTGCACTTCGAAAGCATGGTGGCAAAGTGAATGGAAAGTTTAGGTGAAGAAAGGTTGTAAGTAAATTGATTGATATATTGACCAATAGGTATAGGTTGAGATGGACAACTGCCTAGATACTATGTCTTACTTTATGACGGGTCTTAATAACCCAGAACTGGACTCGTAATTAAGCATACCTGTAGGCAAATAGGAGAAAATGTACAGTCGCGATGAGCGTAATTATTACTGATGATGTCATAAAAAATTCACGACGACTGTACAAAGCTAAGCACCAGTCGAAGTCGGCCTCATACAAAGGGAAAAAAAAGGTTTAAAAAACTATGAGAAATATTTCTGCAAATTGTTTATGTATTTTTTTATTTTTTGTTATGGCGGTCACTTAAACACACTGTGAGCTTCAATTTTAGTTATTAGCATTATTAATTTATATGTGACCGTCCATCACGACGCTTTTGAGAATCAATAATGACTTAGCAAGGAAGTTTTATGAAAAAATATAATTCTCGCAATTCTCACAAAAAATTAAAATCGTGAGAACTCATAGTTTATTCTATACAGTATTTCAATAGAATATGGGTGGATCAACTTTTTAGTGTAAAACCTTGTCCCCGACGTAAAAAAAATCGTAAAAGGTGCTGAGTTAGATTAATTGTTGGTTTTAACATTAATTAATAAAATCAGATCCTTTACCATTACGCTTGTTTATCAATATTTTCAAAATATTTAGTCAATTATATATAAAATTATCGTGACCCAGTGGACGAAAATTGGTTTTCATACAAATTTCACTTGTCCCCAGCGCAAATCACGCACATATGCAACGCTGCTGTGTAAAATTTTTCCTTGACTTGTCTTTATATTTTTTATCTACATTGTTCCTTGATGTACTAGCATTCTAAAATACTGATTTGCGAAACAAAATATTGCATTTTTCAATGAAAAAACACGGTTTGAAATGTTGTCCCCGACATTTACCCAAATCGCGTTGTCAACTGGGTAACGACAAAAAAGTTTAACAAAGTGTAAGTAATATAGATAGTTATTGGCTAGGCTAATAGAAAACTCATCTGCATGTCGTAAAATAAAGATTGCTGACCCTTGGCCATTATGTGGACTCTGCCATTACGTGTGTAGTTCGCAGCGGGACTGGGTGTCATTGTTTTTTATCCGCTGACTCACGACGAAATTTCCTACAAGTAAACTACTCTTTAAAGTAATTTGGTTATTATGTTTTGACATTTGATTCTGAAATGCTTTGCATCCACGTGTTTTTTTACTTTCATCAAATTCGTTGAAGAAAAAGAGTTAAAAACCTTAGTTTGTATCCTGAGTCACCGTTCCGCTGGCTCACAAAAACTGTGACCCAAGAGACAATTTTTAGTGAGCCAAGAGACATTCTGCATAAAAATTACCATAATTTATACAATAAACAATCTGGTGAGTGATAGACGGGTTTAATACATAAAGATTCATTGCACATTTTTAGTTTCTAATAGAAAGCACTCAGATTTATGTTTAAAATTGCTTTAAGTATGAACTAAGAATACAAGTCGTTTGTGAGGTCGATACAATACACCATACTTCATTCGATTCTGCTTTTACGCATTCTATTTAGTCTATTTTTATCCACACTCGATGTCAACGACCGAGAAGAGTCAAGAGGTCAACTGGCTTGAATATGCATTGCCTTCGTAGATTACGAAAAAAACCTTTGAAGCAAGAAATCTTTCTCCATCGCTGTCAGATCCATTTTAACTATATGGATATACTGCGGATGATGTATACCACCATAAAAGTGCGGCTACATAGCAAAATTCTCCAAATCCTCGTTTAAAGAGGAAAACTATTAGTATGTTGACAGGGAGACATCTTATCACCCAAGCTTTTTACGGCTGTCCTAGGAAACGTCGTAAAAACTCTTGAATTAGACAGCTCGGGAATAAAAGTCTGCCTGCAGGTAGGTGTCTTCCTGTAGCACCTTAGGTTTGTAGACGACCTCAACCTCATCCTTTTCCGGTGGTTTTTAGAGATGCGTGATCCTGATCACTCATCTTAAAGTAGTTTACTTTTTATCTTAAAGTAGGCCTGGCCACCATGGTCACCTAAAATTATATCGAATATCTCCAGGTCCTCGGTTCCAAACATTGCCATTGGAAATAAGATCTGCCAATGTGTTCTGCCAACTGCCATCCCATGTGGCAGTTTATGCTAACTACCATCATGGTGCATTGACGCTCACGAAGGAGACTGTGCTCAAGATCAGAGTTGCACTGAGAGCTATAAAGCAAGCTCGGTATCAAACTTATAAGATTGTCGAAATTCCCGAATGAACATTATGAACAAGCCAAAATTTCAAGATGAACAAGCGGTTATTGGGGCTCAAATGGTATTGGTTGGGAAGGACTAGCCAGGCGCGGTGATGACAGCAGTAGCAAAGTAGTAATTGAGTCCACTAACTATGAAATTATTGTGCCGAGACATGGGCGCTCACGAAGGAGACTGCACAAGATCAGAGTCCCATGACAGGGAGCCATGGAATAAGCAATGCTCGGTATTACACTTTTAAATATACCCAGTCCTCGATGCTGAAACACACACAAGTGGTTATTGGAGCTCAAATGGAGTTGTTTGGGCAGGACAAGTGGCCAGGTGTGGTGATGACAGGATCAAAGTTGTAAATGAGTAGTGACCTGGTGGTAAATAGAGTGGTGTTCGTCATCACAGAACGAATGGATCGATGGAATGGTAAAGTCTGTAGAATATAATACAAGGGCAAGATTACCATACCACAGGACAGAGACGAACTTAACGAACTTAGTGAGAAAAGAATTTATATTTCATCCACAAAAAGCTTTTTTGGTCTTCTTCATTAAGCGAGATTTATGTTATTTTGTGAAAAAATGCGATAGGGGACTGGTTTACTACGCAGATGACTGTTTAAATAAACTAAAACCCCCATTTTCATAAAATGTTATCTCTAATTTTAGAGAAAAATGTGATATTTGTTAGGTTAGGGTTTATTTTCTGTGTTAACTATAAAAAGTAAACTGGTTGTCATATTTAAAATATTTTTTGTACCTTGTATGGTTTTTTGTACTGTGACTTGCCTATGGCATAGTACCGTATATGTCTCTAGAGTCACCATTATGTCTCCGGGCTCACGTAGTTGTCCCCAAAAATTTGGACACTGATAGCAGGATTATTAAAAAAGTAAAGGTTATTTTACAAAATGTTGTATGACCAAAGTTTGAAGAATAAACAACAGTAGTCATGTAAAAAGTGCATCTTTCTGGCGCTTCTAGAAACAGAATTACAAGAAAAGTAAATAAAATTTCTTTCATTTAGTGACCCCAGAGACACAATGAGGTATATTTTCAAAAAAATTAGACACTTTATTTAAATTTTGATTATGCCAGATTGATTTAATTGAGTAATAGTTCACATTGAAACAGATTTACTTTTTAAAATATTGTTTTTTATGAACTTTTTACCATAATACGTCATTGTTAGTTAGGTGACATTTTTGGGAGCCACTTTTGGAATAAAGGCATAAAAATCCATGAAAACGGCAAAATTTTTTGGTGCTCGTAGTAGATTTGTAAACTGCAGAAATTTATTTAACAATATTAGGTGAAATTATAGCAAAATTTTAACATTTATTTTTTTACACGAAAAGTTGATTCATGACAGAAAAAAGTTGATCCGCCCATATACAAATACCATAAAAAATGTTGATTGCTCTATACTACTTAATATAGACTGTGGCGTCATGAAAACTGGTAACCTAGCACTACTTATTTATGTAGTTGTAGAAAAAAAAGAGAGAAAAAGGCTTATGACCAGAAAATGAAAATAATGGCTAAAATTTTGAGTAAATTACGAAAATTACAAATTTTGAAAAAACAATTGTAAGTAGGAGGTAGACCTGCTGTAAAATAATCACACGATTACCATATCTCAATAAAATTTTGGTTTTTGGTTTGGTTTGAATATTTATGATTATAATATAGTGTTCTCTTAGTTTCTAAATATTTTACTAAAAATCCATGTGGATAGATAGATAGATATTACCTTTAGTATTTTGCTATTTATGTAAGTATTTACGACGCGTGATCCGAGAGCTGGCACATTTTTGGCTCAAAGGATCAGCATTGACATCCAGTGTGGTAATGCCGCCAGTGTTTTGGGCATGCTTCCGACTGACACCTGGATCAGTTGAGCTATCTATAGATCGTTTCTAACGATCCTTAGATACCTTGACTTGTCCTGTTGTATTTTGTAAATGTATGTAAATACACTACTCAAAAAAGTCTAGGGAACAAGGGTATTTTAGTGTATGTTTTTATTTCAACTTATTTTTGTCCTAGATGTTATACATCAATAGAAGCCTAATTTATTCTTGATTTCAATTATGTAATTAAATAAAAAGCGTGCAAGTAAAAAAATTAAGATTTAATAAGAAAAACAAAAATAGTGCCTAAACCAAAAAATCAAAGTTCTGTAAATAACAAAAACAACTGACGCGCAAGTGAAAATTAAATACAAAAACATTCTTTGAAAATGTTTAATAATCTGTCTGACCTCCCAAGGCATTAGCCACGGCCCTATATCGTCGTGGCATGCTAAGTATCATGTTATCAATTGTTGCCTGTGGAATTGCACTCCAGACTCTGGATAGATGAGAAAAGAGTTCATCTCCTGTGTTCAAATTTTGTGGAAGATCACTAAAAGCTTTTCTCCCGAGCAAATCCCATGCATGCTCAATCGGATTGAGATCTGCAGACTGAGCAGGCCACTCTAATAACGTGATATTGTGCGTACAGAACACATTCATCACCTGCCTGGCGGTGTGTGCGCGTGTATTGTCCTGCATGAATATGAAATCCTGGCCGAACTGCTGATGGTGAGGAATCACCATGGGGCGCACGACCTGCTCGAGGTATTTTTCGGCATTTAAATTGCCTCGTATCCAAACGAGATCAGTTCTTCTACCCAGGCAAATTCTCGCCCACACGATGATCGTTCCGCCTTAGTGAGGATGAACTTCCTGAGGATTTCGGAGTCGACTTTGGCGACTAGGGACTCGCCAAACACGCACTCTCCTAGAATCAGGATGAAATCCGAAGCGAGACTCATCGGAAAACAGAACACGTGCCCACTGATTGTCGGTCCATTGTAAATGTGCGTTAACCCACAATAAACGAAGCCCTCGATTTCCACGTCTTAGAGTTGGAATTCTTAATGGTCTACGAGCATGAAGATTGACTTCATGTAATCTGTTCCTGGCAGTTTGGTCACTGATATCCACTTGGTGCTGGGACTGGGGGCTTCCTACCAACTGGCGAGCTGTAATCTGGGGCTGCTATTTTGCAGCATTTTGCAGAAATCGATCTTGCCTCTGGGTAGTCACCCTGTATCTTCCTCGGTGACGTTCGGCTACATCTCCTGTTGCTCTGTAGCGTGCCCATAATCGGCAAATTATGCTTGGCTGTGTGTTAATAGCGTCCGCAATATCGCGTTGACTGCGTCCAGTTTCCAACATTCCCACAGCCCTAAGCATCTCTTCCCGCGTTAAGTGACGACGTAACATAACACTTCGAGTGTCCAAAATCTCGAAAAAGTAGGCGGTATTGGTTATTTACAAGAAAAAAAATCGATTCTTGACAAAAATTGGTCAACAATCTAAGCAAACAAACCTCTTACTCTGCGACCAAGTTAGGTTTTCCATCCATAGTTTGAAAAGCTTTTGCAATTTTTTTATTTTTGCTTTATTTGGAACAAATTAATTTATTCCTTATTCGGCCTACATTTATGAATTTTAGTGGTCAGTACATTTTTTTGCGTATTTTCATAAATCAATTAGAGTAGTTTGCTTGTTCCCTAGACTCTTTTGAGTAGTGTATGTAGTACCTAGCTTAGTTTCTGTAAATAAAAATATTTGATTATTTTATGTATGTTGATTTATGTAAATTGCTGGTTTTTTCCGTTTTTGGTTTTTTCTTGGACTTTTTAATCGTGACTCAGTTTCGTTTCTGTTGCCTTGGGGTTACCCGGTGACTTTATAGTTGTGATCCTGCATTTTTATGTATTGCTCGTTTCATGACGTGCTCACTATCTTTGGGAAAACTAGTGCTAAGTCTCAAGAATGTTTACCAACACAGTGACATCACTTCCTATATTGGTTCCGTACACGAATTGGCGAGGTTAATCAATGCTAATTAATATTGCCGATTTTAATCGCTTTATAGACCATTTGGTGCACGAAGCTTAATTGGAACAATGGGAACGGTTTTAAGAGTGGGAATGTATTGACAGGTTTTTTTAGTTAAAAAAAAAAAAAATCTATGCATCGTGAGGAAACCAGTTAGTGTTCTTATAGGCGGCGATAGGCTTGCCTGCCACGTATGGAATACTAACTTCTGCAAGATGTGGGCATGTATCAAATATGTGTTTGGACATGCCTCTGACTACCCCCCTTAGACATCTTGAAGGGATCTGGAATAAGTAACATAAAAAGATCTGAGAGAATGTCTACCGCACCGTGGGGATGCAGTTGTGAACCTGTGTATTAATGTATGCAAAAAATTTAGCAAATATGAAGATTGTTTTGTCAAAATAATACTAGAAACACATTTAAAAAACACCTCCTTTTTTGGAAGTAGGTTAAAATTTTCATTTTGCATTAACATTTTGGACCCGCTAGTTTGATACATAAATTAATTAAAGATAATCTAAGGTCTTTCTTTGAAATTTCACGAGACTTACCTAAGAACACACAAAAAACCAAGTGTGTGATTTCATCGTATAGTCAAACATGAAAAAAAGTAGGTACGTCTGTTTTTTGCTTATTATCAATGTTGAATTTTATAAACTTTTCACGTGTCTTGGTCACGTGTTGATTAAATTGGATGAAGCATGGGAATAACCAGGCTTCTGGCGACATATGTAGTGGTTTCGATTCCTGCTGCACCAAGTTTTGTATGCTGCAAATATTTTCTTCAGATCTGTTTTTTTTAATGAATTACTTATGTATGCTATTAAAAAAATATAGTACCTATAAGTCAAGTCATGTCTTGTGGTTCCACAGCACAAGCTCTATACTACTTACAAATTCAACTTTATGTTGAGCAAAAAACACAGCACTTGGTGTTTGGATTTTTTTGCGAGAATCCAGCATAAAGAGCTCATTCAGCATTCCCAATCATTGTCCAAAATTATCCATTCATGTTCATGATGACAATACGCCGTTGAGAGCCAATAGGCTCACAATACGACCCACTTTATCTCCGATCAGATAGTTATGATCAGGGGTATAGGTCAAATGGACAGTCAAACATTCTTTCCTATGTTAGTTGTTGTATTAGAATATACCGTGACGACCTCTGTGGCGCAGTGGGCGAAGGTCCGCCTGCGACGCAGAAGGTTGCGGGTTCGATCCCCGCCGCGGGACAAATGTTTGTATGACCTACAGATATTTGTCTCGGGTCTGGGTGTTTCTATGTATAATATGTATGTATTTACAAACAAAAAGTATATCAGTTATTTGGTTCGCATAGTTCAAGCTTTGCTTAGTTTGGGGCTAGATGATGCTGTGTGAAAATGTCCAGCATTATTTATTTATTATAATTTATTTATAGGTTTCAAGACTATTTCGCTATTTTGTACATTTTCTGAAGAGACTCATACAAGGATCTTGAATGTCTGAATAGCACTATTTATTTCTAAATTGATATTAATAGATTTCTGTATCTAAGACAATTTCTTAAAAAGATTTTAAATCCTTGCAGAAGAATTGTAGGAAGAGCTTGCTTTGGTTCTGATAAATTGACCGACACTTTCAATTTGAACTGGAGTCATACAATATAGTTTTTGTAAACTAATATGGTCTTTCAGTTTTTACTAACTTAATTCAGGAATTGGGTTCAAAATATTTATGTAATGATTTTTTTTTGTTATGAAAATCCCGAGAAAATCGATAAAGACTATCCTTTCAATTGATTGTTGCTTCTTGTATACCTTAGCCTATTCGTGATGTAGCTGCGCTGTGATTGGTGGAACGTCTGTTCTCCTTGAAAATCATTATGCAACAATTCTAAAAAATCAATAAATTATAAATTTTGAAGTGAAAACTTAAATGGGCTTAGGAATTAAATTGATACGGTCACGAGGCCCTGTCAGTTTGTATTGTTTTTTTTTTTCAAAATCATGAAATACAATAAATTTATTTAGGTACAGAAACTAAGCTACTACCTATTTACATACATATATTTACAAAATACATAATTAAAATAATAATAGTAAAAATAAATAATATATTAATAATAGTTTAAAAGGAAGTTGTATTTTTTTTTTTTTTTTTTTTTTTAGCTATTTTTATGAAAACTGTTACTCGGGACTACCGCGACACAAGCTTTGCTTAGTGCGGGGTCCTGGGTTTTTATGCAATAAATTATCTTATCTTATCTTAATATTGCTGCTTAGCAACTATTTAGCCTCCAATTCTCTCTTCAACATTATTATTTTGTTTTACTAGTCATTAGGTTATCGACATTGCTCTTTGCGCAACCATTGCTAAATTACAGGCAGTAGGCAGATCTGACTCAACAGTTATACGATTTAAATCATTATGTAACGTTACCTATAATTAATGAATTATATTTTGTCTGTAATTTTATCTATGGTTTTGCAATTGATGTCAATGATATTGTGATTAATGTTCGTACAATTTGGGATATCATTGGATTTATAATAGTTATTTGTTGTGGGTAAGGAAATGGGACGAAAAGGTTTTGTAATTAAATCCATCCTTGAAGGTTGCCTGGAAGAAATCGCTTTCAGCGATAAGGCCCATTGTACTAATTTTGAACGTGTTTTGTTATTAATTGGTGTACAATAAAGTGTTCATTCATTCATTCATTCATTCCTTCCTAAGTAGTATAGTATCGTTCACTCATTTTCTACACAAGTATGTGCTCAGTCAATGGTCATGTCTGTCAATCAATAATTTGTTGATAGAACTTTAATTTGTACGAAGCTGACTATGCTACAGTTTTCTTTATTTTTATGGTTCCTATAACACGTAATTGTAGTAAATACAGTTTGATGACACATTCATTCAAGCTCCGATGAATGAGTGCAGTAAAAATAAAATCTGTAAACATTGAACATTGTATTCTTATTCAACCCTATTTCTTTCATGCTTAGGTACAAATTCCTTTAGCTAAGATGTTGTGGTGTATCAACATAGTTGTAATGAGGTGTTATCAATCAAGCTCGAGAATGTGCTGATAAGAGATGCATCTGGTTGCTCTATTTAAAGTTCATGTCGCTCGGTACCGGCTATCTGAACTCAAGATGCCTTTTTCTTTGGTCCTTTGTTGAAGAAAGTGATATTCTATATACTGTGTCTGTACCTACATATTATTAGACTTTACATAATCGCTTTGGAATATTTAAAAGAAGATAGACAGAGGCTTGTGAGTAAATAATGTGTATTAGGGTCTTTCATTTTAAACTACACACACTGACAGGGCCTCATTTTTGGGTTGTAAATAGACGTTTGACCGTATCAATTTAATTCCTAAGCCTATTTAAGTTTTAACTTCAATATTTATAATTTATTGATTCTTTAGAATTGTTGCATACTGATTTTCAAGGAGAACAGACGTTCCACCAATCGCAGCGCAGCTACGTTACGAAAGGGCTAAGTTATACAAGAAGCAACAATCAATTGAAAAGATAGTTTTTATCGATTTTCTCGGAATTTTCATAACAAAACAAAAAAAAGCATTACATAAATATTTTTTAATTTATTTTATCAACCCAATTCCTGAATTAAGTTAGTATAAAATGAAAGACCCTATATAGGTTGAAATCTAGACTAGACTCTGAGATTATATTGATTATATTGAGAGTTATATTATGTATTTTATAGTAACGAGGCGATCGACGATGGGTTTGCAACCAGCTACGTGTGGATTGTTAATTTCTGCAAAATGAGGGCGTGCGCCAAATATGTAATTGGACATGCATCTGACTCACATTTTGGAAACGTTGGTTCCGATTGATTTTTGGTTCTTACCCTTAAATACCATTTACACGATACTATCGTTATCGTATACTATCGTTCTTGGCTCTTGCTTTCTCAAACTCTTTACTCAAAAAATGCCAGAATGGTATCGTGTAACGGCGTCTTAAATATCTTGTATGTCTACCGCACCTTTGGGATCATGGTCTTGTTTTGTTTAGTTATAATATAATTAGTGGACCCGGGCTCAACTTCGTTTTCGCCATTTTGAAATGTCTAAAGTTATTGGTTGTCATGGCAACCTTAGAGCAGTGCTCTTTGTGTCAAACAGAGTACTGCTAAAGTTTTTATGCAAAATTCCCGTTGTTCATTTACATATTTTTAGGTTTTCAAGAACGTTTTTCGGGATCAAAAGTAGCCTATAATATGCTATTCTGGAGTTATACCTTTCACCTCACCAAATTTCATTGTAAACTGTTTCGTCGTTTGAGCCTGATCCTTACACAAACATACAAACATCCAAACATTCAAACATCTAAACAAACTCACAAACTTTCAGCTTTATTATACATATGAGTGGGATCAAAGTCTTTTAATCACCATCTTGCTTCTGCCATTCATTTAATTTTTACATCAAGTGGAACTTTTAAAATGCTAAGAACGAAAGTCCTTAGAAAATCTCTCGAAGTAAATTAATTAGACTCGAGAGAGCAAAACTTCTTTCTTATCCAATAAAAATTCACAAGATTCAACCTTATGCTTACGAGATAAGGTTTTTTATAAAGCGATAGAATGTTGTGTACTACAAAAGCTATTATCGCTTACAATTTAACGAATGCTATCGTTTATCTAATTAAAAAGAGGACATTGAACTGAATTAATGAAACAATTTACATTTTGTTGAAGAAACAAACCGTTCATTTGAAAATAATGTCAAAGAAGTAAAATGTATTGCTAAGAGAAACAACGATAACTACATTTACATTGTACCATGTCTTTTATCAAGTGATAAAACGCAGCTCTAAATAAAACATAGACTTCCGAAATTCTTCTTAAAATTGCACTAACACGAGATATGAACCCCTTGATAGACTATATTCCCAACGACGCCACTGACCTCCCCACTAGAGGGGTAGTTGGGAATCTAAATTCCCAATGACCAAACTAGCCACATCAGTGTGGTTGTTGGAAATAAAAATTACCAACGACCCCAGTGATAGTAACGGTGAAAAACTGTAAAAGTATGCATTTTCGAAAAACTTAAACCACAGCGTCAATTGCCAGCTATTTATAATTGACTTCAAAAAAAAGGAGGATGTAAATGTAATATTATGTTCGGCTGTATGTATGTTTTTTTTATGTATATTCACCGATATTTCCGTCATTTGTGGACCGATTTTCAAAGATTTTTTTTGTTTTGGCAAACTCGTGTGTTCAAATCTAAAATGTGCATTTCTTGGGATTCATTCTATTATTTTAAAAATTAACCGCAGGTAACACAGCAGGGCGCAAAAATAATAAACCACACTTGCAAAAATAAACAAACATTGAAATAACCTCACTGACCTTACTGTCCCAAAAGTAATATTAGTATATAGATAGTTTACAATATTAGTAACTCTGACTCTCCTTCTATGGATGTAAGTGAACAATTCTGTTCCAAATTTAGGAGTTGCCTTAGAAGCAGTACAGTTATAGTTGACCGAGTGTGATCCTAAAAGGACGGGATAAATAGTTGTGTCTTAGAATAACGTGTAAGTATTGATAGAAACTAAACTATTACACTATTACGATATTGCTAAAATGTGTTTAGTCATCTAACGACCTTTGACAACAATCTTTAGATAGGTAACTAATCCAGTAAGTTAAAGCATGCCCAAATCAAAAGTACGTGAGTGTCCTCCATGAAACATTCGGTTGGAACGAAGTTTCAACTTTGAAATTTGGCATTTGTCAACTATTAAAATCCTAAAAACGCTCTTCCGTACTAAAAATGTAACAATCTATGGACTGTTTCGCGTCTGCGCACTTCGCACTGTGACGTTTTGACCTATGTATGTGTTGTGACGGTAAAATCGAACGCTATTTTTGCAGCCCCCATCCTCGATACCGTCCGAAAAGGAACTTCGTTCCAAAAAATTTAACTGGCGTTACCACGCTGAATTTCCGCTGATCTATATTAGGTATCATTATCATTATCATCATTTCAGCCTAGGGACGTCCACTGCTGATCATAGGGCCTGTCCATCGATTTCTATAGCGATCGATATTGTGTAGTCTGCACCCAGCAATCTTCATCGAATGGTCTTTCCATCTAGTGGGGGGCCGTTCTCTGCTGCGATTTCCGGTGCGTGGTCTCCACTCGAGAACCTGTCATCGACGGTATAAATATTAGGTATAAATCAATAAAATTCATCAGAAATCAAGACATACACATCTCTCGAATTTATAATATTAGTAACACAAATTAGAAACAAAGGCTTATTTCATTTCAAAACAGTTTTTGTATCTGTATAAAAAGTGTTTAATTTTGCGGAATTCTCCACATCTTGTTTTTCTGCAGTTATGTCTGACCTCCGTCTCGTTTTATAATATGAACTTATTAACTTTTAGTTAGATTATAAACGAGTTTTTTGTGGCACAACGTAGACGAAGGAAAAGATAAATTGTATGAAAGATTACATCATCATAATCTTCCTTAACTGATCGACACAAGACATTAAAGATAATAATAAAAAAAGTATTTTTTTGCAACAAAAACAGGAAGAAATATAGATAGAAAAGACAAGAGGAGTAAGTAGTAAAAATAAAAGTACGTGAGTGTCGTGGAACACTCGGTTGGAAGCAAAGAGTACTTTTCTATACTGGGAATATAATAAATTAAGTGTCAATTAGGTATCCTAGAAACGCTTTTCCGTGCTAACAATGTAACAATCTATAATCTGTGTCGCGGCTGCGCATTTCGCACCGTGACGATTTGATATACATGTGTCGTGACGGTAAAATGGAACAATATTTTTTTCCAGCCTGTCTTTTCTTTCTTCGATATCGTCCGAAAAGGAACTTCGTTCCAATATATCAATTAACTGTATCTCTATATCAATATCTTCACACCCATATAAGTGTGCATGCATGATGCATGAGCAATGTTTGATGGGGCTCATGGGGCTGATAGTTTCCTTTCATAATATTTACATATTCTATCCCTGAGGCCTGTAACATAAACAGTTTTAGTTTCAGATAAACAACAAACAAACTTTAGCTTGTTGTTATACATTAATGTTTCAAACAAATAAGTGTGGTCTAACTAAACCAACATTTAAAGGGTTATTTGCAACAAATTTTGAAGCAACTCAACTCGATTTTGGTTGATTACAGGTAATCCAATCTTGTAACTTGGTGAAAATCGAATTGTAGTTCAAGCAATTTAAATTTTAAATCATGTTACAGGCATGCAAATTTTCTCTCAGTCGATTTGGTATTTACGTTGATAATAATTGACCTTTCTCAAGTTCTCATGCATGAAGGTTATAGCTGAGTAAAAAGCTGTCGTTTTTAGATTCCTTGTTAACACTTTATTTATTTTTCAGTTTTTTATAGGCCGTGTTTCCTGCAACGAAACTTCCGCGATAAAATGTCCGATAGTGCGCAAGTGTGAACTCCGTAGCAAGTGTTGTCACAAAACTGTCATCTGTGCTGTCATGACAGCAATATTATTTTATATACAAAAAAAAAGAAAAGGGCTTTGTCGCTGAGCGACTATACCGCCCAATCAGTAACATCTTAGCTTAGTCTTCTTCTTCTTCAGAAATTGAAACCATTTTAGTCGTGTGTACCAAAATAAATGATTTTCTGTATACTTTACCTCCCATGGAGTTAAAAAACTTTATTCCTGAATTTAATTCTGAGAGTGCTGGCAACCATACTTTTTGGTTGGCAACTCGACGAGAGAAGCTGATGACAATGACAGCGGGTGACGTGAGTTCCGGCGGCGGTGGCGTGATTGGAGTTTGTTGTTGTTGAAAAATAACGAAGTAATTGATAAAACATTGAAATAAAACATTGGAAGAAAGCTAAGAGTTAATATCAGAAGTGGATAATCGAGTTTCACGTGCTTGTGCCTAGTTAATTAGTATAAAATAATGGGCATTGTGAATCTGGGTAGTAAAAAAAACAGTCACTGAACAGAAAATCGACCGGAGACTTGAGTGAATCTTGAAGCCGAGCTAGTAAGTAAGCAAGTGAGCTGAATACAGTCATAGCTTAGATCATAGAAGCGAACTGAATAATAGTCATTTTATGGATCTAGTTATGAACTGGCGCAGTCACAGATACCTACACAGTGAGCTAAATACAGTCATAGCTTAGTTCATAGAAGCGAGCTGAATAATACAGTCATTTTATGGATCTAGTTATGAACTGGCGCAGTCACAGATACCTACACAGTGAGTTAAATACAGTCATAGCTTAGTTCATAGAAGCGAGCTGAATAATACAGTCATTTTATGGATCTAGTTATGAACTGGCGCAGTCACAGATACCTACACAGTGAGTTAAATACAGTCATAGCTTAGTTCATAGAAGCGAGCTGAATAATACAGTCATTTTATGGATCTAGTTATGAACTGGCGCAGTCACAGATACCTACACAGTGAGCTAAATACAGTCATAGCTTAGTTCATAGAAGCGAGCTGAATAATACAGTCATTTTATGGATCTAGTTATGAACTGGCGCAGTCACAGATACCTACACAGTGAGCTAAATACAGTCATAGCTTAGTTCATAGAAGCGAGCTGAATAATACAGTCATTTTATGGATCTAGTTATGAACTGGCGCAGTCACAGATACCTACACAGTGAGTTAAATACAGTCATAGCTTAGTTCATAGAAGCGAGCTGAATAATACAGTCATTTTATGGATCTAGTTATGAACTGGCGCAGTCACAGATACCTACACAGTGAGCTAAATACAGTCATAGCTTAGTTCATAGAAGCGAGCTGAATAATACAGTCATTTTATGGATCTAGTTATGAACTGGCGCAGTCACAGATACCTACACAGTGAGCTAAATACAGTCATAGCTTAGTTCATAGAAGCGAGCTGAATAATACAGTCATTTTATAAATCTAGTTATGAACTGGCGCAGTCACTGCAGAAGAGAGTAAAGTGAATGAGACAGTCGATATACAGGAATAAGAGTGAACTGACGTTTCAATAACAGAGCAAGCAATCATGATGGGCCGAACGTTTATAATTAATATTAACAATACCTATGTACGTACTTACATAACCATGATTTCAGATAAGCTTTAGGTACACGAGTTACGAACGTGATGGCAAGCATTAAAATGGGGTGATGTCAATGATCTTTTGAAAGATCATTGGGATGATTTAAAGAGTACGAGTATAATGTGTAGTATGGTGTGCCTGAGGACATGCACATGCAGGAGGGCCGTGCTGGCAACCATACTTTTTGGTTGGCAACTCGACGAGAGAAGCTGATGACAATGACAGCGGGTGACGTGAGTTCCGGCGGCGGTGGCGTGATTGGAGTTTGTTGTTGTTGAAAAATAACGAAGTAATTGATAAAACATTGAAATAAAACATTGGAAGAAAGCTAAGAGTTAATAAGAGCGTGTATTTCTCCAAACTCAATTATGAAACAACTAAAACTGAAACTACGAGCAAAATTATCAACCATTGTGAATTTCATAAAGCATTAACAGCTGCGACAATATTGGAACAGGTCTGTTTAGGTATTTCTGACTTTGTCAAAGGTCGACAAACAACATTCTGTGGAACAGGTTTCGTTTCGCACTTATGAATTCATAAATTGTAATTGCAAATAATTGTTGTAACACGTAGAGTAGCTTGCTGTCGGACTTGTACTGTGCTGTCCAAAGTGGATATAGGTGACAGCTAGAAACATTATCCACTGAGCGCGTCCTTACTTCCAATAGCGACTTTAAAAATGAAAAGTTCCGTCACCGTATTCCCGTTATTATTTTTGTTTGTTTGATGAATATTCGGATGTTTGATTATTATTCGGATGTTTGATTATTATTCGGATGTTTGATTTCTGACTTCAAGGGCTTTTTCGGTTCGGAATATTTGGTCCTAGGTTAGGACCGTGTTTTAACTTTGATCTTATCGACTGAATACAATGTAGCTCGTAGTAAGAAGCATCCGAATATTCATCAAACGAACGCGAATAACCTCCCAGAGATGACTACTCTTGTAGTGGCTTCTTAGCTTCTCCGCAGGGGCAAGAATTTCCACATCTACGGGGCAAGAATTTCCACATCTACGATTCTCACACACATTATTTCTCCCATTCACTCTCATTACGTAATTAATACACCTGTTAAAATGTCATTGAGATCTGAGAGCTGATTGTAGAGTCAGCATATTAAAGTTATGTCATCTTTCCCACATTATAGGCGTTAAACAAAGAAAGAAAACCTTTTTTCACACGTTCAAACAATTTCTCTGCTTTCTGATGTTCAAACACTTTGTTTGTTTGTCGAAAGCGACGTAAAATTTGATTATTCTCACGGTATTGGAAAGTGAGAATTAGCTTGATCTTCAGGTTTGCGTAACTTAGGATAGTATTATTACCTAAATTTGATTTGTTTTAGATATTTTTTTTAATGTCACTTCCCTTGGTAACCGCTCTACCTATCAAGCCGTGTTTGCAACCTTTGTAGGATATAAAAAAAAAGAATCTTTTGAAGTACTTTACCTATGCGTTTCCGTTCAACCAAAGGAAACATCAATCCATATTAAAGTACGTGAGTATGTGAGTGTCGTGAAACCTCCTGGACACTCGGTTGGAACGAAGTTTCAACTATGACATTTGCCATTTTGTCAAATAAATGATAGTCAATTACTAAAATCGTAGAAACGTTCTTCCGTCAATCTATGGACTGATTTGCGACTGCGCACTTCGCATTGTGACGTTTTGAACTATTTATGTGTAGTGACGGTAAAATCGAACGCTTTTTTTTCTAGCCCCCATCCTCAATACCGTCCGAAAAGGAACTTCGTTCCAATAATTTAAAAATGTGTAACGAGTTAGTCAATTCCATTCCCAAATAAATATTAGCGGCCTTCACACGCAAGTGATAATTTTTATGCTACGCGTTCTTTCGCGCGCGATTACACGTTAGTTCTTGTCAATCTTGTCATAACGCAATCGTGCTGAAAAGCCTGTAGGTACGCGCAATCGCGAGTGCTAATTTTTTTGAAGCTTCTTTCGCGCGCGATTGGCTGTGTCACACGCGATAGATTGTGCGTGTGAAGGCTGCTATTAGGTACTTACTGGTGAAGTTTTTACATATTTTTACATGATTAAATGACACTGATTGCTTGGATTTGTCTCAGTGTTCGAGTACAAAGATTTTTTTATTCACCATTTTGACTTTTTTGTAACCACAATTTAAAACATGAATAAATGATTGAAAGGTTTCCGAAATGACTCAACACAAACCGCGATCGCCTTTTCAATTCTACTGGATACAAAGAATGACATAAATTCGTCTTTGACAATGGCAACCACAGATTATGCAAATCAGAAGCGCAACTTCGATGATATAGTGTCATACCGAATATTATTATTCGATTAAGGTACATGCACACTGGTTACCTACTCGGTTGATAAAGGCACAGACAAACGAAATTGTTAAAAACGTATCACAAATAATAGCAAACCATTTATTTATTTAGGACATCGGGCAATTGCAAAGCATTTTTGAAAAAAAAAAAACATTTTCCATTATAATGTAACAATTTTACTTAAAATAAATGTAGCTCTTACTTGTTATGTGTACCTTTAGCATTACAAAAAACTTTACTGTCCTGTATAACAAAATGCTCTTTACCCGCTACAAAATAAGACAGATATTAAAAAAAAATGAAAAATTAGCTTTGGAATATTATGAGCCCATCACGATACAGCTGATTGTTTGCGGATATCTTGATATAATTTTTTGCTCGTTAATCTAGACTCTTTTTTCATGGCTTTAGAGTTCATAATACGCGATGAAAATCAATGGAAAGATACAGGAGTCTTTGAAGAGACCGTGCAAATCTTTACAGCAAAAAATCTTTTGTCTCTTTTTATGGCTAACGAGGTGGTAATAATGAAGAGGGACAAAAAACTTACAGTACTAGAATAAGCTTGCCTGTTCTGGTATTGATTCATTTGGTTCGATTGTTTATAATCAATCATTCTTGGCATTGGTTTTTATAAATTGTTTTTCAGTGTCAGTCTTTGATATATTTGATAAGGTATTCATAAACTCATCCTTTTTTATATAAATTACTTTTAAAACCTGCGCTCTCTTTGATAAAAATAGGTAGAAGAACAACTAGGTACTTACGTCTTGTAAACTTCTACCTAAAGATTTTGGAACGAAGTTTCTTTTCGGGCTAGAATAGGGGCTAGACGAAAAAGTGTTCGATTTTTGCGACACAACACATGTTTATGCCAAATCATCACAATGCGAAGTGTGCAGTCACAAAACAGTCCATAGATTGTTGCATTGTTAGTACGGAAGAGCTTTTCTGGGATTAGTATGACAATAACTTTTCACAACTGCCAAATGTCAAAGTTGAAACATCGTTCCAACCGAGTGCTCCACGACAGTTACGTACTTTTTTTAAAGTTACAACAGGAACCTAAAATAAAAATGTACCTAAGCTTTAATGTAATCAGAATAAGGTTTACATTCAATCAAATAAAATGGAAAATTTCGCACACATTGGGAAAACCAGACACTTTCCTGATGTAAGCAATTTTAAGATCTTTTATATATAGGATTAGAATTTGTATGAGGTTTTCCTCAGTCGTTCTGAGAAATAAACTTATGGTCAAAACCTTGAGTCACGGCTGTAAACACAGATTAAAGTTAAACTGAAGGCACAGAAGGCATTAACTGAGTAAGGGTTAATGGTCCATTGAGGACTGTGTTCCCCTTACGGAATATGTTATTGTCTCAACCACAATGTTTTGTAACAAAAGCAGTTGGTTTTTGGGTCTAAAGACACATTATTATCACGTAATTTTTATTTTTTTGACGTGACTACGTCTTATAATTCGATAGAGCCGGCTGCACGCACGTAAAACATGACGTCATGAGGCGTTACCTCGCTCTGGGGCGTTCCATGTAAGGCTTGCGCAAGTGCAAGCGAGAGCGTGGAACGAGCGACAAAGAAGCACAATCGGCCTTTGCGTTGTCACGTTCAACTATTGTCAGTAAACCGACTTTACAGACAACCATTTTTTCCACTTCTAAACGGAGAAGATCGCTTTGCCTATAGTTTAAAATATAGTCTTGACCTCAGAGTATTTGATCCTTGTGTCACGGCTGTCAGAAATGATGGTTCCACAACACCTAAGCCAGGAACAAATATTTGCAGATTATGAATATGTCTCACACGAGAATCGAACTTGCATCTCTTGAAAAAAAGTGAAACAGTTACAAAAATGTTTGAAAATCTGTGTCCCGAAGAAAGTCTTAGGTTCGTTAACTGTGTTTTTATTACTAAGTACCTTTACATACCTTTAAAAGATTATTTCAATTACTCGTATGCCATTGCGGAAACGAGCCACAGTAAACTTGATGAGTTTGTTGAGGTCAATGATCTGGTACCTAAATACCGAAGGGCGATCGCAAATGACACGAATCCTCGGAGTTGCTCAAGCAGTAATTACGATGTTATTCTCATTTGCGTGGCACAGTTTCCGATAAACGGAAGGACAAGTCGTAGTACACAGATACACAGAATAAGTCTGTGAATACAGAATATAAAAAAAACTTTAAAAAGACACTTTTTACATTTGTTTCTAAGCTGATTTTTACAGCGGTAAAGCTTCTTCAATATTTATAAGGCTGTCATTGTACAACTTCAGATTTAAAAAATGCTGAAGAAATACTACTCTAAATAAATCAAATCAAATCAAATTCTTATATATTACAAAGATATTACAGTAAAGCACAGAAATGAGAAAAATATAAGTAATAAAAATAAAATTAAAAACTGTAATATTTATTTTTGCTGACGATACCATTTTACTATTTATTATAAATGTAGGTTTTTTCAATAAAGTAATAGTTACAGTTTTAAGAATCGCATCTACTGTTTATGAGAGTTTCCTTAGCAGATTTTAACACAGTTGGTATATTGCGTACCCCAGTAGAAACTCATTTCCTTTCCATTAAATGCTCCCGACCCATAAAACTGCTGTTGAAATGCACGTAACCTACTGCTATTTCTGTACTGTGGCAGTGGAGTGAGTCAGAGGGTAATGTAAACTTTGGATTTTTATATGTTCCGTTTTTTGACGATGTTTGAATAAAACAGTCAGCAGTAGGTAATTTGATGACGATGGTATAAATTAGATCGCTGTCGTTACGTGTGTCTTTTTAACTGGCTTCAAAAAAAAGGAGGTTATATATTTATAGTGGGATAGTAAATACTTTTATTGTGATTAGGTATAATGAGTAATTGAAGTGGTCTATGGTCATTGATGTGATGTTAATTACTTAGTCATTAACGAATACCTTCTGAGTTGAGTCATTGGAACATGGAAATATTAGCAATGAGCTCTCTACACTACACTTCCTTGTATACTATTCGTTTTAGTAAGAGGAATAGATTCTAGGTCCTTCTATCAGAAAATATCGAATTATCTTAATCTCTGCCTCTTGAATTCTTGATTTGGTTCTTACGAAACGGAGATCTCTTTTAACACACAAATGCGTGAGTACTTACAAAAAACCGTCCAAGTGCGAGTCGGACTCGCGCACTGTATCATTATCTAGGTATACTTAAAAACGGCAAAAAATCTCGTTTACTGTATGGGAACCCCCTTAAATATTCATTTTATTCTGTTTTTTAGTATTTGTTGTTATAGCGGCAATATAAATACATCATCTGTGAAAATGTCAGCTGTCTAACTATCAAGGTTCATGAGATACAGCCTGGTGACAGACGGACAGACAGACAGACAGCGGAGTCTTAGTAATAGGGTTCCCGTTTTACCCTTTGGGTAAGGATCCCTTAAATGACACTGTCCAGTCTGAGTTGAGTCTGATCATCATCCCCATTCTCATCCCTGTATCCTACTAAATACCTATGATATACTCTTTGCTAGGTAATTGTAGTACAAGTAATACTATCCATACCTGTCAACAGGAAAACTAAAGCAGCTCTCGGTTCAGAAACAATCCTTGAAACATCGATATCAAACAATACGAGCCATTGATTTCTCAGTATACACAGCCTATCAACAGCCTTATCCTCTTGTAATAAGGTCGAATTTGGCTTGTTCAGAGATGTGTGGGCCATATCCTGCAGCTGAAGTGCTTAGGAAATTAACTTAGTGTGGGTGGAAGTGTTCGCGCAATTTAGTTAAGTCCTGGTTTCTAAAATTTTTTACAGTTTTAAGACGATCATAATAATGGATTTTACTTTAGCTGTGTTGCTATGTTTTATCCCAGAAAAAAAGGAAATTTCTAAAATAAAAAACACAGGACCGCGGATAACACCGTCAAGCGCAGTGTTTTTTCTTAAGCTCTTTTTTTATGAGTTAAAATCAACGGAAATTCGTATGTAAGAATGTCCGTTGAATATCGAAACCGGGGGTTAGTGACCAACTCTGGTGACGTCAAAAGTCAAAAATTTATTCAGTAGGACCACTGGGATCACTTTGAATCGTCTTAAAACAGGTGACGGAGTTTACAGCTCTGAGGTCCTCTGTCATTAATACATTAAATCACTTTTTAAACTCACACGATTTAAACTCATTTTTGTAATGACGGGACGAGATCGCGTAAAGATTCCAGATACCTTGACCACGATCGGTGCAACCCGATCAAAATGTCAAGGTAAGGTAATATTCGAGTATAATCTAAAATTTTTTACGCGATCTCGTCCCGTCATTAATACAAAAATTAAAACTTAGTTGGTAACCAGAGCACGGAATTGCTCAGGTAACCAATGCCACCGTATATTTTTGTGACGTCACTTAACTTCGATAATCTTCTTGTATACCCAACCAATAAGCAACCTACACAACGAACGACCAGAGAGCTTCGGTCCCGGCTTTTTAGTCGCTAAGCCATGACGGAGGCCTTAACTCCGTTACCAGAGTTGACCACTGACTCATACGAACTTACTTTTTATGAAAGCTTTAAGATTGTTTACTTAGGTGTGGTAGAAAGTTGTCTATTTTGATTCCAATAACAATATTGAACAGAAACTGATAGACAAATTAAATTAAAATGTTCTCAGTCATCATCATCTCTTCAGATGATGACAATAATGAATGAACCGTTTTCTGCCATGAAAATAATGAGACTGATTTTAATCTAATATTTTGACCTCTGACCTTTTCAATAGTTAACTATTCCACCAATAAGTGCCATTATAATATTGCGTTCGAGCACGTTCGGCTTAAATAATGCTCTAATGAAAGCCGTGGGTGGACACAGTTGAATATTTAGTTAGTATAGATGTAATAACGCCCACTTTGCCTTTAGCCGACCCGCAGCTTATTCCGTGTTGACAATGTCAAGTTGAAATCGCTTTTTAACATATATATATGCATAGGACACACAAAAAACTTTGAAATCCGCACTTGACCACTTGAATATTGTCACGTTTTAATGCCTGTTTGTCTAAAACCTCTTTAGATTCACAGGCCACACAAGCAAAAATGATAAACAAAATTTCAAAGAGCCTCTATGTGTTGGTTTCGGCAAAAGTCGGGAATTCAAAAGTCCAAAGATACCTTGATAAACAAATAAACTTCATGTAACAGCTTGGTAATTTAAATCAGACAATCAGTAAAAACTGTTCTTTCGCGAGCAATACCGTGAAGAATCATGACAACGGACACGGTTTGTTGACATGAATCTAGTTTTCTTTCAAGCTTCCGTATCCTTCCTATCCAAACCTTGTTAAATGTCAGTCTGTCGTATCATCTATCCGACTTTTGAATAAAATTATCAAAATACATGTCATGATTCCGTATCCAATGGGACCATACTTATTTATATGCCTCCACTGTTATCTCTATCTTATTTTTGAGAACTATAGGGTCTTTCATTTTATACTAACTTAATTCAGGAATTGGGTTCAAAAAATAAATTAAAAAATATTTATGCAATGATTTTTTTTGTTTTGTTATAAATATCCCGAGAAAATCGATAAACACTATCCTTTCAATTGATTGTTGTTTTATGTATAACTGAGCCCATTCGTGATGTAGCTGCGCTGCGATTGGTGGAACGTCTGTTCTCCTTGAAAATCATTATGCAACAATTGTAAAGAATCATTGAATAATAAATTTTGAAGTGAAGACGTAAAATGGGCTTAGAAATTAAATTGATTCGGTCAAACGTCTATTTACAACCCAAAAATGAGGTCCTGTCAGTTTGTGTAGTTTAAAATGAAAGACTATATACAACACTGTCTGACACTTTATGTAGTGGTACGGAATCCTTTGTTTCCGACTGTTACTAGACCAGTTTTTCTCTGAACTGTGACACTGTGGTGACACATGAACTCAGGTTCCCACGGGTCGAAGACTAGTGGTCGAGGACTAGTGTTTGCTTGTCACAATGTTTATTTTAATTCAACATCTTCACTTTTTTGCCGGTTAGTTCTTTTGACTTTCGAGAGGTTTCACACCTCTAAAACATCCTGCTGCTTATTATAAAAACGTAAAACCTTGGTTGAACCCCATGTCGACACATGTCAAAACAAAACTGTTACCACAAAAAAGCGTTCTATGTACGAGTATTTAAAGATCGTTTTTCTAGGGACAGTTTTTTAGTTAGACTTGGTCTAAACTCTACTCATTTTCTTGTAATAAGCCCCCCTGAGATCGAGAATGTACAAAAAGAAATGCTAGTGAGACCAAATTGAACAAGTAGCTTCTGTAAAAATCATGGTTAGCTTTCATAATAGAAAAAGACAAAATTAAATATAATTATCATTTTGCAAAAATATCTAAGATCATAGATAATACATTCCTGAACCTGTTTAAGTACAGATGTATTTTATTGTTAAGTATAACGAAATAGCTTTAAGGTAACACAAAAAACAACAGCAAAATTATTACCCAGAATACTCATCTATGGCTTGTATCGTTTAGTTTTTATTCAATGTACGAGTATTAAATGTGTCCTTCGAGTACTTTTACACATTTGCAAGTAAAATCAAGTTTTTACTACAAACATTGACAATGATAGCTTTTAAATCTTACATTTTAAAATACACTCTAATACGAAGTAAAAAGGTGTAAGATATAAAACATTACAAGGTAATATCAAGTTTGTTTTGATACTGCAAAGGTTGTAAATGGGTAACAAACAAGCGTAAAGTTAATTGAAGGACCTGTAAAAACCCTATTTGGAATTCTATATCAGTGTTTTTGAAATTGAAATTTTAATAACAATGCGTATTTTACTTCTTATTATATTGAAATACATTTGATATGATTAAAGTAATAAAATAGATTATGACTACAAAAATAGATTTGATAGGAGAATAAGTAAGTTCGTATGAGTCAGTGGCCAACTCTGGTGACGGAGTTTTTAGGCCGCCTTAATGCCACCGTCATGGCTTAACGACTTAAATAGCCGGGACCGACAATTTAACATGACCTCCGAAGCACGGACGCGCTCAGGTGAAAATGCCACTGCCGGTCACCCATACAAAAAAAGCGTTCCATTCCATTTAACCGTCACGACACATACATACATAGGTCAAAACGTCACAGTGCGAAGTGCGCAGACGCGAAGCAGTTATAGATTGTTATACTCGTATAGTAAGTACGGACGGAAGAGCGTTTTTAGGATTTAATATTTGACAATAATTTATTTGCCAAATGCCAAATGTCAAAGTTTTTTTTATTTACACGAAAGTTAAAACTTCGTTCCAACCGAGTGTTCCACTGAGGTTCCACGGCACCCACGTATTTTTTTAAATACGTTCCAAAATATACAATTAGAAATATTTGCTTGATAGATAAATGGTAGTATGTTGCTACCATATAACAAGACAAAAATGTAGATGTATTCTTTTGTTGGAAACCAGATCAACTTTAGAAGGAATGATTTCGACATCCCACAGCTATGGCTTAAAATAGCTGGTCCAAAATAAATTTAAAATGAAAAAACTTAAGATAAACCAATTGATTCGTTGATAACTCATTTTGTTAAGACACCGGTGAAAAGTTAACGAATGTTCAACTAGTTGAACAGATACTTGAACATATTATTGGAGTAGTGTATAAGAAGGTTGTAACAAAATTGATTTTAGCACACAGCCAAAACGGAAAATATAAAAAGCGAATTATAAATTATCATTGTATTTCTAATACATAATAGAGTTGTGATCAGAGTTTTAACTGCATTAGCTAAAGACGATTATTTCAAACGTTCAAAATATTACTTTGCTATTTCTGTGATATAGTCAGCGACAGAAGTTCATGAACAATTATAGATTTTAAAGCTTTACTCTCATCATTATATATATTGAAGATTCAATCACATCAAAATGTTCATGAACTTCTGTCGCTGACGGTACAAAGATACCCAGCTGTCTATATCATCTACATCGCTCCCACACCATTATACAAAATGATAGTCTCGCGACCTAAATACCCAATTGACACTCGACTCCATAAAACATATCCAGTACAATGCCGATGGCAACCACTCATAATTATTGTATACTTAATTAATTGTGAGAGATGTGTCGCCTTCAAATAAATTAAAATATTCCGAATGTAGTCACTTTTCAACGCTAAGCTTGAAGCGCTCGTGGTCGTGCTTGCTTAGCCGTTCTTGATAGATCGGCGAAGTTAAGCAACGTGCGAAACGGTCTGTAAGTGGATGGGTGACCGACAGTGGCATTTACATCTGCCCTTTCCGTGCTTGCGTGAAATCACAATAAAATTATCTAATGTTTCATAGCAACACATGCAGTTAATCATGAAAACAATGATATAAACACCACCTTGTTTCGAGTCAAAATTTAAGATTTTGCCCTCCGAAAACAGACTCACATACGTAAAGTGAGGTGCAACTGAGTCGCTAAAGACTCGTTTCTATTGGTTTTGCTGTTTCTAGCTATCATAGTTTTGGGTCCAATGATCGCAACTTTCCCCTAAGTAGGATTAAAATGAAATAATAAGAAATCTGGTATATCCGCAATTCCGATACCGGCCGTTTATCAAATGATCAACCACATGATGCACTCAATCATTCGCACCTCACACGACGTAAACTGGTATGATCTAACTGTTACCCGACAGAATAAATAACAGTGCTAAATAGGCCTGCACACTATCAATAGCCTAAGAGCCAGCGATCAGACCTTCGTCATTTTGAGGAGAGTTTGTACTTGAAACTTTTTTGACAAGACGAAAGAACAATTGGAAGTATCTGCATGCTTCGGAAACATCTTTTTATAGTTCTCCAAGTCATCCTTCTCTTGCCCTTATCTCACGCTAAACACACAACATGTATTTTTCATCCAATCACTCCTATCACTCGTCAACTGTGTATTCACTCCTTTCGCATTCATATCATCTCTCACACAATCCTCTCTCCAATACTCTCCAGCCACACTTATATTCATCACTCTCTGGGTAACATGGTTTTCATACCTCCTCATAACGTGTCCATACCAAGCTCCAAGTATCATACAATAAAATTCAGCTTTTATACTAGTAACGAATTCGGGATGGTTTATGATGCACCTTTGCTACCATCTCCCAAAGCCACCACGATCCAAGCTTCATAATATCTATACAGACAAACTTTCAGCTTCTATAAAATGACAAAGGTCTGCCGCCAGTCGCTAGCTCTCACCCTACAGGAAACTTGCTTAGGGAATTTGATACGATGTGCTTTTAACTTGCATAATGATGATATAGAATTTGATAAGTCCAGATTTGATTTGTTTTTGAAATTCCCTAATGAAACTTGAGTTAAATACCATTTCATTTGATTTATCAGGCTTGGTGTTTACAAAGTTGCGTGTTCTTTAAACCTTAGACAAGTCTTTAGATACCAGACATGTTAATGTTACCAAAATCATGATAATATTCATTGTTGTAACTCACGCACTTGAATTTCAGTGAAGTGGTATAAAAGTCTGCTTATCTTTGTTGATTTTTTTTTAATTAAATATTCTGTAGAAAAGACGCTCCACTGGCAATTTTTTGTTATTAGAAAACCATATTGATAACAAAATCTAGCATGATGAAAATATGTCTCCAAAAAAATTTAAACAATTCTTTGAATTTTACTTCAAAATCAAAAGATTTTAAAACGAAATATAACAATGAAACAATTATGGAGTCAAATAGTGTTGGCTCAGTTGTTACTTAACAATGGGATATTTGAAGGTCTGAATAATCATGAAACACATGTTCAAGTCATTAGTTGAAACAGCAGAAAAGGACGGATACACTTCAAATTGAATGTGTAAGCGAGAAGGCTAAATATGATGAAGTCATGAGTCATAGAACAAGTGGGTCATTGCTAGATGATTAGAGAGACTCTGGCGAATTTGGATTGAGTAGTCATGTATAACACCTTTACAACATTAGCACCCTTTATTTATAGCCTCTTAAAAAAACTACGAAACAAGATCACGAACGTTTCCCAAGGAATGGTAGACATTTTCAGGCAACTCAAGATTTGAAAATGTTCAGGGAATCTCTATGAACCCGATGTCGCTGGATGTGTGTTTTCAATACGAAAGTTGGTTAGAATTTTAACTTAAACTTTTAGCTGCGACCTTGCCGGTGGCACTGCTCTACCAAATAACCTTACCCGGTCATCGACGTCTTTAGGTTCTCATTGTAAGGAGTTTGTAGGTTCAAATTCCATCAAAGTGATTGTTGGCATAAAGTGTTTCATAATATTTGTAGATCTCTTAGTGAGATCAGTTGATCACAGTAAAAAAAAATCTTGAGTCTTTGAGTCCTAGCCTAGGACTAGCAGGTAGATTTCGCATACCTAGGACTCCTAGGTATGCGAAATCTACCTACTTTGAACAGCTCGATCAAAGAACCAAAACAAAAAATAAATAAATTAAGAATTTGTAAAATAAAACGGAATGGCATGTCTGTTTTAAAATTAATTTGAGGACGCCCAACGTTCTTTTTCATAAGCCACCATTTATCTTCACTTGCTTAGAATTAACTTCGCTGTTTTATTTTGCATAGAATTATCTTTGAAATTAATTTTGTTGAATGAGAATTGCGGCTCGCACGAAAGTTTTTTGAAAAGAAAAGTGATTCGTGTTTTAATAAAGGAGGATAACTAGGTAAGTTCTTTTATTAGAATTTGCTCGGAATATTTTATTGAAAATCATCACGAGATATTTGAGATTTGCAAGGTTGCTAATCAATCGCTTGAGATAAGGTTGTCGCTTTGGCTTATTTTGTGATTTACAGGGCGATCGGCAGACAATATTGATATCGCTCTTTCATTCGATCGACACTTGCTGCGGAGTGCGGATGTCGATAGAATGTATCATGACTTGACCAATAACTCAGTAGCACTAATAACCTTTAAAATTATGGGGGTTGTCGGCGATAAATAAGTTTACTGAGTACAGTAAGCGTCACCAATTGTAACCCCTTACAAAGTTTGAGTGCGAATCCGTGCAGCGGTTACCAGTTGGTGATGCTTACTGTTCAATAATAATTCCTCTTCAACACGAAGAAATAATAAAGTCTGTTCTTGAAAGAGTTGATTTTATTCCTCACAATTTGAAACAACACACTTTGTGTCTGACAGCGAAGCTTTAGCAACATGTGTTGTACACCGGATGAGCAAAAACACTTAACGGATGATCTTTTATAATGAGAACAACGCTGAAGTGTTTGAATTACGTAAGATTGTTCTGAAATCGGATGATGGATTACAAAAGGGATCGGATAGGTATAAAAGGAAGTTGTAACTGGTATAACTGAACATATTTTACAATCTATTCTAGACCCTAGGTCCGTGGGGTTCTGGAGCCCTTCGTGTTTTCAAAATTATTTCAGGGCGTCTGGTCGAAGCGACCAGACGCCGAGAGAGACGCGAGTGATCCGAAAGCTAGTACATTTTTGGCTCAAAGGATCAGCATTGCCATCCAGCGTAGTAATGCCGCCAGTGTTTTGGGCACGCTTCCGACTGACAGTGACCTGGATCAATTGTGCTATCTATAGGTCGTTTGTAACGATCCTTAGATAGCTTGACCCAATCCTGTTGTATTTTGTAAATATGTAGTAGCTTAGTTTCTGTAAATAAATTCTTTCAATCTATTCAAGCCTGAAGATTTCGAGGGTTGTCTACCATTATCATCCCGTTTATGTGGAGTCGGCACAAAAATTTTTCTCTTCCACTCTGCTCTATCAGCCGCCATCTCAACACTCACTTCTATCATACCCATATCATTTTCACACAGTCCATCCATCTCATCTTTGGCCAGCCTCTTCCACTATATCCCTCCACATTCAAACTTAACAGTCTTCTTGTCACATGACACTTTTTCCCTCCTCATAACGTATGGTTACTTTCTTTAATAGAGATGAAGTCGTGAACCTAATAAGGTTGCAAAAGAATAGAAAATAATGCATTTTCAGTAAGGGAATCTAAACTTGCTAATCTAAGCCTTAACGCCATTTACATGATACCAGTCTGGCACTTTTTTTGCCTCTTGCCACAGAATATTAACTCTTGCTCCGTTGAGAAAGAGTTTGAGAAAGCAAGAGGCAAGAATGGTATGCCAGAATGAAATTGTAAAATATAGAAATAATAGGTAAACTTAAAGAAGCTTCTCCAATGTTTAATCGCATGTAGGTAGCGTTTGATGGTATAACATGCAGTAACGTGACACGCAATATCTTACCAAAAGCTGAGACACCAAATTAATTTTCCGGCCCCAAAAACGGTCACAACTACCATTGTTTAAACACAATGAATTGCTCAAACTGTAAGCAAACAAAGAAAAATTTGGGTAAACGCAAGTCGGAAATCTCTGCAATGGTAGTGATGCAATAGTGTGGGCTGTTTATCGATTATCGATAGAATTTCGGGACAGAACAATGGTAAAATATTGTCTATAATTAGTTATTTCTCAACACGTAAAATCATTAATAAACGTTGCTATGTCGTCAAGTTTGTTCGTTGTTGTTTGTTCGTTTATAAAAAAACTCTAAGTATACCTACTAAAGTACTTATGTAATATTAATTTTGTCTTTTGTTTTTTTTCAGGTAAGAAGACTCTTCATTAGCTAGTACTACGAGTATCTGATAAGTGTTGGATTTTGAGTAAGTAGAGTAGAAATTAATTAGATAAGGTTGCAAAACTACTATAAATAAAGTCTTCAATCAAACTTATGTTTGATGACTAAGCGATATAAAAATACATGAATTTGCCGCCCCATTTCTTCCCTTCAAAATGTAATATGAGCAGCTTTATTCGCATGCATCAAACTTATCAGATCAATATGTATCGATCCCATCACTAAAAGATGACCCGTATCAGATCGCGCATCACAATCGGTGCACTGATAGTCTGCTGCGGTATTTAGGACAACACTTGATGGTAAAAAACGTTTTTGTCGGCTTTGGTTATTTTACGTTTCATTTCATGAAAGTGATATACTTAATGAGAAATGCAGGGATAACTTCCGAAGCACTCGTGGTGTACCTTGTTTAGTCGTTTTTGATATAATATATTGTCGAATGTATGTAATTTTGAACTGCCAGAAAGTGGATTGACAGTGGCAAAATCAAATGAGCGCATTCATGGTTCGGAGGACACGTTAAATTGACAGTACAGGCTATTAAGTCGTTAAGTCACGACAGAGGCCTAGTCTTAGGGCCGGGCGGCCTAAAAACTCCGTCAACAGAGTTGTCCCATACCTTATTCGAACAAAGGAACAAAATTTTCTGAAGATAGATATGGAGACATATAGACACACCTAAGTACCACAAGCTCTCATTTTACAGGAGTTAGCTCTACCCAAACCACGTAGCAAGGCTTGCTACCTATCACGATGTATATTATAACATTGCATAAACCTAATCGTGACAAGTGGCAAGCCCTCATGAGACATCATAACATTTTGGATGGGGATCCCGCAATGATGACGGTAATATTATTACAGAACAGAATCTAACAGCACATAACCATCGATAGTGTTAGCACATAGATGCAAATAAGGACGCTTTATGTATACCTAGATATGTGATACATGGATGTTACTGACGAAACACTTCGGCCTCGAGTGATGTGTCGCGTACTATTTTGAGGCCTAAGAGATGTTATGAGGAAGATACAAACAATATGTAGTAACTATGATTTCTAGCTCCAAGTTCATACTTACATTTAATTTAGCCAAATGGAATTCATACTTACATTTCCTTTAGCTTTTGACTGTTGGTTTGAACTGACCATGAATTTGTGTCATGCCTTGAAAGCCTATAATAAAATCATCGTTTTCCGTAATTTAACTTGGCAGTGAAGTTTATTTGTCTTCAAATTCTTTTGTAGAGTTCATGAACTTTGAAAATTGTTTTGCAAATTATTTTGGGTCTCAAAAACTTTTTATTTTAGCTTTGTTTGCAAATTTCAAAATAAACAAACAGTTACATGCAAAATCCTAAGAAGAAAATATTGTGTGTATGCTTGAAATGGTTGAAATAAGTTCGCGAAGCGATATCCGCTCATTCGTCCATGGAGCGTTCAACAACATGCATGTGCTACACACACAATTAAAACCAACCTGTCTTCGTGAGATGACCAACTTACAATAAACCTTTTGTTCGATGGTTCCATCCATAGCTATGTTAGTACTACTCTGAAGTTATGTGTTATGTATGTATTAGCATATTCACTTACACACTCGATGTGTTTGATGTCACACCAAATGCGTACATTTTTCGACTCACTTTGACGCCTATACATTATATAGAAAGACAAGACGTAATACTTAGATAATTTATAGGCGAGTCAGTAAAGGAAGACATAGACGAACATCCGGCTTGAAGGACCAAAATTTTCGCGATAACAAGGAAATGATGTGAAACACTAACCTTTTGCGTCCCTATAAAAATGAATTGAAGCAATTTCCACCAACCTTTGACTTCCGAGTTGCCGGTGCCTCCGCCGCCCCCTATAAGGTTCACAGAGCTCACAAAGATCACTCTCACGATAGTCCAGACTTCTAAAAGCTGTATGTAGGTGCACTGGTGCAAGATTGTCCGTAAAAATACCGAAATTACATTTTTGCGTGCGCGCTGTTTTTTTTTATGAAGAGATCGCCATCTTGTTTGTTGTCTGCTACCCAGCGCAGAGCGGCGCTAGTTCCGCTCGCCACGGCGCGCAGTGATTGGCCGTGTCGGTCAATGTCAACACAGCTATTCGTCCGTCTCGGAGAGGCGAATAATGCCGCCAAATTCAAATTAAAAGGAGCGTAAACAATAATCGTTTCACCTTTTAATACCCACTGCTGGGTGTAGTGCTGTAGGCCTTCTCTCACGCCACTTCTCACGCTCCCTTGCCATCTTTATCCATTGTCTTCCAACAACACTGACTATGTCGTCTGACCAACGGTGTCAAAAGGTCTGTCCCGTGGTCTGGCATTCTGTCACTGACTTCGTCCACCGGCCGTCATCTCTTCTAGCCTCTTGGCTTAATTAGTGCGCCTTAAGTGGAGATGGGCAGGACTCTTGTCCTGCCCATCTCCACTTAAGGCGCACTAATAGACGAACATAATGAACCAAAGGAAATGAGAATGTATACAGATTAGTGATGAATGTGGTTTTAACCGAATACGAACTTCGGCCGAACATTCGGTGAAAATAAAAAGTTCGGCCGAACTTCGGCTGAAGTTCGGTAGGTACCTAGTTTCATTGTATTTTCTCGAAAAATACACGTCAAATCTTGTTTACGCGATCGTTGAAGTTTTCTTTAAGAAAAATTTCGTCCCATTTTGTCGTCACGACCGCCACGTCACGAAATCGCCACAGTGCGCAGCCGCGAACAGTCCATAGATTGTTACATTGTTAGGACGGAAGAGCGTTTGATTTCTTATACAAAAGTACTCTTTGGTTCGTTCTAACCGAGTGTTCCACGACACTCACTATATTACTATATTTTGTAGTACCGAATATTCGGCAGTTTGAACCGAATTTCGGCCGAATGCCGAAGTTCGGTTCAAGCTGCCGAAGTTCGGTTTAACCGAATGTGAAACGAACTTCGGCCCATCCCTAATACAGATAGATAGATCGATAGATAGATAGATAATTTAGATAATTTATTTCATAAAATTTACACAGGACCACGCACTAAGCAGAGCTTGTGTCGCGGTAGTATCTACATTGAAGTTTCAAGTATCAATGGAAAACTAATTGATTTCATTTACGATGTACAAATCTGTGGTACCGTTGTCCATTTGGGTGGTTAACGACTCCTTTTGAGAAATGTAAAGTTTAACCGCCCCGAAAGTATTAAAACTGATAATTTTGTCGCATTACGACCATTGAGATTGGCACCTTTTAACTTAATGGCAACTTGATCGATCTTGACGACCTCTGTGGCGCAGTGGGCGAAGGTCCGCCTGCGATGCAGAAGGTTGCGGGTTCGATCCCCGCCGCGGGACAAATGTTTGTATGACCTACAGATATTTGTCTCGGGTCTGGGTGTTTCTATGTATAATATGTATGTATTTACAAACAAAAAGTATATAAGTAGTTTATCAGTCATCTAGTACCCATACCACAAGCTCAAGCTTACTTTGGGGCTAGATGATGCTGTGTGAAAAGTCCAGCATTATTTATTTATTTATTTGTTTGATCAGCGTGTTGGAGATGGGTTAAGACCCCTCGCAGGCTACAGACTTTTCTGTCGGCCGATAGTTTGGTCGGGCTCGTGACGTATGGATAAGTACGTGAGTGCGCACACTGCAACGATTTTTTTCCATATAGGATACAGGATCTTACATTGTAAACTACACAAACTGACAAGACTTCATTTTTGGGTTGTAAATAGACGTTTGAGCGTATCAATTAAATTCCTAAGCCGATTTAAGTTTTCACTTCAAAATTAATCATTTATTGTTTTTTTTTTTAATATTGCATAATGATTTTCAAGGAGATTTTCAAGGAGTATTTTTTAATTTATCTGTTGAACCCAATTCCTGAATTAAGTTAGTTTAAAATGAAAGACCCTATATTTAGCCAATTTATGTAAATAATTTAGTACCTAGCTTTTTGTGAATAATAAGATACTTATCCATTTTTGTATAAAAGGTAGTTAAGTGTTTTAACCTTCTGAGCTCTTCTCAAAGCTAAAGTTATTTACTTAGGATTGCGATGTCGACAGGGTAATTTTTAACAATTTTCCAATCCCTTATATGCTTTAATTAATTGTATTGGTTTTTTGTCTTTTCACAGCCGTAAATCTCGATGGTTAAGCCAGGGCGTTCTGAAAAAGCGGCAACCGTTATATGAATGCAATAACTACTACAGCATGAATGAATGAATCATTGTTTATTTGATACCAGTGGAAATATCTTAAGAACTAAAAAACAAGAAAAAATATGTTTTTGGAACGAAGTTCCTTTTCGGACAGTATCGAGGATGGAGGCTAGAAAAAAAAGCGTTCGATTTCACCGTCACGACACATACATAGGTCAAAACGTCACAGTGCGAAGTGCGCTGACGCGAAACAGTCCATAGATTATTGCATTGTTACTACGGAAGAGCGTTTCTAGGATTTAAATATTTGACAAATGCCAAATGTCAATGTTGAAAATGTATGTTCCTACATGAAAAATGACATTTTAGACTGAGTTTTACACTTAGCACCTAATACTAGCTCCATCGACTATCAATAAAATTGTTACTGAAACCTCAAAAAAAAAAAAATTGTGGCACTCCGGGAGTGCCGACAGAAGTGAAAACTTGAACAATTACGTACATTACGCACAATGAATTTTATCCCTCCAAAGTTACTGCGCAGAACCCATTTATGATGACCCACAAAGATGAAGACAGCGGTTGTCAGACAGACAACAAGAAATGACAGAGGCTTTACACCGCGGCCTAGAAATTAACACCTGAGTTGCGTACAGACTCATATGAACTTACTTTTTTTGGTACTTGAAAAGCTGAGGCTTGTGCCTTCACAGTGTACATTTGCCTGAAATAACAAGTACAAACTTACAAAAATAGATATTTGGTTTGTATCAAAACTCAAAAGTGATTGTACTAACATACATTTAATTTTAACTATGTACTTAGTAGCAACAATAGTATTCTGAAGTTATTGCATATAAATAGTGTGATACTTTCATTGAGTGAGTGTGATTCAAAAATTGTAGAATGTCTGTACGTATACATCTCATTGCAGGCGACTGTACCTGACAGGTAGCGCTACTACAGTATCTATTCTTGTACTACTAAAGTAGGTACAGCAGATAAATTAATACTACAGCAGCTAGGTAAATAAATACAATGTCCCAGGCACTACAGCATCCCCTTGAGTGTAGGCATAGGTTCGCTCCTGAATCTCCTGATTCTGTATAAATCATCTAGTATAGATGTACCTACAGAGGCAGAGGTTTTAGATAAAATAAAGTGTTATTGTTGAACAATTGTAATAATTTAAAAGTTAAATTTATAGTAAACGCAACATATACAATTTGACAAATCAATGATTTGAAAAGTGTCTGCGCAACCCCTATGAACACCATCACTGATAGTTATTAGTAGCTTCATGCGACTCAAGAGTACAGTTCGCCCAACGGATCTAGGCATTTGTAAAGTTAGCCATTTGTCTGCGCAGAACACAATTTTGTATGAAAAAGTGGTCACTGCGCAGACAATCTGCTAACTTCACGAATGCCTAGATTCGTTGGGCGAACTGAAAGTAAGACAAAAGCTAGATCAAACGGATTTTTGGATTAGGAAGGTTTTGTACCTACATATCTAGTTGGATAGAAATAGCTTTGGGAATGTTCCGGCTCCTCTCTGGTTTTCTTCAAGCCACAAGTAAAAATACTTACTTCTGAAAAAATGCTGCTAGGAAAAATTATCATACATATTTGTCATAGGATAAGTTTTAATCAAAAAGTGAGAAATCAGCTGTGTGTGAGTCATGTACCAATGCACTGTACTAAAAAATCCGAAATAATCACACATCACTCGGTAAGTTTGTATGTAATGTAACACAATTAGATAGTAGGTACTTTTCTCTATGCACAGCACTGACAATATTCCAGAATACATAAAAATGCTCGATCTGGGACCTTTTTATAGTTTCTCCAATTAATTTAGCTTATTCTAATGTAATTATTTATTAAATTATTATACCTATCTAATCTAAATGTAAACAAAAGCTCTATTCCTAAACTTTATGCAGTGTAGAACAGTTACTGAAAGTAGTTCTGAAATTTATAACTAGATGGCGCGACTAAAATTGGTCGTTTTCTAGATCGCGCTTCTTGACCATAAAAAGGTACCATGCTAAATCTATGGTCTTGACAGTAAAGCGTCTTACCGTTTTGACAGTAAAGCGTCTTACCGTTTTGACATTAAAGCGTCTTAGCGTTTTGACATTAAAGCATCTTAGGTCAAGTGACAGCGTCTTAGTTGAATCCAAAGATTTTTATCCATTTCAAAACTAATTCCTCTATGTCGCTAACGCGCCTAAAGAAGTTTTCACTTCAAAAACTATTTTATGCTTAACTTTAACTCCGGTAAATAATGGTAACAGATATAAAGAAACTCTGAATGTAACCCACTTTTCTAAAGACACCGCCGGTTGCCCACAAAAACCCACCGCCATGTAAATTATGGGTCCGATGGTTGTTTTCTCTCGTTTAAGGAGTCATATTATTCACTTGTGTACGTGTAAAATTGGTTGACGATGTCAGCGTTCAAAACTTAGTAACGATTCGAGATATACAGAGTTTTTTAGAGATTAAAAAAAATGGATTTTTTAATGGTAAATTTTACTTTTCAATGCGAGTGAACTGATTCAAATGAGCTATTAATAAGATGGATATTTTACTATTCTTCACAGTCAGAGCTAGAGATAAAGTCCAGAGTTGTTCTTGGATGGAATGGAACTCTTCAGCCATTGAACCTCCTGATTCCATCATCAGATCAGTAGGCTTGTTGTGTAATTCAACTGGACATGGGCTTTATTTTGACATTTGAAACCCATTCTGGACTTCAATTGTCATTTTCCTATTATGTGATTGGTTGAGCTGTATTGGGATGACAAATGGGAATGGATTTCAAGTTAGATAATAAGGCTGCTGCTCATTTATCACATCTCTTTAATTTATAAAATTGTAAAAGACAAATTTTGTTGCTACTGTCCTTAATGTGAGTTTGATTATTAATTAGGTAGGTAAATTTGTGCTCAAAACCTGCAAATTTTTCGCAAATTTGATCGTAAACTGTATGTGGTTACTATAAAAGTTCTGTGGCAGGTTAATTTGGCAGTTTGCTTGCGAAAGTTGACACTTGCAATGCGCACGCTTCATGAAGTCGTGTGACTTCATAACTCTGTATGAAAGGGAAATGGTATGATTATAATGACAGTTTAATAGTCACAAGAAATGCTGACTCAATGATGACAGATATAAAAGGTTTTTATTATTATGGTCGCGTACTTATGAGTTTTGGTGAATGACATTTGTTGCAGTGTATTAAGATTTGTCACGGATTAAAAAGCAAAAGTTTTCTATTAATAGAAATAGTAATATTTACTAAATGCACATGATTAAGATAAATTTGCTCCAGACTGGCAAACTGTTGCCTAGGAGTGGGACATAAAAGGTTCAGAAATCTTATGTTTATATACAAGTAAAAAAATCTAGAAAAATATCAAAAATCTGATGACTGTAAACATTTCTTTACACAAAACTCTGTACCTAATGTAAATAATTAGCAATTTAACAGCAAAAACAACATAAACAAAATTAATAACCAATAAAAGCTATATAATTCTCAGAAGTATATTTTTATGACTGCGGCATACAAATTTGTTTATAGTCCTCTGTTAGCTTAGGATCGTGGCACTTAGAACCCACAAGGCCGTCGCGAGCCAACGCAAAATTGCCTCTATAAAACTCGACGACCATACTTGAGACTTATTCAATGAAATACTGGTTACCGTAATCTTACTTAATTTTTATTACGTGGATTATGTTTTAGAATAAAAACTCTAATATTGGAACTGGAAAATGTTTAATAAAGAACGCATTTGAGTAGCCGTTATCGAGTCCGAGTGCAAACGTAGAACGTTCAGAAGTTAAGAAGATATTTAAGTGAGAACTATCAAAGATTTCAATTTTATTCTCTATATCTATTCGATATTTAAAATAAGAATATAAAGATTTTTTTAATAAACCAAATAAAACGCCGCTAAAGCTTTTCCAGTAATCCATAAGTTAACCTAAAGGATATTTTTTTTTACACATTTTTTTTACCATTCACAACAAAAAGTGTAATGTTAAAAAATTGAACTTCATACATTGTCATGTTGATTATTTGTTTGAGACCTTTAAAATTGTACAGCAACCTCTCTGACCAAGCCGTGTATTATTCAATTACCTTTTATTATTGGTTGGGAACCTGCGGTTTCTCGTTTATCACTGATTTTATTGTATGAACTCCCGTTAAGGTTGCAATGAAATGATTACGTTCGCACACTGTCAGTTTTTGCAGATAATTTATCATATTATTATGCTGTTTTGACAATATCATTATCTTAGTAAATTGTGTTTTAGTGAAATGGTTATTATCCGTGTATGTATTTGGACGTGCCTTTGATTCCATCTTCAATTTTTATTTAAATTTTCATTTCCCATCTTCCATCATCATCCAGCTATCTTCAAAAAGCACCTTGAACTACCTGCAGATCTGATAGAATGTCTACCGTGCAATAATGTAGTCGTGATCATGAATTTATTAATAAGACTAACTTAATTTATATTTTTTTATAGTGTTAAACCACACAAGGTATTTCATTGAGAAATGAAAAGTCTTTTTTTTTTTTATGATGAATGGGTCGGCTCTTGACCTCAAACTTACACAGGTAAGAGTGAGGTCTACGATGGAGCGAGCTTACCCAGAAGGTGCCTATTAACTCTCTTCTTAAAAACAATAGGGTCGTAGCTCAGCGGAAATACGGACGCTGGAAGCTGATTCCAAATTTTTGCAGTGCGCATAATAAAAGAGCTTTCGAAGCGCTTAGTCTTATCAAAATTTTCGATTCCGACGGGATTCGAACCCGCAACGATCAGACGATCCTCCTAAAGCCGGAGTGTCTTAAAATTCGAATCGAATCGAAAATTTTGATAAGACTTTTCATATCTCAAGAATAACTTAGGTTTCAAAATTTAACAAATTGGATTTCATTATCAATGCAATTTTTAAGTTAAATAAAAAATAATCTCAATAGCATGTTGAAAATTTTAAATTGACCAGTCAAAACCAGTGTTTTGAATTTCAAAGCCGAGTGTGTTCGACATAACAACTTTTAAATGGTTTTTGTGAAAAATGCCCGCCGTCCGGAATGTTTTTGTACTGGCACCGCTTGATTGAGTGTCGGGGATATGTTCAAAAATTTTTGAAATACCGTCAGCCTAATATTGCGGAATAGCTTTTCTAACAAAAATTCGCATTTATCATTATTTCTATACCTTGTAAACATAAAATTAAAATGAATTAAAAACTAGAGCTACTCTTCAGCAATTTCGTTTGTATGTTCTTAAGAAAATTTGGTCACAATGAATGCATGTTACACTGTGAGGAACATTTTCGCAATTATTAACCCTACAATGGCTACTTAACCTGATCGCACACTCATCTACGCCGTACGCGCCGCAGTTATTATTCTATACAAAAAATGCGAATGACGTCAGAAAATGAGGCTTGCTTCTGACGTCAGCAGCATTTTCTCTATTGTATTGACAGTTCGGCGCGTTCGGCTCGGCTGGACTGTACGACCACCCTTATGAACCACAATTTTTCATCAACGAAACATTCAACGCCATGTTTCGTTTTAGCATCGTACCAAATATAGCGTTCACGCGTTTCTTCAAACTTCGTAGCGTGGCATACAGCTCTTTCGACGCTCCCTCATATCCATGCAAATGTTAAAGGGATTACTTACTGCTTTATTTCTTTTTGCTGTAGTTTTTTGTCTTTTCTGGCTTGTTTGTGTCTGTTTTACTGTAGGTTTTGTAACTGGTATATTATCTACAGCTTGCTCTACTTGTTTCTTTTAAAATTCGGAAAATAATTTTGAAAAAACATAGGTTATTCACGTTTGTTCACTTTTTGGATACTTCATACTTAGGTACTTAACTACTTTATCATCATCATCATCATCATCATCAATGGCCTAGTACATCTACGAGAGATGGTTTAAGCAGCGATCGTTTGGGAGGTCCGGCACTTATGTAGATTGCTAGTTAGGCCGATACGAGAGCGACACTTTTGAAATAAGCAAACTAACTCTTAAGGCCTGAAAATTTGAGCAATGGTTTTCTAAGTTTGGATTACAGGCTAAAAATGTAATATTCTTGTGTGGTAATCAATATTTTATTTTATTTATAAAGATCACAAAACAGATTACAGTTGTATAAAGTTAAGGTAGCACTTTGAACAGTTCTAGACTAGATTCGTAATTCAAATTGTGAACAGAATAGAGTTAAAATGTTGCAAAAACAAAAAATAAATTACCCTAAAAACTAGAACTTGATTCATAACAAAAATAATTCAATATCAGAATTTTATGATTACATCTCTTGAACCTGCCTTCATGCGAGTCAAAAATATCCATATCATATTTGGACGCCCGTAGATATAAGGAATACGAGAAGAAACATAAGTTACAAATACACTAACATAGAAAGGCCAACGAAACTATTATTTCTTCAATGATGGCTACATTCACATCTGGTGACCAAACATAACACCCACACTGTCGCATTAGGCTTAAAATGTTCGGAAATGTGTTCGAAATTGTCTTTTATGAAGCAATTACTTCGATGAAGCGTCTCATTTTGACTTGCATTCTTTATTGTCTATGCTATACTTTCTTTTTAAATATACACTTCTTTATAAAAAACTTGGGCTTGTTATTTGTCATTGCCGTGTTGGCTATAAATGTTACTTGTGTTCAAATATTGGTCGTGTAGCAATTTTTGTTTGTAAATTGTATGTGTTATAGCTTGTATCAAAAGCTCTGAGCGGTATCTTAGGGACTGTTGAGGTTGGCTTGGGGCCAGATGATGCTCTATGAAATGTCCAGCATTATTTATTTATGAATGTTCTTTAGATTATAATCTATACCAATCAAGCTGAGATCGTTACGTTACCATTAGTGGTCACCATCCTTTTGAACCTAGCTTTTTTTTTATCGCAAACATCTAAACATTGGCAGAAGCTACCGCGAGTAGAATTCATTCCACCAAAACAATCCGAATATGGAATTTCAGAAGGAAAACTCATTTATGAAGTTAATTAGCTGAGTACGGCTTCACGCTTGACTGCTCTGTACTGAGGTTTTGAGGTCAAATATTCACAGCATTAATAAAATAATAATTAGGTATAGATAGGTATTCCTTTCTCTACTAAGTTATTATAAATAAAAATAAAAAATAAAAAAGTATTTATTCACAAAAAAGGTTTACAAAGTAGTTTTGTTTAACTGTAAAAGTATCTAAGCTTACAAAAGTAAACATACTTGTATTAAACCTTACAAAGTAATAGTGACTCCTCGCTCTAACTAAGTTTTCACTTGTGTTTAGACGCGAGGGCTCAAAAACCTTCGGCTTAAATATGAGTAGGTACTTTATGCTATAGCCTTAATCTTACTTTTATTAACCAAGTCTATATTATATATCTACTTATTACTTGTTTTCTCAACAATATGATCATCTATATGACTTAAGTACCTACTCCTTGTAGGAACAAAACCTTTTTAAAACAAAAGAAAAGATGCCCTTTCTGCATAAGAATGCCATCTTTTTTTTTATTATATTTGCATTTGAATGTCTCTGACTACCTCCTCAGACGTCTTCAAGTGATATGATATCAAAGAATCAGAGATACAGTCGTGATCTTGTATTATATTTTATATTTTGTGTATATTATAATATAGGCAAATAGTTTATTTACACAAACTAAGCTACTACATATTTACATATAATTACAAAATACAACAGGATTAGTCAAGCTATCTAAGGATCGTTAGAAACGATCTATAGATAGCTCAACTGATCCAGGTCATTGTCAGTCGGAAGCGTATTATTATATTAGTAGCATATACTGGTTGCTCTAGGATAAACTAGGTCAACACTCCATATCAAAGCACAATGCATTTAACCCTTATTTTAATGATAGCGTCATATCTGATGGCCAGATAATCCTTTGCGGCAAGTAAACGACTCTGGTCTTAAAGGGCACCATATTTGCAAAGATAAAGTCTACTGTTTATAACAATGACTCACTGGTCTTATTCAATGGAAAATTAACTTTCACTTTCATGAATTAGAGTTTGAAATGGTTTAATGGTTTTTGGATTATGAAAGGTATTATATAGGGTCTTTAATTTTATACTAACTTAATTTAGGAATTAAAAAATATTTATGTAATGATTTTTTTTTGTTTTGTTATGGAAATACCGAGAAATCGATAAAGTCTATTCGTTCAATTGATTGTTGCTTCTTGTATAACTTAGCTCATTCGTAATGTAGCTGCGCTGTGATTGGTGGAACGTCTGTTCTCCTTGAAAATCATTATGCAACAATTCTAAAAAACCAATATAATGATAAATTTTGAAGTGAAAACTTAAATCGGCTTAGGAATTAAATTGATACGGTCAAACGTCTATTTACAACCCAAAAATGAGGAGAAAAATAACATCCTAGCCTCTATTTTCTCATGGCATCTTCAATTTGTAAGAATTTTTTGTTTGAGCAGTTTAGGATTAAAGTTTTTCCATAAGAAATCGAAAGTAAAGCTTATTTATGTAATAATCATAGATACTATTATAAATAATTATAGGAACTAGATATAAATTATGATGACATTTTAAAAGCGAGAATGTCCCATCTGTACAGTATTCTATGATCAAGTTACCGCAGTGACGTCACGTCACGCACGCAATATGGCTGTTCTGACGTCACATGCATCTTTTGGCTGCAGACAAGTTTGTTGTATGCGTGAGCGTAGAATGATATATGGTAGTATCATAGAGTATGCAATAGTAAGTACTTGTAGAATAGACACATCGCTTCGCACCAATCGAGACTCCGTCGATGTAGGTATTAAACGTAAAACACAGGTTCACGACTGTATCCCCAAGGTGCGGTAGACATTCTCTCGATCTTTTTTATGTTACTTATTCCAGATCCTTTGAAGATGTCTGAGGGGTAGTCAGAGGCATGTCCAAGCATATTTGATACATGCCCACATCTTGCAGAAGTTAGTATTTCATACGTGACAGGTTGCAAGCCCATCGCCGCCTATAAGAACACTAACTGGTTTCCTCACGATGTTTTCCTTCACCGTTTAGAGCACGTGTTAAAGCGCATATAAATTTTACGAATCGCAAAATCCATTGATGCACGGCCGGGATTCGAACCTACAACCTTCGGATTGAAAGTTGAGGTACAACCCCATTCGGCCAACACGGCTTTTTTTATGTAGGTATTAGTCAATCTGAAATCAGCACGTATACAGAAAGTATTAAAAAAAAGCTTGCCAAAAAAAATAGGATCACATAGAATTAAAAAAAAAACTTTCACGGTGTCAAAAGGGGTAGTTACAAACACTTTTTTATTGGCACACACACAATGAAGTTAGTATTCCATGACAAGACATGACCGCTTAGACTACTAACTGGTTTCCTCAAGAGTAAGTAAGCCATAATTCCTTTTTAAATTTCTTTGTTCCATGGCTCATGGTTTATGCATTCCCGCGCGACATTACTAACCACAGACTATATTGTTACTTCTATCCGACAAAGGATGGAATGCGCTATGAATGTCAAATGTAAAGGGGATTTTAACTTTTTAGAATTTTTTTTAATTTCTTAGTAAAAGTTATAAAGTGTGTTAGGGTTTTTATTTTCCATTGTTAAGATGATAGAAAGGTAATTTTTGATTGTGATATGTAGGTAATTTATTTAAGATTTTTAGGTATTTTAGAAAAAGATGCATCATTGCACCGACAAGAGCTGAGCTCTTAAATTTGATGATGATGATGATTATTTTTTTTTGTCAAAGTCAAAAAGCATTTATTCAGTAGGACCGCTGGGATCATTTTGAAACGTCTTTTTTATAACTTAATACGTACAAAAAAACCTAAAATATAATTATCTAAATATAAAAAAACTATGTAGTTCAGTATGAAAATGTCTGTTTTGAGTCACACTTTAGGAAGTTAAGATCTAAAAATAAATTATATTGTATTACAATGTGAATTAGGTAATGTTAGAGCTAAAAAATAATTTATCACAACATCAACATCATCAAAATGTAATTTAACAGGGATTTTAATAAACTTAACATAAAACCAACGGATTTAATAAAATATTATGTAAAAATAAATGTACCTATTTGCATTTTAAATTACCCTAACCGTTTACATAAGCTTTATTTACCTTCGCACTAGGCATTTACATAATATTATGTGTATAGTTTCGGGTGCGACGTAAGAAGCGAGTCCGGGAAGTAAGAATGATGATGCACAATTGACGAGTGATAGGAGTGAGTGGAAGAAGAAGACATGTTGTGCCGACCCCACTTAGCGTGGGATAAGGTCAGGGAGATGATGATGATATGTGTATAGTTTCGTACATATCTTTACTTCTTTACTAATATTATGAATGAGAAAGTAACTCTGTCTGTCTGTCTGTCTGTCTGTCTGTCTGTATGCCTGTTTGTTACACTTTCACGCCCAAACCGCTAAACAGATTAAGCTGAAAGGCATAGTTAAAAGTCCCAGGGAAGGACATAGGCTACCTTTTATCGCGGGTCACACCGCAGGAGCGCAGCTAGTTCATTGTAAATTCAAAACAGATATATTTTAACATCTGAACAGATTTTTCTAGATTCGTAACTTACGATCAAGATAAATTTAAATACGGAACCCTACAAACCAAATCAAACTCTTATCTTGACTGACATACTTATCCACATTCATATATTAAAAAAAAACACAAAAGTCTGAAAATTCGAAGCGTAAATTCGTGCTTGCTTATTCGTTCTTGATAGATCGTCGAAGTTAAGCAACGTTCGAAACGGTCTGTAAGTGGATGGGTGACCGCCAATGGCATTTTCATCTGAGCGCTTCCGTGCTTCGGAAGCACGTAAAATTGTCGGTCCCGGCTATTTAAGTCGTTAAGCCATGACGGAGGTCTTAAGTCGGCCTAAAAACTCTGTCACCAGAGCTGGCCACTGACTCATACTCATACTTTATTTTTAGTCCAAAATTTTAACAACTTAATCTGTTCAAACAGAAAACTCTCCAAAAATGTTAGTCATTTTAAGCTTAAATCTTAAATTTCTAAAAGTTAGCCACTTCATAGTATTGACTCTGATCTCATTTAGTAAAAGCCGAGGTTATATTTACTTTGGTTTTCAAATATCCGCACCTTAAGAGGTCAATTGTCAATCACTATCGTTGACATTCTATCTTGTAAACGTTTCATAGACTTAAGAATACTCTTAGATGCGACTCATACATTTCACTACCCTCAGCCTTAGTGAGAAGAGTAATTTAATCATCAAAATAAACGGTTTTCGCCAGTGTCTTGCTTTTGGGACTTCAACTTGGGGCTTATTGCAAGAAAATGAGCCGAGTTTAGACCAAGTCTAACTAAAAAACAGTCCCTAGAAAAACGATCTTTAAATACTCGTACATAGAACGCTTTTTTGTGGTAACAGTTTTGTTTTGACATGTGTCAACATGGGGTTCAACCAAGGTTTTACGTTTTTATAATAAGCAGCAAGGGCTTTTGAACCAGGAAAAAATTGTCGATATATTGGTATATTTATTTGAACCTTAAAAAACTTAGGCCTTTACATCTATATTAGATGATTTATACAGCGTTAGGAGGTAATCCATGCCTACACTTAACGGGATGCTGTAGTGCCTGACCTTAAATAAAAAAAAGGTTAAACTTCATAGCCTGACTCTTCAGTCAGCCTCAGTTACATGCAAATTAAAAAAAAACCGAATGCTCTGTTTCCGTAATGAGGCCCGAGGTATACAACAGACTACCGGAGAAGAGGATCTACTTAGATATAACTCACTATGGTTCGAGAGAGTATGTGATCGCCTCTATCAGAGCGTAGCTCTATGGAATCTACATGTTTGTGAGTTCGTGAGACTATTTTCTTGGCCCGCAGTGCACTAGCAGTTTTTGGAATCCATTTTAGTGGCCTTTTATTTATTTTATAGTTAATATACATTACGAAGTTAATATAGACTTAACATTATATCAGACAGCTACGAGCCCAAAGAAAAGTAAACGTTTTTCAAATGGTTTCAAGGCTTTTATCCTTGAAGATAAAAGGGGGTAGTCACGCATCCATACTAATATTATAAATGTGAAAGTAACCCTGTCTGTCTGTTTGTTACGCTTTCACGCCCAAACCGCTGAACAGATTAAGCTGAAATTTGACATAGTTAAAGGTTGTATCCCAGGGAAGGACATAGGCTACTTTATATCCCGAAAAAACGAAAAAATCCCGAGGGACCGCGGGTCACACCGCGGGAGCGCAGCTAGTTTTTATATACGTTTTGCAGGATTAAGCAGTTATACGAAAAGTTGCAAGCCGATGCCAAAATAGTTGCCACAATGCTTAGGTACTCACAAAGTTTCTCACAATTTATTCTTTTACCTACCTATATTCGAAGGAGTAGCAAAATGTAACTAATGTACAAAAACAAACAACACTAAACTACTTGTACTAGGTGCCATAACACGAAAAGTAAATGTATGCATTAGACCAGAGAGTAAGAAATTAGAGTTTAAATAAATAAAATAGTTTCTCTTAACTTTTGAAGATGGCGAGCAGTATTATTATATACGTATTGCATTTCTAATAAAATATAATAGGTCCCTTGGGATTTTTTCATATTTTCGGGATAAAAGTTAGCCTATGTCCTTCCCTGGGATACAACCTTTAACTATGTAAAATTTCAGCTTAATCTGTTCAGCGGTTTGGGCGTGAAAGCGTAACAAACAGACAGACAGAGTTACTTTCACATTTATAGTATTATAGTATGGAAGTATGGATTCTTACTAGATAAAAGCATTGTGCCAAAATGTAAGGTTCATCATCATCCACAACCTGACTTCGCCCACTGCTGGGTATAAGCCTCCCTTTCCATATGCCACTTCTCACGGTCTCGTGCTTACATCCAGGTTAGGAGTGTAAAGTTGAATTCATCTTAGGAGTCTCCAAATTAATAATCGGAGCAAATTTCGTATGGAAAATTGAAAGCGCACCCATTTTAACAAGTATGAACAACGCTAGAGTATGATACGAAAGCATAAATATTAGTGCTTTCGTATCATACCTTATCTATGTCCGTTACGCGTCCAATATTTTAACTTCAAGAACTAATCCATTAGCTTTTGCAACTATTTTATCTCATTCTGCTAATTGTTGGTGCTTGTGTTCGCCAACTAACGTGCCTTAATTAGTTATTTTTAAGCAACTAACCTATTTCTATTGTAGGATAATAACATTCATTAATAGCCATTCATTCAATATTTTGGTACACAAACTTGCGGTTCATTGAAAATACATCTCTTTTTGGGAATAAAAACCAGCCTATGCATTAATTCAGGTTATAAGCTAACTCAACTTTATTCAAATCAGTTCGGCTGTTTCAGCGTGATAGACCAACAGAATAATGTTCACGTAGCCCAATCGTCCAGCCATGCATCCACACCTACTTAAAACTTAGGCCTTTACATCTATATTAGATGATTTATACAGCGTCAGGAGGCAATCCATGCCTACACTTAACGAAACGCTGTAGTGCCTGGAACATTGTTTGAGATGAAATAGGCTTGCCCAGCACCTAAACCATCCTCTCAGCTTAATCAGCCTGGCCCACAGGAAAGAGTCAATACGTGTGGAGCTGACTAAGCTGCTGGTTTCCTCACGATGTTTTCCGAGCTCGTGTTATAGCGCATATAAATTTTACGAAACGAAAAATCTATTGATGCACGGCCGGGATTCGAACCCACGACCTTCAGATTGAAAGTCGAGGCACAACCCCATTCGACCAACGGCTCACACTTAATATCATATTTAAAATAATAGCACAAGAACGAATTAACACACGTCTTCACCCTTGGCAAAATTGGATAAAGAAAACGTATAATTAATTTTAGTTTTAGTCAGAGAACAACAGAATTGAAAGAGTCGATAGGTCGTGCCAGCAGGTCGATTAGGCATAGCTTTATTGATAAGGGTAGTCAATTAATAACGTTGTGTAGATTCCGGGCGGGCGGTAAATTATAGATAAGTATTTTACACGCATTTGAAAATTGTTGTAGGTATAGTTTCGAAACTGGGATCATTTAGATTGGAACACAGACACTGTGTTTGATAATCACAATATTATATTATTATCACAATATTATGTTCTCTATTGACTCGAATTGTTTCAATTTCCAGAAATCATACTGCCTGTCAACATTATATTTAACGAGATTTATTGCATGATGTGGACAAAATATAATAATTATTTTTGAGTTCCTTCTAACCTTTATGGGTTTGGGCGCACCCTTGAATCAATCGATCTGTCAATGATATGAAATCATGCTCTAAACGAACAACAGAATCCTATACTGATGTAATCTATCTATCTACTTATCGCTGTTTTCAAACTGCAGGATATAATGCAAGCAGATGTCACAGCATCGACTGAACCAGCTGTTCTGATGGTAAGGTCATGGTTACAATGGCATCAAATATGGGCAGATAGTGCCCGGTATAGCTTGCTTGCCCATCTATGGTAACACACCCTAGTTTTGATTTTTGAAACGTGATTCTAGTAGGTATCGTTGGCATGATATACCTATACTACATCTATATTAGATGATTTATACAGCGTCAGGAGACAATCCATGCCTATACTTAACGGGACGCTGTAGTGCCTGGGATATTGTTTGAGATGGAATAGGCTTGAATAAGCTGGGTTTGGCTTGGCAAGGTTGCTAGATAAAGAGCAAATTCATACAAAATTATATTAATACCTGCTAAAGATTGATGACTATATGCAAAAGTCAAGGTAAGACACAGTGGTATCATTAATTTGACCACAATCATTATCTAGCAGTATGTTTTAAAGCAGGAAAAACGTGGAGCAAAATTGTAACACATTCGACATTGGTATCCCAGAGACAGCAAACGGAGCAGGGAAGACAAATCATGAGGGAGGACGAACTCAGGATCACAGTTGGTCCAAGCTGAAGAAGAATCGTAACAGACAGACAGCTATGGAAATGTTTGGAGGAGGCTTTTGCCAGGAGGCACACTGAACTCAGAGACATCTTTTAAGAAACTCAAAAGAAATAATGGTGGTCAGGATAAATGGCTACTAAAGATAGATAGATGGTGAGATGACAGAGAGTAGAGCGATAAAAAAAATACAAGTTCCATTCAAACTTAACATAAAAATGGGTGATGACAGTGAGATAATGATAATGATGAACAAGAACTGAACTGTCAAAAATACAACAATTTACGGAATTTATGTCAAAATTTCCATCTCAGTTATGCTCGCTTTTCAACCGACTTCAAAAAAGGAGGTTATCAATTCGTCTGTATGTTTTTTTTTTTGTATCTTGTTACGCGATTGTTCCGCCATTTGTTGACCGATTTGTAAAATTCTTTTTATGTTTGAAAGGGTATACTCCAGAGCTGGTCCCATATAAATTTTATTCCTGAGGGATTGATAGTTTCCCCGTAAAACTCTAAACACCTTCCCTCCTAGCCATGTCACAAATAGAAATCGAATCTACAGCTTGACGCCCTGAGTCACACCGCGTTTCGAGTCAAACATTGAAGTCGGTTTTCTTTTTAGTATTAAAACGTAATTATTTCGTACAATATGAGAGACGACATCCGCTTTGCTCAATGAGTATAACCATTAATAGTGCTAAAAACGTTTATAACTGTATTGCAGGATGAGTATAACTATGGTACACTAGCTTTAGTTACAGGTCACAGTTGACATCCATTTTTCAAGTAACTGTGTGTGTCAGTGCATTGTGACCACTGGCCTATTGCCCAATAGGCTTAGTCAAATAGTCTGAGAGACAGTGGTGATTTACTATATCTCTTAACTCTTGTACTTCTTTTTCTTCTTGTCCGTCTTGGGTCTGTTCTTCAGGACCTTGACCGATTTCTCCACGGCCTTAAAAATGTATGGATTTGGTGTTAGAATCAATGGGTCCACGACTGTATTCAAATAAATATTCTCTGAGATATAGGAGATATAGGAGTTTTTGACACATTCACACATTTTGACAGTTCTTCTTTTTCTCGATCCGAAACTAGATTTTGGTTCTAACAACTGTGAATCATAATAATAGTTTTTTATTGAGCGTACTTTGGTTGAGAATATAAAAAAAAACTTTAATGTATCTTTCATAGTTTTGAATACGTTTGCCTCTTTTGTTGGCATTTTTTGTTTGTTTCAATTGATTAGGCTCCGAAACTACTGAACCGATTTGAAAAATTATTTCACCATTAGAATTCTACAGTATCCCTGATAAACATAGGCTATATTTTATCCTGGGAAAGTGAAGTTTTCCCGAGGGAGCGCGGGTAACACCGTGACGGACAGCTAGTAATGTATAAAACAGTCATCTAGCTCCTGTTCTATGTGATTCAGAGTCGTAGTCTGCGATTTGTTTGACCATTGTGAGTAGCTTTACAATTCCGATAGAATGGTTGCACGAACGTTATTGGATGTAGGTTGGCAAACATCTATAGTTCAACAACGATATTGTATTTTTCTCTATACTACTGAAGCAGGGCTAGAAGTCACTGACTTCTAGCTATACAGATGGAACGATCTCTGAAAACCAAAACACAGTAGACCATTGAACAAAAGAAGCCTTGTAAAAAGTACCAATAGCAAAAACTGTTGCGCAAGCGCACCGTTATTCGTTCAACAGATACCGGTGTGAGCCGATAATAGAGGGTTCTTATGAAATGGTAAGCGTAATATGGCGGTTGTTATCAATTGTCATGGATCCCAACAAAAGGTTATTGGTTAGTTTAAAATAAAATATTACGAGTACATAGTCGAAGGCTATCATTATGTGATAAGGCTGTGGGTGAGATTTTAATCGTTTTAAAAGTTTAGTAACGAATTATATTAGTGACCAAAAACTTTACACGATCACTTATTATAGCCTATTTATTATTTATTGTAATATAAAAAGTATTTTTTGCATTAAGTATCTGTATGTAGTTACTTATTGAAAACGCTTCGATACTCAACCTACTAACTTTATACAATTTTGTCTCTTAAAAACCAAATGCCTTTTTTTGTTTAGGCTCAATAAATAAATAAATAATAATGCTGGACTTTTCACACAGCATCATCTAGACCCCAAAGTAAGCAGAGCTTGTGTTATGGGTACTACATGACTGATAAACTACTTATATACTTTTTGTTTGAATATACTTAATATTGTAGATAGAAACACTCAGACCCGAGACAAATATCTGTGGGTCATACAAACATTTGTCCCGCGGCGGGGATCGAACCCGCAACAATGTAATCATGAACATTATGGCAGTCATAATACAGTTGCCGTTTTTTAAACTCAAGTTTTGAAGGTGTTTATAGATGAAATGCATAGATCGTGCGATATTTAACAGTTTGTTGAACTGTTCGAGAATTGCTTTTGAATTAAACCTTTTTTTGTCCACAAAAGGTGTTGGTAGCTATTGTTATATTATTCTACGAGTATATGTACTGAGCTGTGGTGGCTGAGTGAAATTGTTACTCGACATTCAATGGTATCGTCGTGAATTATCGATGCAGACTTTATTACCATTTACAGTAACGACAGTTAATTCATAATGGCTAAGAACCTACTGTATTTCATATTAATATTATACTCATACATAGAAGCTGTGACTGACAAATATTTTCGACAGGCTATTGAGAAGACAATATTTTTGTTTACCTACCATGTTATATAAAGGGCTGCCCTGGAAATAAATAGAATAGAATAACATTTTATTTCCTCCACAATACAAAACATGTGGAAAAAAAGTACGTGAGTGTCATGGAACACTCGGTTTGACATTTGGCATTTGTCAAATAAATTATCTATTGAAATCCTAGAAACGCTCTTCCGTACTAACAATGCAACAGTCTATGGACTGTTTCGCGCCTGCACACTTCGTACTGTGGCAATTTGACATTATATATACAATAATACATTTGTCGTGACGCAAAAATCTAACACTTTTCTTCGTCAAGCCCCCATACCATCCGAAAAGGAACTTCGTTCCAATAATAATGCGTCAGCATCAGCAATTTACGTAATAAAAATATGAAATAAAATTTCGGTACGTTATGAAACGAGTCTGAATTTAATCCCTATTTTACTAGCAAAGACAAGTCACAAGCTAAACTACATAGTTGACATAATCTATAATGTGGCTTATTATCTTACTGGTATCTCAGTATGCTTTTACCGTGTCCACGGGGTGCCTTACAATGTTTGTAAGTTAATGCTTTGCATTACATGTGCTTATTCAATTTACTAGCATACAGCTTACGATAATAAACAGTGACTAAATAGTAGCAGAATTGGAAGTAAAACTACATTTTTTTAACTTTTTTGCATCGTTCTAAAGTGGCATAGAAGACGCGATAGAGCTTTCAGTTTTCCCAAAAATGCCGCCATCTTGGATATTTTCATCTAGTTTCAATTTAGGAACTCATTCCAATTTGGTGGCTTAAGGTATACTTACCTACATTTTCTTAAATTGAAAAGATCTTTGGATTGAAAGTCAAAGTAAGTACCTACTACTCGGATAAAAATACAGTCGTCGTTTATTTAGCCCTATTCATTGGTGTATTTTTGGAGACGGGGTTTATTTTTTAAAGCCTTTAGATTTTTAGGGGTTTTTTTTAGTCACGCAAAAAGTTTGTATTTTGATATTTTTTAAGGAGAAAAGATGAAACCTGATGACTGCTATATTGTATTATAAAAACCATGAAAATCTATTTAATTCAATGGGGTATGAGGTTAAAGAGTCGTACACAGGTAGATTGGAACGAGTTTGATAGATTACTGTGTTCCCCCATTTTTGATACGTGGGGGTGGAGAGCCATAAGTGTCACAGTCTGCCACTGCGTGGGGGCAGTTGATGGGGGCAGACGGTAATAATTCACATAAAGGAATTATCTACTCTTAAAATTGGAGTTTCCCAGCTTCTCTATATCCACTGTGTATTAAGTTATTGCGTGAGATAGTACGGTTGTTGTGAGAATGTATTGTTAATGAATGAAATTAAACATTAATTTAAGCTTCATTAGAATTTTGATGTCATTTTATTTTATTAGGTAATTTTGAAACCAAAATAATTTCTCTACTTTGTGCATCATAGAAAAGCAGTGCTTAAAAACATCCCTTTGGATATTACCAGTTGAAACCAAAACAGAATTTACAAAATCGGTCTACAATATACGGAGATGTCGATGGAAACACATTAAAAATAAAACATACATACCAGCCGAATATAGAACCTCATCCTTTTTCGAAGAATGTTAAAAATGGGGTCAATGATGATCAGGTCCACTCCTGGCACTTCTTCATTATAAATGCATCAGCATAACGATCAGGGGAGGTCTCCGAAGCACCGATTTCCGAAAATAAATAAACATAAATGACATCAATCCGTTTTTAAGTACATTGTAAATACGTCCACATTTACTGGTACATACTGGGGTTTATTCTGTGGCATGCTGCGGCTGTTTTATTTCGTTTGTGATGTTACTGAAAAAAATATTGTATTGCTTAGACATAAGATTCATTGTTGTTTATCTTGTTGTCAACTTTTACTAGATGTATGCGTCAAAATTCAACATTTTTGCTCACTCTCAACGGGACGTTGCCATACCTGAGATAATGTATGGGATGAAATAGGCTTGCCCAGCACCTAAATCTTCTCTCAGCATACACTGGCTTTCAGTCTAGCTAGTCCAACAAGTGAAGGTTTTCCAAGTACAGTTCTTCCAACGGATCTAGGCATTCGTGAAGTTAGCAGTTTGTCTGCGTAACCGCTTTTTCATACAAAATTGTGTTCTGCGCAGACAAACGGCTAACTTCACGAATGCCTAAATCCGTTGGAAGAACTATTATTCTAATCTATGGTTAGGGAGAGTGGATCTAATTCTATCGACCACACGCGCGGCGGATGCTTCCCGTGGTGTCAGAGTGACAAGCTTACTCCACAAGCTTATGATCCAAAATATTAACAAGTGGACAAACCAAACATAATCACAAATATAATATCACCAAGGCGTGTACTTTCTTTCAGATAGTTTTGTGTTCCAGATTCTTTGATGATGTCAAAATCATTTCTGAAAATATACATAAATATTAAAGGGCATGACACATCATGACACAGCATCACTTAACTCCAAATAAATAAATAATAAATAAATAAATAATAATGCTGGACATTTTCACACAGCATCATCTAGCCCCAAACTAAGCAAAGCTTGTACTATGGGAACCAGATAACTGATATAATACTTATATACTTTTCGTTTGTAAATACATACATATTATACATAGAAACACCCAGACCCGAGACAAATACCTGTAGGTCATACAAACATTTGTCCCGCGGCGGGGATCGAACCCGCAACCTTCTGCGTCGCAGGCAGACCTTCGCCCGCTGCGCCACAGAGGTCGTCAAATCAAAGCTTGTATCTAATGTTTCAGATACTTTTTTTTTAAATACTATTATCGAGTGTTCATCAACTTAATTAGGTACATATTCGTAATACTTTGGTACAGATAAGTAAATATAAGTAACAAAGTAGATACCTACATTGAGTACGAGCCTGCCCAGACAAGGAAGATCTTGATTCTTTATAATACCCAGACATTGCGGGACAAATGTTTGTATGACCTACAGATATTTGTCTCGGGTCTGGGTGTTTCTATGTATAATATGTATGTATTTACAAACAAAAATTATATAAGTAGTATATCAGTTATCTGGTTCCCATAGTACAAGCTTTGCTTAGTTTGGGGCTAGATGATGCTGTGTGAAAATGTCCAGCATTATTTATTTATTATTTTATTTATTTATTGAAGAAACTTCATACAAATGTTTGTCATAGTCGTGTTTATCATACAAATGTTTGTCCAAGATACGAATCGAATCCATGACCTTCAGTGTGGAAAGAGCTAAGTACTACCAACTTAGCTGTACGAAGACCAGTCAAATAAAATAATGGAAATGTACATATAAGCAAAACATCGTAAGGCAACCCTCAGTATTTACTGGTAAATATAATTATATATATATAAATATACTTAATATATAAATATAATAGGCCTGGGCCTATTAAAATACAGAGGGGTTTCCTACCGAAGCTGTAGGTTTCCAATCCTGTTAGGTATTGAGATATGGAAACTAAGAATATTGGCAAGTGACAAATATAGACTCGATTACCCTTAATTACGGAGATCCTATGAGACGTTGTCATCCACATAGAAGAAGTATTGATCTTCAATTATAATACGCACAATAGTTCTTTAGCTCTCTGAAGTAGCTGCGCAGAACCCATTTTTGATGACGTTCCAAAATCGTGCTATCTCGCTTACTCTACCAAACCTGCGCAATCGTCTATCGCACTTAACTTCAGAGAGCTAAAGATCCGTTGTGCTTAGAATACTTGATCAAGGAGAAAAAACTAACGTACTTTGGAGATACATACCTAATTCATTTAGACATGTTATTTAAATGTGCTGTAAGTAGGCTTATCCAGCCGTGGCCTATTATTTGAGCTGCCAATGAATGAATGAATTAAATTTTGCGGTGCTGTGTACAAGGAAAACATCGTGAAGAAACCCGCAGCTTAGTCAGCTCCACACGTATCGACGTCGTCTTTCCTGTGGGCGGCTGATTAAGCTGAGAGGATGGTTTAGGTGCTGTGCAAGCCTATTCCATCTCAAACAATATCCCAGGCACTACAGCGTCCCGTTAAGTGTAGGCATGGATTGCCTCCTGACGCTGTATAAATCATCTACTCGTATTATAGATGTAAAAGGCCTAAGTTAGTTTTTTTTGTTGTGTACAAGGCTAACAAACTTGCTCGCTTGTTTTCCAATTTAGCTCGCGTATTTTCCAACAGGACTTTACGATTGGACCTCCTAAACAAGCCTTAGTACAATCCCAGAAGCTATAAAAGATAAGGGGGTAATGAAAAATGCCGTTACATAATTACCATAATAAACATATATTACGAAGCAATTAAAGTTCCAAGGAAATTACGATGAATATCTTTCGAATCATGTTATTCCTAAGAAAATGTAAATGCTTTTTAGCGGTTGTATTTTTGACTAGGTAGGTACTATTATAGCATAGACATTAGACACTTGAGGTGTCTCTACCTCGTATATTATTTTATCTGTGATCCCGGTAAACAAAATACCTAAACTAAAACTAGAAAAAATAAGATTGTTTACCAGTGTAGCAGATGATGAGTTTAGCAAAAAACCGCCATTATTAGCGTTATTAGAGTAAAGAAGGCGAGAGGCGTAAAAGAAAATATTTTTCTTTATGTTCTTACTAAGTGACCAAATTCTAACCAACCCTTGTTTTTTTTTTTCACAGGTAAGCCTTTGAGCAAAACCAGCTGACCTAAGTAACCTAAGGTAAAAAGTCGTCCTTGGACAAAAAACCAAACCACAATCTGGAATCTGAACTTTTTGTCATCCCTATTACCTGACCGCAAAAAAATAACTGTGAACCCTAACTACTCAAAAATACGGTTGGTTTTCAATGGAGGATATCAGAGAAGGTTTAAATGAAATTCTGTTTTCCAATTATAATCTGTGTGAACCTTAAAATAAGGTGTATTTCGGCGTAAATAGTAGAGAAAATGTATTGCCTCAAAGCGCCAGGCACGTGTGCCAACCATCTGCCTTCACAATTAGGGCTCTTTGTAATATAGAGCAGTTTGGTTCTTTTTTTTATAGTCGGGTATCGGTGTCGAATAAGCATATTGAATAGGGATGGGGTTTTTATCGATGGTTGTATTTGTTGCACACGCTCTGCGTACACAAATTCATATAGCGGTCAATTTCAAAGTATTCAAACGTGTTTTTAACAATTAATGGACTTAATTTGGATAAAACTTGGAATACCTAAGTGTAGATTATAATATTGTTAGTAAAAGTAGTTACACCACGCAAGCATAGCCGCGAATGAAAGCTAATTTGGTCATACCGTCTTCACATATGTAAAAAATTATTGCATATGTTTATTTGAGTTTTGCGCGAATACTTACTTACTTTCTCTAAGTAACTATGACATCAGTATCTACTAAATGAAGACTGTGCTTATAATCGATGGGAAAGTCATCGATATTTTCGCAACTCTATGGTTCACCACGTGAGTGGAGAATTCTCATTCATTGATAGATAAGAATCCGTTGGTTTACTGCAATGTGGGTGTTGCAGATGCAATTTTTTTTTTTATAAAGTTTGGTAGTTAGTTGAATATGTAGGACGTAGGTACAAAAACAGAACATATCATTGAAAGCATCTGACTATACCAACAGCTGTTTTCTCGTCAAAGTTCAAGGTAAGTACTGTCAGCGACAGAAGTTCATGAACATTTGATGTATTTGAATCTTCAATATCTTCGAAGTTCGTAGGGTTTTAGGTAAAACATCAGCTTACATTGGATGTTTTGCCTTGCCCATTACTATTTATGAAACAAATAGGCAATTTTCCCACAAATAATGATAAAAATGAAGCTTTAAAATCTCCAATTGTTCATGAACTTCTGTCGCTGACTGTACCGACTTAATATTAGTGTAAATGCAGATTGTTTGAATTTCGATAACGCGCTATAAACTAGATAACAAAATGAAACTTGTAATGGGTGTAGATTTTGGCTTTGAAAAATTACTCGATAGTAAAAGCTAATTCAAATAGTTTAGGTACTCGAGTGTATTTAATTTATCATACGAATTATTGTGGTAAGTAGTTATTTACTATAGTTTGGCGTATAGAAATAGAAATAGAAAATGTTTTATTTGCATCGATAAGTAGGTACATAACACGACAGACACGAGAATAACTTAAATTCTAGGTTGCTGCAAAATGGAGCCGAACTCAGCAATAAGCGGATTGTTGAGTTGACAAACAGAACAAACCGCGCTGATCTTCCGTTAGGACCGATTCTGATTAGCGGACATGAAAACTACTACTACTGTCTAGCTAAAGAATAACATACTTACAAAACTAAATTGTTGCACAAAAGTTACAAATGATAAACAAAGCAAAAAATTAAATAAAAGAGAAAACAAATTTGTACTAAGCTAATAGGCTTACACTTATATAGCACTTGTATCCAACAAAAGGCTTTCCTGCGCTTTCTGCCAGTCAAATAAATAAGTATCCAGCACAGCTGCAAATGTTACTCTTAGGCCTTTACATCTATATTAGATGATTTATACAGCGTCAGGAGGCAATCCATGCCTACACTTAACGGGACGCTGTAGTGCCTGGGACATTGTTTGAGATGGAATAGGCTTGCCCAGCACCTAAGCCATCCTCTCAGCTTAATCAGCCTGGCCCACCGGAAAGACAACGTCAATACGTGTGGAGCTGACTAAGCTGCAGGTTTCCTCACGATGTTTTACTTCACTGCTAAGAGCTCGTTGTTGGTCGAATGGGGTTATGCCTCGACTTTCAATCGTGGATTTGAATCCCGGCCGTGCATCAATTGATTTTTCGTTTCGTAAAATTTATATGCGCTATAAATGTTAATCTAGAAAACTACATATGGCAGAAATAATTACTATAAAAAAAGTATGGCGGAATACTTTATGCCAGTTTCAACAACCATTTTGTAAGATTTCGACGGTTGGAATTTATCAGCTTACTTTTCTGAATTAAACATTCTTGAGGTAGGTATCAGGTTTCCAGTGAAGGAATGTTCCAAGTTCCATAACACAACTTACACATTTATCTTTATCTCCTTGTCGGTCTGTAATGCAGCTTTGCGATTTAATTTCGACACACTTCTTGTACAATTAAGCTGTGTTTGGTAGTAATTTAAACTGTGGTCTTCATTCTTCAATGCCCTTCGGTGCAACTTTTGCCCTTTTCCATTTATGACCTTAAAACTTTACAGGAGAAGCAAAAAAATATGTTTTCGTTAATAAATTGTGCAAAAGGGTGCGCATAGTAGTGTGCAAAAAACGATGCGCAGAGTGCGAAAAGTAGTGCACAAGATGCGCAAAATGTCAAATGTACAAACTTCGATGAAACCGAGTGTTCCACGACACTCACGTAAATTTTTAATTAAATATTTTTGTCTCTTTGTACCAAAACGTAACAAACACCACGTTATACGTTTGTCAACGCCTTTTCATGAATTTATCAAATATTTTGATCTAAAATGTATGACCCGCGTTGTATCCCCATCTTACTCTTATTTATTATTTACGGTTGACAGAACTCAATATTTCTGTCCTTAAGAAGACAAAATATACAGAATAAGGCTGGTTTTTGAATTCATAAAATATTTTCTACTTTGTGTAAATAATAGTGTACCTAGCTTTTATCATGTTTTTTGAGCTTTCATGTAGATTTATTCAATCAAATAAGGATGTCCTTTTTGTAATTTTTTTCTAGATGAAAGTTAAAGAGTTCTATACGTATACCTAATTTAGGTAACCTTTACAATTATATTAGATGATTTATACAGCGTCAGGAGGCAACCTATGCCTACACTTAACGGGACGCTGTAGTGCCTGGGACATTGTTTGAGATGGAATAGGCTTGCCCAGCACCTAAACCATCCTCTCAGCTTAATCAGCCTGGCCCACAGGAAAGACGACGTCAATACGTGTGGAGCTGACTAAACTGCGGGTTTCCTCACGATGTTTTCCTTCACCGTTTTGAGCTCGTGTTAAAGCGCATATACATTTTTCGAAACGAAAAATCCAGTGATGCACGGCCGGGATTCGAACCCACGACCTTCGGATTGAAAGTCGAGGCACAACCCCATTCGACCAATACGGCTCTAGGTAACCAGTGTGAAGCTTACTTTTGCTCCAGGTTTTTTGTTATGTCGATATAAAAAATCGTTCCATTAACATTACTATTCTTCTTTGTCTCACCGCCCACACAAATCTTAAGCTAATTACATTTTGTTGAAATTTGAAGTACCTACGTGGGTACATTGTACATTGTATATCAGGACACGCCTCAACAATCCTGCAACATGTTACAAATGATAAAACAATAGGTATTCAAATTATAATCACAATCTTCATGTTCGTCGTAATGAGTCTCGAATAATGATTTTATGTTCAGTATTTATGAGTACCTTCTAGGGGTCATTGTACAATACATTTAGGTCATGGAAGTCATAACCAGCATTAATATTAGAGACATCACCTGCTTTATGAACTAAGACCTTTACAGATTGTCATTCAAGATCTTAATCCATACTATCCATACTTCCATACTAAATATTATAAATGTGAAAGTAACTCTGTCTGTCTGTCTGTTTGTTACGCTTCCACGCCCAAACCGCTGAACAGATTAAGCTGTAATTTGGCATAGTTAAAGGTTGTATCCCAGGGAAGGACATAGGCTACTTTTTATCCCGAAAAAATGAAAAAAGTCCTGAGAGACCGCGGGTCACACCGCGGGAGCGCAGCTAGTAACAAATATAGTTCAAAGACGAGTTTTCATTTTAGTACGACGCCTTTATACGACCGCAAATTTTGAGTAAGACAACTCTAAATATAAATTAATGTAAGTGACATTTAAAATTAAACTAAAGCAATATTAAATCTTACTTAAAACATTTAGTAAGAAAATGAAATGCTAACAAGAAAATGTCTCAAGGCACACAAGCTCATTTTAAACTAATATTATAAATCTGAAAGTAACTCTGTCTGTCTGTCTGTCTGTCTGTCTGTCTGTCTGTCTGTCTGTCTGTCTGTCTGTCTGTTTGTTACGCTTTCACGCCCAAACCGCTGAACAGATTGAGCTGAAATTTGGCATGGATATAGATTATACCCCAGGGACGGACATAGGCTACTTTTTTTTTAAAATATTTATAAGGGGGCGTGAAAATAAGGGTTGCAAGTTTGTATGGGGAAAAAAGTTCAGCGACCCTGGGCGAGGTCAAAAAGATGATGGGTGACCGCCGTTTTTGGTATGTTCTTGCATTGCAGATTTTTTTGTTTTTTTCTCATTTTGCATGGTAAATGATTTTTAAATTAATGATAAACATGTAACATGTATATTTCCACTCATCAATATATCCGAAATTAAGATTTTTTTGATATTAAAATACTTTTTCCTTGGCTTTGGTTAGAACGCCATCAGTATCCCCCGAGGTCAAAACTGCTTTTTACTTTTATTCCTAGGTGGCGTTTCTACTATACCGGAGGTCGAGATACGATCATTTTGAGTTTTGAAAGCTATTGGAGATTTTTGCTTAGACTTTTCGATAATTTTTATAGGTTTTCAAGTACCTACTTATGTTATTTTACTGACAAAGTCGCGGGTACCAACCAGCTAGAAAATAAAATATTTTTCCTTGGCGTTGGCGTTGGTTAGCAACGCCATCTATGTTTTTCATTTTCACAACCAGGTAGCGTTGCGAGGTCAAGAATGCAGATCATTTAGCGTTTTGGAAATTAAAATTTGAAGTACCTGCCTACTTAATGATTTTAAAATTAATGATGAGCATGTAGGTAATCATTTATAAATCTACTCATCAATACATCCGAAGTTTCAATTTTTAATATTAAAATTATTAACGCAACTAGATGGCGCTGCTAATTTTGACCGTTTTCTAGATCGCGCTATCGTTGCGTTTTGTCAAGTTTACTTTAGCCTGTGCTTTAGCTTACACTTATTTCCCTGATCTTATTCCTTAAATAATCCTATCCCACTAAAATTATGAATTGATCGAAGATTAATTAATTAAAGTTTATTAAATAAAGACCGTATTTTTATCAAAGAGAATATAAATAATTTTTATTTTTTCAAAACAACTTCTATGGGTGGTGCAAGGCAGTTTCAAAGTCGTAAGATTCGAAAAGAAAGTCTGTGTTAGTGAATGTTTGTTTTGTTGCTCCGTGACGACTTATCCGATTGTGATGAAATTTGGAACGTAGATGCTTTAAGTACCTACTTGAATATAGGCTTATTTAATTTTAAAAAATCAACCCATATGGATGTTTTACAGGGTGTTAAAGTTAGAAGGGAAAATTTGATTCCTTGGTCTGATTCACTGCAAACACAGTGTAAATAAACTTTAGGTAACACTCCTGCACTTGAATCCTAATAATGCGCAGACGAAGTTGCGCGGGTCAGCTAGTTTTAAATAAAATAACTTTATTTACAGAAATTAAGCTACTATATATTTACATATATTTACAAAATATAACAGGATTAGTCAAGCTTTCTAAGGATCGTTGGAAACGATCTATAGATAGCTCAACTGATCCAGGTCACTGTCAGTCGGAAGCGTGCCCAAAACACTGGCGGCATTACCACGCTGGATGGCAATGCTGATCCTTTGAGCCAATAATGTGCCAGCTCGAAACGCCCTGAAAGAATTTTGAAAATCCGAAGGGCTCCAGAACCCCACGGACCTAGGGTCTTAACCCCAAATGGTTCAAATATATAAACCCTATCAAAATTTATATTTGCGCCTTTGAGATCCTCAGCCGAATCAGCCGCCGCGCCAGGCCTAACGGATGTCCCCGTGATGTGTGATGGTAGATGTGAAAGCGCATTTTAAATTAATATTTTTAAATTCCTCAGAGAAATTCTCGGGATAAGAACAGTATTCCCTTTTAAAGAGTTGAATCAGCTATTGAAACATTTAATACACACATCATAACAACATGGAACTTGATACTAGCACTTAAAATGGTAACGTGTCAGAATTGGATAAGTTAAAAGATGGATGGCCGTAAAAGTTAGAGTAGATAATATTCATAATGTCTTTATTACATAATCAAACCAAGGCTTTATGCCGAATATAACTTTTTATGAGAATGACCATAGTTTTCAATCCAAACGCTTATGCTAATTTAAATATGATACCTAAGTGAAATTGACTCTTCATGAAGAAATTTATTAGTACAGGTAATCAAATGTTTTTTTATAAAAACCTAAGTTAAATTATTTGTATATGACGTGCTGATTTATATGTTACGTTACGTTACGTTATTATTATTTATATTATATATGATGCAGAAGGTTGCGGGTTCGATCCCCGCGGCGGGACCAATGTTTGTATTATCTACAAATATTTGTCTCGGGTCTGGGTGTTTTCTATGTATAATTAGTATATAAGTAGTATATCAGTCATCTAGTACCCATAACACAAGCTTTGCTTACTTTGGGGCTGGATGATGCTCTGAAAAGTCCAGCATTATTTATTTATTTTTTATTTTATTTATTGGTTGTCATGGCAACCTTAGGGCTCTTTGTGTCAAACAGAGTATACTGCTAAAGTTTTTATGCAATATTCCAGTTGTCCTTTTACTATACCTTTCACCTTACCGAATTTCATTGTAAACTATTTCGTAGTTTGAGCCTGATCTTTACACAAACATACAAACATCCAAACATCAAAATATCCAAACATCTAAACAAACTCACAAACTTTCAGCTTTATTGTATGAGTGGGTTAACAGATGCTCACAAAGCGTAAACTAGCGATAGTGTTAGGGCCAAACATTTTTAGAAACCCTAATAGATTTATTACTTAATTCTAAAATTAAATACTTATTTATACTTATAAATAAATGAGAAATAAACCTTACGTTGATTAGTGAAGGAAATAATGATTATTTTATAACGGGTATTCGGTTATAAAATAATAACATATATAACATCGGGTTATATTTAACAGCTTTTCCGCTTTACCTCTTTTCTATCTTCGCCTTAGGGCGTCTACAAATCGATAGTTTATGCTCAATAAACACGGAATTTCCGCGCCCCACGCGGTTATGCACACGCCTTAATGTGATATCCTGTTGCTAGAAACCTTTTATGTCTTTAACATTATCGATGTCGATAATTGGCTGAGCGCTTCCCTATTTTAGCAGTTAAGGTTAACCTCAAAATAAAAATTGTGGTGCTTACATTTATTAATAGCAGAGCTTAGTGTAAAATTGAATATTGTATTCAAATTACAGAGAGATAAATTATGTAAGGTTATACAGGGTGTAAAAAGACTGCTACAGAAAACTAAGGGGTTGCAATCAGACCATGATTCTGAACATATTTAGCGAAAAAAAAGTACTAGTATAACCATACCTACCTAATAATTTCATGTATAAAAGAAAATAACAATAAAAACTCAAAATCCAACAATCTATGGATAAAAACGCGCCCAGTACATACGCTCGACCAGCGGTGCGAGGTTCTTTTTTTCCGGATATAATGACTTTTTCGGAAAATCCTTTTGGATTTGGTTTTGTGGTGGGATGCTGTACCCCTTTCGGCTTCGGTAGACGTCTTTTTACACCCTGTGTATCTCCGAAACTACTCATCTTATTTTATAAACTGCTTCTCTGGTCCACACTTTAGCCTATCTCGTCACTAAAGTTGACCAACTCATACGAACTTAGGTACCATCTCTTAAAATGGCAAATGCACATAGAGTGCGAAGTCAAGAAGAAGAAAAAAACTTACTTTAGTACCTACATATCCTTGAGTAGCAAAATTTTGTTACAAAGCAAAGCCGCAGACAGGCGCGTGTTTATTTTACTAGAGTTTAGAGTTTCATATAATGCTCCAATCTCAAACGGGTGCCAAACTAGCTTTAGTTTGTAACTACACAAACTTCAGTAGGTTCTACCCTTGTCACTATTATTCAAACAGGAAGGTACAGTCATTCACAAAATTAACTTGACGTTTAGTGGGCTAAAGAAGAAGAAGAAACATATTTTTATTCCCTAAAACGATCTAAGTAATGACTGATGTTATACTAGCACAGAGGGCCATGGAGCGCGCCATGCTCGGCATCAAACTTATAGACCGAGTTCCAAATGTCGAAATCCGAAAACAGACCAAGGTCCAGGATGTCGGGAATAGGATAACGGACCTAAAATGGAGCTGGGCGGGACACATAGTGAGGCGTAGTGATGACAGGTGGAGTAGAGTATTGGCTGAATGGTGGCCCAGATTTAGGTACAGGGAACGTAGAACGTAGGCTTCCAAAATGCAATTCATTCATTTTACGATTTCATTATTTAACTAGCTGACCCGCGGCAAACGTTGTTTTGCTATTATAAATACTAATATATTAGGCTTTAGGACACATCCGCCAGATTCCACATTCGTCAGATCATTTTTTTATTCCACATTCGTCAGATTTTTTTTACCTCTGACGAAACGATGATTCCTCGTTCGTCAGATTCCATTATTCTACATTTCTGGCTAACCTAACCAAATGGGTCGTTGGTTAGGTTATGTTAGGATAGTGAAAAAACCATGCGCAAGGCGAGCGAGCGAAGCGAGTGTGCCGCGGCAGCGGCCGCCGAAGCGCCAGAAATAAATAAATCTGACGAAAGGGTCATTAGAAGTTATCCACATCCGTCATTCATGACGAAACTGAACTGAAATTATACAAAAAACTACTTCTGACGAAAGTGGAATCTGACGTATGTGTTCTAAATCTATATTAGTATAGTTACTAATAAGGGTTGCCATTTTTTTTAATGCCATTTTTAATGCCGAATCTTAAAAAAAAAAAAATAAGTAAAAGTTTTTGTCCAAAAAATAAAAAGATATATTTTGGGGTGGACCACCCTTATCACTTAAGGGGATGAAAAATAACATTCAATTCTCAGATCTACTGAATATACACACAAGATTTCATAATAATCGGTCGAACCATTTCGGAGGAGTTTGGTTCCAAACACGAAAGACACGAAAATTTTATACACAGTATTAGATTAATCTTCATTAAACAGTTGACTGTGCTGAAACTGTCAGAACACAACACCCATTGAAAGCATGTCAAACTGGGAACAAAAGGGATAGGTTGCCTCGCGCACACCTCAGACAATCAGGGAATCGATTGCCGTTGTATAGGCTCTACACAAGCGACAGTCACTGTACAAGCTATTTTTGTACAAATACATATGTCACGAATACCTACATAATTATTGAATCATCCACATAAGCTTTTATTAATAAGCCAATAAGCTTTTTTTTTAAGTAATTTAGGAAAACAGTATTTTATTATTATTTATGTATGTAAATTCAACAAGCTCAATTTATAGCATTCCTTTCAAATCTTAGCGGTTTTTTGATTAGTATCAAAAAAAAAAATTTACAAAATATAAGCTAGATAACAATAGTTAGTTATCTAGCTTATATTTTGTAAAATTTAATTCAATAAAAAAAAACACAAATGTATAAATATTGTATGACGTTCAATTCAATGGTTGCAATTTTAAACCCCTAAAAAGATATTATCAGTGTTTGCACTAAGCGTTAAAACGCCTAAATTTTTCACTGCCAAATGGTGGAATTCACTATATTGGGGTATTTCCCGAAGAGTAAGTATAATATCGGGGTTTTCAAATCTAGAGTAAATAGGTTCCTTACCTCAAACTATATGCTTCATCTTAGACCTCACTGTTGCTTAACATCAGGCAGAGTGAGGTCGAATGCAGAATTTAAAAAAAAACCATACAGACGAATTGAGAACATCCTTTTTTGAAGTCGGTTGATAAATAAATCTCTATCAAATGTGATCGTATGATCTCACATTGACATAATAAAACCTATAGGTACCAAAGAAAAATCGTAAATTAAGATGATTTACAAACAAACAAAATGAGCGAAAGAGAACACACAAATAAACATTAATGAGTAAAAGAGAGCATAGAGTATTTTGAAGAACATAAATGCAATTCAATTCAATACCTAATTGGGTAATGGCGGAATGTCGAGTGCTTTGTTTTCTCGAATTTACGATTCACACAGATATTATTAAGGATTTCAGACGAGCGTAAGTGGATTACCGAAATGTAGGTAAGTACCTACTTTTGTTTACCGAAAATAAAATACTTAGGTTCAGACAGTCATGAAGATAAACAAACTTAGCTTTTAACTCAGGTTCTTTAAATAAGATGTGATGAATGATGATATTTATACAAAAATTTTACCCTTGCAGAATTTGAACCAAGGTACCTACTTCCTTCTCGATTCATGACAGTGCTTTTGACAACTGAACTAACGGGCAATCAACGTTTGATAATTATGGAGGTAATACTGTACAGCATATACTTTAAATACAGTTTTTACTACACAGTTGGATAGATGACACGATTATTCGATTATTATCGATTATTTTCGTGTTTGTCGGTGTTCTACAGATTATACTACGGTGAGTGTGCCCAGGAGCTACACGATCTTATTCCGCCTTCACCGTTCTTTTACAGGGACTTCAGACGCACAGCTGATTATCATCCTCATCTGGTTGATATTCCACTTATTAGAACTAAGCGCTTCGAAAGTTCTTTTATTATGCGCACTGCAAAAATTTGGAATCAGCTTCCAGCGTCTGTGTTTCCGCTGAGCTACGACCCTATTGTTTTTAAGAAGAGAGTTAATAGGCACCTTATGGGTAGCTCGCTCCATCGTAGACCTCACTCTTGCCAGTGTAAGTCTGAGGTCAAGAGCCGACCCATTCATCATAAAAAATATAAATTATGTTATGTCCATTTAGTACCTACGGCTGTGACAACCATTTTTTAAGCGTTCTGTAGTATGGCTGAGACAAAATTTTAACCTCAATCTTTCCTTTCTTCGTTAGCAAATATTTTCTTTGTAGTTATTTTCCCAAAACTGGACTAAATTCTACTAAAATTCTACAGCCTGTTAAAGAATTTGTCTTGTGCAAACCGTCGGAGCCAAGAAATGCAATTAAGATTCCTGATGTCGCCATCAATATTCCACATAATGCTATGACAATGGACGCAAAGCGTTTGTCTTTCGCCGACGAAAGGAATTTTAGCGCTCTATTGCGAAAATCATTCTTAGTTTGTCAATCGTTTAGTATTAAGATCTTCTTGTCGTGTTAGTTCTTTCAAACCAGTGTGGTGAAAGGATTATAGGTGCGCCTCAATGCACCCTTGACACCTTATTTTCAAACTTTGACATGTCGGTTTCCTCACGGTGTTTTCTTTCATCGTTTGAGTGTAGCTTAATTTTTGGACAGAAAATGAATTGGATTGTATTCAACCGAAATATTTTGTTGCCTCCAGAAGTATATTATCATCAGTAAAATTGTAAAGGTCTGAGTTTTTAATAAAGCATTTACCTCATACAAGTCAATCCAGCGACTGCATTAGAGTTGGTATGCAACTGTCATCGTCCAGGAAGCAATTACATCAGTCCATTAGAATAGCGTGGTCCAACCACAATTCGTGGTCATTGAATTGGAGTCCAAGTTGTAGGCGAAAGCGTGAAGCTCATAAGCAACAGCGATTTTATTCATGAACTTCATTGAAAAGTACTAAAAATAAACAAACAACGTACCGTCTTATTGGTGATGAAAAACATCGCCAGGGAACGAATAATCTGATAAGAAGGTGATAAGTTTTAGTTCTGATAGTACTTATTATAGGACTACAAACTATGAGAAATGGGCTTGCAATTGAAAGTTTTCTAGTTCTCACGATCAATCAACACTTTGAACTTCTTTGCGGAACACTTTGAACGGTATTGGTCGCGAAGGAACAGGAGTAGAATCACCTAGTTTTAAGACGTTTCAAAGTGATCCCAGCGGTCCTACTGAATAAATGCTTTTTGACTTTTGACTTTGACTTTGACTTTGAAATATACAACATCTTTTATAACGAATGCCGTCGCACTCGATCAACAAGATTTTAAACGCTTAATTCCATGCCTTGGACAATCCAACGGAAGCTAAAACGATCTATTGTTCATAAAATCAATTGTAATTCCACTCACAATTCGAATTTAGCTAAATAAAAATAACCTTGTCCGATTTTGAACACCCTATTTACAAGCTTCACTGCTTACTTGGCTGATGATGTTGTGTGAAAAATGTCCAGCATTATTTATTTTATTTATTATGTATATTGTATACAGGGTGAGTTTTGTCGAGTGGCCTCTGAGGGGAAAATCTAAACAGCTATAGTTATGGAAAAAAGCTGTTAGGAGTCACGGGCTCGATTTTGATAAAATTAAGAAATGCATTTAAAATTTTTATTATTCGAGAAAATTGATTTTTTTGCATTTTTGGATGTTCTATCTGATAACAAAACTATGGGTCTAATGTTGCTGAAAAATAAAAAATCCTAAATTTTAGTTTAAAAATTATCGCGGCAAGGCAAAAAACTGCATTTTTGAAATTTTGAAAAAAAAAAATACGGACAACCCACAAAATGACATTTGCCAAAAAAAAACAAGCTGGTCTCAATCGACGCTATTTCCCATCAGGAACAGTTTTCCCAAAGTAACATGCAAAATCAAATCGCAAGTTTTTCAAAAAACGTTTTTCACACAATTTCTATGAAATGTTTTTACCTATTCGCGTTAGCGTAAACGCTCGTGGTCGTGCTAGCTTAGTCGTTCTTGATAGATCGTTGAAGTTAAGCAACGTTCTAAACGGTCCGTATATGGATGGGTGACCGCCAGTGGCATTTTCATCTGAGCACTTCCGTGCTTCGAATGGCACGTTAAATTGTCGGTCCCGGCTATCTAAGTCGTTAAGCCATGACGGAGGCCTTAAGGCGGCCTAAAAACTCCGTCACCAGAGTTTGCCATTGACACATACGAACTTACTTTTAGCGTAAACGCTGTATTGGTTTACATTAGCTATGAATGAGTGCCTAAAGTTATAAAAATCTGCGCTTACGTTGTGCTTACAAGAGTAAGTAAAAAAACTCATATTGGATATTCTGAACATATTTATACACATACATTGTATAGTTTTTGGATTGAAGTTCCTTTTCGGATGGTATCGGATGGGGGCTGGACGAAAAAAAGTGTTCTATTTTTGCGTCACGACACATGTCTAATCAAATTGTCACAGTGCGAAATGCGCAGCCGCGACACAGTCCATAGATGGTTACATTGTTAGTAAGGAAGAGCGTTTCTAGGATACCTAATTGACAATTAATTTATCCCAGTATAGAAAAGTACTCTTTGCTTCGTTCCATCCAACCGAGTATTCCACGACACTCATGTACTTTTTTTGTGTTAAATTTTTGCGTCAAAAAAGTGTTCAATTTTTGCGTCAAAAAAGTGTTCTATTTTTGCGTCACGACACATGTCTAATCAAATTGTCATAGTGCGAAATGCGCAGCCGCGACACAGTCCATAGATGGTTACATTGTTAGTAAGGAAGAGCGTTTCTAGGATACCTAATTGACAATTAATTTATCCCAGTATAGAAAAGTACTCTTTGCTTCGTTCCAACCGAGTATTCCACGACACTCAGGTACTTTTTTTTTATTATAAAACAGTGGTACCACGAAAGCGAAGTTGTGGGCGGTAGCTACTAAGTTCATAACTTTTTTTTTTTACTTAGTATAAGTATAAGGTTGTCTGGAAGAAATCGCCTTGAGCGATAAGACCGCCGATTGTAGGACAATACTGTCGAAACTTAGCATGTAACTACTTCATGTAACACTGTGTCCTCAATAAAGTTCTTATTTATTAAAAAAAAAAAAAAAAAAAAAAACTTTGGTGAGAGGTTTCATTAAAGACTGGTACAATGAATAATATAAAAGTTTTATTAATATTTGCTTAGGAGAACAATCTGGAAGTTACCTCCGTAACAGAGTCTGCAGTTGCCAACTTACTAAAACAAAACTCAGCTAAACTTTCTTATGTTGGTAGCTTGTTATTTCTTTTTAATTAGACTATTAGTGTTTGTGTCTGCACTTGTTAAAACTATTTTTACTGTCGCATTGACAGTTCGGCGCGGATAAGTCTACGACCATCCTTCAACTTAGCCACCAGCTTCGATCGTTTAATTTTTTATTGTGTATTTAGTGTGATTTTTTAATTTTTTATTTATTTTTTTATTTATTAATTTTTAATTTTTTTTTAATTATTGAGACTAATGTTAAATATTTACCTATACTATTATTTACATTATGTTAGTTATAAGATTTGCATGTATAAAATTCAAACACGATTTGTAAAAAAATTGTTATGAATAAATGAACTGAACTGAACTGAACTCATCGAAGGCCAGCAGAGACTAATTTGAACGTAAATTTTCGGTAACCACCACTAGTGTCTGGCACTTAGCTAACTATTGACTAATATTGGTCGAAGTTGGCAAATACCTACTTGCCTTGACCAATGGCAGATCTGGACATTCATTCTGTTATTCTATAAGTGCTTCAATCACGAGTTGCACGAAATACGATATTGAAACGTTCATTCCGTTGCGATACTTTATATTTTCTTACTGGTAAATCTGAATAAAGATTTAGATTTTCCACCCTCAAAACGAAATAGGTATATACTTAACTAGGTAATAAGAAACGGTAGACATCCTAAAATCTGCGGACATTTAAGATCCTTTGAAGTTTAATAAGGCTTGCAATACCTGAATTTTAGGCTTTAAAATCTAGAGTTGGGTATTTTGTCAAACCATGACTGAGTACTGACCTACGTTTTATTATTCTAGTGTAAAAAAAAACATAATTCAAATCTGGAACCATTTCTGGCAGATTCAGCAATTGTTCAAGTCTTTCTTTTTAACCGACTTCAAAAAAAGGAGGAGGTTATTAAGTCTTGTTATTAATGTTGTGTCTCGTCAAATACGTGACGTACTCGCCGTTATTCCAACGGAAGACCAGCGTTGTACGAGTATTAGTCAATGGCTATTACGAGTATAACAATTATGCTGAGTTTGACGCCATTTCGTAGTTTTAAGGTATCAATCGTTTTTTGTAGTACTTATCCTTAGGTACCTACACCAACGTTATTGTATTATTTTTTAAGAAACTGCGAATAAAGTAATTCTTATTCTTATTTATTCACGTGAACAGTTTCGTCTGAATACTACAGCGGTCTTGCGTGGGCGGTGTGGACGGGACTTTAGATTGATTGTTTAGGCCCCGATTAAACAGTATGATAAAATGGTCTTATCGGATATTAAAAGCATAATAACTCTATGAATATTATTAATCAGCAGCTTATAAATAAATTCCCACGATATTATATACATTTTCAACACACTTGCTCATAAAGTGGCTCTATGGTCACCGCAATTAGGCACATAATGACACCCATAATCAAACTGTGACTTTTTCATTACTATAACTCACTAGTGAGTAATAGAATTTTTTTTTAATTTTATTGGTTGAGTTGCTTTGTTCTTAAAAAAGTTTTTATTCAGAAAAAAGATCGTGTTCAATAGAACAAATAAATTAATGTTCCTATTGCTTGCTCATTTCATGCAACTTCTAATTTAAATAGATAATTTTAACTCGTACGTGTTTAATAAATAAAACTTTCACTCAAATATAACTTTTGTTTTCTCTATAATAAAAGAAAACTTTAAATTCCCCATTTTGTCCGTGGCAGAATAGGCCGCAAACCCTATGCGCGGCGCGGAAATATAGTCTGTGGCCGATCGCAATGCGCGCGCATAGGAAAACTGATTAATTTTTCCCGCAATAGCGAAACATTTTTCACAACTGGTTTTCACTGTTGAAAATGAGTTTTTATTGTTATTTTATTCACAAGTGTGTTGAAAAACGTCGTATGATACACGTGTGTATTGATGATTACCGTCCTCTGTTCTATTATGAGCCTCGCCTAACGGCTCGGCTCATAAAAACACCTCGGCGGTAATCACCAATGTTACACACTAGTACCATAATGTACTATTAGCCGAAGCGCTCTGGTATAGCGACCAGTGGGGCTATGATGAGCAACGTGAAATTGTCACGGCGTGAGATAAGAACATTTGTCATGCCGGCATTTTTATCATTTTGCGCTAATATGAGCGCCATGACAGAGACTATGTCACACTATCTCACAATTTGACATAACGATATGAAATAACGGGCTGCGCATGACTACAGACACAGTTATGACGATTTTTAACAAGAAAACGAGACGAGAGATTTCAGTCACGGTGCTCATAGGCCCACAGGTATGGTATTGACGACCTCTGTAGCGCAGCGGGCGAAGGTCTGCCTGCGACGCAGAAGGTTGCGGGGTCTATCCCCGCCGTGGGACAAATGTTTGTATGACCTACAGGTATTTTGCTCGGGTCTGGGTGTTTCTATGTATAATATGTATGTATTTACAAACGAAAAGTATATTAGTAGTATATCAGTTATCTGGTTCCCATAGTACAAGCTTTGCTTAGTTTGGGGCTAGATGATGCTGTGTGAAAATGTCCAGCATTATTATTTATTTTTATAGCTTGCTTAGTCTTTCTTGATAGATCGTAGAAGTTAAGCCATTCGTAAGGATGGGTGACGTTATCAACTAGTCGCTTTCGTGCTTTGTTAAATAGACGGTGCCGGCTTTTAAGTCTTTATGCCATGACGGAGGTCTAAGGCAGCCTCAGAACTCCGTCACCAGAGTTGGCAACTGACTCATAAGAACTTACTTACTAAGGTAATTTGCTGATAGTTTATTCTTATCTAGCTATTTTTTGATATAATTTATATTTGAGTTCAATATTTATCAAATATTCAATCTTAAAATAATTTCGTACTAATTGGTAACACAGATAAACAACAATAAAAATATTCTTATTTCTTAAACGTACTCCATCCACCATAAGTTTCTCTCCATCCAAAGGTTGTCTGGGAGAAATCGCTTCTTAGCGATAAGACCGCCCATTGTGCATTTATTCCTAAGGTTTATTTTTCATAGTTTATTTTAAGATGTGTACAATAAAGAATTTTCATTCATTAATTCATTCATACATACTTTCATCTTTATATTTTACCTATGTTGTTACAATAAATTACATTCTATTATATTCGTTTATATGAAATTGACTTCAATAAATTTAAACAAATATCTCTATATATAAAAATGAATCCCTATATCCCTTGGTCACGCCATCACGCGTGAACGGCTGGACCGATTTCACTATTTTTTATTTTGTTGTGTTTGTTATTGTCAGAAGGTTCTTATGACAGAAAAAATCTCTATATTAATCTTGGAGGGCGTGAAATAAGGGTTGAAAGTTTGTATAGGGAGTTGGTAGTTCCAGTTAAAGGCAACAGATGGCGTTGCTGATTCTTGTAGATTTCAGTTCTATTTAGATGTTTTCAAGTATGCTATTTTGCTGACGAGGTCGCGGGTACCAGCTAGTATATAATAGTACATTATGGTACTAGTGTGTAACATTGGTGATTATCGCCGAGTTGTTTTAAGAGCCGAGCCGCTAGGCGAGGCTCTTAATAGAACCGAGGACGGTAATCATCAATACACACGTGTATCATACGACGTTTTTCAACACACTTGTGAATAAAACAACAATAAAAACTCATTTTCAACAGTGAAAACGAGTTGTGAAAAATGTTTCGCTATTGCATGCAAAAATGAATCAGTTTTCCTATGCGCGCGCATTGCGATCGGCCACAGACTATATTTCCGCGCCACGCATAGGGTTTGCGGCCTATTCTGCCACGTACAAAATGGGGAATTTAAAGTTTTCTTTTATTACAGAGAAAACAAAAGTTATATTTGAGTGAAAGTTTTATTTATTAAACACGTACGAGTTAAAATTATCTATTTTAATAAGAAGTTGCATGAAATGAGCAAGCAATAGGAACATTAATTTATTTGTTCTATTGAACACGATCTTTTTTCTGAATAAAAACTTTTTTAAGAACAAAGCAACTCAACCAATAAAATTAAAAAAAAAATCTATTACTCACTAGTGAGTTATAGTAATGAAAAAGTCACAGTTTGATTATGGGTGTCATTATGTGCCTAATTGCGGTGACCATAGAGCCACTTTATGAGCAAGTGTGTTGAAAATAAACTAACATTTAACAGATAGCATCATTTTATTGGTTAGGTCAAGAGCTCTCAACTAAGCCTTATGCAACAAATAATTTATCTAAATCGTTCATCTTGTAACTACTGTATTTGGTAATCGATTGGTATTCCAAATAATCGAGTTGTGTTGTTTTTATCGATACATTATCGTGTCATCTATAAGGCCAATATTGGCCCATTCCCATGTCAATAGAAAATTATTGTCGCATGGGTATTCTAATAGGCAGTGATAGTCTTTCAGAGTCACGTTAAATACTAAGGTACCTACTATTTGCAAAAGTAGATAAAATAATAATAGGTACTTACTATATGTATCAAATATGTGTTTGGATATGCCTCTGACTACCCCCCTTAGACATCTTCAAAGGATCTGGAATAAGTAACATAAAAAGATCTGAGAGAATGTCTACCGCACCTTGTCGTGAACCTGTTTACGTTTTTTTTTCTTACTATATGATTTTGTTTTTTTTTTATTTGCCCCGTACTACCTACTCCCAAAGCACGTTAAAGTCCTGACCAAGGCTGGTGGCCTCTGTCAACTTGTACACTCTCATACAAGCTACATTTTACTGTTATTGTTTATAGTAATCAATGAAATGAAATTGATAATCGAGTTATGTTATTTTTTATCGATAGATCGTATCGTAATATTGAGATAATGCCAATATAATAGTATAATGGCCGTCGTTTGTATATCTGTGATTTTTTAGGCCAATTAGGCAATTGAAAGATTGAATGTAAATGTTTTAATTTATTTTAAATAAATGATAAAAAAATATGAGTGTTTCTCCAGAATCTCGAAAATAAGATCTCGACTGATTTGAGAAGGAATGTTGGGAGACAAGTCAAAGACTACTATGACCACAATGACATTGGAGTTTAGACAATTTTGAGTGTTAACGTGTTGTATTAATCGTGCTATTATTGTCAAAACGTAAAACTTATCTTGACTCTTGTCTACCGTAGATAGAAGAAAGAGAAAATGGAGTAGAGCTTTTTTTTAAAAAAAGTAAAAAAAACAGAAAGTGGCTCTTTGCATATTTGATTTGACAGCTAAATGAATAATTATGCCAAGTTGTGATTAAGTTATTTATTTAAATTACTGTTTTAAGTTAATTACAAGCTTCGTCGGCTACTTTGGCGTTTAAGTCAATTTGTCCTTAAGTTAACGTGAAATACACGAAATACAGAATTAAGTTGTCATGCTTACAAAACGTTTCAACCTCCCAGTAGATTTTATAATTGACAAATAAATACTTTTGGTGTGTTGCAAAACAAGAAGAGTCCAGATAAAGTTTTGATTTTATACTGTTACTAGCTGCGCCCCTTGGAATTTTTTAATTATTTCGGGATAAACGTAGCCTATGTCCTTCCCTGGGATACAACCTTTAACTATGCCAAATTTCAGCTTAATCTGTTCAGAGGTTTGGGCGTGAAAGCATAACAAACAGACAGACATACAGACAGATAGAATAGAATAGAATAGAATAAAAGTTTATTGCCAAAAAGAGAGAACACTAGGTAACAATATAGATAAACAGTACATAAAGTGTAAAAATAATGTTACAGTTAACGGCGAGGCCTAAACTAGACTTGGAGGTCTGTATCTTAGGTCTCAGGAGCACGAATTACCCTAAGATAGATTAGAACTTAAACAAACTAGACTAGATAGACAGACAGAGTAACTTTCACATTTATAATATTAGTATGGATAAGTCTTCTTTCGTTTGAACCTAGTTTTAAGACGATTTTAATTAATCTGGTTCTACTACTTTTCTACTCCTTAACTCAGTTAAAAAAAAAAAAAAAAAATCTACACCATCAAAATACGTTTCATCGTACATCATTTCCACATCAAACCTCATTCTTTTCGAGAAAGCATATAATTCGTATCATTATCGCCGAAGTCTCATTTTTAACCGACTTCAAAAAAAGGAGGAGGTTATATGTTCGGCTGTATGTATGTTTTTTTTTTTTTTTTTTTTTTTTTTTTTTTTTTTTTTTTATGTATGTTCACCGATATTTCCGTCAGTTGTGGACCGATTTCCAAAATTTTTTTTTTGTTAGAAAGAGGTATACTCTCAAGGTGGCGCCACATATTTTTTTTTCCTGAGGGATTAATAGTTTTCCCGTAAAACTAAAACAATCACTGAACTTTAAGAAAATTGTGGACCGATTTCCAAATTTTTTTTTTGTTAAAAAGAGGTATACTCTCAAGGTGGCGCCATATATTTTTTTTTCCTGAGGGATTGACAGTTTTCCCGTAACATTAAAAAAACCTCATTCTCACTACACAACACACCCTGACTCACAATCTGAGTCAAACATTAAATAGTTTGAAAGGGTATTACACCCGAGGTAGTACAAAATATTTCTTTTCCTTATGGATTGATAGTTTTCCCCCTTGCTGAACTCCGGTCTGTCCTTTAGTAGGTCTGCCCATGACTTCTCTTATCCTTTCCTACTTAAGCTACGATAAGCAAAGTCTTAATGTACTCGTAGCTTACTTTATTATTTACACATACACTTTTATTTACACAGTATTTATTTACTTACACTAAAAAGTGAAAAATAAAAATTTTTGAAAAAAAAAATTGAACCGACTTCACAGAACACAAACAGAAGAACCTTCTACACACTAAAAAGAGAAAAATAAGAATATAATTTGAAGTCGGTGCCAAGTAAATACGATTAGGTACCTATCAAAAAAAGAAATCGAGCGATAGCGTACCAGGATACAATTTTGCACCCAAGTTCTTTTGAATTTCTTAGATGTAAATGAATAGTTGGCACCGACTTCAAATTATATTCTTATTTTTCTCTTTTTAGTGTGTAGAAGGTTCTTCTGTTTGTGTTCTGTGAAGTCGGTTCAATTTTTTTTTTCAAAAATTTTTATAATGTGATGGCTTCATTCTTATTACATGATTATTACCTAAATTGTAATATTTTTTTATAACAGTTATAAAAAATGTAATTGTTATAAGCTTGATTTCTATAATAATTATAAAGATTAAGTTTTTATTGCTGGCATTTGAGAAATTTCCAAAATTATAAAGTTTACTATCATACATTTTGCTCAAACTCAGCCCTAATGAATGCGTTTTTTTTTCAATTTTGCTTACTCGATTTCAAAAGTACCATAAGTTACATTGCCTGTCACTATACCCCTTATTTCTCTGTATTCTGTGCCCTTACTCTTTATACCATACACTCTCGACTAGTTTCTAGATTTTTTTTCTAAGAAATTTTCATGTATACCTAATGATATTTTAATCACATTGAATTTAATATAGGTCTGTCTTAAAATCACAAAAAACTTTTACCTTCTTCGATTTATTATTATTTATTAAACAGCTGAAAAAGTATACTTCCTACTATATTGGATATTAAAAGTGTTAACAAATAGAAAGGGATCTTTATCCCGGGACTAGTTCCAGGGTATATGGGAATTAAATAAAAAAGAAAAAGGGTTTTATTAAGTAGGACGAAAGAAATTCCTAAAAGGAAAATTGAAAATACCATGTTTGCATTAAAACAATGTGGGTAGAATGAACAGTAACTATCTGAATTATAGATTGTGATGAAAGGTACTATTAGAGTCTGGCAAATGAAAGTAGACCCTGAAAAATCGCGGCAAATTCAAAAAATATTAGTTTTTCAACCGACTTCAAAAAAGGAGGAGGTTCTCAATTCGTCTGTATGTTTTTTTTTGTATCTTGTTACGCGATTGTTCCGCCATTTGTTGACCGATTTGCAAAATTCTTTTCATGTTTGAAAGGGATACTCCAGAGGTGGTCCCATATAAATTTTATTCCTGAGGGATTGATAGTTTCCCCGTAAAACTCTAAACACCTTCCCTCCTAGCCATGTCACAAATAGAAATCGAATCGACAGCTTGACGCCCTGAGTCACACCGCGTTTCGAGTCAAACATTGAAGTCGGTTTTCTTTTTAGTATAAAAACGTAATTATTTTGTTGTAATTATTAGCGTGTAACCCCATAAGGACATTGGAAGAACACAACTTGATACTTGGTTATTATTTTCTAGTACCAAATATAATTATTATATTAAGTATATTATTTAGAGTTATTAACTAATGGGTTGTCACGCTTATATTTTTGAATTTGCCGCCTCTTTTTCAGGGTCTACTTTCATTTGCCAGACTCTAAGAAGAATAGTTTTAAAGTATTGACGTTGTCTTTCCTGTGGTCAAGGCCGATTAAGCTGAGAGGATAGTTTAGGTGCTGAGCAAGCCTACAGCATCCCGTTGAGTGTAGACATAGGTTGCTTCCTCACGCTGTAGAAATCATCTACTTAGTATGTAAAAACCAAAGTTGTATCAGAGTTGCAAAGAAATCTATGGTTTTTAATGTCTAAACATACTAACGCGACCGCCGAACTTACGCGACCGAAGTTCGGCAGTTAAAAAAAACCTACCTACTTACTTATAAAATAATTTCGGCATAATGTCAGTAATTCAAACAGCATGCCAAACTTTGGTCGCGTTACTTCGGCATAGTGCTGCTTATTATAAAAACGTAAAACCTTGGTTGAACCCCACGTTGACACATGTCAAAACAAAACTGTTACCAAAAAAAAGCGTTCTACGTACGAGTATTTAAAGATCGTTTTTCTAGGGACAGTTTTTTAGTTAGACTTGGTCTGAACTCGGCTCAATTTTCTTGTAATAAGCCCTAGTGAGTTTAGACACTTACTAAAGAAAATAACTTATTTATGAACATAAATGTTTAAGTTTCTGTTTATTAGGATAAAAAGTTTCCCAAAACTTTACGGACTTATGGAAAAGTTTCCCAAAAGTTGAAAAGAAAAGGTGAGTGATGTATTTTATACATTATTCATAAATTGAATTTTGGACAGGACAATACTGCGGTCAGTTGACTGACAAGACGTCTTTCTGTCAATCAAAAAGTCTGAAACTAATTCTGAAATTAAGAATGAATGAATGAACGAAGGAATGAATGAACACTTTTTTGTACACCAAGAAAAAGTAAGATCAAAAACAATTATATTTTATTTACAGAAACTAAACTACTACATATTTACATAATATTTACAAAATATAACAGGATTAGTCAAACTATCTAAGGATCGTTAGAAACGATCCATAGATAGCTCAACGATCCAGGCCACTGTCAGTCGGAAGCGTTAGAGCTGGCACATTTTTGGCTCAAAGGATCAGCATTGCCAAAAACTATTAAAACAATGGGTGGCCTTATCGCTAATATGATGAGTCTTTTTTGAAGATAAAGGTGTGGAGAGGTCAAAAGCCATACCCAAAAACAAATACCTAAATCACTTGCTGAGAGAAAGCAAGCCCGCAGGTACCAAAGCTTATAATTATCGATACACCTTTTATCAAGTCGAAAATTGCCGGATGATCGACTAACAAGAATTGATTTCGGGAGGCGTTTCTGCCCGTATTTGGGTCTTTCGTATTGCCTGTTGTTTTCCATCGAGTATTACACAACACACTGTCATCATAAATCAGCTTAATAGTCTTTTATTAAATTCATTGTGAAAAATGATGATCCAAACTACAAAGAGACAGATTTAATACACACAAACTCTACACTTTTCGGTTTTAAATGTCACGACAGCCAAAAGAAATTAAAAGTGAAAACGATTGTAGGTCATATCAGGTGCAAAAGAAATGTTTGCTTGTTCCATACAAAATTATATCTCAACAAAATTCAGACATTTAAGAATTCCAACATAATTTTATGGCACATTATGAATTAAGAGATACAATCTGGTGGATTCTTTAGTATTTCCGGATATATCTTGTTCATCTCTGCTACCAGTAATTTTCTTTAATTCGTCATCAGGCGACCCGCTTTCGCATAAAGGAATTTCGTGTTTATTTTTGTATTATCTTATTTTTGGTCATAAATCTCGTAAAAATAACACATATGTGCTAAAAAGGAACTTGCTTGACTAATATTTTTATCTCAAAATCTGAATTGAAAAAAATTCGATGATAATTCGATTTTCAAAATGTACAGAAAAAGAATTTTATTCCTTAACGGCGTTTCGAATTTCAAATTTAAAACCCATCGTTCCACCATCGGCATCGTTCCAAAAACAAATTGGTGTCAATTAATCGAAGCTGTCATGCGGCAGTTCTTGTATGCCGATTTTGAATTTGGAATTTTGATGGAACCGCCAGTTTTAATAAAGAACTAAAGTGAAGCAGTGATCGGTCTTGGCTTGCAATTCTATGTTTTGACAAACGGTTGAAATTTTGTGGTACTGTTTTTTTTTTCATTTAGCCATTGTGCGCTTATATTTCGTTACAAAGATGCTTCTATTCCACGATCACATCAATTTATAACAAAAACAAGTACCTATATTAAGCACAACGGATCTTTAGCTCTCTGAAGTTAGGTGCAATAGACGATTGCGCAGGTTTGGTAGAGTAAGCGAGATAGCACGAATTTAAGCGTCATCAAAAATGGGTTCTGCGCAGCTGCACACTACTTCAGAGAGCTAAAGAACAATTGTGCGTATTATACCTACCTAATTATATTTTTTGAAAGCTTTTAAAAAGCTCTAAGTCTAAATGTAAGAGCAAATTCGTGGAAAATAAAATATGTAGAATGACAAAAATCCCCTATTACTTCATTCGTTACATTAAATTCAGTCTTAATAAGCCTATTACAATGTCGAAACACTGGTTTCAAAAGGGCATTCTAAATCACTCAGATTCTATTCCGCAACCGGAGACTTGCCAATCAATAGCAGCCATATGAATAGGCCTACTGACACTGAATACTAGCTCAAGGAAAGGAGAGAAGGAAGCTGTTTGTGTGAACAGGATCATAACGTTCCCAGGGCACGGTAGACGATCAAATCTTTAGGCATACAAGATCTTTTCAAGCTACTTAAGGAGGGCATATCTGCCGAAGAACCGATAACCGCTGGGGTAAACGAGTTCTTGAGTAGAGACCACGACTCGGCAAACGTAGTGTAGGACGCCCTCCGGTCAGGTGACCATCTGCAAAAGGCTGCTGGCAGAAGCTGGATGCGTCGAACTGAGGACAGGGCGCAATGGCCAGCAGTGCAGTTTACCTACAAAAAAAAATCCTCTTCGACAATACCCTGCCTCCACGCGGATGAGATTGTCAGGGGATTTTTAGACAAAAAGTCTAAATATCCCCTAAATCATCTAACCTCGCCCAAATACAATCATTAGCAATCCACGTTTTTCAGAAAACTGTACTAGTTATACCTGCGCTGGCTAATATGGAGCGTGAGTGGCAGGGAACTGGCTATATCCTATCCCCTAATTTGGCTAGTGATAAGGAACGCGTTATCCTGACGCTATCAATGCCCGTGACACCATCGAGTGGCAGGCCTACCACTTATTTTGCGTGAGTGCTAAATACATCCCAGGTGAACTGTATCTAAACTAGGTCATGGCCGGGCCTAATTATTTATATCTTAAAATAAATGTATTATTCTCCAACACCCAGTTATTCAAACTCACTTTAAAGTTGGCTTAGTTAGACAAAGCTCGGAATAATATTAGCATCGGGAATTTTGATGCAAATTCTATAAGCTAGGATTATTTATCTCGTCAAGGCTTTATTCAAAGTTTTAAATGGAATGACGTGGTACCTTTGTTTATTTTTATTTATGTACCTACTGGTAACAGGTATAACATTAATATAATTTGAAGAAATTTTATAAAAAAAGTGTACTTAAATTATTTAGAATTATTACCGTCTGCCCCCACCAACTGCCCCACGCGGTGGCAGACGGTAACACTTATAGCCATAAGTGTTACCGTCTGCCGCCGCGTGGATAGCCATTCACCCCCACATACCACAGCGTTCATCGTAGTTTTGTCGAGTATATTGACGTCAATTTTGAAAGTTTCTCGGTACAAGACAATGATTAAAGAATGCGAAGACCCTTGTTTTTTCTGCCATTGATTACAAAGACCTCCAATAAAGCCTTCATTTGCATTGCTTAATAACTTAATATCTGTCCGACCCCCAAATTCGGCCACACACCAAGCAGACAAAGCAAGGGATTTCGAAAAAAAATTACCTACACCATGTCGGCTGTAAAATCTACATTGTGTTTGTAAGCCCTTAAATAATAATTAATACATAACAGAAACTTTTGAAAATTATCATTTTCATATCAACTATACAGTAGCATAACCAATCATATTTATCATATTTAAGTAATTGAATTAAATTAATTAATTAATTAGTTATATAATTTAAATTACCAATCTCAAACATCGTAGAGAACTCCTTGTATCCGTCGTAAGGCATTTTACGTGATGTTTCTTGTGATACTAAAACGCATTAGGTAAGACTTTATTTGGAAAAATACGACCGCAAAGCAGCGGTCATGGCTTCTTGAAAACCCAGACGTAAGGAACATTTTCTTTTTGTTTCACGGGCCTTATTAGGAGCAAGAATTAATTTTGAGGTTATCCAACCAAGAAACGAAAGTGAGTGCAGTAAATAAAAAATAAAACGAAATCAAGTACCTACCCCAGTAGGACCTATGTTTGGTGACCTTCCCTAGATGATTCAGGACTACCTGAACATGACATTTAGACACATTTAGACATGCCGCTGACTAAAGCGGCATGTCTAAAAATAATCCAAGCTAAGAAATTATGAAGAATTATGATTTATTATAAGAAATTTTGATGAATAAGATTATTATAAAAATGCTTTTAGACTTTTGAGCTACAGAGTTTGACTAAGTTTAAATTGCACTTAGTGCTGACTAACTTGTGACTAAAAAAAACAGTCATACAAACGCACAAAAACAAAGAACATTCACCAATTATCCGAATCTGATAAATCATACTTTAATAAATGATATTTAAATTCAAAATTTCAACGAATATAAATTGAAAGCATTGCAACGATAGCTTAGACTCCTTTTAGATCTAACTTGACCTCCATTCACCCTGAACTTGAACCCACGACAATATTATCTGTCTGGGAGATCGTTACAAAATCATTTTCACGTCCAAACATAGATCTACCGATAGCTATACAAACAGACGTGTCTATTAGGTATCGCGGTGGTGATAGCAACCAGCATTGACATGGCAATTTGAACGCGCAATGGTAATCAGCATTGATAGAAATTGCGACTCAAACCATGTAATTATTGCTGAGTGTGTTTTCCCAACACAATGTTGCAATCGAATTTGAGATTCTTGTTTATTACTAAGCGACTCGTTTTCAGATCTATTACCTTATACATATAAGTCGTTTGTTGCTATAATTGCATTATTATTGTAAGAAATCGAAAAACACTGAAACAACATAATATTAGTAGGTATGTCAATTTAACTTGACTATATCAAATTTTTCATTATGATTAAAACAAACTAATTTTTGTAAATAATTCCCTCAATATAAGGTCATGTCTTTTTTGTTCAAACCTCTAGGTACACGACATAAATGCTATCATCTAGTTTTCATCCAGATACGTAATACGACCACTAAACAGCTATTCGTCTTCCATTTTCCCAAGTCTATCTTAATCTACCAATTCCATTTCATAATAAACACAATATCCAGAGATTTATAACGTTGCATAAGTTGTTGTCACAGCTAAATTGAAACCTCTAGGTCTCGTAGCCATAAAAATATTGTTAGTTTAGTCAAATTGCTTCCGATGGCAACATAAACATAAAATTGTCAATTGATTAGAGAACATGTCGCTATCATGTCGTTTAGAAGTAAAAATTGCAACCATGTGGGACTCGAACACATGACCATTATCGGTGGATAATGATCCGTAAGTGTGAGGACCTTAAGAATAGTCTAATGCCCTCATTTTGTTACACTAGTTGAAAGGCAATAGACCAGCTGTTTTAACAGTTCCCAAGATGCGATACAATAGCTTAGCTCTGCCATTGAAAAATAAATCAAATGGTAAAATATATAGCACTCCCGAACGCTATTGTCAATATCACTATTGTGAGGGCAAAGGCATCAATAAGGGAATATTATTGCGCACGGTGTCATAATCTTCAAGTTATAAGAGATATGATGATTTATATCTGTCTTCTTTGCTTTGTTCTGTTATTGTGAGAAAATATAGATGAATTGCGTAAAAAAAAAAGCTGGAGAGGGTACGTTAATTTGTCAGTCCCGGCTATAAGGTTGTTAAGCCATGACGGAGGCCTCATGGCGGCCTTGGGCCTATAAACTCCATCACTAGAGTTGGCCGCTGACTCATACAAACTTGATTTACTTATCTCATCCTAGGATTATCTGACCCTAGGTACTTCATTGAAATATGAAAAAATATGTACCGACATCAAAATTCAAGTCCTACCTGAATTAGCATGTCATGGGTATAAAAGGCAGGTCATAAGGCTAGTAACAATTATTCTTGGGTCCACTGGAAAATTTTACATTTGTAGGTACCTGCTAAGAGTTTCTAGCTTATAATGCTATTTCAGTTTACAATAATTTCCAAGTATTTTTCAAATCATCCAAAAGTTCTCACAAACTTTCAGATTAATAATGTAGGATTGGCACTCATGACTTGCGTCGACTTGGAGTGACTCACGGGTATTCAGTGTCGCTCCTAGTGTTACCTCGGGCACTTCCTATTTCACAACGAATAGAGTCAATAAACTATGAAATACGTCGTTTAAATAATATGAATATTGGTGGACATTTCACTGGGCCTTTGTCCTGTAAGGGTATAAACGGAATCGGATCACAACTATATTTGTGAGACACTATAGATATTCGATTATTTTTAGGTATTCAAGATCGTTTTAATATGTACAGTAAGCGTCACCGATTGGTAGCCCCGTCGTACGAGGCTTGCTGGAACAAACTGCCTATTAAGAGGGAGGGTTACCAGTTGGTGGCGCCGACCGTACCTCCGACGTTATTCAAAAGAACATCTAGGTAATCAATAACGAAGAATAAAAAGATTCTACAACAGGCAACCTTGTCGCTTGGTAGAATACAAACTGGTTTTTGTTTGATGTTTTTGTTCTTTATTACTGCGATTACTTTGTCCAAAATGAAAAATGTATTGATGCTCAGCTGAGATTCAAATTCACGACATACAAATAGAATGTCAAGAATCGTCTCACTTAGAAATTTTTAGATTATAAACCTTTACTCAATTTTGGTAAAAACGTAGTCTAAATCTAAAAAAAAAACGAGATGAAAACAATTGTCTGGATACAAATCTTACTCTTTTTTTTGTCTTACTCTTGAAATCTACTACTACTACTCTTTAAATCTTATTCTTGTTTTCTGCTAAAATGCAATTTATTTTTAAACGGTGATATCAAACATATTTATTGACCAAAGCTCTTCAAAAGTATTTATTTTGATGTAGTTTTATCGCTCAACAATCTAACTAATAAATCTCTGTGAAGAATTTTAAGATATTCTACTTTTATTACAGACAGCGGTACACTGTGATGACAAATTTTATTACCGTGAAACCAAACCTATGCTAAGTTTTCTAATAAAAATGGCGACGGATTATAATCTTAAACAAAGTTAAGGTTTAAACCAAAACTAATATCGCTAAATGTTTAACATCCGATTTTGAAAAAAATACATTTTTTTTGTAAAAAAACAGACAAGAAACTAAATAGGCTCCTAAGACTTTTACACTCCAGGTTATTCTATTCATCTATTAGTAGTCAGACTATTCTATGAGTATGTGGTCTTAGAAAATTAAAAAGCATTAAATTCAGAAGTTTAAAATGTCGTTCATCATAAAACAGAGATAGCTTCGTAGAAAACGGCATAACTTTTATTGCATCGAAAACTAAACTTGGAACTCGAATTTCCTTCACTTTCGTTTTCGATTACGTTTCGATATCGGATTATGGTTTACGATCTCCATTCCCGATGATGAAGTCTGCTATAATTGCGAGAAAACAAATTTAGTTTTTCGTCTCTATGTTGCAGTTTAAGTCAAATTTAAAAGTTTTGACTTTAAAGTCAAAAATATTTATTCAGTAGAACCGGATGGGATATATATCAGTATAGTCTTTTGAAATAACTGATTCTACTTCTGTTTCTTCTATAATTAACTTTGTGTCAATTAATTTAACCTTACAGTTATTGGTTTTTAACTTAGTCAGACATGTAGCTGGTATCACTGGTGGTGAAAAGGAATCGAACCCTTGTCGATCCTAAGATCTTGGGTTCGAATCCAGTGCATCAATCAACTCTAGCAGGTGCCTACTTTCAAACGGCAAAGGAAATTATCGTGAGAAAACCAGCATATGTAAGTAGAATCTAAAACATTGTCAAGCGACACACAGAAGGAGCCTCTTTGAGGCGCACATAAATTATTTCATCAATCCATGGAGAACCCTCATGAACAAGATGTGTAAATCGTCTCGCCATTCAATTATTCAACTTACCATACCATGGTATAGTACCCTCTCATTTGAGGTCCGACGATTTCAAGTTTTATTACGGTTGTAGAAGAAGTAGTAGTTGTTCTTCACGATATTGGTCGCGAAGGAACAGGAGTAGAATCACCTAGTTTTAAGACGTTTCAAAGTGATCCCAGCGGTCCTACGTATAAATGCTTTTTGACTTTGACTTTGACTTTGAAAAGATGCATTTGCATTAACCTAATTATAATATTCCATAGTGCGTTTTCAGACTGGGTCTATGATATCGCCTTCCGCCATTTTAGAAATAATTACCTAGTTATATAACCGTCGTTTCACGCATAACGTTCTTAACTTTACACAAGTGCTTGAGAACGTAACGTTCCATGGAACGCAATGACAATTCATGCTATGTGCTGGTAAAGATGAAAATTAGAGAATTTCCAACTTTATTAGCAGCACATTTCTTACTAGTTAAGGTTAGGATAGTTTATGTTCTTTTTAATTGCATCGCGGTTTGTTATCCGGTTTCGACAGCTAAGGGCTTTATGTTGCAATAGTTATTTTGATTAACAGCGAATCGGAAACTTTCGAGTGTAGATTAATTAGAAGATAGTAAAAAAAACAACAGCTCGAAAGCCTCATTTCTGTCATTGCTCCTAATGTCCCGTCTTTTTCATTCCAGTTCGACAACCACCTTAGCTCGAACACTGGGCTAAACTGAAAACCAGCACTATGTACAGTCAGCGACAGAAGTTTATGAATTGGAGATTTTAAAGCTTCATTTTCATCATTATTTGTGGGAAAATTACCTATTTTTTTTCATAACAGTAATGGTGAAAGGCAAAACATCCAATGTAAGGTGAAGTTTTATCTAAATCCCTACGAACTTCGAAGATATTGAAGATTCAAATACATCAAATGTTCATGAACTTCTGTCGCTGACCGTACAATGTGCGTAATAGATTAGCGCTGAGTCTAGTCCAATTGCAGACTATTTTTATAACTATTTTTATTAACTCTGTACTATGTGTGCTCTCCTTTTGGTAATAAATGTTGTATTTCATCTTGATTTGTTGTAAAAAGTGAGGAATAAACTCGCTTCGATAGTGTTTCAATAATTTTCAGTGAGAATAGATTCAAATTTAATCCTTCACACTGAAACCGATGATTTAATGAAAATATGATAAGAAGGTATGTTTATAACAATATCTAGGATAACTTATGTAGGCTTTTTTTCCGAAAATTTGAAGTTCCGAGGGATCGCGGGAGACACCGCAAGACGCAGCTAGTAATAATGAATGTACCTACTTAACCAGATGCACTTGTTCTGTTCCATAGATACCACTTGACACAAAAATGCACGCATAAAATTTCCACTCTAAGTAAATTTAGACCAAGAATCGGACTTTGATCCAAAAATAACTGAGCTATAAATCTCTTGTAATCGATTTTGGTTCGATTCGATTCGATTGAATCGATTTCGATACATCGATTTTTATATGCGTTGTTCTATTTGTTTACTAAATAATAGAGTTTGTTGACCTTGACAAGGCCAGTCCCCTAGAAAAACAAAGCGAGGTAGGAATTTTAAAGAAGCAGGTTCGAGTGAGCTAGTTGCCAATTCTGGTGAAGTTTTGAGGTCTCCGTCATGGCTTAACGACTTTATAGCTGGGACCGATAATTTAACGTGCCCTCCGAAGCACGGAAGCGCTTAATTTAAAATTTTACGGAACTAAAAAGTTTAAGGGCCGGTTTCAACCAAAGCTCGTCATTTTATATCCAGAAAAAGCTCACGAAAAAATATGCCCACTATTTTGTCTTTAGGTTCATTTATTTACACAATAAAATCGGTGTCGCCTTACTTATAAATATATTCAGACATATCAAGGCCACAATCACCAAACACTCGGGTACACAGTAAACAATCCGTTCACACAATACCGATACAGGCTATTTATCTGTCAGCTGTCAATCAATGGTATTGCTACTTGACACCGTTGTTTGTATTGTCAACGAGATGACAATTTATTAAAAAAGGAACAATAAAATTGGGACCTGTGTGCTTTGGTCCCAATTTTATATACAACGATACACTGCAATTTAGTTACAAGTTATTCATCATTGGGATTTCGAAGGTTAGATAAATGTTTTGTTTTTACTTGTTTCCGAAGTTACATCGAAGTATTTAGTATTTACTAGATTTACTAGATTATAAATACAGGGTGTAAAAGACGTCTACTGAAGCCGAAAGGGGTAGGTACAGCATCCCAACACACAACTAAATCCAAAAGGATTTTCCGAAAAAATCATTGTATCCGGAGAAAACAGCGTTTAAAGATTACTGTTTGCGTATGTACTGGGCGCGTTTTTATACGTAGATTGCTGGATTTTGAGTTTTAATAGTTTTTTTCTTTTATAAATGGAGTTTTTAGGTAGGTATGGTGGAGGTAGGTATGGTCTTATTATGTTGTACTAGTAGTAAAGACCTAAAAAAAAATGACGTGGCTAAGTAAAAATTTTTTTGCATATTTTTTCGCTAAATATGTTCAGAATCATGACTGACGCTGTAGTGCCTGGGACATTGTTTGAAATGGAATAGGCTTGCCCAGTACCTAAACAATCAAATTAAAATTAAAATAGTCCTAAAAACTAGGTGATTCTTCTGTTCCTACGCGACCAATAACCGCTGTAAAGAATCAGGGCAACAAACATGGCTTGAACATCCGTTCAGCGGTTTCAGCGTGGGGTAACAAGCATCCATCCAAACTTTTCCATTTAACAGTTTCAGAATACGAGCTTCGTCATCGGTCAATGCCGAAGCGGCGCCATAGTTCTTGCTACAATTAATTCTTCTTTCGAACTATTGTGAAATGTATTTTGCGATAAGAGGTTATCAATGGGCTAGGTTTTATCGAAAGGTGAAATGAAACAGTGATATTGTAGGTCATTACATACAACAAAATGCTCGCTCTTAGATGAACTTAAAAAATATAAGTACCTAATTTTCATTTCCAGAATTGATCTACAGCCTGATTTTTTGCTTACAAAGCCACTTACCGTATGCAATTCGTAATTGATTTTTAAAAAGCCGAAAAACAATAATTACTTTATTTATTTACCCCTAAAATGTACTTAATTTGGTATATTTTTTATCTGTGGAAAGAGTTCCGATCTTATAATGATTCTTTTCGCATGTTCTAACTTCTATTAATATTTTTGAGATAGGGTTTTTGGTATTTTTTTTTTTTTATTTGCAAACAATTTGATCGCGGCTGAAGTTTTTCGCGTGAAACTTATACACAGAATTCTCTAAATAAAAAAACATTTCAAGTGATGTGGTCGCTATCTTCGAATTACTTAGATTGAGCTATAAATCGATTAACACTAAACCCCAAGTCTAATGTTCTCACCAAATTATTCTGTCAACCATTTTACGCTTAAATTCGTGTGAACGCGCACATTTTGGGCTCTCATGTAAATTGTGGACCCATTTTGTGGTACAGGGTGGTGTCTTCAGCTTTAATACCGGGTGTTTCGGAAAATTCCGAGAAATAAAAGTAAATGGACGTTTTACGGTCTCTAGGATTAACTTCGTAGTGTTGCTAAAGGTTAGAAACACGAATAAAACAAAACAATTGCAAATAATTTTGAATAATGTTGATGCCTAAATATTTAACGTAACGTATTTGTTACTTTTTAGAAATCATTATTTTTCAGGAAACCCTCATGGTTTTTTCTTGCGAAAACTTTCTTGATAAATCGTTATTTTTTTGGGTTTTTAGTAAAAATATCTCATTTGAAACATCCTGTGAGTAAGTATATCTTGAACCCACTCAAGCCACGCAATGATTGACAAGTGACCGCCTGTCATCGCATGTTTTATTCATTTCTTCATTATAAAGTCTATATCATTTAATTCAAGTTGGTGTATAATTCGATTAAGTCAATGTTGAAATTGTTTTTTTAAGACTCTTACGAAAGGCACTTGAGTTATGGTTATATTTTATGAAACATTTCAATGTGTACCAACTACATACAAAGTATAATTAAAGTAATATTTGTTTGTCGGTACGTTCGTAATGTGTGTGTTTGTTACTCCTCACAAAAAAAACGTAAACAGGGTCACGACTGTATCCCCAAGGTGCGGTAGACATTCTTTCAGATCTTTTTATGTATGCCACTGATCCTTTGAAGATGTCGAAGGGGGGTAGTCAGAGGCATGTCCAGATACATATTTGATACATGCCCATATCTTGCAGAAGTTAGTGTTCCATACGTGACAGGTTGCAAGCCCATCGCCGCCTATAAGAATACTAACTGGTTTCCTCACGATGTTTTCCTTCACCGTTTAGAGCACCTGTTAAAGCGCATATAAATTTTACGAAACGCAAAATCCATTGATGCACGGCCGGTATTCAAACTCACGACCTTCGGATTGAAAGTCGAGGTACATCCCCATTCGGCCAACACGGCTCACGGCTAGGTTACTCCTCACACATAGGCTTATAAGGCTTTTTAGGCTTAGGAAGGTATGTATAGGCTGAAACTGATAAAACTAATAAATACCACGGGGCGCAGCTAGTTATATAAAAAAAAATGATGGAAATTTTCACACAGCATCATCTAGCCCCAAACTAAACAAAGCTTAAAACACCCAGACCCGAAACAAATCTGAATCTGTATGTCATACAAACATTTGTCCCGCGGCGGGGATCGAACCCGCAACCTTCTGCGTCGCAGGCAGACCTTCGCCCACTGCTCCACAGAGGTCGTCGAATATACAGAACTCTAAAGTCACACTTAATTCGCGTCAGTACAACACTTTGTTTTTTAAATCCATAGCTCTATTAAGATTGAAGATTGATTAGATAATTACTCTTTAGCAACAATAGGAGTGAAAGGCTAAATGATTGTTGAGTTAATAAGATAGTTAATGTCTAGATTGATTCATTTGCGAATGAGAGACAGCGTGTCTACTCTGCTAACTTTATATTGTAAACATTTTCGTGTTGAACCGATTTCATAACATTTTTAAGTAGGTACGACCACCTATCTGACGCTCTGACTACCTTTTAACTATTGTATATTAAGTTACCTATATTTTTATCTCTGTTATACTCTTACTACTTAAGTAAACCTATCTAGAAATAAGTTGTTGTGCCCTCTTTTACGCATGTTGTGATACCCTATAATTATGGGAACACTAGACCTAAGACATTTTGTTTTAACTCTTGTATGTAAGGTGTACACCCGTGTTGGGTATCCTTAATAAATAAAATAAAAAAAATAAAAATAAAAAATAAAATAAAATAAACGGCGTTCCCTTAAATAGTGTAGGTTCTCCTATCCCCATGTCGAAACAAAAAACATACCGAAAACCAAAAACCGTAAATAGTACCGAATTATACTTTGGAAAAAACACTAGGAATCTGCCTTACACAAACAAACATATTTTTTTTTATTAACCTATATTATCCCCCTGCTGGGCAAAGGTCTCCCCCAATTTCTTCCATCTGTCACGGTCTTCTTCCCACAAGTCCTCTTCAAAGGCATCCAGGTCGTCACGCCAACGTTTTCGGCTTCGCCGCCCATCTGCAGGCACCCATGACGTGACAATCCCTGCCCACCTATCGCTATCCATACGACTCACGTGTCCCGCCCAGCACCATTTTAATTTAATAATAATAATAATAAGCAAACGTATTATGAAAAGTTTTTTGCAAGATTATTAAAAATATTTTCATGGAATTACCTTCAAAAATTACCTAACGAATAGGTACCAAATCAAAAATAAGTACACCGTGTAAAGTTTTATCGTTGAAAAGCTATTAAAACTTATACTTGTGTTAAATTTAATCGCGTATAATTATAATAGGTGAAATAGAACTTCTCTCAAAAACTCTAGCTGCAATACTACCATTTTATCACATTAGAATAGAATAGAATAGAATAGAATAAAATAAAGTTTTATTTTCTCCACATCATATACAACAGCAATAGGTACTTAAATTATTAAAGTTAACTTAGGTTATTAGACCTGTCGTGCTGTATGGATCTGAGTGCTGGGCTACTAAAGCGACGGATGAAAGAAGAGTGCATGCGACAGATATGCGAATGTTGAGATGGATGTGCGGTGTGACGCGAATGGATAAGGTGAGGAATGAACATATTAGGGGAAGTCTGAAAGTAGCGCCGGTGACTGAAAAATTGAAGAGCAATAGGTTAGCGTGGTATGGGCATGTAATGCGGAGGGATGAAAGTCACGTAACTAAAAGGGTGATGGAAATGGATGTGGATGGATATGTGAGTAGAGGTAGACCAAAGAAAAGATGGATGGATTGTGTGAAAGAAGATATGAGTAAGAAAGGAGAGGATACGGAGATGACGAGTGATAGGGGAGAGTGGAAGAAGAGAACATGTTGTGCCGACCTCGAATAAGCGGGATCAGGGCAGGCAAATGATGATGACAATAGGTACTTAAATCTACTCAATTTTATGTGGGTGACAATACGGCTACCCCTCAGCATTTGCTCCAACAGCTCAAGAGTGATGGAACGCTGGTTTTCAGTGGCGCCATTCCATTACATAATGGATCATAACCATTCCAGGTTTTATCCCAATATCATGTTATAATAAATATACGATTACTTACTTAGCTAATCTTTATCATCTAGGAATCTGCAAGCGGCAGGATGGTAAACCAATTTTTTGGTGACCGGTAGGTTTTTTGCTTTTATAAACAAAAATAATTATTTTCTGGTTCCCATAATGCAAAATAATTTAAATTTCCTTAGTGCTAGATGATTCTGTGTGCCTTGTCATTTAATATTTATCCTAGACCTATTCGAAAAAAATTATAGCTGGTAATCTTTTACTGTTTCAGTTTTCACCGCAGCTTATTCAGCTCCACACGTATTGACGTTGTCTTTCCTGTGGGCCAGGCTGATAAAGCTGAGAGGATGGTTTAGGTGCTGGGCAAGCCTATTCCATCTCAAACAATGTCCCAGGCACTACAGCGTCCCGTCAAGTGTAGGCATAGGTTGCCTCCTGACGCTGTATAAATCATCTAATATAGATGTAAAGGCCAAGTTTTTTCAGTTTTCAGAAGTAATTTCTTACACCCGGTATTCAATTAATACTGCAAGTCGGTCTAAATAATCGCTTGGAACCGTATAAGGGCAATTCATATATACGGTATTCAGCTAAGTACTAGCCAACGTATCTGTGCTAACAAGCTGGAACATTCTTCTGAGTCTAAAGTAGGTGCTTGTATCGTTTCAACATAGTAATGACTCAAATTAATGATCGGACGTGTATCTTAGTTTTCTCAGAATCGTATTGTAATTACGTTTATGTTACCTTCTAACAAGAAAATAAACTTCACAACTACGTAGAAAATTACAAGCACCATCGCTTGATTTGTATCGGTTTTTTATATGATGCTGATAGACTTGAGCTTACACAATAATACATGAATAATTAATTAATCATTAATTTTATTATACACCTGACCAATCCTTCTTTCATTGAGTTCCTATCCATCCAAAGGTTGCCTGGAAGAGATCGCTCATTAGCGATAAGGCCGTCCATTATACATTGTCATTATTTGTTATATTTAAATATTTTGTTTCTTAGTTTAAGGTGTACAATAAAGAATTCTCATTCATTCATTCATTCATTGATTCTCCTGGTTTACACCGCGAGCGGAGCGGACTCCGTACGGACTACGTTAAGCTCGCAAGAATAAACTGCTTTCAAATGTGTTTCCACCAAAAAATAGTCGAGCGGAAAGGACTGAGCGTGCAGAATGAGTTGAAATGAACTCAGTTCTAAACTCAAAAATGAGGACTCAAAAGAAAACTCTTTGTTTGAATAGAAACAGAATCTGTCCGCTTAGCCATTTCTCGCTCATTACCCTTTCGCGGTGTAAAACGAGCTTTAGAGTGAACTTTTTTTACGTAACAATAAATTATCCTCGATCTAATTGTTGTTCATTATTTGCGAAACATTAAAAACGTTTTCAGAAATCAATTCATCACTTTTTGCGTACATTATCTAACCAAGTCTACCCATAGACAATGAGTATAAAATAATTGTTTTTATAGCTCGCGGCGTCTCGTGATTCATTTTGAAGGCTTTGCCTGATGAGGTTTTATTAGAGTTCCATGTGCCTACGGCTAGGTTTGGTGGTAAAAAAGTAAGAACAGATAGCGACATAGTCTATGAACAATTTAATAGTTAAAAAATTTCATCAGGGTTTAGGGGAAAGTGCAAGGAAAAGCAATCATCATCATTATCCACAGCCTTTTTCATCCCACTGTTGTTGGGCATAAGCCTCTCTTCGCTATAAAAGCATAAAACTTAGACCTCAGGTTTAAGATATTTATTCTCAAAAGAATTACATTAAATTCACTTATATGAGAACTTAAAATTACTTACATAATATTATCGTGTGCACGAACATGCACCTTTACATCTATAGGTATTTAGATGATTTATCAGCGTCAGGAGGCAACCTATGCCTACACTTAACGGGACGCTGTAGTGCCTGGGACATTGTTTGAGGTGGAATAGGCTTGCCCAGCACCTAAACCATCCTCTCAGCTTAATCAGCCGCCCACAGGAAAGACGACATCAATACGCGTGGAGCTGACTAAGCTGCGGGTTTCCTCACGATGTTTTCCTTCACTGTTAAGAGCTCGTGTTAAAGCGCATATAAATTTTACGAAACGAAATATCTATTGATGCCCGGCCCGGATTCGAACCCATGACCTTCGGATAAAAGTTATAAGTAAAGGTAATAAGCAGATCATCCAACATTTTATAAATATCAGAGATTCTTTGGCGTGACTACCAAATTATATTGGAACTGAGACAGGTGAAGGCTGAGGCTTTAAAGAAGCATAAGTAATAATTCTATCTACGGAGCCCTCTGTTTGCTTGAACCAGACTCTTACTCGATATTTTATTTGCTAGTAGGTACTAAAAATACTTACAATCATCGACATCATGACTGAAGATGTCTCAAGTGCTCGTCATCGTCAACATGAATGCTTTTCCGTGTTAGGTATTTCTCTATTGCATTACGCTATTTGTCTGAGACACGTCTGAGATTACAAAATAGAGTTCATGTGGACTTTGGTCTATAAATAAATAATGCTGAAGTTGAACGGCGACCCCAGGTTGGCCAAGGAAGCACTGGAGCAACTCCTTCGATAGTGATTGGTGCAAGCTATCATAGGAGAGAGACGGAAGGACTTGGGGGAGATCTTTGGCCAGCCGTGGGACATCATAGGTTGAATAAAAACGGGAGTCGAACCCACCACCTACAGCGTGGAAGGCAATGCATCCTTAGACAAAACTGAGGTCCTTCAATGTAGTTGAATTTTATTTGGTTAAATAGCCATATCATCTCTTTGATACCTTTCAGCTCAAAGAACATTTTTATTAGGTTAACCTAGATCTGAACTGGCCTTGGATTCCGTTTAATGCCTAAGTTGATTGCCTCTTCGGGTTAATTCTGAAACGCTATTGCATAACAAAGTTATAGTCATTTTCTGCATAATAATTATATTTTCACAATCCGAAATACAGAGAGACCATATAAGTCACGGTCGTACAATTATGCGATAGGTGGACATTGAGGCAACATAGATTTTGGATGCGGGAAGCACAGGACTCAGGGGCGTAGCTACCGAATGGCTAGGCGGTGCAGTGCACCGGGGGCCCCAAGCTCAAGGGGCCCTCGAACTCTGAGTCCCGAGAGTCCGGAAGGTTTTGTTCTTAGGAAACTATAGGTATGATTATTTTGAAAATAAAAACAACTGCATTATTAGATTTTTGAAATAGTTACCCAGAAAATGACGAATCAAATCTTAAGTTTTACTAAAAAATAAATATAATTACATTTTGCCACACCCTGCATAATTTGACTTGATAAAGCCTAAACCGTTAATTTAGGGTGCCGGTTTATTTTGCACCAGGGCCCTTGGCTATCTAGCTACGCCACTGACAGGACTGGAATAAATGGTGTAGGCAGAGCTATACCCAGTAGTGGGATATTCTTTGCCGCGGAAGATTCTGATATACCTACAGAGAGACAGCAATTGGTAGCCCCCCATTTCGTAAGAACATTGCTCGTTTTGGCTGGTTACGCGACGCTTCTAGTGTCCCTCATACCGAGGTTGTCTTTAAGAGATCATTTCAGAACTATCAGGCCACCCATCGCACAGTGTTTTTTTTATCATTTTCGATAATAATATAATATAATAATTACGTTTATTCAAATCAAGCAGAGTACAATCAACAATTGGTTAATCTTAAATTTTTTTACAATTAGGTAGGTAGGTATATTTAATAATTAGGTAGGTAGGACCTACCTAATCATACTTTACAATCAGGATGGCTTGTGGTTGATTAAGATGTGCAGCGGCATCTACACTAAGTACAAGACTTGTGTTGTAGATGCCGCGTTACCTTCCATTGTTACTTTAGGCTATAGCCATGTTAGTACATTATTAAATTAACATTAAAATCAGCACAAACTAAGCTATGTGTGTGTGTGTGTGTGTGTGTGTGTGTGTCAGTGTATATGTGTGTGTGTCCGCGAGTGTATGAGGACGGGAGAGGGATGGATGAAATTGAGTATGTAAGACAGGGAGAGATTGTGTACTGTTCCCATTTTATGAGCCACTCAAACAATGCCATTTTGCATTTCCTTTGGTTAAATTTTATTAAATCTTTTATTTCTTTATTTGCTTTATTGTATAAATATGGGCCTAAGAATCTTAACTGACGTTGAGCAGAAACTGTTTTTACTATTAGTATTTGTTCGCGCCGTTTCACACAATCGCCTGCAACGAAACGCTACCTACAAGAAGACAACGTCGGAGCACTATCGAGACGCATGCTTCCTGACGCCTCCGCCAGGTGGCGCAACTTCAACCCTCTCGTCCTACCTAATCTGTGCTCTCGTCCCTTCTCGGCTCGCTTCCACGAGCGACGGACGTGTCCAGCCCTCTAATTTTCACTACGAAAGATTGTATTTGCAAAGTCCCAAAACCCAACTATATTGTAACAACTAAAATTCAGTATAATAATCTACATGCAATTCTCTCTTTTATTTAAAGTTTGTTCCGCGTGAACAGTATTGTGCATATTAAATCTTTCCTTCTCTTTCCAGTAGATACATTATCGTTTATGTCGACCTTCTTGTGCTGAGACAGAATGACGTTAAGAATAAATAATTTACGTACAGTAAGCGCTTTACAATTAGTATAGAGTTCCGCCGTTGGAAATCTATATGGTTTGAACGTACCGACCTTTAGCACCGCTCTTTGTGCACGTTCTAGTTCTAGCATGTATGTGGGAGTAATTCCCAATTCGTACCACTAAAACTTGTACCAGGTGGTACCAGTTGGGAAATTGAAAAATATGATTATTTTTGTTCCCAACTCGTACCACTTTTCTATTTTTGTTGAATTCATTCGTTTAGTACGCTCAGCTCAATAATTAGTCTAAGTCCTAATATGTTTTTTTGGGTAAAATCTAAGAAAACTGTTAACTTTTAACTTAGTAACATTGCAGGTGGCATGTCAAACATATAATTTATAGCCCTTCTGCTTAAATTTCGGTTCAACCATTTGGTCTTGCATCAACAGGAGTATTTGCAATGCTATTTTAGTGTTGACTTGTTTGAACACAATTCAAAAAGAAGAAAAATTATTAAATTAATAAAAAAAAATTATATATAATTAAAATTAAATTTTGCGTCAAGCCGTTCTATCAATTGTACACGCTGCATATTGATGTAGGTAGTACAAAAAGTCACAATAATATAGTGCCCGTTATATTTGCTCTTCTTCCAAACAAAACGAGACGAACTTATAAAATTAGACTAATTAAATCCCAAATTCCAGAATGGAATCCAAAGTCTTTTATAAGTATTAGATTTTGAAAAAGCAGCTACGCAGGCGATAAGCAAAATATTTTCAGGAACCCCTATAACCGGTTGTTACTTTCATTTCACTCGATGTCTATGGAAGAAAGCACAATATTTAAAAATAACTAAATCGAAACTTATAAGAAAACATGTCCAACGTTGTTCTGCTTTGGCGCATTTACCGCAAGGTGCAGCAGGAGACGGATGGCTTTATATTATGTGTCGATCTCCAAAAGAAGAAAATGTAATTAAATTTCACGATTATTTTGTGAATACTTGGCTTGATGAATCATCATTTTTTTTACGACAAATGGAGTTGCAGATTCACCGGACGACAAATATTGTAGAAAGTTGGCACAGCATAATAAATAGAAAAATAAATAAGAAGCCTCAAAGTATCGCACATTTTTTAACACTGTTGCAAAGAGAGGCAAACTATTTCGAAACTTTAGTTAGAAATGGCTCTAATATATATGAGAAAATGAAAGAAACAAAAGAAATTGATACATAGAAAGCATAGTGTCAGATTTTACAAATGCAGTTATTTCTGTTGACTTATGCGTTGAATCATTGCTAATTTAAGATAAATAATTAAGAACAAGACTGAATTTATACAATTACTACAGCATCGACTAATTTTAAGACTGATTATAACTAAAACTTATAAACCTAATGAGTACATACCTACCTACGAGTATATTGTACTTGTAATAGTAGTAAGTTGTAAAAGAGTTTAGACTGATTCCTGTGATAACATTTTGATCAAGTCGATCTTATTACTTTTGTGATGTAAATGATGTTTTATTTATGCTTTGTTGGTTACTTTTTTACCTTTTGAATTTTTTGTTATGTACCTACATTAGACCGTTCGTTTAATAATATTGTGTTTAGTTTTTCTTGAATAAATCATGTTATGAAAAATCTATATCGTTTTGCTTTTATTACTTATTAGTTGCATTATTTGTTGTTGACTGTACTAAACACCAATTTTTGAAAGTGGTACGAGTTGGGAACAAAAATAATCATATTTTTCAATTTCCCAACTGGTACCACCTGGTACAAGTTTTAGTGGTACGAATTGGGAATTACTCGTATGTGGTGCAGGCACCTCCCCATACTGTATTACAATAGGTCAGGATTGATCGACACAAGGCATTATACACACTTAGTAGTAGATTAGTATCGGCAACTTCCCTTAGATTTCTAAAAACATAAATCAATTAGATTTCTAAAAACTTTGATATGTTTATTCCACTTAAGTTCATCAGATAATGTTATTCAATAGTTACCTTTAATAATAAACTGTTATTTCTGTAACGTTACTGATAACGTGATATATGGCCACGTTATATTCATACAGTTATCAAACATTACCGAGTATCTTCTATCAATGAATATGACTGAATAATTCAAACAAAGCTTTGAACAAGGTACACTCAGCTACAAAAGTTTATATAAGATGATGGCTACATTTATGTATTTATCTAATGATTTGTTATTTTGTTACAGGTAATTTTTCGGTAAACTGGACTTGCAACGAAGGCGGCTAAAAATATTGACCTACAAGTCAGTTGGTATGCTTAGTTGTTGAGTTTATTTTCTATAGAAAATATGAAAAAAAAATCGTTTAGCAAAAAGGGTTTGAGTCGAAATAGGATAACGTAAAGGCAACTGGCAAATTGTTTTTTTTTAAAGGATCGGGTGAAAAGTATCAGCCTGAGTCGGTAAATCTATGTTTATATAAAACACCAGAAGAAATCATGAGGCAAAGTAAACGAGGAAGACGCTGTCGAACAGCATAGACTTTGTGTAAAGATACCTTTTAGCAAATAGAGTTGCGGTGTCAATAATGATGATGTTTGTAAAATGATGTTTACAAAAAAAATTACTCATGTATTGATGGATGTTTTTACAAACACAAGATAAAGAATGACAAACATAAAATAACAAAACTTTGTGAAACAAAATTGATTATAATTTGAACTCTATTTGCAACTATACAGATACTATTTTTAAACAACTCAAGGTGATCTTTGTTTTGTCCTAGTGCTATTTCTTCTGCAAAATCAACATTGCAAACATTATCTTTGAATCTTTTATCTTTAGTTTCAGTAGCTTTTATATCTTTAACGTTAAGGTTGACTTTCGCATGATTTTCTATTGAAAAATCAGTATTCTTTTTATTTAAATTGCTAGTCCGTAGACTGCGCGACGCGTTGATCTAGTTTTTGCATCTGAACGACGGTAAATAGTTTAGTGAAGTGACATGTTACGTGATCGACATCGATGTATTGTGCAACTATCGATAGATCACTATTAAGTATTACAAAATACTATCTTATGCCAAGTGATTTGCAAGTGCCATTTTCAAGACCGCATCTAGATTTTGATTGCTTTAATCTGAGATAATATTTATAGTTTCTGGGGATACTTACAATCTTATTTTAAAATCATTTTATAATAATCCATTAGGTGATCAGATAGAAAAACTAAAGCTTTGTAATATGTTATCTATGTAAATACATCGATAGATATAAAAACATTTTTCCTAGGTACCAATTTACTACTTGCAAAATGCACAAAACCGATGAGTAATCTAAAGATCATTGCAAACAATCTATATCAGATAACATAGATCAAAAACCTTCAAAGTTAAATAACCTCACCATATTCCGATCGTATCGCAAGTTAATTGAGAAGATTACCTCGGCAGAGGGCTAAATCTTAGCTCATTTTAATTTCCACTTTCCTCGAGTTATAGGTAGTTTAAGTTATAAATGTTTTTAGCATTTCTCGCTTAGTCGATTATTATTTATTATTTATACTTATTATAATTCTTTCACGACACTCATTCGAAAGAACAGATGATGGAATTTTCGGTTTGGAAAATAAGCATTACAGTCTTTTTCACATAGGAATGGTTCCGTGACAAGGCTCTTTTATGTTAATTTCTAACATTTTAAAAAGGAAATAGATATAAACTTTTTTTAAGTATCGTAAAGTATAAGCACTAGATTTTATTTATTTTAAAATCAATCATAGTTGTACAGCGTAAAACGTAAAAGTTCTATGTGTCAGAGATATAAGTGAAAAATACTATAACAGCTCTGACTGGTCACGTGAAAAACCAGTCAGTATTCTAATATGCGGCTATAGGCTTGCATCCTGTCAGGTAGATTGGTCAAATCTGCACCAATCCTTGATGTTTTGAAAAATTGTATAATCACCAATCGATTTTTCTTTTCGGTTTTATCAGAACATGAATAGGTACCTACGATAACATCCTTAATGTATAAAATGTAGGTTAAGTAGGTACTCTAGAGCTCAGGTTACAAAGCCTAATTTAGGTGTATTTCTCAAATGCATGCCATTTACATACTTACCCCTAAATAAATATGAAACTTTCTAGTTTTACCTGCACTTAAGAAGTGCCTAATGAGACTTATACAACATTTTGTAAACATAGTTCCATCAGTTTTACTGTTTGGATGACAAAATGACGAATGCCGCGAGATGATCCTAAATACCTACACAGGAATTTAGATAATTTTTTGAAATGCACATTGAATAAAGTATCATTTTAAAAGTTGCACTTGACCAACATGAATTTCAGAGTCGATTGCTGAGTTACAGTAGGTAGAGCCCTACCACGTGCCTACCACGGATCGGTAAGGTATTGCGTGCGTTCAAAACTGAAGCGCGATTCGGGGTGCATTGAAAAATCTTTAAGCTACCCTATAAAACATTGTCTTAAGAACCTACTTACATACATTTGAAGGATTCTTACGCTAGCAACACACGGCTGGAGGACCGTGTGTTGCGATAAAGCTATTAGCGACAAAACAGATAGGCTGGACTTAGACTAGGCTAGACTTTATGGAAATGTAGGTATGTAGTGAATTTTATAGTGTACTTACTTAGGTGCTGACTATAAAGTATACTTTCTAGAGAAAATTATGACGAAATAAAAGTTTTAGTACTAAGTAAGTAAGTTCGTATGAGTCAGTGGCCAACTCTGGTAGAACTAGAATAGAATAGAATAGAATAGAATAGAATAATTTTTATTTGACACGCACAAACAACACAGAACGGAACTTTAAAATAAGACAGAACATAAATAGGTAGGTACACAGGTAAATGAAAACAGACAGAATGAAACAAATACAAGAAGAATGAATGAGAGTACAAGCCTTATAAATAAACTTTCACAGGTAAGTACCTACGAAAAGGAACCAATTAGTCTCGCTCTGCGTGGCCTTGTCCAGTCAAATAGGTTCTGACTCAGCATAGATACTACTAAGCTGACGAGCAAGCATAGTAGCGCTGGTTTTCAGGCAGAACCTACGGTAGGGTGACATCACGGCCGTAAGAATAATACTAAGTATTTAGGTAGAGTAAACATAGTATAAATAAATACAAAATTATAGGTACTACACTTAAAAATAATAATAAACTGTACCATCATAATAACAAGAGTTAGTAAATAAGATAGAATAATAATAATAGTATTTAAATAAATACATACTTAAAGCGAATTCTGAAAGCGAATTGAGTAGCTAGGTGTGAAAAATGCGAACTATAGATAGATAATCGAGTGGATGATTTGCAGCAGAATATGTATAGGTGAGTTAAGAGGAGAGGAGAGGTGGTGGATTATATACCTACTTACAAGAATGTAGAAAGCAAAAGTGAATTCTTAAACCTGATTCTAAAGGTATTTAATGTTTTAAGGTTACGGATTGGTGGAGGGATGTCATTCCAACACCGAGAGGCAGCAAATCTAAAAGAACCACGAAAGGATATGAGCTTATGTCTCGGTGTAACAAATACTAAAGAACATTCTCTACTTAAGTAGCGACCTGCACGGCGTACCCTCTTTAGCTTCTGAAATAGATAAGTAGGAACCTTACTATTAAGTAACCCGAATAGTAGGGTAGCAAGGTGTAATGTTCTTCGCGCTTTCATTTTCAAAAGGTTAGCCGATGCAAGGTAAGGTGTCACATGTGTGCGAGGTGGTATGAAAAAACAGAAACGCGCGCATGCATTTTGAACACGCTGAACTAATTTTTCAGTCCTCGCCAATAGACAAGGTGTTGGGGTGGCTAAGGTCTATTTTGGATTGTGTCCTATCTAGGTGAATGAAAGACGTCCGTGCATATGAGTAATGTATTTGCGACTAATTTTAAATTGATGGTAGTATAATACAAATCGATGATGCGGTGCAAGTACTTAAATGCTAAGAAATGATCATAACATGCCGCCCACCAAAGGACAAAGTTCTTTATAAACAAAATCAACAAGGTTCATTATGGTGTAGGTATGATTGTATTGCTAAGTAGGTACTTATAAACAATTCTATGAAAACAAAGATCATTAAAATGTAACACAATTTAACAAAACTTCCTTATGGGTTATATGAAATCTGAAATTTAAAGATAGCTCCTAGACTTGTTTGCTCTAAATAACATCAAGTAATATTCAAATCAAATAACATGACTTCAAAACAATTCAAGCAAGGATATCTATACCTACCTATCCATACAATAACATTGCAACTAATAATGAGGCGGCGCGCTTGCGCATAGAGATAAGAAAAGAATAATGCCTACTTATCTATAAATTGTTTTTCATGCAAGTTCTTTAGAATTTAACTTTAACTTTTATCTATAGGTAGTTCACATAACCGATTGTTTGTACGTTTTATTATATCACCACGACACTTTAAACTATAAACTCGCGTGTTTCCGTCGGGACCGACATGTTTGTCGGTTATTCGACCAAGGGCCCATTTACCGGGTGGTAAGCCGTCCTCCTTGACTATAACTATGTCCCCAAGTTCTAGTTCTTTCTGTCGTCTCATCCACTTGGGTCTTTCTTGAAGTCTGGTGATAAATTCTGACTGCCAGCGATGCCAGAAATCTCTCAGTAACCTCTGCGTGTACTGCCAGCGTGAGAGTGTGCTGACACTCACATTACGTAGATCAGGGCTCGGTATGACTACTGGGGCTTCGCCTATTAAAAAATGACCGGGCGTGAGAGGTTCGATGACGTCAGGGTCAGAAACATCAATAGGAATGAGGGGGCGTGAATTTAGACATGATTCAATTTGACATAAGGTGGTTGACATCTCTTCGAAGGTCAGGTTTTTGGTAAGGATTCTCTTTAGGTGGTATTTCGTAGATTTTACACCGGATTCCCATAATCCGCCGAAGTTTGGACTGTAAGCTGGAATGTTGTGCCACTGGGTTCCGTCTAACGATAAGATGTCCGCCAAATTGCTGGGTAGTTCCAAACATGCTTCTTTGAATGCTTCCGCCAGTTCTCTATTAGCGCCGATGAAGTTTCGGCCTTGGTCACTCCAAATATGTGTACACTTGCCTCTTCTAGCGACAAATCTGTGAAATGCGCCGATGAACGATTCGGATGAAAGGTCACCGACCAACTCTAAGTGTATGGCTTTCGTAGCCATGCAAATAAAGATGGCGATGTAGGCTTTGTTTGACTTTGCACCTCTGCCCTTTGACATTAGTATTTGCAAAGGACCGGCAAAGTCGACTCCGCTGTGGAGGAAAGGTCGTGCTTGTGTCACACGGACCTTCGGTAGGTCACCCATTATCTGTGTGCGGGTTGCAGCTCGCTGTCGAGCGCAGATTATACATTTGTGAATACATGCCTTCACTGCATTTTTGGCATGGATGATCCAATATTTTGATCTAAGGTAGCAAAGCATAAGCTGTATTCCGCCGTGTAAGGTTCTTTTGTGAGCGTCTGCTATTATCAGGTTGGTAAGATGAGTGTGTGTTCCGAGTATGATCGGGTGTTTCCGTTCTTCATTCAAGTCGGAATTTCTCAATCTGCCGCCCACCCTGAGAATATTCTTTTCGTCTAAGAATGGATTCAGATTTAATGCCTTGCTGTTCTTTCTCAAATTTCTTTTTTGTTGTAGCCTTTCTATTTCAGGTCCGAATTCTCTGGATTGTGCTATTTGTATACATTTCATGAGTGCATCTTCGTATTCTTCTGTTGTTGTCTTCTCTTCTATCCTTTGTGGATGTTTTTTACTGTTGATAAATTTTATACTGTATGCTATCACCATTTGTAGTTCTTGTAGTGTGTCAAAATTTTCAAATTTTATTACTTCTTCTTGTTGTTCAATTTTTAGGTTTACTTGTAGTGTCTTCTTCCGTTCCATATCTGTAGTTGTGTTGTTAGGTCTTGTGAATTTGATTTCCTTTGTCTTCAGCCATTCTGGCCCTTTCCACCACAGATTGTTTTCTATTAGTAGGGGTAGTTCTATTCCTCTTGATCCAAGATCAGCTGGGTTGTCTTTCGAGCTAACATGGAACCATTGTGTATTTGGAACGTTGTCGAGTATTTCAATAACTCTGTTGCTCACAAAGAGTTTCCAACGATGAGGATCGCCGAATAGCCATGACAAGACTACTGATGAGTCTGTCCATGCGTAGACCTTTTCCTTTGGTATTCTCATAGCCTCACACACTTGTGTCAGAAGTTTAGCCAGTAGAAGTGCTCCACACAGCTCCAATCTTGGCAGTGTGACCGATTTGACTGGTGCGACTCGTGTCTTCGAGGCAATGATTGTAGTCTCAATATCACCGTTCTTGGTTTCTACTCTGGCATATACTACAGCGCAGTATGCTTTCTCAGATGCATCGCTGAATCCATGCAGAGTTGTTTTGTTTAAGTCTTCATTGTTTGTTTTTGTCCATCTATCTATTTTAATTTCGTCTAATTTCTCAAATCCCTTTCGTAGCTTTCTCCAATCATTTGCAATAGTTTCGTTCACATTATCATCCCATTCGAGTTTCTCTAGCCATAGTTTCTGAATTAGTATTTTTGCTAGTACGATAGCTGGACCAATCCATCCCAAAGGATCAAAGAAACGTTGTATATCAGCCAATATGTTTCGTTTGGTGATACATTTAGGTTGCGGTGGCATTTCAAATCTATAATGCAGTGTATCAGTCTTCACATTCCATGATAAGCCAAGAGTTTTGATCATTCCGTCGTTATTGATGTCTTGTGTGGCGTGCATGCTTCTGAGTGTTGGTTCTATTTCGGCGATGAATTCAGGACTATTCGATGCCCATTTCTGGAGAGTAAATCCTCCTCTTTCCAAGATCATCATCAATTCCTTGCTCAATTGAATCGCTTCTTTCACTGTAGAACATCCACTCATACAATCGTCGACGAAGAAATCTTCTTTGATTACTCTTGCGGCTTCCGGATATTCTTTCCCTTCATCTTCTGCTAGCTGCATTAGTGTCCTTACTGAAAGGTGTGGTGCTGCTGCGGTACCGAAAGTTACACGTAACAGTCGACATTCCTTTATTTCGTCTGTAGGATTCGATCTCCACAAGATTCTTTGTAAGTCTGTGTGTTCTTTGCTTACTATCAGCTGTCGATACATCATTTTTATATCTGATATGAAGCATACCTTCAACATACGCCATTTCATAATCAGAAAACGTAAATCCCGTTGAATTTGTGGTCCTACTAGAAGTTCATCGTTCAATGATTTGCCATTGTATCCCTTGCATGATCCATCGAAAACAACTCTTACTTTAGTTGTCTCTTTATTCTCTCTAACAACTGCGTGATGTGGAAGATAAACTGCAGGGTTTGAGATTTCTTCTTTAGGTACTTCCTCCATGTGATTAAGTTGTAAATATTCTTCTATAACCTTTCTATATTCTTCCTTCAGTTTTGGCTTTGCTTCTAATCTTCTTTCTAATTGATAAAATCTCTTCAGTGCAATGTCTCTTGTTTCACCAATTTCTTCTATTGGCTGTGCACTTCGAAGTGGTAGCTTGACTACGTAACGACCATCTTCTGTCCTGGAATGAGTAGCTGTGTATATCTCTTCACATAATCTTTCTTCAGCTGTCATGCTTCTTGTACTTGTTTCTTCAATATGCCACATGTTTTTCAACATATTGTGTACTTCTAGGTTTTCCAGGTGATGGTGAACATTAATTCTGTCATCGTGTGAATCGTCTCTTACCTTACCAAAAATGATCCATCCCAGGCTGGTTTCTTGTGCACATGGGGAACCTGAGGGACCTTTGATTATCCTGCCTTTCACGATGTCAGCGTAAACTTGAACTCCGAGTAGCATGTCAATTTTGCCTTGAATGTTATAAGTAGGATCGGCCAGTGTTAGGCCGTCCAAGTGTGACCATGATGTAGGCGCGATTGATTTGCTAGGCAACTGTTTGGTCAGCTGATTGGAAACGATGTAAACCTCAATATGAAGTTTGAAAGAATTTTCACACCTAGAAAAAACTTCAAGTTGAGTTGAATGACTGACCTGTGTCTCGGTGGAGCCTATTCCGGTTATCCTAGCGTGGGTTGGAGTTTTGTCAACTTGTAACCTCTGAGCCGCCCTCTCACTCACGAATGATGCCTCTGAACCCAAGTCGATAAGAGCCCTGAGTAAAGTCGTGTGCCCTGAACTACTTCTGACTGGAACTACAGCCGTAGCCAGTAGCGAACTCTTACGATTGCTGGTGAAGTGTGTTGCAAAATTTGTAGATATGTCAGTGATGTCCTGGTCTTCTTTTTGTATCTCCTCCATGTTGGCATGTAGTGATGACATAGCTCCCTCTTGTTTATTCTCCTCCGTGTTCTTCTTTGAGTGTGAATGAAGAAGAGAGTGATGACGCCGTCCACACACTCGACATGACGTCTTCTGTCTACAGTACATCATGGAATGACCAGTAGATAAACAGTTGAAACATAATCTGTTCTCTCTCACAAAGTCACTTCTCTTGTCAGGGTCCAGCTTTCCAAATTGCTTGCAGTGACAAAGCAAGTGATTCTCGTTACATAAAATACAGGTGTGCTGCTGTGCAGGTGCAGCTGTGTGATACGCCTTCAACTTGTCTCGTGCCATGGGTGTTGCAGCTGTGAGCTCCAGTGTACAGATGCGATTGTCCAAAAATGAGGATAGGTTCTCGAAAGTAGGCATCCCGCCAGAGTATTCTTCACTAACATGGGTTTCCCAAGCCTTGTGAGACTCACTGTCAAGTTTTTGAATCACTAAAAATATGATAATCGGGTCCCAGCTCATCGTAGAAATCTCCATACTGTTTAGGCTATTTAGACATTCCTTGGTGTTATCAATCAGTGATTTTAAATGGACAGGTGATGGGGATGCTATTTTCTTCAATGTAAATAATTTTCTCAAAATTGCATTCACAATAAGTCGTTGTTGACTGTACCTATTCTTCAAATTATCCCATGCAGGCACATAATTTTTCTCCGTTATTTGAAAGTGTTTGATTGTGTTTTTAGCTTCGCCAATAACGCATGATTTGAGGTAATGGAGTTTTTGCACGTCGTTGAGCGAGGTATTATTGTGAATTAGCGATGTAAAAGTATCTTCAAACGATTGCCACTCTTCATATGCTCCGCCAAACGATGGTAGATTGATTCTGGGTAGTTTCACTTCAGGGTTGCTCGAAGTACTCGACTTAGTACTTGGAATGTAGGATGAACTAGATTGTATAGGTTGAGGTTGTAATTGTTGTAAAAAATCCATCATGTCTGCCTTCAAACCTGTGTATAATTCTTCGCATTCACTATGCACATCGGTAGCAAAATACGACAAAGAATTTCTTTCTTCCTTGCTAGTGAGCTTCAGTAATTCCATGTGTGTTTGTCGAAACGTATTCCAGTATTCGTCCATGCATTGCACACGCGCTTGAAGATAACCTTTTGTTTTACGCACTTTGGGACACTTTTTAAAGTTACTTTGTGCCTTATTTATTAACTCCGCCAAGTCCTCTAATTGTTCAATTAATTCTTGCGTTTTAGACATTGTTTCATTCCGCACAATAACAGTTCACAATAGTTTTAAATATCACTGCAATGTTCGTGAGATAGTACTACGCCGGTTGTCACAATATTCACTTTGTAAAAGTTCTAAGATAGGATGAAATAACGATAAGCTTCGTAGTTGCGAGCGAAGCTTCAAAATTGCAGTCGTTGCAATTCTTTATTCCTTCGATAATGACGCGCGCGATCCGGTTCGAATATGACCACTATGTTGGGGTGGCTAAGGTCTATTTTGGATTGTGTCCTATCTAGGTGAATGAAAGACGTCCGTGCATATGAGTAATGTATTTGCGACTAATTTTAAATTGATGGTAGTATAATACAAATCGATGATGCGGTGCAAGTACTTAAATGCTAAGAAATGATCATAACACAAGGTCCATAGACTACATCACAATAATTTAGTTTCGAGAGAATTAGTGATTCGCACAGCATGATGCGAACCTCCTAACTTAAAAATGGTCGAATTTTATAAAGCGATCGTAGCCTATAGAAACAATTGCGCACACAATCTGCAATATGGCTTTCGAAGTGAAGGTGACTATCCAGAATGAGGCCCAAACTTTTCACCTCCGTAACTAAAAAATACTTATATTTTCCAATTGAAAAAGTCATGTAGGTACAAACTATTACATAAATACCTATAATTTGGTGAAAAATGTGAATGAACAAATATCACCAAACATAAAAAAAACAGTTCACCACAATAATAATTCCGGAGCTTAATTTTCTTGTACTTATGATAGGTAGAAATCAAGCAAACTGAACACTTTTCTGCTTCGTTTGAAATAAAGTAAGTAAGTTCGTATGAGTCAGTGGCCAACTCTGGTGACGGAGTTCTTAGGTCGCCTTAGGGCCTCCGTCATGGCGTAACGACTTAAATAGCCGGGACCAACAATTTAACGTGCCCTCCGAAGCACGGAAGCGCTCAGATGAAAATACCACTGGCGATCACCCATCCACTTACAGACCGTTTCGAACGATGCTTAACTTTGACGATCTATCAAGAACGACTAAGCAAGCACGACCACGAGCGCTTCGTTTGAAATGACTACTCCTAAGTTAAGTCCGCCATTTAGACGATACTATTAGGGCAAACCATTCTTTGAGAATATTAAAAGTTTTATCAACATTTTTCAATTCCGACGGGATTCTTTTTACGGTTCTTGTATTATATTCCTCATACCATTCTTGCTTCTTACTTTCTCAAACTCATCGGAGCAAGTGCTAATATTCTGTGGCAAGAGGCAAGAATGGTATGCCAGAATAGTATAATGTAAATGGCGTTTAAGTCACTATAATAATTTCCATAATTCCTTGTAACCAAAGATCATTGACCGCATCCCTTATACCTTCCTCATATCTGCGAACTGCGCAGAGCTGGCAATTAGAGACCACAGAACAGTATATATGTATGTATGCAGAGTCATAATATACCAAGGACCAGTTTAAACAGACCAGTGGCGCTGTGGGCGAAAGCCGGTACGATCAGAAGGTTGTGGGATCAATTCCCGCCGCGGGTTAAGTTTTGTATGATCTGTAAATTTTGTTTAGAGATTTATATTTCGATGATCATTGTTATGCGACCTTCTAAGCAGACACAAATAAGATGGGATACCGCTATTAATTGTTTCCGTGCTTATTAGGTCCCACGTTTAAGGTATATAAATAAACCATGAGAAAGGACTCCATGTGCCCTAAAAACTGATGATGCAACCAGAGTAAAACGCCATTTACACGATACCATTCTGGCTCACCATTCTCGCATCTTGCTTTTTTAACCGACTTCAAAAAAGGAGGAGGTTATATGTTCAGCGGTATGTATATTTTTCTTTTTTTATGTATGTTCACCGAGATTTCCGTCAGTTGTGGACCGATTTCCAAAATTTTTTTTTTGTTTGAAAGGGTATACTCTCGAGGTGGTCTCATATAAATTTTATTCCTGAGGGATTGATAGTTTTCCCGTAAAACAAAAAACAAAACACTGAACTTTAAGAAAATTGTGGACCGACTTCTTATTATATTCTTATTTTTCTCTTTGTAGTGTGTAGAAGGTTCGTCTGTTTGTGTTCTGAGAAGTCGATTCAATTTTTTTTTTTTCAAAAATTATCGAATATTCTGTGGCGAGCCACTAGATAAACTAGATAGCACGATCCTTGTTAAAAACTATTGACCATTCGATCAAACCCAGTCCATATCTTCTTCACTTCAGCTAACTCCCGTATCGCTTACGCGAGTGACCCGACTGCCGGTGTCAATGAGCAATTTGCATCCACTCAGGGCCCCAATAAAACGGATAGTGTGTAACGACCTTACCACGAAGCACTAGTTTTGAACACTTTGAGCAGTTGTTGAATCATTCTTTGAACTTAAAGCTCCATTTGCACGGGAGTTTCTTGTATCGCAGATACGTTTATCGACGGAAGAAAACGTGTAAATCTAAAATTATGATATCGCACGTACAGTCAGCATCAAAACTTGATTAACATTTGAAGTTTCCAAAATCAGAATATTTCCGAAATCCGTAACACCATGACCAAAATTTTGACAAATAGTTGATGATTAACTCTCAGTCCATAATAATTTCCCAAGCAAAGTCAAAGTCAAAAAAGCATTTATTCAGTAGGACCGCTGGGATCACTTTGAAACAAAGTAATTTTTTTCTTAGCAATCGAAAAGAAATGGCACTTTAAAAAAACAAACTGTTAAAGTACAGTCAGCAACGAAAGTCGATTTACAGTCTGATTTCTTAAAACGCCATTTGTTTTCAAATTCTAAGAAAAAATAAACTTTACCTGGGATATTAACATGGACTGACACTTATTCTACAAATATTTGATAAAATATTGGTCTAAAACAGATTTTGGAAATATTGAGATTTTTTTTTCGTTGCTGACGGTACCTATGTAAGTTGGGATTCCTTCTCCATTTAAAAAATCAGAACTAAATACGCAGAAAACCAATTAATTAATGGGAGAAACTGAATCTCCATACATCTAAAACAAGAGGCCTTAATAAAAATGCATGGATGAAATACTTATTACTGCTGTCACATCTTATGACAAAGAACTTTGGTTGACTGAATCCAGTAAGAGAAATAATGAAGAATTTTGGCAAAAACCTAAGTAGGTACCTCCTACCGAAGTAAAAGCGTACTTACAAAAAATACGTTGTCTCCAAAAAAATTAGCTCCGCACTTTTGTCAGAGTTGTAAATTATTTTCGCTACTTATTGAAATACAAAGTAAAGAGAAACAATGTTGACGGTCACGTTTCATATAGCCTGTAATTTTATGAAAACATCGAATCTACTACGTGAGCGAAAATTTGGGACCACATCGAAATAGTTACTACAAAAAGTCCGTAAAAGTAAACCGCCATGGCTTAGAAAAATAATTATTTTTGATAAACTTTCATCAGTGGCAGTTTTTCATTGGACGAGGGACTGTCTCACTGCTGCACTGTTCATCGAAGGTCACTCCAATGGTTATTAAGTTAGGTAACAGTCTTTTCTATCCAAATGCCTGGCCAAAGTCTCCCCATTATTTTTCAAGGCATGCGATCGTCACCCTCGTTCGTCTTTAATCTATCAAGATCGTCATGCAGTCAGTCCGGAATATACCGAAATCTTCATACCAGCGTCTTCAAAGCCTGCAAACGATTATATTAAACTTATAATTTGAACTAGCCAATCGCAATAAGCAACTTTTCCCTATTGTCACACAAGCCACGTCCGCATATGTCCGCATTCTGCGCCCTTTTATCGCGCCATCTGTTTTCACCGCACTAGCATCGACACGGGCTGTTCCCAAAAGCTCCTTATATTACCTATTATTTATATATTTCAGGCGTAAACAAAAATAGGATAAGAAACGAACAAGATTTGAATAATCTCAATAAAGATCTGTCATATCTTTAAACGCTTTCTTTTTTATTTGTGTGTTTCAAGTATTGTGACAGCATTGTCATCTACTTCCTAGTATTTCTTCTGGAGCCTGGAGCCAGACTTATTGGTATAAGCAAGCATGCATCTCAAAATTATAGTTATAAGTTTATATGTATTTTGATCTTGGGTACCTACTTCAAGGCTTCAGAGTTAATTTACCATTCTTCTTCTTCTTATTTAAGGTTGTCGGTACAACTGATGAATCCCTCTCCATGTATCTCTTTCCAGGGCTGCTTCCTTGACCTCTTTATACGACATGACAGCTACCTTCTCCTTCACTTGGCTCATGTAGCTTATCCTCGGTCTTCCCCTTCCTCTTCTTCCTTCCACTTTCCCTTCTATAATGTTCTTAATGAAACTGTCATGTCGTATAAGATGGCCGAGCATCTTTCCCCTTCTGTTCTCGACAACTTGCAATAGCGATCTCTCTTCGTTGACTCTACGCAGAACTTCCATATTGGTTATCTTCTCCGTCCAGCTGATTTTTTCCATTCTACGCCAACACCACATCTCAAACGCCATTATCGCCAATTTATCATTACCATACTTTAAAACAATGGGAATACTCATTTCTTGTAAAAATGTTAAAATAGGTTTGGAGCACTTAGGAATAAACCACTGACACGTAGTGCTGTCAGCGATATCGATAGTCTCGTTATCTTGACAATCGATATTTGACTTGCGAGCTATGAAATTGTTTCATGTATCGATGCCATCTCAAGTTCTCAAGTTAGTTCAGTAAATGTTCGGCATTTGAAACGATTAGGTTGATAAATTGTTTCTATTTGTTTGCAAATACTTTGAGACCAGAGGTAGAGCTATAATAACTAGCGTAGGCAAATGCCTACGCTAGTTATTATAGCTCTACCTCTGGTACCTCTGGTACCAAATGGTAAGATGGTCAAATTATGTTAACATGATCTATGAAAAAAAACAATAGATCTATTTCCGAATCTAAGTAACAATAGATTCCCAGATCTTACTTGATAGAAAAGAGGTAGAACGAGTAGACGCATTGTCTTTTGAGCAAATTTTCATACAAAATACTCAAGAGTGAGTTCTATAAAAAAAAATGCTTTCTAAAATGACACATTTCATCGTTTTGCGTCCCTTCTGTCTAGCAACTTAAGAAACTAGCAGTTTCCACCTATCAGATAAACCTAGCGACCTTTAGAAACTCAGTAAGCCAAGGAGCCCCCACAAATCATCCACACGAGATGGCTATCTGCTACTAACGAGAAATAACTTGGATAATGTCGAGTTGATATTTTTATTCTTTAAAAAAGTCCTATAATTGACATACGCACTGGCGTCAGGTCTTTTAGTTTGTTATTAGATAACGAGGGTGAAAAGCTCAGTTTACAATTTTTGATTAATTAGGTGTCGATTAAATAACATTGAAATCGATCTATTTTTATACCTTTAATTGAGACATATTTATATCTTGATATATTTTGAGGAATCATTATTAAGAGGAAGAGAATGACGATGATCTCCTTTATGAAACATTCTTAATACTTATTTCGACACATTTTTATATTGGCTCTATTCTTCTTCTTTTAATTTAAAGACTGACTCCTTGTTGGCACAACTGACGAATCCCTCTCCATGTTTCTCTTTCTAGGGCTGCTTATTATCTCTTAATAACCGTAATGTTTCTTCAAAGAGTACAAGAATACAGATTAAATTGTAAGTACTAACTAAGATAGTAACAAACAAAAGCAATGGCCACTTTTACTTTCAAATGACAATGACTATCAGTGTATCGATATAGATTGCGGCACAACACTAAACAGTCAATCAAACCGATTGTATCGACAACAATAGTGTTGGGCTAGAGCCAAAGTGTGTAGTAATACGGAATGTCACGCATGATAAATAAATAACATTGTCTTGTAGGTATTAATAAAAAAAAAATTACATAGATGTACCTACCAACCTAGTTTATTTTTTGATACGATGAGAGTCAGGATTGAGGGAAAAATTTCGAGTCAAGAGATTTTTATACGACAGAACTATTAATTCTGTCGTATAAAAATATCCTGACTTGAATATTAATGATTCATCAACATCGGTAGCTCAGATAATAGTTTACTGTTGAACATAGCCACCTTAATTAATTTTTGAATAAACGGATTTTTATCACATACTTGTTTTATTTGGTCCCGACGTTTCGAACGCGTTGCGGCGCTCGTGGTCACGGGAGAACTGGTGCACGGCGAGTCAGTTTTTTCTATTGAGGGTAGGATCCGGATCTACACTCAATTCGTCCTCAGAATCAGATAAGTCCACGTTCATACTTATATATTATTATTATAGCCACCTTCCCCGAACGCCTTCAATTAGGGATTCCCACACAAAAAAAAATATTTAACTAAGTAGGAAATCGCTTTCAGCGATAAGGCCGCCCATTGTACTAATTTCGAACGTGTCTTATTTATGTTGTGTTTTGTTATTAATTAGTGTACAATAAAGTGTTTATTCATTCATTCATTCATTCATTCATTACACACAATTTTGACGACTGTAAACATCGGTAACTAGTAAGTAGTTAGTGGCCAGCCGAGCTAGCATGACTCTCGTGCACGAGAAACGAGAAATTTTGTCGATTCTGTGGTGACGGAGTTTTTTAGCCACCGTCATGGCTTGACATCGGTAGCTATGATCTGCATTAAAAAACATCATTGCCATTGGCACAAACTACTACACCTTTTACACTGTTATAGATAATCAAGTGACAGTCGTATTCGTGGCAGATAGGATCGGCTCCCGAGCGCGATCGCAATCGGCTTGCTCGTGCGAACACGAGACATGTCAAATGCACGCTTTTACTCGTACTACACAACTGCACATTCTTTCATGACACTAGGAAAGCAGAGTAATCGTCGTTTAAAAGAGATCATTCATTTTGGGCCCAAAAGTCAAAAGTGCCGGCCAACGAAAATAAAGATGTCACCGCACCACTATTGAGGAAGTCAATCGGAGTATTTTTTAACCAAGTCTAAGTCAACTACTTTGCAAATGATTTTGTATGTAAAAATTTTGAATTGTATAGAAATCCAGATTGAAATCTTTTGAAGTAGTGAACTTAGAGACTTAGTGCCATACTGAAAAATACTCGGATTGACATTCCCAATAGTGGTGAGACCTATTTTTTCATTGGCCGGCACTTTTGACTTTTGGGCCCAGCCTTGCATGGAGCGTGAATGGCCTCCTTTTGTCTGTTTCTGGGTCAATAAAGTACCTATACTTAAAGTAAGTATATCTTACATAGTAGGTAATTAAAATATTGATTTATCAAAAAAATTCGTATTCTTGTTCTCACATGAAGGTTTTTATGACTCATTTATAAATCTTCAAAGACTAGGTCCTAGTGTTTAAATGCCTGAAGATTTTACTTAGGTAAGGCTTTACACGATTCGATTTTTCGTACGATTTGCTAAGCCCCGCCCACTGAACATGCCGACGAGTGTCACGCTATGACAAATCGCATTGTGTAAATGCACCTAGTACTAAGTAAATCTATCTCGTACTAACATAATATTTACACAGTGGAAAAAATAACTTTTGGATAAATTAAGTACGAGTCTCCTCAGTGACTTCTGTACCTACTGCCACAGAATTTGACGTAATGGCTTTCTTCAAAGTCGCGTAGCGTGACCGCGGGTAATAAGTCAAGGCACTGGAACAAATTGATGCAGTTTTTGTGACAGTAGGTACCTACTCCGAATAACAAAATTAGATACAATCTTTGAGAATAATTTCTACATTTCACAATGTTTGGTAGCGAGGTAGTCGAACTTTCGACTGTGAAGGCCGAGTTTATGATGAAACTTCATTCATAAAATTCGGAAGTAAGAACAAGATTGTATGGAATGCTGAATTCTATTGAGAAATTAAGTCATCAAAAATTTTGATTCCGACGGGATTCGAACCCGCAACGTTCAGACGATCCTCCTAAAGCCGGATTGCCTTACGATTCGGCCACAGAATCCATGTCGTCACAATCAACATTTTTGATAAGCTCAATTCCGTCGGTTCGGGTTCGAATCCCGTTGGAATCGAAAATTTTGATAAGACTTTTCATTTCTCAATGAAATACCTGTGTGGTTTAACACTATAAAAAATATAAATTGCTGAATTCTATGTATAAGCAAATATTTGCTGACTATGGTACATTTTAAAGGATATAAAGATCAAAAATAATCTACCCACTTTCGGCCTTATTAATTAGATTACCCTAATTCTAGCTTAATACGAGACTACTCTCAGACTTGTTACTTCTTTAGTAACGAAGGAGCAACTTGAATATTTTGATGTTATTAATAAACTGGTAGTAGCCTCGAATGAGTAATACATTCCGTACATCGGGATTAGTAGAAAAAGAGTGAATGAACGAATGATATTATCATTCAAAATATTGTCTATCTCTGTCATTAATTATATGAATGACAGAGATAGACAATAATTTGTATTTGACAATCTGTTTTATTCAAAGAGGTTTTATTCTTCTAAAACTTTTTGGTGTTACGTCTGCCTACTCCATCTCTATACTAGGTGGCGCCTAGGAGTAACTCTTACTCCGAGAGTAGAGTCGAATTAGCTTAGTTCTTCCTTGGTCTTTATTTATTAATACTGAATTGACCTACTACAGCCTTATGCTTTGGATTAGCGTTAATACCACCCTAGTTCGTGTTTATTAATGACAGCCTTTATGTTTAGTTTAGTTTATTTAGAAGCGCTCGTGGTCGTGCTTGCTTAGTCGTTCTTGATAGATCGTCAAAGTAACGCAACGTTCGAAACGGTCTGTAAATGGATGGGTGACCGCCAGTGACATTTTCATCTGAGCGCTTCCGTGCTTCGGAGGGCACGTTAAATTGTCGGTCCCGGTTATTTAAGTCGTTAAGCCAAGATCTATAGATAGCTGTGTCTGAACTGATCCAGGTCCAGCTAGTAAGTAGCGTGCTTAAAGTTGCTGTTAGCTATGTCACGAATGACAACTAAGTAAACCGATTATCAATTCAAACTGTTTTTGTTTTTTCGAGAATATGATTCAAACCTACTGCCACAATAACATTAATTACAGGTATTATTAATACGATTTCTTTTAATCACCTTAATCTTGTAGACATGGATATAATTGGTACATCTACATAGTAATTTCTTCAAAAATAATTTCATAATACCTAATATAGTTTTTTTTATCACAATGAGCCCGGAAACGAGTTTAATTCGATTCTGTTATTCAATCAGTCTCAGATAATTATTAGCATGGGTTAGACAGCGGAAGTAAATCGATTGAAACTCATAAAACGATTATTGTAAAACATCGATTTCTCGATTCTAAGTAAACAGTTCGTATAGCAGTAGCGATTAAAATCGATTAGGCTATAAATCGAATGTTTACGGTGAAATTGATTCCATTCCAATAAAACATGGTAGGAAAGTGAATGGTATTTGATTCATTGGATTTCACGTGGCACCTGATTAATATTGAACTAGTTTTCCGGCTATTTATGTGTGGATCCACGACTATCTTCCACTGGGAGAAGAATTTTCAATACAGATAATATATGAAATATTTTTTTATAGTGTTAAACCACACTAGGTATTTCATTGAGAAATGAAAAGTCTTATCAAACGTTACCGACAAAATATGAGCTTATCAAAAATTTCAATTGTGACGACATGGCTTCTGTGGCTGAATGGTAAGGCACTCCGGCTTTAGGAGGATCGTCTGATCGTTGCGGGTTTGAATCCCGTCGGAATTGAAAATTTTGATAAGACTTTCCATTTCTCATATGAAATATTTACTTTAAAAAGAAAATCGTTCTAATCTTTTAAATACAATCTTTATCACAATCAGAACTTAAACGTAGTTAGATGCAACTGCAAGAAAACAATAAACACCAAACCTTTTTGTGAAATTTTTCGTACAGTACACAGTACACTCATCGTACCGTATTTTAAGTACACGTCTTCAAAGATTTGGAAAGGTAAACTCATCGTATTGAACAACTCTACGAATCTTGTTGCGTGTGAAACGCGTAGTATATCCACCCACATTGGATAGAGGACTATATACCGCTCATACAAGTTAAGCTCCATGTCTATTATGATGCAGTGTAGTGAGAATGGCTCTGGCGATGCGAATCAATGTCCTGCGCCGCCCACACTGAGATATATTAGGTGTTATTGTTGAAACGGCTTAAAATATTTCGTCTTATGGAGCTGTATCTAGTAGGATTATATTATAGAGGTAATGGCCAAATGGGATAATACTGAAATGTCTGTTGACTTTCTAGGTAAGAATCTCAATCCCGTATAAATATAAGGTTTATTCTCGAAGATGGTGAAAGTGTAACTTAGATAAGTAATACAAAGTGTAAGTTTTTTATCTTGTAACCCTGTTTTTTTAATTTGGTCCAGGCCAGAAAAAAAAATAGGTTTGACTGATTGCAATAGACAATGACATTGACATCCAATGTCCATGGGACGTTGACATTGTAAGTGTTGCAGGCTATGTCGATCAACTTTAATTCGAGACTGATTCAGAAACAACTCAATGTTTTGGAGATTCGACATAGCCTGCAACACTTACAATGTCAACGTCCCATGGACATCATGATCGACATAGCCTGCAACACTTACAATGTCAACGTCCCATGGACATTAGATGTCAATGTCATTGTCTATTGCAATCAGTCAAACCTATTTTTTTTTTCTGGCCTGGACCAAATTAAAAAACAGGGTTACAATCTGCTTCAGAAATTTGAAGAGGCTCAGCTCAAACGGTACCAAATAAGTTTCCAGACCAAATACCTAACCGAAAACCTCTAATTGGACACTAATAGACCCATTAACTACTCAGCGAAATGCCCTAAAGATTACCCAATCAACTATAATTTAACCATCAAAGTGCTACCATACGCAATTTATCAATCAAAGCGGAGTGCTACTGCCCTCAGCTACTGATTAACTTGCGTGTACGGGTACACGAGATGTTTAGCAATGAAAACAGGCGATTAAAGTAATACATTATCCTGGGAATAGTATGTCTGTATGAGTGGTTAGTTTTAGTCATGTTGTTTTAGGCTGCATAATGGCGTCCGTCATGGCTAACGACTTTATAGGCACCGACAATTTAACATGCCCTCCGAAGCATGTAAGCGCACAGTTGGAAAAGCTACAGCTAGCCAACCATCCACTTTGCGACCGCATAGAACGTTGCATCACTTTGACGTAAGCCAGATGGGCTAAATCAGCAACCCAGCAAGATACACGGTAAAAACCACGATTTTCTCGGCGGTTATACTTTTATTTTTAGAGTGCAGGCAGATAAAAAGTACTGCATGACTGGGATTTGAACTAACGGCCTACAGATCGAAAGCCGAGATGTAACATGACACCAAACGGTAAAGTAAATAGATTTGTAGTGGGGCTTATTGACGGCATCCTTTCCCCATACAATTGCCAACCACCTGATTGAATCTGAATCCGCGATATTCAAATTGGTTACACGTATGGTATTGAGGCACAGACGATATATTAGCTAACGTGTGGATGTATCACTGGATGTATCAGCTGAAGTACAAAAGTCTTGAGATTTTTCTATAAAGAATAGTCAAAAAGTAATCCGCCTTCGTCGAATCTTTTCCGCGTCTTGGACACGGACACGAGGCCAAATTTTATGATTCTTTAGACGATTTGTTGATTGAGCCATAAAAGAAATTCAATTCCTTTAGGAAATTCAATTTAAATTTAGACAATGTTGCTGCAAGCGTGGGAGAGGACTGCACAGGATCGGACAGAGAGGCGTAGGGAGGAGGAATTATATCCAGCAGTGGGTGCAAATTGACTGATTAGATAGACAATTTAAACTCCTATTTACTTTGTTCGACTGTACTCTAGTAGGTACAATTTCAGGATTCCAGTTCGAAAATATTTTTTATTTTTAACCGACGAAAAAAAGGAGGTGTTTATTAGTCTACTCTGTCTGTTACTCTACTTTTTTTTGCTAGTGTCATAAAATGGTGCTCTAGTTTAACATCTGAGTCGGTGTCTTTACCAATCTTCTTCTTCTTTTCGTGTCACCAGTTCTTTCTTTCTTTACCAATAAGAATAGCACTTAGATATGAAGAAGTTAAATTATAGCCTAAAATCATACATACATAGGGCTTAAGTAGAAATAAATTGTTTGACTGGATTTATCGATCGAAAGCGTTGAATTGGAGAATTATTGGCTGTTTCAAGTGTCGTTGGTTGCAGGTGGTAAATTATGTGATAGTGTAATCGCACCATAATTTGTATTTTATCAGTATAGTATGAATGTGCGCCTTCCACGCATAATCGAGTGAGAAATTTCCGACCTCTATTTGGCTACATTGTATCATTGGGTGGGTCGGCTAACTTGTTTTGATATCCACGGCAAGATAATCCTTCTGTTTTATTAGTAACATCACTTTTGGATTCTGATCGTTTATACGAAATAGGAAATTTGTTTATCTCTACCAAAGATACAATAAATAATACTTAAGTACACCAAACTTTCTTAAAATGTGTATCCAAGATAATATTCCTTCTGCATTATTACTACCATATACCACTATTGGAAGCGGGTTACTTATAATAAAAGGGAATTTGTTACTCTCTACCGACATTCATCATTCTACTCTACCGAAAAAGAAACAAATCTAGTAATTATGGGACAAACTAAGTACCTTAAATAATTAATCCCCTAAGTAAACAAAACGGAAATACTGATGAGTCACACTCAATTTCGCGAAAATTTGGCTTCCCCACGCTATCATACCATATTGTAAAATAGCCAGCACATGTTCGTGTCACGCCTTGTTTCCTGTCAAGTCAATTCATGCATGAGTTGCAATATCATTAACTAAACTAAAAATGCACACTTGCACAGTATAATTGAAAAGGGCGAGTAGAAACTAAATTAGGAAACGCTCACTTACAATGTGGGTCTTCTCATTAATTTTAATTGAACTTTATGACGCTAATTCATAGAAGCGGGAGGATTCACCACTTTCACTTTGTATCATGTTTTATTGTTTCAATTGTTAGGTCTTTTCTTAATTGTATGTATTTACAAAACAGAAGTATTATTTGTACCTAGTATATTAGTCAGGTCCACACAAGCTCTGCTTACTTTGGGGCTAAATAGTGTTGTGTGAAATGTCCAGCATTATTTATTTAATCCGACCTCCGACCTAACTGGGTACAAAAACGATTTTATTGGAACGAAGTTCCTTTTCGGACGGTATCGGATGGGGGCTAGACGGAAAAGTGTTAGATTTTTGCGTCACGACACATATGTCAAAACGTCACAGTGCGAAGTGCGTAGTCGCGAAGCAGTTCATAGATTGTTACATTGTTAGTAAGGAAGAGCGTTTTTCGGATACCTAATTGACAATAATTTATTTGACAAAATGCCAAATGTCATTTTTTTTTTACTTGCATGAACAAAAAAGAAAAGGGCTTTGTCGCTGAGCGACTAGGTATACATACATTATATAGTAACATCTAAACTGGTTTTACTTCACTTCTTGGTTTCTTTTATGTCAAAGTTGAAATTTCGTTCCAACCGAGTGTTCCACGACACGTTATTACTAAAATCCTCGTAGGCTGGTTTCAGGGTAACCTAGCTAAAACAGCTTATACCTTCGGTACAAATCTGTTCTTTGTTTTATTCTGTACATTTAGGAACAGTTTCTGTACATAAATATCAACAATTCTCACGTGCAATGCAAATATGGATTGGAAGAAACTGGCACCGGCTAGTGACTGCAATAAAATATTGAAAACAAAGGCCCTGCAAAAAATTTGAACAAAACTAACTATAGTTCCTAAAAAAAGAGTTACTTGTCATGGAATTAAGGAACCCATTGAGTTTCGAAATAAAATGTTTAATACTTAGGTACGGATTCCTTTTTAACCGACTTCAAAAAAAGAAGGAGGTTCTATGTTCGGCTGTATGTATGTTTTTTTTTTTATGACTTCAAATTATGTTCTTATTTTTCTCTTTTTAGTGTGTAGAAGGTTCGTCTGTTTGTGTTCTGTGAAGTCGGTTCAATTTTTTTTTTCAATTTTTTTTTATAAACTATGTTGCTAATCTAATTATAATAATAATAATGTTGGACTTTTTCACACAGCATCATCTAGCCCCAAAGTAAGCAGAGCTTGTGTTATGGGTACTACATGACTGATATACTACTTATTTATTTTCCTTTGTAAATATATACATATTACACATAGAAACACCCAGACCCGAGACAAATATTTGCTGATCGAACCGGCAACCTTCTGCGTCGCAGGCGGGCCTTCGCCCACTGCGCTACAGAGGTCTTCGAAATATTTTTTAATTGGAAGGTGAATGTGATTTAGCAGCGCTTTTTCATAATGTTCGATGCTATAATACGTTTATTTATTTATTTTATTGATTACGACAAAAATACGACCATCAAAAAACGATGTCAGTTTATCAATAAATCGATGTTAAGAGTTCAGATATAGCGCAGCTGTAACACAAAGCATTCGCTTGTGATGTGTGGCGATCGGGAGTAAAAATAGACGGTAGGGCTTACACGCGAGCCCCGCATATGGCGATCTATTGATGTGGTCTGATTACCCCCTGGACATCAAACGGTTTAAAAAAAGCACGTGAGTATCGTGAAACACTCGGTTGGAACGAAGCAAAGAGTACTTTTCTATACTGGGAATATACATACATACATACATACATAAAATCACGCCTCTTTCCCGAAGGGGTAGGCAGAGACCACGGATCTCCACTTGCTACGATCCTGACACACAACTTTTGCCTCATTCACTAATAAATATAATTACAATAAAAATTATATTTCAAAACTGGGAATATAATAAATTAATTGTCAATTAGGTATCCTAGAAACGCTCTTCCGTACTTACAATGTTACAATAACAATCTATGGACTGTGTCGCGGCTGCGCATTTTGCACTGTGACGATTTGACATGTGTCGTGACGGTAAAATGGAACAATATTTTTTTCTAGCCTCAGTCTTTTTTTTTCTTTGATACCGTCCGAAAAGGAACTTCGTTCCGATACAGTTTTATACTACTTTGGGAGCCAATAGATTCAACGTTTCTTTGTACCTTTTTCTTTACTTCTACATTTAGATCTGTATTAGACTTGTGAAGGCCCTTATGGCTCTTATTAATAAACGTGGTGTAAAGTTACGCCGGGTGTAACTTAGGAGTAACCATACATTTTTTGGAGTTTAAACCTGGCGTAACTTTACACCACGTTTATTAATAAGGGCCTATGAGCCTAATATTTTGTTTAGTAAGTTCGTAAGAGTGGTCAACTCTGATGATGAAATTCTTAGGCCGCATTTAGGCTTCTTTTATGGCCTAACGACTTAATAGCTAGGATTGATAATGTAACGTGCCCCCGAAGCCAGGAAGAGCTCAGTTGATAATGCCACTAGGCACCCATCCACTTATGCTGTGTTTTTAGTTGATTGTAAACAAAAAGAATCACTGCCTATTCTTCATTCGAATTCAGTCAATGGTTGATGTAAGTGAGATTGTTTTAGACATTATTTTGTTAGTATAAAATACAACTTAAAACTCGATAATCATTCTATAGATTCAGAGAAAACGAATACCAACAAGCTTATATAATTAACTAGCTGATACCCGCGACTTCGTCAGCGAAATAACATACTTATTAGCAACGAATGCATTTAACTGGAACTACCAACTCCCCATACAAACTTTCAACCCTTATTTCACGCCCTCCATGATTAATATACAATTTTTTTCTGTCATAAGAACCTTCTCCTGGCAATAACGAACACAACAAAAAAAAATTTAATGAAATCGGTCCAGGCGTTGTTGAGTTATGCGCTTACCAACACATTTTGCGATTCATTTTTATATTATAAGAAGATGAAGCATCGATATCGAGCCTCAAACTGTCCCATCACTATTTCGCAGTGGGAATCGAACGTACAACATAAATAAAAGCACGCGATAAAATTGTGATGTAATTACTGGCGAGCACTGAATCGTGAGCTTAGCTATAGCCTACCGTAAGTAGGTACCTACTAATCAGTAAGTATAGTCTTTTGTTACTCTATCTAGACGTTAATGATGAGTAGTGCTTTTGAAAAAGGGTCCCGTAGTAGATAATGTTGGGTTAGTGGTAAAACAATATGTATGTTGGTTGATGAATTCAGGTTATAAAACACAATTTGTTTGGTATTTTTGGCTGCGTGCAGTGTGTAATGTGTATGAAAACCATTTCGTTTTTTTTTTCCTAGTGCTAAAGTAAAGTAAAAGTAAAAAAGCCTTTATTTGCTGACCATCTTACATAATTTAACTTAATCTAATTTAAATCTAGTTTACAAAATAAATCACAATCTTCAGCAACCGGTTTGTTGGTCAGGTTGTCTTTCGACATAGGCCTCCCCTAATTTTTTCCACTCCTCTCTGTTTCGAGCTGATCTTCTCCACCTAGTGCTACACCGGGTTTAATTTAGATCAGTAATCTACATAAAATTTGGCGTCCACAGCGACAACCAAAAATTTCCAAAATTTAAAACCTAAACTTTCAGGGTAATGGCCAAAGTTGTGCTAATTTTAAATGAGGGTTCTCTAGGGTACTCAAGTAGGTAACTAAAACCAAAAATTAATCATAAGTTCGTATGGTCTGATAACTAGTTGTTCTAAAGTAGTTTTAATTAACCACTTTAAATTTCTAAAATTTTACTTGCGGAACCCTAGAACGGGTGAAACAAACTATTAGCATGCTCACAGAGGATTCAATAATTAGTAAGCAGAGCCGCCGGTTGCGTGGAGTAATATTGCGTTGTATGAACATTTACACCGCTATTTTATGACAACCAAAAAAAATTTAAGGACGGTTGCAGTAGATGCGGAAAATGATAATGGCATGGTCAGATTTTTTTTACAAAGTTATCGAGGATTGTAGTCAACCAAAACCGAACAATTTTTTTTTGAAAACTGTACAAATAAGTACGTACTACAGACAACAATCGCGTACGGATTCTCATATAAACTATGCTCTCGTATCATCCCCAGCCAGTAAAACCGCAGTAGCTATCATAAATCCATGTTTGACTCGTCTCTTTTTTAGGTTATAATTTTTTTTATCTTTTTTCGAGTTTTAACTAAGACCATGTTTAAAAATTTTTTGGTAATTAAAAATAGGGATGTATAGGTTAGGTTGTATGAACATGAGACAATGTTATAAAGTCCGAAGACTTTATCATAAGTAAAATGAAGACATAAATAGCTCAGTTAAGGATATGGTTTAAGAGTGGGCAAGTCTTTTCCATATCAAACAGAGTCCAGTACAGCGTACCGTTGGGTGTACCTAAGCATTGGTTGTCCTGACGCTGTATTGAATAGATTACTTATCTGTATTTAATTGATTTATTATTTAATCAGATTCAGATAGCATGATCCTATTTCCACACACACACATTGTCCACACATGTATAGTAGGTATGTATTAACACATCTTGTAAAGATAAGAGACCAAGTTTTTTAATTTGTTTTTGATAATATTGTCAGTGTAGCCAGAAATCATTGAATGAGACTTGTAAATGAATTTTCTTACAAAAATCCCTCTGATTATGACATAGACGAATGTCTCACAACACTATAAAGCCTTCTTTCACTCTTTGTTACGAGTAGTTGTTGGCGTGTTCTATAGCCTGCTAATTAACCCTCCGCGTCGCTTTAATTACAAACCGGGGTGAAGTAAAAAGCTTAATTAATTTGCTGAGCCTACACTAAAAACAGCACTCCAAAAACGCGAGAGGCGTTGGTTTAAAATTAACTTTTGAACAATGTTTTGTAGGGAAACTGAATCTTTAGACTTCTTGAACTCGGAAAAGTGCCCAAAAAAGTGTCTCTACCCCAAGATAGGATAGTTGTCAACGACATTAACAGTTGAGTTGAACTTTATATCTACCTTGACTGACTTATAGTTTATAGAAATAGAAAAAAAAAAAGAAATAGAAAAATATTTATTTTGTGTTACAAACAGCATAAAATATAATTAGGAACTATACTAACACTTAATACTAGACACAAAAATGGACACCACTCAGCGTGTGCTGCAGCGCTGGTATTCTGTGTGTTTACTTAGAGCTCTGCCTACATGTGACCACCTCTTTGGTCGATACATTTTTTTTAATTTACATGAACAAAAAAAAGCAAAGGGCTTTGTCGCTGAGTGACTATACCGCCCAATCACTAACATCCGTAACATCAATTGACGACCTCTGTGGCGCAGTGGGCGAAGGCCCGTCTGCGACGCAAAAGGTCGCGGGTTCAATCCCCGCGCCGGGACCAATGTTTGTATGATCTACAAATATTCGTCTCGGTCTGGGTGTTTTCTAAGTATAATATGTATGTATTTACAAACAAAAAGTATATAAGTAGTATATCAGTCTTCCAGTACCCATAACACAAGCTCTGCTAACTTTGGGGCTGGGTGATGCTGTGTGAAAAGACCAGCATTTTTATTATTTTACCGTAGAGATAGTGGCATGGTTGCTTACCATGAAAACTAAAAATTGCAAGTGAAAGTAATATACCTAAAAAAAAAAAAAAAAAAAATATTAATTATTAACCCTATTTTTTTTTTGTTAGCCTATACTGTCCCACTGCTGGGCAAAGGCCTCCCCCATCACCTTCCACACCTCGCGGTTTTCCGCGATTTTCCCAAATTTTCCAGATTTTTATTACCAAAAAAAAAATTAAACATGGTCTCGGTGTCTGTTACTGATCACATTTATGTAGTTAAAACTTAAAAAAAGAGAAAAAAAATCATAACCTAAAAAAGAGACGAGACGAGTCAAACATGGATTTATGATAGCTACTGGGGTTTTACTGACTGGGGATGATGCGAATGCATAGTTTGAATGAGAGTCCGTACGCGATTGTGGTCTGTAGTACTTATTTGTACTGTTTTCATAAAAAAAAAATCGGTTTTGGTTGACTACAATCCTCGATAACTTTGTGATAGTTAAATAAAAAAACTGACCATTATTATTTCCTGCATCTACTGCAACCGTCCTTAAATAGCGGTGTAAGCTTAAGAAACTAAAGACTAAGACAAAATATCCTTTCTAATGTTACCTATATACCATCTATTTTAAACATTACTATCTTTAGAACAATGGACCGTATCATTGTAATTTGTTTGACCATATCTGATTACTATAAGATAATGTAACACATCAATTTGTTGTACATCATTGATAATGTAGGTATCTTTTGTGTTTAGGTGATATTGATTACATGTTTAAACAGTACTTGTTTTAGGCGTGGCAGAATGTGTATGTTTCTAGGTACTTACATAAACATAATTTATGAAATCTCAGTCAATCAAATCAATTCAAATAGTTTATTTACCATTAGATTCAGTGGACCCCGCACTAGGGCTAGCCTGTATTGCGGTCAATGAAAAGCTCAGTCGCTTCGTGACCACAATAACTTTCTTTGCATTGACAAGCTTACTACAGAAAAATGTGAACATGTATCTAATATGTATTTGGGCATGCCTCTGACTACCTCCTTAAACATTTTCAAAGGATCTAGAATAAATAGAAAGATCTATGAGAATGTGTACTTTGCCTCGGAAAAAAATGTCGTGTCGTAATCCTGTATGATCAAACAAAATGCTGACAATAAATAAAAGGTGTTTTTGGGTGGTCGCACAGTCCAGCCGAGCCGAACGCGCTGAACTGTCAATTCAACAGAGAAAATGCTGCTGACGTCATAAGCGAGCCGCATTTTCTGACGCCATCAGCATTTTTTGTATAGAAAAATGACAGCGGCTGTCACCAGGTATCTCATGATAGTTAGACAGTTTAAAATTTTCACATTTAATTTCTGTTGCTGCTATAACAACAAATAAAAAAACAGAATGAAGGTTTTTATTAAGATTGATTAACATCTAATTACCTATTAGCTAAAATTGACAACTATTTAAAATTGTGGGAAAAGATCTAGCCCCCCTGGTGCTCAGAAATTTATAACTTTGAGAAACCACATTCAAAAATGCATTGACACGGAAAACTAATCGATATTCATGAATATAAAACGCCATCTGAACGATACCATTCTGGCTTACCATTGCCTCTTGCTTTTTTAAACAACGGAGCAAGAGCTAATATTCTGTGGCAAGAGGCAAGAATTATGCCAGAATGGTATCGTGTCAATGGTGTTTAAAAATCTCCAAATTAATACAAATTCATTATAGATCATTTCGTCGCTTGGATGATGTTTCTAATAGATTCCGGCGGGGATTGATCATCTCATCAACATAATTGGTTTTATTATGTACCGATATGAATAATGAATCAATCAAAATATCATTATGGTTTTGATGGTGTAGGCTATGAAAGACTACGAGTAGATTCAAAATTCGTAGTGTAGATTCGATACTAGCTACATAGCTGATCGCACATATTTTGTCCGCGCCGTACGCACTGCAGTAATTTTTCTATAGAAAAATACTGATCAAAGTTAAAGTCAAAAAGCATTTATTCAGTAGGACCGCTGGGATCACTTTGAATACGTCACTTTGATGACGTCAGAAAATGCGGCTAGCTTCTGACGTCTCAGCATTTCCTCTATTGAAGTGACAGTTCGGCGCGTTCGGCGCGGATGGATCGTGTGATCAGCTTTACAGTAGGTACATTCTTACTTTTTTTTTTTAATTAAGTAGGTCAGTATTTGACCTCCCTCTGCCTGATGTTAAGCAGTAGTGAGGTCTTAGATGGAGCATGCTTTCCTAGAAGGAACCTATTTACTCTTGATTTGAAGACCCCTATATTGTTCTTTTCGGGAAATACAGTACCCGGCAATTCGTTCCACAATTTGGCAGTGCATATGAAAAAAGTGGGCTCAAAACGCTTTGTACGAACTCTGGGAATGTCGACCATTTACAAGTGGCGTCTTTCGGGGAACCTGTTATCCCGATAAAAGAACGGAATGATATAATGATCGGATGGCGGAACTAAATTATGGAGTTCTTGTGCATACTCTCCAAAACTTAAAAATATTTATATGAAAAACGTTTGATTTACAATAATAAAAAAAACTGTCACTACTCCCATGTTATAAAACTTTAACTGGAACCACAGTACTAGTACGATTAACTAAATAAAAGTTTCACTGAAAAAATAACTGGTTTCTGAAAATAGCTAGAACTAAACAATGATGGAAACTAACTAACGCCAGCAGCACGTAACATTTTGTCTGAATTTTAACTAACTTAAAAAACGGAGGTTCTAAGTACATTATTGTTTTTGGCTCTTATTATTTTTATTACGTAGCTAAGTAAACATTTTTTGCGTTTTTTTTTTCGCTAAATATGTTTAGAATCATGGTCTGATTGCATCCCCTCAGTTTTCGGTAGTAGTCTTTTTACACCCTGTATAGATAGTTTTCCCGTATAACTTAAAAAACCTCATGAGTCACGCCCAGAGTCAGCAGATATTGAAATCGATTTTCTGTTAAAACATCGTAATCATTTACTACTGTAATTTACGCTCTTTTCTTTCAACTTATACTATTTGCATAGATTGCTCTCACAATGGTCCACTTCCTTGGGGATCCGCTGTTGCATTACTTTGACCGTACGGCTTTGCACGCATTTACACAGAAAACAGATATCTGCAACAAAGACGCTTGTAGCAACGCGTTCGGAGCTGTCACAACGGTTGATGGGTGACCGCTAGTGGCATTAAAAATAGTAAGCATTACTATTAGTAATAAGTAATAACCTATGACGGAGACCTGAGATGGTAAAACCTCCGTCACTAGAGTTGGTCATTAACTTCAAAGCTTCTGCTCTCCCTTGAAATCTAAGCAGACTTCATAAAAAAGGATAATAAGTGCTTGATGTATGTAAGTATACTTAATTAATTATTAAATGAGGCTGTTTTTTATTTAGGTATGGCTTATTATTTTCTTTTTCTTCTTCTTCTTCCTGCCCTTATCTTAAGTGGGGTCGGCATAACATGTTTCTCTCTTCCATTTCCCTCTCACCCGTCATATCAGAACTCACTCCTTATGGATCCTATTTTTTGATTACTTACATATACAGGGTGTAAAAAGACGTCTACCGAAGCCGAAAGGGGTAGGTACAGCATCCCAACACACAACCAAATCCAAAAGGATTTTCCGAAAAAATCATTATATCCGGAGAAAACAGCGTTTGAAGATTGTAGTACCGGGCGCGTTTTTATACGTAGATTGCTGGATTTTGAGTTTTTATAGTTTTTTTCTTTTATAAATGCAATTATTAGGTAGGTATGGTCTTATTATATTGTACCAGTAGTAAATAACTAGAAAATAAAGTAAAATGACGTAGCTAGGTCAAAATTTTTTTTGCATTTTTTTTCGCTAATTATGTTCAGAATCATGGTCTGATTGAAACCCCTCAGTTTTCGGTAGCAGTCTTTTTTCACCCTGTATATTATTTTATTGTATATTTTTATTAAGTATATTAATTTTTATAATGTCGTCGACCCATCTAGCCTCCGGACGACCTACTTTTCTGTAGCCCTCTCGAGGGCACCACTCGGTTATCACTCTGCTCCACCGGTCATCACCGCGTCTAAAATAATAATAATAATCTAACGACATTATAAAAACAGCAGGTCGTACATGGGTCAGGCTGGCGCAGGATAGGGAAGGTTGGCACAAGCGAAGAGAGGCCTATGCCCAGCAGTGGGATGAAAAAGGCTGCGGATGATGATGATGATATTAATTTAGGAATTGGTTAATTTATAAGTTGAAAAACAGCCGAGAAACGTTTAAAAGCTAGCCGGTTTTTGATGTAAATGCAGCAACAATTTGCTTAATCGAGTTTGAAACAAAAACAGCTGTTTTGTTTTATAGAAAGGAAATGAAAGGCTGGGCTTGAATGGATCAGATTAAACGCGCGTAGATTATGTACCCGTAGCACTGGTTAATGCTTTTAATGGTCCAGACGCGGCCGCGCACATAGATGACTTGAGCAATTAAGTCAAAGTCAAAGCCAAAAAGCATTTATTCAGTAGGACCGCGGGATCACTTTGAAACGTCTTAAAACTAGGTGATTCTACTCTTGTTCCTTCGCGACCAATACCGTGAAGAACCAGGGCAACAAACACGGTTTGGGGCCTATTTTTTTTTTATAAAATGCGTAGTATCATCAAACTTAAGAATGAAAAAATACTAGGACGTTAATGCCTAAAGTTTTCTGGCTACGCGAGGATCACAGGATACCAGGCAGACTACCAGCCAGATGGTCTGATGATATTGTGGCGCTGATGGAAAGGTAGTGAAGTAAACTGGCGTAGGATAGATAAAAAAGGGTTACCTGGTAGTCTGTCTGAGCTACGACCCTATTGTTTTTAAGAAGAGAGTTAATAGGCACCTTCTGGGTAAGCTCGCTCCATCGTAGACCTCACTCTTGCCTGTGTAAGTCTGAGGTCAAGAGCCGACGCATTCATCATAAAAAAAAACTGATAGGTTTTTTTTTCCACCGAAAAATGAAATACCTACAGAATTTTGAAATCCAGAAAACGTTTGATCGATTTTTGATAAACTTTAATTTAATGCTGAATTATTAATATTAAAAAATATTGTAATAGGTAGGCACAGAAATACGAATTCTATAATTTAAAACAAGATTAAATGCTTATATTATAATTTGTTCAATCATTTTAAACTTAAATGTACATTCAAAAAACCAGTGCTAACAGTACTGTATATTGATGGATTGTGATGAATGAATGGCGATATGGATAGTTTTGTTGTGTGAATGAATTTGTTTAGAATGAAAGCGAGCGCATAATTTATTTCATTTCAAAATGCGCCGGTTACTAACCTATTACGTTGTTTTAATACGCGGTAGATAATTCAGCCTGCATTTAATGCTAAGTTGAGGCTCAATGTCAACAACAATACTTTTAATACACCGGGCTTGAGTATTTTAGGTGCCATGTATATCTACGACACAGGAAGTCCTAGTGTGAATTCAGGACAGAGGTTGTGAGGCTTTTTTTAGTGCTGTTCTGACGGTCAGTACTGGGGCCATATTTGCGTTCCTTTTTCGTTCGTTTGATGAATATTCGGATTCTTCTTGCTACGATTTCGGACTTCAAGGGCCAATTTTTCAGTTTGGAATATTTGGTACTAGGTTAGAACCGTGTTTTGACGTTTGAAAAATTGGTGTTTAAAGTCAAATATCGTAACGGGAATAACCCCCTGATGTCAGTCATCGTATCTATAACCATGGGAACCACCAAAAAAGCACTGACCTCGTCCTGTCTCCACCAGAAACTGCAAACTATCCTATCCTTTTACTTTTAAATAAATAAATAAATAATGCTGGACTTTTCACACAGCATCATCTAGCCCCAAAGTAAGCAGAGCTTGTGTTATGGGTACTAGATGACTGATAAACTACTTATATACTTTTTGTTTGTAAATATATACATATTATACATAGAAACACCCAGACCCGGGACAAATATCTGTAGGTCATACAAAAATTATTTTGTCCCGCAGCGGGGATCGAACCCGCAACCTTTTGCGTCGCAGGCAGACCTTCGCCCACTGCGCCACACAGGTCGTCTAGACTTACTTTTACATATATGATTTGCTTTTACTGACCGTCAAGATAGTTTAAAACGCACAATCGATCTTTAGCTCTCTGAAGTAGCTGCGCAGAACCCATTTTTGATGACGCTTAAAATCGTGCTATCTCGCTTACTCTACCAAACCTGCGCAATCGTCCATTGCACCTAACTCCAGAGAGCTAAGGATCCGTTGTGCTTAGTATACTAAATATGGTTTGACTGTTGAGGTGTCATTTGAATTATATTTATTTTTATTTCTTAGGGAAAAAACCAGTACTCAAACAATTTACGTTAAATATCTAATTGACCATTAAATACTATTCACATTTATATCTGAAGACACTTGAACTCTTCTGTCTCATAATCCTCCTGACTTCACCCACTGCTGGGTATATGCCTCCTAAGCCTGTGCCATCTTCTACCTAAAATCAATACAAATTCATCACGATTCACTTCCCGTTAGGAACACGTGTTCATTGCAATTCAAATCGCGTGCTGTATTGTTTGCTTCTGGTGGGTAGTGTCTTGGCCTACTTATGCATTTTGATTGGATTTTGTTTGATTTGACATCGATATGAGAGATGGGGCAAAGTGATATGTTAGCCTGAGCCTGCGACCGGTAGACCTTCGTCATAAAGGGGAAATTGTCTGTGCCCCAATACAGGTAAGAAAGATCCCCGAAATATGAAGTTTGGATCAGGGTTTTGAAAGATTTGAGGTAGCAAAGGTGCAACTTTCAGCTTTTACCTTATGTAGAGTTTCTCGCAAAATTGACAAAAGTGGATCTCCACACTAACGCCATACAGAATACGAAAGCAAAGAAAACAAAGTTTTGCAAAGGATTCGTAAATATTCATTTTTCCAAGCTGACGATAATCATTTGCTCTACTATCAGCAGCCTATTACATTGCGATATTATACTTATTTTATTTTTACTATATTTATTTTGTTTCAGGTAAAGTCAAAAGCATAATATTGCGTAAGTTTTAGCACTAAGACCATAATTAAATTATAATATATTTCTTAAAGCAATAATATCTTGTGTTTTTTTTTATTATGTCAGAAAATCCATAAAGGCAGATAGTCAGTAACTGACGTCCAGTCCACTGCCGAGTCAGTGCCATCATGTAAATTGATTTACTGACGTAAATTAACTACTGACTTGCTAGCTACCCACAACACAGGTTCTCCTAGGGTGGGAGCTAGCGCACTCGCAAATTTCTACCCGCAATAACCAATTTATTTTATTTCTTTTTATTACTAAACTAAGTCTTTTGTTACTACTTATTTTGATTATATAAACAAGAATTAACACGTTAGCTGCGGCACCAATTTTTGCATACTTTCCGTTCCTGCGGCACGAGGTATAATCGGCCCGTACCGTGACCAGACGTTAGGGCGACACGCGGTCTATTAGACCCCACCTCCTTTTACAGACTAAAATCCATTTTCTGGCGCGAAATCAAAGATAAATGAGAATTTTGGTCCTTATTGATATAGACAGTGAATTGATGAACCCTAATCCACCGTCGCCCCGGGATCTGATGGCTAGTTTAGGAATTATTAGCAAAACAAAATATGGGATCTTATACACCTCGTAACGCACTGAAATAGGGCAAATTTTCGCTGCGATTAGTGATGGGAAAAATAATATCGACGTTTTTGAACTGTCTTAACTACGCAACGACTTGACCGATTTTGATCAATCATATCTCATTAGATCGTTTTAAGGGCAAAACCTGGCAAAACAACACAAAGCTATCAAAGGATACATTTTTTTTTAAATAATCTAAATTATGCTTGAAGGCGCCATAAAGAAAAAAAAACCGGCCAAGTGCGAGTCGGACTCGCGCACGAAGCGTTCCATTCTATACCATTAAGAGGCACCTATTACAGACTTATTATTGGAAAATAATGGATTACGGTTTATGCATAAGGTTTATCTTTCTATTTGTATATGAAAATCTTAATGCGGTTCACAGAAAAGAAAAAAAAGGCAACCAGAAGTAGAAAAGAAACTGTCCTATTTATTCTGCCTCGGGCTTTAAAAATACAATTATTAGAACTTGAATTAACATTAAAAAATCAGTATCAATATACTTTTTTTTAAAAATCTCAATATATATGTTGTACTTATTTATGAGTGTTTTTCATTGAAACAGGGTAGACAATAAGATTTTTTGCACTGAGTGCACTGAGTCAAAATCTTGGCTGAAAAATAGATAGATAGATAGATTAGATTATAACTTTATTGTACACCAAAAAAAAAGTAACAAAAAGAACAATAAAAAAACCTTGATAACAAAATGTGTAACAATGGGTGACCTTATCGCTAAAAGCGATCTCTTCCTGGTAACCTATGTATGGATAGGACAGAAATTAATAGAAAATGGACTGAAAAATAACAAAAATATAAAGGCTGTAAAGGCTGAAATAGGCTGAAAAATAACAAAAATGTAAAGATAACGTAATAAAACTGACATTGTTACTTAGGTTAGATCGTAGATGAGAATAACAATGATAATGTAGGTATAACTGCATCAAATGAATGTGTTTGTTTTATACTTAAAATGTTGAAAGAGTAGGTAGGTAAGGTAGCTTAAATTCAGAATAATTAAGAGGAAACAATAATAAATAACTTAATAATGACCAAATGTCAAGCTTAGTTTATGAAAGCTTCAACACGTTGACTGTCCAGAAATATATCTAAGCATTACATTACCTGGGGTCTCATCGATTTCATCGATTTTGATGCACAACACTGGTCGCGGGAAGCTCGCGTTGAGTGCGGTACGAGGTCAGGGGGGATATGGGACGTTTTAGCCTCGTTCCGCACTGCATTAAAATTATATTAATTCAGTGCGGCACGAGGCCTAAGACATCCGGTACCAAGGTAGGTACACCACCGAGTCCGGAACCATTAGTGATCTCAAATATATATTCATCTCTTTCCTACACTGGACCAAACCAAAGCTATGCCATTCGCACGACAGAGAAATTCACTTTTTTGCTTGCCGCACCACAGGGAAGTTGCATCAGGGGTGATTTAGGCCTCGCTTCGCACTTAACGTGTTAATATTAGTTAGTAAGTTAAAACTTCTCTAAGGTATGATTTGTAGCTATAGTTAAGCACTCAAGATTGTCTGAATAAATAAATTATTATAAATTATTACTGACGAAATACTGACTGCGTGTAAATAGTATGAATCAGGTTTTCAGCGCCAGCACTGATGTCAGTTACTGACTCAATGTAAATCTGCCTTTATGGATGCCCTACCGCCGTGGAGACAGCAGAAGGTATATGTCGGTCTCTCACCGACTTAAAACTGACACGTGACCGGCCTCCATGCATATCAAGTAATAATCTAGAACAGAAAGTAAAATGATGTTTTTTTTTTTATTTATTTATTAATTTATAACAATTACATTGTCTTAACAGTAGGGACATCAAAGCGACAATGGAATTACAAACAACACAAATACTTAGTAGCAGCGACTGTGTGTCATTATAATATGACCTACAATTTTCTACAATTCATGCACCTACAATTTTGTTTCAATACAATCATAATATATTTTGTAACAGGATTTTATCGCGTATTACCTTTATTATTTCCCAACGTTTCGGCTGTATTGCAACAACCGTGATGAATTGTGATCGCGAAAGTTTAAGAAAGACAATCATAATAAGTACCTAGCTACTTACCCAAAATAATATCAAAATCAAAAACCATTTAGTCAGTAGAACTGCTGGTGATAGTAGTCTATTAAAAAAGTGTTCCTTGTAATGTAGAGTCTTTCACCATATTCCAATGGAGTATTCTAAAATCTTAAAGCATTATAACCACATCAGATAACCTACAAGTTAAGACATTATTACTTGATGAGGAGAAAATAAGGCCAGTGACCCCGCTATCGTGGGGATCGCATTCTCCCCATATTAACAGCTAGTGAGATAGCATCTTCAGTCTTTACACATTGAGGTAAAGTATATGATAGTTAAACGTGTCATGAAACCAAGACATACACTTAACTAGATGCTGCTATGTCGGTGTGTTGAAGACTTGGAGATGGAATTGGCTTGGTCAGCCATGCCATCCTTTCAATCTTGTCTAGTCGTTTTTAGAAATAGAAAAACATTTATTTTGTTTCATAGAGCATAAAATACAATTAGGAACTATACTAACACTAATACTAGGATGGACATCACTCAGCGTGTGCAGCAACTTAGAGGTGCTGCAGCGCTGGTATTCTGTGGCACCGGTGAGTTCATGTGCAGCAGCAGCTGCACACGCATGTACATCGCTTTAAAATCAAAACTTTTCTAAACTAAAATATATAAATCCAGGTAAGTACTTTTAACTTAAAAAATTACTAATTTAGGTATACATCTTATCCATACTAATATTATAAATGTGAAAGTAACTCTGTCTGTCTATCTGTCTGTCTGTCTGTCTGTTTGTTACGCTTTCACGCCCAAACCGCTGAACAGATTAAGCTGAAATTTGGCATGGATAAAGGTTGTATCCCAGGGAAGGACATAGGCTACTTTTTATCTAGAAAAAATTTAAAAATCCCGAAGGACCGCGGGTCACACCGCGGAAGCGCAGCTAGTCTAAGATATTTTCTTGATAGATCGTCGAAGTTAAGCAACATTCTAAAATAAGTGGATGGGTGACCGTGGCATTATCAACTGTAGGCTTCCGAGCTTCGGAGGGCACGTTCAATTGTCGGTCCCGGTTATAAGGTCTTATAGGAGTCCTTGAGGCGGCCTCAAAACTCGTAGTGTCTTGTTCAATGGAGATGGAATATACTTGCTCAGCCCTAAATCATCCTTTGAATATTATGACCTAAGTATGTTTATAGATTTAATTACCTACTTATTTGACCTAGGTCTATAGGTAGTCTACCTATAAACCTAGAATATAATAATAGGTCTCTATTTACCTAGAATATAAAACTGCATCCGCGTATTGAAATTAACAGCTAAAGTATTCCAAGTGTCCTATAGAGAAAAAAGTTGCGGGCTGTGGTGAATTCAGGCATTACAATAATATTATTATTACTTTAGTTAATATAGAATGTTTGATAAGTATCTTATCTTTCAGTGGGATTATTAAATAATGAAAATTGACTTGTAGGACGTCTGGCGGCCAGATGGGTAGACGATATTTTACAGTCGTCAATTGGTCAGATTAGCGCAGGATCGTGGTGGATGGCCAAGCTTAGGCAGGCCTAAAGTCAGCAGTGTGTGAAGTCAGGCTGTGGATGATGATGACTTGTTTCTGACATTTGCTCTGTACCTGGGGATAAACGTAAGCCGTAGGTAAGGCTCACATAATTAAAGAAATAAATAAATAATTAATGCTGGACTTTTTTCACACAGCATCATCTAGCCCCAAAATAAGCTTGAGCTTGTGGTATGGGTACTAGATGACCGATAAACTACTTATATACTTTTTGTTTGTAAATACATACATATTATAATTATTTTTATAGTGCCAGGAACGCTGGCAGATGGTGCAACTAGTGAGTTACTCACGTGGCAACAGAATGGCGGTAGCCTGCAGTGTATGCATTACACATGAGATCGCGAGGAAACGGACGGACGGATCCTATGTTTATGAAGTTGGCACAGTTTGAGGGAAACAGCTGGTATCTTTCATGTTTTTATTGACACACAATGAACTATGATACAGGCAGTAATGTGATTTACTTGTTTGGGTCAAGACGATAAAATTTATGTAGAAGACACATAAAAACTTAAAAGGAAGCCGATTTTGTTGGACTATAAGTTACATAAAAACAAGAGAGGATGAGATTTTTTAGTTTTATGCTTCACTCAAATGTTTTAAAGGGTTTAAAGTATAAATTCCTAGTAATTTAGCGTTTTGAACTGGTTTCCTCCGAATTATTTTATGCCCGATTTTAAACATCAAAATCCGATTCTACCGACTGATCCAGCTGTGCTGCAGAAGCTGTGTCTGCTTATAGAACAGCCATCAATCAGAAGCAGCGAGGAAGCGATGCTATCTAAAATTGTTCATGCCTTTTAATGCTCTCTTTGAGGACGGATGCATTTACTTATCGGACGTTTCAATAGCCAATAATATACTTTTAACACAAATCCTAACGGTATTTACCTTGATAGATATAAAATATACCTAGCTACTTTTATTAACTCTTAGCTTTCTTCCAATGTTTTATCAATTACTTCGTTATTTTTCAACAACAACAAAATCATATATTTGAAATTCAAATTAACTCATAAAAAATAATTGGTAAGTACCTAATTCTTACTTACCATTACGAATTCCATATTACTATTAGATTCTAAAGTGCGGTAGACATTTGCCTAGATCTTTATGGAAGAACCTTTTAAGATTTCGATGTGCCTAAACTCCTGAGGTCCAAGTGTGAAATATACCCCAATTAACCGTCAATATAGATGATAATAATTTCCGTGTAGATATACTACACTATTTACGAAAGTTTTGCAAATGAACTGTGTTTTTACTTTTAATCGTCATCATTGTCTTGAAGGCATCGTAAAATAGCTGCAAATAAGAGGAAACAACTGTTATAGGTGAATCCGTGGACTGCACTATGGCAGTCCACCATCAGCCTATGCTGATGATGATGATGATGATGATGAAGCGAATCCATATCATTAGACTACGTTTAAGCTCTCGTGGTCGTGCTTGCTTAGTCGTTCTTGATAGATCGTCGAAGTTAAGCAACGTTCGAAACGGTCTGTAAGTGGATGGGTGACCACCAGCGGCATTTACATCTGAGGGCTTCCGTTCGGAGGGCATGTTAAATTGTCGATCCCGGCTTTATAAGTCGTTAAGCCATGACGGAGGCCTTAAGGCGGCCTAAAAACTCCGTTACCAGTGTTGGCCACTGACTCATACCAACTTACTTTACTTACTTCTAAGATGAATCCAACTCAACAACAAGGCTCGACAAGTTCATTTCGAAACGAAAGCGCAAAAGAAACCGCGCTCGTAAATAACAGTTACAACACCAATGTAAGTGTAGCGCAATACGGATCGTGACCTCAAGGACGCCCACGGGTTATTGTTTCAAGCGATAGGATTTTTTTGGACGCGACATTTGGACTTCAAGGATACCTACTTAAAATTATTATAAATTGGTGATGGTGACAGGCGAGCGTTTAAACCAGACGCTGTAATGTTATTTCATTGAGAAATGATAAGTCTTATCAAAATTTTCGATTCCGACGGGATTCGAATCCGCAGCGATCAGACGATCCTCCTAAAGCCGGAGTGCCGTACCATTCTGCCACAGAATCCATGTCGTCACAAACGAAATTTTTGATAAGCTCATATTTTATCGGTTACATCATCTGTAGCTGTAATGTTAGTTTGATTCTCATGTTTAAGCAACCTCGTATTCATCTGTATTTTCTTCACGGTACTGATCGCAAAGGAATAAGCAGATTCACCTTTCATTTATTTCGAGACTATTCTAAGACTATAATATTTTGTATTCTACATGATTTCAGCCAACCTACTAAATAACATGCTCTTTGACTTTGACGTTGTTACATCATTTCTCGGTTGCTTTTGCCTTTTTGTACATCAACAAAAGTCGCATGAAAAAGTCGCGTCCCACAAACTACGATCCGCTCCTAACGCTAAACTAATGCCTGTAACCAAAGGCTTTATGTAGAGTCGATTCATAAACAATATCGCAATAAGATAGCTCAGCTTTATCGTTTGCTAATTAAGATTGCGCAGACGAATCACAAATGAGTCATTCTTACACCACGTTAACATCAACAAACAAGTTATCTTGAGTCTTCAAAACACCATTTTAGATACCTGTTTTGTCGAGCAAAATATTGAAATAAAGTCAGAAAAGAAACAGGAGTAGGATCATCTTACTCATAAACGTGGTGTAAAGTTATGACAAGGTGTAACTAAGGAATAACCGTACAATTGAGTTTATACTTGTCATAACTTTACACCTCGTTTAACCTGATCGCACATTTGGTCGCGCCGTACGCGCCGCAGTCATTTTTCTATACAAAAAATGCTGATGACGTCAGAAAATGCGGGTAGCTTCAGTTCTCAGCATTTCTTCTATTGAATTAGAATAGAATAGAAAAACAGAATTAGAATGAATTAGAATAGAATAGAAAAAGAAGATAAGATAAGTATAGAATAAATAGTAATTTAGACATTAGTATAGATAAAGAATGGTGCAATATTAGAGATTCTATTCAAATAAGTGCTGAAAGCACTCTAAACAGAGAGACTATTATTCCTAGAAAGAAGTGGCTCAATAAAGAAATAAGTGATTTAATATTAGAAAGAAGAAAATATAGAAATAAAGATGATGAAGAAAGTATCAATAAATATAGAAAAATAACAAATAGAATAACACTGAAATGTAGAGAACAAAAAGAAAAAGACCTAGAAAATGATTGCAATAATATAGACCATTTCATGAGTGTAGGAAAGACAGATATAGCTTACAATATTATAAAAAATCTTAGTAGAAAAAGAAAAACCAAGTCAACAACTATCTTAGATGAAGATAATAAAATACTTGTCGATACTAAAGAAGTTCTGAAAAGGTGGAAGGGATACGTTGAGACACTGTATGACGGAGAAGAACTGTCTGACTCGGACATTGAACAGGAACATGAAATAGAGCAAGATTTTATTGGACCCAGTATACTTAGAGAAGAATTTGATAAAGCTTTAAATAATTTAAAAAACGGGAAAGCAGCAGGAAATGACAAAATTTATATAGAATTAATAAAATACGCTAATAATAACAATTTACTAAAAAGAATATTTAAACTAACGCAAAAAATCTACGAAACAGGTGAGGTACCAAACGACTTCAAAACAACTAAAACAATAACAGTTCCAAAAAAAGCCAACACTCTTAAATGTGAAGAACACCGCACTATAAGCCTAATTTCACAAGCCTCAAAAATACTATTGAAAATAATTCAAAACAGAATCAGAAATAAAATTGAAGAAAACCTAAGTGAAGATCAATACGGGTTCAGAAGGAACAAAGGCACAAGAGAGGCTATAGTCGCTTTAAGGCTTGTTATTGACAGAAGGTTGGACCTAGGTCTAAATACTCATATTGCATTCATAGATCTGGAGAAGGCGTTTGATAAAGTAAATTGGAAGATAATGATGAAGACGCTGAAAGATGTAGGATTAGATTTTAGAGATAGAAGAATAATATATAAACTATATAAAAATCAAACAACAATATTAGAGATGGGAGAAGAAAAAGAAATAGCAAAAATAAGACAAGGTGTAAGACAAGGCTGTTCACTCTCACCACTTATCTTTAACATCTTTATAGAATCAGCAATCAAGAAAATAGTAGAAAAATCAAATAAAGGGGTAAAATTCAACGGGGAAACCATAAAGTTCATCAGATTTGCAGACGACATAGCAGCTCTAGCTGAAACAGAGAATGACCTACAGTCTCTATTGGACACCATGAACAATATTTTCAAGGAAATTTCACTCAAAATCAATATTAATAAAACAAAAATACTAACAGCATCCAAAACAGATTCAACATTTCAAACTATAACTTTAGAAGACACAAATTTAGAAAGAGTTAAAACATTCAGATACTTAGGCAGCCTAATAACTTCAGATTCCCGATGCACACCAGATATCAAATCAAGAATAGCCATAGCTAAACAAGCATTTAACAATAAAAGAAGCATATTCACATCAAACATATCCAAGAAAGTTAAAAAGAAATTTATAAAAACATATGTTTGGAGCATAGCTCTATATGGGTGTGAGACGTGGACAATAACAAAGAAGGATCGAGAAAAGTTGATGGCGTTTGAGATGTGGTGTTGGCGTAGAATGGAAAAAATCAGCTGGACGGAGAAGATAACCAATATGGAAGTTCTGCGTAGAGTCAACGAAGAGAGATCGCTATTGCAAGTTGTCGAGAACAGAAGGGGAAAGATGCTCGGCCATCTTATACGACATGACAGTTTCATTAAGAACATTATAGAAGGGAAAGTGGAAGGAAGAAGAGGAAGGGGAAGACCGAGGATAAGCTACATGAGCCAAGTGAAGGAGAAGGTAGCTGTCATGTCGTATAAAGAGGTCAAGGAAGCAGCCCTGGAAAGAGATACATGGAGAGGGATTCATCAGTTGTACCGACAAGGAGTAAATCCTTAAATAAGAAGAAGAAGAAGAAAAACATTTATTTTGTGTTTCATAAAGCATAAAATACAATTAGGAACTATACTAACACTTATACTATACACAAAAATGGACACCACTCAGCGTGTGCTGCAGCAACTTAGAGGTGCTACAGCGTTGGTATTCTGTGGCACCGGTGAGCTCATATTTGTTAATTGACAGTTCGGCGCGGATAAGTCTGCGACCGCCTTATTAGTAAGGCCGTAAGACTTTTGTCTTTACTCAGTTTCTAGCTACGTCCGTTTACACAGTTTACATTGCATTGCAGTGTGTGTCAAGTCATTTTCACTGCCCTCAGACACACCTAGATTGAAAGCGGAGGCATTATCCTCAACAAACATTGGACGCCCATTGGTGTAAATGTCAATCAAAGTGACGGATTAGTCAAGTGAGTAGTCTTGTATCCTCCCATCAGTCGATTTCTATTCAATGAATGCCTCAGGTTACCTAAACATAGTCTTTCGACTATACAGTGAAAACCGTTGACCTACAACTTAGATGGGGAAAACAGTCTCCTTTTTAATAAACAGTCTTGTTGTCTGAGTGGTTTAATTAAATAGATAGAAGATAGAAAGATAGAAAATACTTTATTGTAGACCACATGGAAATTACAAAAAGACAAGCAAAGATTCAGGAGAATATTTAAAGCGAAGTACAATGGACGGTAATAATAAATACCGGTATTTTTAGGGTTTCGTAGGTACCCAAAGGGTAAAACGGGAACCCTATTACTAAGATTTCACTGTCTGTCTGTCTGTCCGTCTGTCACCAGGCTGTATCTCATGAACCGTGATAGTCAGACAGTTGAAATTTTCACAGATGATGTATTTTGTTGCCGCTATAACAACAAATACAAAAAAATAGAATAAAATAAAATGCTAAAGGGGCTCTCATACAACAAATAAATAAAAAAAAACCCTTCGTGCGTGAGTCCGACTCGCACTTGGCCGGGTTTTTTTCTAATTCAGATGCTGGTGATATAGTCCGTGGTCCTGTTATAGCCCATCGCGTATTTTCTTAGCTGTGGATGATGATAATGGAGCTTCTGATTTTTATTCTGTTCCCATCATAATCACACGATCTCGATGCGCGGGAGTGTAACCGTTAGGTGCTTTGTTTATGCCTCTATGATGGTGTCATAATCTGATCTATTGAAACATTTACCTTTGTCGGCCTTATTTGTCACCAAAGTAAGGTTATCTTAGCGACTATAGTTAACTTCAAAAAGGATTTTCGATTTGTTTGTACTAATGTTTTGTGCCTAAGCATATCTGCAGTTTTTTTTCCATAACAACGCTTCAGATGACTTTTGCACTTATAGGAGAATAACTGAAATAGGCACTTCCCTCAGGTGCACTATGTTTAGGCATAGGTAGGCTGTAAAAATAATTTAGTATAGATGTAAAGATTTGCGTTCAAGAAAATAACTAAAAGATTTTTTAACGTTACCTATAGATAGCTCAACAGGTCAAGCGTGCCCAAAAGACTGGCAGCATTTCTTGTATCTTTTTTTATGTCAATATTGTTGCTTTAAGATAGTAAATTTATTTTTCAACACACTTGCTCATAAAGTGGCTCTATGGTCACCGCAATTAGGCACATAATGACACCCATAATCAAACTGTGACCTTTTCATTACTATAACTCACTAGTGAGTAATAGATTTTTTTTTTAATTTTATTGGTTGAGTTGCTTTGTTCTTAAAAAAGTTTTTATTCAGAAAAAAGATCGTGTTCAATAGAACAAATAAATTAATGTTCCTATTGCTTGCTCATTTCATGCAACTTCTTATTTAAATAGATAATTTTAACTCGTACGTGTTTAATAAATAAAACTTTCATTCAAATATAACTTTTGTTTTCTCTGTAATAAAAGAAAACTTTAAATTCCCCATTTTGTTCGTGGCAGAATAGGCCGCAAACCCTATGCGTGGCGCGGAAATATAGTCTGTGGCCGATCGCAATGCGCGCGCATAGGAAAACTGATTCATTTTTGCCGCAATAGCGAAACATTTTTAACAACTCGTTTTCACTGTTGAAAATGAGTTTTTTCAACACACTTGCTCATAAAGTGGCTCTATGGTCACCGCAATTAGGCACATAATGACACCCATAATCAAACTGTGACTTTTTCATTACTATAACTCACTAGTGAGTAATAGATTTTTTTTTTAATTTTATTGGTTGAGTTGCTTTGTTCTTTAAAAAGTTTTTATTCAGAAAAAAGATCGTGTTCAATAGAACAAATAAATTAATGTTCCTATTGCTTGCTCATTTCATGCAACTTCTAATTTAAATAGATAATTTTAACTCGTACGTGTTTAATAAATAAAACTTTCACTCAAATATAACTTTTGTTTTCTCTATAATAAAAGAAAACTTTAAATTCCCCATTTTGTCCGTGGCAGAATAGGCCGCAAACCCTATGCGCGGCGCGGAAATATAGTCTGTGGCCGATCGCAATGCGCGCGCATAGGAAAACTGATTAATATTTCCCGCAATAGCGAAACATTTTTCACAACTCGTTTTCACTGTTGAAAATGAGTTTTTATTGTTATTTTATTCACAAGTGTGTTGAAAAACGTCGTATGATACACGTGTGTATTGATGATTACCGTCCTCTGTTCTGTTATGAGCCTCGCCTAACGGCTCGGCTCATAAAAACACCTCGGCGGTAATCACCAATGTTACACACTAGTACCATAATGTACTATTATTGTTGTTTTATTCACAAGTGTGTTGAAAAACGTCGTATGATACACGTGTGTATTGATGATTACCGTCCTCGATTCTATTAAGAGCCTCGCCTAACGGCTCGGCTCTTAAAACAACTCGGCGGTAATCACCAATGTTACACACTAGTACCATAATGTACTATTTCAACACACTTGCTCATAAAGTGGCTCTATGGTCATCGCAATTAGGCACATAATGACACCCATAATCAAACTGTGAGTTTTTCATTACTATAACTCACTAGTGAGTAATAGATTTTTTTTTAAATTTTATTGATTGAGTTGCTTTGTTCTTAAATAAGTTTTTATTCAGAAAAAAGATCGTGTTCAACAGAAAAAATAAATTAATGTTCCTATTGCTTGCTCATTTTATGCAACTTCTTATTTAAATAGATAAGTTTAAGTCGTACGTGTTTAATAAATAAAACTTTCACTCAAATATAACTTTTGTTTTCTCTGTAATAAAAGAAAACTTTAAATTCCCCATTTTGTACGTGGCAGAATAGGCGCAAACCCTGTGCGCGGCGCGGAAATATAGTCTGTGGCCGATCGCAATGCGCGCGCATAGGAAAACTGATTCATTTTTCCCGCAATAGCGAAACATTTTTCACAACTCGTTTTCACTGTTTGAAATTAGTTTTTATTGTTATTTTATTCACAAGTGTGTTGAAAAACGTCGTATGATACACGTGTGTATTGATGATTACCTTCCTCGGCTATATTAAGACCCTCGCCGATGGCTCGGGTCTCAATTATTTGCCTCGGCGGTAATCACCAATATTACACACTAGTACCATAATGTACTATTATCCAACTCGAAAATGTGTTTTTCAAATCATTTCAGCGTTTGAAATGATAAATGGTGTTTGTTGCAAAATAGGGTCACTCGTATCCTGAGTCAGCTAGTACGTAGGTACTGATGGATTGCTTATATCCGATGTAATTACCAAGGGGATTAGTTTCCGCCTCCGTCAGTGGAGGAAATTTCTTTTATTATGGGGTACTTTTGTCCCGATTATGGGCAGAACATTGTTATTTTGAAAATAAATTGCGAAAATTAAAAATTGATGGCCTGAGAAATTTATTTGTTTACTTATACAGGGTTATTTGTAAAACACTGGCAACCTCTCAAGACTGTATATATCATACATATATACAGGGTGTAAAAAGACGTCTACCGAAGCCGAAAGGGGTAGGTACAGCATCCCAAAACACAACCAAATCCAAAAGGGTTTTCCAAAAAAATCATTATATCCGGAGAAAACAGCGTTTGAAGATCACTGTTTGCGTATGTACTGGGCGCGTTTTTATACGTAGATTGCTGGATTTTGAGTTTTATTTGTTTTTTTATTTTATAAATGAAATGATTAGGTAGGTATGGTCTTATTATGTTGTACTAGTAGCAAAAAACTAGAAAATAAAATAAAATGACGTAGCTAAGTCAAAAAAATTTTTGAGTTTTTTTTCGATAAATATGTTCAGAATCATGGTCTGATTGCAATCCCTCAGTTTTCGATAGCAGTCTTTTTACACCCTGTATATATGCATCATAATTATTTTTAATCCAAGATAAACACAACATCATTAACCTATATTAATCATGCTGATCATCTCAACACCTGTTAGATGACGTGTCATGATTAATGGATGATGTAGGGCTGACGATACCAATAATTGATTGGTAAACAATATGCCGTTATAAGGTATTCAAATACAACATGAATGGGTACCTAATTTATGAATTCACTGATTTAATACAGTTTTCCTTCGCCAAAACGTGACACAAAGATTATGACTAACAGAACAAAAACGTATTCTGGTCTATTTGGAAATTGTAAAGGAAAAAACATTGAACTATGCGGCCATATCGCTAAGAGCTATCATTTCTAACCATAGAATGGATATGATAGAAGATGGTGTGAAGAAAAAAAAGGTAAATTATAAATAAGGAATACTTGGAAATAAAAAATCACAACCAAATAAGCTCTACAAACTCAAACTCTGCAATCCACTGTAGGTACGGTGCAGCCCCGTGCATTAGTCAACAGTTTTCACTTTAAACTAAGCAAACGAATGTATAACCTGCACTCAGTTTTGCTCCTTATGCCATTACGTGAAGGTTGTTAATTGAAATTGCATTACCATCCATTTTGAACTTTATTCCCTTCATAGAAGGTCTCTAACAGAAGTCACAGCATCAAATGCTGCTAAACTAATTTAAACCTTAAATCAGAGTGAAGGTGGATGAAGTGAAATTTGCAGTGAATTATTTCCAAAAATTGGAGCTTTGAAGCCCTTTGGTGGCTGAACAAACTGTACTCTGCTTAACTATGTTATGTCGGTACCAGCATATTTCGTAGGTACTTGTAACTGTTAATTTTGGGCTTTCACAAAACGCCGATTATATTTATATTATATTTATTATATTAGCCTATCATGTTCCACGGCTGAGCAAACGACTCCCTCGATCAAAACTACATAAATGAAAATTCTTACGTTTATAAAGCAAAGCTTTAACTTCACTGCACATTTTTAAAAAGTATTACGTAATTACTCGATTTTTACACTTTTAATGAAACATGCCTGACTTTGAATATGGCAAACGATATTTAGAAATGTTTAGATAAGTAAATTAATCTCATTGGCAACTTCTAATTATTATAATGAAATTAATTCATGTTTGTGACGTTTCAGCCAACTTCTCATTTACAAAGGTCCTTCATTAGCCAACTTTTCATAAAATTTCACGTATAAAATGTAAATTTCAGCGCCATTGGCGCGTGGTGACGTCACACTACGTAAAATCTAGGGCACGTAATTCAAGTGTTCACCAATTTACAGAAAAATAATGCGGCTTTGTCAACAAAATATTCATAAAGTTGTACGTTTTATGTAAAATCATAAGTGGACCGACTTTAGAGATAGAACTACCTTGTTCCAATGCATCCCATGAAAACACTGAATTCATTTTCGGATTTGCTGTCTTTGATAAATAAAAATAAGTGCCCAGCTAAAGGGTTGGGTAGTTTTTAAAAAATAATAAAATATGTATTGCGTTATTTATAAAAAAACCTACTTAGGCATTACAACCCCACAAATAGTAATGAAAATTGTTCAAAGCATAGTAAAACGAAATGACATCGCCATTTCGAAAAGTCAAAAGCTATTAGTTGTCATAACAACCTAAGAGCAGTGCTCTTTGTGTCAAAAAGAGTACTGGCAAAATTTTTATGCAATATTCCCGCTGTCCTTTTACATATATTTTGGTTTTCAGAAATGTTTTTCGGGATAAAAAGTAACCTATGCTATTCTGGAGTTATACCAAATCTCATTGTAAACTGTTTCGTCGTTTGAGCCTGATCCTTACACAAACATACAAACATCTAAACAAACTCAGAAACTTTCAGCTTTATTATATGAGTGGGATTATAAGTTTATTAACCTACTCATAGTATTTTTGAACATTCTTCCCTGGCCCTCAATGTCCCACAGCTGGGCAAAAGCCTCCCTTCATCCACCCCTCTCCTAGGTATTTAAATTATTGTATTAAAATTACTTTGTGACGCGTTTACACGATCGGGTCGGCGTTATACAACCAAATTGACTTTGTACAGACGAGATTGGCTTTGTCCCAAATGAGTTCAAAATTGAATTTTAAATTCATGCGTGAACGCTTTTTTGGGGTTTTTAAGTACCAAAATGTATTCTGTTTTGGATTAAAACGATGTAAGTGTATGTTGTTGTTATTATTATGTATTTTTTTGATCTATTTATAATATTCTATGTATAAAAAACAAAGCTTTGGCGCATTGCGCAAAATTTCATTGCATTGCGTGCATTAGTTTTACATTAATAGTTTTAGATTTTTGTTTATTTTTAAGTTTAGATAAGTAATTACTTAGTTATAAATTTACATAAAGGAGAGTAGAAAAAGATGCTCTGTTAAGCATTCGTTTTGAACGAAACAGGAATGTATCTCTCTGAAGATATTTTAAGGGGCAACGAAATACGTCCATAGATGCACGTCTTAATAGGTGCATAATTAAGACATGCCTAGATACATTTTCTGTCATATCCATACATAGGTTACCAGGAAGAGATCTCTTTTAGCGATAAGCTCACCCTTTGTTACACATTTTGTTATCAAGGTTTTGTTAAACTTTTTTTGGTGACAATAAAGTTATAATCTATCTATCTACATTTGCCAGAAATTAGGATTCCATACGTGACAAGTTGCAAGCCCATCACCACCGTCTCAGGGCGTATGAAATTCACATATTTCTGAAATGAAAAATGGATTGGATTGGTCTATCCCACGTAGCTCTTCTATTAATATAAAGTGTCATTATAACACAATCCATGTTCCATTTTCTCAACAGCTCATAGCTTAGGGAGCTTTGCTGAAGGTAGAACATTTTGCATGTACTTAAATACAAATTAATTGGAAACATGATATCATTTTGAAGCAATTTCGGAATATTAATTAATCGTTTAATTGCATAGAATAATGTTGTATTAAAAACACGTTGGGTAGATGATATTGAAAAAAACTGCAGGAATAAACTGGATGAGGGACGATTAGGATCAAAAAATTTGTAAGTAGCGAAATGAGGCCTTATAAAAACAGTGGATAAAAGCAGCGATACTAGAATGAAATGATGATGATGATGATGATGATTTATATTATTGGCTAGGTGATACAATCCGGTTGATACACGTTACGAGCCATCCGAGGACAAGGGTCTTCTATATACCTGTATATACCTGTAGGGTTCTGGAGCCCTTCGGGTTTTCAAAATTCTTTCAGGGCGTCTGGTTGAAGCGACGCGTGATCCGAGAGCTGGCACATTTTTGGCATCCAGCGTGGTAATGCTGCCAGTGTTTTGGACGCTTCCGGCTGATAGTGACCTGGATCAGTTGAGCTATCTATAGATCGTTTCTAACGATCCTTAGATAGCTTGACTAATCCTGTTGTATTTTGTAAATATATTTAAATATAAAATCTACATTAAAGTAAATGTTTTTAACCAAATCCAAGCATTACTATTCATAAGTATAAAGAAATCAGAATAATTACAAAGTAAAGTGTACGCTATAAACATCTGCCCACGCAATTACATTTAATATTACACTGTATAAGTTTTACCAAACTCTAATTAAAAAAATTACAAATAAAAGATCTTGATGCCGTGGGAATGAGATATCGGCCATCCGATCCTATTGTCACAGCAAGAATAGGACAGCTTGGTCATTATCGGGTTGAAGAAGCTTATCGCAGTAAAAGCTAAGTAAAATTCTATTAATTGATATCTTATTTTTATTTCGATGAATGAATGAATGAGAATTGTTTATTGTACACCTTAAACTATGAAACAAAATAATTAAATATAACAAATAATGACAATGTACAATTATTTCTACAATAATTATTTTCTAATTATCAAACGAATTGGAACGAAATGGCATCAAATATAAATAAGAGAATAGATATCATGAGTTGTGATAGATAATTTTTATTTTATATACTTAATATGTACTTAAGTTAATTGTGTTTGCTTATATATTTTTAACTAGTTGTATTAGGTAAAATAAAGCTGCAATAATTATGCTGGAACAAAGTTAAATGATACATAATCTTACATTATTTCATTGATTTCTTTTCATACTATGAAAGTATGAAATCCAATGCAGCATAAAATTACGCGACTCGCCGCGACCTCAAAAAACAATCCGAGTACTTTAGCCAGAGATCAAAATAATAGTGAAGATGTTAAGCCAGAAGTTTTCTAAGCTATGGTGATCTCACGTCGGACAATAATTATAAATTGTCAAGACAAGAGAAATGCGGTGCTGTAATTGACACCTCAGTTTTTATTTTGCTTTTATGAAATCTCGATGGACTATGGACTAGTTCTTGCTCGAGACTTTGCTTACCCTGCGTCTTACGTGGGCGACTTGACGCGACCGCGATTGCGAAGCGATGCGATTCGATGCGGCGCGGCGCGTCAATGGGTCAGTTTAGCGCAGGATTGTGGTGAATGGCACAAGCTTGGGGAGGCCTATACCCAGCAGTTGGTGAAGGCAGGCTGTGGATGATGATGATGAATATTTTCTTTACGAATCAGCTCTTAAGATAAGTAGGTTAACTCCCAATCTTCCCAAAGAAAGCTCACAATAAACCATTTATTAATCTTAAATGAAAGTACTTCAATTCGAGATAAGGTTATTTATGGACTCTTCTCAGTATTTTTTTGCCCAAAACTGGTCTTTATTTTAAGTAGCGTAAGGGTTATTAGGTTTCTGGGGGTTCTCATATCACTTGTTAATTTGTCGGTGTAGTTCTTGAAATTCCGTATCTCGATTGGCCGAATAAAGGCTTAAATGGTTACAATGCATTGGTACCTACGGCAAATTATTTTAAAATATTTTTGCGTAGGGTATCTTATGGCTTCTCAGAGGGCAACATGGATGGGTGACATCTAGTGGTAATAACAAATGAGCTCTTTATGCTTCGGAGGTTTCTATATTGTTTTTCGTAACTTCTTGCAAATACTCTCTCATATCTATCCATCAATTTTTATCAACCCATTTTGTTCCACTGCTGGATAAATAGGTCTATCTCATAAATAGGAAAAGGCAAATTTTCTTAAAACCACGTTTTTGACATATTAATGGCTACGAACCCATTTTCATAATCTTTCAAATCGCGCGTAAAATAAATTACTTCGTAATAATCATTTAACATTGACACAGAGTGGGGTCACGCATTACGGCATTACATTAAATTAGACAAAATCTAAATGAGATCTTAAATAATGCTCATTACTGATAATACGATACCGATTAGTGATTACAGAAGATTAACTTAAAACGTCTGTAGTTTATAAAGATAATATAATAATATATTGCTTGATAATATTATTCAACGAAGAGAGATCGCTATTGCAAGTGGTCGAGAACAGAAGGGGAAAGATGGTTGGCCATCTTATACGACATGACAGTTTCATCAAGAACATTATAGAAGGGAAAGTGGAAGGAAGAAGAGGAAGGGGAAGGGAAGACCAAGGATAAGCTACATGAGCCAAGTGAAGGAGAAGGTAGCTGTCATGTCATATAAAGAGGTCAAGGAAGCAGCCCTGGAAAGAGATACATGGAGAGGGATTCATCAGTTGTGCCGACAAGGAGTAAATCCTTAAATAAGAAGAAGAAGAAGAATATTATTCAATAAGTTCCGTTAAAATGATTAGGTACTTACTATTTTCTATTACGAGCTACGTTGTATTCATCAATTAAATCATCCTATGAACAGTTTTTCAACTTTTGCAGTCTCATCGTTTTATTTGTAATTTTTGCTCAAGTGTAATTCGTTCTGAATAAACATATTTTTACTTTTTTTTTTTTTTAACTTTGTCCAAATATAAGGACCAAGTGAATCTTATCTAAATTATATCAAAAATGGCAGACCAGCAGCCAAGTGGATGGATGATATTCTGTAATTCCGCTGAGCTACGACCCTGTTGTTTTAAAGAAGAGAGTCAATAGGCACCTTCTGGGTAAGCTCGCTCCATCGTAGACCTCACTCTTACCTGTGTAAGTTTCGAGGTCAAGAGCCGACCCATTCATCATTAAAAAAATTGTAACTAAAAGGAGAAAAACTGGATGTAAAAGGCACAGGATTGAGTAAAATGGCGTTTGGGAGGCTTATGCCTAACAGTGGGTAACAACAAGCTGTGAATGATGATGATGATGCAGAAATATTACAGACGGAAATGATCTTCTTTAACTCCAAACAATTTTCTGACTTCCATTCATAAATTATTTTTACAAAACTCAGCTTTAAAAACAAACTTAGTCCAAACAAATAAAAAAATAAATTGAAAGGGTTAAAAAATTAAACAGGGCGCATTTCGAATGAATAGACCAACAGACAATGGATACATCCGTCTGTCTGTAATACAATCAGTCATAACAATAAAGCTATTAGTGTTTTTTAAAAAGATGGCGTTTAAATCTGTTTTTGAACTGCATTCTGTATTGTGAAACTTAAGGGCTTGCATAAGATTTATCACAAAAAATACAGAAACTAAATCAGTTTTTAATACGAATTTAGAAATACCTAAATTAGTAGGTATGTATATTCTTATTACATACATAAAGGTCGATACGTCTCTTAGTTTTTTTTGTAGGTATAGGTAGGTAAGTAAAGCAGAGACTGTATTCTGTGGCAGAGACAACGGATTTCAACTTGCTACGATCCTGACGTAAATTATTCTTAGCTACTTGTACTAAGTACGTTTTAAAAATAAATGTAATCTAAATAAAAAAGCAACATCAAACTGGCATGTATTAGGATTATTTAAATACTTTTTCCAGCTTTGTTTCCCTCTAAATTAAACTTCTGTGCACTACCGTCCTTTTTGTATGCCTCTTTGGTTTATTTTCCATCCAAAGATTGCCTGGAAGAATTCGCTTTCAGCGATAAGGCCGCCCATTGTACTAATTTTGAACGTGTTTTATTCATGTGGTGTTTTGTTATTAATTGGTGTACAATAAAGTATTCATTCATTCATTCATTCATTCATTCAAACTTTAGTAACAAGACGACAGTTTAGGTTTGTGATCTGTAAAAGAGTGCGTCAGGAATGACCTTTTTTATATTTCGCTAAAAAACTATACACAGTGAAACGAGCCGGACGTGTTACGAAGAGATTCGGAACGTGCGTCCTAAACAAACATCCTTATTTCATGGTTTGATATAATATAATATAAGTTATGTATACTACATCCCGTGACTTTGTTCATTTGGTTGCTTTTCTAATTTTTAATTTTATAGGCTAGAAAAAACAAAATTACCTATCTAGGTTATTTAGATAAAAAATTATACTAGTTACTAAGGTAATACTTCTAGAGTTAGGTAAGAGCTTTAGTGAAAGTTAATGAAACTAGGAGAAGATGAATTTCAAAAATAGAACAAAATAAATGGTATTTTGTTCTATTTTTGAAATTCATCTTCTATTTTCTATAACAATTTATAAATTCTTGTCAGTCAGCCACAACCACACTTTTTTATAATAGATAATAATCAGTGTAATGGGATAACCTCGTAATTGTGAAGCTGATTAAATGTATCTTTGTTGGTTTAACTTTAAAGTGCGGTTAAACAAGCTGAATCAACAAAGTGTTTGTTTTTATTCGCCCTTGTTTTTGTTATGCATTTTCGGTAAATTTTTTTTAAAAGGATATGTAATTTTAACCAGCTCCAATCAATTTCATACCGAAATAACTCTAAATCAAAGGCACAATAAATTTAAGTTATATTTAGGTAGGAGAAATACTAAATCTATGTAGATTATATAAAAACAGGCTTGTGTCGCCCTCCGGCCAGGTGGAGTGACGATCTGCGATAGGTTGCCGGCAGAAGCTGAATGCGTCGAGCTGAGGACAGGGCGCAATGGCGCGCACTAGGGGCCTATGTCCAGCAGTGATGGACTGCCATAGGCTGATGATGATGATGAGGCTTGTGAATTTATGGTACCTAGACTTACGTGCAATATCGCAAATGACTTCATCATCTCCCCTTATACACTTTTATGTGAGATCGGCTCAATGATTTAATGATACTAAAACGTTTGCTCGCTTTCAGTCAAACATGTCCTTAAGTTAAAATATGGTAGAGTTTTTATAGATGCTTCCCAGTGATGGATTTACGGTGTATCAGTTGATTTATTATATCGTTTGCCATAGCTTGGTGTTATTTCTCTGTGAGCTTTCGTGTGGTAAAGAGTTTAAAGTCAGGTGCTCAAATATTCTGATGAATTTAATTCTCCAAAAGATAGATTAAAGCCCCATTTAAACGATACCATTCTGGCATACCACGGACTGGAGAAGACTCAAACGAACCGTTTGACTGTAGTGCAAATGAATAAAGTTAGAATACAAGAACAAAGTATCTTTCCCAAAACTAGAGACAGTAAGAAAAGTGCCACTGAAGAAGAAGAAGAATAATAAAGTTTTATTTTCTCTACACCATATACAACAGTTACAATAGGTACTTAAATCTATACAATTTTATGTGGGTGAAAATACGGCTACCCCTCAGCATTTGCTCCAACAGCCATTGGACACATCCTAGCACATCATAGCCGGGACCGGCATTTTACGTGCCCTCCAAGACGGAAGCGCTCAGATGAAAATGCCACTGGCGGTCACCCATCCACTTACAGACCGTTTCGAACGTTGCTTAACTTCGACGATCTATCGAGAACGACTAAGCAAGCACGACCACGAGCGCTTCGTATAATAATATCGTAAATCCTTTGTAATCCTTTTATCATGCTGGATCCCTCTAGCATGATAAAGGGGGGTGAGGAAGGAAGAACAGAGAGCATTTTTTCCTTAGCTCGTGCAGTCACACACACTGGGTTTAGTCTGAAAACCAGCGCTACCTGTATAGGTAGCACAACGCTGAGACTCGACCTTTTTGGGCAAACCACACACAGGGTATGGGCAAATAGCGTATAGGTAATTGTCTTGTACCCTTGACTTTATGTACTACTTCTATTCTATTCTATTGTTGGTTTTTTATCATAGTTTATTTAAATAGTGCTTTCTTGTGTGTGTTTGTGCCAAATAAATGTTTATTCTATTCTATTCTATTCTATTCTACATAGAACCAAAGTTGTCGACATAGCTCAGAGAATCAGCAAGCTGAAGTGGCAGTGGGCTGGCCATATCTGCCGAAGAACCGATAACAGAAGCTGGATGCGTCGAGCTGAGGACAGGGCGCAATGGCGCGCACTAGGGGAGGCCTATGTCCAGCAGTGGACTGCCATAGGCTGATGATGACGATGATGATGATGAAGTGGCGTGGCTTCTGCTGTTCATTATTACTTAAGTATATTACATTACATTCATTATAATTGGTATGTATACGTACAAGCAATTAAATCTGTTTTTGTTTTGTTCCAGGTAAGAAAAGTAACCTATGCTGATGAGCAGAAAATAAGGTGATTCACATGCTCTCTTAAAGCTCAATTTGGTAAGATGAAGTAAAAGTTGACCTTTTACGGTAGTTTTATTGCCGTCTGATATACTTCAGTCTAGTTAACATTGAGAGCAAACCAATTAACTCCTACGCTAATTAGACAGTCTTATATTATGTTATCTCTATATTTACTAGCTAACACGGCCGCGCACAGCGAGGCGACTAGCTAAGAGCCTAGTGGCGTCGATTCTGATGTTTACTGACTAAAGTTAAATAAACTAAAATGCTTCGCTCTTAATTTCGTATACGATAAAGTCCAAAATAAAATGACTATTACAGTGACATTCCTAATATTACTAAATTTTTGTCAAAATTAAGTATTTGTCTGTAGAATTAGTCAAAACAATTTTGCTTGCTGTGTAAAACAGCTGCTACAGAAGCTCAAAGACGCCATTTTGATTATAATTTTAGTAATGTCACCATTAATGACATGCCGTTTTCGTCTTTATTGAGAACAAAATAAGAACTTTCAAGTTTTAGTTTAATTAAGTTTAGTCTGTGTGTGTGTGTGTCAAGCTAGCCTAGCCTAGCGTGTAGATTAGTAAAACGTAAAACAAACGTTCTAAAATGTTTGCGACCGGCCGCACTACGCGCTTGGCTAGACGCCAAGCGTGTATCCAAGTAAATAAGTAAGAGATATGAGAGTGGATGTTGAAGATACATTTGCCTAGCAGTGGGACATGATAGGTTAAAAATAAAATTACGATGGAAGGCACTACGACGTCCAGTATAGTCAATGAAAGACACACAACTTATTATTTTATTTAAACCTTGCACAACACAAGCTTTTTATTAATAAAAGAGTAAAGGAAGATAATATTTTACCACCTTTATTAATATTTTAAATCTGCTTGTTGGTTTATAGGAAGCTAGTGTTTACCTACTTCCCGTCCATTGATATGGCGTATTAAGTAAGACATACAATATAATAATAATCTTTTTATATTTTGAAACCTATGTGCTATTCTAGGTCACTTTTTACACATAGGTTTCCCTTTTTGATTTCAATGCCTACGCCGTGAAACGACTTAGTTTTTAAGAAGAGAGTTAATAGGCACCTTCTGGGTTAGCTCGCTCCATCGCTGCATCGTTGACCTCACTCTTGCCTGGGTAAGTTTGAGATCAAGAGCTGACTCATTCATCATAAAAAAAACATACATTCAAACTAGTAGAAATAGTTCTAAAACTAAAACCAGTATTATCTTGGGTTTTCCTTACAAACATTTTGTTAGGGATGAGGGGTCAAGCTATATTAGTTAACACTACGGTGTGGTCTTAGGTCACGTGACAGCGTTTTAGGTCACGTGACTTTCTCAGTTGAATCCAAAGTTTTTTACTCATTTCAAAACTATTTCCTCTATGTCGCTAACGCGCCTAAAGAAGTTTTCACTTCAAAAAAATAAAGTGCAGCAGCATCAGCCGAGCGCTACCGGCAATATTTTACCGAAGCTTAAAAGCTTATTCTCCACAATAGAATGCCGACAAATAGCTTTCATAAACTGGCTACTGATACCTCTACCGCGGTTCATCAAAATCCTTTTAAGTCCCATAAAAATTGGTTTAGATACGTCTTTGTGTAAGTAGACTTATACAGCATGGTTTTACAATTCTTATGTTTAAGAGTCGAGCTAGTTTGGGATGGTAACTTTTTAATATAAGATTAAGTAAAAGTCAAAGTCAAAAAGCATTTAATCAGTCTAACACCGCTGGGATCACTTTATTTTGATGCATCTGTCCTTTAGAAAAAAAAATTGAATGAAATATTTAAACATGCTACTACTAGCTGCAAACCGTGGTCTCTTGGGAATAATTCACTTATACGGGATAAAAAAACTAACATTTAATATGCGTGGTATGCAAGTAAGTTTGTATTAGTTATTTGCAAACTCTGTTTTTTTATATATAGTGAAGGATGCCTCCGCTATGGCCCCACGACTTAATTGCCGGGACCGATAATTTAAGGTGCCCTCCGAAGTACGGAAGCGTTTAGTAGCAGTCACCCATACACGTTGTAACCGCACATAACGTTGCCTCACTTCTTAAAAAAATCGTCTTAAAAAATGCGAAACTTTTGCATTTTTTAAGATAACCAAATCAATATAAACTGTATCACCCTATAAAAATAGTGTATAGTTCCCATAAACTTGGTCCTGATCTGGTGTACTGTAAGCTGCTTATCGTCACACAATAATTTATTCAAATCCTTGGAATTTGACTTGGGACACTTGAAGAAGCTGAGAAGCTTTCTATTTTTGAAGTGAAAACTTCTTTATGCGCTTTGGGCATTTTTGAGATGGGAGAAAAATATCAAACTCAGTCACGTGACCGTTACGACACCATCCTCTTACTATACCTACCTTAATTTCGTCACACATTGATTCGTAACAACGGTCGACGTTTGAAAGTGTGGAACAGTTACTATTTTGCACTTTTTTTAAGTTTACAACCGTTACCGAAACCTCGTTCAAGTTTTCACTTCTGTCGGCACTCCTGGAATGGCACTTAATTTTTTTTATTGCTTGCTGCATAAGCAAAGATTATTTAATTTTAGACAAGGCCCTTAATATATTTAGTTGCTAGGCTCTGACGGCGATGGACCAAAGTTTCCTAATCTTCCTGAAGGTATTTTTCTTCCTAATTTTCCTTTTTATAAAAACCTTATTTGAAGCTCAAGCATTACGAATATCTTACACAATGGCCATTTTTAAGTGATTTTCTTTCAACAGCATTTTCTGATCTGATGTCTCTACATATTTAATTGAATAGTAATTTTGCTTTCTGTAAGCAAGATTTAGGTAGGGGTAGGGGAACATGTTAAAACGACCGCTTAGCGTGGGATAAGGGAGGTAAAAGATACTTACCTACATAATAAAAACATTAAATATAAAATATCCTGTCTGGATAGGTAATTTATCAGTTATGTACCTATATTTGAACGATTACTTATAAAAAAGTTAATTACTTCTAGGAATTTCGCAATAATTATTCAACCCCTATTTGGATTCTATAAGAATGCCAAAGCACACCGGTGCTACCTCCCACGCATATAAATAGCACGTTTATTTTCAACAATATTGTAATTATTGCTTTTGTCTGGTCGAAATAGGTAGAGCCCATTTTTGGTGCCTGTGAAAATACCGACGATTTATTTTTCCAATGCGTTAAAACAATTAATTCGATGTTGCCAGCAAAAAAATATTTGGAGTTGCCATACAAAAGCCAATTGAATTGAATTTAAAAATAAAATGTAACGTATAATGGTTGCTTAAATGCATTATTCAAGAATGGACGTGGTTTGAATCGAAGTGGAAATTCAATGAATGAGTTTTAAATGTTGCTAGGTTTTTGTGGGCTTGAGGAAAAGTTGGTAATATGGATGGTCCAACAATCGGTAAATTCGTTTTTTTAAAGGAAAATAGACTGAACTCGCTTTCTGATCATAAGGAATTCGATTAAGGAGATGCACTGTTGAGCTTTCCCTTATAAAAATACCTACTAATGTGCACCACGCCAGTACTGAATCGGATGATATCGGCAACGAAAATCATCGTGAAAAAAACAAAAAAAAATTTGGCTAGTATAACATATGCACAAAAATGTGTACAAGTAGCTATGAAGTGTAATCTTCTTCTTCTTTTTAATCTGGTGTTTGTGACGGTGTGTGTCACAATTTTGCCAATGTCAGTGTAACACTGGTTTGTAAGAAGTGACATGACAAGAAAAACCGTAGGTTCTTTGCCATACTCCATCGTTGCTGTGCAGAAGCCATAAACCAAGAAGTGAAGTGAAAAATGGTATTGCATCCCCTCAAAAGTATTGACTCTGAACCGAAATAATGTATCTCATTCCATTATACATTATACAAATAACGGGGAAATCCGAATGTTTTTCAATATCCATTCAATGGGCAAGTACTTGTTTTGTTCATTCAAGTACTTGAACTTTAGGGTTCTATAATAAGAAGTAAAACACCAGACGCCAATATGAATATAGGAAAATTGGTCTTAATAAAATGCTTCAGAATTCAGGAACATTAATTTGAGGTTACAAGTTTTATTTTGATAATACTTTATTCAATAAATTAAAACTTTATTTTATTTAGCAAACAACCTTTAAACTTGCTGCTTATTACATAAACGTTAAACCTTAGTTGAACCCCATGTTGACACATGTCAAAACAAAACTATTACCAATAAATAGCGTTCTATGTACGTACGAGTATTTAAAGATCGTTTTTCTAGGGACAGTTTTTTAGTTAGTCTTAGTCTAAACTCGGTTCATTTTCTTGTAATAACGACGGATTATGATTACGTCACAAATAACCTAACAAATTCACTTAAAAAGTGGCAAACAAACTTGACCTACGCTAAAATTTTTGTGATCGAACCAATACAATGAGAATGCAACTCCCACTTAACCATATTTTTTGTAAATCGTGGATACCCTTTTATAGGAGCATCCGTTTTCAATTCATGGATTTCGGTAAGTACAGACAGCAAAATACTTTATCCACAAAATAAATTTACGTAAACAAATATGGAAAATAAATTTTATTTTGCCATTTTAATAGAGAACTGGTTTATCCATGATTTAAATACATAAAATAAATTATCGAAAAAAAAACCCTGATATACTGTCTAGGCAGACATCTTGAGTTTAAAATGAAACCCGAAATTAAAATTGATTTTGATTTAATTGGATTGGCCTTATAACATTGGATTAATAAATATGGAAAATTGTTGCTTCTCAACACGGTGTATGAATGAAAGTGTTTTTTGACAGGACGTCTTTACGGAAGACGTCACCTTTGACGTTTTTGACGTTGAGTGAAGCCCTTGATGATGTATGCTTGTTATGTAAGCTGATCCTGAGCTTGAACAGCGGCGTCAAGCCGCGACATATACAAATTTTTATTCAATGCTTTACGTTCTTGAAGAATACTAGTAATTGGAGGCTTATGCCAAGCAAAATGTTTTATTTATTTGTATTGATTGATGTTATTGATGACGATGTTAAATAACGAATTAATCCGACGGTATGTATTTGATTCCTTGGAGCCGTGGTAGGCCACTGGTGTGGGACGCTATCTGTGTCGATACGCTGGCGGCCTCTCACCTGTCGGCAACCTCCAGGACAGCTGGTGCGGCGGCGGCAGCAGACAATCACAAAAGGCGGAAATACATATCTATCGGCGATGGGTATATATTTCTGCCTTTTGGTGTGGAAACTTCAGGTCCATGGGGTCCAGAGGCGTGGCTCCTTTTCAGAGAATTATCCAAGAGGTTGATTGACGAGACCAATGACCAAAGGGCTGGTGCTTACCTCGGAGGATAAGTATAGCCATCCAACGAGGTAATGCCGCCAGCCTTTTGGGTACATTACCTGCGGTTGGTGATTTGAACACTGTTTTTTATCTTTAGTTTAGTTAAATTATGTATTTTACTTATGTATTTTTATGATTATTGTTTCGTGTAAATATTTATAGACAAATAACTTATGTAAGAAATAAGTAAACAAGCGGTACAGCAAACACAGAGGTCAATAAATCAATCAGTTCCTCAATTGCTTACGGACGTGGGTAATCGATGTACAGTTAGAATTGGATACAATTTACTTGTCTTATTATGTGTTAACCTGCAGGTAATTGAGTTGCCAATAGGTTAACAGAACGGGCTGTTCAAGAATATTTGTGGTACATCTTTTAGTATTAAGATCTTCCTACGAAAGGTGATTGTGTGAATCTGTGAAAGGAGTAAATGGACATGAAAAGTGGTGATAGGTGGTCATTCATTCAGTTTAAAAATCCAGACCGAGAAATTTAAACCCAGAACTCAATACACACGGTCGAAGAATTGAGACATAACCCTTCTTTTGACCGTCGGGTAAAAATACCAGAATAAAATAGTACGTTAGTGTCGTGGAACACTCGGTTGGAACGAAGTTATAACTTTGACTTTTGTCAAATAAATTATTGACAAATATTAAAATCCTAGAAACGCTCTTCCGTACTAACAATATAACAATCTATGGACTTCTTTGCGACTGCGCACTTCGCACTGTATGTGTCATGACGGTAAAATCGAACGCTTTTTTTCTTTTAGCCCCCATCCTCGATACCGTCCGAAAATGAACTTCGTTCCAAAAATCAGTTTATCTGCAATCGGTACCAAATGCCAGTTTTGTTGACATCGACTGCGTATGCGCAGTGATTTAAAACTCTAAGAGACAATGCGACATTTTCTTACTTTATTTCACATGGGGTTTCAAGTACAGGGTCTTGCGGTGGTTTTGTTTTTGCAAAATGTATGTTGATTTATTAAATCAAAGGCTAAGGCGAAAGTATTTTTAGCGATATCTACCTACACCCGCTAAAGAAAAGTAGCGGACTCATTTGTAAATTTTTTGTGTGTTGAATATTCGTCTGTGTACTAATGCGTTTTATGTCTTTTTACAAAAAAGTATCAAGGTATTAGGCAAAAGCTAGGTTGATGAAAACTGATGTTAATACCTCAAACCTTAAACTGATGTTAAGTAAGTAAGTTCATATGAGTCAGTGGCCAACTCTGGCGACGGAGTTTATAGGCCGCCTTAAAGCCTCCGTCATGGCTTAACGACTTAAATAGCCGGGACCGACAATTTAACGTGCCCTCCGAAGCACGGAAGCGCTCAGATGAAAATGCCACTGGCGGTCACCCATCCACTTACAGACCATTTCGAACGTTGCTTAACTTTGACGATCTATCAAGAACAACCAAGCAAGCACGACCACGAGCGCTTCAAACTAATGTTAAAACCTGGATATTTCAATTTTCATAGTAAGACCCAGGTCATGTTGTCATTATTCTGTTTAGGCAGGACAACCTAATTTTAAACTCTTGGACCCGGGCGCGACTTCGTCTGTGCATTGTTTCGTCATACAAACTTTAGAGATAGAGCTTATACTTTATTCCAATCCAAACCAAGAAAACACTGAATTCATTTTTGGATTTGCTGTCTTTGAAATTGTTCAAATCATAGTAGAACAAATGACATCGCCATTTTGAAAAGTCTAAAGTTATTGGTTGTCATGGCACCTTAAAGTAGTTCTCTGTTTTTGTTTAACCAGAGTACTACTGAAGTTTTTATGCAATATTCCCGTTATCCTTTTACATATTTTTTGGTTTTCAGGAACGTTTTTCGTGATAAAAAGTAGCCTACATGCTATTTTGGAGTTATATTTTTCACCTTACCAAACATTGTAAACTGTTTCGTCGTTTGAGCCTGATCATTACACAAACATACCAACATCCAAACATCTAAACAAACTCACAAACTTTCAGTTTTATTATATGAGTAGGATTTATATTTTTTAAAAAGACCCGCTATACACCTTTTGCTTGCACCAAAACTTTTTTTCCACAATCAGCATTGTCAACATTACATTCAGTAAAAACTGACACAGCGGGTTTCATTGACAATGTTTTGACTTTTATAAACTGGTTTGAAAACTTTTTTAATAATTATGGCCAGATACAGCGTTTAAGAATTCTTGACGCGGCCTAAGTGGCGTTGATGATTTTTTGTCACAAATTAAAAATTTTAAAAGTTAATTTCGTTTCTTTGTTTGAATTTGTATAAATGTTTTATTTATGACGTAGATTCCAGCTTCTTTTAGTATTCTTTAAGAATCGAATCTACAAAGGAGTGTTTTATTTTTAATAATCATTTGAATACTAATTAAATGCCTACTTAATTTAATTTTGTATTATTATATTGTATTATAATTTTGTTATATAAAACCACAAAAAAAATTGACTTATAAAAAAATTTGGGTGTCCGAGTGACTTTGCGTTATTTTATTTTATAGGTATGACATTATTAAAATTCCATAGGACTTATCAAATTATTAATATGAGTTAGTCTCTAGCATAGATACCTATACAATTCCTATACCTAACTTTCTTACGTCGTACAAAGGCTCGCCTAGTCGCAACACCAGGTTTTGCCTGCGAAAGCACTAGTGTAATTGGCGAAAGTTAACTAAATTTGAATACAATGGCTCACGCATTATTTTGGTTCATGAATAATACATAGAGGTATTGATCTAAATGTTTTATGCAATAATGTTGTAAAAGTTGTGGTAATAAGTGTTTAGTAGATGCAAGCTCTTCCCACATTTTGTAATAATTCCGCGGCTAAGCAACACTGAGCTAATGGACATTGGGCAATCGACGCTTTGATAAAAAATTGTCGGAAACATGCACTTATATACGTAAATAGTATATCAGTCGTGTTTAGTACCCATAACACAAGCTCTGCTTACTTTGGGGCTAGATGATGCTGTGTGAAAAGTCCAGCATTATTTATTTTATTTATTTATCCATTTACCGAGTGCATTTTAAAAATATTAGAGTTCTTTTTTGTTCGTGAATTCACCTTTTTCCTAGGCCCAGTCTGAGAACCAGCGTTGCTCTGCACCTAACGTTTTTTTTTCTATCGTGTGTTTTTTGTTTACTGTGTCTGTACCAAATAAAGTATCTATCAATCTATGTATGTAGGTAAGTAGATAGGTGAGGTTGAGATCATAGAAATATTTTTTTATAATACATAATAGGCCTTTGCCCAGCAGTGGGACAGTATAGGCTAACTAAAAAAAAAATACATAATACATACCAAAAGCTTGCGAGTATGTTAGTATGTTTGTAGGTACTTCTATCATGCCTGAATCAGTAACAAAATTGATCAGATCAACCTGGAAAAGCTCATAGGCTATTAAATTTATGAAAGCTAGAATAAATGCAAAGCAAATTTTAAACATAATTCAATATATTTACAGAAATGTGATTGTATTTAAAGCAAACCCTTACCGAATTTATACAAAAACCCTTGAATCCCTCACAAATTGTTCTAATTAAATTTCTATGCCCTCTTCTCAAAACGGTTCGCTTCCAAAGGTCGAATATACATTTTGATGGTAAATAGGTTAAAAAAAGGTTTATAGATATATGAATAATGTTGAAGCTTGTAACGTATTTTTTTATCAAAAAGTCGATTCCAAGCCATGTAGGTTTGATAAGATTTCAGGTGATTACATTTCGGAAAAAATATAATATGCGCAGCGCAGACCATTTTTGGGGATAAGTCATGATTATGTTTTATTTTATATGAAAAACACATTTTTATGTGCAGTTTTTAAGTCGTAAAAGCTTCTGAATTAAAACAGCTTGCAGTTGTTTTTAATAAATAGCTTATTTACGCGCTGTGTCATTTTTATCGTAAGCATTTACAAACAAAATTGACATAAAAAATGACTACAATCGTCCCAAGCCCGGTGGTCAACCGCGTATCTGACAAAATTGACAAATCACGTACAATGCTGTCAAAATATGACAAATCACGTATAAATCTGACAAATTGCGGTCAGTGTTTGTCAGCGCGCTATTGTTTTGTGATAACGAGATAATTTTGTTATTGTTTTGTTGAAAAATGCTACTGCACTAGCGGAGTACCTACTACATACTGCAATAGCGGTAACCGTAAATTTTACTTTTTTACTTATAATATAAAAGTTTGCCATGTTGCATACTTTTTTACTCTAAAGTATTGGTTTTTCTTAATATGAGCTCATATTGTTTTAAATGTTTGTCTTCACCGTCAACAATTAAATAAACATTGAGTCGTACCATCATCTCATAACGGTAGTCACTTTTTATAAAATTGTCTTGATAAATCTAACGACAGACCATTACATTTCCGTGAGATTGTATGGTGGGAACAAAAAAGTACGTGAGTGTCGAGGGACCTCCGTGGAACACTCGGTTGGAACGACGTTTCAACTTTGAAGTTTGGCATTTGTGAAATAAATTATTGTCAAATATTAAAATCCTAGTGTAACAGTGCAGTGTAACAATCTATGGAGTGTTTCGCGTCTGCGCACTTCGCACTGTGACGTTTTGCCCTATGTATGTGTCGTGACGGTAAAATCGACCGCGTATTTCGTAGAGAATTATTTCCGCGTAGATCCAAGAAAATGTCTACCGCGCCTTCAGAATACACTGCCGATACCACAGACTCAAAAAAGATTTCGCTACGCTCAAAGTTTATGGCCGATACAGACGTCTCGTGTTTTTTAAAAAATTGTGGCGGCTATAGCCACAAGTACCTAAACGGGCTGACGCGTACATTACGAACAGCGCGTCGCCAGTCGCGTCATTACTCCCCACTCGCTAAGTCATGTAACCTTTATTAATAGTGAGAATACAAATTCAATATCCGGAATTATGAGTTGTTATTTGTGCTCCACCACTACCTTCTCACAATAAGTTAGGGGATAGGTTTAGCACCCCCATACCTCACAAATGAAGGTAGGTTTTTTTTTTTTCAAAACGATCTGCAATTAGGTACCTACACTGTTCTATCTAATGTTTTCGTGTCAACAATCTTACACAATATAATACGTAAAGTTTGTACTACTCATCACTAATCACAATAATACGAGAAGAATGCCCAAAACAAACACTGATTCGCCGTTTCGTAAGTGCGATTGCTGGGCACAACTGAACGTAATATTTACGCTTAGTTATGAGAGTCATGTATTATGTTAGGAACTTTAGCGATAAGCGATCACAGAAACATAGTGTGGATAATTATGTTCCGAATTCTGACCTGAAAAATTGGTACGCAAATAATCACGAGATCATTTCAACTGGGTAATTTACACAGCGTCAGGCGGCAACCTGCACCTACACTCAACGAAATGCTGTAGTGCCTAAACAGCGAAAGAAATGACACTGTTGTTCTCATTATAAGTGACGTATTTTTTTTTATTTTTTTAAGTAAGTCTAAACCTAGTATTTTATAACCTAGGTTTTTTCCGATTCAGATTGCAACCAATCTTGGGCCACGCTGTATGTAGATGATGTCACTCATCTCTGTAGGTAAAGTTTTGTTGATATTACAACGCTAGATAAGACTTACAAAACCACTTGAAACCACTTTGTTTTCATAAGCCTTTGGTGAGGTCGCTTTGGCACTTACTTGTCTCGGTTTTATGATCTAGACATGGGTTCAAATCCTGAGTCACGCTTCAATAGATTTTTTGTTTAGGATTTACTTATTATGAGTAAGTACATAAAACATCTTTGAATAATTTGCCATATAAATTCACAGCGTATATCGTAAAATAATTTGCAATTGAATTTATCTAATTAAAACCATTACCATACAACAAACGTTAATATTCAATCATAAAATACAGTTTACTTAATAATTATCACCTAGTTTCTACTTCATTTGAATATTATTCTAGAATAGGCAATACGTCCATAGAAGCAATGACCCTAGATTTTTTATTTAAAATAATCCTACATGCACTGGCCGCTCCGATGCGACTTCTTTCCACGTCGAACTGTCATTTCAAAAGAAGAAATGCTAAGATGTCAGACGCCAGCCGCATTTTCTGACGTCATCAGCATTTTTTGTATAGAAAAATGACTGCGGCGCGTACGGCGCGGCCAAATGTGCGATCAGGTTAAATTACCGTGAGTCATGCTACTTCTGTTTTCAAAATGTTGGTTAGTATAAACTGGAGTGGTCAGAAGAGCGAAGAGAAGAGATATTTGAAAACAGCAAGAGTTCTTGAACTCGTCTCTGACAGTACCACGTGATCAAAGCCGTAAACAACCTAATACCTAAACATAATTATCAACTTTTGTGACTGTATTTGTATTAATATTTATTCTGTATGTACCTGTCCCTAAAGTTACACAAAAGTAGATACATACTTGTAACAATAACAATTAATAATAATTGTTATGTCATATGTTAATGTGCTTCAGTGGGTAGCGTACCTTACTAAATACTCTCCTTGACACGCAAATCTTACCTTTCAATATTGTAATTTGAAGTTAGTCATCGTATTGCAAGTTTCATGAATTATTTAAGGGCTTACGCATTTTAAATTTAAGGGCATTGTGGACGTGTCACCTATACGTGACAGAAATATAAATAGCTAAAATGTTTATTTACAATTTCGCAAGAAGCTTTTTGGTACCGTTACAAGGTAGGTACATAAACCTATTATTTATTCATTCTTTATACATAGGAAACATAAAATCATGCCTCTTTCTTGTAGAGGTAGGCAGGGAAAAATTATAGTCAAATGGGCTACCTATACTATCATCTATAATAGATGGAACAGGGCAATGTATGTATGTATACAACTCATTCAAGAATGTAATCCTTTTATCAACAGTTTAAGAAGATTTTAGTTTTGTTTTTTTTTATTTAGCTAAAAAGCTACACTATTCTATAAGGTGGTCGCACGATCCGAGCCGAGCCGAACGCGCCAAACTATCAATTCAATAGAAGAAATGCTGACACGTCAGAGGCTAGCGGAATTTTTGAGGTCATCAGTATTTTTCGTATAGAAAAATGACTGCGGTGAATTACATCGCGGACAAATATGCGATCAGCTGATCAGATGTGAATATGCAGTGAAACCGCGAGACTAGACAGGTGATAAACATCAAAATGTTACCTCCAACGTTGTTATAAAAAACTCTTACCAACTAAATCTCGTTCATCTTACCATCAAACACATCAGGTATTTTCTACATAATTAATATTTAAATTAAATAACCAAAACTGTAGCCTACGCTTTTCAATTAAGATTTAAATTTGTCTGTGTTTTTGATGGGGTGATAAAATTTCGATAAAACGGTGCATACTTAATTTTGATTATATTAATGTCTCTATTTTAATATACTAATTAGAAGACATTTTAAGCTGGGATTAAACTGGAACATTTTTATCTTACGAATCAAGATTTTATTTATAGCTTTGCTGGAAAATCATAAATTTAAAAAACATTTCACGGAACCCATTTATCAAAAGTAATCTTCGGTATTTATAATTGCACTCTCTTTAAATGTTTAGATTTAAGATGAATGTTATTGTAATACATCATTATGTAAAGTAGGTAAGTACATAAGATAATTAGAAAAAGTTATAAGTACATACTTACAATTAAATTAACTGATAATTATGTTTTTCAATCTTAATGTAAAATTCATCCCATAATCGACTAATGGCTTTATAATGAGCACACTTCAGCTTTATTGAATCCGTGTAAGTGTCGGCGGCAGATTGATGAATTAGCCATTTCATGATATGCTGTCATATCATAGTCTTTCTTAAACTTTCGCGATCACAATTCATCTTTAGAGATATATTTTTGTAACAGGATTTTATCGCGTATTACCTTTATTATTTCCCGACGTTTCGGCTGTATTGCAACAACCGTGGTCGCGGGCGAACTGGAGGTAGGTCAGCGGAGCCGACGAAAAGTGGCGGTAGTTATATAGAACTACCCTCCACTAATCTTCAGAAATAAGATCGGCCGCACGTCCACCACGGCACACTACACTAACAGTATCTTCACACCGAAAAGTCACATTACGACGCGCCTTGCACCTACTAATCACGGGATTCCACGCAGTTGGGAGCTTGAAACCATCCTCACGATTGAAATTTGGGTACTTCTTGATTTCAATTGCCTCACGAATCATTCGCTTGTAATATTGTCTTTCGTTGGCAAGAATCTTCGGATCATGAAGCTCAATCCAGTGATTAGGCCCTGAATCCACTACGTGCTCAGCTATCGCCGATTTATTAACCTGGCGGTTCTTAACTGCTGCTATGTGTTCCTTTATGCGTTCAGCTATTGTACGCTTCGTTTGCCCAATATAGGAACGGCCACAACTACAGTCTATCTTATACACGCCAGGTACTTGAAAAGGTATGACGTCTTTCGGTGATCTTAACAGCTTTGCTACTTTAGTAAAAGGTGTAAAAATGGTCTTGATAGAAAATTTCTTTAAAACATTGCCAATTTTGTCCGTCACTCCTTTTACATAAGGCAAGTATGTGGGCTGTCTGCTAACATCCGGTAATTCCCTTCTACTCGTACAATTCCGACGTCGCCTCTTCAAACCTTTGTAGCCATTTCGTTTGAGAACCTCCTGAACATGCGCCAGTTCTCCCTCTAAATGTTCAGGGTCACAAAGATCATATGCTCTGCTAGTTAAAGAGGACACTACAGAATGTAGTTGACGAGGATGGTGGTGTGATGCAGCATTTAAATACCTGTCTGTGTGTGTTGGCTTTCGATATACAGAGTGCGCTAAGGAACCATCAGTTCTCACCATTATTTTTACATCAAGAAAAGCCAATGTTCTTTCTTCCTCCGTTTCATGAGTAAACTTAATTTTAGGGTGGATTGAGTTCAAGTAGGTATTCAATTTCTCAATATCGTGTACCCCACCCTTCAATATACAGAATACGTCATCAACATATCGCTTCCACATTTTTACACCATAGCCATTCAGATCTAAAAGATTTTCAAAATGCTCCATCCAGATATTTGCCAACACCGGCGCCACTGGGCTGCCCATGGCTACCCCGTCAATCTGGAGGTAATACTGTCCTTGGTATAAGAAAAAACTGCCATCTAAACAGTTCCGAAGCATAATGATATATTGTTCTGGAAGTTCGTTGTCCTTCAGCTTTTCTATCACCACATCAAGGCATTCTGCTACTGGGACATTGGTGAAAAGGGACTCTACGTCAAAACTCACCAAAATGTCATCAGGTTCCATTTTTATGCACTTGATTATGTCAATAAAATGGCGAGAATCTTTTACAAAAGATGACGTTTTTCCTACGATCGGCTGTAGTACTGCAGCAACATGCTTAGCCAATTTGTAAGTGGGTGAGTTAATTTGACTCACTATGGGTCGTAGGGGTACACCAGCCTTATGTACTTTCGGTAAGCCATACAATTTAGGCGGCTGCACAATAGTAGGCTTATGAAGACGGTCAAAGTCATCATCCGTAAATAAGTCCCTATGTTCCTGGATGAGTGACCTAATACGTTTTGTTACTCTAGCCGTTGGGTTGTATGAAACCGGCTTATATACCTTTTTGTCACTCAACAAACACCGTATTTTATCATCATAGTCAGTGGTGTTTATCACTATAGTAGAATTACCCTTGTCCGCCTTGAGCACTAAGACGTCTTTGTTAGACCTCAAATCTGTGAGAGCCTTACGTTCCTCAAGGGTAATGTTTGACTGAGGTAGTCGACTATTGCGCAAAATAATAGAAATATCTTGTCTCAGCATTTCTGCGTCATTTGGTGGAACTTTATTTCGAATAATCGTTTCCTCTACACCACTCACAATCTCTTCATACGGTATTCGTTTAGGTGTGAGAGCAAAATTCATTCCTTTCTCTAGAATGCTCTGCGTCGGACCATCCAAAGAAGCGCTCGATAGGTTTACAACGGTTTGCACTTCCGTGCCCGAATGTACCTGATTACGCACCTCCTGCTTAGCCAGCAATTTTTCAAACTTCTTATTATGACGCTTTGTACACAACTCAAAGGTATTTTGTACTTGAGTGTACGTCACCCTATCACACAGTTCAAAATCAATGCCCGTTAGAACCGCACTGCATTCCAGATGTAGTCTATATAAGTCACGCTGCACTCTGTCTAAAAACCACCGATCATTCCGAATTATTTGTTTCAATAGTCGGACACTCGCACTCCGTAGAATTCCTTCAGATCGCGCTATATCACTACGCGGCTTTATACGAGCACACGTAGGTATCAAGTTCCAATCCCGACATTTTGTTAAAAATGTCAGAGATGTAAGTAAACGCACACTTTTTCTCCGAAGAAACTCAAGATCACGAATTTTATTTGCAATTTCCGGCCCGTACCGGTTTACAATAGTCTTTCTTAAACTTTCGCGATCACAATTCATCTTTAGAGATATATTTTTGTAACAGGATTTTATCGCGTATTACCTTTATTATTTCCCGACGTTTCGGCTGTATTGCAACAACCGTGGTCGCGGGCGAACTGGAGGTAGGTCAGCGGAGCCGACGAAAAGTGGCGGTAGTTATATAGAACTACCCTCCACTAATCTTCAGAAATAAGATCGGCCGCACGTCCACCACGGCACACTACACTAACAGTATCTTCACACCGAAAAGTCACATTACGACGCGCCTTGCACCTACTAATCACGGGATTCCACGCAGTTGGGAGCTTGAAACCATCCTCACGATTGAAATTTGGGTACTTCTTGATTTCAATTGCCTCACGAATCATTCGCTTGTAATATTGTCTTTCGTTGGCAAGAATCTTCGGATCATGAAGCTCAATCCAGTGATTAGGCCCTGAATCCACTACGTGCTCAGCTATCGCCGATTTATTAACCTGGCGGTTCTTAACTGCTGCTATGTGTTCCTTTATGCGTTCAGCTATTGTACGCTTCGTTTGCCCAATATAGGAACGGCCACAACTACAGTCTATCTTATACACGCCAGGTACTTGAAAAGGTATGACGTCTTTCGGTGATCTTAACAGCTTTGCTACTTTAGTAAAAGGTGTAAAAATGGTCTTGATAGAAAATTTCTTTAAAACATTGCCAATTTTGTCCGTCACTCCTTTTACATAAGGCAAGTATGTGGGCTGTCTGCTAACATCCGGTAATTCCCTTCTACTCGTACAATTCCGACGTCGCCTCTTCAAACCTTTGTAGCCATTTCGTTTGAGAACCTCCTGAACATGCGCCAGTTCTCCCTCTAAATGTTCAGGGTCACAAAGATCATATGCTCTGCTAGTTAAAGAGGACACTACAGAATGTAGTTGACGAGGATGGTGGTGTGATGCAGCATTTAAATACCTGTCTGTGTGTGTTGGCTTTCGATATACAGAGTGCGCTAAGGAACCATCAGTTCTCACCATTATTTTTACATCAAGAAAAGCCAATGTTCTTTCTTCCTCCGTTTCATGAGTAAACTTAATTTTAGGGTGGATTGAGTTCAAGTAGGTATTCAATTTCTCAATATCGTGTACCCCACCCTTCAATATACAGAATACGTCATCAACATATCGCTTCCACATTTTTACACCATAGCCATTCAGATCTAAAAGATTTTCAAAATGCTCCATCCAGATATTTGCCAACACCGGCGCCACTGGGCTGCCCATGGCTACCCCGTCAATCTGGAGGTAATACTGTCCTTGGTATAAGAAAAAACTGCCATCTAAACAGTTCCGAAGCATAATGATATATTGTTCTGGAAGTTCGTTGTCCTTCAGCTTTTCTATCACCACATCAAGGCATTCTGCTACTGGGACATTGGTGAAAAGGGACTCTACGTCAAAACTCACCAAAATGTCATCAGGTTCCATTTTTATGCACTTGATTATGTCAATAAAATGGCGAGAATCTTTTACAAAAGATGACGTTTTTCCTACGATCGGCTGTAGTACTGCAGCAACATGCTTAGCCAATTTGTAAGTGGGTGAGTTAATTTGACTCACTATGGGTCGTAGGGGTACACCAGCCTTATGTACTTTCGGTAAGCCATACAATTTAGGCGGCTGCACAATAGTAGGCTTATGAAGACGGTCAAAGTCATCATCCGTAAATAAGTCCCTATGTTCCTGGATGAGTGACCTAATACGTTTTGTTACTCTAGCCGTTGGGTTGTATGAAACCGGCTTATATACCTTTTTGTCACTCAACAAACACCGTATTTTATCATCATAGTCAGTGGTGTTTATCACTATAGTAGAATTACCCTTGTCCGCCTTGAGCACTAAGACGTCTTTGTTAGACCTCAAATCTGTGAGAGCCTTACGTTCCTCAAGGGTAATGTTTGACTGAGGTAGTCGACTATTGCGCAAAATAATAGAAATATCTTGTCTCAGCATTTCTGCGTCATTTGGTGGAACTTTATTTCGAATAATCGTTTCCTCTACACCACTCACAATCTCTTCATACGGTATTCGTTTAGGTGTGAGAGCAAAATTCATTCCTTTCTCTAGAATGCTCTGCGTCGGACCATCCAAAGAAGCGCTCGATAGGTTTACAACGGTTTGCACTTCCGTGCCCGAATGTACCTGATTACGCACCTCCTGCTTAGCCAGCAATTTTTCAAACTTCTTATTATGACGCTTTGTACACAACTCAAAGGTATTTTGTACTTGAGTGTACGTCACCCTATCACACAGTTCAAAATCAATGCCCGTTAGAACCGCACTGCATTCCAGATGTAGTCTATATAAGTCACGCTGCACTCTGTCTAAAAACCACCGATCATTCCGAATTATTTGTTTCAATAGTCGGACACTCGCACTCCGTAGAATTCCTTCAGATCGCGCTATATCACTACGCGGCTTTATACGAGCACACGTAGGTATCAAGTTCCAATCCCGACATTTTGTTAAAAATGTCAGAGATGTAAGTAAACGCACACTTTTTCTCCGAAGAAACTCAAGATCACGAATTTTATTTGCAATTTCCGGCCCGTACCGGTTTACAATAGTCTTTCTTAAACTTTCGCGATCACAATTCATCTTTAGAGATATATTTTTGTAACAGGATTTTATCGCGTATTACCTTTATTATTTCCCGACGTTTCGGCTGTATTGCAACAACCGTGGTCGCGGGCGAACTGGAGGTAGGTCAGCGGAGCCGACGAAAAGTGGCGGTAGTTATATAGAACTACCCTCCACTAATCTTCAGAAATAAGATCGGCCGCACGTCCACCACGGCACACTACACTAACAGTATCTTCACACCGAAAAGTCACATTACGACGCGCCTTGCACCTACTAATCACGGGATTCCACGCAGTTGGGAGCTTGAAACCATCCTCACGATTGAAATTTGGGTACTTCTTGATTTCAATTGCCTCACGAATCATTCGCTTGTAATATTGTCTTTCGTTGGCAAGAATCTTCGGATCATGAAGCTCAATCCAGTGATTAGGCCCTGAATCCACTACGTGCTCAGCTATCGCCGATTTATTAACCTGGCGGTTCTTAACTGCTGCTATGTGTTCCTTTATGCGTTCAGCTATTGTACGCTTCGTTTGCCCAATATAGGAACGGCCACAACTACAGTCTATCTTATACACGCCAGGTACTTGAAAAGGTATGACGTCTTTCGGTGATCTTAACAGCTTTGCTACTTTAGTAAAAGGTGTAAAAATGGTCTTGATAGAAAATTTCTTTAAAACATTGCCAATTTTGTCCGTCACTCCTTTTACATAAGGCAAGTATGTGGGCTGTCTGCTAACATCCGGTAATTCCCTTCTACTCGTACAATTCCGACGTCGCCTCTTCAAACCTTTGTAGCCATTTCGTTTGAGAACCTCCTGAACATGCGCCAGTTCTCCCTCTAAATGTTCAGGGTCACAAAGATCATATGCTCTGCTAGTTAAAGAGGACACTACAGAATGTAGTTGACGAGGATGGTGGTGTGATGCAGCATTTAAATACCTGTCTGTGTGTGTTGGCTTTCGATATACAGAGTGCGCTAAGGAACCATCAGTTCTCACCATTATTTTTACATCAAGAAAAGCCAATGTTCTTTCTTCCTCCGTTTCATGAGTAAACTTAATTTTAGGGTGGATTGAGTTCAAGTAGGTATTCAATTTCTCAATATCGTGTACCCCACCCTTCAATATACAGAATACGTCATCAACATATCGCTTCCACATTTTTACACCATAGCCATTCAGATCTAAAAGATTTTCAAAATGCTCCATCCAGATATTTGCCAACACCGGCGCCACTGGGCTGCCCATGGCTACCCCGTCAATCTGGAGGTAATACTGTCCTTGGTATAAGAAAAAACTGCCATCTAAACAGTATATCAGATAAAATCCTGTTACAAAAATATATCTCTAAAGATGCTGTCATATCGTTCAACGACGCCATTTCACGATTTGCCTAACTTACACAAAAATTTGACAAATCCTCCTGTCACCTGTCAAATAGCAGTCATCTGTCAAATCTATCACGAACGACGTCCCACACAGAATTCATATAGTAGCGTGGCCCATCTGGTCTGTAACTAGATTTAACCAGTAAAATTGGAAGCTTAGCTAGACGCTCGGTACTGGAAATGGATTCAAAGCCGCTTCGAAATCTATTTACTTGGAAAATGCAGTTGATCCTGAAAACGTAAACTCTGAAATTAATAGATTACTTGCTGTGTTTTGCGGTGTTTATCAACATTATTGTGATTGTATAAATTCTTGATTGAATAAGCAATTTAAAGGTACTCATTAGATAGACTTCAGTTTTAAGCAAGCTGAGACACAGTTACTCACTCTGTGGTGATCTCTGTAATTGAAAAAAAGCTTTTGGTATATATCTGTTTTACCAACACTGCTACCCCTTCAATGTGGCATTTATACCTATAAAATACATTTTTGTCTTTTTCTTCACTTATTTAATCAACATAAAAGAGTTCCTCGTAATATTTGAAATGAACAGGATTTTTATATATTAATGTATAATGTTGCCCGCGAGGCTCCCAAATACATACTAACCATGTTTGACATGATTATGGTAAAGCCACTGAGTAAACGAAAAAGAAGTCGAAATCGATTTCGCCCGTATGCGAAAGTTTATCTAATTTTTATGCATGGAAACACCTCAGATTTGCGTTTAACCTTTTACAACGAAAAATCAATATATCAACCTAAGCAGGGGACTTCAAAGAATTGAGCAATATAATTTAAATATAAATAAAATGTTAAGGGCTTTTCACACAGTAAAATATAACTTTTTTACATAACAATCACCACCGACTCCATGCCTAATGGTGAAATATTTAAGCGAAAGTTTCGAACATGATGAATGTCTTTGAAAATTAGGTATGAACATTGGAAAAGAGGTACTTACTTACCTACTTAAATTTTTTATTATTTTTACGTATTTTGACTTATATGATAAGTAAAGGCTAAAAATACCTTGGTAACACGATGGGTGTTTGCCCTGGTTTTTCTCGGTATTAGTCAAAGATAATCTACAATTCAAATCAATCCTGCCTGCGTATCTTGCCCCGTATTCTCAATAAATACCTATATAGCGTTCGTGATAGATCGTCGAAGTTAAGCAACGTTCTAAACGGTCTGTGAGTGGATGGGTGACCGCCAGTGGCATTTTCATCTGAGCGCTTCCGTGCTTCGGAGGGCACGTTAAATTGTCGGTCCCGGCTATTTAAGTCGTTAAGCCATGACGGAGGCCTTAAGGCGGCCTGAAAACTCCGCCACCAGAGTTGGCCACTGACTCATACGAACTTACTTACTTACCTATACAGATAAGTTTGTTGGTTATAATGGCTAACAAACAATTATGGACTAGATAAAACAGAATTTTGAAGCTAAACACTTTCAACATACCTACTTCAATCACCCATCAGATGTACAAGGCTCTTGCCACAAGAATGTAAAAGTTACAGGTAGTTTCCGAGAAACGAAAGTCGGCCCCAAAGGACAAGTTGGCCCATTTCTTCCATACCTGAATGGAACTTGTGCAAAAAAATTGCCAAATCAAGCTTGTTAATTGATTAAATGAGAAAATTGGCACTTCCGCAAGCTTGCTGACGCTTCTTTGATGTTCTTGAAATGGTGAGAAGTAGGTGACAAAACAGAAAAAACTACACCATAAAAGGTACAAAAATAAATAAAAATATATAAAATTCACAAGTATAATCATCTGGATAAATGAAAACAGTTGTTACCATTTCAAATTACGTTCTTCTTCTTCTTCTTCTTATTTAAGGATTTACTCCTTGTCGGCACAACTGATGAATCCCTCTCCATGTATCTCTTTCCAGGGCTGCTTCCTTGGCCTCTTTATACGACATGACAGCTACCTTCTCCTATACTTGACTCATGTAGCTTATCCTCGGTCTTCCTCTTCCTCTTCTTCTCTCTTTCTTTCTCTCTTCTATAATGTTCTTAATGAAACTGTCATGTCGTATAAGATGGCCGATCATCTTTCCCCTTCTGTTCTCGACAACTTGCAATAGCGATCTCTCTTCGTCGACTCTACGCAGAACTTCAATATTCATTTTACGTTAAGGAATCAATAAAATAATCATTGCCGACTATTTAACAAACAAATCAGTTTTCTTTCACTGTTTTCAGTTTTCCGACTCGAAAAAAAAACTCGCGGCAGAAGTTCGAAGTTCGAATCATCTTCCTATTAAAAAACTAGGCATTATCCGATACAGCGCAAAGCTCTCGAAAATTAGCCATTTACGTCCAGCTGAGTTATGGGACATAAATGTACACTTTCAATCGTAAAACTATTCTTCAATTAGTTTGTCAGCGAAAGTGAAAACCGCAAAACAATTATCATTCCAAACTATATACAATATAACTATATTTGGTATACAGTAATCTTACGTAGGCGGCTCGGTCATAATTGTGTGTGTAGATGCACATGCACTTTGTTTCTGTGTGCTACCGCAGGTGCACCGTAGCCACTTTGGCACCCCCTGGAGCCTGGTACCCGGGGCGGTTTTACGAGTACAAAGTGCTGACTCAAATAATATAAGTGAAAAATTGACTAGGTAAGATAGGCATCAAGTAAGATGCCTTAGTGTAAGTTACAAAATGAAAATAAGACACTCATCAAGCTACCACAACTCTTGTGACAAAATTTTCCAGTATGACAAATGAGTGAGCGAACTAGTACTACATCGCGACATGACATTTCATAGAATGTGACATGACATTTGAAGTATGACATTGTCCCACCTCACCAATGAAAATGAGGCCCTCATATAAACTCATTTTGAAACCGTGTCCTATCCAACACTAGCCACTGACGTGGTTATGACCAATGACACAAACTATTGGCCATCTTCTACGGAATTGCCCATAAAATCGCTGGCGTACACTTTCTTCGAATTCGAAATCGAGTTTGTAGATAGAAAGAGTAACTCAAAATGTTTACGATATGTTACAAACCAGGTGATCTTATAAAATAATGTTAGAAGGCTTTTCAGAAACAATTATTAAGTGGTTTTCTCGATAGTGTTGTTGATTGTTATGATCAAATAAATAGATAGTAGCTACATAGTAAAGCAGAAACTACAAGAAAATCTGTCTAGGTACTTTAAAAATAAGGTGGTTAGAGCAAGTTTAAATAATTCGCGAGTGTTGCCACCGAGTCGATAAACCAAATGATTCAGTTATTTAAAACTGATAAATAGCATACTCATTATGTTTAGTTTAAATACCGTAATACCTCTGTTGGATTTGAATATGCGCTTCTTGCAACTCAGATGAGCATTTGCCCGCCATGCCATCGAGTTCGATAGATGTTTAATTTTAAAATCAATAAAATGGATTCCTACTTTTTGTACAAAATGTGTTAAACTCTCTATTTCAAAGTTCAAATAAATACTAAAAACAATTTGTAAGATTTTAGGCTAAAAGGATCAGCATTGCCATCCAGCGTGGTAATGCCGCCAGTGTTTTGGGCATGCTTCCGATTGACCTAGATCTGTTGAGCTATCTATAGATCGTTTCTAACGCTCCTTAGAAAGCTTGACTAATCCTGTTGTATTTTGTAAATATATGTAAATATGTAGCATTTGTTTCTGTAAATAAATTAATTCGTAAGATGATTCGCCCCAAGCTCCTGCTCTATTATGTATATTTAGTTAATTTTGTCTTTGCAAAACATTTAAAATAGGAATGATAGAACAATTAAACGCCCACGTAGGAAATATTATAATTATGATATTAAGCGAAAGTCTTCGAGATCGAAGGTACGGAACTGCTTCATAAGCTTTCGCTGCGATGAAAGAGTAATAAAATTATAAGAATTGCGTTATTAAACCTTTTGAAGAATACAAAAGATAATAGAGGCTTAATGAAATGAATCGTTCGTCGGTATTTTGAAATTAAACTTTATAAACTTCTATGAAATTATTGCTTTTAGGTACTTCTCTTACAGATAGTAATGTGGTCAATTTCAGTTCTAACTCTAATTCTCATTAATCTTAGCTTGAGGGTATACATACCCTCATTAGTCAGTCATTTAAAACTATAGCCATAGAATACATTCTATGGCTATAGTTTTAAATGACGCAGTCTCAGGCGCTGGAACCGTATTCCCGTTCTTATTTTCGTTCGTTTGATGAATATTCGGATGTTTCTTACTACGATTTCTGACTTCAAGGGTCAATTTCTCAGTTAGGAATATTTGGTCCTAAGTTTGGACCGTGTTTTAACGATGATCTTACTGGTTGAAAACAATGTAGCTCGTAGTAGAAAGCATCCGAATATTCATCAAACGAACGAAAAAACGAACGCGAATAACCCCCCTGGCGTGAGCATTACGTCGAACACGGCGTCAAGCATTCGCACGAACGTTACATTACATGGAAATGAGTTAATAGGCTCTGACTCGCTCCATGGTAGACCTCATTGCCAAGTATCAAGGTCAAGTGCCGACCCATTTATCATCAAAAAAGAAGAAAGAAATATTTTTTCAAACTGAGCTTTTGCCTGTACCATTTGTAAGAACGATACATTACATGGAAATGCTGGACAAAATGCTTTAAGGCCTTACTAATAAATTTGACATAAAGTTATGTCGTGCATAAACTAAAAAAATGTATGGTTATTCATAGGTTATGCATGACATAACTTTATGTCAAGTTTATTAGTAAGGGCCTTAGTGTGTAACCTTTACAGAAGAGTCCTACTACATATTCACCTGTCATAAATCACAATACTACAATAATAATTACAATAATTGAATCGCTGAATTGTGTCTTCATCAGTCTAGTAGTTATTGCGTGAAGGAGTACGGTCAGCGACAGAAGTTCATGAACATTTGATGTATTTGAATCTTCAATATCTTCAAAGTTCGTAGGGTTTTAGATAAAACTTCAGCTTACATTCGATGTTTTGCCTTGCACCATTAGTATTTATGAAAAAAATAGGCAATTTCCCCACAAATAATGATGAAAATGAAGCTTTAAAATCTCCAATTGTTCATGAACTTCTGTCACTGACTGTACCTATCGCCAATTTCCCTACTGACAAACTTTTTTGTTTATTCTAATTTGATTTAGGGAAACTAAGCTATATATTTACAAAATACAACAGGATTAGTCAAGCTATCTAAGGATCGTTAGAAACGATCTATAGATAGCTCAACTGATAACGAGTATAATCCATACTATATAATATTATAAATGTGAAAGTAACTCTGTCTGTCTGTCTGTCTGTCTGTCTGTCTGTCTGTCTGTCTGTTTGTTACGCTTTCACGCCCAAACCGCTGAACAGATTAAATTGAAATTTGGCATAGTTAAAGGTTGTATGCCAGGGAAGGACATAGGCTACCTTTTATCCCGAAAAAAATTAAAAAATCCCGAGGGACCGCGGGTCACACCGCAGGAGCGCAGCTAGTAATTAATATTATATTATAATTTGATTTAGCCATAGCTTAAAATATCACAGCTTTAACCACAAATAAATAGTAAAGATCACTAAACATTTCATCTCCTGCGCGTTGAGAAACTTTAAACACACATAAAATAGAGTTCTTTGCTGAAGCTTCGAGGTCGTAAAAATGTCGTAGATTCCCATGGTTTATAGCCAAACCCCCTACGGGGTCCCATGAATTTGTATAGCTATAGTTTCCAAGAAACTACCACCGTCAAAAAACATTGGCTAGGGTGACACGCAAGGAGTATAGTCTAGGTGCTGTGGTATCACGCACCATGTATATTATGGTATTACGGCTTCTGATACCCACAGGGAATCCTATTGTGGAATCAGGTAGGTATGTATGTGACTTACAAAAAATACGTGAGTGTCGATCACTCGGTTGGAACGAAGCAAATAGTCCTTTTCTATACTGGGAATATAATCAATTGATTGTCAATTAGGTATCCTATAAACGCTCTCCCGTACTAACAATGTAACAATCCATGGACTGTGTCGCGTCTGCGCATTTCGCACTGTGACGATTTGACATATACATGTGTCGTGACTGTGAAATGGCACATTTTTTTTTCAGCCTCATTCTTTTTTCTTCGATACAGTCCGAAAAACAACTTCGTTCCAAAAATGATAATCATCATAATAAGACACACAATCTGGAATACTTACATAAAAAGTTTTTTTTTTTTTTTTTACATTGTTCACACAGCATCTTAAATAATGTTTTCCGCGCCTTGAGATACAGTCGTGATCATAATAATAGTTATTTGTTTTGTTTGATAATCACTTTACAAAATATTTTTTTACCTCTCTTTATAACGTTGTTTGACGGTAATAGTTTGTGAAAGCATAGGGATGGGACAATCCGTAAATAAAATCACCGGATAGAATGACAAGATGCGATACAAATTACGGCTAGCGAGAGCTCTTTGACAAATCGCTGGGCATTGTATTAAAGGTCGTGGTGGCTGAATTGTGAGCTTTATCCGAACAATTTATGATGCACTAACTATAATCGAAAGTGAAAATAAAGGTTATAATTTAGTAGCGAATCAGTTGCAAATGGAAAATGGAATTATTTATATTAATGTAATAGCTTTGACCTTTACTAGCCTTTAAATAAATATTAAATAAATGTGTCTAAGCACGCCAGTAGGGGCCTACTTAGTATCATCATACCTTTAATAATTTATGAGCTTTTGTACAACGAAAACTGTTGAGTTTACTATTAAAGTGATTTTTGGTATTTGACAGTTTATTTTAGTTATTTATTTAGGGTTATAAGGGAGACCAATTCTTTTAAATTATTAATTTTTTAACCTAAAACTTATTTTACGCAAACGTGTTTAGGTAACTTCAACCCGTGTCGGACGTTAGTTCATCTCCGATTAGATATAAGAACATTTTCTAATAAATTTTTCATCAAAGTATTTTCAGTCTTAGATGAAAAATTTGTCAAATCTAGTTCAAATCTAAAGATAAAGATTATTTATTTGCATAAACATCTAAAAGTCTATAAAAAAATATATCTAAAAGTATTTATAGTAACTTTGACGGTCGTCAAAGAACATCCATGGATTTTTAGAAAACAAAGTCTTCAGAAACAACAGCTAGTTAAAGTTTTGTTCTTCGATCTCTGTCGCACACAATGTGTTGAAGACAATTCGCGTAAATTGAATTTCAAATTGCCATTTCATAGAAAGCAACACGTTCGACGCATTTACACCGAAACCCGGCTCTAAAAGCTAGGAAAGGACGCGAAGGAAGAAATCTGGATAAATTGAATAATGGAGTCAATAAGTATTGTAAGATAAGATCAACTCTGTTACGGTGTATATTTACCATTTTTTTTTAATACCAGGTGTAATTAAATAGATAAATAAATAATGCTGGACTTTCCACGCGGCATCATCTAGCCCCAAAATAAGCAGAGCTAGTGTTATGGGCACTACATGACTGATATACTACTTATGTTTTTTTAGTTTGTAAATACATACATAGAAAACAACCAGACTCAGACTATAAACGGTCATCTTTAGGTAACGTTAACGTTCTAACAACTTTGTCATTTTGCTATTCATTAAAAACTATGTTGTGCAAATTTTGTTTTGTGTCTGAACTTAAAATCATTTTCTCTCTTGAAGCACATAAAATATGTCTCGAAATCTGATTCATGACCAGTTTTCTCTGAAAATGTGTGCGAATATCTTGACGAAGTTTCACCCACGTTTTGTTTTAACTACTCGTAAGTTCATGTGTTTTCAAGTTACCGTAGAGAAATAAATAATATTTATTCCATATTCTGGGTCTGGTTGTTTCTATGTATGATATGTATGTTTTTTTTTTTTTTTATGATGAATGGGTCGTGATGTCGGCTCTTGACCTCAGACTTACACAGGCAAGAGTGAGGTCTACGATGGAGCGAGCCTACCCAGAAGGTGCCTATTAACTCTCTTCTTAAAAACAATAGGGTCGTAGCTCAGCGGAAATACAGACGCTGGAAGGTGATTCCAAATTTTTGCAGTGCGCATAATAAAAGAACTTTCGAAGCGCTTAGTTCTAATAAGTGGAATATCAACCAGATGAGGATGATAATCAGCTGTGCGTCTGAAGTCCCTGTAAAAGAACGGTGAAGGCGGAATAAGGTCGTGTAGCTCCTGGGCACACTCACCGTAGTATAATCTGTAGAACACCGACAAACACGATACGATGTATTTACAAACAAAAAAGTATATAAGTAGTCTATCAGTTAGGTATCTGGTTCCCATAGTACAAGCTTTGCTTAGTTTGGGGCTAGATGATGCTGTGTGAAATGTCCAGCATTATTTATTTATTTATTTATTTATAGTAACTCATATTTGACGAGTAGAGATAGACCAAAGAAAAAATGAAGGGATTGTTTGAAGGACATTTATAAGAAAGGAGTTAAGATGACAGCTGATAGAGGAGAATGGAAGAAAAACACATGTTGAGCCGACCCCACACAATGTGGGGAAAGGGCAGAAAGATGATGATGATAGTAACTCATATATTTAATTTATTACAAGTTCTCATATCTCTGTAGCGCATTGACTTCGTAATTCAAAAGCCCTGAGTTTTAAATTAAATTTCGCAGTATAAAAAGCTTTTGGTATTTTTTTACATTTTATAATACATTTAACGAACAATGTTCAAATTGTAGAGTGAAGCATTTAAATGGCATTTCAGTGGATTCTTTGAGCTCTTTATTTTATCAGTTTTTGCACATGCATCTACCGTTTTTATAAAAAAAATTAAATGTTATGTATGTGAGATCCTGGTTCTGTGTAAGTATGAATCTATAACTATAGAGAACAAAAGAGTCATTTTAAGGAAGTGGGCTGCAACCACTTTTCAAATTACGCGATGCAAGATGCACCGAGTCTAGCCTGGCACTAAGAAGCTTATTACACTAGGCAGTATCAAGAAAGTCTTACTAAAATTTAGCTATGATTTAGCCTAATTCTTCTTCTATCGTGTCAATGACTTGAGCTTAAATTTTTGCCCAATATTCGGCGACTATTACACCCCTATCCGTGGCCTTGTTTAAGTCCTCTCGTGTGCAGGTGGTCGGACAAAGAGGGCATGAAAGTAAGTGCCATACTTTGAGAGGACGCTCCACAGTTACACCCGCTCCGGAATGGGTCGATGTCACCCCACATGGCTAGATTTTGGCGGCAGCGACCAACTTGAGCTTGAAGGCGATTTAACGACTTCCGAATTGACCATTTAGCCTAATAAGACTGTCTTAATACTGCGTAGTGTACGGCCTTTTTGTATGAGACAGTGGCCAACTTTAAGCCAAAGTTAATCTTATGCAAATTCGGCGTGTGGTCCTACACCTGAATGGGTCACATGATGCGAGCTGGCCACCGGGAAGTATAAACGACACGTGTCCAGTCTTTAAGACGACCAAGTTAGTGATAGACGATGCGATTACTAATTTGAGGATTTTATACATTATTACGGTATTTAATCGCGTAGTGAAAACTTATTTACTACCACTTTTCGGTAAAATGCGTAATTTCAAAGTCAAAGTCAAAGTCAAAGTCAAATAGCATTTATTCAGTAGGACCGCTGGGATCACTTTGAAACGTCTTAAAACTAGGTGATTCTACTCCTGTTCCTTCGCGACCAATACCGTGAAGAATCAGGGCAACAAACACGGTTTGGGGCCTAGCTTTTTTTAGGTGATCCATCTTAGATCTAAACTTAGGCTAATTTCTTAACTAACTTAGTTGTAAAATTAAAAGTAAAGTTAGTAAAATTCAAGAAGCTAAGCAAGATAGCAAAGGCATTGTGCACACATCAGCTGTCGAGGGGCAGAGCGACATCAGGCCACGCGAATTTATCATTAATATAATCACCAATAGAATAGTACGCTTTCTTTATAAGATTATTTTTTATGTAACTTTTAAATCTTCGAATAGGCAATTTAGTGGCATTATCTGGAAGTTTATTATAAAAGAGTACGGTATTTCCCATGAAAGAACCTTTCACTTTTTCTAATCTAAATTCAGGCACACAAAGTTTATCCTTATTTCTAGTATTAATTCTATGCACGTCACTTTTTTTCTTAAAGTCATTTATATATTTATGAGTGTGCAAAAGGATTTCATAAATGTATTGTGAAAATACTGTTAGAATATTAATTTCTTTAAAACGTTGTCTTAGCGAGTCCCGTGGTTTCATATTGTAAATCGCACGGACAGCCCGCTTTTGCAAAACAAAAATATCTTGAATATCGGCTGCTTTACCCCAGAGAAAGATACCGTATGACATCACACTATGGAAGTAACTATAATATACTAGCTTGGCTGTCTCTTCATCAGCCAAACTCCTAATCGTACGAACTGCATATGCAGCGGAGCTAAGTCTACCTGCAAGTCTTTCAATGTGAGGTCCCCACTGCAATTTGGAATCAACAGTCAGCCCTAAGAAAATTGCTGAATCTACAAGATTAAGTGTTTCTCCATTTATCTCAATTTTAGTTGGTTTGTGAACCACGTTAGGCAAAGTGAATTTAATACATTTCGTTTTCTTGGCATTAAGTAAGAGATTATTAGCCGTAAACCATTTTAAAACTAGGGATAGAGACGCATTAACATCATCGTAATTTTCTTTATATCTATCAACTTTAAAAACCAATGAGGTATCATCAGCAAACAGAACAATGTCACACATGTCTTTCACAAAAGAAGGAAGGTCGTTTATGTATACTAGAAACAAGAAGGGGCCTAATATTGAGCCCTGAGGTACACCCATATCAATTAGTGACCCTGCAGACCTTTCACCACCTACATCAACCTTAAGAACTCTATTGGATAGATAGGAATCGACAAGGTCTATAGCTCGATTATTGACGCCATAGTATTTTAACTTAGAAATCAGAGTCTTGTGACACACGCAATCAAAAGCTTTAGAAAGATCGCAGAATACTCCGATCACGTCTTGTGAGTTTTCAAAGGCATCATAGATGTGCTTTAGAAGCAAAGTACCTGCATCAGTTGTTGAACGACCTTTGGTAAATCCAAATTGATATTTATGTAGAAGCCCGTGAAGGTTAAAGTACGCAAGCAATTGATTCAACATAACTTTCTCAAATATTTTACTTAACGCAGGTAGAATCGAAATTGGTCTGTAGTTAGCAGGGTCGCTTTCATTGCCAGACTTGAATAATGGGATAAGCTTGCTAAATTTCATAAGATCAGGAAAAACACCCTCGTCTACACATCTGTTAAAGACATAAGCTAGACATGGAGCAATATCAACGACAATAGTGGCTAATATCTTAGTTGATATCCCCCATAAATCTTCAGTGTTTTTAATATTAAGAGTTTTAAAGGTTTTGACAATATTATCTGCGTTAACATAACTGAATTCAAAGTCACTTCCACACTGAGCAACACCAGATTCTAAAAATTTAAGTGCGCCAGTAGCCGAAGAATTAAGTGGCTTGGTCGCAACATGGGCTATATTCGAAAAAAAACTATCAAACGCGTTAGCTATTTCAATGTTATTAGTTAAAAGATTATCATTGACTTTTAATTTAATTTGTTTGAAACCAGGTCTTGATTTACCTGTTTCATTATTTATTACTTTCCAAGTGGCTTTAACTTTATTTGATGAAGACACAATTTTATTTTTAAAATGTATTGATTTAGCAGCTTGACATACCCTTTTGAAGATTTTAGAATAGTTCTTAATGTATAAGATATGCGATGGGTTATGAAGCATAAGTTCCCTAGTAGCATAAAGATCATAAAGTCTATTCCTACTTCGATAAATACCTGGCGTTGCCCAGTCTACAAAGCTCACACAAGTCCTAGTTATGCAGGTCTTTAATTTAAATATTTTTTTATGCTCTTCAATAATAAGATTTGACAAACTGGTGAATAGGTCATTCGGGTTTTCTAGACAAGCTAAAAGTGACATTCTGAGTTCTATATTACTCTGGAATTTTAAAATGCGATTCTTAGTGACAGGCCGGTAAGAGAACTCAGTAGGTTCATTTAAGATGAAATTAGGAAATACTACACTTTGGCCATAGTGATCAGAGGCAAAATTCTTAATTAAAGATTTACTAATTGGTATACAGCTACAGAAAACATTGTCTAGACATGTGGCAGTCTCTGATGTAACCCTAGTTGGCTCAATAAAGAGGTGATTCAGATTAAAACATTTAAATAAATTAGTTAACCTATCAGAGTCTACCAAAATATCAAGATTAAAATCACCGCAGACTATTAAATTTTTGTTAGAAGCAAAAATTTTCAGTAACACTTCTTCCATAGTGGACTCATATAACCTATGCTCAGCGTTGGGAGGACGGTAGACACTCACAACAATATGTCGCTCTAACTCGACGCACGACAGCTCAATAGTTCTCTCAATAGAGAGATTAACAATATCTTTACGTTCCTTGCATTTTAAGTTATTATTAATTAAAATTAGAGAACCGCCTCTTATGGCGTTCTTACGTTTATATGAACTTATTACATTGTAGTTATCAATATAAGGGAGCAACTCATTTTCTAAAATCCAGTGTTCAGTGACACACATAACATTTACATTGAACTTTTTTAAAAACAACTCTAATTCTAATAATTTGCTGGGGAGGCCTTGCATGTTCTGATGTACAACATGCAAGGTACCTGTCTTGCCCGTTGTCGAAGCGGTCAGTTTAAACATTGATCCGCAGTCCCTACTTCTTGATTACCCTGATTAGTGTTACTACTAACTACAGGCTCGTCAACTAACTGTGTTATACTACTTATAACACCATCAAAAATATTGTATGCTAACAATTTAGCAATCATCAGTTTACAGTTCTTACTTAGGTACAATGTACTTTTTGTCAAGATAAAATTACTAATAAAATTATTAGTGTCTAAATATAAAACGTCACTATGACGGCATGTCAGATTGTATAGTAATAGATTAAGGCTATATAGTCGCTGATTTTCTTTATCATTAAATGACTTAGAGTAAGGAAAAGCACATACAATTAATTTGCCAAGTCCTTGATCTAACTTTTCCAGCAAAGTTTCAACAAGGCTTATTAAGTCTAGGCGCTTGACATTAACACTCTCTCCTAAATGCAATACCAAAGTGGTATTGCTGTCAAGGGATGCATCAGACTTAACGCTTTGAGAGATATAGTCTAAGGAAGCATTTGGCAGACAATTATTAACTACATTTTGTCTTAGTTGCCCGCCTAACAGTTGTCCCATTCCCATGCCTATTTTGTCTGAATAAATAACAGTTTTCCGGGTCTGCCGACAGGTTTTAGGCTGTCTAACCGGAGACTGTGTGGCCTGTTGTGGTAGTACCGGAACAGAAGATGAAATCTGTTCCGGTTCAGGTGCCACATTATCAGATATGGGTAGATCTGTTTGCGAGCTCCTATTGCAGACTTGCACATAAATGCTATCATTATTAACTACATTTACAATGTTATCTATCTTCTTAAGATTATCTAATGCCTCCTGTTCTGCTTTTACAAATTTACAAGTCATATCATGCAATGATCGCTCTAGACTTACTACTTTCTCCGCCATGTGGTCTAGTTCTAAGGAGTTGCGGCCTATCAAATTATAACAAGTACCCAACTCCTGTTTCAAATTATACTTATCTTTACACAATTTAGCATTGTCAAACACTTTCCTATGCAATCTTAATTTTTTTTCTGATTTTTTAATGAAATTATTCAATTTTACATATTTTTTTAACTTATTACTGCCTCGCATTACTGGCAAATCATTTTTACAATTTGGGGTAGTGGCTAGGTCAATAATTGAACTACTGGGCACACTATTCGAAAGCTCAGTCTGTAAATCCAGACTACTGTAACTATTATCTAAGGGCACTTGTTTTAGTTCCAAATTGTCCAATTTTATTCTACACTCGGATAACTCTTGCTGCAAGTCCTTATTCAGCTGCAGAGCCGCCTCATAGGTTTCATGGCAGTGGTCCACTGACTGCAGCGATGACTGCAGGCGGTCCATCTGCTCCAGCACATCTTCATATTTAGTATGAAGCTCGGCGAGTTGTCTCTTCAAGCTCTGGTTCTGGCCAAGGATCACCAGCATCTCAGCTTCACTCTCCTCCTGCTCTTGCAGCAGCTGTCTACGAATCTCTGTTGATTCCTTGAGCTCCGCTGTAGCCATCTTCAATTTTGTTTCTAAATCACATGCCCTTCGAGTCATGGTCATCTTGATATAACCTGAAACACACGTCAAGCGAGTGAGATTGATACAAAAAGAGGAAAATGAGTCTTGGTGTATAGAGAGAAAGTAGATGGAGTGGAGATATAAAAGATTGGCTAGAGTGATAGGGAAACTTTAAATGAAAAATAAGTATTAAGTACTTAAAAAGGTATCAAGATAATAATAAGAAAATAAATAATAATTATAAAGCGAAATGTGAAGACTTCCTTTACTTAGATTTTAACAGAAAATGTAAAGGAAAATATCTCACTACTTAAAATTACTCAGTAAATATAGTGTACAGGTAATTATTTAATTCAGCGCTGCCAGAAATACTAAACACAATTTATTACCTCTACTGAGTAGGTAATATTGATCAAATAGTTCTGGCCTAATGACTTTAGTGCTTTTAAGGTAGAAATAGAACCCAGTCTCAATCAATACTTGAATAAAATGACTGAAGTAGGAATTATTTTGTTTGTAGGGAAAGTATGTTAAGTTAGTGGGATTGTGCAGTGTTTATTGAAGTTTTATTTGTGTGAGGCATATGTTTTGGACATCAAATCAAGCTTCCACTGGTTGTCAAGCTGAAAGAGTTGTAAACAGCACCTGTGTCTTGTATGTGGACGTGACTCATCGACCCGGTGAGCGTGTGTACATGTAGTGTTTTGTTCGTACTTACGTTAGTAAATTGTGGTAAAAAGAACAAAAAAATACTCCCCAGGTTTATCGACGATTTCCAATTCGTCAGCTCGTGTAGTTTAGACGCAGTAATCCGTCTCAATTATTGCTTTGTATTTCGCAGTGGTTTCAAATTCGCCAATTTGCAGTGTCCGTTGGTTGCTAAAGTTCAAAACTTAGTTCACCTATTTCCGAGTTTTTAGTCAGACAAAACGTTCACAAACACTTGCACTGAGTAAATACACTATGTAAAACACTTCTAGTTAGTTCTTAGCAGTTAATTTACAATAAAACTGAATAAAAATTAAAAATATATTACGAGCAGCTGATTTTACGTCAGACCGCCAGTGTTGCCACACGGCGAAAAAAAAATTTTCAGTACTCACCACTATGCGGGGCCGCCTTAAGGGCGGGGATCGCCAGAGGGGGACTGGACGTAAAGGCTGTGCCGGTTTCCCAGACCCCCTCCATTCCAGGCGACGCCGAAATTACGCTGGGTCGTTTAGTGGGTATACCGGGAGTCCCCGGGGAGTCCCACATACCCCTCTCGCCCCCCGGCGGAGGGGATGCGTAACGCATTTTTCCCAGCGAGAAAAAAAAAAGGTTTTACCTCCAAAAATTGTATGGTTACTCCTAAGTTACACCCGGCGTAACTTTCCACCACGTTTATAAATAGGGACCTAGAGTCTAGAAAAATCTCTTCCAACTACCTCTCTATCTGAATCTGATCTTATAAAGATTTACTTAGTGTTGAATGTCTCTCCAATAAAAATATTTTTATTGACCAAATAAATACAATGCTTTTTGACAGCTCTAACCCGCTCCGCTTATTAACAAAGCCGCAGCCCATTACATAAGCTGTGGTTCTGAATTGGGGATTATCTTATAAAGTTAAGCTCAGTCTTGTTACGGCGACATCGTGTAATGACTTTAATGTCAACAGCTTATCTTTCACCCATACTATGTATTTTAATTTCCGTTAACGGATTAAGGCTGTGTCCTACATGGTATTAAAAACATAAATAATAAATAAATAATGCTGGACACATCACTAGCCCCAAACTAAGCAAAGCTTCTACTATGGGAAGTAGTAACTGATATACTACTCATGTTTTAAATACATACATATCAAACATTTATCCCCCGGCGGGGATCGAACTCGCAACCTTCTTCTGCGTCCCAAGCAGGCTTTCACCCACTGCGCCACAGAGGTCGTCAACATGTCTTGAAATAAATTTGTACTGCAATGTACGTACATACCAAAAGCTATCACCTATGAAACTCTTACTTCTGCAAAATTAATATAAAAAAATTAATATATTATTCAAAGTTAATATCAAAAAGCTTTTAATTCAGTAGGACAAATTTCATTTCATTTCATTTCATTTCATTTCATTTGACGACCTCTGTAGCGCAGTGGGCGAAGGCCCGCCTGCGACGCAAAAGGTTGCGGGTTCGATCCCCGCGGCGGGACCAATGTTTGTATGATCTACAAATATTTGTCTCGGGTCTGGGTGTTTCTATGTATAATATGTATGTATTTACAAACAAAAAGTATATAAGTAGTATATCAGTTATCTAGTACCCATAACACAAGCTCTGCTTACTTTGGGGCTAGATGATGCTGTGTGGAAAGTCCAGCATTATTTATTTATTTTATTTCATTTCATTTCATTCAAATATTGATAAGAGTCTACCGAGCGCTAGGGATACCCGTCGCCATGGTGTTTAGATTTACGATATCAGTACCAAGTGTATGAATATGATGATGTTTTCAGTGTGAACACAGCTTACTTCAATATTCCCTTTAGGCGCATAAAATAATTTTGCGAAATCGCCTCTCAATTTGCCATCAACATAAAAGCAAATTGCGTGTAAAAGGTTTATTAATTTTCGAAATATTCCGGTTGTACGAAAAATGTTGTGACAAATTATTCAAATTATTTTTTTACAATGTTTTTTATAGGTTCGCTCTTAAAGAATATTGATATTAAAACAGTTAAACTTATATTTGAGCCTACTGGAAGTACGCTTTAATTGTATTCCTGAGTCACAGTAAATGAAAATATCGATACATGGGGTTGTCCAAGATACATGTCATGGTAGACCATAGACTATTTCAACTTGTCTTACTAATAATTATGCAGTCACGTATACGTAACGAAGTTCCTTTTCGGACGGTATCGAGGGTGGAGGCTAGAAAAAAAAGCTCGTGAGTGTCGTGGAACACTCGGTTGGAGTAGGTACTTTTCTATACTGAGAATTTCCGCTTAATATACTTAATAATCCTCCACTTAAAATATTTTTTTTATCGAGCCAACTTTTATTAATCACGTTTCTATTCTGACACGACCCTCGAGTATATGTTCAATTTTAATAAAATATTTTTTTTATTGGCTACTTTTACATACCGGCCGAATAAACCTGGATCAAAAAACCTTAATTGTTATACCATAGGGCCTTAACAAATTAATTGTCATTTAGGTATCCTAGAAAGGCTCTTATACTAACAATGTAACAATCCATGGACTGTGTCGCGGCTGCGCATTTCGCACTGACGATTTGAGATATACATGTGTCGTGACGCAAAAATAAAACACTGTTTTTTGTCCAACCCCCATTCGATACCATCCGAAAAAGACTTCGTTCCAAAATGCGTTCGATTTTACCGCCACGCCACATACATATGTCAAAATATCACAGTGCGTCAGCATTTGACATATTTTATCTGGTTTATCTGACTCATGTTTTTCGTCTAGCTAATCCTTTCTATTTATATCTCCAGCATCAAGTACTTATAACCATTATAAGCCCTCAATATCTCACTGCTGGGCAAAGGCCACCCACTCCCTCCATTGATCACTCTCTTGTGCTAATTTGGTCCAGTCGGCACGGAATCTGGTATCGAAAAATGGATGAGTTATTGAGTTTCGAACACCTTTCGCCGAACTGCATGACTTAATAATAGGAATCTATCAAATGGGAGGTAAATAAAGGCAATTCCGGGTACCTTTACGAATTTCAAGAAAGCATCGATGACTAACCACAATCTACAATGATTCACGTTTACTACTGAATTATCTCAAATTGTTTGCATTTATGCGGAAGGAAAGCTATTGTTCGTTCAAGGACGTTGTGATAAGATGGTTTACTGCGTTTTTATCAATGAACTGAGATGAAGCTGATAAACAAATAGAAAAGCAAAAACTCTAAAGGCCTTACTAATAAACGTGGTATAATGGATCAAGGCCGTGCATCAATGGATTTTGCGTTTCGTAAAATTTATATGCGCTTTAACACGTGCTCTAAACAGTGAAGGAAAACATCGTGAGGAAACCAGTTAGTGTTCTTATAGGCGGCGATGGCTTGCAACCTGTCACGTATGGAATACTAACTTCTGCAAGATGTGGGCATGTATCAAATATGTGTTTGGACATGCCTCTGACTTCATCTTCATAGGATCTGGAATAAGTAACATAAAAAGATCTGAGAGAATGTCTACCGCACCTTGGGGATACAGTCGTGAACCTGTTTACGTCTAAAGTTATTCCTCGGAATAAAATAGGAATAACCATACATTTTGACAGTTTACACTCAGGAATAACTTTATACCACGTTTATTAGTAAGGCCGTTGATCTAAAACTTATAATATTTTCTCAGGTATATTATAACAATAAACCATTTAATGTCAAACATGATAGTTATTATACATAAAATACATACATAATTTTTTAAAATACACGCCTTTACATCTATATTAGAAGATTTATACAGCGTCAGGAGGCAATCCATGCCTACACTTAACGGGACGCTGTAGTGCCTGGGACATTGTTTGAGATGGAATAGGTTTGCCCAGCACCCACCATCCATCTCAGCCTAATCAGCCTGGCCCACAGGAAAGACGACGTCAATATGTGTGAGCTTAGTCAGGTCCACACGTATTATACAGGGTGTAAAAAGACTGCTACCGAAAACTGAGGGATTGCAATCAGACCATGATTCTGAACATATTTATCGAAAAAAAACTCAAAAATTTTTTTGACTTAGCTACGTCATTTTATTTTATTTTCTAGTTTTTTGCTACTAGTACAACATAATAAGACCATACCTACCTAATCATTTCATTTATAAAAGAAAAAAACAATTAAAACTCAAAATCCAGCAATCTACGTATAAAAACGCGCCCAGTACATACGCAAACAGTGATCTTCAAACGCTGTTTTCTCCTGATATAATGATTTTTTCGGAAAACCCTTTTGGATTTGGTTGTGTTTTGGGATGCTGTACCTACCCTTTTCGGCTTCGGTAGACGTCTTTTTACACCCTGTATACTATAATATCATTGAATAGAAGGCTATTTTTTTTTCTGATTTAATTGTACAATTTTCAACCGACTTCAAAAAAGGAGGAGGTTCTCAAGTCGTCTGTATGTTTTGTTTTTTTTTTTTTTTATCTTGTTACGCGATTGTTCCGCCATTTGTTGACCGATTTGCAAAATTTTTTTTATGTTTGAAAGGGTATACTCCAGAGGTGGTCCCATATAAATTTTATTCCTGAGGGATAGATAGTTTCCCCGTAAAACTCTAAACACCTTCCCTCCTAGCCATGTCACAAATAGAAATCGAATCGACAGCTTGACGCCCTCAGTCACACCGCGTTTCGAGTCAAACATTGATGTCGGTTTTCTTTTTAGTATTAAAACGTAATTATTACAAACTAGATTTTTTAGGTTGGTTTTTACAGTTCGCCCAACGAATCTAGGCATTCGTGAAGTTGCGCAGAACACAATTTTGTATAAAGAAGCGTTCACTGCGCAGACAAACGGCTAACTTCACGAATGCCTAGATCCGTTGAACGAAGTGTACATATTTTTTATTTATACCTGTTTATACTTGTGCAGTATTAAAAGTAATCTAACCACACAATAGATAAGACGTCCTGAGATAGAGATGTCTAAAATAATTCGTAAGCGTGTAAGTTATGTAATGAACCTGTGAATGACAGCTCTGATAACGATAGCTCTAAATATTTTCCTTAATTTTTAAAGTCGTTGTAAATTGTAGAGCTATGAAAAAAATTATTTGGTTTTTTAACGCTTTTTTAAAAGTTTTTATATCAGTTAGATTATAATAATGCAATCCTATTTGCAACTTCAGATAATTATACAGATACTTAAAAATGTTTCTTAATAATATTTTACACTTGACTTTGACTTTATCCTCTTAGAAAGGTGTTTGAGGTCACCTAAGATGACCAACTGTTTGCATCATCTGTGATGATATCATCATCAATTTAACACTTCTAGTGATACAATAGTGTCATCTTTGATCACTGAATATTTTATTTATTATTGAACTCAGTTTTTTAAATATGATTTGTAGGTTACTTTTCCTAATTTATTTTTTGGATGAAAGCGATAAGAAAATTTGAAAATTAGACATTATTATCTGCGTAAAACAGCTTGATTCACCGAAACAACAGTTATCTACACTTGAAATATAACAAATTGAAAGATGCCTTCTCCAAAATAAAAACTTAGAAAATCAGAACGCCTGCTATCGGTGACGCGTCCGACGATTAAAGGACGCAGTAACGACCACCGATAACACTGATAACTAATCTCGTTCTCGGACTCGAGCACACTTGTTTGTTTCTTACATCCGTGAACGGTATTCCCTTCAGTGTTCGAAATTTAAAAATCGTAGTTTTTCATTTAAATGTGCTCTATTTGGTAGCATTTCACTGCTCTATGGACGGTGTTCGATTTATAAATTTGAAAAATAAAATCTTTTTGGTTGATAATATTTTGCGAACGGTGTTCGAAATTCAAAAGATGTTTCTAAAAATACGAGTAGAATGCCGGGATTGGAAATGACATAAAAGAAAAATATGAACTGCTATTAAAATGAATGTTTTCTTTGATAACGGATTATTTGTATGTTAAATGAAATACTTAAATAAAAATGTTAGATCTGTGTTCCTATTGAATGTTTATCATTGACAATAGAGGTATTTTTACACCATGTAAAAAATAATGTGTGGGAAGTGTGAAAATAAGTTATCGATAGTTTTACAACATAACATTTGTACCGTTATCGTAACTTGTATCGATGCATAAAATAACAAGTGTTAAACCAATAAAATGGTAGCGGCTACTTTGAAACAAGTTATTGCGTAACTGGTATGGAAAAACTGTTATTTAACGTGTTAATTTAAAGTCGAGGTTAATGGAGTTGATCGAATTTTCGGGAATTGAATGAATCAGTGATTGTTATGATGCGCGCGCGCTTAGACTCGTGTCCGTGAGTTTGTGTTCGAAATTTAAATGTGTTGTGATAATGAGTGTTCCAAATTTGAGTGCGGACCAAATAACAGGTATTTTTTTTTAACTTGGCAACTTTTTCATCATGACGTTTAGGCATGTGCGTTTTTGTTGATAATATACTCTGCGTTATTTATCTATGTTTTAAGCATCTTATTCTTCTTGTTTATTAATATATACCTACTATCTTAACTTAGAAACCTACGTAGGAAGCTATTTTTTGTTAATATTTATGACCTTCTTTGAATAAACATTTTCATTTCATTTCATTTCAATTGCCTTTGAATTCTCATTGAACATTCTTAAAGAAAAAAGTACGTGAGTGTACGGAAAACTCGATTGGAACGAAGCAAAGAGTACTTTTCTATACTAGGAATTTCAAATTTAAATTCATATTCAAATCAAACGCTCTTTCGTACTAACAATGTAACAATCTATGGACTGTTCGCGGCTGCGCACTTCGACGTGACGGTCGTGACGATAAAATGGAACGAAATTTTTCTTCTTGCCCCAGATTGTTTTTCTTCGATAACGTCCGAAAAGGAATCTCCAAATAAAGGCCTCACAGGCCTACTTAGTAAAAGTTCCACAATCTTCACACTAATTAGCAAAGCACATAGTAAGGCTAATGGTGTATTTGTTATCTGTGCGTCTAATAGTCAAGAGTAATTAAGGGTTCAACGAACAAAACGTGAAATGACCATAGAGGCAACATAGACGAGCGATTTAAAAAAAAAAACGTGTTGGGGATAGTCAGTGGATTGTAAATGAAATAGCGGACTGTAAAATAGGTAGCTGGTATATTGGACGTAAGAACGCGCGCCTAGTTTGATCCGTGGTTTTGAATGGAGTGTTGCGATGTGGTCGGTGGGGCGCGTCGCGTCGTCTCGTCCCCCGGACCCCGCTGCCGCGGTCTCCTGGGCTAGTGATGCGCTGTTTGTCTCCGACAAAACTCTAGTTTATCTAATTTGACTACTCGAAAATCGTTAGTAAGTTCAAATGAGTTAGTAGCAAACTCTGAAATCTTAATATCAGATCAGGACTATAATATGTAATTGTTCATTACTTTAGGGCTCTAGAGCCCCCGCTTTGAGTTTCTCAACTGAATAGCCTGGTAGCTTTATCATTTTGTATCTAAAGTGCTATTCTGGTATAATAATCATTCTGTTTAGGGACTACAAAAGACTGATCCTTTGTAACGAACGTATCCTGAGTATTTTTAATTGGTTTTTTGGGAGCTGGACATGACTGTGCGGCGCCGGGGCGCCATGACATCGCTCATAGGGCTCGTACACAAAACTGCGATGCGACGTCGCATCGCAAAAATCTGCGAGCTCCCTCTTGCATCTACATCACATCATTACATCGCATCGCATCGCAGTTTTGTGTACGAGCCCATAAAAAGCTTTAAAACGCTCGTCTGCAAGCCCCATAACCGACGGTCGATTGTTTACCTATTTCGTTAACAGACGTGCAATGCTCACTGACCTATATTGCATCCCTTTCACGAGATATTACGCGGAAGAATTCGCGTGGAACGTTTTGGCGGGAAATCGATAGATATTTGTCTCGGGGCTGGGTCTTTTCTATGTATGATAATTATGTATGTATTTACAAACAAAAATTACTTATATGTTCATATAACTAATACATCAGTCATGATCATCCTGTTGTATTTTTTGTAAATATGTAGTAGCTTAGTTTCAGTCATGTAGTACCCATAACACAAGCTTTGCTCAATTTAGGGCTTGATGATGCTGTGTGAAATGTCCAGCATTATTTATTTATTTAATTATCTGCTTCTAAAATAACACCTATTATTCATAAAATATGTAACTATCTGCATGACCAAAAAACATTAGGTAGGTACTTAAGATAAAACTTTTCTTGTACCTAACATCGTGTCAAATAGTTGCTATTCGTTGAAACATTTTAAACATAATTAATGTTCTTATCAAAATGATAACACACAATTACACTGACATTACCCTACTTTAATCTATGTTTAGACAATTAGTAATGTCTTCTGATCAAATGTCAAATATGTCGCAACGTTAATAACTCAAGAATGGACAAATTACGAAAACTTTAGAAATGGAGTCTTTTAAAACGCCATAAATGCACAATACATCATCTTGACAGCGTAGCCGGTGGCGGAAAAGTCCACCATCCACTATTCATGGTCCGAAGATTATCAGATGTTCGGGTTCATTTTGGAAAATAGCGAATTTTAATACTGAAGGAAATCATTGTTGTTATTAGGCTGCGATAGACAACGCATAATTTTCCAAAATGTATTCAGTATAAAAATTATGACGGTTATTGAAATAAAATGATGAATTCCTTGATGTCTTCTTAAATTGTTTATTAACTAATAAGATAATTATGAGATGAGACGCGTGTCGCAGCAAGTACTGCGCCACTGAACCCCAGCGCTCCAACACTCTCGAGTGTTGGAGCAAATGCTGAGGGGTAGCCGTATTTTCACCCACATAAAATTATGTAGATTTAAGTACCTATTGTAACTGTTGTATATGATGTGGAGAAAATAAAACTTTATAATTCTTATTCTTAATAATAGTACTTACCTATTAGCTAGGACTTGCCAGTTTAACCTGCGTCACTGCTGTCTCCTGCCAGCTACTGGTTGTCAGTCCTTGCCGGACCAAAAACTGACAGTTCCTTACATGCAAAAACATTTTTGATTTTATCTAAGTGCTTTCTCATTGCTGTATTGCTTCCAACTGCCTGGTTTCCTCTCCTGCTGCATACCACCAGTTTTTCTTAAAGGCATTTTTTTTTCTTTCAAATATATTTTTTTTTAATTCAGTAGGACCGCTGGGATTTTATTGAGGAATACATACAACGTGTACAAAAGCATATGATGCCTGCAGAAGCTTATATAGCTGTGTCGCATTATGAACGTCATACCATTTTCTCGGCTACACGCACAAAGTATAAAATTTAATCAACATGCTTTAGTTGACAGTGGACTTCAGTAACATCATTAAGCTATACAGATTAAACATCAATGCGGACATTAATCGAAAAATTATCAATAAAATTACGCCTTACTTAACCACTTAGACCGGCCCTTAGAAATTGATCTGTCAAATTTACAGTGTGGGAAATTTGAGGTTAAATGGTTTACGTAAGAGCTGCGGTGGTTTAGTGGGATGTAGCCTCGATTTTGATTCCGTAGTATGCAGGTTTGAATCCCAGCTGTGCATCAATGGAGTTTTCGTTTCAGAAAATCTTTGTATGCGCAATAAATAGCACAAACTTTGAAAGGCGAAGAAAAACATCATAAGGAAACTTTTAAGTGTACGTACCTAATTTTTTTTTTATGATGAATGCGTCGGCTCTTGACCTCGAAACTTACACAGGTAAGAATGAGGTCTACGATGGAGCGAGCCTACCCAGAACGTACCTATTAACTCTCTTCTTAAAAACAACAGGGTCGTAGCTCAACGGAAATACAGACCCTGAAAGCTGATTCCAAATGTTTGCAGTGAGCATAATAAAAGAACTTTGAAAGCGCTTCGTTCTAATTTGTGGAATATCAACCAAGTGAGGATTGTAATCAGCTGTGCGTCTCAAGTCCCTGTAAAAGAACGTAATATGTTTTGACTTGCACTATTGTTATTTTATTTATTAACAGCGTAGTTTTTATTTCTTTATTTATTTAAATAGATATCGAAAGTCTATTTCCAAGCTATATTTTATCATTAGAAAGCCTTTAAAGTTTATTATATTGTCGTCTAGGGCTGTTACATAATTTTCGATGTTATTTGAATAGATATGGATCTTCAATTTTAGATTCGATCGCCCGCTGCGAGACCTCTGTTTTCACCTGGCTATACTTCCCATTAAATGGCTACTATTTTGAGAAAGTAACATTATTTTAAACGCTTAAACATACAAACTTAGATTAACTAATCTTCTGCTTCTTCTTATGGTGTCACTAGTTCTTTCGGACCAATGTGGTGAAAGGATTTTAAGTGCGCCTCAAAGAGGCTCCTTTCGTGCACTTGACACATGTTTTCGCACTTTATAGGTTCTACGACATGCAGGTTTGAAACCAGTTAGTGTTCTTAAAGGCAGCGATGGGCTTGCAATCTGTATTAAATATGTGTTTGGACATGCCTCTGACTAACCCCCCTTATACATCTTCAAAGGATCATGAATAAGTAACATAAAGATCTGAGAGAATGTCTACCGCACCTTGGTATACAGTTGTGAACCTGTTTACGTTTTTTACGTTTTCCTTCATCTTTTGAGAGTACTGGCATAGTGTACATACGTTTTTCGGCAGAAAAACTCATTGGTGCACGACCGGGATTGAACCAACGACCTTACGATCGCAAGGCGGGGGCCTTTTACCACTAGACCACCAGTGCTCTTAATTAACTAATGAAAGTAGCGGTTATTTTGCTGTTTTTACAAACAATGGAATGGCTAAGTAAACTTTATTCACCTGCGTAAATTCACCTGGGTGCATAATATACACTTTTAGTAAACTTACATCACTTGGGTGCATTAAAGTTACTTTATAAAAAACTTAATTCACCTGAAAGGCATTGTATAGAATCAGTTGAACCAAGTCTAAGGATCGTTACAAACAAACTATAGATACTCAGCTAATCCAGGCCACTGCCAGTATCTTTACTTACTTGATAATATTTGTTGCAGAGATCGAAGCAGCAGAGGCTTGCAAATGGCTCCGAGCAGCTGGTTTCCCGCAGTATGCACAGATGTACGAAGGTAAGCAATAAAGCTATAGAGGGTCTTTAATTTTAAACTACACAAACTGACAGGGCCTCATTTTGTAAATAGACGTTTGACCGTATCAATTTAATTCCTAAGCCCATTTAAGTTTTCACTTCAAAATTCATCATTTTATTGATTTTTTTGAATTGTTGCATAGTGATTTTCAAGGAGAACAGACGTTCCACCAATCGTAGCGCAGCTACATCACGTATGGGCTAAGTTATACAAGAAGGAACAATCAATTGAAAGGATAGTCATCGATTTTCTCGGGATTTTCATAACAGAACAAAAAAAAATCAATACATAAATATTTTTTTTATTTATTTTTTTGAATCCAATTACTGGATTAAGTTAGTAAAGAATGAAAGACCCTATACTTGTATAATGGCTTCTATACAGCCAGTAGCACCCATTGCTGGATAACATCTTCTCTCATCACTCCTCTGTAGGTCTTACATGAGCAACAAAATGAAACTATTGAGACTACTGAGAAAGTTGTAGACATGAGGCTTATTACAAGAAAATGAGCCGAGTTTAGACCAAGTCTAACTAAAAAACTGTCCCTATAAACACGATCTTTAAATACTCGTACAGAACGCTTTTTTGTGGTAACAGTTTTGTTTTGACATGTGTCAACATGGGGTTCAACTAAGGTTTAACGTATATGTAATAAGCAGCACTATATCGAACGCGTGGTATTGCTTGCTGAGTTATCTTATATCAACGTTTAACAACGTTCTATGCGGTAAAAAGTGGATGTCTGACTGTAAGTCTGTCAATTGAGCGCTTCCGTGCTTCAGAACCTTAAATTCACCATAAATTGTCATGTTGTGTTCATCATGTAATGTTAACCACTAACTCATACGAACATACGCAGAAATGTTTAATCTACGTGGACTGGTAATATCTACTTCTAGCGTCTACTCGTATGTATCGTGAGTCCGAACCTATCTCCAAGCACCCTGTATTAAGGACACGCTCCCGGAACAATACCGACCTGTCTCAACATCTATTAATCATACTTACACTGTCCCACATGCTACAGGGTGTTAGCAATGATATATCACTTGAGCATAAAACAGGGTTTATGTTAATCCGACGATCAAAGAATGACCGCTTTTGTGTTTTTAAGTTTTTTTATGATATTTCACCAATTTTTCGAAATTTTCAGTTGCTTTTATACTCAGCTTGGAACAGCTGTCTTTTTTAAGCGATTATGTTTACCTACTTACACAATTTCATTTTATTCTACCCCGCATTGAACAAGCATCGAACGTTTCTGTCAACCACTACGCCACAGCGGTCGTGGAGCACCCTGTATATTCTCTATGGATTCTAACGAAGCTCAGCTGCGGAGATGAAGCCAATCCTCAATTGACCGCCATTCTTGCGTTTATTAATGAAATCTTAGTGTGGATAATCTATCGCACTTTAACTATAATTTTAAACTTTGTGTTGCGTGTGTGCGGTGGCGCAGTGGGCGAAGGTCCGCCTGCGACGCAGAAGGTTGCGGGTTCGATCCCCGCCGCGGGATAAATGTTTGTATGACCTACAGATATTTTTCCCGGGTCTGGGTGTTTCTATGTATAATATGTATGTATTTACAAACAAAAAGTATATAAGTAGTTTATCAGTCATTCTAGTACCCATAACACAAGATCTGCTTACTTTGGGGCTAGATGATGCTGTGTTTAAAGTCTAGCATTATTTATTTATATATTTATTTATAAAAACTTGTATCGCATACTTTAGCTATCATTTTAAACTTGAAAGTATAATTTTCAGCCCATCATAGAATTATAACAGGAATACTGACTTACTACTCCTTAGAAAAATTGGATCAAGGCTCACTAGCCCCCACTCAGATTCGTTAATGCTTTTTTATCGTCTTGTAAAAACAGGTTCACGACTGTATCCCCAACGTGCGGTAGACATTCTCTCAGATCTTACTTATTCCAGATCCTTTGAAGATGTCTAAGGGGGGTAGTCAGAGGCATGTCCAAACACATATTTGATACATGCCCACATCTTGCAGAAGTTAGTAAATATACTTTTGGATGAGCCTCCAAAATTGATACATACCTATATCGCCAAATTAAGCAATGTTTTTCGGGTCTAAAAGTGTAAGTGTAGGCACAGACCACAGAACTATATCTAGTTCTGTGGCACAGACAATATGTGTAGGAGATCATATTATAGATTCGTAATATAAAAAAAACATTCGTCATTATAATTTTACTCTAATCCAAAATGATGTTTTTTAAATTAGGAATATCTATATAATTCCTTCTCCGTGATGACAGTACAAACCAAACGATCCTTTAATAACAGCCAAAGGATATAGACACGCACTTTCTTTACATATTAACTACACCTTAAGCTGTGGCATTAATAATCTGTGACAATACCATAGTAACTATGCAATTGAACTTTACCTTGTACTCGTAGTATCGTATAACTGATTTTTAAGCTATGGTAATGTTATCTGTGGTTTCAATGTGACAACATTAGCTCTTCTCATAATAACTGAGCGTTGAACTGTGGCTTTGTCATACAAACTTTATTGTAAGCTGTAGGCATTCCATTCTATCAAATATATTGGGCATGATTGAATACCTTTTGAATACATCATTGGTATTTGAATAAGTATATTAAAATGGATGTTTTTGTTGGGATTGGCATGTTGATAATATTAAATGATGAATAATGTTTTCTAGGCAAAACTTAGAACAGAAAAAAAATAAAATGGCGTTTTCCAAATTGCAGATACCTATAAAAACCTTTTTTTTTTCTTTTGAAGTTGTTTGTCATAAAGACAAAAAATTGAAAAAGTATTTCAAATACGAAGGATCAAGTTTCACCGCATTTTTAGATAACATTCGTTCAGTCGGCATCATATCAAAGTTCATAAAAGTGTCACGAATTCCACACAATCTTTAGACAAAAAGATAAACAAAGGGCGACATCTTTTTTAGAAACTTATCGCTAGAAATGTTTAGAGAGAAATCTCTCAGATAAGGTAAGTAGCACAAACTTAGGGTCAAAATACACTTAGAGCAGATCTAAATTTTACGTAAAAGCTCTTCGACTCACTAAGGACGTCACCAACGCGACTGCGGCACATCTTAAACTCCGTGAAACGCAGCAGTTTTTAGACTTTTACTTTTAAAATTGCACATTGTATTCCAATCCTTAGAATCCTAAAAAAAAACTTGCGCCTTTACATCTATATTAGATTATTTATACAGCGTCAGGAATCAACCTATGCCTACACTTATCGGGACGCTGCAGCGCCTGGGACATTGTTTGAGATGGAATAGGCTTGCCCAGCACCTAAACCATCCTCTCAGCTTAATCAAACTGGCCCACAGGAAATAAAACGTCAACACGTGTGGAGCTGACTAAGCTGCGGGTGCCTCACGATGTTTTCCTTCACCGTTAAGAGCTCGTGTTAAAGCACATATACATTTTACGAAACGAAAAATCCATTGATGCACGGCCGGGATTTGAACCCACGACCTTCGGATTGATAGTCGAGGCACAACCCCATTCGACCAACACGAGTCCTAAAGCAGAGTGGCTATTTGCTTAAAAGGCTATTTCAGTTGTCATTTTACCACAACGTTAAAAGGTGCCACGTTTCATGAAGTAGCATTGACGCGTGCTTTTCATACAATAAAATATTTTCTAATGGTTTTGTTTTGCTTAAAGCATAATATTAAATGATTCCCCATATGGAATTTGATTCTTGCAACTAATTAATAACTCTAGAAACTATTGAATGACGTTTGAAAACCAATTAGGTTTATATTCTGTCATTAAACTGTAGGTAATACCTGTCAAAGTGACTTAAACAGACGCATGTTTATTTGTCGATATTGTTGCGAATGCGTGTAGGTTTGTGTGGGTGTTAACAATGATGTTAAATAGGTCAAGGTAGCGTCTTTACGTAGACATAAATGTTAGCAAATACCATAATTGTGCGGTCATAATATATTAGAACGCCTCTCCTAGAGAAGCTTCCGCCTACAGAGTTTAGTTAGTCTATTCCTATTAGAGCCTATAAATAAATAAAACCTAGCTATGGCTAGCTGCGTTATGAGGAGAGATAAAAACCATGTTACCCAAAGAGAGATACTATGAATATGAGTGTAGCTGGGTATGCAAGAAAAGGAAGGCCGAAGTAGAAGTGGTTAGATTGTGTGAGAGATGATATCAATGTAAAAGGAGTGGATGCACAGTTGACAAGTGATGGGAGTGAGTGGAAGGAGAAGAAGACATGTTGTGCCGACCCCACTTAGCGTGGTCAGGGAGATGATGAAAACCTAGCTATGGAACAAAAGTCAAAATACTTTACATTCTCTTCCCACTAAGCCGCAGGGTGTCATAACTTACTTTCCTCAATAATTAAATATGTAAACATGTTTTCTACCAAGTTATTTTTATTTGCTAACAATAGCGCGGTGTTCGTAACGGATTCCAAGTTTTTATTATGCCATAAAAACTCGCCTACAAACCTCTTATGACAAAGAACGACCCAAAAAACCACCTTAATAATTTTTATGGCTTTCCAATGACATAATCCACAGTTTTTGCTGAAATAAATTTTAAAGTTCGTTTATGCGTAGTGAAAGTGTCCGCCCACTAGATTGGTGCAGTTTAAATGAGAACAGCTAGGAAACTTTAAACATTTTTCCATTGCAGTTTATACTTTGACTAGCCCTACAAGCCAGCTTCAATTTCTTTCTTTTTAGGTCCTTGATAAAAAAACAACTTGATTTTTTTATGAATACTTATTGTTACTGACTTAGAACGTGAGTGAACAAACAAGACACTAAATTTATTATTTGAGTGATATCAAAAAGTAAGAAGAAAATGTGTTAGATAAAAATGATTAAGTATAGGTACAGTCAGCAACGAAAGTTGATACAAACAAGACACTAAATTTATTATTTGAGCGATATCAAAAAATGTGTTAGATAAAAATGATTAAGTATAGGTACAGTCAGCAACGAAAGTCAATTAACAGTTTGGTTTTTTAGGACGCCATTTATTTTCGATTTCTAATGAAAAATAAACTTTGCCTTGGAAATTATTATAAACTGAGAATAAATCTTCAAATTGTCAAAATCTTGGTCATGATGATACGGATTTCGGAAATATTCAGATTTGTGAAACATCCCAAATTTAATCGACTTCCGTAGCTGACTGTACTTAAAATAAAAATAAAAAACTCAGTAACATCGAAGTAATCCATCTATCCTGAGCAGACTGTTCCACTCCAAAATGCTTTACGTCATCCCATGGCCAAACAAAACATTAACCGATTAGCGTTATCTACAACCAGGTAAACATTTCTTGACTAAATACTTACTTGCCGAAAGCTACCCTAATCCTTTGTAATAAGGATCAGTTATTTATATCTGTTTTGCGGTGTCGACGTGACAGTCGTAGAAGATGTTTATAAATTTTGCTTTACAATTTTGAGTTTTATCTTATGGGTTTAAGGTAGATTTTTGTGGTTGATATTGTTGATATGCAGTTAAAAATTATTAAGGGCGGTAGGGGGTCGGAAATAAGGAGTATCTGTCAAAATATTTCTCGGCGATTAGTTCAGGTATATTTTGATCTGTCATTCTTTGACAGCTCCTTGGAATGTGAGGACCTATTTGTGGTTTGTGCGCAAAAAATGTGGTGTCATGTACTGTGTGTTTATTTAGATGACGTGTTTTTTTATTAATAGTTTAAAGTGATCAAATATTGGTGTGACTATACCATCATATGGTAAGTTAAATTACTGTTAAAATAAACAAATTGAATTCTTTTTTATGAAAGAAAATTAGTGCCATTTTCACTAAGTAATCGGTTTTCCATATGAATAAGTAGGTAGGCACTTTTTCCAATATTTTTGTGGCAAATCAAACAATTATATGTGTGTAAATGTTTAGTTTTCCGGTAAGTATATTTATTTTACCTTTCAAGTATCACAGATGGTAAACATTTTTAATGGTACAGACACAGATTAGAGTAATGGTACAGTATCTTAACCCCACTTGACTTTAGCAATGCGTCGTGTGGTAATACACTATCTTATTTCTACACTGAGTTTTCTTAACCATCAGTATCAGCTTTCAACGTTGTTATAAAAGTGAGTGTCGTGGAACCTCCGTGGAAAACTCGGTTAGAACAAAGTTTCAACTTTGAAATTTGGCATTTGTCAAATAAATTATTGTCAAATATTGAAACCTTCGCACTGTGACGTTTTGACCTATGTTTGTATCGTGACGGATTTTTTTCTAGCCTCGTCGATACCATCCGAAAAGGAACTTCGTTCAAAAAAAATATGATTTATTGGTATGGTAAACAAAGAGATATTGAGTAACGTGATAAAGTTTAAATCGTGTGAGCCTTAAAAGTGAAGTGATATCCAATGACTACCGTGTCTTGGTTCTACCTACAGTCGATCGACCTCTGTGGCGCAGTGGGCGAAGGTCCGCCTGCGACGCAGAAGGTTGCGAGTTCGATCCCCGCCGCGGGACAAATGTTTGTATGACCTACAGATATTTGTCTCGGGTCTGGGTGTTTCTATGTATAATATGTATGTATTTACAAACAAAAAGTATATAAGTAGTATATCAGTTATCTGGTTCCCATAGTACAAGCTTTGCTTAGTTTGGGGCTAGATGATGCTGTGTGAAAATGTCCAGCATTAAAAAAAAAAAAAAATATCCTGACTCTGTTTTTCCTGTAAGTATGAAAAACCTTTAAGGTGCATTTACACGATGCGATTTTTCGTACGATTTGCTAAGCTTCACCCATTGAACGTGCCGACGTGCGTCGCGCTATGACAAATCGCATACCATGAGCGTTTACACGTGAAATATTGCCGTGCGATACGATATCGTATGGGTTTAAATGTAAATGCACCTTCTTTACTAGATAATTTAGCGTTTAGTAACCTATGCCTTATCAAAGGGAAGCTGTACTGTTTGGGGCATTCTTTGAGGTGAAATAGGCTTGCCCAGCACCTAAACTATTCTATAAGTATTTTGTTATTTCACCCAGGTTGTAGTTTCCAACAACTATAACGGGATCTGCACAATACACCTTATCAATCAAACCCTATTACACTTTATCAGAGCCTTACTTCAAGTTCGTCTGTGGGCGCCCAAGACCTCTTTAGAGCAATCAGTCTTATGAATATTCAAATATAAGTCCTAAGTTAACCGGTCTGAGTATATCAAGAGATAGCTTGTGTAATTTTATCTGAGTGTAGTCACAAAAACAACTTTGTGACACGTGGAAATTTTGTGACATAAAAGACAAATGTCTCCAGTGTCAAATCTAATTCGAAAATAATGCGAGTAAAAGTCGCAAACTTTAACTGCAAATATCTCGATTTCTTCAGAATGGATTTTTTGGTTGTGATGCAATCAAATGTAGTGTATTTAAGGTCTACCGATTCCACCATATTCCTATTCTGCGGGCGATAATTTTTTTTTCGGGCGGTGCTCCATAAATGTCTGCCCATTCTCCTTTGATAGGTATAGTAGCGCTGTTGTAGATGGATTTTTGTTTGAAGGTAAATGTCGTAGGTAATCCGTGGGTTGGCATCAATCAACACGCTTTATAAATTATGTATTAATTTGTATAAATGTTCACTAGAAAATTAAATGGTTTATACCTACATGTCAGTAGGGACGAATTTCATGTAACAAGAAGGATGTTACGTTTTAATGTACAGGAAAAAGACAGACCAAAGAAATGATGGACGGACTGTGTAAAAGGCGTAAGTTAAGTACGTAAATGTAAGTAGTTCGTATGTGTCAGTGGCCAACTCTAGTGACGGAGTTTTTACGCCGCCTTAAGGCCTCCGTCATAGCCGGACCGACAATTTAACGTGGCCTCCGAAGCACGGAAGCGCTCAGATGAAAATGCCACTGGCATTGCTTAACTTCGATGATCTATAAAGAACGACAATGCAAGCACGACCACGAGCGCTTGTGTGTGTAAAAGGCTGATAGAGCAGAGTGGAAAAGGAAAACCAGTTGTGTTGAACTCACATTATACTTATGTGATATAATTGGCATGGAGATGATAATTGTACCCCAGATAAAATATACTATAGGTACATATATTAGGTACTAAATTATATATTTTTAAAGAACAAATTAAACGACAAAGTGTTGTAAGTCATAAAACGACTGTGAATTAGGAAAAGACATAAAACACACACAACAAATAAAAAAAAAAAAAAAAAAAATAATGCTGGACTTTTTCACACAGCATCATCTAGCCCCAAAGTAGGCATACATATTATACATAGAAACACCCAGACTCGAGACAAATATCTGTAGATCATACAAACATTTGTTCCGCGGCGGGAATCGAACCCGCAACCTTCTGCGTCTGTAGCCGTAGTCAGAAGCCAGTGCTATAAACGTCCGTTTGTGTTGGTTAATAACCGCCCAAGGGTCACATGTGTCGATTAACCTTGACCACTCCGCATGAAATTGATGTCTGGTCTAAGTTACAAACTATTGTGAAAATGCTTAGCATTTATTTTAGAGCCATTTTTTTTTTCCTCAGATCAGTAGGCTTTAGCTGCTGCACAAACAAAGCCAACTTGGGGGATTTCTTAGATTGTAAAGTGCCTACTTAGGAATCTTTGAAACCTCCAGGAAAGTAGAAAAAAATCTTGATTCATGTACAAAAAAAATCGTTACACAATTTGGCAAAGATATCGATGAACATACCTACAGTGGAACATAGAATATTCTTCTTTTTTGAAGCAAATTTAAAATAAGCTCTCTATGCTATGTTCATGTCTTCTAATTTTCAAGTAAAATGCTTTTCCATTCGGCCATACCATAAATCCTACACATGCTGTATGTGCCTTCGCATGTGTTTTAACGAGTCGTGAAGTAATTGCAACCAGCTGATGTGTAGCATAAACTCAAAAGTAAGTCGTTAAGCCATGACAGTCAGCACCATGCAAGATGAAAATAAGTACATAGAGGCTTAAACTTTGACAGGGCCTTGTGGGCCGAAACCTGGGAAACTATTAAAACAGTAAACAAGCCACAAGTCAACTTATTTGAAAGGAATTAGCACGATTAACCTAATAAATTGTGTGTTGGGAGTTCGGGGTTAGTTTGAAAGGGTCAGAGTTGTGCCAAATTGTTTTGGCATGTTAATCGACATGTTGTGTTAACTGACCTAGTTCTTGGAATTGTGTTTTGTCACTTAGAATCCCACTCATATAATAAAGCTGAAAGTTTGTGAGTTTGTTTAAAACTATAGCAGTACTCTGTTTGACACAAAGATAACTGCTCTAAGGTTGCCATGAAAACCAATAACTGTCGACTTTTCAAAATGGCGATGTCATTTCGTTCTACTATGCTTTGAACAATTTTAAAGACAGCAAATCCAAAAATGAATTCAGTGTTTTCATGGGTAGGATTGAACATTGAAATTCTATCTCTAAAGTTTGTATGACGAAACAATGCGCAGACGAAGTCGCGCCCGGGTCCACTAGTTTAGAATATTCCTGGCTTCTATCGATAAAGGTCTGATGCACGTATAAGTACTAGATTTGTAAAAGCCCGTCCCGAGAGTGAAAAGCATTGGTATTTTTTTTTTTTTTTTAATTAAATAGGTCAGCTTTGACCTCCCTCTGCCTGATGTTAAGCAGTAGTGAGGTCTAAGATGGAGCATGCTTTCCTAGAAGGAACCTATTTACTCTTGATTTAAAGACCCCTATATTGTACTTTTCGGGAAATACGGTACCCGGCAATGAGTTCCACAGTTTGGCAGTGCGTATGAAAAAAGTGGACTCAAAACGCTTTGTACGAACTCTGGGAATATCAACCATGTACAAGTGGCGTCTTTCGGGGAACCTGTTGGTCCGATAAAAGAATGGGGATGGCGGAACTAAATTATGGAGCTGTTGTGCACACTCTCCGAAATGCAGTCGATAAAAGACCGATAGACACGCGACTCTACGGCGATGCTCAAGGCTTTGAAGCCGAGACTCGACCAGGGTGTCATCACCTATTAGCCTCTTTTTAGTATTGCATTAGCATTGGTGGCAATTGGTGTTCTACTAGTAGACCACCAATGTCCACCAATGCTTTTGCAGACAGCAGACAGCGATGTTGCTGCTAGCAGCAACATCGCTGTCTGAACCTAACGTCGCGTCGTGGGTTCATATTTCGTCATGCACCAATAAGTTGTCCAATGATGTTATGCACTATGCCACTACTCTCAAACGGTAAGGAAATAAAACTCTACTAGTAAAACATCGTTAGAAATTCACGATTTTCACTTTCCTTGGCACATTGTAGGTACAATCAATATCTTAATATGCCATCAATTTCTAAAAGACAACGCGATGAGAAATCATATCCATATAAAACTATAGTCAGTCTGATGTCATTTTCTTCGTATTGACGTCAACTTTGTAAAGAAAAATTAATTTTACACATAAATTGACCATTCATATAGAATCGTTTACAAGGTTGTTGCAACTATGACGTCATAGTGCAAGTGACGTCACTTGCATAGACAATGGGTTATCAGTAGATAAAAGAAAACATAATGTGTTATTGTGAGTCATAATCAAGTAAAGTCATAGTTTACTATTCCTCAAAAAACGCAGACAAAACAGTAAGTAAATGAAAAATCTTAAAGTTTGAACACATCACAACTGAAACGAATTTTCGAGAGTGACTCATTTAAAATTGTATCAACTCATACGGAGAATTCTCATCTGGGTAAAAAGAAGATTGGTGACACGATCACTCCTCACAGTCCTCATATTACGTGAGTCTACGTGAGTCTAAAAAGAGCCCAGCATCCCGTTGAGTAGGCCTAGATGGCCTTCTGACGCTGTATAAATCATGTATTGATGAAAAGGCCTAAGGAGATCGTCAGAAACACGCCAAAATATACATATTTGTGTCAGACTCCCTTCGTCATCTTAAATGGATCTTGAGTGAGTGTTGACTTGATTTGCGAGAATGTCTACCGTGCCTTGGGGACATGGTGAGTTCTTGTCCGTACTTTAATGACTAATATAACTCACGAAAGTTTTGAAAGTGCTAAGTATTCAAAGTGAGAATTAGAAAACGAAATAAAGGACTTTAAGCACGTAACTCGATTGAAAACGCAAATAGACATTGTTATTGCATTGAAAACGAAAGTGCTTTTATAAAAATAGCAAAAAAGGGTGTATGAATGCACTCGTTTATAGAACAGGTCGTAGGGATGTGAATGAAATTCGGACAAGTCGGATTCGGACCTAGCTGCTGCCTGCTATCCTTTTGAGTTCACCGTTCACCAAAAATGTACAGGCCAGTTCGATTTTAAACGTAAATTAATTTCTAATTGAGTAAAACCATTCATAGGTGACTGCTTATTGACCCTCACCCATTGTTTGGTGCTATGTTGAGGTTTTCGTCATCGTGAAAAAAGCCCATATTTGCACTTAAAATCCTTTCACCACACTGGTTCGAAAAATCTAGTAACACGACAAGAAGTCTTATCTTAAACAACTGTCAAACCTCAGTAACTTACTTTCGTCAAAACCCCGAAAGGTTGAATTTGGACTACTTCCCAAAATCAAATTAGTTTAAATCGGACTTAAACCGTGTCTCCTGCGACCAAAACATTCTAACAAAACACGTTTTCCGTCGGACTCGGATAACATTTTGCATACAAAAAAGTTAGGCCACGCTCACATTTTGTTAGATGTTTGATGTTAGATAAACACAAAAACAGTGTCGCAGGTGACCCGGCTTTACAATTACTATAATGGCAGTAACATGTTTTTTAAAACTCCGAAAGATTGAATTCTAATTATCATCAACTCCGAAAAAACTTCGAAACTGCCAACTCTAGAGAGTTAATCGAATGGACGGCTGAGTGGCCGCATGCCTTTGTCGTCGTTAATTCGAAGGCTATTCGTCTATAAAAAGGGAAATTCTGTTACTGAGCCTTTCAGAGTTTATTAGTACTTTTATTGGATCAGATGATACGAGTCGATAGATTTTAATTAAGCTTGATTTTTAAACGATTTCAGATTATCCTGTTTCCTTTAAAGATAAAATGACTACCTAATTTACGACATTGTAAAAATAAAGGATCTGTTAATCCGTGATGTAAAGATAATAAAAAATACCACAACTGAATGGGTGCCCAACGCAAGATGTCCACGCGGCAGACCACCACGGAGATGGCGGGACGAGTTAGATGTGATGTAGACTGCAGCCATGGATAGGAAAAACTGGAAAAAAGGGTCTTTGCCCTGCAGTGGGACAATACAGGCTAAAATAATAATAGATAAAAAGTAGCCTATGTTCTTCCCTGAGACACAAGCTTCATCCATGCCAACTTGCAGCCTTATCTGTTCAGTGGTTTGGACGTGAAAAGGTAACAAACAGACAGACAGACAGAGTTATTTTCACATTTATAATATTATAGTATATAGTATGGATAAGTAATAAGTAATACGAGTATAAGTAATATAAGTAATAATTATAAGTATGAATAGTATGGTTTTTTTTTTCTAAGATTGAATTGTTATTTGTAGAAAGGGTATAGATATAGAGACCCTTGTTCTGCAGTGGAACGATGCAGTAAAATCATAATGTACTCTCACATACTACGAGTTATGTAAAGCTAATACATTGAAAATACGTATTTCGTACATCGTTGCTTTCATTTGATGATCGTTGGTACAATAATTCCTGAAAATCCTACGCTTAACAACAATTGTGCCCTTGTCCGACCTTCTCGTTGCCAATAACCTTCCATTATTTCACTAGAGCAATCCTTAACAAACTCACACAATATGAAGAAAATATTACGCTTGTTGAAGAAAATATTATCTTTCGAAGTAATGAACCAAACGTTTCAATTTTATTTCTCAAATCAAGCGATCGTTCTCTGTCGAGTACCTAGTTTTATCGTTTGAAAAATATGAACATTTTTGAAATAAAGCTTTATTAAACTCAAATGAACTAGAATAAGCATCAATAGGTGAGATCATGGAGAGACACTATAGTTTGTCTTGGTCAAAAAATAAGTCTTGATCTTGTTAAAAATTTTCAGAGACGGACGGACTACTTAGTGCCAACTTTAACTCCGTTAAATTTTTCGTTACATAAACTTGATTTTATAAAATAACACGATACCTTTTAAAAGCAAACATGAAGAAGAAACAAGTTTTTATTCCATAAATGCCTAACCTAAATAAGTAATGATTTTTTTGTTATCTATTTAAATTCTTATATAGGGTCTTTCATTTTATAATAACTTAATTCAGGAGTTGGGTTCAAAAAATAAATCAAAAATATTTATGTAATGATTTTTTTTTTGTTTTGTTATGAAAATCCGGAGAAAATCTATAAAGACTATCCTATCAATTGATTATTGCTTCTTGTACTTATACTATTGTGGAACGTCTGTTCTCCTTGAAAACCATTATGCAACAATTCAAATCAATAAATAATAAATTTTGAAGTGAAAACTTAAATGGGCTTATGAGTTAAATTGATACGCTCAAACGTCTATTTACAACCCAAAAATGAGGCCCTGTCAGTTTGTGTAGTTTAAAATAGGAGTGAAGTGAGAGAGAAGAAGAAGAAGACTGAGCTAAGATGTTACTGATTGGACGGTATAGTCGCTCAGAGACAAAGCCCTTTTCTTTATTAAAAAAAAAAAAAAATTAAAGACCCTTTATACCTACTAACCTGCGTAGTGGATCAGCTGAATAGAAGCTGAAGAAAATCAAGTATATTTTGTAAACTTATGTAAACATGTATTACATTTGTTTCTGGCTAATTAAATAATATGAATCATCTAAAATTAGAGCGATCGACTCATTTGGGCTCACCGGTTTTGGATAAAAGCGGGTTCATTGGAGCGCTTGCACTCGGTCCGCTGAGCTCGAGCTAATTTTATGTGACCCCGTAACAAAAGGAATTTTAAAACGATGCTGGAAGGGCTGAATTTGTAAAAGGAGTGGATGCACAGTTGACAGGTGATAGGAGTGAGTGGAAGAAGAAGACATATTGTGCCGACCCCACTTAGCGTGGGATAAGGTCAGGGAGTTGATGATGATGATGACTGGAAGGGCTAAATTTGTGCTATTTTTTAAGCAAAACAAGAAAAAATATACGAAAATAGGATTTTAAGTATAAGTGAGTTCGAATGAGTCAGTGGCCAACTCTGATGACGGAATTATTAGGCTGTCATGTCCTTCGTCATGTCTTAACGACTTATTTACAGGACGAACAATTTAACTTGCCCTCCGAAGCACGAAAGCGCTCAGGTGAAAATGGTCACCCATCCATGGTAGTTATAAACTAAGTACATAATATTACAATTTTATCCAAATCCGTTCAGCTGTTTCAGCGTGAAGGAAACAAAATCCATCCATTTAAACTTTTATTCTTAAGAACACCGAGTTAAATTCATTTTATACAACTCCGAAACTCTTTGATGATTCTGAATTCAGACGTTGGTAATACACAAATTAAAAGTTTGTCTAACGTACTTCGAAATAGCGATGTGTATATCCGGAGTGATTAGTTCAATTGGACTACTTCTTTTGCGTATAGTCATCTATCTCTAGTTCAATTTCAATCCAACCATATCTTCTTATCCGTCTTCTTATCCGTAGTTCAGAGCGAGATTGATAGAAAGAAGCAGACACAGACAAGAGACAAGATAGGTGATATGTGATATATTCCAATCTTATCAATCTTATAGTTCAGTAGTTCTCGCTCAGCGAGCGAGTCGAATGCATCCAATCAATCTCTAGTTCTTCAGCGAGCGGGTCGAACGAATTAGGGATGATCGATATTAGAAAAAATCGATGTTACATCGAACTGTCCATTATATTTATGAAATGTGTTTATTGTTGTAGAAATTACAAAAGTTAATGAAAAAAATTTACATACCTACCGAATGACTGAACTACGGAACTAAAAGATAGATATACTTCCCAGCGGTGAAAAGATATGTATATATCTTTTTAGTTAGGAGATATGTTTTGCACATGGCTACTTTGAAAGTGTCTGATGAATTTCACGTTAGCAACTAGATACGAATTGTTTTAGATCCCAGTGCAATTTAGTTTGCAAGAAGGAACAATTTTATTGCAAGCATTCTACAGCAGTGAGATCAATTTGATTTTGAAATTGGCTGATAATTTAATTTTTGTTCATATTTATTATCTCAGTATGTATTAAAACAACCCTACGTACACATTACGTAGGGTTGTATGGGCAGTATGGGCACCCAACATCTTCTTTGAAGTGTATTTCGACATTAAGAGTATGAGTCATCATCATTTTTGATTACCCTATTCGAAAATTATGATTACTCAAAAACATTTTTTTAGTTTATCCCGGCATAGGTAAATCACAAAAGAAAAAGCACCACCCCTCAGGGTAAAAAAATCGTATTCTTTATCAAGAGACATACCAAAGCATAACATCACTATCATCATCATGTCAGCCATCTAGTGTCCACTGCTGAACATAGGCCTCCCCATCGATTTCCACAGCGATCGATCTTGTGCAGCCTGCACCCAACGGCTCCCAGCAACCTTTTCCAGATCGTCTTATCGTCTAGTGGGGGCCGTCCTCTACTGCGGTTTCCGGTCAGTGGCCTCCACTCGAGAACTTTTCTGCCCCAAACAACACTATTACTAACTAACAAAACTTGCAATTAGTATAAACGTGTTGCTGAAGCATGCTGTAAGATTTCAAACTTACAGCTACGTGTTTCGTATATTTCATTTTAGTTGCCGCGATTCATTTTCCTCTACATACCGTAATTTCTACGTGAAGTTCTGCGAACTGAAATTTCAGATGGGAACATACGTAAAACGTCATTTACACGATACCGTTCTGGCATACAATTCTTGCCTATTACTTTCTCAAACTCAACCGAGCAAGAGCTAATATTCTGTGGCAAGAGGCGAGAATAGTATGTCAAAATAGTATCGTGTAAATGGCGTTTAAATGTAGAAACACAACAACAGATGTGGTTTTGGAGTAACTGGAAAGGTTAATTGGAACTACGAGAGCGTATTATAATTATTTCGAAAGTAATAAAAGTGTTCCAATTATAAAACTTAAATAAATCCTGTCAATTAGGTACATACATTTTACTCGCCCCAGATATCGTATCGGCGCTATCCGATACCGATATCGGATCGGATATTGTGAAAACGCTCTTATTGTTTAGGCTGTGGGCAGTCAGTCACTAATAAACAGAAGAAGAAAAAAGAGTACGTGAGTGTCGTGGCACACTTTGTTGGAACGAACCAAAGAGTACTTTTCTATACTTACTAGGAATATAAAATAAATTAATTGTCAATTAGGTATCCTAGAAACGCTCTTCCGTACTAACAATGTAAAAATCTATGGACTGTTCGCACTGTGACGATTTGAAATATAGGTACATGTGTCGTGACAGTAAAATGAAACAATTTTTTTTCCAGCCTCAGTCTTTTTTTCTTCGATACCGTCCGTTCCAATAAAAACTAAAAACTAAAATAAATGTTTGTAGTTTATCCTCCACAATAGAAATAAAATAATTCCAAGGTTTTCTAAAATTGCAATACCTAGTCCGATCTTTCACAATAAAAGAAAAAAGTCCAAGTTTAAAATTGCAGAGCTTTTTGTCTGAAACTCTTGAATCGTGAGATTGCTTGACTCTGAGCTATGTGATTCTCTTTAGTACCTACCTACAGGTAGCTGGCATGGTACAGGCTATAGAGAAAAATACTGTATAATTGTTACAGGCATTTTTTATGAAAAGAGAAGCACTAAGGCAACGTTATTGGAGTTGCATTTTTTACTGACGACATTATTATCGGGAAGCTCAAAATGTTGTTTATAATCAGGTTTATAACCTAAGTTCATAACCTGGGGGCACGGAAGTGCCTCCGCCAAGACATGACAAAGGCGAAGCACTACCACAGAATACAGATTCGTACCCCCACCCTTTTCTCGAAGCCTTTTGTCGTATTTATGAGCTGTAAAAGTTTCGATTCGTCATATTTTTCTTAAGAGACTGAAGAAATAACCGTCAAGTTTTCTTAGTTAAAACTTCAGATGCCAGATAACAATGGAAGTTCGTCCTACATGTTCGACAGTCGAGGCTCGACTGCGGAACAACCACATCCGCCTCCCCCTGACCGGAACCGGAAAAGAGCTGACGGTGACGTAGACAGCCGTCCTAGTTTTACAGCTGTGACATGAATAGATTCGTTTGTTAGTCATTTGATGTCCTTTTTATTGGATTGCGGTCGTAAAGACATAATACGAGTTTGTGGTACGTTTCACAATTCCTTTTCTCTGTTTATGGTTTGATTTGATTGATGTAGCTCAGCTTAAAAAAATCAAACCCCGAATGAAATTCTTGGGCCCTTACTTGACATAAAGTTATGTCATGCATAAACTAAAAAGTATGGTTATGCTTATGCATGACATAAGCCTTGGACTTTAAGATAATTTAGATAGTGAGTATTTATGGAAGCAGTCAGAGGCATACAATCATGTCAAAATACAATTTATTTGGTACATGTCCACATTTTCTGAAGCAGATAGTAATAATCCATATAATTATGACAAATTACAAGCCCATCTCGTTGCCTCAAACCTAATTTAGTTTTCCTGTACTCCGGCAAGTAACCTTTAACTTCCAGTTAAGATCTCATTCGTAATTGTGTTTATTCGTTAACTCACGTTTCACAGCTTGGAACAGAATAGCAGTGCTAGATATTTTTGATTAGGCATTTTATTAGGTCACTAGCTGCGCTCCCGCGATGTGACAGGATGTACAGGAACAAAGTGCATGTAGAAAGCATGTTTGGCACCTTCACACCAGTGAAAGCCTGAAAGGGGGATTACACCAGCTATCTTGCAAGGCTTGCTCGTTTCAATGGAAGTCGCGAGTGCCTCGCTTGCTGAAAGCGTTTCCTAGTTTCATTGCGTCCATTTTCTTTCATTTCCATCAGCATTATGGGATTCAGCCATTATACATTTGCCACGAAAATGCAGATAAAACTATGGCTTTTAGGTGCATATTTTTTGATGATTTATACAGCGCTAGGAGACAGTTATGCCTACACTCAACGGGCTCAGCACCTAAACCATACTTCCACCCTAATCAGCCCTATCATCCGAAATTATATTTATGGTCAATACCTGTAGAGTTGACTAAACTGGTTTTCACAAAAGTCTCATAGATATAAAGTCCCGAATTCGGCCAACAACCCTTATATTAGGATATTATAATACACCTCTCTAAAAAAAAACTGCTAGTTTTTCATCACGGAACCTTTATATATAAACTAGTGAACAAACACCTCTTATCATCACCAAAAAGGTAGGAAACGTCATTCACACGGGTTTGTAACAGATACGGTTACATTACAACATAGGTGTGTGAAGATGGTAGATAATATTCGATGTAGGTTGACACTGTGACGTCTAGATACTTCCGTTTACAACAAGGCTTAGGTATGTCTTCTTGCCGTGTCTCTAGTTCTTTTGAACTAGTGTGAGATTAAAACTTTAGACTTATGTTTATATCAATGAATAATATTAGTATCTCCTTGTTTCAGACCTCCAGTTCCCCATAGATGTGTCAGGCGTGCAGAACGACCACCCGTTCCTGGATGCAGACTCTTTGCAGTCCCTCTTCAGACGACTGACGGCGCTGAACCGGTGCGCCAATATGAAGCTGGAACACCATCATCATCAGAAGAGATCGGTATGTACCTACTTAATTAGTTTTGAACAACGGAAGCTTCACTTATATTATCCCGATACCTGGAGCACTTTTTTTTTTTTTTTTTAACTAGCATCTTGCTAGTTACCTAGGTAGTTCTTCGGCTCGTGTCTCTATTTCCTTCAAACCAGTGAAATGATTTTATGTGCGCTTTTATTTATTTATTTGAAAACTCTTTGCATTGCAAGGTCATGTCGTTCCCATTACACCACTAGTGCTTACCCTGTGAACGTGAACAACAATTCATGATTCAACACAGATCTGGAAACGTTTTGGTTGGGAAAAAAACACAAAAATTGCAAAGTTACAAAACCATCACACACTGAACTTTGCTAACTAAAGTTGCTTTAATTAGACTGGGATATAATCACATGACAGGCTGAAACTCGAACATTTCGCTAGGTTAGCGAACTAACAAATTAGTGAACTAATTAATAATTCGAAGCAACAGATAACAAACTCATCAGCACAGTATCATCCAATTTCAGGCCCGGGTGAGCCTAACTAGTGCCAGAGAATATCGACTATCACTACGTATAGATTGGACACTTCCCGTCCCATACTTAACTGAAACTCCCTTCACCTCGAATCTCCCATAATTATTCTTCTTTTTCCTGCCCTTATTGAAAAGATCGGCACAATATGTTCCTCTTCTCCATTTTCCACTGTCGCTTGTCATTTCATCAGCATTTACTGCATTCACACAATATCCGTATTCATTCATGCACTCAGCACACTTCATCTATATTTATACTGCTGTTGGATTATAGTATAGGCGGATCAAGGAGTGCACACAAAAATGCGTGTACAAAAATAACAATTTTATTATAACAATTTTTGTCGACGTGGTAGGTACCGCTTATGGAAGTGGCCAACTCTGGTAAAAAATATTCAGGGACTATCAGAATCAGTGTAACAAACACGGTTAAACACTTAAACAAGCTTGGGGCTGAGTGTCAAAGTCTGAATTTCTAAAATTGGACCACAATTATGATTCTGTATTGTAAATAAACCTCCATATTGATCAGTATTTGTAATGGAGGTTTGTATACAGTTTTATAGTGTCCAGGGTGTTTTTGCGGGACACTGTTCAATCTTACACCACACTGAACATAATAACCTATCGGCGCTGTCCTAGATTTGGTACAGTGAGCATCAAACAATGAAACTACCATGTAAAGGTTGGCTGGATTGCAAACCAATATAGTTAACATTATCTCGAAAACAAACGAGAGTTTGTTTATGTAGGTATTTATGGTGAATGCGATCAACATTTTTAATATAATAAAAAAAATACCTACTGCTGGACATTTCACACAGCATAATAATATTATCATCTGCAGCCTTATTGTCTAACTTGAAACCCATTCCCATCTGTCATCCCAATAGATCTCAGCCAATCACATAATAGGAAAATGACAATTGATGTTCAGAATGGGTTTCAAATGTCAAAATGAAGCCCTTGTCCATTGCCAGTTGAATTACACAATAAGGCCCCAGGCTCTAAAACTAAGCATAGCTTGTACTTAGACAACAACATGACTGATTAGGAGCATTGACAAATTTGCAGATCATACAATTTGTCCCACCGCGAGAATCGAGGTAGAGTAGTAGCTTAGTTTCTGTAAATAAACATGCTTTTTCATTTTAGACACTAGCTTCCGCTCGCGGCTTTGCTCGCGTGGTACCAAAATTTTGAATACCTAGATTTTTTTTAACCCGATATGGCGGTAATAAGTTACGTAAAAAAATACTACGCTAGTGTACCTAAATTTGAATAGGTACAATAATACAGTTTAATAATAATAAGTTTCTAACGATCCTTAGATAGCTTGACTAATCCTGTTGTATTTTGTAAATATATGCAAATATGTAGTAGCTTAGTTTCTGTAAATAAACATTCACCACCAATAATATATTATAGACAGTTAAATAACAGCACACTTTTCTACCAAAAAGTTAAATTGTCGGTCCCGGCTATTTAAGTCGTTAAGCCATGACGGAGGCCTTAAGGCGGCCTAAAAACTCCGTCACCAGAGTTGGCCACTGACTGATACGAACTTACTTTTTTTACTTTTCTACCATTTTAGAAGCTTTTCTTTCATAGTTTTTTGTGATTTCAAAGCCCTGATTTTTGTTTATTTTCTAATTACTTTTGTCCTCAAATAGTGATTTAATTTTTAGGCATCAATTTAAAAGTTGTTAAATTTCAACTTCAAATTCAATCATAATAAATTTTTGTGAAAGCCAGATCGATTTCCAACACTTATTTAAATTATTTTAATTAAAACTCTTCGGGGAAGAATTAAAAATTCGCAAATTATCGATTTTATGCGAAATAAATCACAATTTGAGATAGTAAATCGTTTAAATCGATTCGTACTAAATTGGTTCTGATGAGATATTAATTAACCTCTTAGCAAATTCTAATGAAATGATTTTCGTTTATGTAAATCTACAGATAAGTAAACCGGCTAGATTGATTTACATGGAATTTGTACCAAGTGGTTGCAGATTTAAAACTAAAATTGGCCAAAAATTTGTGTCGGAATCGTATTCAGTTTCCTTACTAATATACAAAATTCCTAATTTCGTACAAAGGTACAGTCAGCAACGAAACTTCTTTGCCCCACGAAACTTCACAATCGGACAAGGCATTCTCAAAATACTATAAAGCTTTCAGCATTATCACAATAGTTTAATGCTCAACAATAAAATATTATTCACATTATTCCTAGAATAATATCACCTACGTGCTGATGCAGAAATTAATCGAAGTTATTAAAATGAATGAACAATTTCTCGTTTCATTTATGAAGGTATATTGAAATATGTAATCAATTTTGCAACGTTACAAAAGTTTTATGATTGCTTATATTATATAGTGCCTCAGTTCCTCGCACTTAGGGATGACCAAACATTATAAAAGACTCTAAATTTAAATTTACACATAATTCAGATACAATAAAATACATATTGGCAAAATTATCCAGGGATCAAAAGGTTTGTGCAAAACTCAACCTTACACACATTGAAGTAAAGAGTTAATTTCAGAAGCATCGTCATGTACACGCGTGCGGACAAGGTTAGTATCAGTGTCGAGTAATTACATGTAATTGTTCTGACCTCTCTGAGATCACGGCTTATGCACCTATGTTATTTGATAATACTGCGCACAAGGTCTCTTAGTATGTAATGGGCTAATCAAAAACCGTGAGATGAATACTAATTATAGAAGAAATAACAAGATTTTAAGAACATCAGTAATTTTGGGTCATAAATTCAAATTGTAAACAAAAAATATATCAATAGCGGAAAAGCTAGACCGAGTACTTATCAATACTTATAGCAAAATATCCTTATAGCTGTTTTTTCAGCTTATAAGTAGAAAAATATGATTTCCAAATTTTTCTCAAATCGTTTTCACCAAAAAAAGTGCTCTGTACTAGGTACTTTAGGAGACGGGAATACTACAAAGTTAGTAATAACGCAGGTCATTATAATACCCCAGAGATAATAACGGAGTGCGACTTGCTTGTGAATATACTTTTACTATTTATAAATACAATAGCACTCAAACTTACTCGCACAAAGAATTTCAATACAACATTTGGACAAAAACATTTCGGATTTCTAACATTTAACCTGTCCATTAATTTTATCACGTCACGCCTTATTAACTATCATCGATGTGAATGAATCCGTCAATAGAAGTTTAACACGAGAATAGATACCAAATTGAATGAAAACGAGAGTCACTTGTGTTAACGAGTGTCCAAACATCTTTTGAGATATGATCTGTCGTTTTCCGCGTATCATTCCAACAAATTGGTACTCGATATTTTATTTCCCGGCATTTTCGTTCTTATTTGGTTCGAATAGAGCTCAAAATTAAGTAAATAGTTTTATTATCAAAATTATCAGTCTACTTACAATACAACATTCGTTTAGCTCTAAAATGTGTGATGCTGGGAAATAAAGCTCAATTTAATTCAGTGGCCCCCAAGCTCGAGGGGCCCTCGGACTCTGAGTCAGTACCCCAGAATCCGGAAGGTTTTGTTCTTAGGTATGATTATTTTGAAAATAAAAACAACTGCATTTTAGATTTTTGAAAAAAGTAACTACCTAGTAAGCTCAAAAAATTACGAGTTTTTTCAAATAATTCAAAATACGTTTACAGTTTGCCACATTCTGCATATTTTAACTTGATAAAACCTAAACCATTCAGGGCCCCAGTTTATTTTGCACCAGGGCCTTTGGCTACCTAGCTACGCCACTGCAATTTGGTAACGTATTAAAGCTTCTACGATTTTGGATCTTTTTACTATTTTCCTTTACGTATTTATGTTTCAGAGCAATTATACTATTTTTTTTTATAACGCTGGACTTTTCACACAGCATCATCTAGCCCCAAAGTAAGCAGAGCTTGTGTTATGGGTACTAGAATGACTGATAAACTACTTATATACTTTTTTGTTTGTAAATACATACATATTATACATAGAAACCCAGGACAAATATCTGTAGGTCACACAAACATTTGTCCCGCAGCGGGGATCGAACCCGCAACCTTCTGCGTCGCAGGCGGACCTTCGCCCACTGCGCCACAGAGGTCGTCATTATGTTTATACGCCCAACACATATGCTAAGCGGAGTCGACACAACATAGTCTTCCACTTTTGTATTTCCTCCTACGTCCTGCCTCTTTCCTCCGTTATCATTTGAGTTGAGATGTATTATGAGAGAGTGAGGTGAGAGGCAACATGAGTAAAATAGGAATGAGTCAATACTCATCACATCTATCCATTCACGTCGTAACACTGAAATAAAACGATATATAGTAGGTCTTCTTCTTGTCGTGTCACCAGTTCTTTCGAACCAGTGTGGTGAAAGGATTATAAGTACGCCTCAGAGAGGCTCCTATATACATAGTAGGTAAGTATGAATAATTAAGGAATTCATTTTCCCTTGGTGGATTTGATTAGTGGAATAGGGCGTTATTTCAACATCTTGTCTCACTTTTTTTTTCTCATTGCACGTGTTTTTCGCAAGTTAGGTGAATGATGATGATGAAATATTTAATATTCAGCAAAGGATAAAACAAACTGAGATTAATAAATTTCGTTCAATCTACAACAATAACAAAGTCGAGTTTTAGTTAAGAGAAAAGTTGTTCCCAAATATTTTGAAACCATTTGTTCAAAGCGATCAAAGTGAAATTTTAGATCATTCCGAGCTTTTTTTTTTTCATTTACATAACAAAACGATTATTTAACCCTCTGGCTCGGATTGTGGACGTCTGGTGCCCTTGCTTTTGGGGCAATGAAATACATGACTTAACTCTAAGCCTATTTCAATCAACCTTGTTAATTAAAAAGATTATCTTAGCATCTTATCTCAACCTTTAAAGCTTAATCTTCAACAAACCATATTCAATGAGAAGCCGTTTCAATTAGGAATAACCCGCAGTACCTCAAACAAATCCAGTGAAACTCAATATAATTGAACTGAACAGTAAAGCTTAAAGTACGGTTTGACTGCAAGCGAGCAACTGGGCTTACAGAATAAACAAAACATTCCCTTCAAGCGCGTAGCAATTTCGTAGCAGCGCTGTAGACGTTCGTTTTTAGTTTTGATTATGAAAAATACAAGTAGAAAACAAGTTTTACTTCTAAATAGGCACCCAATTGCTTTTTATCGCAACCAAACGTGATCTTGAAATCAAAGAAATATCTTGAATTCTTCACTTATTTTACAATTCAAATAATACAAAACTTTTTATATTATTTTTAGAAACAAGCCACCTTTAGATATAAACGTTTAACAGATATAATTTTGTTCTCCGTTTCAAGGCTCTGCCTGAATTCTAACTCATAGATTTATTGACATATCGTAATGGAAAGTGATTGATGGATCTACATTATGCTTGAGGTAGCAATCGTGCACGTTTCCTGAGTATTAGGTATAAGTGGCGCCAAGCACATCAACATACCAATAGAAGATTTTTATTTACCTTTTTTAAAAGTCGATATCATGCAAGCAAAGCGAAGTCGAGAGAAGAAGCGAAAGTATCACAGCAACACCTTGAAAATAAACATGTCTTTCTGATCGTAAACCTTCTTCTAGTCCTGTCACTAGTTGTTTCAAACCAGTGATCGTAAGCACCAGTGGTGAAAGGAATTTAAATGCAAACCTACCTTCACCTCCCTTCATCAAAATTTAAAATTTCACGCGTAAAGTAGCTTTGCTTGCTGTCAGTCAAACCAGCCCTTTAAGCCGCACCACGATGTCTACGATGTAAAAAGTCATCAGCCGAATGAAGTTGTAACGAGTTGCTTAATTGGAGCTCTATGTTTCAATTGAGGTGGAATCGCTCTTTAATTGTTAATAGTTTCTAAAGAAATTCCATTTGTAGATAGAATTGCTTTGAAATCTTGAAGGGACTATGAACCCTTCTTTTAAAAGGTTGTCCCAATAGGTTTAAATACATTGCTGCTTATTATAAAAACGTAAAACCTTGGTTGAACCCCATGTTGACACATGTCAAAACAAAACTGTTATCACAAATAAGCGTTCTATGTACGAGTATTTAAAGATCGTTTTTCTAGGGACAGTTTTTTAGTTAGACTTGGTCTAAACTCGGCTCATTTTCTTGTAATAAGCCCCATTATGTACAGACTCTTTCACCCTTAACCCCTCAGTTGGCCACGTCCAGCGAACTTAGGTAGGTTACTTACTTTGCCCTTAGAACAAAAGTGTACTTTAATACTTTTTTTATTCAACCTATACTGGCCCACTGCTAGGCAAAGGTCTCTCTCAATTCTTTCCAACAATCTCTTCTTTCATAGGTTCCACCACCCACTATCTCGAGGTCGTCTCTCCAGAGCTTTCTTGGCCGTCCGCGGCGTCGTCTCCCATGATGTTGGCCCATTTTTTGCTGTGCATCCGGCTCACGTGCCCTGCCCAGTCCCACTTCACCTTGGCTTTAATATACAAGAATGAAAATAGGTACCTAGTCTGTTGCATAGGTAGGTAACCTTATACAGGGTGTAAAAAGACTGCTACCGAAAACTGAGGGGTTGCAATCAGACCATGATTCTAAACATATTTAGCGAAGAAAAAAAACGCCAAAAAAAATTATGACTTAGCTACGTGATTTTATGTTATTTTCGGTTATTTACTACTAGTACAACATAATAAGACTTGATGACATGATAATTTCATTAATAAAAGAAAAAAACAATTAAAACTCAAAATCCAGCAATCTACGTAAAACAACGCGCCCAGTACATACCCAACCAGTAAACTTCAAACGCTGTTTTCTCCGGATATAATGATTTTTTCGGAAAATCCTTTTGGATTTAGCTGTGTGTTGGGATGCTGTACCTACCTTTCGGCTTCGGTATACGTCTTTTTACACCCTGTATATATTATTATCAAGATTTTTAGACTCCATAATGCAGCTTAGGTTAGGTCTTTGTCCAATTACCTAACGTTATTTAGAGATAGTTCCAGAAGGAAACTCATTTTATAAAAACGGATCAATTTTCTGAACCGTTTTCCTGTTCCTCCAATTTTGTATACCTTACTTTATTACTTGTTATCGAGATGAAAATGAGACCTGAGGGGATATTTCCAATTTTCTTTAGGAAAGAAACAGTTTCAAAATAAAGTAAAATTTGTTAGCATTTTGAACCTCCTTTTTCAATTATTCCGCTAATTATAAATTGATATAAATGTTTCTGTTTGAGAAAGGTCATATTTTGATTCATTATGGATTCTTTTCTGATAAACTCAAAATAACATAATACTCCTTTTAATTTTCTACTAAGTTTAGTCGGTTTTCCATTTTGTTTTTAAAAACATTCGCTCACAGAAAAGTAAATTCAGAAACAAATACACGGTCTTATTACAAAAAGTATGAACCGAGTTTAGCGAAGCACTGACTAAAAAACTGTCTCAAGAAAAACTATCTTTAAATACTCGTACATAGAACGCTTTTTTGTGGTAACAGTTTTGTTTAGGCATGTGTTCAACTAAGGTTTAACTTTTTTGTAATAAAGCCAACAATGTCTAACTTATACTCATCTGTTTTGGTGTCTAGCCATGTATTTACTTACTTAGGTAGGTCCACTCAGGTAGAGTTAGCTCAGCTACGTCGCCTAGCTTAACTGACATTGTTTGTTCAGCCAAGTAAATTGAAGTGATGGTACAATACCACTGTGTTTGAGATCAATATTGGGTAACTGAAAATCTTGCAACGTGATTGCATGTATTTCGCTTTTAAGATTACCGGTAGGTATATTATTAGAAGCAAATAAATATAGGGTAACTAATAATCATAACTAGTTCCAGATAAGGTTGATAAGGGTAATTTTCGCCTCGAAAAACCTATTAAAAAAGAGACAATTCTCAGACTCCGTAAAAATTACACACAGCCTTACTAATAAACGTGGTATATAGTTATTCCTGAGTGTATTTTTTTATTTTAATACATTATTGCACAAAATTACAAAAAAGTATGTGAGTGTCGTGGAACCTCCGTGGAACACTCGTTAGAACGAAGTTTAAACTTTGAAATTTGGCATTTATCAAATAAATTATTGTAATTTTTTTTTATTTGTTTTTTATTTACAAAAGAAAAAGAAAAGGGCTTTGTCGCTGAGCGCCTATACCGCCCAATCAGTAACATCTAAAATCCTAGTAAACTAACAGTGAAACAATCCTATGGACTGTTTTGCGTCTGCGTACTTCGCACTGTGACCTATGTAGGTATTATGTCATGGCGGTTTTTTTTCTAGCCTCCATCCTTGAGACCGTCCAAAAAAGAACTTCGTTCCAAAATTCCACAACTAACTATTCTAAAATCTCAGTGGTCCTACTGATTAGATACTTTGAATGACTTTGAATGTTGTAATTTGTTCACAGAACGACTCAGATGACGACCAATGTGCACTCAGCGACAAATGGCAGTACGAGAGGAAGTCCAGAAGATGGTCGCGAGTGGTCGAGATCACGCCACAAGCGCAAAGGCGGCTTCAGGTAACAATGATTCGAAATTTGTTACCAGCAATGCAATATACAACTTATCGACAGCACAAAAAGGTGCTGATTCCAATAACAATGCCAAAGTGGCTTCAAGAAGGAACACCATAATACTTCTAAAGTACAAGTGGCGCCTTTCCGGGAGTTCTGATGAAAGAGACGAGACTACGGTTATATTTTACAGTTTCTGGACACACTTTCTCTCTTTTTACTACTTTATGTCGTACATGCCAGCGACCTCTTCTTCCTCTCCTTATCATCCTTTAACTTTTCCTTCAATGATGTTCCTAATTATCTATGTTATTCATTATGTACCTCTGATCCTAATTTCTGATAGTGACATGGATCTGTTGAGCTATCTATAGATTGTTTGAAATATCCTTGATTCTATTGTAGCTAGTAGTAATTTTCTGATATATCCAGGTGATAGCAGCAAGGGCGATAGCGGAGAGGGAAGCGCGGGAGGCGAGGGGGGAGGTGGAAGATGATGAGGATGAGACGCTGCCTACCATCAGGGTGGGGCTGGTCGACGCAGATGGACATTACACTGACGTTGAGCCTGATCTGTAAGTACACCTGGATTTTGATGTTTACCTGTTCATGTTAGATACATACCGAAACAGACCCATTAGTCCTATTAATATTATAAATGCTAAGGTTTTTGAGGATGGATGTATGGATGTGTGTATGGATGCTTGTTACTCCTTCACGCCAAAACTACTGAACGGATTTCGATGGAATTTGAAAACACAGATATAGTACAGATTATAGTTTTGAATAGCACATAGAACTACTATTTTTCCTGGACTATTGTATTCCTTCACAGCTCGTGTAAATATGCAAAAAAAGCATTCGAATACATGACCTTCGGTTTGAAAGTCGAGGCTACCTCATTTAGCCAACTCACCATTCACTCATATCATCTTTCATTTATATTAAAACTAGCTGGTACCCGCGACTTCGTCAGCAAAATAACATGTACTTAATAAAAACAGAACTGAAAACTGCTGTTCAGAAGATTCTCTTCTGATACTTTTAAAATAAAAAATTAAAAACTCAATAATAGCGCCATCTCGACCTCAGCCATAGGACAGCAACGCCATCTAGTGCCTTCAACTGGAACTTCACTTTAAGTCCCCATACAAAATTTCAACCCTTATTTCACGCCCTACATGATTAGTTTTGAAAAAAAAAAGTAGCCTATGTCCGTCCCTGGGACATAATCTTTATCCATGTCATATTTCAGCATCATCTGTTCAGTGGTTTAGGCGTGAAAAGGTAACAAACAGACAGACACATTTTATTACATAATAGATGGCGCCACAGGAAAAATTAGATCGCGCTATCGTTGCGTTTTGGGGAACGTAACATATAAACTCGCTAATCCTCTACTTTTCAGCTTTATAATATTAGTATGGATGTAACCTTCTAGCTTTCAAAGAACCTAATCTTCCTTCCCGACATTTTAATTAGAGCTCTGAACAGCAACTCTTGAGACCGCAACGAAGGTCGACCACAAATGAGAGGCTCTCAAATGAAGTGTCTCACTTCACTTCACTTATCGAAGTACGAGTACTGTCTGAGAATACGAAAGACAAATACTTAGAATGGAAGTATGTGAAACAGATCAGCAAAGATCTAAGCTCAAAAGCTCAGGCCGCGACTTCATAATTATTGTTCATGTAACCTATTTATAACTTTCGTGCATTTGACATTTTCAAATGTACGTAATCATCATCATCGCCATCACATTTCGTGCACATTTTCGAAGTTAATTAGGATTTGTCATGACTATTTTTTTCCGTTTGAGTAGAGCTGGAAAAAATATGGTACGCTATCACATATTTTTTTGATAAGCAAAATGCACAACAGGATTGTATCTATCCATGATCGAATCGGAAGGTTCCAATGCTGACAATCTCTTCCAAGTTAATACGAAGCTTTTAGTATCCCGGTCAATAGGCAACATAAATAAGATAAAACACAATACCTATCAATCGGCAGTATCTGCGTTATCTAAACTCGAATAACACGGCACATGAACGATTTAAATAATACCACTGTTAGTCAGTTCTTTATGGTTAAGCATTTATTAATAGGTCTGCATAGTCAAGCGCTCTGTAACGAATAAAAAAATATTCACTCCCGGGAGTGCCGAGAGAAGTAAAAACTTGAACAAAAAAAATTATGCATTTTTATTCACCAGTTTAGTTATAAAATGAGCATTTAGAAATGTAAAAATATTGCCGTAAAAGTTTACCGAGTACAGAACTAGATGGTGCTACTGGTAGGTGTCGGTGAGCAGTCACGTAGCTCGCGCGTGACCTTTTCGAAGCGAATCCAAAAATTTATTCTCATCTTATCAAAAATGCCCAACGCGCCTAAAGAAGTTTTCACTTCAAAAACTGCTACTGAAAAATAAATAGACAGTTACATAGTATTTTGTTGGTAGGTTACGTTACGAAATGTAGTACTTACTTGTGAAAGCTTTCCGCTGACTACTCACTATCGTTTAAGTAAACCTTATTGAGTAAAATAGTTTGTATTTACCTATACAGTGTAGCCTGTACCTACTGTGCCGAAAATAAAATTGTATTCTAATGGTAATTACTACTGGTAATTATAGCATGTATGTGTTCATTAAATTGGCGTCATTTTGGAGAAGGGCCAAGTCAAAAGTACCCTAAACCGGCGATCATGTATGAAGAATGTAATGAGAGTGAATGAGGCAAAAGTTGTGTATCAGGATCGTAGCAAGTGGAGATCCATAGTCTCTGCCTACCCCTTCGGAAAAGAGGCTTGATTATATGTATGTATGTATGTGTTCATTATATATTATTTTGTAGTTAATTAACCTATTGACTGCATAATAAAATAAAGTCAACAAATTCGCCACGCGCCACTTTTAATTATAAAATTTCCATTTGCACGTGTTGTTCTGACACGTATGAAATAGCTGAATGAATTAGTACATACCTCGCAGTATGTGAACTTCATATATTTTGTAATCATCTTTATAATAATTTGAGAACCAGAGTTACAGTTTTACATTGTTGTACTTACATTTCGTAAGTAATTAGAAATGTTTACGCGAATAGAATAGAATAGAATAGAAAAACATTTATTTTGTGTTTCATAGAGCATAAATTACAAATAGGAACTATACTAACACTTAATACTAGACACAAAAATGGACACTACTCAGCGTGTGCTGTAGCAACTTAGCGGTGCTGCAGCGCTGTTATTCTGTGGCACCGGTTCTGTGGCCGAAGAGAAGGTAAAGTTTACATAGGGTAGGGAAATCTCCAAAATATTTCACACGACTTTGAGCTTTCAGAATCCCTTAAATCCGGTTAAAATTTACATTTTCTTTACGTCACAGCCTTTGAGCTTTTCACTCAAGCCATGACGGAGGCCTTAAGGTGGCCTAAAAACTCCGTCACCAGAGCTGTTGCCCTCTACCTCATAATAATATGAAGTCATTTTAGTCATTTATTTATTTACAACTTAAGCTAACATTACAGATATTTTCTTATCTAAGGCGTTAACCTAGTGAGATCTTTAAAACTTAAACTTAACTTAACTATAGAGAGGCACAAGTGGTACAAAAAAAAAACAAAAATAACAGCTCTTAGAACAAAAATAAAAATAACTTTCACATAAAATAAAATAACACAGTTATAATGACAAATAAAATGACTAAAATGACTAAAATGAAGCCTTTAGGCTTTTCACTCAAGCCATGACGGGGTGGCCTAAAAACTCCGTCACCAGAGTTGCCCTCTACCTCATAATAATATGAACTTACTCAAGTATGTACACAGGTACCTACAGAATTATTTTGTGACCTAAGTAGAATATCAGGTATGTTTTCTGCGGAACTATGACAAACAAAACTAAACAGTTTGATCGTGCGTCTACCTGTCTTAAGACCATTAAAATATGATAGACGTTAACTGCATTACAATACTAAATACTAATACCGAATACGGTGAGAGCGTTGGTAAGCCATTAGGCGATAAGATAGGGGCTAGTACACAATATTGTTTTGAAGTTTTTAATAGTATAACTGTTTATCAAGCCAAAAAAGATTTTAAATTATCAAATCAAAATTCGTAAAAAAACAATAAAATCTTTGTAGTGTAACTTCAAACAAATTTTAAATTAGTAGTTTTTTTTTAATATTTGTTTTGTGTCTCTGGCCTATCTGGGATGCATTTAAAAAAATTGTAAGTAACCACACTCTGATAGTTCGATAGGAAAATCGTGGAAAATCCAGTGCTTCCTTTTTTCGGAGTATTCCCGTTTCTATTAAATTTTACTTACAACAGTATACTCGTATCCACTAGTGTTAGGTATTTCTCTGAAGAAGCTAAGTCGCGTAATTCAGAAATAGCGTATCGTAACAATATAATCTTTTGATATCCATTGAATTCAGATTTGAAATTATGTAATGCAATATAATTATAATGTCAATCAAATAATTGATTATGAATAAGCTACACAATAGAAAGTCAATTATTTCCCTTTGAACCTTCATATTGGTCCCTCATTAAGATACTTGATGCTTTGACGTGGAACTTGATACCAGCCACAGCTCATTTGAAAAACAAAAAAACCAGACAAGACAACTAATGTTTTTATTATAATATTAATAAGAATAAAAAATTTCTTAAAATTTTGCTAAGTATTTTTTTTTAGTCTAGGGTAAGCTACCTTCTCAAAAAACTTTATCCAAATCCGTTGAGTAGGTTTTTTTGTGACACGGTAACAAAATATTACATTACACACAATCGATCTTTAGCTCTCTGAAGTAGCTGCGCAGAACCCATTTTTGATGACGCCTAAAATTGTGCTATCTCGCTTACTCTACCAAACCTGCGCAATTGTCTATTGCACCTAACTTCAGAGAGCTAAAGATCCGTTGTGCTTAGTATACATTATACCGGTAATGACTTTTTTTACACCAATAATAAAGAAACGTTTAACTTATAAGCAAACAAAAAAATATCAATAGAAAAATACTTATATGACAAGACAGATATTAAAACTATGCATCTTCACGACTGAACCAGCCAACTAGCCTCAGCTTCACAGCTTATTAATTTCTTTGTGTATTGATTGATAGGAATGCTAAGTGTATTGATTCTGTTTCTGATTGTTTGAAGACTGGAGGCGTTAGATGAAAGATAGAAGAAATTAAAACTTTTGTGTTCCTTCGCTGGTAGCATTCAGTTTGTTTAATGTTTGGTTTAAGGGCGATAGATACATGCTTTTGTAAAAAGTGATTTATGATCGCTACTAGCGTTCTTTTGATTTGAGTCCCTTGCATCAGAATAATATCTAAAATATTTCATAGCACTGATTGCGTATTTGCTCCGTCGCTCATAGTTGCCACAGATAATTATGTCAGTTCAAATCCCGCATGGGAGCAGTTTTTGGGAAGCATTTTAAAAATCTTGGTGGTCCATTATGTTAGTCATTATTTTTGTCACAAATTGGTCTAGTATTTTAATAAGATACCTTATCTAGAAAACAATCTAGTGGTATGATTATCTTGTAGATGTACATTGGGTAAAACCTAGATCAGGGACACACAGGACCAAAAAGTTTGGCAGAAGCGAATATACCCAGCAGTAGGTGAAACCGGGCTGAGATGATAATGATGAGATGTACGTACATTGATGATGAGTATTAAAACAATTGGCTATGACTACTATATACACTTTCATCTGACTCCGTTCCTGTCGAAGAGGTTACATGTACGTCGTACACGCTACAATCAATCTTACGCTAAAAGCATTCCGCTCTAAAAAACCTAACGCCCTTTATTTGGGCTATCGGGGTCAAAGCCTGTATTTGTTAGGCGGTGGTGCAAGTGACAGCGTTTTTGAAAAAAATATACAGTAGCCAGTTAGGTGGATCACATTAATAGAGGGAAAGACCTGGGCATTGATTCATAATATAGCGGAATGCATTCGGTTCGGAATCGACCGACAGCAACCAATCACAGTGCAAGAAACGTCAAATTCGGATCAATTCAATTCCTAATGAGATCAGCACAGGGCTGATGAGAGTGGCGTTTGAGAGAGAAGGTTTATACTTATCTAGTAGTCGACTCATTTGAGCTGACAATGATCATGGTGATACTAGTAGGTAAGTTCGTGTGGATTATTGACCAGCAAGTATTTTTAAAGTTTGGTAGAAGCGAATATACCCAGCAGTGGTGCAAGAGACCGGGCTGAGATGATAATTTATGAGAGATTTTTTTTTTTATAATATAGTATAATTTTTTTAATAATTGGGGGAGACCCTTGCCCAGCAGTGGGATGATATAGGTTAATAAAAAATAAAAAATAAAGTATTTTAGCTGCCAAGGCCTCTGTCATGGCTTTACGGTTCCATTAGATTTTCGTCAAAAAAAGGAATCATGGAGCTTCTAAAAATATGTTTCACTTGCCATCCTCTTTTGCCTTACTCATTCCACCTTACAAGCTATCATTACGGTTTGGCAATCCATCGTGATAGGTGAAGGGCCAAGTACCGAATAGTAAGTAGAACAGAACATTCGACGACTTAATTATATTCATTGTTATAGCCCTATTGTGTGTCATTGTTTACTTTGAAGGGCTCAAAAAACGGTTTTTGAATAATGCATATTATTCTAATGATTTTAATGGTTTGGCCTCTTTTAAAGTACGAGTTTTTTGTTTGGAATTTGAAGAACAACGAGCTCTTTACAGTTTGTTATCTTTTGCCCTCGGTTTTGCTTGTAGGTAAAGTACCTACAAAGATAATAAATTTGAAACAAAGACCTAGAAACCTGAAAATAATCAAATTTTTGTTTTAATTTGTAATCGGTTTTCAGTTTTGTAAAAGTGGTAGGTAATGTAAAAAATCTGGTGAAAGCGGGCATGGTAATACGCAATCTAATGCCTATGGTTCAACAAAGGAGGCGGGGGCTGAGTACTTAATAGGTAAGGTTTCGTTGGCCATTTGGATACGGTACATTAATTGTTTACTGTAGGTAAGGTAGCAGTGTAAATGTTAGGGATTGGAAATCTTCCTTCAAATAAGGAACTCTAACTCACTTGCTAACAAGTTTGATGAATACAGGTACAGTGGTTGTACGAATAAGGGCGTGAGTTATTCTTCTCACTGCTTCCGTCCGAAATTGTATGAATGTGCGTAATGGCGTCCCTGGATGCGCGCAGGCATAGGGATTTGATAGTGTCCGCGTAGGGATGTCCATCGACCACAGATAATGCACTCCACTTTGCTTGTTTACAGGTATTTGTTTCCTAAACAGTAAATAACTACCTTTTCTATTTCCTAAATAACATTCTAGTAATAAACGACTAAAATCTCAATTGTAAATTGTGGAAACTGCAATTAATTAGCTTTCTTTATTCAAATGTAAGTACAATTAACAAGAGTTAAAACAATTTAAAGTCTATTTATGTACCGGATGTGATTGTAAAGTTTTCCATATTAGATTTAAGAGAAAGGGATGTTAATACTAGATACCTATCTGCTACCGTAGAAGAGCATTAACGCGATGCAATTTTTGGCTCGTTTTGCTAAACCGATGCCATTTAGCGGCTGAGCGAGTGTCGCACTTACGACTTTTAGCGCCTAATGACTTCTTCTTCTTCCTGCCCTTATCCCACTTAAGTGGGGTGGGCACAACATGTTTCTCTCTTCCATTTCCCTCTATCACTAGTCATATCAGAACTCACTCCTTTCACAAACATATCCGCATTCACACAGTCGATCCATCTTTTCTTAGGCCTACCCCTACCGGTATCCATCCACATTCATACTCATCACTCGTCGTGTTATATGACTCTCATCCCTCCTCATGACATGCCCATACCACGCCAACCTTCCAATGACTGTTTACACGTAAAAAATTGCAGTGCGCTACTAGCTATCGGTCGTTCTTCCGTGTAAATGCTCTCCTTTTATTTGAAAAACTAATATTGAATGGAAGTTCAATTTACCAACGATAATTCTGTTACTCAAACTCAGTTGGTGCCTAATGAAATAATTTGTTCTTAAAACTTCGCACTCCACTTGTGAAGATTTATATAGAATCCAGGTTTCGTTCGCGTCAATGAAAAGCTTAAAGTGAGGTCCTGATTTGTCGCGTTATAATTTATTGTTATGAAGTTTTGAAAAGACAGAAGATAGAAATAATATTTAATATTTGTTGGGGGCAGTTAAACAAGATATTATGACGCTAGCTGTAATGATGATGCAAAGTCCAGAGTAGTTATTTATTCGTTTTACGAAATAATTTCAAATCTTAGAAAAGCTTACTTATTACGAATTTAAAGAGCATCGTGCCTAATATGCCCTTTAAGAATTAAGAGGGCGTAAGACTTACTTTTCAATAAGACCATAATTTTGAATCCTCTCCAGAAAGAGTAAGTAAGTTTTAAGTGAAACGTGCCGGTAACCAGTTTTTCATCTGCAGATTTAAGATCTATAAAAGCTTGTTTTAAATTTGACACAGTTATGAAGTGCTTTGTCTTAATTATCAACTTAAGTCTGTCATAATAACTTTGCGTAAATAATGAGCGTGAACAACAAAAATACATTTCAGTAAGTGATATTCTGTCGGAAAATTAGCTTTCTGATTAAATTATGTCATTATAATTTGGTTTTACCGTAAATTTTGCTAACAGCACTTTAGAAGTTAGACACTTCTTAGCAAAGTACCAGGAGTTTATAGCTTTGCAGGAAGTCTTCAAGACGATAAGAGTTCATAAGTCCAATGCGGTATAAGTCACGTGTAAAGACTGCTATGTTTTGTTTTGTTTCAGATTGACAGTACCAGGGCAGCCGATGTTCCAGTTACCAAGCGACAAAGAAGACGACGAAGAAACAGGCACCCGTTTCAGAAGAACAGGCTCCGAACGCCTCAGAGATGGTGCAAAGGCCTTACTTCGAAGGGTGGAATCTCTCAAAACAAGGAGAAGAAAACGGCAAAATCGGACAGAAGTTATCGTCTCTTCACCTCACTTCCTAGATGTATCACAAGACAAATACCCAGACTTGAGCTATATAGACATGACACCTACAACTCCAACTGCCTTTCCCTTCGAATTCAACTCCCCTTCTCACGCTGTGGGTATTAGAACACAGCCTCCTTCACCAATGACTGTATTACCACCATCTCCTATCGCACCTTTAGAACCTTCTTTTGTTTTGAATCCGCCTTTCGGAGACGACAGCTCAAGCTATGCGTCTGATGGAAGCATGGGATCCAGCAATAAGAGTTCGAAGTCAAAACTTGGACGGGCAAAGAGGATATTCCATAGAGGAGTGAAGAATGAGGATTCCAGTGCGCTGAGCGATTCTGAGTGCCAGCCAGCGAGCTGGAGGCATAATTATTATAAGGAGCATAATACTCATCATCATCATCATCATAATACAGAGGTAGGTATAGAAGTTCATCAAAGGAACTAAGCGGAAAAGTATATTGGAAAACACAAGGTTTCCATTGGATTGTATTGGAATATCCTTCTGACAGTCAGTTTTTTTTTTAAATATAGCCAATTTACCAAGCTTGCGGAGGCCTATACCCAGCAGTGATGATATAAACTAAACCCATTTTGCAACTTATTATTCGACTTTGCAGGGATTCGAACCTATAATCTTCTCACAGTAACCTACAGGTCATGTTTACGCATCTATAATTGTGTTATTAGTTTATGATATTACGATGACCCTTATCAGTGCATCGTGTGTGGTCTAGGTCTACGTCGAACCACCTTCGCCAGTGGAGCTCAAGCCGGATCCGAAGGTCCTCAGTGAGGTGCAGAAATCTCCAGGTCACACGGTGCACAGACGGCAAGCTATACGGACGAGTTCACTGAACCTTGGAAAGGAAGGACAGAAGTAAGCTTGCACATTTTCATGAGCCTCTCATAGATTTTTTTAAGTAACAATGAGTAGAATAAAATGCTGAAGTAAAGTGCTAAAAAGTAAGGTTACACAAACGGTAAAATAACCATACAAATCTTACGAGACAGCGATGTTCTTTTGCTTGACGATAAAGCAGGACAGGGCAGGATCAATCAGCTGTTTTCTTGATGCGTGGTAGACTCTCTTAGATCTTTTAAGTGTTGCAGAAAGAACATCGAAGCATAGAAATGTTATTCAGTTGCGACCAGAAGTAGCATTTATACTTTTTGTGTTGGTTGAAGAAAAGTAATATATCTTTCTATTTTGTCTCACAAGAGCCGCATTTGCAATTTGCAAGAGAGTATAGGAGAAGTTTGATGGACATGCAGCTTGATAATGACTGTGAACTCATTTTAAACTAGCGGTTCTCATTCAAAGCTCCAAGGTACTATCAATAACCTTTTGTCCATTTGCTCATTACCATGTGGCTAATGGTTAAACCGGTGTCATTAGTCTAAATGATTCTGCCATAAATGACTTATTTGCATTGCAATGGTGACGTTGAACCGTGCTGACTTGAAAATGTCTGTTTGTTTATTGTTGCGAGTGTTTTTATGTGATAAATAAGTCCTGTGTGTTGTGGCTATGTTTTAAATGTTTATGATTATCGTATTAGTAAACTAGATTAATATATCTACGTAGTAAATGTCATGAGATCATGGTGTGTGCGGACTGTACATTTCGATTCTACATCTCTATAAATGGTCAAAAAACACCGTATCTAAAGAAAATAATATCGTTTTCTCTAGATTTCGAGACAGAAGTCTCAAAAGAGACAAGTCAGCATCACGAAGCTCGGAACTGGATAGCAGCAACAGTCATAACTCTGGAGGATCGCGGTCACACGACGGTGATCATGATGATGATGACGACAGCATCGATATAAAGACTAAAAAGTAAGTACGTTATACTTTTAGATAGCTCGTAATTTAATGATATGAAGGAATGGACGTAGACTCACAATCGACAAAAAGTGTAAGTAGTAGAAAACAAATAAATTAACATAAAGGATAGAGCAAAGGATAAGAATAAAGAACCTACAATCGTGAATTCAATAGGAACATCAACAAAATCATATTAGGATATGGGATATTCAAAATATACCATGCGAGCGAAGTTCATACTTACTTACATTATACTGCATAGGTAACTACTTATTTTAATATGCATTTATTAAAAAAAAACCTGATAGTTTAATATAACAAATATACACTTTATTAAATGACATAATGTATAAGTATTTACAGAAATTATTTTGTTACTCGTGATGTACCTACGTGTAGAAATTAGGTATATGCACAGATTGATCCATAGAGACGTGCGAGGGCCAAACAAACATGATTGTATATGCAATCTCAATACATACACTCTGCTTGAATCTGCTAATGGTCCTAAATAAATACACACCAACTGCAATAACTAGATCCAAGGCTAGTGATAATATCCCAAATAAACATCTCCTACACAAATAAACATAATTTAATGCCCTTCGTAGGTACAATATGGTTCTAATCGAGTGAATGTGTGTTTATATTTGACACGAGACAACAACTAATCTATCAGATCAACACGCTAACAAAATATTAAAAGAAAAGGTTTCAAATAAATAAAACTATTAATCAACGTGTTTTTTTATGAATAAAAGTGAAAGTTATTTTATTGAAACAGATAGCTATAAGTAGGTACCTATTTTATAATAGAACAGTTAATTTAGACTGCGATCAAACTTGATAACAAACAGGATTACGATAAGTATTTTAAGCAGTCAGAAGCTACTGTAGCCTATCATATTATAAATATTTGTTGTAATTACCTACAGAAACAACATCCAAAGATGGTACTCCTTCAGGACGACCACCCTCAACGGCGGACCCAAAGCAAATAACACGCTCCAACCTGTGCCTGGTCAAAAGGACCCTGAGTCATATAGTAAGTAATTTAATTATTTTATTATTAATTAATAAGAAATTTTCTGACAATAAATGAACATCTTTATTTCAGTGGCGCGACCAATGTCTTCTCTATCGTGTGGTCAGCTTCACATACTTCGAAAGCTAGCTCTCCTCAGACTGACGGCGTGCATGGAACGCTACTGCCCATCACACAAGTCTGGTTGGAACTGGGAACTGCCCAAGCTGATTCGGAAGATCAAGACCCCTGATTACAAAGGTAGGCAATATACTTACCTTGAATTGTTTAAATAGGCTTGAAGAATACATAAAAGTATGTTTTAATTATTGTTTGAAACTTTCCCAGTATAAAAAAAGCAATAAAGAATTTTCTTATCCGCAAACCCAAAGGAACGTAAAACAAAGATTGAGATTGTAAATACTGTTTTATAGGTCAGATAAAAGCGACAAGGGTATAAGTATTATTCAGTAGGTACCCACAAATTCTCCTTTTGACGCATTGAAATTTATCACCACACTGGTGTTTATGTTATGATTTCATGGGACGAAAAGAATTTTATAGTTATATGGAGGGATGTAGCCATGGACGGTGTTCTTCGATGTATCTGGATGTTTTACAGACCAAAGAGATGATGAATGAACTGTGTGAAAGAAGATGTTATTAATATCGATCCCCATTGAATGTTAAGAAAACTTTGTGATGCCGTTATAAAAGTGGATCAAGAATGACGAAGCATGCCAAATAACACCCACGCGCTTTTATGACCCCAACCGCTTTAATAAACCGTTTATTTTACAGACAAAACGGTGTTCGGCGTTCCTCTAACGATAACTCTTCAAAGAACAGGACACGCGTTACCGAAACCGATTCAGTGCGCTCTGAACTGGCTAAAGAAAAACGCTTTAGATCAGGTAAACTAAAGAACACAATCATCACTCATGGTTCGTTTCGCTTTTTGAGTATTTATGTTTGGATATGGTGTAATGAATCAATTTTATGACATACCTAGGTGTAGGTACACTACGTTTTTGCAATACATTGTAATGTCTGAATATTAAATCGGTTCCAAATTTTACTTTTACGTGTTGATTGAATTGCCTAACAACTCTTAAAGATAACAATGTCTCAAACAGTTAGAAGGGTCTCAGCTATAGTATACACGTAGTAGCGTCCACTGGGACGCTAGACGCACTGGGAGAATACTGATTCTAGTCAAAAGTCAAAGTCAAAAAGCATTTATTCAGTAGGACCGCTGGGATCACTTTGAAACTGGCCTTAGTATCTTAACAGAACGAGACAGAGAGACTGTTAACATTGAACATGACAGAATGCAAGGTCATTGCCACAAAAAAGCCATTAAACAATCATCGCTTACCACAAATGTACGTAAGAAAGCAAATCATCAAAAAGCTAAATGTTTGCAGGTAAACAGCAAGGAGAAATATCATTCTCAATCCATTTCTATTCCAGATGGGTATATTCCGTAAAGCAGGTGTAAAGTCTCGAATCGCCAAGCTGCGGACAGTTGTAGAATCAGCCGGTGGCACCACAGGCACCTTCGCTATTGAGAACATGAATACCACAGATGCATCACAGTCGAGCCTCAACTTCGACGGATCCCAAGCGCATGACGTAGCTGATATGGTGAAGCAGTACTTCAGGGAATTGCCTGATGCGCTGTTGACGAATAAGCTGAGCGAGACTTTTATTGCAATATTTCAACGTAAGTTTAATAACAAACAAGCTTAATATATCCCCGAGGTAGGCAAGCTTCCAGATGTAGGAAAAGAATTCAAGATTCTTCGAAAATGCTACAAAACATTTCACTTTCCGAGACAGAAGATCTACTACATTTTATAACAACATCCAAATCAATTTAGTAGTTTTTACAGAACTCACAAAAACCTAACATCATCATCATAATCATCCGCAGCCTTTTTCATTCCACTGCTGGGCATAGGCCTCTCTTCGCTTGTGCCAACCTTTCCTATCCTGCGCTTGTCACAAAAACCTATACTTACCACAAATTTCAGATGTTCCTGAACCCCTGAGGCCAGACGCTGTGCAATGTGCTCTCTTGTTACTGCCAGAAGAACATTTAGAAGCTCTACATTCCTTACTCATTTTCCTGAACGAGGTAAGGGGTTAGAAGCTAACTACGAGTATAATTTCAATATGACTTGTAAGCAGGTTTCAACCAATACGTCGATTGCCCATTGGCTTAGTTGGTAAAGCGTCAATACGGATTGATGAACGCCGTGGATCGTATATTTCATATGGATAGAGTTTTTGAACTGGAAATTAGTCGATATTCATAATTGAGGGTTAATCAAATGAAGTACTTAGGCAGGTGGATGGAAAAGATTTATTCATTGACTTTGAAGTTAAGCAACGTTCTAAACGGTCCGTAATTGGATGGGTGACCGACAGTGGCATTTTCATCTGAGCGCTACCGTGCGGAGGGCACGTTAAATTGTCGGTCCCGGCTATTTAAGTCGTTAAGCCATGACGGAGGCCTTAGGCTGCCTAATAACTCCGTTACCAGAGTTGGCCACTGACTCGTACGAACTTACTTATTGACCGATAACTCAGGTGGCAGAACATTCAGGAGTCAATCAGATGACGGCATCGAACCTGGCCGTGTGCTTGGCTCCGACGTTGTTGAGGCTGCATCATGCTCCACCGACCACTGGAAGCACTAAAGAGGGGAATTCAAATAGGTAAGTCCAATCTTATGGTGTTTATTTACTTTGGTGTGAAGTTCATCTATAAATTAACGATGATTTTATAAATGATTCAAAACTGAGCTTGGTATGGATATAAAACATACGCTTGACTTGAACGACCTCTGCGTAGTGGGTGTAGACCAGAAGCGACGCAAAAAGTTGCGGGTTCGATTATTAATTTTAGTTTCCTCGGATCATTGCACAATTTATTAATTATTTACACAAAAAATTGTAAGAAAGTATTTAAATTAGTCATGTAATTTCCAGAACATAAGCTCTGCTTACTTTGGGGCTAGATTTATTTTTGTAATGTAAGGGTTCTACCCCGGCTTCGCCGCCCATCTGCAGGCACCCATAACGTGACAAATCCCTGCTTACCTATCGCTATCCATACGACTCACGTGCCCCGCCCAGCACCATTTAAATTTTTGCCGAGAAAACGTTGGCGTGACGACCTGGATGCCTTTGAAGAGGACTGGTGGGACGTGGCAGAAGACCGTGACAGATGGAAGCAATTGGGGGAGATCTTTGCCCAACAGTGGGATAGTGTGGGATAGTAAAAGCTAATAAAAAAAGCACAACTGCTGCATCCCTCTTCAGAGAAGCCTCCTTGACCACTTTATACGACATGACAGCTCCAGCATTTATTTTATTTCAGGATGGTAATAGAAAGTGTGGCAGACCAGCGTCAGATCAGCGAGAGTCGAGCTGCCCATGCGTGTCTCCTACTCCTCATCCAGAAGCACGCTTCGCTCTTCTTGGCTCCAGCCGACATGCTGGCCAGATGCAAGTTCAATTATTTTGAAGAAAGCGTTCCGGTAAACCTTCTTTGAATACTATGAATAATCTTATGATCATAACACGAAAAAAGATAAAAGCAGAAAGAAACCACTAACTACCTACCTACATTTTGATATGCTTATTAATAAGAGTTATAATATCAATGGTAAAAATATTTTTATCAATTTACAGGTGGCATTAGAAGAGTTAGGAGCAGACTTCAACCAAGACTGGAAAGGTTTCCAACAAGCCTGCATAAAAGCTTTACTGAAAGAAGCCAAAGAAAAGTGAGTTTAATTTTCTGTGTCACAAAGTTGAAAGTGTGTTCTCTTACTCTTGTAGTAGATAGTCTATTCCAAAACTATCCTCAGCTAAGCAAGCTATGGAGTGAACTTGATAGCTCAGGACATTTTATAATCTATTCTGAAACCCCATTTACCTACACGATACCATATGGTATACCTATCATTCTTACCTCTTGCTTTCTCAAACTTATCGAAGCAGGAGCTTATATTCAGTGGCAAGAGGCAATAACGGTACCTATGTCAGAATGGTATCGTGTAAGTAAATGGCGTTTTACTCATTGTCAATTGTCTTCTTTTAAAACTAGATTTGAAGGAGACTGAACTGTATTTGCTTACGGTGAAAGTGTTTCTGAACTATGTTCTGCAGCTTGCTTTTTACATTTAAATTCTACCCCTCGAACAACTACACTAAGGATGTTGTCTAATCCATCTAGCTTTACTTCGTCAAGTCAGTTTTCATACATTTACTTTCCAAATATCAGTGTAGATGTGTGTGATTTTAATCTTACAATAGGTATTTCAAATTGAGCTTGGTTACCTGCTTCCGTAACTTGTTTTTTTTGAAACGCATTTTAATCTGCCACGTTTTATACAATGCCTAGTGTTATATCCTTAGTGTGGTTGATCACAAGTTGTACCTTAAAATCTGTATCTGTACCTATAGTCTAACTTTTTTCGTGCTTTTTTAGAGTCTGTGGCCGGTCGGGGAAGAGGTGAGATTTCGGTGTTAGAGATCGATTCGCTTCATTATTGTTACAATTTCTGTTCTTTGTCAAATTAGGTACTTGAAATGTTACAACTCAAGAGAAATGTTGATTAAATATTTTCAATAAAATTCATACCTACTTTGCTAAAAGATTCATGCTTAATGATGATGATGATTAGTGAAAGCTATAACTGGGGATAGGGTAAATATCTAGCAGATAAAAAATAGTAAGTAGGTACTACTTATACATGCATTAAAATAATGAACAGAAATTATAACTTTAACAAATCATTAAAAGCTATTCTCACCTCATGCTCATTGTAGTTATTGTGGCCACTAGATGTCTCTGTGTTTTTTGTTTTCTGTTTCACTCTCTTACGGTAGCACGACACTACAAAAACTATGAAAACCTAAAGATAATAATATGATAAGCCGACATAAAAATTTTGTGACATTACAGGTTTAGCTATTTCCTGGGCACTGAAAAATTCTGTTCCTACTCGTGTTATAAAATTGACTTTTAATTCAATTTTTTTTTTAGCTGAACGTGCATTACGTTGCTATTTCAAATGTATTCTCAATTCAATATTTGAATTTCCAGAACGCGAGGATGGATGTCGGTTTCGGGCGCCGCTCCTCACGTAGAACTATGCTGTAAGAAGGTCGGTGATGGTCACCCACTTCGGCTTTGGAGAGCTACTACAGACGTGGAAGCACCGCCTCAGGAGGTTATGCAAAGGTAAGGCGTGCTACTCTGGTGACTTAGCATTTATACCCGCCTGCAGGCCATCATGGCGATAAAGTGGCCAGGACTGAAATTTAGTTAGGCCCTTCGAAGCAAATGTCCTGATTTAAATTACACTAGTATTAACAGCAATAACCGACATCGACATCAACATTAAAAACAAAAATGTTACTAATTTCTTACTCAATATGAGTTCATTTGAATTCTCCAAAAGTCCCTTTGGGTTAAAAGGTGCACCCACTTTTCATTAAAGATAAGTTGGTTCCTCTCATTTTAAAACATCATCATCCGCTGTTTAATTTCACTCATTGCAGTGAATAGTCTAATTTTAGTCTTTTGTCTCTCATCACGTCTCTAGCTCTCTGCTAGCCTTATCTAACACCCGCCCGTCCCACAACGACCTACCTGCAATTAATTTCGTCCCTCGTCCACCTATTCGCCGTCGTTTTTCAATTTTTTTTTTCAATCTATAAAGTATGTAAATTAGAAAAGATAGGCTTGACTTACCCTCATGTCTAAATTTCACCGAAAACATTGTCTTTTCAGGATACTCCGGGAGAGGCATATTTGGGACGACTCGCTAGTAAAATGGCGAGTAGCTGAGAAGTTGGGAACTAATGCGGAAGTTTTTCAATACGTTACCGCATCCAGCTTCAATCTTCCTTCCCGGGATTACTGTGTTCTGAGGTAACAACTGTAATTTCATGAACCTCCAAGTCATAAAAATCAAATTGTTGGTACCTATATCTACTACCTAGGTACCTACATACAGTCAGCAAAGAACTTTTTGAACATAGTGTTTTGGAATAGTTTTGAATAGTACGTAGGTAGATACTTAATATTTGTAAAAACAAATGCTAAAACATCTCCAACTTCAGGTCTTGGCAGCAAGGCGGTGGAGGCGGTGGTTGGTGTGCGGTCGCCGAGACGTCAGTAGCCCACGGCTCAGCGCCAACAGAGGGCGCTAGGGGCGTCGTTCTCGCATCCCGATATCTGGCGCAGCCGGCTGGCAAAGGCAGAAGTCGGCTCGTGCATTTGGCCAGGGTTGATACAATGTAAGTCTATATTTTTAATACGGTGAAAGGTATTGTGTGTAATTAAAGAGCGATCAAAACATCAGAGACCTATGACATCACATCGACAGAGAGCGCTCGGGTATAGACAAGTAGATTTATCTGGCGCAGCCGGATGGTGATTTGTGTATCTACCTATTTTTACTTGCAACGCTTTTTAACTGTTTTCTGATTTTGTATCTCATGGTTTTATGCTTATTTCAGGGGACGTACTACTGAATGGTACAACAAATGCTATGGGCACATTTGTGCACTGTATCTCGCTCGTATCCGAGCTTCGTTCAAACACAACACAGAAGGACCCGAGTCGAATGTATGATCCAAGCATTCCACTTAAGCCGGCGCCATATTGGAACTGGCTTAAGTTGACGTTTGAAACGTCAGTGTCAAAGTAGTAGATTTGGCGCCAAGTCAAACTTTTGGTGTGAACTTGATAGATTGTTGTGTGTTAATGGAGCAGAAAATATTGAATTCTTTTTTGCAATCTCAAAATAATCGTGATCAAGATTATTAAGTGTACCTAATGTTAAAGTGAACTATTGATAATATAATAAAGCAATTACTTAGATAGGATCTGATTCTGTTATAATTTTATTGTATTTAGATGATTCAAAAATTGTGTACTTACCTAAAGTATTTAGGTACCTACAAAATGACATGTGATTAGGTACGATGGTTTGCATTTATTAATCAGTCAAAGCCAATGTCAAAACTCGTTTAATCATTAAAATAACTTTGGATTGTATAGAATATTTTGATACTTACATACATAACTATACCTACCTACAAGGGTTCCGAGATATTTAATAAAAAATATTTTGAAAGTGGAGGTCGGGGAAAAGTTAAATGTGTAATAATATAATTTAAAACCATGCTTGCGAAGATTCGATTATTTTAATAAAAATATCTAATTTTAAGCACCTACATAATAGAATAAATATATGTTTTTTCTTGTTAGCCTATACTGTCCCACAGCTGGGCAAAGGCCTCCCCCATTATATTATTGAATATTACATAGCTTACCGAGACAATTATTGTTGTATCGTCTGTTTGATCAAGCTATAATGAAACTATCATTTAGTATATAATTATATAGTATCGAACATTATACCTAAAAGTAATATAAAAAATTATCTAGGTAGGTACCTATACTTAATTATAAAATATGGATATTAATGACCAAAATATATTCTTGATCTGATATTATTTATTTATTAAATTTACTAATTAGATAGATCAAATATTTTAAATATTCTGGTACCTACTCACATTTTAATGTTATTAAAGCATAATAAAATAAATTTGTAGATTTTAAAAATCGCTACCTACCTCCATGAAATACAAGATTGTTTTGACCCTTGTCACCCATAATGGGATTACCAAAAAGCCTGACATTTAGAATTACTTATTGATAAAATGATAAGTTATATTTCCCCTTTTGGTGCATTGTAAATATTTAAATTAATTAAAATACAGTAGGAATTTAATACTGTAGATGAAAAATATATATAATTAACATTATTATATTTTTAATTTAAGGAAATGATTAGATTAAGAGTTAATAAGCATTTTACATTAGATTTTAAATTTTCTGAAGTTCTGATTCGCGATGGCATCGCATTTATCGTTCAAAAGATAGAGAAGATTTACTTCTTTAAATTTGTTGGGTTGTTCAATAAATTATCTGTTTACCAAGCCCTATGTAAAGTTATCGTTACATATCACTAGTCACTGTATAAATAATTTTAATAATACTAATTTTCATATACCTATATAATTCAAATAATAACCGTACCTGTCCTGTGTTCAGGAATAGTATTAATTTAAAATTAGTGTTATTTTAAATAAATATGAAATAACTAAATGATATTACCTACCTACTGTATAATAGAGCGCATTCAAATTATTTTGGACCTATATGGTGTTATCTATCAAATTGTTTTCATAAATTAATAATAAATTGTTCTATGACTATTATCGTCATACGTTTACAATAGTTAGTTGTAATAATTCTGATTGTAAATAATTTAATATCAAATAATGATTATTAAGAAACGTTCCTTGGAACATCACAATTTTCCTTAGATTGCCCAATTGAAGTGTTTCATATGCGTGCATTCATAAAATGTAGTGACATATAAAAATCAAACAAACATTAGAAGAAAAAAAACATTATTACAACTTAGAAAATGTATAATACATTAGTTCTTATAATATACCTACGTTTCTTATTAATATTCATTATTAGTCAACCATTTTTTTTGTACTTTTTAAATGTCGCAGAAAGAAAAAAAATGTTTATGAAAATTGGCACACTTCATTGGGTTAAGTTAAAGTATATTGAAGCCAAATATCACAAGTAAATAATAATAAATGTAAATATAGATACTTAATCGTGATTAAATAATGTAAGTTACCCAAGTATCACAATGTTTGGTGCTTAATCACGCAATAAGTAAGTACTTACTTACAATAAAATCCTGGGCATGAAAATTTAGCTGCAAACATAATATTTATTTATATTATATTACCTATTTTACGTAGAAAGACCGTAGCAGTTGAAAATTAAATAATATATGTACCTAAACATTTAAAAGGTACCATATCAACTCTTTCTGTTATCTAAGTATGTATTCAGGGTAGGTTAATATATAAAAAAATAAAACACATGTAATAACAAAAAATAATAATATTTATTGTACATACGTACCTACCGTGACACATTACGATATTATTATTTTTTTGCATCAGGCTAAAGTAACATTAAGTCGTAACAAGAAACTACTCAATAATAGAACTTACCTTACCTACATGACTTGACGTAGTAGGTAGACCTGTCCTATCTGCATGTTGTGAAATAATTAAATATTAAGTAATACGACGTCTTACCTACCTAGATTTGTTTTGTTAATGTAGGTAGGTACCTAAACATTCCAGTTAGTAACCAAAATAAATTATAAATGAATACCTACCTAGGTACAAAGGTGATTATTTAAGAGACTTCGTATTAATAGGTAGGTACCTACTTATTAACATTAATCAGATTTTTTTAATGTTAAAATCACATAATAAGTAATATTTAACTTACTCGTGCATAGATAACACAGTATTTTTAAATATTAACACGCACTTTTACTGTTGAATTTAAATAAAAAATATTTAAGAGGTACCTTTAGGCCTTGTTTTATGAAGAACAGTTTGAAATACTCCAAATTTGTGTAAAAATATCATTACTTATTATTAATTATAATGCATTGTGATTTTATTCTCTATGAAAATATATGGACCATTAGAAAATTGAGAACAGATTATTATTTTCATCGCCTACTCACCAATCTATGGTAACGAACCTAGAGTCTGGCAAATGAAAGTAGACCCTGAAAAAGAGGCGGTAAATTCAAAAATATAAGCGTGTAACCCCATAAGGACATTTGGAAGAACACAACTTGATACTTGGTTATTATTTTCTAGTACCAAATATAATAATTATATTAAGTATATTATTTAGAGCTATTAATTAATGGGTTGTCACGCTTATATTTTTGAATTTACCGCCTCTTTTTCAGGGTCTACTTTCATTTGCCAGACTCTACCTAGAGTCTGTCCAATGAAAGTAGAGACTGAAAAATCGCGGCAAATTCAAAAAGTATTGGTTTTGCAACTCATTAATTAATAGCATTATTGGGATTACATAGTTTGATACTTGGTTATTATTTTAAACATAGAGCTAGACAAAATCTTACATAATATTTTTTATTTCACCTGCAATGATAAATGTTAATTACCTACATATTTTTTTAATTTACCACATTTTTTCAGTCTCTACTTTCATTTGACAGACTCTACCTCTCATTGAAGACCTCTTAATAGCACAGAATAGGTAACCTACCAGTGCTAATGTAGAATTGATACCTACTTACCTAGGTATCCACCCTTTGGTACGCAATAATAATTTAGGTAGGTACCTACTTCATATTTTAGATTTGAATAATAATTATTCCAATTTTGACATCCATTGGAACCAATATAATATTGCAATTTTTGTCCACGCTTGCGATTGGATAAGTCGTATAAAAGCGTTCCGTTTTTCTTTTCCTTGAAGCATAAAGCTAATGCTGGGTTTAAACGTCGGCCGACATACACAGACCGAGCCAGACACCAGACGTGTAAACAGGGTGGTCCGGGTCTGCTATGACTTGATTTGGCTTGCCGCGATCCGGACTGCTGTCGGTTTTTGAGCACAGATCAAAGAAGAAAATAAATACCTAAAAGTTTATCAGAATGTAAATAGGTGGGATTTAAGTTTGATTTTGGATATTTTTCAAATATAAGCATACGAAAATAATGGCCAAAGCAATCAAGCCGCAGCGCCCGCGTAGTAAAATATAAGTAGGTAGGTTATTAGGTACCTACCTACAAAACAATCATGGTAAAACTTAGCAAAAATGAATAATGGCCATTTCGTACAATCGATACAATCAAAACTTCGGCGTGTAATGAAACGTGCACAATGTAAACGTCAACGTCAAAGGTACATTGCTCCCGCTGATTTTTCATTTCATTCACTCAGCCAGCCAGCTGGCTCCAAGATGCAAGTGAAATTGGTCGTTGGCTGAGTGAAAAAATCTTCAGTTTACAATCGTGAAGCGCTACGAAAGATTATTTATCTTTGATTTGAATAGTTCTGATTTGTTTTGAATTTAACAGTGTTGGTACCCACGTGTATTTTGTTCACCATGAAACTCAAGATATCATAACAAAATAACGATTTATAAAAGGGTTTTCGTCTGAAAACCACGGAACACAGCTTTCTATTCCCTTTCTAAATTATAATTAGTTAAAAAAAGAAGAAAAGGTTTTGTTACCTTGCTGAAAAAAAACAAAAGAAAGCGGAAATGGAGAACCCGGCGCAAGAGGAAAATAAACCAAAGGAGGACGCAATGGAAAGAAGAAAAGAGGCCCTTTGGGTTTTTGGCTACGGATCTCTTTGCTGGAACCCCGGCTTCGAGTATCAGCAGTCTGTCTGTGGATTTGTGAAAGGATTTTCTAGAAGATTTTGGCAAGGAAACACTACCCATCGTGGAACCGATTCGAAGGTAAGGTACTTACCTCTAGGTAAATTATATATTGAAAATATTTCCTTACATAACTTTTATCAAGTAAGTAAGTAACTAGGTAGGTAAGTACCTACCTACTATAATTTTTGAAACAAGATTCATGCAATAATTGAGTCCCATAAATACGCAAAAACACGCGCAGGTGCCTGTCTGATGCAATGTTTAACCTTTCTTTCGTGTGGTGAAAAGGTGCATTCAATTTTCGAATTGAATGTAGGTACCTACTTAGGTAAGTTGACCTCTGTTTCAAAAAATGGATTTACTGAAGTAACTAGATACCAACCGGTAAGTCAGTCTTAAAAATTTTGCTACCTACTGGTTAGTAATGTTAGCTTATAAATACATGATTCGATTTCTATTTATTTTTTACGAACATAGCTAAGTACAATAATATAGAACTTAAATATGTAAGTAATATCAAAATAATAGTCACCAGTACCATAAATAATGTAATTAAATCAAAATCATTACTGAGTTAGTCACAGTTCACTGTTACCTATCTGAAAAATATTTTATTAAAGTAGGTAGGTAGGTACTGTTTTTTGACCCATTCGATAAACAAAAATTGTTTTGATAAGCTGTTATTTATGCATATTTTTAAGAGATAAATCTAAAATACTTAGCACTATAATGAGGCTATAAACAAAGATTGAAGCAGACATCTAAATTACCTATGAATTCTTCTATTCATCATGACCTTATCCCACACTAAGTGGGGTCGGCACAACATGTCTTCTTCTTCCACTCACTCCTATCACTTGTCAACTGTGCATCCACTCCTTTTACATTCATATCATCTCTCACACAAACCAACCACTTCTTCTTCGGTCTTCCTCTTCTTGCATACTCAGCCACACTCATATTCATAGCTCTTTGGGTAACATGGTTTTCATCCCTCCTCATAACGTGTCCATACCAAGATAGCCTGAATGAATTCTTCTATTATATGTATTTTATCACCGGTATTTACTGAAAATTTACTGGATGAGGTAACTTAATGTAAACAACAACTTGGGGTTTCTAAATTAAGTTGTCAGTCCGGGCCATAAAGTTTCTGAACCATAGACCCATATACCGACTAATACAAATGGAGACGGAGAAGGATGACAGAAAAAAAGGTAGGTAGGTATAGTACTCAATAAGGTAGCCTAGGTAGGCACTTGGGTAAGCACCTAACCTAGGCACCTACCAGTAGCAAAGTAGGTAGGACCTACTTACCTATCTACACACAAGCATTACTTACTCACACAACTTTTTTATAATATATATTAATAAAATCTTAACCTAGTTATACCTCAAGGCCTTAAAAGATATTAAAATTCAATTAAAACCTCATCACATTGACCTTACACTAACTGACAGTGAACTTGTTCCGATAAGCATTTGGCATTATTTCAAGGTTTTAGGTAGGATGCATTAATGCACCTTTCTATACCAACTTAAAGGTATTTAAAGTCCATGAATATCAACATTCATTATGAAGTGATTGAGAATTAAATTTTCCCATAAATCTTTTTAAATTAGGGTTTTCAGATTTTGTTTGTATTATATATTTCATTTCAAAAGAACTCTATAGTTTGAAAATTAAGAAAATTAATATATTTGATTCAAAATTTCAAACCAAATTAAACCAATATTTTAATCCATCTCATAATCATCATCATCATCATCCATAGCATTATTTCAACTATGCTGGGTAATTAATAGTTGGACCTCTTTTTTAACTAAGTTTAAATTCGTTTATTAATTGAAATCACTTTGGATTCTTTAGTGAGTAATCTTTCTCTGTTTTTCTACAATGTAAAAAATTAGGTATTTTAACATTACTAGTTGGACTGGTTTAATCTAGTCCAGCATCTAGTAGGTATTGCTATCTTCATTCCCTATACATTATCTTGTCAATATTTACAATGGACACTAGATTAGCAATCACGCCTTCGCAGCGTGATAGAAAATCGCGAAAAGATCTTAAATTACATGATTCGCGTTTCATCATTTTGTAGTAACAAAAACAAATGGTAGAAGGGAGAGGGTTTGGTAGGAAAATAAATCTCATGTAATTTTTTTTCTTTTTATTACAACAGATGCTTCAATTTTATTTATTTGGTACTTGAGTGTGAGAATGTGATACTCTGACCAACAATAACTACCTACATACTAAAATATATTGTTTTCTTTATTAAAGCATATTTTAACGAAGTCTTTTTCTTTTCAGCCCGGACGCGTCGCAACTCTGATAGAAGACAGGGAAGTGAGTATTTTTAACCTTTTTACTACTTACTTATACTCGTACATAAGTCGGTGATGTGCGTGGTTGCTTTAAATAAAGCGAAGAATTTATACGATAGACTAGAAAAACAAATCTTAAATGTATATTAAACCAACTGCTTTCATTAGGTCACACCGAGAAACGTAGTTCACACCGAGAAAAACATAAAAAAACTTAGGCCTTTAATATCTATATTAGATGATTTATACAGGGTCAGGAGGCAATCCATGCCTACACTTAACGGGACGCTGTAGTGCCTAAGACATTGTTTGAGGTGGAATAGGCTTGCCCAGCACCTAAGCCATCCTCTCAGCATAATCAGCCTGGCCCACAGGAAAGACGACATCAATACGTGTGGAGCTGACTAAGCTGCGGGTTTTCTCACGATGTTTTCCTTCACCGTTAAGAGCTCGTGTTATAGCGCATATAAATTTTACAAAACGAAAAATCCATCTAAAGAAAAACATAGCTCACTTTTTAATACAGTGGCGTCTTGCAATTCAGTGCGAAGACTCTGTAGGTATTTTTGTGTGGTCTGTCAGTTGAAGTTCTGAAGATCTCAATGGATGTGTCAGTCCTTGGCGATACAGCCATAACCAGCCTTCTTACCATATCGGTCCCGGCTGTTTAAGTCTTTAAACCATGACGGAGGCCTTATGGCGGCCTAAAAACTCCGTCACCAGAGTCGGCCACTGACTCATACGAACTTACTTTTTTTTACCATGACCACCTTATCTTACAGTAGCGTAAACTGACATTAGTTAGTTCGTATGAGTTAGTGGCCAACTCTGGTGACGGAGTTTTTAGGCCGCCCTAAGGCCTCCGTCATGCCTTAACGACCTAAATCGCCGGGACCGACAATTTAACGTGCCCTCCGAAGCACGCAGCCGACATTTGGGTATAGACGATTTTGAGTCTTATCATGGTTATAGAAAAGATGCTATTGCCTAAACTGAAATGTTATTTTTCTCTAGTTTTCTAGTTCTACGTAGATATGTAATTGTCATGGTACGCACGATGATCTTTCCACTTGTATCTTATCCACTCTGTCTACATTTATGTGTACCTCTCTTTTAGCCATTTCTTTATTTGCATTATCTAAGCATTGGAACACACACTTGGAACCTAAATGAATGGATTATCAGACATGTTTTTAACTGATAACCCTTGGTCCACCTTTGCTACTTGCCACAGATAATTGTTGCCACAGGGTTTGTTATGTTCTGTGGCTTGTATTGACCACCAATGATGGGCTTTCAACTCAGCTGGCGTACCTATTGTCTTGCAAGCCGCCACGTGATGCATGAAAATATTTATTTGAACTTGCTTCCGACTGCGCCGTCTTTGACACCGTTAAGGATCGAGAATGTCTACCGCGCTTTGGGGATACAGTCATTCTTTTTCTCTTCAGTCATCTTTATTAGGAAATCAAAATGTTACCAATTTTTCTCTTCTGTAAATTGACCAATGGTCTGCTTGATTAGACATGCCGCAACCATAATTTGAATAGCGGTTATCTTTGTTTCATTATCATCGATTAGTGTTTTGGGCATGATCAATTGGTCAATTCCTTGGTCTAATTCCCTCAACCTTCCTAGTTCCTATTGCTTGATTGCGTTAGTATTGCTTTGTTTTTCAGCGCTTTATTGAAAGTCTTGACTTTTGTAAAATAATGTCTCAACATTGTTTCCAATCTTGGTTTTATATTGAACTTGACGGAACTTCCTTGCGTGGGACAAGCATAACTTATGTACTTACCTATATGCTATTCCAGTCTACAATCTACTCTAAGTTTCATCTCAGTCTGTCCCCTTGATGAAACATGAACTTATCTATAAACTTTCTATGACATTTTGAATGTTCTCTGTGATAGATAATACTTAAGCATTACAATAATATGCAAGTACGTTTTGTGTATCAAAACAATGATTGTATGTTGTATTGACAAAAATAAATTTGTTATTCAAAACATTACAGTTCACGAAAATACGCGTGAGTTCATTTGTCCGAATATTGATAGCACGCTTTGTTATGCATAATTAATTTGTGGCCTGGAGGAATAGGAGTATACTTTGCTCAATTCGTTAGCATAGACATTTTTGGCGATAAAATTCTATGTTGCAAGAATATAAAAACTATAATTTGGTCTCTAATTGTCATCTGACCTATACAAGTATACACCTACACATCGATAAACTTTTACATTAGTATGTTTTTATTATTTTTATTAAAGAACGAATAAACACCTCTTATTTATTTAAAACATCCCACACATACACACCTCCATATTTTTTTTATACATCCATATTTTTGCTTTCTATGATCCAATGATGCTAATTGTTATGATCGCAATCGTTGTACGTTGTACAAATCACCTTAAATCAGTATTTAGAATTCTATAAGTTTGCCAATTCTATACTGTTTTCATTTTCGCTATCTCTACTTTATATTCAAGTTTGTGTACCTACTTTCTTTTCGCCCTTCGATTTAAAATGTTCTAGGTCAACTGTCTTCGTCTTCATAGCTTTGTTCATTTTTAACTCTAATATTGGTTTTGTATCATTTATAAGATTCTTTGCGTTATTTCTTTCATCTTTGTCAAGGCCTTGCTTTCCACGTGTAAAGATAGTGAATATAATTATATCATTATCAATTCTATCTTCGTTCTATATTGCAACCAATTTCACATCAAGGTCCTTCATTCCATGCGACATATCCCACTGCGCATTATTTACATAGAATGCGAATATCGACACGTGTTTGTATACACGTGTAGGATTCACACTAAGCGTTACTAATAGTGGTACTGTTATTATGTTCTAAGCCTTGCAAGTTTTGCATTTCTTATCTTTCTTTTTAGTTGTGTTAGGCTTTTAAATTGTGTTTTCTCTTCTCAATATTCGTTGAAACAACATAAAAACATCGCTAGATTTTTCACAAAGCGGGTCTTTTTTGATTGATTTTTTCCTAAAATTACGAACTAATTCACATCTTTAATGTTACAGAATATTTTCAATGCATCTATGACTTGAAAATATTCTGTCTTATCTACGAGTAAACCACAGTGATAATGCTGTCGAAAGTAAACCTGTTAAAAAACTCGTAACAAAATAAAGTTCTTTAATATGCCACTTTTCGTCATGCCTAACTTCTATTGGATCACACTTCCCGCGCGTGGTATATTTAACTATAAATATATTTTCGCGAGTGAGTGATGATTTGCAGAAGGTCGCCGTTAGAAGCTGGGTACGATAGACTAAGGTCCGGTGTAATAGAGCACATTAGAGGCATATCTAGGGGACTTTATATAGTTAATTTATGCCTCTGACTAACCCCTTTAGACATCTTCAAAGGATCTGGAATAAGTAACAAAAAGATCTGAGAGAATGTCTACCGTACCTTGGGGATACAGTCGTGAACCTATTTACGGTTTTTTTTATCTAAATTGATTCTGTGGCTGATGATTATGATATTCTCCCTATCTTATTTATGTACTTTTTTGGTATGTTTGTCTTTGTTTGCTCTCAAGTCTCTTACGATACTGTGAAAGTGTTTGCGTATAAAAACAAATCCATTGTCAATGAACGCTTAACTGCGAGAAATATTTGATTTGGACGGCTGCCAATGTCAAAACCCAAGTTAAGAGTTGTCTGAAAATACACGGGAAAGTAATGCAATGGTATTAATGCGTTGTGTGATTCATTGCGAAAGGTTTCAGTACTTTTGTTGTTTCAAGACAAAGCCAGTCTATTTCTGGATCGAATCATTTCAAAATAAATAACAACATATAACAAACAAATCTTTTCTTTTTAGGGATCGGTAGTAAAAGGGTTTATTATCTAAGACATGGTTTATTATATATTAATTAAGACAGTATAGTTTCTCCTTATATACCTATCTGTCTATCAGCGTATTTTAGAGCTAAGTAAAGAGAAAGCTGTCAATAAAAAAAAGACCCCTACACGTAAAGAGGATGAATTTTTCACGTCTATCGTTGTGTTCAAATATAGACGCTTCAATCCTTTACTAGCATATCTCCAACTCGACACAATGGCTCTCACGAACCAGTGAAATTACATCCGCCAATTTGCAAATTGGCAATAGTGTGATTGACGTGGCTGACCATCAAGACTTCACTACTAAGTTCTTTATGAAACACGTTTAATATAGGTGCTTTATTTTCTTGATTTGATATAAGATAGATAGATAGATACTTAATTTTTTTTTTTCTTTTTTATAAGACTAGCAGTCTTGTTTCTACATCGAGGGTTATACTTCAAATTCAAATTTCTTTATTGTTTGAACCTAGGTTATACAATTGGTGTTAAGTTTTAACAGAGCCTCTAGATTCTGGCGTGATTTATTGGCTGGTGGTACTTTAGACAGTAGTGTCTCCATAAATTGATAATTATATCGCAGCGTTTGTTTGAGGTTTTGTTCAGTGTTCTTCTTAGTCTTTGTTTAGGAAAAGTAAAATAATGTTATCCTTAGTGCAAATCAATCAATGACTAACAAGACTAGAGTTCAACTAAAACTGTTCTATTTATCTGTACCGAATGATAAGTGCCTGATAATTTGCTTCTTAGTATAAAATATTACATTAATGTGTAAAATTTTCCTGTTATTCAATAATATCGCAATCATAGTCGTCGTGTCCAATTACAAGTGTGCATTTCGTTTTGATGACGTGGATTTTGGCCACAATAATACCAAGGTGTCATGTCGTTTGGAATATGAATCATAAAGACACATACATATTTAAGACGAATCCGTACTTTGGACAATTCCCTCTTGAAGTTCTGACCTTATCGACACCCAATTTGTTCTCTGCGAAAAAGTATTTGGGTAATATGATGATTATCGACGACCTCTGTGGCGCAGTGGGCGAAGGTCCGCCTGCGACGCAGAAGGTTGCGGGTTCGATCCCCGCCGCGGGACAAATGTTTGTATGAATTACAGATATTTGTCTCGGGTCTGGGTGTTTCTATGTATAATATGTATGAATATACAAACAAAAAATATATAAGTAGTATATCAGTTATCTGGTTCCCATAGTACAAGCTTTGCTTAGTTTGGGGCCAGATGATGCTGTGTGAAAGAAATGTCCAGCATTATTTATTTATTTAGCTATTACCCAAATACTTTTTCGCAGAGAACAAATTGGGTAATAGAAATCTAGGGCCTATTCAAATACCATATTTCGCAAATGGTGCTGTTCTTGCAAAAGTATCCTAGATGTCGCTAATTGCAATTAAAATTTTTTCAGTAACATACTTCTTATTTTCAGAATCACGGTTCAATTTACGCATTATGTGTCCATTAACTGGTCGATATGGATTCTTTGTTCATTACCGATAGGTTAATGGATGCTTTAAGTACTCAAGTACCCTGATCTGCTTTATGTAAGAATCTATGCCCTATGCTAATCCTTACAGTTTGATTGTTAAATTATTATTTGGCGCCTCATTGAAGTTATATAATATAGCAAACACAAAATCAGGAGTCAGGACACAGGATACCCTTCTACAAAAATTGTCTCCAAGAGTCGAGTCAAATTGACTAATGCGACATTACGAGTAAAGCCGTAGCTTAAAAGCTAGTTCACAATAACCTAATGTTTGCCAAAGATAAGGTATCACTAAATCTACATGAGTATGTATCTATCACTCGAAATGATAAAACGTGCTATATTTGTTATGGCAACAAAACTCAGTCTGTTACCTAGGATTTTTATCGTCTTTTTTGTATATTAGACATATGATAACCTTGTCTACCAGATTACTAAAGGATGTTACTAAGTCTTTGTAAGTAATATTTATAATCGAAAATCCTAATTTTTTTATAAGTCCTAAAGTCAGGCTCATAGCGCCTCGTTGAGTGTAGGTATAGATTGCCCCTAACGCCCTATAAAATTATGTAGGGCGTGAGTTTGTTAGTCCCATTTCTCATTCATCAGTGTCTCTTAAAAATATGTTCACTACACCGTTTTGAAAGAAGTCATGAGAGAAAGACTAAGAAGATAAAAATAAAGCATAGAAAAATGCATATTCTTCTATGAGGAAGTTACATCACTATTAGAAGTTAGGTAATATTAGAACAATCTTCAAATGATTTCACAGTGACCTTATGGCTTGTCACGTAGTATTTCCTGCTAGAACCATGTTATGATAACAATACAAACAGCCCCATTGTCTATGAACAGATGACCTATGAACCGATGAGCAGTCGATGAGATAAAACCATAACAAGTACGAATTAAATAAAAGAATATGTAAACAAGATCACTGAACTAAGAATTGTTATGGGAACACCGGTAGATCATAATAAAATGGGTACTTGTGATCATGGTTTACTCATGGCATGGTATCATCTAAAGGGTGTTTTCTTAATTCTTTATTGTACAAATAGACACACAAAGGATAGTAACATAACGAACGGATATGTACAAAGGCGAGTTTAACCTTACAAAGAGTTTTCTTCCAGCAAACCTTTGAGGCTAGAGAGATGTTTTGCGCTGACAGAAGAGAAAAAAAAAATAGTGTGAATGTTTGTCCTAATTCCACTATCGAACGACAGTAAACTTTGTTTTTTCCCCTTCATTACAATATGTAATGGTATTTTGTATGGATTAAATATTCAAGAAGGTAATACCTACGATAAAGATTTCGTTACATTGTATTGACTTACAAAAGACCTGTCATTGTACTTCGGAGGCTCATTGTACCTGTAAGGTGTATTATCTATTTCTGTTCGTTGTCTATTTCCATGTATAACCGAATCAGTTGCAATAACATTGCATACAAAAGAATGTGTAAGGTCTTGCTTAAGTTTGAACGAAACTAAAACATCGCTCTATCATTGAATACCGTAGTCAAAACATACATTATTTCCAATACTTAAACACATTACTGCAATGAATTATTATTATCCTTTACCTATTCTTGTAATTACGTCTGACTGTGTTATACAAGGGTTTTATTTTCTGCTCTTGAACATTTAACTAAAAATTATTGGTTTTACGTATGAGTATTTTATGATCTGCAAATATTAATTGATTTTGGTTTCAAACTAGACTTACTGCGATAAGAGACCTTGGTGTTAGTAGTCTTTGAGCATAAAAAAATCGTCCATACCTACTTTGCAAGGCCTGAGTGAAAATTACAAACCTGAGATGACATGTCAAAGGACAATGAAAGAGGTGAACATGTAGGTACTACCGGTTCAGCAAAACGTGTTCTTAAAAGGCAGGAAGCTGATGCAGAAAAACATCTTTATCAATCCTCAATTCACACAATCGCCCCGGATTTCCGAGCAGTTAAAACGAGGCTTGTCTACAGTACTCTGTTCTAGATATCATACATTTGTTTGTGTTCTACATTTGTGAATTTAATCGAGTGCGAACGTGTTGCTATTGTTCTTGCGCATTCTAACACTTTCGTTTTTTCGGCTTTGTGGAACATTTTGTTTTTACTTTTCGTTGCTACAATTGTGATTTGATTCACTAGTTCACATCGAATCTTCGATTTTTGTATGGTCTTTGGCATTAAATTTAAACATTAATATCTCCCGAATACTTATTTTGTTTCTCCTGTTTAAATCGTTTCCTTGTTTTGCAAAATACCTACACAATATCATCTAGCACATTGTATTTTTAACTTTACTTACAATGTTGTTCATAATCGGCCCTGACCTATTTGGAGGCCATTAACCATAAACCGGCTAAACCGCCACACTTTTAATTCAATTACAACATTGTATATTTCCTAGTCGCGTGATTGATAAGTGATTATGCTTTGAACTTTCTTTAACTGTATTTGTTTGTATTTGCTTTTCGATGTGTCAAGTTGTTATCCGATCACGCGCTCCGTATCACCTTTCTGTATTCTGTGGTATCACTCAGGCCCTTGATTCATAATACAGCGGAATGCATTCGGTTCGGAATCGACCTACAGGAATTGATCCGAATTTGACATTTCTTGCACTGTGATTGGATGCTGTCGGTTTTTCCGAACCGAATGCATTCCGCTGTATTATGAATCAAGGCCCTGGTCTTTAGGTCGTCGCTTTATGAAGTGCATGTAAATAAATAAAATAAATGTGAATGAATTGCAAATGTTTTTTGATCGCACAATCTATGATTTGAAAATACATGAAAAGCATATTATTTTATCATGTCCTTCATTAATTATTGTTCACAATCAAATACTTATGTGAAATAATCTTTTAAAAGATACAATTTCATTACTATCTCCTTTTTTTTACAAAATAACACTACTATCTCTAAGAAAAGGTATGCTACATTTTCATCAAAACATCGTTAATTTATATTAAATAATAAATATAATAAATAAATAAATTCTTTATTTGTTTCTCTCACAAATAGGTACACAAGTTGTTATGTAGAGTAAGTAAGTAAATGCTTAGTTTTCTAAAACCTGTATTGTGAGAGATATTTATCTACACGTGTGTGTTGCCGAACACATATTATCGGTCCTATATTTGCAAATTGTTTGTTTAAAATGTAATAAAAAAGTCATTTTTAATTTACCTAGTCAAGTTTTATTTAAACAAAATAAACAAATATTGTATTCGATACATGAGAAATTTACACAACCTAGTAAAAAACTAGCAAGGTAAAATGTACGACATCTATTGGAATAAATTTTTCCCAAATACCTACTTGTTTGCTCTGTATTATTTACACACGTGTGTGCCAAATGCTTTACTAACTCAAGGTCAAACAAAATTATCATTCAGTGGTGATTTTTACATCAATATTTTGGCCAATCAAAAGCTGGCACTTGTTCTATTTCTGCCGTGGCTCGTTTGCCATGAAAAAAATTACACATTTGAATGCATACCACCTTACGTGAGAGCTAATTTGAAAATGTAGGCAATTTAGACGTGACTATGACTACCTTTAAACCGTCTACTGTCGTGTTCTGTTTACTTTTTATTTTGTTTATCTTTTACTGCGTCGAATGTAACATCAATTTTAAGGGATCTTAAATGTACAAAATTCGTTTACAACACTGCTTGCAACTCTCTTTGTTGTAATATCTGTGTCTAATGGTGAATGACCGACTGGTATTTGCTTAGCTGTTGGCATTTTTATCATGAACTGTACAACGTACATTTCTCGTCGTTGTTGTAATACATTTATGTTATACCTACATATGCAGTTCAATCGCCTTTAGGCTTATTAGTAGGTACTAACTTATTTTTAAAAGCAGATAGTATCAAAATAAATCTTATTTTTATAAACAGACAGACATTTCTCTAGTCTTATCTTAGTCTCTTCAATTTGGGCTTTATCAAGATGTCTGGGTGTTATTAGGGCATTGAAGAAAATATGGCATACCGCTATCACTTGTTTGATAATACCTACTTGTTTCTAAATAGATTTACCTCCTACTATCAACATAGCCTAATCTATCAACTTTCTTTTGTATGACAAAGTCACTGCAAATTATTTATAAATTTAACTATGAGTTCCTAAAATATTTGGTCTTTGTCTCTTTTAAAAAACTTAGGCCTTTACATCTATACCAGATGATTTATACAGCGTCAAGAGGCAACCTATGCCTACACTTAACGGGACGCTGTAGTGCCTGGGACATTGTTTGAGATGGAATAGGCTTGCCCAGCACCTAAACCATCCTCTCAGCTTAATCAGCCTGGCCCACAGGAAAGACGACGTCAATACGTGTGGAGCTGACTAAGCTGCGGGTTTCCTCACGAGGTTTTCCTTCACCGTTATGAGCTCGTGTTAAAGCGCATATAAATTTTTCGAAACGAAAAATCCAGTGATGCACGGCCGGGATTCGTACCCACGACCTTCGGATTGAAAGTCGAGGCACAACCCCATTTGACCAACACGGCTCTGTCTCTTTTATACCCATTGAAAAGAACTATCATACATTCTTTGTGATTCAAACAACCTAAGTCTTTGGGTCCAACCAGTAACAGAAGGTTTTTTCACTTAACACCTTTTAAATTATACCTTTCTATTCCAGGGCATAACATGGGGCAAAGCGTTTCTGATCTCAGCGGACAACCACGCAGCACTACCCTACCTCTCTAATAGAGAATGCCAGCTGGGTGGATACAAAACCTACACAGTCAACTTCCACCCTCGACCCACCTTCAAAGACGGTGCTAGTCAACCTTCCTCTAGCTTAACCTGCCTAGTTTCTACAAGCATGCCATCCCCGGTAACAGACGAGAAAAAAGATGCATTACTGTATATTGCTGTTCCCGAAAACAGGCATTGGCTCGGTGTCGCTCCTTTGCCAGAAATAGCGAAGCAAATCCTCGAATGCGAAGGGTCCTCCGGCTCCAATGCAGAATACCTACTACGCCTTGCAGATTTCATGAGAGAAGAGATCCCGGAAGCTTTAGACGATCATCTCTTCTCGTTAGAAAGGTTAGTTCGGAAATTCGCAGCAGAAATGAAGGTTTGCCTCAACAGTCTTATGGGTGAGAGGAAGGAGGAGAAAGAGGCTAAAGCAGTTGTTCCCAGCTATGCATTCGCGTCGAGAATTCCTGAAAAGAAACTGCGCTGTGTCAACATGTGATTTTGTTTTTGTGTCGTGATGACAAAATTGAGTGAACTATTATGATCCTAAGGCATAAAGGCGTTGATTCTAAAAATGTATGCTCTTTTGTTGATCAAGTGATTAGGAATCCGCTTGATGAACTACTTACTTATTGGTAATAATTTTAAGCTTTATGTGATTTACTAAATTATAATGACTAACGAGGATAATGTCGTGGACGTACCCAATGACGTAACAACTAATATGACCTGACAAAATAGTAAATGTATCACTGCTTCATAGTTTTTGTATTGACATTTTGTGAAAACTTTATAATGTCCGTGCTTGAAAATGCTTTTGCTTGGGTAAATGTATGGACTCTTTGTAACTATATGAAAGAAAGAAGGAAATCTAGACTAGAAATAAGTAAACTAAAATTATTCATAAATTTAGGCAGGACAAAATTTTCAAAAACCCTAAGTACGTGGTGTTACAACAATCGCTAAGTCAAAACTTCATCAACATGACTTTGGACAGCTAAAGTGTAAAGTTGAGGATAAAAAAGTATAAAAAGGTAGACTAGGTCATCATCATCATTGGCCTCTTTATCCATCTATTACAGATGATTTAGACTAGGTACCTGCGTATTAATCTAACTACCAGGTGTTTTTATAAAATAGTATACAAGAATTTTGTGGTATTGCAAAATAATATTTTGATTAGCATTATCCACGAATTCCAAGCTATTAACAAATATACGTGACATTTACAAATGTGATAATATATTTTCCATAAACTAGTTTTCAATAAGTAATAAGAATTTAGTACTCGTAGAATTTTTATTGAGATTATAAGTTTATAGTAACGTAACTTACGAAATATGCTAATATTTGGACAAACCAACTTTGACGGAATTCTTGAAAAAAATTGTATACTTCCTTATTATTATGTATATTTATATCTGACTTATATCTATAATGTCCCAGGCACTACAGCGTCCCGTTAAGTGTAGGCATAGGTTGCCTCCTGATGCTGTATAAATCGTCTAATATTAGATGTAAAGGCCTAAGTTTTTATATGTATATTGTATATTGAAGTCAGAGTAATAGAAACGATTTGGAAATAATATAGGCTATTCAAATTCAGGGAACATTATGATTTTTGAATGCAATCATGTTTTCTAACCCTTATAAAGTTTACATTACATACTAACTAATGTTTATTATAAAATATTACACAAAAAATATCGCTTCTTCCTCGTGCTCGTACTAAATTCTCCTACTGAACATAAAAACCACGGGGATTAGGCACTCGCCGGCTGCTACCGCGGCACGCTTCGATCGGCTCGTGCGTGGTTGTTCACTATACACCAAACCACTCGTCGCTTCGCTCCTCGCAACCTATGCTATAGGTCTGTTAGTTAAAGTTTTTATGTTCAGTAGGAGCATCAGGACATGGGTGTCCCAGTGCTCCTATCAGTAGGAGAACGTAGTAGGAGCACGAGGAAGAAGCTAAAAATATTATGTAAATATATTCATATCATGTAAGTAATACATCATTATTTTTATTTTAATACCTATTTTTATTTCAATTAGGAAAAGTCTTGAAGTGCAGCTAATTCGTTAAAAAATATTTTAATATAGCTATGAATGCCAAATAATAAAATAAATATATATAAAGTATTATTTGAATCTTTTTACGTTTTAAGAATTCGTGATTAATATTGTTTAATGTTAGAAACATTAAACATTTAATTAAATAAAAGTAAGTAAATATAAAATTGTATCACTGTTTATGTTAGCACAAAATATTGAATGTATTGTTTAGCTTAGCATAATTTTTGTATGAGAATTTGTACCTAAGTAAGGCCACGCCATAATATAAAACGAAAAAATAAAGAACAATTATATATTTCTCAGTATTTTTTTAACCCCTCTACTTTAAATCCAAAAGGAAGGATTCTAATTTTCATCCTGCCACGCCTTTAGGCTACTAGGTTTTGATCTTCAGGCTGGTCGTGAAATAGATTAAAACACACAAATAAAATACATTCTCTTTATTTTACGACAAATTTTACACATTTCATTCAAAGGCCATCAAATATACAAACATATGCAACTACATCGATTGACAAACGAAATCTCTTCAAATCTAAGCTATTTATTATTTTTGAATAGATAAGATAATTTTATTATCTTATCTATTCAAAAATATGTATGCCTCTAGACGTGTTTTACATAATCTATTCCTTTTTCTGTTACCTACTCGTACATCAACAGGTGTAAGTCAACAAACTCAAGAGCAGGCCACGAGCTCACGAACAGTCTTGATTACCTACGTACAGTACCAATTTAAAAAGTTAGTCGATATAAAAGTCTTGATTTTTTACTGTATTGAAGAGCTTTACTCTTACTTTTTATAAAACACATCATGACTTTATGTTGACTCTGATTTGTAATGAGTCAAATCAATAATTAATCAACTAAGTACAGTACGACCAACCGATCTTTGGATCTCTGAAGTTAGGTGCACTAAACGATTGCGCAGGCTTGGTAGAGTAAGCGAGATAGCGCGATGCAACAAGCTAAGCGAGTGAGCGAGGCAGCTATACAAGTCATCAAAAATGGATTCTGCGCAGCTACTTCAGAGAGCTAAAGATTGGTTGTGCGTAATGTATGTAGTATCTTTTTGACAAAGTATCTATATCTGTATGTATATCTCTTGTACATTTCCAGAAAATCGTCTATACCTTGTCGCTTGCTCATCGGTGGTGGAACATTTTGCAAATTTTCGTGGTTCAGATTAAATTGGTGGAATGTTATAACAACTATCACCATCAAAAGCTGAACCACCTAGTATTTTTCGTTTGTAAAAGGCTTCTACCGACACTACCTTCACAGCTTGTAACAGGAGTTATTACTAATGTTCAAATACAAACTTAAATGCATATTTTACAGTTTCTAATACCTACTATTTCATAAATAATATTTTTATTTGCCTTACACGGTGTTCCACTATCCATTTAATTAATATTATAGGTAGGTGTAACATTAAACCAAATTAGCAATTTTTATTACAGTGACAAACTATAGAATAAATAAATTAATTAAGATAAACATTGTGGAACATACTCACCTCAGGTGACTACCTAAAGTGGAAAATTTTGACAAATAAAATCTTAAATTTCATCAATTTGTTACCTAGGGACGCTTATTACATTATAATACGTCAAAAATAATACTTCTACTATTTACAATTTAATCTCAATACTTACTTTTACAATTGTAATGTTATAAATAAATCGTTTTGAATATTATAATTTATTCTACTATCCAGGAATTTATTTTTAAAAGAGCTTTCTTAAGCATTTTTTTAACTTCAACAGTCAAAACAATTATATATATCTCTAGTTAAGTACAAATAAAATTTGGTGGTAAAATGCACTTTCTTCGCAGAAAATTCAATATCTAACATAGACTAGGTTCTAAATTAATTTTTCATATCATAAATTTTATCTATCAATCTTTACTTACTGCAAATAATAATTTACTGATACTTATAGTCATGGATAACTTCTCTTAGGTTTACATTTTACGAAAAGACACAAAATAATACTTTAAAAGACTACACTGAACCTTTAATACTATAATTATTATTTACACTTGATATAATCTTATTTTATTTGGTTTATTTACAATAATTTATTATGCATAACTTATTATTCTCGTCATTAAAGACAAAAGTAACCAAACACTATAAAATACGCCATCTTCGGTATAGCCACTATCCAAATATAAGACTGCACTGGGAAGTCCTAAGTCTTAGTGATCTAGAATCAGATTTTTCGTCATTTGTAATGATTTATAGATAGGTACTTACCTACTCGAATTCCCAAAATTGGACCTCAATAAACCTTATTTAAGTTGTAATAAATCAATATCCTTCATACGTGGTTACTATCGCACCAGCAATAATTGTACTTACTACAGTCAAGACTGGACTAGGGAGTGACTGGGGTAGTCCACAATCAATTCATTGAATCTTTATATCCTAAATGACTGGGTAGTCTCAAGTCAATTAACTCACTAATAGTTATCCTAATTTTACTTGATAAAGGGAAATTCGCTATCACTCTCATCGCCTGAACCGTCATAGCTGGACGGGGGAGTGTCCAGTTGCGGTAGTCCAAGGTCCAAGTACTCCTGGTTGGCGGTGACTGTGAGGATTTTATCCAGGTCTTCCACCAGCTCCGTGAACGAAGGACGGTCTCCAGGGGAGAAAGACCAACATTCACGCATCAGCATGTAACTATAAAGGGAAGTGGTATAAAATTTACAGTCTATAAATTGATGTAAGCAGTCAAGCGAGATGGAAGACTGTTCGGCTGTTTGGTGTGAATTATAATTACCAAAAAAAAACCCTTGGGCATCTTCAAAGGATCTTAAACTTCCTCTTTTCCTACATCAGAGAAAATGCTGCTATTCTTTGGGAATACAGCCGTGATCCTGTAAGGCCGGCCTAAGGTTTTTTTTGTTTCTTTTACTCTAGAAACTGATCTGTCTATTGACAGTAAAATAAGTTTCATCTAGGTACACGAATCATTCTGATTCCGTTATTTTAAAAAGATTTGATTTGATAGAGCGTAGTGGAAGATAACATCCAATTGTACTGACCCTACATAAAGTGGGGTAAGGGCAGAGCGATGATGAATGATTAGACTGGCTGAAGATTACTTACATTTCCAGACTACAGCATGGAGGCTTCTCCATCCGATGTCCAGCGCTAAGGTGCTGATACATGTACTGTCCCGGGACCGTGGGGTATGGAGTGCCGCCCAGCGTCATGATCTCCCAAAGGAGCACGCCGAACGACCAGCTGGAACATGGTAATATTCAGGTAAGTAAATTAACCTTTGCTCTTAAGAAACCGTATGGATCTCATTACCAATATTGCAGCCTCTTTACAAGAATCTTGGGATCTGAAGATTCCTATTTAAGAAAATCTACCGTTTTTTGGTGGTATGTGTAAAACTTCACTTTTTAGCACACTCAAACCTTTTCACAACAATAGTTCATGGGCAATCTACGTCATTTGATGGGACTAGACCTAAAAGAATCCTAAAGTATGAAGATTTCTAATTAAAATGTATTACTTACACATCAGTCTGCGTCGTGAATACTTTATGGTACAAGCTCTCAGGGGCCATCCACCGGACCGGCAGCCTTCCTTCTGTCTTCTTCCTATAATAGTCGTTGCTGTGGACGTCCTTGGCTAGCCCAAAGTCAGCTATCTTGAGCACACAGTCGTCTGTGACCAATACGTTCCGCGCTGCTAAGTCTCGGTGAATACACTGGGAAATATGGAGGTCAGTAAATATTGGTGAAATATACAGCTTTAATTTCGAAAAAAAGGTCGAAAACATGAGTCGAGCCTACCAAGCCTTTGCGCGACTAATGTTCAAAAAACTAAATGTACAATTAGAAATGTCCAGCACGAATTTAGTTGGATTTCACACCCTGCTTCCATGCATCGATCATCATCAACCACAGCCTGACTTTTCCCACTGCTGAGTATAGGCCTCCCTAAGCTTGTGCCATCCACCACTATCCTGTGCTAATCTGACCCTTCTAGCTCCTTTCACTGCATTCGTTTGAAAGAACTTCTAACACGAAGGAGTGGATTGTTAAGCTTACCCGTCTTGATGCTAGATACTCCATCCCTCTTGCAACTTGATACGAAAATGATACTAGGTCCTTTTGCGTGAGCGTCTTCTTTTCCTTCAAGTCTTCGTTTGGTGATTCGTACCTGAGAACAAACAAATCGGTTTAATCTTATAAACTTATAGCGCAATCCTGTATTTTTATATATTTTAAAAATGCATTGTAAACTAAGTTTGGTAATACTTGAACAGGTAAAGTAGGTTCCTAAGTTCGTATGAGTTAGTGGCCAACTCAGATGACAAGGTTTTAGGCCACCCTTAGGTCTTCTTCATGGCTTTTTACTCCGAAGCACAGAGGAGCTCGATTGACAAAGCCACTTCAACCATTTACTTACTAACCAGTCAAAATTTTGCTTATCTTCGACGATCTATCAAGAACTAAGCAAGCTACACACCGGGCCCTTCTTAGAACTTACCTATTCCCTGGCCGGTGATTCCGTAAAAACTCCCTGAGGTTTCCGTTAGGCGCGTATTCCACTATGACATACAAAGGTCCATCTTGGGTGCAACATCCAAGGAGATTGATGATGTTCACGTGCTTGCCTATCATCTTCATCATCTCCATTTCTGACACAAGAGCCATCATCTCAGCGTCTGTATGACCCTCTGGAAATATCAATACGATTTTATTGAAATAATATTTTTATACCACACAAGCTGATTGCCTAAACGCGGATATTTTATTATTCATTGAGGAGTTCCAGCCCGCTGTCACCAAATTTTTGCATTGCCACTATCCGATTAAGCTGCATTTTGGTACTTAGTACTTACAAGTACTAAGTACCAAAATGCAGCTTAATCGGATTCTAAGATGTACCTACTAGGGCGTGTAAAAACCGGGTTATTTTTAAAACCCGGTTTTTCGGTTTTTATGTTTTCGAAAACCGGTTAAACCGGTTTTTCGGTTTTTTTTTGCGAGTTTTTTTATGATAGAGGTGTTTTGGGCAAAATAAGTATCTATCTTAAAACATTAAAATAAAGGTCAAAAAGTTTATTTTACATTCGTGGATTTGGAAAAAGTCTATGATAAAGTGATGAGGAATGAACTTTGGTCGGTACTGTTGATGTATGGAGTGAACAGCAACCTCGTTCGAGCTCTGAAATCTCTCTATGAGGATTCCAGTGCTTGCGTGAGGATACATGGGTCATACACTGAGTGGTTGAACATCCAAAAGGGCGTAAGGCAGGGATGTGTAGCGTCACCATGGTTGTTTCATCTATTCATGGACAGTTGCTTGAAAGATTTGAAAGATAGTGCAAATGGTTTGAGAATGAATGAGTTACTCGTCAAATGTCTTCTCTATGCCGATGACCAGGTGATACTTGCGTCGTCGGAGAATGAGTTGCAGGAGATGGTAACAGTTATGCATGAAGCTTTTGAGCAAAAGGGAATGAAAGTAAATGTGAGCAAGACAAAAGTGATGGTTTTTGAAAAAGATGAATGTATGACAGCATGTAATATTCTGATTGGTGATGAAAGATTGGATCAAGTGAAAGAATTTGTGTATTTGGGGACATTGTTAACAAAAGAAGGAAAGCACGATGCGGATATCGAAAGAAGAGTGAATGCTGGAAACCGAGTGAATGGGGCATTTCACGATTTTATGAGCAGCCGGAAAGTGTCCAACAAGGCACGACTGGCAGTTCATGGAGGAGTGTTAGTGCCGACATTGATGTATGGTAGTAAAAGTTGGGTGTGGCAGAAAAAACATCAGAGAAGAGTGAATGCTTTCGAAATGAGAGCGTTGCGTAGTATGTGTGGGGTAAAGTTGAATGATAGAGTGAGAAATAGTGTGATAAGGGAACAGTGTGGAGTGAAAGAAGATGTAGTGTTGAGGATCGAGAAAGGTATGTTAAGATGGTTTGGGCATGTAGAAAGGATGGATGACAGTCGTTTGACAAAGCAAGTGTATGTCCAGCATAATTTATTTATTTATTTAGTGTGTATAGGACAGCTGGAAGGGGAAGGCCTAGGCGAACCTTCTTGGATCAAATTGGCGACATTTTGGAGAAGGGCCAGGTCAAAAGTACCCTAAACAGGCGAGCATGTATAAAGAATGTAATGAGAGTGAATGAGGCAAAAGTTGCGTGTCAGGATCGTAGCAAGTGGAGATCCGTGGTCTCTGTCTACCCCTTCGGGAAAAAGGCGTAATTATATGTATGTATGTATTAAAATAATTCAGTCTTATATTAAAACTTTCTCTTGCTCAAGTAAAGTTATAAACATTCGGTAATGTTTCTGGCTTGTCAACTCAATGCCAAAGTGCGCTCATCAACGACGTTTTATGCGGTCCAATAATGGTTTTCTGAGAAGTTTTTGTTTGTATTTTTGCAATTGTAATGTATTATGTTGTAATATAATTAGGTAGATTATTAAGATCGTTTTAAATAAAGTCTACAAAGCGTAGTTTTAAATAAATTTGTCATCTATTACTCATTAAAAAAAAACCGAAAACCGGTTATTTTGAAGGGAAAAACCCGGTTAAAAACCGACGAAAAATCTGTCGGTTAACCGGTTTTTCGGTTAATCGGTTAATCGGTTTACATGCCCTAGTACCTACGTTCCAAAATTAGCAAAACATACAAACATTACAAGTAGGTCTAAGTATAAAGCTCGTAGATACATAAAAGCACCGACCTGTCATGGTATGGCACCTGTACGGTGATTAAAAACGTAAAGAAACTACGGACCTAGTAAGTAAGTTAGACCTATTATGAACATAGACTTAAAAGCTAAAAACCTCACCTTTCAACATCTTCACAGCCGTGACACTCTGCAGTCCTGGCTTCAGAATCCCCACACACTCAGCTTTCACTACCTTCCCGAACTCTCCTTCTCCCAGTATCTTGCCCAGACAGAGAGACTCCCTCGGAACTTCCCAATCTATGTCCACTGGTAGTTCGTATTCAGACATCATCATAGGGTCACTGTTCGCTTGGACTTGAGATAGCTTTTGTTTCTCGATTTTTACGACTGGCATCAGCTGGAAAATAAAAAACATGTATGTACTATAATTACTAGAAAGTCAAACTTAGATACCGTTCTTGCATCTATGTAGTTTGGTTTTGTGTGTCATTGCTAACAGATTTCAACAAGGGGTGCAAACTGTGATCTATTACATTTTTGAATCTTTCACAGTCTTTTAGGGTCTTTTTTAGCCTGTTTAGAATTAATATTTTTCACTTTGATCGTAATTTTTACCAGTAAAGGAAAATTTTACTCAGCACAGAGGCATTTTATTTATATCGACACTGATTTTTTTTGTGTTAAACTAATAAAAAAAATACTTATATGCAATTCTTGCTTCTATTGCTTTTATAATTGGATCAGGCGTTCGTAATTTGTAACAGGATTTTACTAAGTCACAAATTCCTTCATCACGAATTCCTAGATTGCATAATTTATCCTTATTACCACTGAATAGTGATAACTTTGAATTGACACTCACCAGTCCCTCTCCCGTAGTAGCCGGTGATCCATTTATCGCCGGTTTCTCCACCACCACCTTCTTCGTCCAGTGCGTCACAATCACCGCTCTCGCCGTCTCTATCGCCAGCTGTTTCTTGATCTTCTCTCGTTTGAGCTTCTTGAAGATCATCACCACAATGATGGCAGCTACGAAGAACATCGCGCCGAGTACAGCTGTCAGAATGTTGATGAGGAGCGTGTGCTTACCATGATCGAGTGCTTCTGTTACGGGGAATGCTGGAATGAAATATCACATGTTATTTTAAGTGGTAAAAATAATATGCAATGAGGACCAAAGTCCTCATTGCATATTATTTTTGGCACATGCCTTGGACCTCCAAACATGATCAATTAATTCTAAAATGATGTAGTTTGGAGAGCCAAAACATAAGAGAGAGTCAAACAGAATTTAAAAGCTACGATCAATAATGGCTTACTCCAAGCCCAACAATACATTTTTCGAATACAAATCGCATTAGGTACTAGAGTCACAACATTAAGATTAAAAGGATTCCATCCATCCCTTTGTGTCGTCAAACCTAATGAGATGCTGGTCAATTAGTTTTCCAATACTCAGGATTTTTAACATCTAACAAGTATGAAAGCATAAAATTGAGTTTCAATGTTATAGAACATTACAAACACTCAATATTGTCGTAATAATTGTCAACAACCCATACTATTCAAATAAAACAACGCAACAGTTAGACCAGAAGGCAAGACTTCATTAAACCTATCTCCAACACAGAGTTAATTGGTACTATCGTCGTCTGTCGCAGCATTATCAGAATACAGATGCATTATCCCGCACGCAATACTGAGGCAATACAAATGGTATATTAATTGGTAGAATACACATATCTATGATAACGTCAACATTCTAGGGAGGCTGAAATGTTCACAAATTGTCTTGGTTTGTTTTGTAGAGCTTTCGCTCAGCAAAACAACGTTTAAACTTTGTCGACGTACTGCTCGACGTTACAGTTTAACATATTTTAATACGATAGATGGTTTATCGTAATTCAAAAAAGAATGCAGATAACTTATGCAACTTACATTCCAAAACAGTGAGGTATCCCTTAGCGGTTGTGTTTCCGAGCGTATTGAGGGCAACGCACACATACCAACCCTCATCTTCTTTCGTGACGTTGTATATCGTCAGCTGTTCCGGTTTGTCACTCGGGTTCTCACTCTGAAAATGTTGTTTGTTGAAATATTTGTTGTTGTTCGTTTAAAGCATGCTCACAATTTAAAAAAATATATGCTGGATATATTCTTAAACAAAGATGTTCAAATAAAATACGGAGTAAGAATCTAAGACACCAATAAAACTATCTCTTTAAAAGTGACAGAACGTGAAAATGCACATCTTGATTGCAGGACAAAATCAAGACAATGTTGATATAACTTTTTATGAGACAGACTATAAAGCGAATATATGACAGTTCACACCTATCAAGTGCACATTGCTGGAAGGCAAAAATAAGCAACAAAAACCCCATGCAAGCCATGCACATTAGTCACGACCCTCACCGTCAAAATTTTATTGCTATCTAAGTACACAACAGACTCCTTGTTTTCGTCAACCCAAGTGTCATTGTACACGAACTCATCCCGCCTGAAATACATCCAATAGACAACCAGATGCATGTCTGATAGGAACTCGCAGCTGAATTCTGCGGTTTGACCAAATAGCTTGGTCTGGTTCACAGCTCCTTGGGTTAGCACCGGCTTTGCGTACAGACGTTCTATAAGTAAAGAAATTGGTTGTTTTAGGACCGTACATCGTGGGCTTTTGCGCTCACTGTTCGTATTTTGTCTATTCATCGCGTGAATTAACTTCTGTCGCGGGCAGATCACACCACGATGATAAAAGTAGGTAATTCACGGATGAATTAAAGGCTTAATCGACCTTTTTTTACAATACTTGCTACTATAAAATCCAGTGATTCTAAAAACGTTAATGTTAAAACTTATAACTAAGTGACCCTTTAACCATATACAGTGTCAGTGGTGTATATAAAGTGAGAAAAGGATTATGTACCTAAGTATTATTTTTACCATCACCAAAAAAATATGTCAATAATTGTGTTGATTGATAGTTAAATGAGTGTAATATTGCGTTTACTGATGCAATGGAAAATTATGAACACAAGCAACTGGTACATATACATAGTTGATTCCGAATTATGTTTTATTTATTGTTTGATTTATAATCTGATTACAGATAAAAGCAAATATTTTAACTTCAAACTGAAGAACATTATTCTAATATTGCATTGAACAAGATACACATTTCTTTAAAAATAATCTTCTGTTTATGTCTGGCTTTTAAACCTTGAATCCAAGTTTGTTTATTCTTACATTAATTTCTGTACACATTTCGAGATTTCTAGAATAAAATCCTTTGCGATTTCTTTGAAGTTACTTTTAAGACTCATAAAATGTTAGAAAACTAGAAACTCTAAAAAATATTGTTCTAGTCTTTGAAGGACTTATTGTTGTTATCACAAGATTGTAATTCCTTTACCAGGTAACCCGCAACCAAACCGTCACCATGATAAAATAATCAAAGACCTCTATCGTATATCCGACTGGAATCGGCATATCGCTCGGGCCGACTTCGGCGTCTTTCAGCGAAACGTTCGAAGGCCTTATCCAGTATAGGTAAGGCTCGAGGTCGGATACCGGTGGGCAAGACAGTTGTACTGTGTCGTTGACAAGCACAGTAATGTTTCCGGGGTATCCTTCTTTAATGTACGGCTTCGATGGATAACGCTCTACAAACCATTTTCTTACATTACAACCGTGTTAACATGAAAATTCTTGTTAAAAGTATAAAGATCGTTTGAATGAAGAATAAGGGTGTGACGAAAAGTCTCCAAATTTTCCTACATTTAGTTTAGTCTAAAAATCCCACATCAACTTACAAAATAATTAAGTTTCCCAAATTATATTACTCTCTATGAGTTAGTTGCCAACTCTCTAAAATGAAATAATTTCAAATTATTATTAAAAAAATAATGAAACTTCCATAAATACCCAATTATTACTTGAATCCCAGCTAAATCTAAATTTCCATTTGATTACCAAACTCAAGTCTATCAAAGAATCATAAAGTTACCTTGTACATGAAGAACCACAGTGTGCTCAATGCATCCCAGCTCATTGCAGACAACACACGTATAATTCCCATTATCAGCTTTCGTCAGCTCATCCAATGCCATGGACCACTTGCCGTAGGACGGCTGAAAGTAACTCCGCATGATGGGAGTACTTTTATTTTTGTACCACGTTATATTCGGTGTAGGGTTCCCTGCAAAAGTTTATTGGTCGTTAAACGTATTTTTGTAGCGCGCCAATGTAGGGTTGGGTCTTTCTTTCCGTGATCACAAAATGATTGTCAGATTTCTAGATGTCATAGTTTCTCCGCAAGATTACCTTGATGACAATTTCATAGTCACTATTATTGTATACCGTTAGACTGTAATGCCTTTAGAAATCTAGCAGAATCCTTATCTGTACATCTTACTTGTCTACAGGATCGTATTCTGTAGCATTTTAGTGCCAAGCGCATAACAAATGGCCTACAGACGAGTTCTCAAGTCAATACGGGAACTACAAAATAAAGCTCCACGTCGTTAGACAAAACCTTTTACGCGCCAACTTCATATGAGAGTTTATGATCAAAGCAGAACGCTTTATTAATAAAATATTTATTACCTTCAGCGGCACAACGAAGTCTTATAGAGCTGCCAGCCGGTTTCATATCCATATTGAACATTTTAGTTGGATGCTTGAACTTTGGAGGTATTTTTGTTCTAGTATTATCTACATGTCCATAGTTTGGATGGTCCTTCTCGCTCCTATCATCAGGATCTTCTTCTTTGTTGTCGTATTCTTTATCTTTTATGTTTTTGGGAAAACGTTTAGCGGTATCTGTTTCTTCAATGGTATTGTTTTCGAGTGGTTGTGCTGTTTGATGTTGAGCTAAGATCTCTGGTAGTGGACGGTCGATGTCTGTGTCTGCTTGATAGCCTATAAACAAACATTTGTATAGTTTACACGTATTGTTATTCAAAACTCATCTCAAAACAGGAAATCACTCATCTTGTAAGTGCATAACATTTTGTCGGAAATAACAAATTAAACGAAAAATATTTTGATCCAGGAACACACGACCTACATTTTTTCAACCGGTAAAGAACATTTTTGTTCGCAGCATTATGTGGTATCTGTTTCTTTCTGCATCGTGTCATATTATTGGCTGTTATAGCCCTGGATTCCGGTGACTTGGTTTGTTTACACATGTGGATATTGTGGACTGTGAGATAGTAAAATATTGCATGGAAATAGCCGCTGACAACGATACTGTTTGTATCAGTAATTTTGATTCAGATTTGAAAAGCTATACCGGAAATCCTTTAACTGATCTGAATCAAGGTAACGGTGACCAGTCAACGTTATTTTAAGTCACATTATCAGTCTGTGCGATAAGCTGCTGGTCAAAGAAGTTTAACAAAAAACTATTCGATTGTTTCATGTACCTACTTTAACAAACTCACTAAAAGTTCATGGCATTTAAATAACATCGTTATCAATAGAAATAGGGAGTTTGGTGTGAAATACGTTTTTTGTTTTCTAATTTCTATTTTTTACGAGAATATTTTTACCCAAGGAGGGTTTACGTCAGGCAGGCGGCTGGTCGCAAAATATAAGCCAAAACTCGTACAACATGCATTCGAACAATTATGGAAAGAAGAAGACATGTTGTGCCTACCCCACTTAGCGTCGGATAAGGTCAGGGAGATGATGATGACGAAAATATTTTTACGTACGAGTAACTCGTACTGCTTGGGAGACCCTTTCCCTTGTTTTCCTCTTGACTTGACTTATAATCTATCTTGTTTTAGAATTTTGATCCTTACCTAATGTATCTTGATTTTGTAGCTCCTTATGTTTGATGGTGACGCTCATCTCCCTTCCTCGTTCGTCCTCGTTCTGGCACGAGTAGACACCGGCGTCTTTAGGTCGGAAACCTTTTATTCGTAACCTGAAATTGCGATGTTCTATTCAGTCAAAGTCAAATTCAAAAAGCATTTATTCAGTAGGACCGCTGGAATCACTTTGAAACGTCTTAAAACTAGGTGATTCTACTCCTGTTCCTTCGCGACCAATACCGTGAAGAACCAGGGCAACAAACATGGTTTGGGACCTAGCTTATGATAGCAGTATGATATGATAACCTAGTTAAAACTTTTTGCAGGTTTATTGAAAAATTGGAATGTCGGTCTGTAAGCAGATTTAGTGTTGCTAAGTAATTTTGTCGCTTAATTTTTTACAACTTGAAAACATTTCAAATTTATTTTTTGATTAATAACTGATTTCGTAGCCGCTATTTTCATCATCGTCAAATGCTAATTTTAACAATCTACAAAATATCTTTCTAAACGAAAACTTTCATAACATTATACAAAGTCTATGAATGAATACAAAATTATCTATTTCTTGATTTATGATTTCTGTTAAAATCTATTAATATCCAAACAACTTGTGCTATTTTGAGCTGTTTCAATATATCTGCATAGTCCATTATTTCTTACTTTCGCATATTCAAACGATAAATCATGCCTAATACCATCCAACAACATAGTCAAATAGCAATATATTATTCTATATGCATTGGAATGGCTACTATTCATAGGGTGTTGTAAATTATCGCCGTTCCGTCCTAGTAGAGCAACGTAAATATCAGAGGCTTGTCTGTTTTCTAGTACGTTGCAGTTCGCAGCATAATCAATACGATTGTTTATTTGTAAAAAAAACATTGCTTTGTAATAGTGAAATGAGTAAAAAAATATAAAAAGTATCTTTACCGACTCTACAATACATAGGCATATTGTGATCTCTGCCTACCACTGCGGGAAAGAGGCATGGTTTGGGCAAGTAAGTATGTAAATTGCAAGTGTAGGTAGATACCTACTTACTACATAAAGTTGAAAATAAACTTGGAACTTGACTCTTACCAATCCTGCAACCTAAACTTTTAGAAACTTATTTGATTTCAGACAGATATGAATATTATTAATATCATGTTTCATAGAGAATTTTTAAATTTGTATCGCAACATAATGTATAGACATAATATTCTTCTACGGGTGGATAAATTGGCCTACGGATTATGTTTCATCATTATTGAAAGCTTATTCTTAGTTGGTATTGAATTGAACTTGTTGATATCAGCAGTGGGTGAGAAGGCAGGCTTTGAACGAAGCCTATGGATAAAAAAAGACAAGATAACTATTCTATTCTTCTTAGTCATTTGTTTTTTCGAGCATAAGTGGTACAAAGTTTTAAATGCGCCTCAAAAAGACTCGTGCACTTGACACAACTTAAAAAAACTTAGGCCTTTACATCTATATTAGATGATTTATACAGCGTCAGGAGGCAACCTATGCCTATTGTTTGAGATGAAATAGGCCTAAACCATCCTCTCAGCTATATCAGCCTGGCCCACAGGAAAGACTACGTCAATACGTGTGGAGCTGACTAAGCTGCGGGTTTCCTCACGATGTTTTCCTTCACCGTTATGAACTCGTGTTAAAGCGCATATAAATTTTTCGAAATGAAAAATCCAGTGATGCACGGCCGGGATTCGAACCCACAACGTTCGGATTGAAAGTCGAGGCACAACCCCATTCGACCAACACGGCTCACTTAACACAACATGTGAACTTTTTAGGCTCTACGACATGACGGTTTCTTGACGATGTTTTTCAAGTACCTACTGTACTGGCATAGTGCACACATTTTTAAACATAAAACCTCAACGTACGACTGGATTTGAACCCACGACCTTATAATCGGAAGGTTACGTTACCACTACTCCAACAGTGCTCTGTGTATGTAAAACTTACCATTGCCGTTGTTGTGCCACTCGCTTCGACTGTCCATCAACTTGATGCCCGTCCCTGAACCATTGCACCACGGGAGACTGACTCCTCGGCATCAGGCCGCAGATCAGCCTGAGCCTCTCGTTCGTAGATGCCTCTATCACAGTGTATGATTCATCTGAAACAAAAGGATTTTTATTAGTTATTTTAGAAAAATGGTGAGTAGGCAACTAGATGATGGTATACAGATTCAGGCAGGAGGTAACCTATTCCTAATACTAACCGCAGTAGGTACGTACATAAATATTTTTCTGAGCCATTTTTTCAAGTCAAAATAAATTTACTTCAAAAAAATTTACAAGTTTAATGTTTTATAAGAAATGAATCAGTCCCTAGAACCTGCCCTTTGCTAGTTTGCAATTCAAGTTAACACCTTAATGGAAAGTTTATACAAACTTCTTCGAAAAAACGAAGAATCCGCAATATAAGGATCCATAAAACAATCAGAACAAAATACTCATACATCTCGGTTAAGCCCTGTTCCTTACAAAACAGTGACCGTTAAAAATACGTCAATAATAGCGGTAAACACTAGGCACTAGACTATGAACTCTGGTGAAATCTATTAGGTTTTACCATCTTAAAAGCACGGCTAAACTTTTGTTTATAAAGCTACCCTTATTTCCAATTGAAAATTGCACACGCCATCCAAATAAGTTTTTTGCAAGTTTTTTTACCTATTCAAATCAAATCAAATCAAATCAAGTTTAGGAACAGTAACAGTGGCTTATGTATACAGTGGAAACGATGATACCTGCAGAAGTTTTTTGTAAAACTGTGTCGCAGGCACCAACCATCCGGACTTATACTAGTTCAATCCAAAGGAACGAATGGTCTAAGTTAACTATTTGATGTTGTTTTTGAGTAACGAAGATGAAAGATGGAGCTGCAAAATGTTAGCAACTATGTAAATAAACGATTATTCTATTCTAATTTGTGTTTACGACAGCAAAAGACGTTGATCGGTTTTTCAAAACATGTAACTCCACGTTCTCAGATCATAAACATAACGCAAAGTGCATCTTGTGAATACAAATAAGGTGCACTAAGTTTAAACGCAAATATTTTTTTACAAATTGATTATTGTGAATGAGCGAGCGATAATGGATAAATTATTTTTATTGAACCATTACATTAATGTATGAGCTGATAGGGACTTACTTATTTAAATAATGAGAAAGAGATATCAGTTCAAAATTATATTAGTAATTAGTATTAATGGTGCCAATGAGTTTGCGAACTGCCATTATGCTCTACTGCAACTACCTATGTAAAAAACACTTAACGACTGTATTTCCAGGTACGGTATACATTCTTTCAGAACTATTTAGGAGTTCAAGATAGTCATTTCGGTTACGAGCCATTCACTGATGATTACTGCCTGATTGTGTATACTGTACATCATGATGATGATGATGATGTGTATACTGTACTGATACGATGTTTTCCTTCACCGTTTAGAGCACGTGACGATTAATTAAATAAATAAATAAATAATGCTGGACTTTTCACACAGTATCATCTAACCCCAAAGAAAGCAGAGCTTGTGTTATGGGTACTACATGACTGATATACTTCTTGTTTTTTAAATTTAAATACATACATATTATACATAGGAAACACCATACAAACATTTTTGTCCCGCCGCGGGGATCGAACCTTTTGCATCGCCGGCGGGCCTTCGCCCACTGCGCTACAGAGGTCGTATGCTAACTTAATCAAAATAACTCAAGTAACGTTTTCACCATATTTATTTTCGTCAGCAAAAGTTATTACAGAACTCCCCTCGACGCTAAAATAAGTAACCATTGCAAACTCATTAAAATCACGTTTCGACCGAAAATACATCGCAAAGGACACCTGAATACCATAAATCTGCTTGTAACTAATAAAGCTGCTTATACCAGGGTTCGAGCTTCTCATCCAAAACACGTGCCAAAATCGGATGGCTCCTGTTTGTTAGGCCATGCCACAGAATACAGAGAGGCCCTGCTGCGTCTCCTCGAGGCATTAATCTTCTGACGCTGTAGGTGCCAATCATTCAAATATTAGAAGCACTGGTGGTAGTCTTTGCAGTCGTTCTTGATAGATCTTCGAAGTTAAGCAACGTTTGAAACGGTCTGTATGTTGATGGGTGACCGCTAGTGGTATTTTCATCTGAGCGCTTCCGTGCTTTGGAGGGCACGTTAACTTGTCGGTCCCGGATATTTAAGTCGTTAATGACGGAGGCCTTAAGGCGGCCTAAAAACTCTGTTGCCAGAGTTGGCCAGTGAATTATACGAACTTACTGTTATTAAAATATTCAAAGGCCTATTATGAGATGATTGATAATATTCTCTGTATTCGTCAAATGTGGGAGAAACTAAATACAATCACAACTGTATCCCCAAGGCACGTAGACTTTCTCTAAGGTCAAGTCACTCAAGATCCTTCGAAGATATGGCACAGGCTCGTTAAAATAATATTTGAAATAGGTATAATTTGGCACAGCCCACGCTTTTACACATCTCCCTCAAGATTTTAAAAGTAGTGTAGGTGATTCCAGTGGTCCTACAGAACAATACTTTTTAACTTTGGCTTCGATTTTACCGAAATGCGCGTCTAACTTTACTTGTTCGACGAAAGAATATTTCCATGTTTTATTTGCGTTTAGGCAAAACGTCTACAATGAACCATGCATTGTGAATACGAGACGAGGCCCGAAACAAATTGTCCAAAATATTACACGCACGTAATTATGTACTCAAAGTGAACCTGAACAAAATTACCTTATTGTTTCTGTCTGGGACACTCTGGACAATGTTACAATGCTTTATTTAAAAGTGTTTAACGACTGAGATTTGTGGCCTGTAAATTATGGGTTTTGTAGTGATGCGCCTTCTCGACATCGATTATCGATGATCGATACAGAGTTCTTGTTGTCGACGTAGGTGGGTAGATACCGTTGTTATTGATAGCTTTATGGATCGCTGAATGATTTATCAAATGACTTGATTCATGTTGGATTAAATAGCAAAAGATAGACTCGAAGTCATAAATCAAATCCTAAGTATAGTAATAAGCTAAGTATAAATAAAAATGTTAGTATCCGATTTGTTGAAAACTGGTTAAACAAATAGTTGAACATAATATTTGGAGTACTAAGACGGTTAATGTGCCATAAAAATGATTACCTTCCTAAATAGCTAATAGATTTTTCATACATATTTGTTTTGTATAATATATTATGTACATCGAAACAGACTAAATTTCCACAAACCAAAGATCTATGCAGATTTTAAGACAATCAATATCTTTAAAATAATCTAGTTGCAAAGAGCACTCTAAGAGTAATAGACAAAAGCAAGTCTTGCAGACTCTACTCTAAAGACCTCTATGTGAGATTCTAAATAATTATAATAAAACATTCATTTGATGTTTTACCATCACTATTGTTTTTGCAAACTCTTCAAAATGGTTTTGGCTGCATGTGTTGAGCAGATGCAGCCGCACCCTGGGCCCCGAAATAAAAAATGTCGTCAGCCTCCATCGTCAGGTTTAAAAACAATAGGCGCTTGCAAAATTCCGTGAGAAAGTTGAGAATTGCAACACGATCGTTGAAAATACTCCTTCGATCAATTAAATTTACGATCATTTCGATACGAAACAACAGGCGTCAAGTCAAGATCAAAAAGCATTATTCTCTAGGACTGCTGAGTTTTTTACAAAAGTCTTAAAACTAGGCGATTCTACTCGCTCCTTTGTGTTATGTTGTGTTATGTTATGTCATGTGTGTCAAATAAATCGTTAATCTATCTATCTATCTATCCTTTGCGACCAATACCGTGAATAAGGCAACAAACACTTTTGACTCGTCTATAAAAACCTTTCAATGAACTACCTTCATTTTAGTACCTATAGAAATCCCTAAGACCACCAAAGGTGTTACAATTGGTACATCATTAATACAGTCCCTATTGTCTCTAATACCTTCCATTATAGGACAGATTATCGTACTGTGATCTGATTGCAGCAATTTGTATATATTATTGAAAAATACGTGTTGATGTTACAGGCGTTCTGTACCAGCGTACAATATTCAATTGTCCATATTTTTAGTTTAGAAGAATAGCAAAAAAAACACGACTGCCCCAAGAGAGACACGGCCAGATACATATTGACATGCCCGCATACATCGGAGGGATTAGTAATATCTAGGTTCCATTACCTAGCACTTTAGATATTATGTATTTCAGACTATATTGTCATATTGCAGGGTAAAAGCTTCCCTCTCTTTTTTCCACCTTCTTACCTGTATCTTTTTATTCTTGGCTGCTGTAGGCCAATCTAAAAGATGCACATTATAACTTTTTATACGGAATCCTAAAAGTGATAGATCAATGATCGACAAATCCAAAGGCTTAGGGTGGGGATTAAAGTGATTGATAGTTTTTATATCATAATTTTCATGATAATTTGTGGCTTTGTTTGGATGGCTTATTCATCAGTCTACTGAATGTTTGTCATCATCATTTAAATCATTATCGTTGTTGGTTATTTTATTAGTATTGTATTTATAAATTATCTAGGATTTTTATGCCTTTGTTGAAATATAATGATTTTATTATCATTCTATGATTATGATGGCTACGAAAATTATGACCAGAGTTGTAGTGGTTTCATTTAGTTAATTTCTTTGATCTTCTAAATGAGTTTAAACATCATCAAAAACGTTGCAACAATGAAGTCAAAGCTACTGTTTTAAAAGTTTGTTTGAAAGGTTAGCCGCAAGAAAGCAATATTTTCTCGTGTTCCTTTGTTGGCTTTTGATTAAAATTTACAGTCAAACCGACAGTTGAACTTTGCTTTGGAGTTCAGATTTTTACGAACTTAAGACTACCTAATACTGTTTCAATTGACTGGGGATGGATTTATAGCTTCTTCCTTCTCTTTTATCAGATCTTTTTTTTCTTTTTTTATAGTTTTTTTCCGATTTAGGTCAGAATAATTATTACGCGGCAAAAATCTACAACTATTTTTGCTTCAATGTCCTCTTTATACAGAATGAGAGCATAGGTCAGGAACAATACATTTATTTTTAGGTCTAGAGAAACACCATGCCATACATCGGGTATACTATCTGTAGGTATTTGATTGCTTGGCTCATTTCCAAAAATCACATCACGTGGGTGTACTTTTAAAAACACGTCTCGTCTATCGTTGTCTGACGTTCGATAAATAGAAACTAATGTAAGAACTCTTGCTTTAAAAAGCAGCGGTCTTGCAAAATTATTGTTTAAGTAACTTATTTTCAACATAACAGCATTTAGCCCCAAAAGAAGCAAAGCTTGTGTTACAGGAACCACATTGTTAAACTCTGAAGAACTCAGATGTAATCATATTTGAAATTAATGAAATATATGTAAAAAAAATATATGTAAAAATATATATAAAATATATGTAGTATGTGTGGGGTAACGTTGAATGATAGAGTGAGAAATAGTGTGATAAGGGAACAGTGTGGAGTGAAAGAAGATGTAGTGTTGAGGATTGAGAAAGGTATGTTAAGATGGTTTGGGCATGTAGAGAGGATGGATGACAGTCGTTTGACAAAGCAAGTGTATGAGGCAAGTGTGTATGGGACAGCAGGAAGGGGAAGGCCTAGGCGAAACTTCTTGTATGAAATTGGCGACATTTTGGAGAAGGGCCAGGTCAAAAGTACCCTAAACCGGCGAGCATGTATGAAGAATGTAATGAGAGTGAATGAGGCAAAAGATGTGTGTCAGGATCGTAGCAAGTGGAGATCCGTGGTCTCTGCCTACCCCTTCGGGAAAGAGGCGTGATTTTATGTATGTATGTATGTATGTATGTAAAAAAAAATTGCAGATCAATCAAACATTTATCCCGCGTTGGGAATCGAACACGTAAGCTGCGTAGCAAGCAAACCTTCGCCCACTGCGCCACAGTGAAAGAGATGAAGGATTATATTGCCTCAAAGAGGCTCCTTTCGTCCATTTTACCGCGGAATTTCCTAGCTGGATGTATATTTCCAATCATATTCAATCAATTTTGTCCAAAAAGCAGGACACAAAACACATTAAGCTGGGGCCATACTTCCGCAACTCATTTAAAGAGTCAGCCCGTGGGTTATAATTAGTACGCTCCCGCTAAATCATAATAAAATAAATTATGCATTTTGTATGAGCGAAAAGATTGATTTATTGTATGGTAACGGCATTCAAGAAAAACTTAATTTGAAGAATTGGGAATTTAAATTTAAAATGGCCAGGAAAAATATGAACCTAAACTGACAAGTTTGCAATAAAAATATGAGGAGTGAAAATATTTATAATGCAGGGTATGTAGAATTCGGAGAGATGTGGCACTATAAATAAGTAAAATTAGTATCACTAAACAAATTAGTGAGACATTTGTTTCTTAGGTTCATGTAATACCTATCACTTAGTTGTTTACCTACTACGCACCAATACAAAGCCAATTGCTTTCAAGGGCTCCAATAAATGGCATGTTCCTTCTTCAACAAAGAACTACCAGGAAGAAATTAGAGTCTGAAATGTTTGTGTCTATTCCCTTGTTCTAAAGTACGGTCAGCGACAGAAGTTCATGAACATTTGATGTATTTGAATCTTCAATATCTTCGAAGTTCGTAGGGTTTTAAATAAAACTTCAGCTTACATTCGATGTTTTGCCTTGCATAAGGCAAATAGGCAATTTTCCCGCAAATAATTATGAAAATGTAGCTTTAAAATCTCCAATTGTTTACAAACTTCTGTCGCTGACTGTACCTAGCTAAGGTACCTATATTTAAGGTACTATTTAGTTTATGTTTTTCTTGTCAATTGACAAGATGAATTGTAAGACTTAACTTTAAGTTAAAATATTTAAGGATAAACATAAAAAAAACAGAATTGAGTTCGACTGTACTTACCTAGCAAATCATGGTAGAACTGATAGACTCTATATTTATCACATGTCCACATTTGCATGCCTATAATTTCCAAGTAGGTAGTAAAAATATCAGTCCCAATTATTACTTACCATATGCAACGTCTGAAATCTAATCCTTTTTAATGAAGCCAAACACAATCAGTGTTTCTGCAAACACATAAAAACATAAAACAATACCGCTCGCTCAGTTCATTAATATTTTTTAAACTGTTTCAAAAATAGCTTCGTAAAAAACTGCAACGTGAAATAAAGCTTCAAGTATCAATGTCGCTCTCGAACGATACCAAATACTCTAGAAAATTGTTTTACAGCCGTCAAGATAACGATCACTCAATTCTGAACTTTATTGCTTGTTGATAGAGTCCACGTGGCTAGGACGTAGATGTTTACCGTGTTTTGAGTATATCATGTGACAGACGTCATACTGCATTTGACGTTTGGAAATAGAACAGCTTCCTGTGCGTATTTTCTGGTATGGTAATTGGAAGGTAAATAGTATTGATTTGAGGATACTCAATTTAAATTGAGCTGGATTCCTTTATTCTAAGAACTTGGAGATACATTTCTTGAGCATGCGCATAATGCCATTTCATAATCAATTATGTTCATAAGTAGTACACAACCAGAGACTCGCCAAATTGTAGGAAATGCTGACGACAGCTGGTCAAAAACATCGATAACAGTCAAACATTCAATAGGGCTACATACACTTAAGTATTCTTATATTATTTGTACTGAATAGAAACTCAACTGACTATAATAATGTTCTAAAAGGTATGTTATTGGAAACAGAATAATGTTTTCCTTGATTTTATTCTTCGATCTGTGAAAATATTAATGTCTCAATTTATGAAAGTATCGTATTGCCCCAAAAAAAACATCAAAGAAAAAAACGGAGAGCTAGGAAGCTATTATAGATTACGTAGAGTCGCGGTCGCGAGATGAAAAGAAAATATTTATTTTTAATCCTGGCCAGCGCGACAAAATGTAGAAATATTAAAAAACAACCGGCACATCCGCTTCCTCTTCAAAATCTGAATTTGAGTTTTGAATGCTTCTTCCAAATTCAAACGGTCGGAAAAGACGGAAGTGATGATACCACGGTTGATACTAATTGAAACGGCTAGTTTCCGTTGGAAAATGATAGTTGCGAAATTCAAAACGTTTCGGTGAGTTCTGTCGACAGGTGATCGGAAATGTTGCATTAGAGTAGGTATTTAAATACTTGGTAGGTATTTGAGAAAATTAACCATGGATATCCTTATTTATTATTAATTTATTGATAAAATCGAATGGCAATGAAAGAATATCAAAAGATTGCCAAAACAGAAATCACAAGAGGTTACCAAAATTTAAAAATACATACATAATATTATGATACCTAAGAAAGGACAAGCTACTATTTCTAGTCCCAAAAACGAAGTAGCCAAGTAGTAGTGGGTATAAGTTCCCAGATAGAACGCAGTAGACAACTCAGTAGTTGATCTAACGCGACACGCAATTACTGGCTAACCTACACGCTTGTTTACGATACGACCAAAATAGTTTTATTGGGGGATATACGAACTTCGCAGATTACTGAAGACTGGCAATCTTATCATTGATATTCAGTTTGGCACTGAAATTCGCATCAATAAATGTTTATTTTTAGGCTCGTACATTGTTATCGCGGTCTGTCCTTATCCCACTTGTGTGAGATCGGCACAACTGGTTGTTCTCTTTCACTCTGTTCTATCAGGCTCAATAGGTACGCAATCCTTTTCCATAATCACAGTCTTCCTTTTTGTTCTTTATTTGGTCTTCCTCTTCCACTTCTCTCACAATATATCCTATAAGCAATTGCACATTTCAATAACCCACCCACTCGTTAAAGTTGCCGACTGACATTGGAAACAATAAGTATAACTGAACTAACTGATGCTAAACAGAAAATGTACACTCATACAATACATATGTACCTACTTTGTTTTCTTAGAAAACTTTATGTATATGAAATCAAAATCGACAACCTCTGTGGCGCAGTGGGCGAAGGTCCGCCTGCGACGCAGAAGGTTGCGGGTTCGATCCCCGCCGCGGGACAAATGTTTGTATGACCTACAGATATTTGTTTCGGGTCTGGGTGTTTCTATGTATAATATGTATGTATTTACAAACAAAAAGTATATAAGTAGTATATCAGTTATCTGGTTCCCATAGTACAAGCTTTGCTTAGTTTGGTGCTAGATGATGCTGTGTGAAAATGTCCAGCATTATTTATTTTATTATTATTATTAAAATCACACAAATCATTATAAGGGCGCACGCGCAGCCGTTATAAATAAAATTAAAATGGCGGACGACCCTTCGCATAAAACGGCAAAAAGTTATTCAAATCAACCCAAAAATGTTTGGGTATTAGCTGAAATGTGGCTCATTCGTTTTTGCTGGGTTAATTAGAGACTTTCTTATTTAAATAATTATATTGCTACCAATTTGAAACCATTGAATTTGGGGTGGAAAATAATGGGTTTGAAATAATATTACGAAATTGTTAATACTTACCTACGCAGGTATCTTTCAAGAAACGACAACAAATCAATACTAATATTATAAATGTGAAAGTAACTCTGTCTGTCTATCTGTCTGTCTGTCTGTCTGTCTGTTTGTTACGCTTTCACGCCCAAACCGCTGAACAGATTAAGCTTATATTTGGCTTGGTTAAAGGTTGTATCCCAGGGAAGGACATAGGCTACTTTTTATCCCGTAAAAATCCCGAGGGACCGCGGGTCACACCGCGGGAGCGCAGCTAGTACTTCAAATAAAAGAATGGTAGGTATACTCGTATAACTGAACTGCACATTGTTTTATGCCAAAAATCTGAAAACCTTTCATTCCATAGATTTCCTTTATACATTACATTGAAGTAACATAGGTAAGTAACACGTGAGCGGTGGACAGGAAGCTAGCTTTATATATTGTTACGTTACGTGGGATTTACAAAACTATTTCCAATATTATCCTATTAGCCCACAAAGATTTGTGACGTCCGCATAGGAAGTAGCCGTGACTAATGTCTTCCCATGACTTTGTTTGGATAGTGCGCCGGTGACAGCTAAATTAGGAAGTTGGAAGAGTGAACTGCAGGTAGGGGATATCACGTCGGCGTCGTTTCAAAATGATTGCATTTGTATAGTGGGCAAGACTTTGAACATAACTTCAGGTTAGGCAGGACTTCGCCCAGATCAAGTCACTTGAGATCCTTTGAAAAAGACAAGGGGTAGACTGAGGCACGACCAAATTCATTTGTTTCGCACATGTCCACATGCAGAAGTGAGCACTCCATACGAGCCGGTTGTAAGCTCATCGCTGCTTCTATTTGGTTTCCTCAAACGTATAGTTTGATGGCACTGCCTACTAGGTCCTTTCGGAATAATTTACCTACCTACATCAAATAGTTTTTTAGTTGTGTAGTGGTTTCGATGATTACCATACACATACAAAACAACATAAGTACAGGCATATCAGAATTTGCAGATACCAAAGTTTTCAGATCAGTAAAGCAAGTTTTCATCGGAGTTGTTTACTTTAAGTGTTCTGCTTCATTTTGAGTTTCACAAACAAACGTACGGTAGGTCACTGACACGTTTATAGATTGCATGAAAGGTGTGCGTAGGCGAATTTAAAACGCCATTTACACGATACAATTCTGCCATACCATTTTTGTCTCTTGCTCTCTCAAACTCAAAGGAGCAAACAATAATGGTATCGCGAAAATGGCGAAGAGTACGTTCCAATTACACCACGAAAGAAGTCTGGCGGTTTGTGGTTTTGATTAGTGGATCAGAGTGGAATAGAGCAGGCAGAACTTACATAAAGCTATGACAATTTATCTTTATCAAAGACACTAGCAGTTTCAATTTCTTTGGTGTCTGGGACTTAAAGTAGACGCATTAACATCACCTCTGGGATCATAGTCCATGTTTACATTATGTCAGCATGAAATATTATTGACGATGTAAAAAATTGTGGTCTGTTAGAACTCGCGGTCCGGCATTTGCTCCAAAACTTTATGTAGCAAAATAACATATCGTAATCGCGTCTTCTAATTGGCTACACCAATTTCGATGATATTTTAATACTTTCTTTTTACAATTTTTTTTACCATTACTTAGGCCTACTGGGTTTTTCGTGAATAGGTAAACTGAAACTATCAATAAAATCGTTTCAAAAACTTTTTTACCTTTTGTACTACTACTACTCATTACTGTAACTATTCACATATTTTTTTAATATTATTGATGACGCTGATGATATTTTTAGCTCCATTGTTGATAGCTTATCCTTCTTACCTTTATAGTCTGATTGACGTACCTAGTAAGCGCCTGCGCACGATTCCCGCAACCGATGACTGACCAACAACGTGTTTATTAATTTGAAATCAGCACCTTGCACTGCCTCGGAATTTTCAACTTCATTCTCTACAATATAGAGTTCAAAATTAGAAAGCACCAAACTACCGTTGTATTGTTTGGTTTTAATCACTATTTTAGTATGTTTAGGAAACTGGAGCGTGTAATTAACACGAAATTTTAAATGTAAACTAAAAATATGGGGAATGCGCTTGCTAATAGGAGTCTACTTCATACGATAACTGTGCTAATTCCTATCAGGCTGATACAAATGACTTAAATATTAGACTTAGTTAGAAAATTTTCTTTTTCTAAAATCGTCTTTATAAATGTAATTTCTTTGTCTTTTGCCTTCCAATTCAACCTAGAGTAGTTTAGAGTTTGACAAATTGATCAAAGCATAAGCACTGCCTATTAATACATCGCTTAATTTTTCTAGGCAACTCATCACATGCACCAAGTATCATTGTTAGTAAGTAAAAAGTAATTATGTGATTATTTTTAATGTAAACGTGTACAAAGCATTTTCTATCTTTGTGAACGACAAAACTTACAAGCTAGAATCCAATCGTTCAGGACTCATGCACAACCAAATTAGTAACAATTGTATAACTGTAACCGGCCGATAAATAAATCATAAGTACTTACATTTGTATGCATTGTGTCATGCACCTGTGTTGGTCGACCTTCCGATTGGTTTCGATGTTTGGAACGTGATGTTTTTCATCGCTTGAAGCCATATACAGATTTTATCAGTAGGTACTACTACTGAGTTTACTACTAGTAATGTAGTTAACTCAAATACCCACACAACCCTAACAATCCTTACTAATATTATAAATGCGAATGTGTTTGTTTGTTACGCTTTGAAGCTGACTACGAGTATTCAACCGATCATCATAAAATTTTGAACCGATGTAAGTTGTGAGAGTACAGGTACTCTTATCCAGGAAAAGTACTGTTCCGGAGGACAGGTGAAATCGCGAGCAAAAACTAGTAAAAAAAAGTATGTGAGTGTCGTGGAACACTCGGTTGGAACGAAGTTTGTACATTTGATATTTTGAGCACCTTGTGTACCAATTTGCGCAATCTGCGCATCTTTTTTTTGCGCACTAGTTACTATGCGCACCATTTTGCACAATTTGTGAAGTTATCAACGAAAACATGTTTCTTGCCTCTCCTGTAAAGTTGTGTTTTTGCAGTTATCCTTTTATTCCTCGGAGACATCGATATGTCATGACGGTAAAATGGAACGCTTTCTTTTGTTTTTCTAGCCTAGCCTCCATCCTCGATATCGTCCGAAAATAAACTTCGTTCCAATAATATAATGATAAACTTCAAGAAAGCTTAAAATTCGAATATGGAATCAAGTATCCATACAGAAATACATTATATCGAAGGAAATATACTACAAGACTAGTAAAAGAGAACAAATTCAGCTGTTGTTATCATCAAAAACCTATAAATAAAATTACATCGTGGGTACAAATAGACTCTCTATTTGACTAAAAAATAACACATCGTAAAAGCCCACTGCCACTGCTAGACATTGAGTAACCCAGAATACCTACTTACGCTTTCAACAGTTTGCTGTAAATAATAAGTACTAGCTTCCTGCAGCTTCTAATAAATAATGAAAACATCCTGTATTTTTTTTCTATTTTCTGCGCAATTTTATAAATTTTTTGATAAAAACCTTCTACAAAGTATACCTAAGAACAAAAATAGATGAATGAAATCGCTTAAGTCATCAATTTTTTGGTCATTATCCCCGATAAAAATGAACTAAAATTAAGATCACACAGAAACAGAAAAATGTAACCAAATTTTAATAGATACAGTTGTTAATAGCCATTGCCGACCGGAACGTGATTATTACCAAAAAAGATTGCCTGCCATATCGGAGCCCACACGTGGCTAGTAAGTGCGAACCCGCGATACATTAATGCAAAGATTAGGTATTTCCGTTTGTACTCCCGCGCATCTGGGATCACGCCTATGACTCATTAAAATACTTGAAGTAAGTACTTCCAGTTCAATAGTGAAGAATGCTATTCAGATCCGGTAATATAGAAATGTATTTCCATGTAGGAATTCACGCAGGTGAAATTTATTTATGGCAAAAGGATAAGTCTTGATACCACACCTTGCTGTACGCTAATATTCAGTGTCATTATTTAGGTACAAATATAATCTAACTGTTATCGAAAACGAATGTAACAAATCAAGATAATAATATATGCAAAGCTTTAAAAATATCAAAGGAATACTTTGAACAATGAACATCGAGAATGAATTACAATGACATCAACACGGTCATAAGGTTTTTAAAGATCCATAAAACTGCATCATGAATATAAAAGCCCTTATTTAAGACTGTACGGTTTGGAAAAGCATTAAGTCCTAGTCATTTTCTCTTATTAACAGTCAGAGTCCTTTGTCCATCTCTTTTAGTGGCATCTTCACTTAAAATCAGCATAACTATAAGTGAATCACTTGACCTTGTTTGAGACAGACGCCAGACGAGAGACCAGACAGGGAACAACAAAAACTGAGTTACTCATGTATCATCTGTAGACGGCGACATAAATATCAAACTAGTCATTGCAAATGGATTTGTCTGTTTTAATATAACGTCACTTTTACTGGTAAAATAAAATTGTGTATAATAACTTGAAAAATACACCCTATTTTTTTAATTACCCAAAAAATTTTAGACGTGGTCTAGGTATCACAGTTTTTTAGTTAAAACTCAAAAAAAAGGAAAAAAAAATCATAACCTAAAAAGGAAACGAGACGAGTCAGACATGTATTTATGATAGCTACTTCGGTGTTACTGACTGGGGATGATGCGAGAGCATAGTTTGAATGAGAGTCTGTATGCGGTTGTGGTCTGTAGTACTTATTTACAGTTTTACAGGTCTGTAGTTTATTTGTACAGTTTTCATAAAATTTTGTTCGGTTTTGGTTGACTACAATCCTCGATAACTTTTTGATAATTCAATATAAAAAAAATCTGACTATGCCATTATAATTTTCTGCATCTGCTGCAACTGTCCTTAATTTTTTTTGGTTGTCACAAAATAGCGTATAGTGATGTTTCTAACTAGAAATCAGTATTTTTAGTTGCCTCGTCTCTCTTTCCGCAATATCATTTTAGGATAGGTACTTAACTCGAGTTTTCTAAAGAGGTTTGAAGTGCATCTTTAAAAGTAAAAATTTGAGTCAAGGAATATATATTTTAATTTGATATTTTTGCTGTGTCATTTGAATCTACAGTTTCCTCAACCGTAATTTTTCACAAAGACGAAATAGGTGAATCTATTCTGAGATAAAGTAAATTGTTATTAAATATTGTACACGCTCTAAACTAAACAAATTAAAGTAATATGAAAATACTAAAAAACGTGTTGTAAATATCTTTAACGCCATTAGTGAATTAGACAAATACATTATTCTCCGTACTGAAGTGCATAGTAAACATCATTATGGCGTTACGGTGTCATCTTCTACGAGGCTCATTCATAAGCAGGTTCCTTACTAGACACTGACGCCTACCTGAAAACAGTTCCTTGTAACTTCGACTAAGAAAGGTTTGAAAAACTCAACTAAACAATTATGAAAAAAGTTCAGCAATTTGAAGGTCTATGAACTTTTGCTCACAAACCTCTGAAACAATGATTCTAAGGAATCAAATCTAAATTGAACCACAAAAAGTACCATTCAATTGAGTGCAGACAAGCAAAAAATCTAGACGCCAAAAAAGTCTAAATTTAGCTGCACTACTGTGATAAATCATTTTTCGTGTGCAGTCACCGTGAAAAACGCGTAAATCACAATTTATTTGCATCAGTATTGTCTCATAAGCCGTTTAAAAATACAATTATATAATATAAATGTTTTCTGAGAGAGATTTAATTTATATGAATTTACCTACAACTTCTCAAAACCTATCACGTTAAACTGCAAAACTAAGGTCCCAAAGTCCTTTCACATTTACTTCGTAGTGAGATTATCCTCTAGAATTTCCAAACTCACCGTTTTCATACAAAGACCTTTTAACCTAAGAGAAGGGCCCTTTTAAAATGTGAAAATTGTTGTTCTTACAACTTTTTGTACCAGATGTTCGAACAAAATTACACGCCGGTTTTTAAAGTAGTAGGTGCAGTTATAATGGGCAGTGATGTCCACTTTTTACAATCATATTTTGATTGACGTGGGAATATAAAAAGCAAAGCAGCAGTTCGTTTTGGCACAAGTTTATGATTATTTTTGCTCTATGATTGATGGTTGATGGGATCGTTTCCGGCTGTGATTTACTGATGAATGTCATACACTTTTGACCCCTTATCTCTAATTATACCTACTTCTAAAAACTTAGAGAATAGGCATGGTAATTTTACACAAACGAGAATCGCATCTTTTGTTACATATATTCAAATCTCTACTAATTTCAGCATGCAGTCTTCATAAACGATATTTTCAACATTATATATTTTGATTCAGTAAAATGAATTAGCTCTGGTTATATTTTGCATATAATTAACGATCCACTCCGCTCAAGTACGCACTAAAACATATGCAAAATTATGACAATCTTATGTGTAACTAAAAATACGTTCCCTGCGTCTTTAACTTCAGCACTTGCAATCATTTCACTTGTAAATTAGTAAGAATCTATTTCCAGCTTCCGAACCCTACCGTTCTGTTCGAAGGTTCAAGGCTGTCTGATTTGTACAAATATTTACCGTAAGAGTACATTGTTTAGATTTCTGGAACTGTAGGAATAGACATTGATGCGGAGTTTGTACAAATTCTAGTTTGCTGGATCGTTTTAACTGAACAACGCTACGAATGTCCGAAATATTCGCGGAAAAAATGTTTTTTTTTTTTTTAATATTTCGCAAGAAAGTTTGGTTAATTTAAGAAATGTTCCTAACAAAAGGCTAGGTCGTTACAAAAATACCTAGTTTCAATAAAAATCCAATCAAAAAGTCCATGATAATGTATACATATATAGAAGTTATATTCTGAATCTTGACACAACAATAAGTCAAAGGGATGTTAAACCACAGGTCAAAACCTAAACAATTAACCTGGAGTAAACAATACAAATAGTTCCCCGCACTAACAAGAACTACAAAAAAATGTAAACAGGTTCACGAATGTATCCCCAAGGTGCGGTAGACATTCTCCCAGAGCTTTTTATGTTACTTAGGTATTCCAGATCCTATGAAGATGTCTAAGGGGGGTAGTCAGAGGCATGTCCAAACACATATTTGGTACATGCCCACATCTTGCAGAAGTTAGTCATCATCATCATCATCATTGGCCTCTTTATCCATCTATTACAGATGATTTAGGCGGCGCCAGTCAGGTCACGCTACAGTAATTAAGACCCGAACACTTTCGTTCGTGACTATATAAGCCTATAGAAGTTAGTACTCCATACGTAACAAGAACTACGCTATATTTTCCAAAGAATTCCTTCGCAACAACGAATGTTATAGAAGCTTATTGACATAGTAAGGCTACACGCAAACTGACACGGGACTGTTTGGATTGAAAACAACGGTTGTTTCCGTCAAAGATTTGACAAATAGACAAAATAAGAACGGTAAAATATAGTAAAACCTGCCTTATTATAAAACATACATTTTGTTAAATAATTAAGAGATAGCACCAAACAAAGATACTATAAAAAGTTTTTACTTTGAAGATTGGCAATTTTGGTTTTCATCTACCACTGAGATGTTTTTTCCTCGTCACTCTTATGTCTACGAAAAGAGACGGAAACAATAATAATAATTCCTATAAATCCGAGTGGCCCTGTCTAGACATTGAATTATGAGTCTATTACAAACAACATGGTTAGATGATACGAATTCTATGACGTAGGTACCCTAACTAAATATAGTTTTTTCTGGCTGGATGACTATACCTATATATTTTTTCATCCAAGTACCTATCCACTTCTAACAATGTAACTTGTTATTCACAAACGTTGCCTCAGATTTTTATGATTAAAATAAAACACTTGACACTGATTTACAAAAAACGTCAACAGAAGTTAGACGAGGTCAGGATCGTTATGAGTTTTTTGTGCAGCTTGTGACACGATGTCTTTTTAAAGTAAATAAACGGAGCAAAAACTCACGCCAATAAATCTGCAGTTCAGAACAGTTAATACGTAGAGACTCTTTGTCCTAATAACCAAATGTCCTAAATCTGCGATACAGTCAAGCAGCCGAACTGATTTTCTTGAATTATAGCTACGGACACTCTAGATCAAGACACATTTCAAATAAAAACCATGTCAGACTTATTCACCTCTTATTACGTTGTAGTATTAAATAAAATAAACATGCAAGAATAATAAAAAATAAAAAACACTTAGGTACTTTTTGCATTCATTAATACAGAACAGTGGTAAAAAAAATATTCTAGACTAACATTCGTTTTTGCAAAACACAAATTTAAAAAAGCTTAAATAATTAGCTTATACGCATATTTTTAGCGAAACCTTTAATAGAAAACAATCACATGAAAATTGATGAGCAACCGGAAAGCAGACGCAAACAAATCACCAACACAAATTAATGGATCTCTGCAGGACCTCATTGGCACTGTCTTGCATAACAAATCAACAACATAAATTAAACATAGCTTTCTCTATGCCACTGCTTCACATGTGGTCGTGAGAAAATTCTTGATAAACAAACGTAAAACTTTGTGATGCCGCTCGCAAAAACAAAGCAAAGAAGATAAGCTAAAACATAAATTGAAGGAAACTAAAGATTATCTAAAACAAGAAATACATTAAAATATTGATGGATCTCTAATTTTTCATATTTTTTAAGTTTGCGAAACCGTTACTTCCTTTTTAAACTATAATTTATCAGGGAGTACTTAGAAGACTTGAAAAGTTGCATAAACAAAGACCTATATAACTTATACTAATGGAATCAAGTAGTACGCAGCGAGTATTGTATAGGACTTATCATTTGGTCTCAGTACTACCGTATAGTAAACAACAACTGAACTGTGATTCCATAGCACCCATATTCGTCATGATAACACACTGACATAAAGAATCAGAACTGACTTAATTAACAATTAGTCAGAACACCATAATTGGGAGCAAGTTCACCAACAAAGAATCAAAATAAGAAAACAAAATCTGCTAATAAATCCTAACAGCTGCGTCTGAATCAAACAAGAAGACAAATAAGGGTAAGTATCTTCAGATACGAGTATACATGTAAACTATAACATAGTATATCTCATATCCCTTTCTGATATTTCAGCAAAACGAAGATGTTTCGACATCTGGGCACCTGAAACCGAAATATCCTGAGATATGGACGAATATTATTCCTAGAATAGCATCAGACTGTAAAATGAACATGGTGTCTGCATGTGCATTCAAAAACTTGCCAAGGCAACTGTATAGCGACTTCAGTTGCCAATGCCAATCAAATTTGATCTCTAATTCGTTGACATAAAGATTAAAGGATCAACCTTTTCGAATTTCCGTAAGTAGATTTGAATGTGGACTGGTAAATGAATAATTTGTCATATTCTTTGGTCAGTGTTGACAAACCGTCTTGCTTTGCTAATGCTCATTTTGGGAGGTTGATGGTTGCTCTTAGTGGAAAAAGTATTTAGATCTCCCCTGGTTTCTTTGATGTGATAATTTCGGAGTTCTCGAAAACACCATAAGACAAATGAGTAGGTACTCCATGGGATTTTAATTTAAAATAACATTATGATAATGATTTAGTAAAAACCTCATAATTATTGTCATACTTACTTAAACCACTCTTTGTATTTTCTCAGTGTTTACAACTTAAGGTGTTTTCCCTAAACTATCCCTAGAGCATAATATAAACATTGTGAATTTAGCTACGTTGAGGGAACTCCCTGGGTTGATAACGGACTATATATTAATGACTATTACAAAACAAATAAATTCCAAATTTGAAATTCCATGCCCAATTCATTCACTATTGCCAACATTCCAAAAATAGAAGCAAAACACTAAGTAGTTCGTTTCATTGACTAGCATAACATAGATGTTAATGGTGCAGTTTCCCCTGTTATAGCAAATATAGATCTGAGAGCTCAATGAACTGAACCTATTCCTATAGACGTAGAGGAACTAATAGTTCTTTCAAACATACTTTTCACTCTCATTAAAGATGGGAAATAATGAGTTGTAGGTTTTCGACTATCATATTGGTTTTCTAGAATATCCCATCCTGAAAATAGAGTTACTAGAACCGTCTAAAGAAAAGGGTTGAAAATTTCTAAGGAAAAGTGTATACTGAAGTGACACATACTTTCATTTCTATTAACTTAGGTATTTCTTGTGATCCAAATCCATATTTTGATAGATATCTTTTAGAATTAGAAGATATTTTTGGAGTAACGAAAGACAGAAATAATAAACATAGCAGAGTTTTAAGTAAGATGTTACCTAAATACAATTATTCCGGTTGGTAGGGCAGCAAAAGTTCATTTTAGCAATGAACGTCAATCAAGTGAAAAAGCCTTGCCATAGGTTACGGTACACCCAGTATCATAGACGCACAAATATTTACTCGGGGCAGCTGCGTATGCGCAGGTCGAACGCGTGCTGTAAATTTATCAATGACAGACCGTACACTGGACGTAGTGTGAACTAGAAAAGACGTCAACAATTTTACTATGGATTTAGTCGGAGGATCATAAACAGGTGGCTTTAATAGCTATAAAGAAGTAATAAAAAGCATGAAAAATTTCATGGTTTTTTAGCAAAACTGGCAATTTGTTAAAAACCGCTATACCTACGCTTAATTTATCAATTTAAAAAGATAACGCAATTTCTCAATTTCCTGCGCATTATTTCATCTCTGAAAATCTTTCCGTGGATTCAGTGAAAACGGAAAATGAATATACCTAATATCATCCATAAGCGAACTCTTTGTAAATCTGAGAATAATTTGCAATAATATTTGGGTCTATGTTGCAATAGTTATTAGTGTACTCGTAGATTGGTGCGTAAATAGAAAGTCTCATAGATCAAGCTCAACTCCGGCGTCAAAAACAAGAGATTTATTGGATCTGATTTTAGAATCGCCAACTGTGCGTGCTAATGAAGAAACGTTAGAATTATCTGACGTAGCGATGAAGTGAAATAAAAAGGTTTATACGCGAATAGAGTTACTATTTATTTCTTAAGAGTTATTTTGACGCTGTGCACTTGTTTGTACAATATTTCTTACAGTATTTCGACATGCATTCCTACATTTAAAATAAATGATCTCATAATTATAACGCACATCTTTACGAGCTATCGACAGCAGAATATTGAATTCAACAGCTGCGTATGAAATATTTGCAACCTTTCGCTTTTTGTTAATTTACTGAGTTTATAGCCTCTTTATTGCAAGGTGCAATAACTTAGCTCATTTGTATTTAATGGTCTTTATTATTACTAGTTTTGTTTATGTACGTGATAAATTATTCTTAATACGCGTCACTGTTGACATATTAACGCACTTGAACTTCTAAATTACAGCAACTAGACCGTTTCCACGGAAGAAATACATTTTGGAAAATACATTGATAGAAATAATCGTTATAAAATGTCAACCGCGACAACCAATGTTTGTATGATCTACAAATATTTGTCTTGGGTCCAGACCCGAAACACCCAGGTGTTTCTATGTATATATGTGTGTATTTACAAACAAAAAAGTATAATTATTATATCAGTCATTTAGTACCCGTAACATAAGCTCAGCTTATTTGGAGCTAGATGATGCTGTGTGAAAAGTCCAGCATCATTTGTTTATTATTTTAATATTTAATTATTATTTTTTTATTTAGGACTAATAAAACAAATGATTTTGAATGCTTGTATATCGGAGAGTATAGAAACAAAAGAATGCAGGAAATGGAATGATCATTTTTGTGAAATATTCTGACTATATCCAATAAAAGTCTGAAAAAGGAATTTCATGAGACAAGTTCATCACATAATTGTAACATAGCTTCACGGAATGGAATTGAATAGTAAATAACTCACTTCCAACCTTTAGCACTAAAACAACAGACTAACAATATATTTGCGTAAACCACCAATTAATTCCATGTTCCAAGCAGAAACTTTATTTATGAGGTAACGCTTGTATGAAGATTTCACGTGCGACAAATCCCCATGATATATAGGTATCCTGAGTCTTATTTGGCGAGCAAATATATGGGTGTCAGATTATTTGAGATTGTAAATGCTCCGTGGAATTTATGGTCAGTTTAACGGATCGTGCAATGAGCACAAGATAAAATAACAGGTGGTCCATTGGATTCTATTAAAAGCCAACTCGCGGTAAGCACTTTTTCATACAAAATTTATTGAGCATCGAAACGACTAATTTCGCGAAGGCCATGATGATGATGATGATGCCGTTTGACCATGTTGTAGGTAGATCTCAGAACTTAGAAAGTTTTTGTGTCATCATCTCCCTGACCTTATCCCACGCTAAGTGGGGTCGGCACAACATGTCTTCCTCTTCCACTCACTCCTATCACTCGTCAACTGTGCATCCACTCCTTTTACATTCATATCATCTCTCACACAATTCAACCACTTCTTCTTCGGCCTTCCTCTTCTTGCATACCCAGCCACATTCATATGTTGTGTTAAAAACAAGAGTACGGAATGCATCAACAATGCGGTTTATTTTCTATAAGCTGTAAACATTTTATTGTACTGCCTAAATGGAACACTGAAAACTATTTATTTACATTGGAACTATAAAAATTTTACGACATTTTAAGCATCATTGCCACTTTCGAGTTAGTTTCGTGACTAATAAAGAATTGTTTGTTTAAGCTACTGGGTGGAACTTTCTATTTTGCTCTTGTTACAGTGGAACAGATTTTCTTAGTCTGTACTTTTATTGTTGTTGTTATATCATTAATCCCGATTTCATATCCACGACTATCACTTTTGACCTCTGAAACATACTTACTTTTTTACGTTGTATTCATATCTGTAGGTAAAACTATAAAGTTTACCTGAGATTTGTTTCTATCACTGTTTCTATTATTATTGTGGTAAACAAAGATATCTAACGTTTATGATTTTTGTGAAACTAACACCTGTTCTCATTAAATCAGCGCCTAATTCTTTACTTTAAGCTTATTTAATTTAGTTGCTTCCACTCCAGGAAAGTCATCAAATGCGGTAGGTAGATTGGGTGCTACTAACAATTTGACATTATTTTTATGTTCATGTTTATTGACGACAACAAGTTTTACTACTTTTTCATTCTCCTGAAGAGTGATTTCTGGAGATGGGATTAGAACGAGCTAATGAGATGTGTCTCCTGTATGTTTCACTTCCTACTGCCATATCCTACGCAGGTCGACTTCATTCAGCTTTCGATTTTCTTCTTTCGTAAAGAATTTAGTCGCTTTTTTGTCATGCGTTTCTTTTACATCGTCGTCAATTTCACCGCCTTTTCTCGTGCTAGTTTCAGTATTTATTTATGGTATGATGTATAAAATAAATAGGTGATGGGTCAAAAATATTGTATATAGAAAATATTGTATAATAAATATTGTATTAGAAATTTTTTAAGGAACTATTTTTAAAAGGACTTCTTCTAGCCTTTAAAAACTTCCGGGGGAATATTTCAGTCAGTGAATCATCAGTAATAACTTTAAATCAATATATAAAAGGAAACTACGCATTGATTAAGTTACAAAGCAAGCTGACGGATGCTATGATCAACATACAATATTCTCACATGCAATTATGAATTAAATACACATTCCGATATAGAAATCACGAGAAACGCTTTTCTTGGATATTAAACATTGTATGAATACTGATTTGAAACGACCATCAAGGTTGTGGATAGTCACGAATAGAAGGGTATTGCACAAACCATGGGAAAAGAGCTTTTGATAGGAATCATCAGTTAAAGAACATGAACATTGCCTGTTATAAAGGTTGGCCCAAAATATATTTCTTATCTAGAGACATAGATGTAAATACGTTACCTGAATAACCTATCATTGCTTTTATATTTTTGACACACCTGTAGGTATACGAGTAGATAACGGCTAGCTTTTGTGTTGTAGAGTTGTCTGGACTCCTGTATATAGGGTAGGTACCTACATTAACACTTAAAAGTCAATTTCTAACCGCTGGCACCGTTTCATACCACTCTTTGTTGTTTTTTTAAGAAATACGAGTAGGTATCGATCATTAGCTATTTCTTCTTTTCCTTAGATCCCTACTACTATCAATACTAATCCATACTAATATTATAGTTGAAAACTATTTTTTTTTTTTTTTTTTTTTTTTTTTAATTTTCGGAGGGCCGAATACTAATGGCCTATGAGGCTGTTTTAGTGTTACCGGACTATGGCGGGCACTGAAGGTGCCGAGACGCCTAGAGAGAAGTTACGACAACATGCGCAAGGGCACCTCTAATTAGATAAGCGAGTTTACATGTTACGTTGCCCAAAACGCAACGATAGCGCGATCTAATTTTTTCTGTGGCGCCATCTATTGTGTAGTAAAATGTCTCTGTCAGTCTGTTTGTTACCTTTTCACGCCTAAATCACAGATTATGCTGAAATGTGACATGGATAAAGATTATGTCCCAGGGACGGACATAGGCTACTTTTTTTTCAAAAATAATCATCGAGAGCGTTGAAAGTTTGTATGGGGAGTTGGAAGTTCCAGTTAAAACCGATGGCGCTATTATTGCATTTTTTAAAGTTTCAGAAGATTCTTGCAGTTTTCAGTTCTATTTAGAGGTTTTCAAGTATGTTATTTATCTGACGAAGTCGCGGGTACCAGCTAGTTATTTATAATAAATAAAAAACTGTAAAAAAATAATAATAATAATATAAAGCTTATTTCAGGCAATTGCCTGAAATAAGCTTTATATTTTTTTTTTTCGCCTACTCAATATTAATAAAATGTGTTATTAGTTAATAACACATTTTATTAATATTGAGTAAGGCAATTGCCTGAAATAAGCTTTATATTTTTTTTTTCGCCCACTCAATATTAATAAAATGTGTTATTAGTTAATAACACATTTTATTAATATTGAGTAGGCGAAATACGGAATAAGCATGATAGGCGTTATAGTTAACTTTACGTTTTATCATTCTCACTCACGCTGCACGATTTTTGCACGCAATATCAATAAATGTAAACTTTCTATTATTTGTTATTAGTCTTTGTTTTGATATCAAAGCGTGGACAGATTATATAATAACAACACTTACTAATAAATTCTAATGGTGATTGCTATTTATGCGAGTAATTTCCGAGTTTTCAAATTAAACTCTGTTTTAATATTTTTTTTGAGTCGTGTGTACTATAAATTACATACAATTGCCCATTATTATCGTTAGGCAAATAAAAACTAAGGTATGTAGCCCGAAATGAGGGTCGATTATTTACCAAATACCAGACCCATCATAACATGGCTAGTTTTCGTCACGATCTAGGTTAATAGGCGATACGCGTGAAGAAATACATTGCAATAGACTCATAATTTTCGTAAGTTTTGCTAAATCAAACAGTATTATCGTGGCTCTTCTACTGACACTGCAAAATACATCTGAGACCACGGCAGTGTCCCGCCGAGACGAGCCAAAATCAGTTGGCAGCATTGTATTCAAGTAAAATAACTTTATTCAGGCAGTACCTAATACTACTCGGTGCTACCAACTGAATAAAAGTTAGAGTCAATCGTGCCGCGTATTCTGTGGCTAAAGGCACCGACGACGCATCCTGCGCCTGCGATCTACTTGATATTCAGGGTGCCTATAGATTGTAATCTTTCGTGGGATTTTTTTTTAATCTAAAAAATAGATAGTTGGGCGCTTACTTTAACTTTTACTTTAGAAACTTACTTTTAATACAAATTTTACCACTTAATACTGAAGGATTCAAAAACATCTTAGTATAGGTAATAAGAGACAGCATGAAATATAATCTGTTGTGCAACTAAAATCCATCAACTGAATAGATTTCAACATAACGAACTAACAAGCTCCAATCATAATTTAGTACAGAAATAAAAATCACACCGGATAGTAACAGCTTCACGGGTACAAATCGATTGTCCCAACCCGCTCATTTGGAGCTCATTAGATGCACCGGATGCATCATTTTAATGACCAGACAATTATGAACTCTCATTTTGTACCTACTATTCTGTATTAGTACTGAGACCACGTAGAGAAAATAAAGGAGAGGTCACGTAAAATTGGTCGTTATGAATGATTAAATTCAATATCCTCGGAGCTTCTGCTGTCCTGGTACTTAATTTAGATTGTGATGGTAATTTGGTTAATTTTGAAGGGATGTAATGGATTTATTTAATGATTGTGTAAAACTGTAACATGTTTATTTTAGTTAACCTTTTATAATTTAATGGAACCTTGAACTAAATGCTCATTTTTAAATCATATTTTTATGCTTACCTAAAAGACAATTTTATATTTTAGAGCCCTATCATCAATTTCAACTTCTTCATTCTTCTTTTTGTCACTTTTACCTAATCATCATCATCATCCGCAGCCCGATTTCACCCACTGCTGGGTAAGGCCTCCCTTCGCTTTTGCCATTCTTTCCGGTCCTGTGCCAGCCTGATCCACTGTCGGCCTACGACGTTAATGATATCGTCCGCCCACCTCGCTGCCAGACGTCCGACACTTCTTTTACCTACTATTTAAAATTATTAAAAGCAGAAAAATTAAGTTATTATTGTATAATAACATATATTTTCTGCTTTTTATAAAAACGTATATCAATAATGACCTTTCTAAGTACCACTCGAGTCCATTCAAAACCTAAATAAACATCTTTAGAGTGGTCGATAAGAAGATTTGAATCCATCTGTTTACCTGCTTGATATAGTGGGCAGTTATTGTGATATAGCACTTTTGATAGGATTTCGATGAATACAACAATAACTGATTGATTCAAGTTGGTGAATTTGAGATTCATTTCATAGGACTGTTATTTTTTGAAACAATAGGTAACAATTTATAGAATGTACCAACTATTTATAGAATTGAGGATCTAACTAATTTACGGCGGCGTTGGGGACTGATTCTTTCGAAACAGTGTAGTGATATATTTCAGGTGCGCTTCAAAATGGCTTTCATTCAAACAAATATCTACAAGAGACGGCAGCACCTCGTTGCTTTTAATTTTGACATCCTTATATATATAAAATGATTATACCACAATTGATTGACTGTACGATGTGGCTGTTAAATTGAGCTATACAACCCGACAACGGATACCACTCTGGGTGGTCCCAATCCAATGGGACATAATGCCTATAACACCACTAGCCTACAAGTTCGACAATTGTACAAAACTTACGCGACATGAATATGGAATGAAAGAAATCGTTTCCGATTGCCAAAAATGGAGGTGCATTATGTAATGTATTTGTATGGATGTGTACCTATAAAACATGTAATGTCGTCCGGTGGTGGGTAGGTAACTTAATTTTTTTAAAGTAACGGTATTTTTGGAACGAAGTTCCTTTTCGGACGGTATCGAGAATACCGTAATAGTGAGTCTCTTGTTCTGTTTTAAGCTTTCAAATGCTTGAAAATACAATACAACAAAGTCTGGCAACACTAAATAAATCTATCACTCAATTTATATGCATCACGTACAGATTAAAATTTTAAATTTAGCCGTTTTTGGCTAATACGGATGCTTAGAATACGAATCTCTTTAAAAGGCTTTATATATTCTAAGAACATCTTCAGCCTATTGTCCTTAGTTCGATTTTAAAGCTTTGTGATTGAAGAAATCAAATAAGCAATTATTTTACTGTAGTAAAGATAATCAGAGAATCAGCAAGCTGAAGTGGCAGTGAGCTGGCCATATCTGCTGAAGAACCGATAACCGTTGGGGTAAACGAGTTCTTGAGTGGAGACGATTCGGCAAACGTAGTGTAGGACGATCTGCGATAGGCTGCCGGCAGAAGCTGGATGCGTCGAGCTGAGGATAGGGCGCAACGGCGCGTACTAGGGGGGTCTATGTCCAGCAGTGGACTGCCATAGGCTGATGATATGATGATGATTAAAGATAAAATAATAATTATTTGAACTCCAGCATAGCAGGATGATTTTGTAAAATTCAGAAAGATTACTTAAAAAAAATATCTGAATCATTGTCCTAATTTGGGACATTTTGAGTCGGAAATCATAAAATCTTCAACATGTAGATACTGAATATGGTGTCTCCCTGGATATCTAGAGAAAGTGAATGAACTCAAACAGTCCTCTGCAGGTGCATCAAATTTAAACTAAGTACTACAGACTTCGATTTACTACGTTCCTGCACGTACACCTTGCCCTAGCTTTAAAAGCAGTCATGCTGAAAAAAATATTTCTGTATCGTGTTAACTCGAAAAAGCGTAAACACACCAATCCAAATAATTCACCTAATTTATGAAAATACTAACTAATTGATAAATTAAAAAATATTACTCACCTAAAAAAATGTCTCTGGCTGAAACGACGCATGCCGCTGCCAAGAGAGTGACAGTGACAGCGATCGGCATTTCGCGCCAAAACGCAATGGCGGTCAGGCTCATGTTTCCCCGGGAATCTTAACTCTTATTCCGATCCATTAGTATCTGGAACAATGGAGCAATGCAAAGTTAATTTTGTTAACCTATTTCTCAATAGTTTTATTTGACTGGCAACATTCTGCGAGGGAATTTGAAAAAGGAACATGACGTGCAGTTCTATTTCTTCAACTATTTAGTACCTGTATCTAAAGAGCGATCACCATAGTCCAGTGACCGATTCATTTTCACCTTCAACTTTCAACAACATTCAATATTGCCAGTATATTCAAAGCCGATTAGACTTGCGTCACTCTGGTAAATTAAAAGTGACTCAACGTCGATTGAACAAGAAGAAAATGCATACTGTCGTGTGATTTTAAAAATAATTTCACTTGCTGCAGGCCGGTCGTTGCCACGGTATAAAATTAAACATTAAAATAAACAAGCGTATAAAGTTAGGTAGCTTTTGATTTACTGTTCTGTTCTGTTCATGAAAGTTTATTATAAAGGTGTATAAATAAATTTGAATTTCACTTATTTGAAGATCGTGTTTCTCTTCCAGTAAAGATGTCGATAAAATCAAGACTGGCTATTTTGATAGGTCTTTCTTTCATTATAAGTAAATTTAAAGTACGTTGTTTCTATGTTGTATTATCATTATTACCTACAAAATTGTATTTATTTATTCAGCAAATTTTATAAATATCAAATTGCATCATAAGTTTCATAGTTTTCGATTGTTTATGTACCTATTATGGTTTCTATTAGTTACTTTATTAATACCTGTGATATTTTTAGATTTAATTTAAGTTATTTTCCGATACACCACCACACATAAACATTTAAAATTTAACGACATGTCATAAAACTAAATAGCAGAGTTTCATATAAAAGGGCTTAGCTAGATTTTTAGTTAAGTTCTGTTTTATGTTAGTTTTCATTGGATCATATAACACGTGCCTTGAATCATGTCGAGGGTTACCATATTTAAAAATGGATACAAACCATTTTAGGGTTAGATAACTTTTTTATTGTTGGGCTTGTTTTAAATTTAGAACTGTCATCAATGTGGTTGGGTTAATTTATTTATTGTGATGTTAAAGGGTGCGGCTATATTTCAGTCGGAATCACATACTCCTTTCGTTGTAGAGTTAACGAACTAGCACCTTTTAAACTGTAACCCTCTTAAAATTCTACGTAGGTAATTTCTATTACTAGAAAGGATTATACATACTACTTACCTAATAATAAACACTGTTATTTTTAACGAATCCTCAACTGAATCTTTGACATAATTTCTACGGACGATTAAGCTCATATTATAATTTTAAATATATTTATCCATTGTCATAATAGCATAGATAACTAACATTGACGAATGTCTAATAAAAACAACATTTATGACAAGAATGATGATGTTTTATTATGCTTACCTATAGGTACTTTAACATATAAAATCATATTAATAAAATTAAGTGTTAGTAAAAAAAAACAATCAATGATTGTCTTAGTCCGTTGAGATGCGTTTTTAAACAAATAATTACATAACGCAGGCCCAAACGCCAGATGTCGTGGTTTTTACACGAATATTAGTAAACAGAGCCTTTATGAGTAGATACAGGGTGTTAATATTTCTCTTCATTATCTTCAACCTACTCGGCTACCTAAAGGTCAGTATAATTTAGAAAAATATGACATACCCAAACCGACTTTTTTTGTTCTAGTCTTTAGTGTTAATATAAATAATTACAAAAAAATTGTTTAGTTTGTGATGGTATCCCTCCACAATATTACATTTGCACCCATTTACACAATTTTTTGTTTCAACATTTGAAAGCCTAAATGCAGCTTGGTTTGCTAGTTTTTTATTTTAATAAAACCACGTGTGGTAAATTCTGGTCATTGACCTTTAAAACAACAACCTAATTTCAGTGCAAAGTGTGTGAAACGTCAAATAGACATGTAATTTTGATATTATGCCAAAAACATCGAAAATGGATACCATGTACAATGTACATTACGAAAATCTAATCACTAATAAAATTAGCAGGGCGTGGAGTTTAGTCACCTGTTAGAGTTGTTTTCACGATTCGAAAAAAAATACTTAAATAATAGGTACTCTGATGAAAAAAAACAAAATAATGTACGTTAGTACCTACCTATGCACGCTATTAATAATATATGACTACTATAAATAATATATAACAAAATTAAAAAAATATCCTTACAAATCCTTGAAAAGTATGGTGGTGATTAGACATTTTCAATTATTATAACAAAACAAACAATACTTACTCAAAATATTTTGATCTGAAGCGTGATTTAAAAGAAAACAAATTTAAAAAATGGAGCTTATTTTTGACTAATCGATTCCCGAGAAGTAATGGAAGTTGCAGAGAAATAAACAGATTTAATTACGAACCAATCACGGGAATTGTAGGTACAGTCAGCAACACATGTTTTGCGAAAGGAAAATCAAATAAAAATAAAAAGCTCTTATTCATTTATTTTATTTTACATCATGAAAATCAATGCAGAAAATTTTTTTCTGTGATTCCCATTATTTTATAATTGATAACCACCTCAACCACGTTTATCATACACTGTACATTATTTTGACATGTACAGTCGAGAACAGTTCACAATCAGCGAATTTGTTTACACTGGACCGCATTAGCTCAGACAATAAACAATTGGACTGACCGCAGAAGGTGGCTTGCGGTTATCGTATTTGTAAATGCTTCAAATTGAACGATTAGGTTGCTCATCGTAACTGCGGTTTGACTATCGAATGAAAAAATATATACTCTATATAGAAAGAAGGCTTACAGAGTTGTTGTAATAATACTCCTGTAACTACTTTTAAAAACATGTTTCTGAAATTGGGTAAACCAAACGATTATTTGATACGATTCATACCTATTTAATCGAGAGATAAATACCTCATAAAAAAATTACTTTATTATTATGAATACTTACACAAAATGTTTGTTTGGTCACTAAAATCTTTCATTATTGTAAATTTTTTTTTTCAAATTTTAAATTTAATTCAAATTGTAAGTATTAATTCGTTTGCAAGACGCCATTTTAACTTTTTACATTCACGGTAATCGCAAGCCCGATCTATAAATTCGCATCCAGGTTCGTTTTCAAACATCCTGTGCAAGGAAGCGGCGCACGCGCACGTGCCGGTAAACTTCCTGCGCACCTCGGGTTGCCATGCTGCGCTGAACGGTTACTGTTACGTGATATTAAGTTATTATTGAAAATACAATGGAGAACATCACTATTCTTCGTTTTAAAATGTACCATTAGTAGCGTTACTAAGCGGTCAAAAAATGCGTAGAAATAAGAATGAGGGTACTTAATTACCTATTTTTTTAATCTGGATAGTTTGACGCCTCTAACAAGCCCTGAATGTGTGGCGAAACGTGACATATTTATTTTGGTTTAAGGTATACCTAATGTCTATCTTTCCAAAGAAAGTTTTAAGGTAAACTCAACCAGGGGACTCATTGAAGTTAATCTTGTAAAACAAAACCTCGATAATAGTGAGAGATCAAATAATTTAGAAGTAGCTTATAAGATTGCCCAAGTTCTGTTACCATACATAAGCTATGACTTGAAATAGTCGCCGATCGATGTATTAACCCGGCTTTTGGTACGAGTAGTAACAAGTGAACTATTTTTAGATCGCCAGGTAACGCGCCCTTGTTGGGGTTCAATTTCGGTTTATTTGAGTCTAAAACGCCATTTACACGATACCATTATGGTATAGCATTCTTGCCTCTTGCTACAGAATATTAGCTCTTGCTCAGTTGAGTTTGAGAAAGCCAGAGGCAAGAATGGTATGCCAGAATGGTATCGTATAAAGCATTCGTGAACTGAATATTTTGTGTTATCCACTAACTTCTTCTTCTTGTACACTTGAACTCAACTTGAAACACTCGAAAGTTAAATGCATTAGAATAAAATGTAGATTGTAGGTCCACACTTGAACCCTTCTATGGATACCTTTGTACAGTTGCCTGCAATAATATTATGATGTAACTTTACCACCACATTTTATGATAATCTCATTTTAGAAATAAATCATATCAAAAATCATTTTTTTTGCGATTGTAAGACTTTTTGATGTTTTGTTGATAAAGTAAGTATTTATTTCGACTATGGTCACTTGTGAAATAATTGTAATAGTATAAAATTCTTGTTGAGTTTTCTCATTAGGTATAGATTGTGCACATCATCTTGTAGGCGACTGTACCTACCTATACATATCGTTGTTCTGTTTAGCCCCTAAAATAGAAGAAGTACATTACAGTCTTACAGTCGTAAAAAAAAGCACTTTCAATTTTTACTGTTAGGCAAGGGCATGGTTTTTTTCTGATGTATAAAATATCGAAGAAACTTTGATAGAAGTGTTTAATACTTATGACATAATACGAGTATTATATACAAAAGTTTTTCGATGTGAATGCTGTGAGCATTTAAGCAAAACTAGTGAAAACATGGACGAAGGTGGATGAAAGTTTTTTGTGAGTACATACTTATGAAAAATGCGACTACTGCGCATCGAAACGGCTAACTTCACGAATTCATAAATCCATTGGTCGTAGTGTAAACTTCTATTAGCGGTCGCACCTCGAAATAAAAGCGCTCGTGGTCGTGCTTGCTTAGTCGGCAACGTTCTAAACGGTCAGCAAGTGGATGGGTGTACCGTATTTACCTACATCTTACTGGTGTACACGGTGTACGCCAATATACAGCTGAGCGCTTCCGTGCTTCGTGCACGTTAAATCGGTCCCGGCAATGTCTTAAAGCATGATGGAGGTCACAAAACTCCGTCAACAGAGTTGGCCATTGACTCATACGAACTTACGAGTATTAACTCCAAGTTTCGCAGATCCCGCCGATGGACAGAAGCCAGAGTTCCTGATGTTTACGTTACACCGGGTTTAATGCACGAAAGGTAAAACTCTTGAAAACTCGCGTGAATCATAATGGTATTTTTTTCGGAGCTTATTTTGAGAAATATGTGCTCTGTAAGTATTGATGAAGCTTGTTAAAATGCATTACTTATGAGAAGAGTTAGAAAAAGTAAGGTAGAGTGCTTGTACTTAGCTGAAGATATAAAAAGTACAGATTAATTCTCAGAGTCATCAATTTGGAAAGAATTGCGGGAGACCTCCGCCCAGTATAGGTTGAAAAATAATAATCTCAGCAATACCTACAAAAAGCAAAATCGTATGCTTGTATCAAATTGAACACACCCTTATAATTTACCCCAAAATCCCACATTTACTCAAAAACGCTACAAAAACACAAAAGATTATGCCCATTTATGGCCTATTCAGTATTCTATAGACGAACGTTACTTCCGCATTTAGATAAATTGTTATTAAACTATCAAATATCGCGTTGGACTTGGAATAATAGTGAATCTCCCCTACAGAAAAATAATGGAATAGCAATTCAAGTAGTGAACTTAACGTAATAAAGCTTGAATACGACGACCTCTGTAGCGCAGTGGGCGAAGGCTCGCCTGCGACGCTAAAGGTTACGGGTTCGATCCCCGCGGCGGGACCAATGTTTGTATGATCTACAAATATTTGTCTCGGGTCTGGGTGTTTCTATGTATAATATGTATGTTTTTACAAACAAAAAGTATAAGTAGTATATCAGTCATGAAGTACCCATAACACAAGCTCTGCTTACTTTGGGGTTAGATGATGCTGTGTGTAAAGTCAAGCATTATTTATATTTATAATAGTTGATGACTTTGGGGGCATTCTGAGTGTTAGGTAATGCTGCCAGTATTTTGAACGCTTCCTACTGTAAGTGACTTAATGTTACAAGTACTTTCAAACCAGTGTGGTGAAAGATTGTAGGTGCGCTGCTAAGGCTCCTTTCAAGGATTCTACACGTCCTAGTTGAGCCTTAAGGAACGTTAATGATATATAGATGTAATGATTTCAAACATTAGTTCTGATAATTTTTACTCTTAGGTACTACGACATGCCATTTTCACATTATTTCAAGATATGATAGGTACCTAAGTCTAAATTTGCAAGATCTCAACATCTCCCACTGGATAATCTGTGGCCATGAGCTCAATGTAACCGCTCCCTCTACGAAGATTGGGCTTACAACGATGTAGCAATTTGTAAATCATCGATAAGGAGACTGAGATTTGATAGGGATGAGACGACGTTGGGAATACATTTTATCGATCTATTAAAGTTGCTTTTTTTGTTTTTATAATAAACATAAAATTGTACTCTGTGAATTTGGTAAAGAAATAAGTTAAAGAAAAGTAATTCTTAAAATGTTGTGGATGCGGCCACCCTTCCTAAGTTACTTTTCATTCAGATTAAATTTTAAAACATTTCCTCGTTTCTCTTTTAAGTAGTGTGTTGCCGAATTAACTAACTTACATAAGTGCTTAGTTGAACTGAGAATATAAATTGAAATTAGGTAAAGCTATGGGCTAGATGATGATGTGTGAAAAAGTCCAGCATTATTTATTTTATATATATAAAAAAAAAGTCGATTCATCGACCACTATCGCAAGCCTACTCGTATCATGTCCATCTCTAGCGAGTTGCGCCCGCGCAGAAAATCGTTATTCAATTGAGCGCTTGGGCAGTAGCTAACCAATCTTAGACGTGCATTGAATTGCGCAACAAACGATGCTTTGCGTTTCAGGCTGTTTTGCGTATTGTGAATATTAATTTGAAGTTGAAGTATCGTAAAAAAAAATAAACCTATCACGAATCTATAAGCATGACTATAAAACTAAACACAGGAATAAACAAAAGTAGAAGTACCTACTTAAGGAAGAAATAAAATATATTTTAAAAAGGGAAATTTCAAATTTTAATTTGCGTTACCTTCCTTAGATACCTACCTAACTATATAATAAAGGTTAAAGACCATGCTTCTCTAGATAGAAGTAGAAAAATTTATTAATTTACAGACATAGTACTTTCTGTGTGTTGTCGAAATCAAGAAGGATTTTTTTTTAATATTCCGACCATGGGTTTGCTACATTTATTTAGAAATTGTGTTATCAATGTGTGGAAATCAAATTTGAAGGTAATCTTTTGGCTCGGATGAACTGAAAGCATATAAAACGGTTTCTTGGCATTGTATACTGTCTGTCACCCTGAGACAGAGTATCCAGTTATATTCTATTCATAAACGTAAGTTATGAAGCACTATCAAAATCTCACAAACATGACGTTAATTTGCTAGAAAATTTAAATCATTTTGTTTTATCATCATCAATAACCTATTAATACTTACTGCTGGGCGTAGGCCTCCTCTCTAACCCACCACTCCTCTCGGCTCCGTGCTATCCTCATTCATTGTCGTCCAACCACGCTGACTATGTAGTCTGACCAACGGGGTGGTGGTCTGCCCCGTGGTCGATGTGCCGATGTGTGTCGATGTGTGAAATTATTTTGTTTAGAGGTATCAAAATATTTTTCTTTTGATAACACCACATGTCACGTTAATACATTTTTATCAAAATAAAGTTGTTCAAAATAATACAACTTTTCCAATGAAATTGAGCTCTGAAATAGTTTATCGACTCATGTCGCTGATTGTACTAGAACTTACCGATTTACTCTCAAAACCACACGACCACAAAATATGATAGAAAGCTCGGTCTCTACTTGAGTTAATAATTCCATACCAAAAATATCTCGCGTTCGCACGTCTGTTTTCTTTTGAAATATTATAACAGAGGCATTGGACTCAAATGCATATACTTGTCTATTTAATTCGCGATCTGACCGTTGGTTATTTATGCTATGGCCTGCTGAAGTTTTCACGGCGCTCTATAATTTATCGACGTTATTTCTGTCTTTCTGCCTACTTGCTACTTGGTACGCTGTGATACATGTTATTTTAATTCAGTTTGCGATAAGTGCTGGTTTGCAAAAGAAATATTATCAAGACTATGATTAATATTGAGTCTTACTCTTTGAAGTTCAAGAATCTATTCTAAAAGAGTGTTCTAAATTCAAACATTTTACTAAGTATAAAAATTTGGAATTAAGAATTGTGAAACTTTTGACATTCGATAAACATTTTATCGACATAGCACTTCACTATTTCAGCGCAGGTTAAAAATGTTTTATAAAAACCTTAGAGAAATAGGTCAGTATGTATGAAATGTGGCAGTTTATTTGTCCTTGATTCGGGAGAGGAAACGGATGCATCAAAATACTTTCATGGTTAAAAAGGTAGTCATGTCACAAGGTACAATATCTAGGTACTTTATTATGTTAAACTAGACGCTAGGCTTAAATCGCTCTATAGAAGCGTTGTTCTAATTCTTTAGAATTAGATAATTTAAGCCTACGTGTTCTTCACGACCGAATTCCAAAACAGAAATGTCATAAGTACAAATAATACAAATCTTAATAAAGAAATTGCACTGATTTGTCACTCCTACATTGTAAATTACCTACATTAGATATCTCTACGAGTACCTAGAAATCATTGTCCACCATGAACTATTTGCGGTGTAACTTGTGTGGTGATTTGTAAATAGGATTATTCATCATCATCATCATGTCAGCCATCTAGTGTCCACTGCTGAACATAGGCCTCCCCCATCGATTTCCACAGCGATCGATCTTGTACAGCCTGCACCCAACGGCAACCAGCAACCTTTACCAAATCGTCTTTCCATCTAGTGGAGGGCCGTCCTCTACTGCGGAGGATATCGGAGGATATCTAATAGGATTATTGTTTCTCCGTTAATCGTCTAGACAATTATGTAGGTACCTACTTACATTTATTACTTAAAAAAAAACAAATATGTTTTTAGCTTTACCAGCTCTACCTACAGTTGGATTTTTTTATTACTTAGTAAAAATAACGTTTTAGATAAGTATCTGTATTAGTGTACCTATATCTGAACACACTGAAACGAAGTTCCTTTTCGGACGGTATCGAGGATGGGGGCTAGAAGAACATTTTTACCGTCACGACATATCGCTGTATCCGGGGAATAAAAGGATAACTGCAAAAACACAACTTTACAGGAGAAGCAAAACACATGTTTTCGTTAATAACTTCAGAAATTGTGTAAAATGGTGCGCAGAGTCCGAAAAGTGGTGCACAAGGTGCGCAAAGTTTGTTGAAACTTCGTTCCAACCGAGTGTTCTACGACACTTACGGACTTTTTTCAATACGTTAAGGTATTTAATTAATAGAACTAATCAGTTTAATACAATTTAGGAGCAGTTGTTCATTCGAACTCTTCGTATTTTGTACAATATGACGTCATATGAGTACTCCTTATGCTCTCGGTCACTGAGCGAAGGTGACTTTGAATCCCCAATCTGCATTTAATATTGTTATCATTGGTTTAAAGAGATCCATTGTTCTAAGAAGTTATACTTAGAAGACGGTGTATTTATTTTTCAACCCACAGGTTCAACCCACAAATATTTTATTTCTGTTTCCCACCAAAATATGTCGTCGTTTCAACCCGCTACAAAATGTATTAAAATATTTTTCCGTTTCGTACCACAATATATTTCTGTTTAAAAAAACAAACAAATTATATACTTACGATATACTTATTTTTTTTTTTATTTTGCATAATAAATCAACTTCCCTTCTCCTCATTTGTTCATCAGAATTTATGAAATACCTACTTTTTTGTACAGTGTTGTGTAAGAAATGAGAGTACCTCAAAGAGGCTTCTTTTTCGCGCTACAGCCTACAGTGCTCTGTGTGCAGAACATGACCGAAAAAGTGGCATAAAAGAAAAAAGGTCTTTAACAAGCATTTAGTAGCGTAAATGGTATCATCCAAGAATCTGAAGAATCTGGCGCCACATCTCTCAAATAAAACTATTAAAAGTCATTACATCCGCATAAAAAGTCATTTCCAAACCGAAAATAAACATCTGAGGGATAGTCAAACGAACTGTGATACAGATGATGGCGTAGTTTGTATCAATTCCACTGAAAGTACCTACAGAGTGTTCACACTTCGAAAAAAAAACAGTTCATTATAACAAAAAACAAATATCAAAATTTCAGTTTAACTTCGGGACAAATATTTTGTATTCAGTACTTATGCAAAACTACTTACCATACAAATTTTATTTTTGTCGTCTGACCGTCTTACCAAATGATAATCAAATTAACGATCACGCGAGTTTTTTGTCTTTCTACCTTTAACATTTGAACACCCTGTACGTCAGCCACATCACAGGAAAGGAATACGCTATGTAACCGCATATGCTGTGTTACATTAATGTAGCGATAAAACTAGCAAAGGAAATGCAATGTAGGTATTTCCTTCCATACGAAGCTTTCAATCCATATACGTTTAGGCCCAAAACTTTCACAAGATTGGTCAATCTCCTTTAAAACTTTAATTAAGGTGCTTTCTGGTAAGACCGGACAAGTAGTAAGTCCGGATAAGTCATGTAACTACTAAATTCAGCAATATTTTTAAATGATGGCAACATCACCGTACGCGCCATTTTGTTGTGCCCCTCCCTACAGTCTGCTTTTTACGCTATGCCCAGCAGAACGTGTGCTATTGTCGTTCAAAAAAAGGATGTACCAAAAGTGGAAAAAGACATGATCCGATCTTCCACCTGAAACGTTCTGTGAGCAATTTGGTAGGTAATTTTTGTTTATTTTTGAAGTTTTGCTGCTTTATTACCATTTGCTATGTAAGACTAATTGATTAGTACTATACAATCATGTCTACGACGTTTGTAGACAAAGATCCGATCTTTAACCTCGTAGGTTAAGATCGGACATAATCCGCCGGTCTTTCACTTTAAAGTGTTTCTCAAACTTTTTACTTTACATGCTTTTTATTTTACTTTTAATATTCGATTTGTCTGTATCAAACGTCTCACTTTCGCAAGCTTTTGTACGGATGTCTTGGCTGTTTTCGCCTACAAGTAAGTAAGTTATCAAAGTTACCTAAATTTATGATGTTTAAAATGTAACTTGTTTTACTAATAATGTTGTAAAAGTACTTACTTTTTTGTTTTTACTTAAAGAAGTATTTGTTATGTTTAGTTGTTGATTGTTATTGATTTCTTGTTTGTTCTGGATTGTATAAAATACGTAAGTACTAAGATTTGTTGACAGAACGTGCTATAATACTGCATATTTATATTACTTAATAATAATTTAAGTGGATTGACCGAGTTTGGAATACCACGCTGCGTTCAACGACTGGTATTGTCGACGTAGGGCGCAAAACAGTCAAGTTGAAGTGGGACTGGGCAGGGCACGTGAGCCGGATGCACAGCGAAAAATGGGCAAACATCTTAACACCCTGGAGACAACGCCGCGGACGGCCAAGGAAACGCTGGAGAGACGACCTCGATAGTGGGTGGTGGAACCTATCAAAGGAGAGAGATGGTTGGAAATAATTGGGGAAAGACCTTTGCCCAGCAGTGGGACAGTATAGGTTAAATAAAAAATAATATTTAAGAGTAAAGTGCCCACCTGTACATGTTACACACTGTAATGTTCGTCCTATTAAACAGTAGGTATTTAGTTATGTTCAACTTTACATAAAGTTTTTTGATTTTTTGCTTATTTGTTTGTAGATTAAAATTTAAGCTTATAATGAAAAAAAGTTGATTGATAATATTTTTTTTGTTATTATTAGAGCATTATGCAAGTTTCAACTCAGAAAACTGACTTCTATTTTGTTAATTGTCTGCCTGCTGTAATTATGAGTCTAATGAGCCTTTAGAGTATGTCGTTACATTTCGATATACATTATATACATATGCCATATACATTTCGACATCAGGATCATCAAGTCAAAAATGTAGTTAAATATTTGAAGAATAAAAAAAGTGCTGGGTATGATGATATTCCAATACAAGTAATAAAACGCGGCATAGAATTTATAGTTGAACCTCTAGTATACATCATTAATTTATCTCTGGAAAATGGATGTTTTCCAAATCAGCTAAAACGAGCTTTAATAAAACCTTTGCATAAAAAAGGCACAAAATCTGGCATGGGAAACTACAGGCCCATAGCAATCCTACCTAGCTTTTCTAAAATATTTGAGAAAATTATCTATAACAGGCTAGAATCCTTCATTATCTCTAGTAAAATACTAAGTCCAAATCAATTTGGCTTCCAAAAACAAAAAAATACAACCATAGCTATTTTCGAAATGTTAAAAACCATCTTAGAAGACATAAACAATAAATCATATGGAATGGCACTTTTTCTAGATATGTCAAAAGCCTTTGACTGCGTAGTACATCAAATTCTACTAGGTAAGCTAGAAAGCATTGGCATTAGAGGAACCGCTCTATCATTAATCGCATCATATTTAAATGGTAGAAGCCAGTCAACAATAATAGACAGATTTAATAAAAGCACAAAAACAATTGAAAGAGTACAATCTCAATTTGAAGTTGTAACGCTTGGAGTTCCTCAAGGAAGCATACTCGGACCTCTTTTGTTTTTATTATATGTAAATGATTTGCCAAAGGTAACGAATCATCTATGCGTAATGTTTGCTGACGACGCAACTATTTACATACCACAGGGAAACTTAACTGTAGCAGAACATGAAGCTGAAATAAATAGTGCCTTAAATTCTATCGTAAACTGGTTAGAAACAATAAACTTAAAAGTAAACATTGATAAAACAAATTTGATTAGATTTAGAAATTATAAAACACCAGAAATAAATGTAAACATTTTGAATAGAGGAAGTAAAGTAAATGAAATAAATACAACAAACTTTTTAGGTCTAAAAATAGATTGTTACCTTAACTGGAAAGCCCATTTAAGTAATGTAAATAGTAAACTTTCGAAATACTGCTACGCCCTATACATACTTAGCTCAACTTCATCTAAAGAAATTGCAAAACAAACTTACTACGGTTTTGTTTATCCTCAATTATGTTATGGTATAATATTTTGGGGTAATTCTGTAAATATACAATCAACTTTTATTATGCAAAAAAGATGCCTGCGTGCAATTTACAATAAAAAAAGCACTGAATCTCTCCGTAATGTTTTTAAAGATGAAAATTTGTTGACTCTTACTGGTATCTATATATTTGAAATATGTCTTTTTGTCAAAAATAATGTAAAATATTTTTTTGAAAAAAAATCATCTAGATCCGAATCCCAGCGATCTAAATACAAATTTGATGTCTGTATTCCGCAAATTAATAATACCATGTACTCAAATGGTACTTTTATTTCTGCTGCACGCATATTTAACAAGTTACCTTTTGATCTTAAAATTCTTGAAGGAAATAAATTTAAGAATAAACTTAGAAGTTGGTTAACTAGCAGTACATTTTATAGTTTAGATGAGTATTATGATAGGTAAAATGTTGAATTCAATTGTAATTTGTAAGGATTTCTTTTTTAGTTCAAAGTCAAAAGGAGGTATAAGTTACTACCTACCTGGCCTACCTACTTATGTTTTTTATGTTTAGGTTATTAAAACTAGACAATAATGTTGCACATCCGAATTGGATAACTGTTTAAAACTGTACCATTTACAATAAGACCTTATCATGTACAACAGTATGCAATAAAAATTTTCTGATTCTGATTCTGATTCTGATTCTGATTCTAGATGTAAAAGTTTGAGATACACAAAAATCTATGTTTGAAGCATGCGGGGTAAGATCGGACATTTGGAGTAAAAAAATGTATTAAATCTTCGCTAAAACTTAAATTTGAAAACCAATTTAAAAACAATTTGTACTATGTTTTTTATTAGGTAAATCCGAATATTTTCCTGTGATAGAGCTTATTCTAGCTCTTACAGAGGTGATTTTATAAGGTAGTCCGGTCTTACCTTAACACGGTCCGATCTTTTACTTGCCATTCTGAAAAATTTTGCTCTGTTTGATCATTCATAAAACATCAACCGTTGTGTTTATCTAAACATTACAAATAAGAAATGAAACCTCTGTATTTTTGCAACAGTTTGGTTACTATGGCGTTGTAAAAGAGTCACAAGAGGCGATACAATAAAATATTTTCTAAGACTCTTTAGGTTTTCTCAAAAATAGTCCGATCTTACCAGAAAGCACCTTATCAAAATGTTTGAAAGGAGATTGACCAATTTTGATCCTCGTAATTAAATAATGTCTCTCGCTATCATCGCCAATGATAGATTGATGATGATAGACCTCTGAACAAACCTTCAAAAGTCTTCATAATGAATGACTATACTACTGAATGAAAGCTCATTTATGACAATTATTTTATTTTCAAAAAATAAAATAAAAATTCAAATAAGTACCTATTGTGTGTAAGTGATTTATTATGCTACACAAGAAAAGTTGTCAGTTAAACTATACTTCAAACCAAAGTAAAGCATCATTCCAAGCAACGCTCGGATGTTGCAATAAAAGACCAACAAAAACGCCACAACTCTGAATCACGTCAGAACCGAAATACGGACTTCCTTTTAACCTCAAAACAGTCAACAAAAAAGTCCATAACTTTTGAATTCTCCAGACGTGAAGATTGTAAATAGGTCACTGAGGAAAGTGGAGTCCAAACAATAGCTCATTGTGAGCTTAGAGTGGGCTGGATTAGTTTACGAGATTGATGTACGCTTCTACAAAGTTTAGTTTGTTTTAATTTAATAACGACTTTACTCAGCAGAATCGATCCACTTTTTTTATGTTATTTTTAAATGAAAGGTATAATTAAATAAAAATATAATTAAATAAAGGACAAAGAAGGATCGAGAAAAGTTGATGGCGTTTGAGATGTGGTGTTGGCGTAGAATGGAAAAAATCAACTGGACGGAGAAGATAACCAATATGGAAGTTCTTCGTAGAGTCAACGAAGAGAGATCGCTATTGCAAGTTGTCGAGAACAGAAGGGGAAAGATGCTCGGCCATCTTATACGACATGACAGTTTCATTAAGAACATTATAGAAAGGAAAGTGGAAGGAAGAAGAGGAAGGGGAAGACCGAGGATAAGCTACATGAGCCAAGTGAAGGAGAAGGTAGCTGTCATGTCGTAGAAAGAGGTCAAGGAAGCAGCCCTGGAAAGAGATACATGGAGAGGGATTCATCAATTGTACCGACAAGGAGTAAATCCTTAAATAAGAAGAAGAAGATAATTAAATATTCTTTATTTATAATTTATTGTCATCGTTATCTCGTAGGTAGGGCATAACACACGACTTATAATTTTCTTATTATTTTTGTTACACTCCAAGTTGTTTACGAACTGAAGGTAGGTATGTTTTTTTGTTATTCTTACCTTGAGAATAAATCGATTTCAAGCACAACGCATCGTTCATTCATCCCTCGTTCGAGGCTGAATACTTTACGGCCTTTGACATATTTTTCAATAAAAAAAACTTCCAAGAACTAACCGACCTATTCTGGATTCATCTCACAGAACGTAGCGAGTGCAAGGAATTACAATGTATTGATACCATCGGTGGACAATAGATGGCGTGGTTCACACCTCGTGGGATGCATCTGATGGTGGTATGGAGAATAATAAACGGAGACGACTCTATTTCTTAGTTAGTTCGTAACGTAATCTGGATCTATGAAGGAACATGTTAGTACGTTGGCTCTACTTACCGTTGATAGACGTAGATGCAGTATCTTTGCTTAAGTAACTAAAACAATATTTTCGCAAATGATTTTCAAAAGTGAAACAACGTAATAATTGTACTAGGACTTTGAATCAAAATAATGTTTTTGTAGCTGCCATCGTGAAAGAAACTCTCCATAGAGTCGTGAACAAATTAATGTTTATTGAAATTCGCTTAGAAATAAATAAATAAATAATCAAAACAAAAACTGACCCAATTCATCCAAAATAAACAATAATGATGCTTATCAATCAGCGCTTGCGAAAATGTAAATGTGCGTCCCAATTCCAATGTGAACTGTCAATCGTATACCGTACATCGTGTAACATTTCTGACAACATCATTAGCATGCAATGTTACGAATCCGTATTGGTGTCGTGACAGTATCGTTTTGATGCCAGAATAGCGCCGCAAAAACATTTTGTTTTTTGTTCGGCCAAGTTTGGTTGGCAAAAATTGCATTTCAAATTGCAGTTGAACTTATAAGACTCCTTATTCGGATAAATCTGGCGTGTTACTCTATGTTATCAATATCTTTCTACTATATGAAATTGGCACTAAACATAATCTTAAGTAAAATTCAGTGACGAAATCACGAAAAATATCCTAGCAGATTATAATCTGACACAAAACGAAAAGCTATAGGTACAGAAACAAGCAGAACTAACAAATATAGTCACTAAACTAACTGATAGTAGTTGTTTACATGGCGATGTCCTTTGCCTTGTGGCCCTTATCTTGGCACAAGACACACTGTCCGTCATCAAGTACAGTCACTGGCAAAAGTGACTGTTTTAGTAAAGCACTTTGCTGCTTATTATACAAACGTAATACTTTGGTTGAACCCCATGTTGACACATGTCAAAACCAAACTGTTACCACAAAAAAGCGTTCTATGTACGAGTATTTAAAGATCGTTTTTCTAGGAACAGTTTTTTAGTTAGACTTGGTCTAAACTCGACTCATTTTCTTGTAATAAGTCCCTGTATGACTAACAGTGGTCTAGTGGGCACGGCCTCACCTTCCGATCCTTTTTTTTATGATGAATGGGTCGGCTCTTGACCTCAGACTTACACAGGCAAGAGTGATGTCTACGATGGAGCGAGCTTACTCAGATCCGATCCTAACCTAAGGCTCCAAAATTTTAGATGCACTTAAACCACACAGTTTCAAATGAATTAGTCGACAAAAAGATATATAAAAATTTTTGAAAAAAAAAATTGAACCGACTTCACAGAACACAAACAGGAGAACCTTCTACACACTAAAAAGAGAAAAATAAGAATATAATTTGAAGTCGGTGCCAACTATTCATTTACATCTAAGAAATTCAAAAGAACTTGGGTGCAAAATTGTATCCTGGTACGCTATCGCTCGATTTCTTTTTTTGATAGGTACCTAATCGTATTCACTTGGCACCGACTTCAAATTATATTCTTATTTTTCTCTTTTTAGTGTGTAGAAGGTTCTCCTGTTTGTGTTCTGTGAAGTCGGTTCAATTTTTTTTTTCAAAAATTTTTATTTTTCACTTTTTAGTGTAAGTAAATAAATACTGTGTAAATAAAAGTGTATGTGTAAATAATATAGTAAGCTACGAGTACATTAAGACTTTGCTTATCGTAGCTTAAGTAGGAAAGGATAAGAGAAGTCATGGGCAGACCTACTAAAGGACAGACCGGAGTTCAGCAAGGGGGAAAACTATCAATCCATAAGGAAAAGAAATATTTTGTACTACCTCGGGTCGGTAATACCCTTTCAAACTATTTAATGTTTGACTCAGATTGTGAGTCAGGGTGTGTTCTGTAGTGAGAATGAGGTTTTTTTAATGTTACGGGAAAACTGTCAATCCCTCAGGAAAAAAAAATATATGGCGCCACCTTGAGAGTATATCTCTTTTTAACAAAAAAAAAATTTTGGAAATCGGTCCACAATTTTCTTAAAGTTCAGTGATTGTTTTAGTTTTACGGGAAAACTATTAATCCCTCAGGAAAAAAAAATATGTGGCGCCACCTTGAGAGTATACCTCTTTCTAACAAAAAAAAAATTTTGGAAATCGGGCCACAATTTTCTTAAAGTTCAATGATTGTTTTAGTTTTACGGGAAAACTATTAATCCCTCAGGAATAAAATTTATATGGGACCACTATAAGAGTATACCCTTTCAAACAAAAAAAATATTTTGGAAATCGGTCCACAACTGACGGAAATATCGTTTTCTTAAAGTTCAGTGATTGTTTTAGTTTTACGGGAAAACTATTAATCCCTCAGGAAAAAAAAATATGTGGCGCCACGTTGAGAGTATACCTCTTTCTAACAAAAAAAAATTTTGGAAATCGGGCCACAATTTTCTTAAAGTTCAGTGATTGTTTTAGTTTTACGGGAAAACTATTAATCCCTCAGGAATAAAATTTATATGGGACCACTATAAGAGTATACCCTTTCAAACAAAAAAAAAACTTTGGAAATCGGTCCACAACTGACGGAAATATCGGTGAACATACATAAAAAAAAAAAAAAAAAAAAAAAAAAAAAAAAAAAAAAAAAAAAAACATACATACAGCCGAACATATAACCTCCTCCTTTTTTTGAAGTCGGTTAAAAAATAAACCATCAACCAACACGATTTGGATGTTATCAACTTCAATTGTGCTTTAGTGTGTAGTTTTCTAGTCCTATTCTACATACGGGTACTAAGACGCTCATCTCATGAATACTTTATGTTAATGTGACCTCAGGTTGCATTGTTATTTTCTTACACGAGTTCTTTTCACCTACTACTAATTTAACACTTTAACTGGGAGGATACCTACGACTGTATAAGTACTTAAGTAAGTTCGTATGATTTTGTGGCAAACTCTGGTGACGGAATTTTAAGGCCTCCACCATGGTGACTAACATAGCCGGGACCGTCGATTTATCGTGCGCTTCGGAAGCACGGAAGCGCTCAGTTGATAATGCCACTAGCTAGCGGTCACCCATATACTGTTCAGAACAATGCTTAACAAGGACGATCCTAATGACATAGTAGACTTTCTCCAAAATCATATTTTTCAGAGACATTTTTAAAATATTTTTGAGTTACGGCTTCTATTTCTCGAAAAGCTTTTTCACTCACGTCTTTTAACGCGGAAATAACAAATGGACATACCTAATTAACTCATCTTATTCAATGCATGTATCAGATATCTAAAGATAGGTTGTAAACGTAGAATTGAGACAAAGCTAATCAGTTGATTACCTATTATTGCTACATAAAATTAACGGTATGCCAACAGTGTAGGTATGCGGTTGGTCGCCATTAATCGCTGAACAATTAATATTTTTAACACGTAGGTTGTACGTACGGTACCCACACCTGCTTTTGACGCTCAGTTGTTTCGACCTTGTTACAAAATGAATTGGTCAGTTCATCATGTGACACTTGACATAAAAAATACTGAATTATTATTATTATTTATTCACAAAAAAAGGGCTTTGTCGCTGAGCGACTATATCGCCCAATCGGTAAAAATCATCATCTAGGTCTAGGTCTTCATCATATAGGTCTTCATATTCTTTATGGTTTCACTTCACTTATTGGTTTCTTCTTCTTCTTCTTTTATTCCTTCTTCTTCTTTTCACTTCAAATCTTTCCTCAAAATATGTACGTCACGTCAATTTGAGTCAATTGAAAAAACATGGCGGCTTGTCTTTTCAAAACTCCAACGGAAATTTTTCGTCAAATGAGAAAACTTCTTGAATACTCCCCCATTCCATTTGCCAAATCTCCTGTTACGTATCCAAAGCTTCATTAGTAAAATGCCACCGAAATAACATAATAAAACCTAGTAAAACACGAGAAAACTAAATAAAATAGCAGAGCCACTAGTTCCTTCAAAAATGGCAAAAAATGTCCATACTGAATTATAAACTGAACTAATTCAAAAAAGCTGAGCAATCATAAAACATGTTTATGACCATTATCCTTTCAACTTGTCAAATAGGGTACACACACACACATTGCTAAAAAAGTTATTTAACGCGTAAAAGATAGATAATCTTTAATGACAAAATAAAGTGGTTGTAAAATACGCCAAAAATCTAAAAAAACTTAGGCCTTTACATCTATATTAGATGATTTATACAGCGTCAGGAGGCAACCTATGCCTACACTTAACGGGACACTGTAGTGCCTGGGACATTGTTTGCGATGGAATAGGCTTGCCCAGCATCTAAACCATCCTCTCAGCTTTATCAGGCTGGCCCACAGGAAAGACAACGTCAATACGTGTGGAGCTAAGCTGCGGGTTTCCTCACGATGTTTTCCTTCACCGTTATGAGCTAAGCGCATAAGTATACATTTTTCGAAACGAAAAATCCATTGATGCACGGCGGGATTCGAACCCACGACCAAAAATCTAAACCTGAAAAAAAATGTAATAAATAAGTACTAAAATACAAAGCAAATCAGGTAGTCTGGTACAACAATTACTCCTTGTTTCAAACATGGGTTTGGGATTATTGTGATTCGTCCACTTATGTATCCAATGGGTTTCGATTGGGGGAGTCAAGACACTACCAGTCTTAGAACTAAAGTTGTATGGAGTCTCATTGCAGTACAAAAGGTTCTAAATTCAAATATAGAATTTGTCTCTTCATTTTAAATATTCTAAAAAAATCGATATTGTTACCAGACTTGTCCATTTTAATGAAATATTTCAGGTAGTTAATATCGTTATTAGCATAAATTATCATTGCTGTAGGTAATAAAACTACTTTATGTATTTGAATTCGTCCTTTGCGATACGTTTTTCTGAGTAAAATATGCGCCAAGTTCATGACAATAAAACGTGTGGCGGAAACACATTTGAATACATTAGCTTTCATAGAAAGGACAGATATTGACATTTACCTACCTACTTGTTAAAACTTCTTAATATTTTTGTACTATTAGTATAAATATTGTATTAAAAAGTTTAACGTTTAAAACGTTAGTTATCATATTTTTTTAAAGCTTATGAATCACATAACCCTTCCTGAAAAAAATTAAACGCAACATAATCACGATTTTATCTTTGACATTCTTTCAAATCACTGAAAATCGTTTGAAGATGTCGCGTAGTCAAAAATTTTTGACCTAAAAAGTGTTTAGTAAAGTCGACTCTACTACTTCCCCTGCTCCATCCGTCCCAGTAAGGAGGTAGTGCATCAAAATGTAAAGATACCAATAAAATGGTCCCATTGTACCGAACACGTACTCACTGGAGCCAGACAGACACTTGTCGTTAAGTGCAGACTCGGCTTAGCATCGAATACTATACTTCTACGAGTAGGTAGTAGGTAATAGTATCACTGAGATATAAGAGACAATTTGCTTATAATCATTTGACGATCTCTGTAGCGCAGTGGGCGAAGGCCCGCCTGCGACGCAAGAGGTTGCGGGTTCGATCCCCGCGGCGGGACCAATATTTGTATGATCTACAAATATTTGTCTCGGGTCTGGGTGATTCTATGTATAATATGTATGTATTTACAAACATAAAGTAAATAAGTAGTATATCAGTCATCTAGTACACATAACACAAGCTCTGCTTACTTTGGGGCTAGATGATGCAAAAAAAAAAAAAAACATATTCCATGGTAGACAAAGTAAAATTGGGTCTTTTATGGGATAGATTGACACACGAAAAGGACTTTGGCGTAAACGATGAGAAGCCTGATTTCCTTTGCGACTGTACCTACTGTAAAAAACCATCGATCTGCTAACCTATTTTTCGTTTCAATTATTTCATAAGCCACTTTTTCGTTACCTACCTTACTGCCATATTGATTTTCTTTGATGAACCATCACTCAGTCTTAAGTAGCTGTGGAATGCATTTCCCAAACATTGCTGAATTAGCTTTTTCATCGCCTCTACTACTTAACCCAATTTTCATTCGATCATAAACATTTCAAAATTACTTGGTAACCTCTCAAAGCCAAGTCATTGACTTACAAACCGGAAGTTTAGATATTATTCAACTACCACCACGAATATAGATGATTGACTGCTAGCATCCATCTCGCTTCAATGTTCCTGGAAAATCGTAGGTGAGAGCGAGAAGGAGGATATTTATAAGCTCCTCACGTTCCAGGAAATGGGAATGATTTCTGATGCCTAAGAAATATTAATCGTGTGTGCATTGAATGAAAAGTGTTCAAATGTAAAATGTACATAATGGATCGGATTATTACTGTGTTATAATAGTTGAAGCTATTTTAAGCTATTGACTAAGAGTCTTAGTAACTTGTGGTCGTTAAAGTCGTTGTAAACTTTGTAATTTGCATGAACCGAGTTAATTTTGAAAGCATCTTATTTATCTGCATTTTATACATCATGTTCAAGATAATATATATAATAAATGAACGGTGCATTTAATTATTAAAATTATTAAGAACTATGCCTTAATGTTTTCAAATTAATATGATCCAAAATGTTGTTAATATAAATTAAATTACTATGGATTTTAAATATCTGAAATAAATTGAATTTTAATTTTAATTTGAATAAATATGCCTTACCTACGTATACGTGGGGGTGGATGGCCATAAGTGATACCGTCTGCCACCACGTGGAGCAGTTTGTGGGGGCAGACGGTAATCGGTATCCTATTCCTATCCTGTTTTTTTTGCATTTCCTATCCAAATTTAAGCAAGGCCTATCCATTTTACTAGTTATACTGTTTATTGTGTAAATCACCAAGAGTTGGGTATAAATAAAATTTATTATATCCTACCTACATCAACCCTCTTGTACTGAAAACCTTTAATCTTACAAGTTTATTTCCATAACTCCGACTTTCCTTGGATCAACGTCGCATAAATAAAGAATCAATTGACTTTTATTATCATGTTATAAAGGGTTATTATTGCTTGTATCCGTTTTTTGCAATAAGTCGGAGGGTTTTATGCTAAGTGTAAAAAAATTTGAAAAATGTCGACGTCGACATTTTCTTTTAATGCTAGAGACCTGCGTCTAATGCCATAATTTAGCGCAGTTTATGTCATTATACGTACATGCATATAATGCAATTATAATTGGTGACACTTTCAATGTGGGCATGTATCAAATATGTGATGCCTCTGACTACCCCCCTTAGACATCTTCAAAGGATCTGGAATAAGTAAAATCTGAGAGAATGTCTACCGCACATTGGGGATACAGTCGTGAACCTGTTTCAATGTGAACAAAAATGCACCAAGAAATCTCTCTCTCTCTCCGATAAAGGTTTGCTGTAAGAGAACTCTTTTTAGGGTTAAGCTCGCCTCTGCCATTACTTCTCTTTAAGATTCTATATATGTAATTTCTTTGTGCAATAAAGAATAAACAAAAGAAATTAAAAAAATAAATGTTTACATGCATATAATTCTGATTTATAAATAATGTTTTAAGTTCATTGGTGGTTTGCATTACCTACAGTGTAAAGAATAAGACAAGTATAATATTGTAGGTACACCTATTTAATTATTCATAAGAAGTGTTCGTACTAAAAAGGTCGGTTTTATAGCTAGTCGAATGGCTCCTGACGGCTGTTACGTTCGGATACACATTTACATGCTTATACGATGGATGTCTCTGATTAATGCTGAATTTTCAGTGTAACTTCGATTTTTTACGTTCGAGATGCAATAAATATTATTAGGTACCGTTTTTGTGATAGGTCGCATAAAAACGACTTAAGTACCTATATGGCATAATTAAATTATTAGACAATTTTTTTTATCTAAGTAGTCATATCAGTTTCATAAGAAAAACAAAAGAAGGATAACATAATTTTGTGTTTTCTCAAAGATTGATCTCGTCCGATGCACCTACGAGCATTACAAATCTTGAGTTTCCAAGAAATAAACCGAAGCTCTTTTATTCTCCACGCAACATTTATTTTTAGAGCGATTGAGACCACGAAAAAAACGTCTAGCCAAATCTCTACTGAGACAATTGTCATAAGCTGTCGACAGGTCTAATTGAAATTTATTGCATCTCATCTACTACGGAACGTAATCGGTGCAACGTGCCACTCAAATTCGAACCTTATATCGTTCAAGAAAAAGCTATATTCCACTCTGCAGGTTATGATTTACGTTCCATTCCATGGTAGCGTCTTTATTTATTGTGGTCAGACAATCGAAGATAATGCCTGCACTCGTGTGATTTGAAACAATCACAGGCCTTTGTTTTATTGGATCAAGTAGCCACCGGATTAAATGGATCAAATTGAACGTACGCTACAGAGAGGTAAATAAATGGTTGTACATTCTGGAGACCACTTGCGCGTAAAATGGTGTTTCCTTTTCAAATTAGGAACGTTCCATGCAAAAAAAAAATGTATTAAAACTATTTAAATTGAAAGGACACAACTACAAAATTGGACCTTTTGTTTTTAATGAAATTACTCCCTTTTTGGAATACCCACAAAAAACTAAGTTGCTAGAATTATATTACCTACTACCTACATTAATCAAAATTATCTAATATACAGACACATAATAAAAGTCCAGTATAATACATGATTTATTGATAGTTTTGTCTAAATTGACGTTACTACGCAAGCGCAAGATAAAAAATTGGCTTTCAGTAATACATTTAGGAAAATTTGGCCGAGATTCTCATATAAATTATGACTTATTGGCTATTGAATGAACTGAGGTATATTTTTGACATCGCAACGAAGCAACTCAAAATATTCTAACTGAACTCTCTAAGACTTCATTCATTCATTAATTCACTTCATGATTTGTCTGACTATAGGAGAGACGTCGTATGAATATTAAACATTTAAATTGATTTTGTTTTTATTAAAATAGCCCACTAAGGAGAGCACGTGTACGGATATATACAGATCTTCGTGGATACGCAATCTAAAAAAATGCCGCTTCTTTTTAAAAAGGCGGCGATGGGCTTGCAACCTGTCACGTATGGAATACTAACTTCTGCAAGATGTGGGCATGTATCAAATATTATGTGTTTGAACATGCCTCTGACTACCCATAGACATCTTCAAAGGATCTGGAATAAGTAACATAAAAAGATCTGAGAGAATGTCTACCGCACCTTGGGGATACAGTCGTGAACCTGTTTACGTATTTTTTCTTTTTAAAATTGAAACAAAAAACTAAAACAAGAACACAACTACAAACCCCCATTAAAGTTACAAAAGAATGACGTAAATGTCCAATTTGTTCCCGCGGTCGCATTAAAGCCCCGGCGTGACTTCTGACTCCCTACGATGTTACTTTTGAGAATGCACTTTGTGACTGTCTGTGTCTGTGTCTGCTTACCTCTATAATTCTATAAATAAAACTCTAGACATTTATAGTAAGAACAAATTTATATGTAAAAAAATGGTTACTGACTGGCTTCTGACACTAAGTTACGAGAATGCTGAAAAATTGCTAGAAATTATAACATGATACGTTTCACTCACACACAAGCACACACATACACACTCACACACACACACACACACACGCACGCACACACACACATTCACACACTCACACACTCTCTCACACACACACAAAACATCACACAAGGTAGATTAACTCTTATAGAACTCAACTCAAACACCAACAAAACAATATTTTCTACTCGTTTTTTCTTTTATTATAAAAACTAATTATATTTTCTATTAGACTTACAAAATATTTATAGTCACAACTGTCTGTGTTGTACTAAAAGTAATTTTATACATTAACAGAAGAGCGAGATCCTCTAATACAGGTATATATCTTACTTAAAAGAGGGTCCCAAACCCATGAAATGTATTTTAGTTTAAGTTAAAGAAATAAAATATTTTGTATTTTGTATTTGTATTTGTGACATTTTTTAGAAAATGTTCTTTTGATTACTTCTATTTGGATCGGTATACATGTAAAACCCTAGTAATATATTTTGTGTTTGGATGACATATAAATTACTAGCTGAAGTCCCGCGGTGTGACCCGCGGTCTTCGGGGTTTTTTTCATTTTTCCGGGATAAAAAGTAGCCTATGTCCTTCCCTGGGATACAACCTTTAACTATGCCAAATTTCAGCTTAATCTGTTCAGCGGTTTGGGCGTGAAAGCGTAACAAACAGACAGACAGACAGACAGACAGACAGAGTTACTTTCACATTAATATTAGTATATGGATATCAAAATTGGGTGATAGGGACTTGGAATACCTACTTTAGATTTTTACCATTGAGCCTAACCATCCCAAACAGTTGGCTTACCTAATAAAACCTATGTCACCAGATTTGCCCATCTACTTATACATTATGTATATAAAATACTACTTATGTCCTTTTTAATCTTTGCAGTCACCCCTTTAAAAAAATGTCTATGTCTATGTCTATGCCTTTCCTCAGATTTCCGACCCATTTCCCTTCATTATCTCTAATAACTCTCCAAACGACAACATTCATTTTGCCATTGTAGCTAGTTTTGTAGATGTTGAACATCATTCTGGAAGAATAAAAAGAAAAAGAGGAAGAAGGAATAAAGGGAGGAAGAAGGAATAAAGAGAAGAAGAAGCCGGGGAATGAAGTGAAACCAGAAGAAACCAAGAAGTGAAGTGAGAGAGAAGAAGAAGAAGACTGAGCCAAGATGTTACTGATTGGGCGGTATAGTCGCTCAGCGACAAAGCCCTTTTCTTTTTTGTTCATATAAATAAATAATAATAATAATAACTCTCCAAACAAGCTTTATTGTCATTCTCGATCTTTCTCTATGTCCACTTCTATTATCTAGGCAATAGGTCAGAAGACAGGCGTCATATCGCGATATCCGGCTATACATCATTGCTTCCTTGTCGAGACGATGCATGAATGATAATGTAAGACAAGGGAATGGCGAAATTATAGCCTACTAGCTGCGCTCCCGCGGTGTGACCCGTGGTACCTCGGGATTTTTTACATTTTTGCGGGATAAAAGGTAGCCTATGTCCTTCCCTGAGATACAACCTTTAACTATGCCAAATTTCAGTTTAATCTGTTCAGCTGTTTGGGCGTGAAAGCATAACAAACAGACAGACAGAGTTACTTTCAGATTTATAATATTAGTATGGATTTATTGGATGTAAGGTCTGTGACAACAGATTCACATTTATATTATCTGTCAGTATACTCGTCGTAGACACGTCACAGGACGTATTATCGTAAAAATCTTTTAACTAAGTAATGATTATGTTATATAATATTTCTTTAATTTTTTCTTCCTTCCTTCCTATCACGTATGGAATGATAAAATGTATTATTCCAAAATAATGTATTTGGACATGCTTCTGACTACCCCCTTAGACATATTCAAAATTAAATGATTTGAAATCACAAAAATGTCTGAGAGAATGTTTACCGCGCCTTTGAGATTAGGCGTGATTATACATAGAAACACCCAGACCCGAGACAAATATCTGTAGGTCATACAAACATTTGTCCCGCGGCGGGGATCGAACCCGCAACCTTCTGCATCGCAGGCGGACCTTCTCCCACTGCGCCACAGAGGTCGTCTGAAGGATTGACACTTCGATGTGTTGGAAGTCCTATAATTTCTTGCAAGATAGCTATAAACCTACTAACCTACTTGCTACCAACTCAATACTAAGATTTGAAGTTATTGGAAACAGCTGAGCATATTTTCATAGAAATCAAATATGCACGATTTATAGACAATAAACGCATGAAAAACGTGGTTGTGCTTTATTGTAAAGTGTCACTTTCACACGATATCTCAACGTTTATTTGGACATACGTTTAAATTTATATTATCTGGAATCATAGATTTTAATATAAATAGTTATGCAAATAATCATAAAATCTACAGTTGAAATGTCGATTGTGTCATGAATTTACCGATAAATTGCGTTGCACACAGAAATATTTACGAAATTATGTATAAAACCTGAGAACATTTTTGCTTTTTAATTTTATACATAACCACACACCGGGCCAAACACCATAAAACATCACAATATGAAAATTTGTAGTTTATTTATTGTCAATAAAAAAACCTAAAATGTTGTGTACAAAATAGTATATACCTACTAAGTAGCAATGCATCTAATTTACTTATGACAAATTGAGATAGTCTTCTATCTACATTTGACAATACATTTTATGCAGATATTCCTTTTCATAAAAACCATGAATATTTTCTTTTCCAACGTTATGTATAACTGAGTCTGACAATATATATTTGAATTTATTATTGGGTCACTGACATGTTCTTAAACAAATAAGGAACCCGACAAAGGACGGCATCAGCGACAAATGACCGTAGATTGTCATGCAACTAGTGTCCAAGGATCTATTGGACGAGTCAAAAATATATTTTGATATCGTAGGTACCATGATACCATGTGGTTTTTAGAGTTATGGCCTTTCCCGTTTCGATGTTTTAGATACCTTTAATGTGTTAATTTTGGTACTAAAGTATATTAATAAGTCAATTGAACCTCGTGACTTCCTTAAAGTACATAAGTACCTACGTGTGTCAGTTTTAAAAGCGGAAGTGCTATCCTAATGTACCTTTAAAATAAAAATAATGTTTTTAAGTTAAGAACTGGTCATTGGTAGGTAGTAGATTGGAAGGTAAAGATAAGTTACAAAATAAAAAGATTTAGAATGAAACCGTTTTCAGTAGGTAGGTATATATTGAGCGCTTTATTTTAAATCGATAATAAGAAACGACAATAGTTTTCTCTCTTTCTAATTTTATCCAAAATAGAGTTTATTTTATTACACGACAAAACATTCGAGTACGTAGAGAACAGAATCAGTACACTGGCCGCATAGATTGTAAAGTTCAAAAATAGAACAGTGACAGTGAAAATGAAAGCTAAATCGAAGTATTCGAAATTGGAATTTTATCCTCGCGGCTGTTGTGATGTATCTATGGTTAAATTAAAATGAAAATATCAGGATAATAGCAGGTAATTAGGTATGCCTACGTATCAAACACCTACTAATAAAGTAAAAGTGGCACTATGCCAAAAATAATAAGGAATATTCCGTTTAAAGTCACTTTTTTAGATTTTAATTTAAATAAATGTTCAATACGCTCTGTTTTTGAAACAAAGTTCCTTTTCAGACCTTATCCGTCTGAAAAGCAACTTCGCTAGAAAAAAATGTTTTCGTTGATAACTTCACAAATTGTGCATAGTAGTGCGCAAAAAACATGAGCAGAGTGCGAAAAGTGGTGCACAAGGTGCGCAAAATGTCAAAAATATCAAATGTTCAAACTTCGTTCTCGTATTTTTTTATGTTGTGCAGAGTTCTATGTCGCAAATACAATTGATTACGACAATCGGACATGTATGAGCCATTTATCAATCGGAACACTGAATTTACAATGCATTAATGAGTAATGGTTCGAAAATTTGCATTGAAACTGACTGAACATAACAAACAGAGCTATCCTGAGAACTGCAGGCTATAAACAACATGGTGATTCGAATCTTGAATATTTTTTTGTAAATAATTCATTTTTTGAATCGTGTGTTCCATTCCAATCCTATTACGGCGTTACTAATAAACATGGTATAAAGTTATTCGAGTGTAAACTGTCAAAATGTATGGTTATTCCTATTTTATTCCTAGGAATAACTTTACACCACGTTTATTAGTAATGCGGATAGATTTTTATTTCAAAATATCCGTCTAAAATCAACCGAATGTTATGTAGAAGTCTATTTGAGATTTGCATTTTGTATAGGTATCGGAGAAAACATGGTGTAATTATTGTCATAAAACCATTAATCTACTCACAACATGCTAAGGCCTACCTACTATTTGAAGTATGTAGGTAAATTGTTATTTACAAGGTACAGTACGCACAACCAATCTTTAGCTCTCTGAAGTAGCTGCGCAGAACCGAATGAGCCTAATAGACGAATACATCGTTGTACAGCTGCCTCACTCACTCGCTTAGTTTGTTGCATCGTCCTATCTCGCCTACTAAGTTTAGTGCACCTAACTTCAGAGAGAAAAACGGTTGTGCGTTAACTTAGATGATTTTCTAGATGTATGTAGAAACAAATCTATAAAACGCATTCATAAAAAACATTTTGTAATGAGAGTTATGTGAATTCATAAATAATTGAAAGTTATCCTGTGGATGATAATGATGAGAATCAAAATGATCATAACAAAACTTTTGGATGCCAAATCGGTAAATAAAATAACGATTGTACTCAGCTCTTCCTAGAAATAATTTAGTGGTTTCGAAGATAGCTACGATTTTAGCTGATGGCGGTTTGGCAAAGATTGTAATGTAAACTTTCCTTGAAAACGATGTGATTCTGTATTCTGATTCTAACGTGTTTATTTTGCCAAATTGTGCGATGCTCTCAGCTTTAAGATAGTTAAATGGTGTTAAAAGCTTCAATGATGGAAAGTTTTTAGCAAAGTTTTCAAACACTTTCAAACGTCAAAAAAGTACCAGAAATTATATAAAATCTAGTTATACACACACACACAGGTTCACGACTGTATCCCCAAAATGCGGTAGACATTCTCTCAGATCTTTTTATGTTACTTATTCCAGATCCTTTGAAGATGTCTAAGGGGGTAGTCAGAGGCATGTCCAAACACATATTTGATACATGCCCACATCTTGCAGAAGTTAGTATTCCATACGTGACAGGTTGCGAGCCCATCGCCGCCTATAAGAACACTAACTGGTTTCCTCACGATGTTTTCCTTCACAGTTTAGAGCAAAAATCTAGTAATAAAAAAAATCTAGTTATATCTGAATTATAATTTGTAGAAAATGTTTTAAAAGTCATGTTTCCGACGCCTTAGACTAATAGCGAAAGCAGATAACAGAAAAGATTTAAGAAAATGACCGCCTCTAGGGGATACAGTACGACTACGATTAAAGATTATTTATTTCTCATAAGATTTACAAAATAAATCACTTACTGAGAAACCTTATAACATACTACAAAGTATTTACACATATTTTTAAATACAGTGAGCGATAAATTAGTAAGTATTTAAAAGTATTACAATAAACATTAATTTCATTCAAAATAGCATAACAACATAGCATTGTGTTATCCCCGGTTATGTTTGCTCCGACCCAGTAAGTCTTTTACGGCCTTATTAATTAGATTACCCTAATTCTAGCTTAATACGAGACTACTCTCAGACTTGTTACTTCTTTAGTAGCGAAGGAGCAACTTGAATATTTTGATGTTATTAATAAACTGGTAGTAGCCTCGAATGAGTAATACATTCCTTACATCGGGATTAGTAGAAAAAGAGTGAATGAACGAATGATATTATCATTCAAAATATTGTCTATCTCTGTCATTAATTATATGAATGACAGAGATAGACAATAATTTGTATTTGACAATCTGTTTTATTCAAAGAGGTTTTATTCTTCTAAAACTTTTTGGTGTTACGTCTGCCTACTCCATCTCTATACTAGGTGGCGCCTAGGAGTAACTCTTACTCCGAGAGTAGAGTCGAATTAGCTTAGTTCTTCCTTGGTCTTTGTTTATTAATACTGAATTGACCTACTACAGCCTTATGCTTTGGATTAGCGCTAATACCACCCTAGTTCGTGTTTATTAATGACAGCCTTATTGTTTTTGAGCAGTTGTTTTCAGGTGCATTGTACACATAACTAGTTTTTTGGCTGCATTGAGATGATCTTTGGCACTCCCTTTATGTATTTTATCCCTATATTTAAACACCTAAAGTCGTGTATCTACTAAGCTAATCTATTAAAAAGTAATTGCAAAACTTTTATTATAAAGGTTAATGCAGACAGAACAGGTTCACGACTGTATCCCCAAGGTGCGGTAGACATTCTCTCAGATCTTTTTATGCATACTAGATTAAAAAACGAAGCATCAAAAGAATTAGGGCACTATACATTAACGCAGTCAATAAACCTAATTCATTTGAATAAGAAAGATTTCATCGAGTGGTAATAATCTTTATTATGTTAGATCAAAGATAATGAAATAACCAAACCAACCCACAGTGTTTTTTTTATTTTTGCGGAAATTATGTGTATGTTGTGTGATTTAGATTTAGTTTTTATTTTTTATGCCACTTTTGAGCTTTCTTCGCGATGACTCATTAGCAGCCTTCACACGCACAATCTATCGCGAGTGATACAGCCAAACGTGCGCGAAAAAACGCGTAGCTTCAAGCTTCAAAAAAATTATCACTCGCGATTGCGCGTACAGGCTTTCCCGCACGATTGCGTTTTGACATGAACTAACGAGTAATCGCGCGCGAAAGAACGCGTAGCATCAAAATTATCTCTCGCGATTGCGTGTACAGGCTTCCCCGCGCGCAATCCTGTACGCTCAATCACTCGCGAAAGATTGTGCGTGTGAAGGCCGCTATTGAATTCACCACAATCTGTGACTCAATACGAAATACACTACTCAAAAAAGTCTAGGGAACACGGGTATTTTAGTGTATATTTTTATTTCAACTTATTTTTGTCCTAGATGTTATACATCAATAGAAGCCTAATTTATTCTTGATTTCAATTATGTAATTAAATAAAAAGCGTGCAAGTAAAAAAATTAAGATTTAATAAGAAAAACAAAAATAGTGCCTAAACCAAAAAATAAAAATTTTGTAAATAACAAAAACTGACACGCACGTGAAAATTAAATAAAAAAAACATTCTTTGAAGATGTTTAATAATCTGTCGGACCTCCCAAAGGCATTAGCCACGGCCTTACATCAGCGTGGCATGCTGAGTATCATGTTATCAATTGTTGCCTGTGGAATAGCACTCCATACTCTGGATAGATGCGAAAAGAGTTCTTCTCCTGTGTTCAAATTTTGTGGAAGATCACTAAAAGCTTTTCTCCCGAGCAAATCCCATGCATGCTACATCGGATTGAGATCTGCAGACTGAGCAGGCCACTCTAATAACGTGATATTGTGCGTACAGAACACATTCACCACCTGCCTGGCGGTGTGTGCGCGTGTATTGTCCTGCATGAATATGAAATCCTGGCCGAACTGCTGATGGTTAGGGATCACCATGAGGCGCACGACCTGCTCGAGGTATTTTTCTGCATTTAAATTGCCTCGTATCCAAACGAGATCAGTTCTTCTACCCAGGCAAATTCCCGCCCACACGATGATCGTTCCGCGTTGGTGAGGATGAACTTCCTGAGGATTTCGGAGTCGACTTTGGCGACTAGGGACTCGCCAAACACGCACTCTCCCAGAATCAGGATTAAATCCGAAGCGAGACTCATCGGAAAACAGAACACGGGCCCACTGATTGTAGGTCCATTGCAAATATGCGTTAGCCCACAGTAAACGAAGCCCTCGATTTCCACGGCTTAGAGCTGGAACTCTTAATGGTCTACGAGCGTGAAGATTGACTTCATGTAATCAGTTCCTGGCAGTTTGGTCACTGATAACAACTTGGTGCAGGGACTGGGGGCTTCCAATCAACTGGCGAGCTGTAATCGGGGGCTGCTTTCTTGCAGCATTTTGCAGAAATCGATCTTGCCTCTGGGTAGTTACCCTGTATCTTCCTCGGTGACGTTCGGCTACATTTCCTGTTGCTCTGTAGCGTGCCCATAATCGGCAAATTACGCTTGGCTGTGTGTTAACAGCGTCCGCAATATCGCGTTGACTGCGTCCAGTTTCCAACATTCCCACAGCCCTAAGCATCTCTTCCCGCGTTAAATGACGACGTAACATAACACTTCGAGTGTCCAAAATCTCGAAAAAGTAGGCGGGATTGGTTATTTACTAGAAAAGAAATCGATACTTGACAAAATTGGTCAACAATCTAAGCAAACAAACCTCTTACTCTGCGACCAAGTTAGGTTTTCCCTGCATAGTTTGAAAAGCTTTTGCTATTTTTTTTATTTTTTCTTTATTTGGAACAAATTAATTTATTCCTTATTCAGCCTACATTTATAAATTTTAGTGGTCAGTACATTTTTTTGCGTATTTTCATAAATCAATTGGAGTAGTTTGCTTGTTCCCTAGACTCTTTTGAGTAGTGTATTTATAAACTCACTATGGCTAGTGACCTGGGTCATCTTATAATAAAATAAAAGATGCTAAACCACCAACGCCCACGTAAATTGCATCATCATTGTTCTTACAATACAATATTACTTTTTATGATTTTGAGCAGAAATATTTATTTATTTTATTTCCGTGGACTATAAACTTTACTACTGCACTTAACTTGATAGTGTAGTGCTTTTTATTGGTGATATTCGTACCTACACAAACAGTAGTCATCCATTAGGTATATTTAGCGAAAAAAAATTATAGTCTGTGAAAATTATGATACCTATCATAATTTTCACCTACATCTTATTCCTAATAAACTTAGAGGATTTGTGACATAGGTTTTCTCATTCCATAGTTCTCGTAGATTCTGATCATTATAGTTTAGAGCCGTGACCGGTGAAATTATAGTTTGTTATTATTTTTGATGTCATTTTTATATTTCTTAGTCTACTTTTTTATATCGTGTAGGTATTTTCGTCTACGTCTTGCCAACGCCTCAAAACAGTCATCAGAGTCAACGAACTTAATTACACTATCGTAGTATCGTTTGGCTAAACAAATGCGCGTGAAACTCTCGTCTGTCGCCACCTCGTAAATCAGCGAGGTAACACGTCTCTAGGTACGAAATTATTTTGGCATGGCCTAAATATTTTGTTTTGAAAACAAATTTTAAGCACTGCATAACTTTATTTTATATTAAAACAATATTTGGGTAACAAAAAGTTATTATATTAAGTATTTAGTGAATCTGTACATTATCTTCAAACTGTAAGTAGACTGTAAAAGACACAATTCAAAAATGTTTTATTGTGTCTTTTACAGTCAGTTTCAAATTATACCTACCTAGTCTGTTTAAAAACTCCTAGACACGCGCCTTACTAAAAAACGTGGTGTAAAGTTATTCCTCGGAATAAAATAGGAATAACCATACATTTTGACAGTTTACACTCAGGAATAACTTTATACCACGTTTATTAATAATGCCGCTAATATATTGATTTGATAAAAATGTTTTGATTGATATTTTGTTTCCCAAAATTTCAGTGATGTAAGAGAGCAAAATATGATGTAAAAGGTAGCACCGAATTTATTCACCGGTTTTTTTTTTACTATTTATCGTCATAGGTATCCACTTTACATCCCTAGGTAACCCCCTCGTACGAGGCTCACAGGAACAAATTGCCTATTATGGGGCTTACCAGTTGGTGACGCTCTCCGTACATTATTCTAGATATTTCTAAGTATTAACCCGGGTGAAGTCTGGGGAACTTCTCGTTCTTTTTAATCCTATCTGATCTATCAATCATTGCTGCTTCATCGTGTATGCTATCAAATACGACTTATCGCGAGATCATTAGTAATCATAAGAGATGTGTTGATAGAAACATGGTTGCCTTAGTTTTGTAGTTCAAATAACAGAATTAGGGGTCTTGGTTTTTTTTTGCCATTACGGAACCACGTGTTCGGCACACGTTTGATTCTTACCGGAAAGGACAATGTGCGTTAAGGACTATAGAGACGCTATTGTATTGTAAACTTTTGAAAACGTGACTTGGGCTTTAATATAATTTTTTGATTAATTCCTACATGGTGTGGCAGACAATTTATTGCCGTAAAAATCTGCTATAGAGATCGTTTGAAAGAGATACCATAATGAAAATATTAACTTTAAAACAAGCTCCTACTTTAAGGCCAGATTGTGCTGTGTAAAATGTCCAGCATTATTTATTTGCTTAGTGATATTTATTTATTATTTGAACCAAAGTTTTGTTAGTCAGTGAATTACTGAATCCACCTTCAGGGTTTTATGAAAAACACGATTATTTTCAATTTAAAAAAATTCAAACATGAATGGTATTTATCATTTGACAGTTGGATAAATGAAGTCTCCATACCTCATCTTGTGCTGTTAGCAACAAAAACACATTGTTTGCCACGTGTTACGCGTTACGACTGCCTGAAGGGACGTGGGTTCGAACCTAAATCGCGCTAAAAAAGGACAAAAGATCGTCTTTGGACAACGGACATTGTAATTAAAATGGCTCTATTGTTCTCATTTGAAATTTCTTTAGCCATCATCTTGTATTTTTCAATCCACACTTTAACATTAATTTGGTATAGTGACGAAAAAGGTATATAATTACGATTTGATCCATTTTTGACAAACACCGCACTACTTTGATATAGTGTGATGTACATATTCTACGAAAAACGTATGCATATTGATTAAAATTATAATACTAAGTAAAGTAAGTAAGTTCGTATGATATATCGTCAGTGGCCAACTCTACTGACGGAGTTTTTAGGCCTAAGGCCTCCGTCATGGCTTAACGACTTAAACAGCCGGGACCTACAATTTAACGTGCCCGCCAGCACGGAAGCGCTCAGATGAAAATGCCACTGGCGGTCACCCATCCACTTAATACCGTTTAGAACGTTGCTTAACTTCGACGATCTATCAAGAACGACTAAGCAAGCACGACACGGCTTCGATGATAATGATAATACTGTCCCAGGTAGAGAGCGTCCCGTTAAGTGTACGCACGGGTTGCGTCCTAACGCTGTAATCATGTAGATAGATACAAAGGCGAGTTTTCATCTAGATTCTAGAAATAGAGGAAGACTTCGTCTTGTTGAAGGTATTGAGCTACAGAAACAATTTGATCCTTAAGCCAAATAACTTTTTTTTTTACTAAATTTTTACTAAATAATACTTAGCCTTATTATGCTTAAAATTAGGCATACTTTTAGGTATCTAAAGAACCGATTCTATTTATGTAATTATTCCTGAACAAAATGAGGCTAGATTTTTTTAGTACAATAACATTATTACCGGCTAATAATACACAGTTAAATACGTATTCATGTCTCTCTTAACTTGAACTAGATCTGTTCAGCAACAGTAAAAAAAAATGCGAAAAAGCACATTATTATACTTATTTACAGTAGCAACCCTGTTGCTTAGTCCCGCACGTTTAAGTGAAAAGTGGACTTAAACGAAAAAGTTCATAATCAGGACTATAAACAGATGATAGCTTAATGTTGAACATAAAAACAATACCAAGAATAGTGACTCAACAGCAAAATATATAAAACTAATTACGTTTTCATATAAACGCAGACGTTCTATATTTAATTACATCTCAAAATACTCACAGATTTCCAAGAAAATGCACGTATCCGCCTGCAAGCAGATAATTCAAAACACGTGAAAAGTTTTATTTTCACAGAAAAATCCACACACAGTCACTCAATAAAATCCCAGTTCGATAGAATCCTTTTTCGGACCGCACGTAAGGACGACTGCGTCGGCCGAGCTTCGCTTTACAACTGAAGGTATGAGGGCGAGAGCTTTCAGCGGTGCGCGTGCGCCTGTAAATAGAAACACCACTGTTTACTCCCGTCTCTTTCTTGCTCGTTGTTCGCGGAGTTGCTTGTTTTATTTCTATCTCGCTCTGACTCTATGTCGCCGCGTGGAAATGGAGGAAAACCGCGCGTAAACACAAAAGTCTCTTACGTAATTTATGCCGCATTATGATTTATTTAGCTTGTTGATTAATTATTTTTCTTGTTTTCGTTTTGTTGTTGTTAATTTTGGCGTCTGTTCAATGATACGGCAGTTTTTCATGGAATTCGGCGTCTTTGATAGTGGCTTTTGATGTTTTATGTCGTTTTATGAAAAATTGATGTATTTTGTTGAGTTGTGGCTCTATTCTGACTGTTAATGGTTATGAGAAATATTTATGCGTTCATTTGTTTTTATTCCTGGAGTTATGTAAAAGTTAGAGCCGTTTATCAATAAATACTTACCTGACTTACTAGGGGTACTTATATCAGAACCCTTAGTTATATCTGAGTGAATATTTGGTAAATAAGTGCCAATGCAAAATGTGGTGAAATCGGTATCTACTAGGTAATTCTGTGCATGAGTCAGAATAATACTGAGAATATAGTTTAGATGGGCTAGCTTAGGTATCCCGTATCAATAAACTTTATTTCTGGGGCAATCCCCAGACAGGCATATTTTCCTCCTGATTCTGTAAAAAAGCTTTTAATTTCAATGGAGATGCAGGTAGACTTTCTCCATAAAAACTTAGATTATTCGTAAAAGATTCGTAGATTATTCGTGTCTCTGTCTGTCTGTTTGTTACCTTTTCAAACCTAAACCACTAAACAGATTATGCTGAAATATGACATGGATAAAGATTATGTCCAAGGGACAGACATAAGCTACTTTTTAAAAAAAAAATAATCATGAAGGGCGAGAATTAGGCGAAAATTATTTAATTGAATGTTTGTATTTGGAAGTTCCAGCTAAAGATGGCGTTGCTAACCTATGGCTGAGGTCGAGATGGCGCTATTATTGCATTTTTAAAAGTTTCAGAAGATTCTTGCAGTGCAAGTACGTTATTTTGCAGACAAAGTCGCGGGTACCAGCTAGTAGAAAACATAAATTTTAGCATACAGCAGTGCAATATTAATGAAAATGGGCGTGTATAAGAAAGTAATGCAAGGAAGCTGGTTTCCTCTCGCTTCTCGGAAGATAATGAGTTCTAGGATTTGACTGTTCTTCCGGTTTCCTTACGGTCTAAATTACTCTTCATTTTAAACTAATGTGAAATATTATACTAACATACAAACTTGCCTACTTATTTTGTGGCGTAGAGTACCTACCTATGTATAAATAATTGATTTTTTTAAGAAACAATCAAATTAACGTCTATGCCATCATCCTATACAGCCTATACTGTCTTAGGTAAGTATTTTACGAACCTTAGTTTTTGCGCGAGTACACCGATTATGATGAAACTTGCAGGAGTAGAAATTGGTCTCAAATACAAGTTTTTCGGAGGTGAGTAAAATTTTTGCTGTCACTGTACTTTTTATTGTTAGGTAAAACCGCTCGAGGAAGTCAAGAGTCGTCAAATTCAGACCACTTCCTTCACAAAAATCGGAAGTCGTGTCAAATCCACTTTTAAATCTACATTCCATCGTTCTCCCTTTCTCTCGCTATAAGATCGTCAATCAATCAGCATAGGGTCGCCACAAATTAGTTCGTAAATCCATGCCACAAGTACACTCTTCCGGTGTCGAAACGTGTTTATTTAAGTGTATGTGGAATGGTACCTGGTGTTTGAGGCACGTGCCAAGGACCATACACAGATTTTATAATAGTCAGTATATTACCTAAACCTACCAGTACAGTAGTATTCTATAAAAGAGCCTACGCGCCAAACTTGCGCTTTGTAGTTTCCCAATTCTATAATTTTTAACCTACTTCTATGTTTAGTAGTTCTATGTAAACCTAGTTCTATGTATAGTATGTATATATTTACAGACAAAAAGTATATCAGTTATCTGATACCCATAGTAAAAGCTTTGCTTAGTTTGGGGCTAGATGATGCTGTGTGACATGTCCAGCATTATTTATTTATTTATGTTCATTTTGTGTTGTGTATTATCATATCTAAAAGGGTGATCTATCTCGAGGCGGTCCCATATTAATTTTGCCTGATTTCCCACGTTTACATTTTTTCGTTACCTTTTTAAAACTTTAACTAATTTTACTGATAGTATTTTATGTTTTGTCTCTCTAGTTTTTTTGAACCAAACTATTTTAAGGCTTCTTTTGTATTGTAGATCTTAATTTACAAGGTTTGTTTTGTGTCGACAGTTGCAGCGTGTTGCCACACATTTCGCATAAGTAGGAAAACATAATACAGTTTGTCTGTCAGTTTGCCAGTTTGTCAGTGTGTCCTTCGTACATGTTACTTAATTTCAATTTTATTTTACTTGGTATTTTTGGTGTCTCCGATATATTTTTTTGTCTTTTAATCTAGATTTTGTAAGTACGTAAAGAACGTACTCGTAGAACGTATGACTTTCTGTTGTCGGTATACATTGGTACTAGGCGAATCTAAAACTGGAGTAGTGCTTCCTCAAACCGTTCTAGAAATAGGTCTTGAATGTACCTACTAATTGCTTTATTCATTACAATCTAGAACATTGTATGTGTCTCTAGGTAAAGTCAGCAACAAAAGTCGATTAACATTTTATGTTTCACAAATCTGAATATTTCCGAAATAATTTTTAATTTCTCAGATCTTGTATGTACTTATTCCAGATTCTTTGTAGATAAATAATGTGTACAGAAAACATAAAGGATGAGCCACATATGAGCCACCGCCAGATGGAATGGTCATGGTGTTGGACCTGGGGAAATAAGCGAGCATCACATGGAAGAAATGTTCTACTTCTGGTAATACCAGCAACTTTTCCATCTAATTTGTCAGAGGAAAGTTCTCCCTTCTGTTCACAGTTTAGCGAAGATTTGTGAACATAATTAAAAAAAAGATTCCTCTCTGAAATCCTACAACTGAACAAAGAACCTCCGTTTCGAAGTTCTGCGAATCGTATGGGCATTCGAATGAAACTTTTTATTTAACCATTTGGAAGAAAATCGTGTGAATGGTATATAAATGGTTAACATGTAGATAGATAGATAGAAGATATAAAATACTTTATTGTACACCACATCCTATACTTTATTAAAAAATACTTTACCTAAGAGTCATCATCATCATCATCATGTCAGCCATCTAGTGTCCACTGCTGAACATAGGCCTCCCCCGTCGATTTCCACAGCGATCGATCTTGTGCAGCCTGCACCCAACGGCTCTGAGCAACCTTTACCAGATCGTCTTTCCATCTAGTGGAGGTCGTCCTCTACTGCGGTTTCCGGTGCGTGGCCTCCACTCGAGAACTTTTCTGCACCAACTGCCGTCAGTTCTACGAGCTATGTGCCCCGCCCACTGCCACTTCAACTTGCTAATCCTGTAGGCTATGTCGGTGACTTTAGTGCGTCTACGGATCTCTTCATTTCTGATTCGATCTCGTTCTCCCTTTCCATATTTTTACCTAATAGTGTTGATGATAAAATCTTTAGGTACACTGGCGCCAGCAGATACTGTTTTTATTGGTAATTCTATAAAAATACAGTGAGTAAACAATGCACCTCTAATTGGCAACTGGGCTGATACTGTCACGAGGGCACGACTGTTGCAATGTGGCTTAATAATCCACGACACTGTTCCGATATCTCGTACATCAGAACCTGCGTTACGATGGTAGGAAGGAAAGCGTTAAATGCCACTTTTCAATAGAAAGGTAGGTACGAAGATAATGTGTAGCTAACCTACAATCTCTACGAAAACGATTTTATACCTTCTTATAAAATGAAATTAATATTATTGGAAAAAAGTTCCTTTTCGAACGGTATCGAGGATGGAGCCTAGAAAAAAAGCGTTCGATTTCACCGTCACGACACATACATAGGTCAAAACGTCACAGTGCGAAGTGCGCAGACCCGAAACAGTCCATAGATTGCATTGTAAGTACGGAAGAGCGTTTCTTGGATTTTATTATTTGACAATAATTTATTTGACAAATGCCAAATGTCAAAGTTGAAACTTCAAAAAAGGTACCATGCTAAATCTATGCTTCATTCCAACCGAGTGTTCCACGGACGGTATTAAAATTCAGCTTAATCTGACACTGGTGAGTCAAATTCAGCCTGCAAGATTTTCCATTGAGTTTTATGAATAATAACGCAATCAATAGCTTCATCACAAATGCATTCATTAGCCTTAGCGAAAAATCGTGTCGTTGAGTGTAAGTAACTATCGAGGTGCAACCTGGCGCCTTGCAGCTAATTAGACGCACCTCATTTTGTTTTTGTTAACTTTATAAATAAGTCTGTTCATTTTATTCACGAACTCTGTGACTGATACTGATGTCCAATATAATCCTGAGTAAGATATTTTTGGTATTTTTAGGAACTATTATTTTGTTTTTATAAGTAGAAGAACAAAATATTTACTTACCGATAGTAAAGAAGGTAAGTAACAGATTTTGGAACGAAGTTCCTTTCGGACGGTATCGAAGAAAAAAAGACTGAAGCTGGAAAAAAAAATTTGTTCCATTCTACCGTCACGACACATGTATAGGTCAAATCGTCACAGTGCGAAATGCGCAGCCGCGACACAGTCCATAGATTATTACATTGTTAGTAAGGAAGAGCGTTTCTAGGATACCTAATTGACAATTAATTTATTATATTCCCATTATAGAAAAGTATTCTTTGCTTCGTTCCAACCGAGTGTTCCACGACACTCACGTACTTTTTTTTATCTATAGGTCCCGACCGTAAGTAAACTTAGTCCACTCGTCACTTTGTTTACTACATAGTTGGTAGTAACCTCGTTCCAAGTTGTTGATTACGCTCAGCGTCCCGTATCCACTCCAAGGCTCTTGTGCTGATTTGTGCTTGAGATGTAGAGAGGGGACAGGGTCGATTGGCACAGGTAATGAAACTATTTAGATTTTAGATCAAGCACTGCTGTTTAGTGGCAGTTCGTAAGGACGTGGGCTAGAATCCGATCGTGCACCAATAGCCGCGTATTGACTGAGCAAGCAGCCTCGTGAGGCAGCCGTGTAAGGCAAATCCTCGGTCGGTCAGGACGTGTCTCGTCCGCTGCAAACGCACGCTCTGCCTTGCGATAAACGTTTCGAGGCAAACGCCTGAGCTTGCTCGCTCAGCAGTACGCGGCTACTGACGATTGATTGATTAAATAAAACGAATGATTTTAGATAGAAGTTGTTTGCACTAAGTAGGTAATCTAGAGGTCGGTAATATTACTATGTGCCCCCATTTTTCATACGTGGGGGTGAAAAGCCATAAGTGTTACCGTCTGCCACCGCATGGGGGCAGTAGGTGGGGGCAGACGGTAATAATACACATTTATTAACATCAATGTTTTACACATTACCAATCAATAAATACCAACTTACCAAAAATCTCCTTATTTTTCGTCTCATATTAACGGGATATTTACCATGTTTCAATTTGGAGTTTCCCGATATTTCGGTGCAGTTGCACACACCATGATCACGGAAGAACTGGTCATTGCGAGTGAGTAGGTTTATTGGCAGACGAATCGATATCGATGTTTTGAACATCCCTAGTGGACTATTTGGGGCTCTGCTTCTAGGATCGTTATTCAATTGAGCTGGATTGTTGTCCACTATGCCGGCACTTAATCTATTTTATTCAGATCAGTGTCATGTTAGATGCAAGCGGGTAGTCTGAGACACGTCCAAATTCTACTGAGTATCTAGCTTATATTATTATTACACTTATTTAGAATCAATTTTTTGCAGAAGTTAGGATTTCATAATACTGGAAAAGTAGCAAGCCTATTGCCGCAGTAGGTATTAAAATACTAACTGGGTTTTCTCCAGCTTTGATTATAAAATTTCCGAAACGTGAAAAATCCATTGACCCATTGGTCTCTACTAAAGGTGCATTTACATGATGCGATTTCAACCCATACGATATCGTATCGCACGGCAATTTTTCACATGTATGCTCATCGTATGCGATTTGTCATTAGCGCGACGCTCGTCGGCACTTTCAATGGGCGAGAGAGAAAAAAAATCGTATCGTGTAAACGCACCGTAAGTCTTACAAACTCACCAAAACAAACATGGAGTTATTTGCCCATTAGCTCAGTTGATTGGAGCAGCGGCGCCACGGATCGGCGAGGACGTTCAAATCGGTTCAATTCCCGCTTGGGTGTGATTTTATAACACAACAATTGATTTTATTTACAAACTCATGTTATAACTGTAAGTACTTCATTGTTCTTCCTAACAATACTGTCAAAGGTCATCATGACCATAATAAATAATAATTACACATTGTTCAGTTATTTTTGACCATGTTTCGGAAGTGTATTTTAATGAGAGGCCTAAAATCTTTTTAGATAAAATAATTTTAATACTTAATGAAAATCTTTTGACTCATTATTAAAATTATTTTATCATCAATTAGCGGTCACCTATCCAATTGTCTCCTCGTGATATAGAAAAACTGCCCTAGAATACGATGGATCATCATTTTATTAGTTTCAGGAGCAGTAAATAACTATGATGTGGCGATAGTGGTTTTAGTGGAATATATCGGCCATTAGGTTTTATGGCCGGTGTTGCAAGCTGACAAATAATAATTTTTGGTAAAGGTGTCGTCCACTCACAAAATATACTTCGCTTGAAAAGGGCTTTTGCTTTTGGCCCATATCCTCAATTTGACTGTTGATATTCAAGCTCTTTTCGGTGCAATTTAATTGCCTCTTTTAATTTATTTCTAGTGCGGTAGGTACTTTTACCAGTCTCTCACAAAACAGATTTTTTATACACTGGATTATTACCGTCTGCCCCCACCAACTGCCCCACGCGGTGGCAGACAGGAATGATTATGGGCGGCTCTAGACGCCCTTTTTACTACAACCTTTTTGGATTTATTAGTTTTTTTTTTTGTATTCATTATTCTGTACTAGCTGCGCTCCCGCGGTGTTACCCGCGTTTCCCTCGGGATTTTTTTATTTTTTTCGGGATAAAAAGTAGCCTATGTTCTTCCCTGAAATACAACCTTTAACTATGGCAAATTTCAGCTAAATCTGTTCAGTGGTTTGGGCGTGAAAGCGTAACAAACAGACAGATAGACAGACAGAGTTACTTTCACATTTATAATATTAGTATGGATTTATTTTATTGTACCTATGACATATTATTATTTTATACGGCAATATTTTAGGTAGAGATAGGTCGAAGAAGAGATAGACGGATTTTGTGAACGATGACATGAGTAAGAAGGGTGAGTGCTGATAGAAGGAAATTGAAGAGGGACATAGCAGGAAGATGATGATGATGAAAGCAGGAACCGCCTCTTTTCCTCGTTTTGCTTCTAAGTTAAAAAAAACAAGCGATAAAATTGAAATGATCTATATTTCTTTTTTTCTATGGATGTATATTAGAGAGAAAAGGAACTTCGTTCCAATAAACGAAAGAGCAGTAACGGGTTATTTTATCGCATCGCAAGATGTTTTATAGCTTAGCTCAGTGGAAGGAGGACTTTACATCGTTAGTATCGTACACCTACTGTGAAATAGTTTTTAAGTTTTATTATATCCGACTGAAAGATTAATAATGAAAATAAATATAGGTATAGATATACCTTCCTACTTTTACTGATATTTTAGCTGGTAGGTATACAGGGTGTAAAAAGACTACTACCGAAAACTGACGGGTTGCAATCAGATATTTAGCGGAAAAAAAACGCAAAAAAAAAAAAAATTGACTTAGCTACGTCATTTTATGTTATTTACTACTAGTACAACATAATAAGACCATACCTACCTTATAAAAGAAAAACAGTTAAAACTCAAATTCCAGCAATCTACGTAAAACAACGCGCCCAGTACATACGCAAACAGTAATCTTCAAACGCTGTTTTCTCCGGATATAATGATTATTTCGGAAAATCCTTTTGGATTTGGTTGTGTGTTGAAATGCTGTACCTACCCCTTTCGGCTTCGGTAGACGTCTTTTTACACCCTGTATACCTAAGAATATCTAAGTATATTTTTCACCTTTATTATGATGAATAAATAAGATGGTTAAATAAGCTCTCGTGATAATTTTCGCAACTTAATTCGTCACTTTAAATTAAAATGCATGAATGCATTGAATTAATATCCGAGTCACATTTTGTCGCTGTAAAAATATATTTTACGGCTAGATTTAGGGCTCCGTACGAAAAAGTTACATTAAGCCGAGTAAAAATTAAGTCTTATAAATGAAACTTTCAAAAAGCTCTACGTCTGTATTTCCGCTGAGCCACGACCCTGGGCCTTATTGTGTAATTCAACTGGCAATGGACATGGGCTTCATTTTGACATTTGGACTTCAATTGTCATTTTCCTATTGTGATTGGATGAGCTCTATCGGGATGACAACTGGGAATGGATTTCCAGTTAGGAGTTGTTTTTGAAGAGAGTTAATAGGCACCTTCTGGGTAGGCTCGCTCCATCGTATACCATATTCTTGCCTGTGTAAGTTTCGAGGTCAAGATCCGACCCATTCATCATTAAAAAACGTATTAACTTTATTTTTGCTTTAAAATAAAATAAATACCTACCAACAAAATAAAATACATAATAGGTTAGAGAAAACTAAGTAAAACTATCACGCTTGTGCTTCAAAGATTGAAGGTAAAAAAAAATTATGGCCTTTACCCTGGCAGTGGAACAGTACAGACTCCTAATAATAACACAACCTACAAAATACGATAGCAGAAAAGCTTTCAGAAGAGCTTTGTTTTTGTGTCTGTGTTGAAATGTTATGAGTGTCAAATAAATCTTTTATCTATCTATCTATCTTATCTTTCCAAATATGTTGATCTCAAAAATGAAATCACCCGCATATGGAAACTGCAGAAAGTCACTATAGTCGCGATAGTTCTATCATCAACTGGTATTATCCCTACACAACTTTTCCAATCTCTAGAGTTCTTAGATTTACCAAAACATACATTCATTCTCTTACAAAAAGGAGCTATTTTAAACACATGTAGAATAGTGAGGAAGTTTTTACAAACGGAACACCTTTCAGAAGCTCAACTTTCCACTGAGTCACACTTAGGCCCGTGCGTCCCAGTTAGCCCCGGTTTAAAAACCGAGTAGACTAAGATCTAATAAAAATAATGATAATGACTTTAGTTAGGTTGGAACACTGTTTGGGTGTTGCACACGCACTTGCCAGATTTTTATAGCAATGTATTGAGCATTCTGCAATGTAGCGTATCCGACGAAATTTTTTATATATTTTTTATCTCTCATTTTTGTCGATTCAAGTAACGCGCAAATATTTAAAGGTTTATCTATCTCGATCTTAGTTCCCGTCGGAATATTCCGATTGAATACTAAAATCGACTACAATGGCGAATAATGTTTTTATTTCGGATAGGTACCATTCTGGAATTTCAAAAGTGAATCTTTGAATTTCAAATTGCCATGGTGCATCTTTAAAAATAGAGTAGGTCACATAAGTGATATAAATTTATTAAACACTAGCTAGTGCGCGCGGCTTCGCCCGCGTGTTACCAACACATTGCCTATATGCTATTCCAGGTCACTATCTACGCCTATTCCAAGTTTCATCTAAATCGGTTCTCTGGTTTATGCGTTATTGATACACAAACATACAAACATCTAAACAAACTCACTTTCAGCTTTATTATATTAGTGGGATATAGAAAAGCCTGTCGTCTATGACGTTACCTATTTTGTGATAAGGTTCGCCAAATATGGGGAGGTTTTGGGACGAAAAAACTCACGGCCGAATTTGATCCCACAATCTTTTTTAAAATTCAAAATTTTGAATTTGAATTTTTGAACAGAAGACGGGGACTTTTCCTCCATACTTGTGTAAAAATATTTATTTACTTATGTTTTCATACAATAGATTTCAACGCGCTACTGAAATAATATGAAATATAAAAATATTTATTAAAAACAAGGGCCTAAAAAGTGTGGGGCACTTTTAAATAAGACGTTTGGAGACGGACTGCTACAGTCAGGTTATCGCCCAGATGAAATGGACCAAATTGATTTGCTGTCCTTTGCAAATAAAAGATAGGCATCAGGGACAAGCGCATCTTAGTCAATACTGATAGTGTGATTTGTACCTTTCTGACCAAATAGACACGATCTTATTTATTTACCTAAGGCGCAGGATACATTACGGCAGTTACTTGAGATGTCGAGAATAGAACTTCACTTTTCTGGGAAAAATAAGGCCATTTCAAATTGAGAATCATTAATACTTTTTTTTTATTTACAAAAACAAAAGAAAAGGGCTTTGTCGTCTATAACGCCCAATCAGTAACATCTTAGCTCAGTCTTCTTCTTCTTCTCTTTCACTTCACTTCTTGGTTACTTCTGGTTTCACTTCACTCCCCGGCTTCTTCTTCTTCTTCTCTTTATTCCTTCTTCCTCCCTTTATTCCTTCTTCCTCTTCTTCTTTTTATTAATGGCAACTAACTATAAACTGTATTAAGAGTATAATTCTGCCAATGTCAAGTATCCTCACCTCTCAAATATGTTTTATGTCACGTCAATTTGGTTTTGAAAAAACATGGCGGCTTGTCATTTCAAAACTCCAACGAAAATCTTTCGTCAAATGAGAAATCTTCTTGAATACCCCCCATTCCATTTACCAAATCTCCTGTTACGTAATCCAAGGCTTCATTAGTAAAATGCCACCGAAATTACCTACATAATAAAACCTAGTAAAACACGAGAAAAGTAAATAAAATAGCAGAGCCATAGCTCCTTCAAAAATGGCGAAAGAACATCCTCATTAATCCTTAAAACAGAAGGTAAGTACAATACAATCAGCGTCACCAATTGGTAACCCCTCAGTTACTCAGTTACTAACTGTCAGCACTAACTGTCAGTCTAACTGTCATTATCACAGCAGACGCTGACTGTACACATTTTTGTTTGCCCTTATCCCACTTGCTAGTGGGTCAGGCTACATGTCTTCCTCTTCACTCACTCACGTCATCTATCACACAATCACATTTTCATTCACACTATTTATACAATCTCATTTGCATTTCAATGAAATACCTCTAGGTATTTATGATAGGTACTTATCAGTTTAATAGGTACTTATCAGTTTATCAGTTTTAAATACAGTTCATACTTTACGATTATTCGCATTCGAAGACATCCATTGAACTTTATCAATTGGCATGTAATCGTCTTAATAGAATGCAATTGAGCTGACCTTGTCGATCGCAAACTGATGCATCGATACTAAAACTTAGGCTTTAGGTACTGCTATACCTACTAGATGATACAGCGTCAGGCAGGAGGCAACCTTGACAACGAGATGCTGCTGTAGTGCCTGGGACATCTTCTTAAATGGATTTTACATCTTTACTAGATGATTTATACAGCGTCAGGAGGCCTGGAACACTTTTGAGATGGAATAGGCTTGCCCTACACCAAAATCATCCCTCCAATTTGACTCATCGAATCAAAGATCAGCGCAGCTTCTGATACAGTTGTTCTTCTGGGTAGAACCGAGTGATCCTATTATCTGTCATCTTCAGTTCAGTTAGGTCAATTGCGACTGCCTGCGACGCAAAAGGTTGCGGGTTCGATCCCCGCGGCGGGACCAATGTTTGTATGATCTGCAAATATTTGTCTCGGCTCTGGGTGTTTCTATGTATAATATGTATATATTTACAAACAAAAAGTATTTAAGTAGTATATCAGTCATCTAGTACCCATAACACAAGCTCTGCTTACTTTTTACCGGTCTGAAGTTTTTGTAATTCATATGTAATTCTCTGATAACATTCTTGATAACAAGAACTTTTATTTTGACGCAGATCGAGAGTTAACGAGATTAACACAGTTTTCTAAAACAACACCCGGAACAGATCCGCAAAAAATGTCCCCCGTGAGAATCGAACTGGCACCTCACTACGTTGAGCATCGCCATACTTAACATACAGTTCCATGACGGATTGCAAGCCCTTCTACGTGATTTAAGGGATAATTCAAGGAGAGAGTTTAAGTGGCACCTTTTAGTAATAGAATCAGTTTACACAATGCGCAATAAAGCTCAGAAGCACTCTGCTCATTATGAGTTTGTCACCGGGATGCGAAACTGGTAGGGCTGGGGGGAAAAGAAAATAATAATTACGTACGAATATTTGTATTTAATTAATACAAATACATTTATTGCACGACTTTATGATTATTTTTGTTAACTTTGAGTACAAAGTTAACAAAAATAGTGATAAAAATAGTCGGCCATTGGACTGGACTCTGCGCTAACCTACGCACATTGTACACATACGTAGTGCTGGTTTTCAATCTAGCCCAGTGTTCGAGCAAAGGTGGTTGTCGAACGTTATAAATGTGAGAAGCATGTTTACAAATTACCAACTTTAGCATTATACCAATTATTTGGATAATACGTGCTTTAAACGGTGAAGGAAAACATTGTGAGGAAACCAGTTAGTGTTCTTATAGATGCGATATAGACGGCGATGGGGTTGCAACCTGTCACGCATGGAATACTAACTTCTGCAAGATGTGGGCATGTATCAAAAATGTGTTTAGACATGCCTCTAATTACTCTCCTTAGACATCTTCGAAGGATCTGGAATAAGTAACATAAAAAGATCTGAGAGAATGTCTACCGCCCATTGGGGATACAGTCGTGAACATGTTTGTTTATTTAGTTGGAAATGCCTCTACCGACGTCCCCCTTAGACATGTTCAAATGAACTGGAATACATAAAAAAAAAACCTGAGAGAATGTCTACTACGCCTTGGGGATAAAGTGATTTTGTTTACATTTTATTTTATTTCACACAGCATCATCTGGCCCCGAATTATCTTAATCCAGGTAATAAGTACTCGATTTGTCCATGTGCTACAGTGAGGTTTGTTCTCTTATCTGTTACCGAACTTGCTCTACGACCAAAGGATATATAGGCATTCGAATAAGCCATTTCTAATATACAGGGTGTAAAAAAACGTCTACCGAAGCCGAAAGGGGTAGGTACAGCATCCCAAAATACAGCAATCCAAAAGGATTTTCCAAAAAATCATTATATCCGGAGAAAACCGACCTCGCACAGCTGTTCAAGCGTATGTACTGGGCGCGTTTTTATCTGTAGATTGCTGGATTTTGAGTTTTAATTGTTTTTTTCTTTTATAAATGAAATGATTAGGTAGGTATGGGCTTATTATGTTGTACTAGTAGCAAAAAACTAAAAATAAAATAAAATGACGTAGCTAAGTCAAATTTTTTTTTGCGTTTTTATTTTATTCGATAAATATGTTCAGAATCATGGTCTGATTGCAATCCCTCAGTTTTCGGTAGCAGTCTTTTTACACCCTGTATGTCAAACGGACATCACCGTGTTGCATAATGCATTGCAACAATCGATGAGTGAGCTATGACTGGGAGAAAGCTCCTGGCAGCCCTAGTCCAGGTCTAGTTCCATGACCTGGATAACCCTTCCTCATAGCCACAGAAATAGCCGCGTTGTTTACTGCGTGTTTACCTACCGTTCATTTAGTTATGATAAACAAGTCCTACTGACAGTTCTACAGAAGCAGGATAGTCAGCGTATAGAACTAAGAGCTTCTTTGAATTTGAAGCGCTGACTGCTCGGGGTAGGTACGAACACAAAATATGACATGACCACATGACTATAGGTACTTACCTATTTCAAAAAGCACAGTAGGTAGACAAACCATCACCACGGCTCTTTAAAAACAGGCTAAAATACCTACATGAAGTTATTTTGATACTTCGAACATGACGAAAAAACATGGTACCTTGGAACGGAAGAGCAGAATTTGAAAACACCCTCGGATCGAAAGGGGTTCGGATTGAAGTTCATAAAGAACAGGAAGATGATGATGATGACTCATGTGATACTCCCGTGAAAGAAGAAAAACTTTATAAAACCCGACAGATCTATAAAAATATAATCTACATTTCCCGTCGCCATGTTCTGGTGACATCCATCGGAAGTGGGACCAAGGAAACGATTAATTGTTAAAAAGATTCTTTAAATAGGGCCGCATCCGTTCGGATTTTTCAAATGCTACTTTTAGCTGTGCCTTTTTAGGTGGCTACCGATAGGTCCGCTTTAATGATGTCCTTCGGGATACGAAGTATGGAGTGAGCTTTTCAGGATGATATTTGAAATGGTCGGGAAACCATCGGATTCGATTTCCGAATATATTTACCCGACCAAATAGATGGAAAGGCCATCGCAGTGATGTTGGAAACAACCGCCGCAAATCGTCTGGTATAGTAGCTCTATCTCTTGAGGTTGTACCTAACGAGTTATGAAGCTTTGACGATTTTGAATTTTATTGTTGTGAAAAACATGCTTTTGTCCTAATTTAAATGTAAATATTTTACTCTATTCCATGGAAATCATGGTTAGTAGGCAGATTCTAGTAGAGCGCTATTGTATTTTAATAAGTTTTATTTTACAAATGCTATTTCCGTGTCGTTTATTTAGATGGCTGATACCTATGTATGTTTTGCCACTGACTACCCTTTTAGACCTCAAAGGATCTTGAGTGATTCTGAGAGAATCCCTTAGGAAGAGAGTCGTAGGTAATCCAGTTTCGTTTACAAAATCAACCATTACAAAAAAGTCCGCTTCCACTCCCACCAAAAGTATCACAGAACTGCAGTTGTGACAGACAGTCAGTCGCGTGCGCATTGGGATGTCATTAGTTACGTCACAGCTCATGCAACAGTCACTATCGACGACAAACACCTATTTATAACAATTGATTTGGGCTAACGATGCGTTTGGGAATTCGGACTGGGTTTTGTGAAATCAGCTATCTTGAACTATCTCACATTTTTCCTGTCGTGTCCTAGTTATTTCCAAGCTGTATGGTAAAAGGATTTAAGTGCGCTTCAAAGAGGTTCGTTTTGTAATATAGGTACCTAATCCCGTACCTACCTATGGCTGTGCCTATGTCACAGTACGATCCGTTCGATATTTAGAATCGAATAGAAAAACATTTATTTTGTGTTTCAAAGAGCATAAAATACTATTAGGAACTATACTAACACTTAATACTACACGCAAAAATGGAGGTGCTGCAGCGCTGGTATTCTGTGGCACCGGTGAGCTCATGTGCAACAGCAGCTGCACACGCATGAACATCGCTTTAAAATTAAAACTTTTCTAAACTAAAATATAAAAATCCAGGTTAGTACTTTTAACTTCATTACTAATTTAGTATGGGTACATCTTATCTTATTATAAAATATAATATAAATATCAATAGTAGGTATTTAGTAAAATATAAATGAAAGAGAAATAAAATAAAAATGTGGAGAAAATAAAACTTTATTCTATTCTATTCTAAATATTGTTAAGTAGGTATAGAAATTACGCCAAGAACGACTACCTTTGAGATTGAACTTGTGTCATTAATAAATGGTATTTTAATGATCAATGAGCTAATCAATTCACTTGCATTGGAGCTATGTTGGCCGAGTAAAAGTTTGAACTATCGATTCTATTAAGGTAGAGTTCATACGTATTCGTATCCCGGCCGTGCTTCAATGAATGATTCGTTTTAAGCAAATTTGCAAAAGTAAACATCGTGAGGAAACGCAAGGTGCAACTTATAGCGAATGGAATTTAAAAACTTCTGCTTTATCAAACTTCTGCCAAAATAAGGACACGCGCCTTGAACCTTATTTTCAAAAATATCAAAGATCTGTTTTTTTTTTTTTTTTTTTTTTTTATTTTTCACAAGGTACAAAGTAATACATAGGTTGGTTAGTAGTACTTAAAAACTTAGAATAAGTTTGTCTAAGCACTAGGTTCTCGCACTTATTGTAACACAAAAATTATAACTAGTAAGTAAACACATCCAGCGATAGGTGCACGCACACATAAGCACCATGAAGACAATGTTATCGCATCGGGCAGGTAGGCAGGAACGTGGTAAACAAGAGCCGCTCGACGACGAGCCGGCGCACTGCCGCTATGCATTTATGTGTGCGTAGGTCTCTTTGTATAGAGGATGCTCCAATTAACTCGTATTATTTTTATTTTATTCATTCAAATGTTGTAGATAGTATTTTTTTAATTTATGTTTTATATTTTTACGTGTTAATTCTGCTTTAATTTCATTTGGTAGTTTATTGATAAGGAGAGGAATCAAATACTGTGATGTTCTTTTACCGTAGTCATTATTAAAATAAGGTGTTATTAATTTTCTGTTGGTTATACTTCTAGTTGTTATAGAATGACTTTTTAAATGTTGGATTTCAGTGCGAAAGAATTGTTCAGAAAGTAACATTAGTTCAACTTTTTTATGAATCGGGATAACACCACAGTACTTATATAATCCCATGTCATCATCTACAAACTTGTTTTTTATTTTGGGAGGAACTATAAGTTTTAGTAGTCTATACTGAATATTTTGAATCTGATCCAGATAAGTCTTGTAGGTACGACCGAAGCTACTCAGGCCGTATGTCAGTATACTTTCCGCTAGGGACTTATATAATGTCAGTAATACATGAAATGGAAGTTTACATTTAATTATATAAAATTTTGCCATAATTGCTCTCAATTTGTTACAAATTTTATTAATGTGCTTCGCCCAATTGAATCTGTCATCTATCACTAGCCCGAGATAAGTGTGGAAAGGCTCCATCTGTCAACTCTACCGATACTTGGCTATAACAACTCAAAGCTAAGAATTCTCAAATGAATCAAAACCTACACGACCAGGCTTTATGTCACAATGGACTAGCCATGTCGTCCTATCTGGTCTCCGTGATCGTTACTCAATTCTGGGTTACCGGTTTACGCCAGGGACGTATCTAGTAATCATCATCCACAGGCTTCATTGTACACTTCATTCTTCAATCTACAATCATCAACAGGCACATCCTTGCTTCAGTGAGAGCAGTAGCCAAGTGGAAGCCCTTTCGATCTTAAGATTGTGACTTGTGGGTTCGAATCCGGTTATGCATCATTAAGTATCTAGGTATTCTGTCAAAAAAAAACTGATTTATCTAAAGCACCATCATTCTTGCTTGTTGCTCTGTTGTGATTGACTATGCAAGAGGCAAGAATGGTACGAGAATGGTATCGTGTAATGTAAATAGCACAACTTAATCCTATCATAATTTAAATGCTAAAGTTTTCTAATAGGTATTGAAATCCTTATTGCGTCTCTGAATAAAACACTAAACCCATAATTTATTCAAATCTGCTGATACACGCCATTATTTCGTGATAGTTTACTCTCGACCGACAGTTATAGTTTATCGAGCTAATACATCTCTTTCCCTTATAGATAAACAATAAACAAGAGAAATAATTATAGTACCAAGAGGTACAAGTATTTTCAAAGCATCTAGGGTTTACATTTTTTTTTAAATTTCGCGTGTATAATTTATTCAAATCTTATCGGCAGTGACTGTACCTTCGATCAAAGGTACTAAAAAAAAATGTCGCCTGACTTCTAAAAACAAAACCGTGCATGTCTTTTCTTAAAGGAAAAAAGTACACATTCGTTCGTACTCAAAGACAATTGCTTTTTTCAAAATTCAGGGTTAGGAAACTTTTTCGAAACAAAAAAGTAGGTACGTGAGTGTCGTGGAACATTTGGTTTGAAACGAAGTTTGTACATTGACATTTTTGAAATTTTTAACATTTTTGACACTTTTGACATATTTGATATTTTGTCATTTTTACACTCTGCGCACCTTTTTATTACGGCACCACTTTGCACACAACTTTGAGCACAACTTTGCGCACCTTGCGCATCTTTTTTTTGCGCACAACTATGCGCACCAATTTGCACAATCTGTGAAGTTATCAACGAAAACATATTTTTTGCTTCTCCTGTAAATTTGTGTTTTCAACCGACTTCAAAAAAGGAGGAGGTTCTCAATTCGTCTGTATGTTTTTTTTTTCTTTTTTTTTTTTTTTTGTATCTTGTTACGCGATTGTTCCGCCATTTGTTGACCGGTTTGCAAAATTCTTTTCATGTTTGAAAGGGTATACTCCAGAGGTGGTCCCATATAAATTTTATTCCTGAGGGATTGATAGTTTCCCCGTAAAACTCTAAACACCTTCCCTCCTAGCCATGTCACAAATAGAAATCGAATCGATTCAACAGTCACCAAATCATCCAAAAAAAAAGTGAGTTCGTATGAGTCAGTGGCCAACTCTGGTGACGGAGTTTTTAGGTCGTTTTAAAGCCTTCGTCATGGCTTAACGACTTAAATAGCCGGGACTTAATAAATACTTATTATTAGTTTGTACATAAACATTTACCTCCGGTTGTTATTAATGAAATTGCTGATAGTAAGGTCATCGATATGCATATGGTCAATGGAAGGGTTATGTTTTTCGCGCGTATCTTGTATGTATGTATGTAATACGTTAAATTTATTTGTTTCCTCGTATCTTCCAAATGACTGAAAAAAAAATGGCGGATCTTATGCGCGAAAAAGTCTTAACGCGTTAAGAAAAAAAAGCTACCCAATCATATAGAGTTGGGTATCAAAATCAAATATACCTATATAAGGTAGGCTACAAAATTCTACAAGGCTCTATACTCAGAGGACACCAGCGCAAATACTCATCAGAGTGAGAACGGTGACTCTACCGACACAGAAGATGTGCCCGAATGTATACCTACTTAACTCAGAAATTGAGAAATCACCTGGCAATGACAATATCACAAATAAAGTTCTGAAATCCTTTTGTATTCCACTGCGAAAACCACTACAAATGTTTTTCAATGTCGCAATGGAAAAGGAAATAACACCAGATCAATGGTCAGAATCCCACTCATCTCACTCATATAATATAATGTATGTTAGAAAAGGAGTCAGAAGAGGAGATCCGATATCGCAAAAATATTTTCAGCAGTTCTCGAAGTATTTAATGAGTTAGAATGGGAGAGCAAAGGCGTAAAAATGAATGGAGAATTTTTGAGCCACCTCCGCCACTGAAAACCAGCGCTCCAACACTCTCGAGCTGTTGGAGCAAATGCTGAGGGGTAGCCGTATTTTCACCCACATAAAATTGTGTAGATTTAAGTACATTGTGTAACTGTTGTATATGATGTGGAGAAAATAAAACTTTATTCTATTCTATTCTATTCTATTTGTCAGTGACAGTCACGTGTTCCAAGCTCGAATTTTAAACTTCGATACTAAGAACATAACGTATCTATAGTTTATTTAATATAATTGGTCGTAGCTCTTACCTACGAATGTCCGTTGATTATAGAAACCGTGGGTAATTGGTTACCAGCATGTATGACTTTGACTGACGGACAAACAGATAGACGGACTATAAAATTTTTAATTGCTTATTTGGGTAGGTACCTACAATACATACAATTAAAAGTATCGTTGCTAAGCCATTTTACATGCACTGGTCAAAAACATGAACGAATACCTATCCGTTCCGTTTTCCGTTCCAAAGTGAGCTGTGCGAGTATTTTCACGCAAATTTTTGTAAGTAGTAGGTAGGTAGGTACATATTCGATCTTAATATGAAAAATAAATACTTAGTCATATTTTTCTTATGAGGGAGAAGAGATGAGGTTTTTATCTTGAATAGGTATCTAGATATAGGTATATCAACGAGACAATACCTACCTACTGTTAAAATATGAATAAAATTATACCTACCTAGATAGTAGGTAGGTAAATTATTTTAAAAGTAGGTAGGTCATAAATATTGTGGAAATACAATAAATTATTTAAAAAAAAATATATAAGACTAAGTACCTTTACCTATAACAAACAAAACGAAAAGAAGAAGCCGTTTATACAGTTAAAAGGCATTTACAAGGACACTCCAGTAATGACACCTCTTTTTTTGACCAAAGTGACCTATGATAACTTTGTGCATTAATTGTTACCTACTTATCTCTTTCGGGTATAAATACGGTATGTTGATGTTAAGATGTGCAGAAGCAATCATGGTGGCTTGGGTGCTGTGTGTGGCGCTTTGCGCTTCAGGCGTCTTCGCTGATTCCACCAACAGGGTGGACAAACGTAAGTAGCTTTGCTGCTATCTTTTTTCTTTCTTTTTTTTATCTTCTCAAAAAATACTGGCCCGTTAATTTGTAATTATACATTATATTGAATCATGTCTAGGCCACTGTAATTTTTTTAACGTTAGCTACTTACCTAAGTATCTTGGTCTTGGTGTATCTAGGTTGGAACCATTATCCTCAACAAATTTTTTATCGATCTTATCGTAGTAGGTAATTAAGTCTATTTTCATTTGAAATAGTCATGACATTCAGTTTTGTTGCAGTGGACGTCAAAGTCCTTCAGGAGCGTCAGAAGAATGTTCTGGAGCTGTTCTACCACGTCCAGGAACCAAACTTCCTCAACATTACCAAGGACGCTGCCTCCACATGGACCCTTGAGAAGAACATTGACCAATACCGCGTAAGTTTAACTTAAGACACTGTCATACTGGTGCTGATGCATTGAGGACTTGGTTTTTAACAGCTCGAGAAACATTTTCTTAAGATCCACCTTCTTTGCAGAATGTGACGGCTGCTTCCCAATACGCCATCATGATCCGCAAGAAATGGATTTTGCCACGCAACGTGCCATACGCTCCCTACGAGCCAGCACACAACATCGAGACCATCACCGCCTTCAACGTGCTGTACTCTGCCAAGACCTACGACGCCTTCTTCAAGACCGCCGCATACCTGCGCGGGATCATCAACGAAGGCCTCTTTGTATACGTCGTCAGCGTGGCCGTCCTCAACCGTGCTGACACTCAGGGCCTCACCTTACCGCCCATCTACGAAACCTTCCCCAACTACTTCGTAAGCGCTGAGGTACTCTTCTCTGCTATGAGGATCAACGCACAGGGCAAAGAGCTCGTTGCAATGTACCCCAACACGTACATAGAGGATGACCAAGTGATAGTGAAAGGTGACGCCACTCTGTGGGCACTTGGAGGAAACAAGCTGAAAGACGTGAAATACTTCACGCACGACCACGGACTCAACGCGTACTACTACTACAAAAGCCTCGAGTACCCCTCCTGGCTCAGCAGCAACGTTGTCTCCGGCTTGAACAAGGATAGGCGCGGAGAGATCTGGTTGTACAATCTGAAACAGATCGTCGCTCGCTACTACATGGAGAGGCTATCCAACGGCCTGGGAGAGATCCCCGCCATGGGCGACGAGATCGAAGAAGGCTACAACCCCAGTTTGCTGCACGGAAACGGAGTCCCCATGTCTTACCGGTCAGACAACTTCCGTCTAAACCAGAACAAGTTCGCCGACAAACTGGAGGAGGCCAAAGAGTTCGAGCGCCGCATCTGGGTGGCCATCGACAAAGGTTTCTACATCACTGTAAGTATTTTCTCTTTTGATTCGTCTTGTAACTCAAGTATTCATAGTAACTGTTCATCATTTCCTCGGCAGCCCTCTGGTGAGCAAAAGAGCCTGAGGAATGAGGACAGCGCAGACCTGCTCGGGTGCCTGATCCAGGCCAATGCGGACTCTCCCAACAGCTACTTCTACAAGGACTTCCTCCGGCTATACGCCTCCATTATCGGTAACACCGCGTACGACTCCGTTGAGCTTGCTTACGGGTAAGTTGTTCAAACATAACCAACCAACCATGAATGACAACAAGTTAAAATTAGCAAACAATGCGCCTAAACCTTGTCAAATAATTTTACCTATGCTTAATTTATACGAGTAGGTTTCACATTTCTTGTTTTCTGGTTTCAGTTTCGCTCCCCTGGTGGTGCCATCCGCCATGGAGAACTACATGACCGCACTTCGTGACCCTGCCTACTACATCGTGCTGAAGCGCATCCTGAACTTGTTCACTCACTGGAACAATATCATGAAGCACTACACGCCTGAGGAACTGAGCGTCAGTGGCGTCAAGATTGAAAGTGTGAAAACTGACAAGCTGGTTACTTTCATGGAGAAGACTCACTTCAGTCTCACCAATGCTTTGCCAATGAACGCTAAAGAACGTAAGTTAGTTAAATAGCATTGTGGATTTCATAATAAGGGTTCCAGCCTTCAATTCGGGTGATTTTTTTTATTCATTTTCTAATTATTCCTCCAGGCAAAGAAGAAGCAGAGGATACGATCATGTCCATCAAACAACCGCGCTTGAACCACAAGGACTTCAGCATAAAGGTGAATGTGATCAGCCCGGTTGCCAAGAGCGTCCTCGTCAAGATATATATAGCTCCTAAGTATGACAGCAAGGGTATCCTCATAAATGTGCGCCACAACATTGAAAACTTCTTCGAGTTTGATGAGTTCTATTATGAACGTGAGTAGTTTAATATTACTATCCACTTTGCAGTGCTCTGCGATTTCTGCGAAGGATGGATTGAATGCAATGAAATGAAGAAGATTGACTAGCTAAGTTATTAGCTTAGTTTTCTCGAGTTTTCTCGACCAGTGTGGAGAAAGGATTTTTAGTACAAATCATAAAGGCTTCCTTCAAATTGTAGGTATAAATAGAATTAGATAATACGTGTGAAATGTCCAGTATTAGGTATTTATTTTTATTTAATTTCCTTTTTATCCAAGAAAAATAATAGGTAAGCTATTTTTTCATCACCATAACAGCCTTTTTCAGGGCCACAATATAATTAAATAATTGTTACAATTGGGAATTTTTCAATGACGAATGAGTAAATACTTCGGCTGACTTCAAATTATGCACTGATGTGTATTTTTAGTGAAAGCCGGAGAGAACGTCATCATCCGCGAATCGACCGCCAACGATAGGACCGTCAAGGACTGGATTGGTGGCTTTGAGCTCTACAAGCAAGCCATCGATGGCAAGTGGATGCCATCCGCTTCGCAGTTCATCAGCAAGTTCCCGGACAACCTTATTTTGCCCAAAGGTAGGTCTCTGTACCTATTTGGTCATAATCATATTTTATACATCTTGGCCCTTATACTAATAAACTTGACATAAAGTTATTCCTCGGAATAAACTAAAAATAACCATACATTTTGACAGTTTACACTCAGGAATAACTTTATAATACCATGTTAATTGGTAAGGCCGCATATCTTTAGGTAAGTATATACCTACTTAAAGCTGATCGCACATTTGTCCGCGCCGTACTCGCCACAGTCATTTTTCTATACAAAAAATACTGATGACGTGAGAAAATGCGGCTCGCTTCTGACGTCTGCATTTCTTCTATTGAATTGACAGTTCGGCGCGTTCGGCTCGGCTGGATCGTGCAACCACCATATAAGCCATATAGGTAGTTATCATTAGAACCCTGTGAAACACGTAGAGATATGGGTACATTAGGTACATAAAGGTTGCCTCCTGCCTGACGCTGTATAAATCATGTAGCTAAGGAAAAGCCTTGGGTAGGTATTACGATTTGATCGTTCAAATCGTAATACCTACCTTAGCTGTAATTATCTCTATCTTTTTCTCTTCCTTTTCCCATGTGGTAGCTTTTTCTGTTTTACTTCTTTTTTGCCACATTGTCACAGAATACATTTCTCTACGCGGACACCTCACACCTCACGCTCTCTCACGTCCTTATACATCTCTTACAGGTACCGTGAACGGCATGACCTTCCAACTAGCGGTGTTCATCGACGACGTCCCCCCCGCACCCCTCAGCTACGACCTGGCCACCTCCCTGGGATTGGGCTCGGGCGCCCGCCACCTCTCCACCAAGCCACTAGGCTACCCAATGAACCGGCCACTCTTCACCTGGCAGATCATGAACGTGTCTAACATCTACTTCCAGGATGTCGTCATCTACCACGAGGAATGAAAGAAACCTACAATACTTAGTTGAAGAAGCGGTTCTTTCAAAGAACTGGTGGAGTCACTTTCTTCACTTGTTTGGTTGTAGCTTCCAATGACAAATATTTTAAGGATAATGATTATACCTACAAGTATTAGGTACCTACTTAAGAAGACCTTGCAAATAATGAAAACTTAGCAAAGCCATATTGGCTAAGCCATACACCTCATTGTAAGTAAAGAAGAAAATAAATATTTATGTAAAAAGATTATAAAAGGATTATATTTTTTATAGCTATAAATGCGATATGTTCTTGCAATATATAATAATTATCTATAACATTTAGCAGCAACGAGCTACTTACCATTGCAGGTAGGTAGAACCACAGTATGCATTATCAGTAAGGTGCTAAAAAATAAAGATGAGTTTGAGAAAAATAGACATGGTCTGCTCCTAAGCCAACAGATTAGTCCGGCCACACAAACGACCGGACAGACGTTTGATTTTTACTTGTTAGTATTGATTAGTTTTAACAACCCCATGGTAACTAAATGATGGCAATTGCAGCATCCGGTGCTAATCGCTATCAAATGAGAGACTCACGATTATCTGCTGTAGCTAGGAATGCAAGCTAGCTTAGGTTTTTACATCTTGGTATGGTAGAGATCATTTTATTTATAACATCCCACTAATATAATAAAGCTGAAAGTTTGTGAGTTTGTTTAGATATTTGGATGTTTGTATGTTTGTGTAACAATCACGCCTAAACCAGTGCACCTATTTAGATTATATATTATTTATATACCTATTTTGTAACTGTGTATATGTGGAGAAAATAAAACTTTATTCTATTCTATTCTATTCTATTCACCTATTTAGATTAAGTCAAGTCAAAGTCAAAAAGCATTTATTCAGTAGGACCGCTGGGATCACTTTGAAACGTCTTAAAACTAGGTGATTCTACTCCTGTTCCTTCGCGACCAATACCGTGAAGAACCAGGGCAACAAACACGGTTTGGGGCCTAGCTTTTTTAAGGTGATCCATCTTAGATCTAAACTTAGACTAATTTCTTAGCTAACTTAGTTGGTAGGTACCTACTAGATGAAACTTGGAATAGGCGTAGATGGTGACCATAACATATATAGGCTATTTAAAATTTGGTACTACGCGGGTGAAGCCGCGCGCAGAAGCTAGTGAAGAATAAAATAACTAAGTAGGTAAGTAACTCAAAATCTACAAAAAGTGACTTATCACGTTATCACATGGAGTTATCGGTACAATATGGAAACACATATATGGATACAACATGTTCCGTTAAAAACAACCATGAGTTTAAATCGTGTGAGTTTAAAAAGTGAATATGGAAACAATGGTTGAATAGGGAAATAATGAAAAATCAATCAAAATATCGAGAAGTCCTAGGCTAGGTAGGTACTATCCTACTCGTCAACATGGCTCAAAAAAGCTAAGTAGGTAATAGTGGTAAATAAAATAGTGCCGTTCGTCGATCTTGTGTAGTGTAGGCGAATGCGTTGGCGAAGTTCACCTTTGTATACGCCGATGCGCTTAGGCTACTCTTCCACCAGAGATGCGAGGATGTAGGTAAAGCTATTGGATAGGAAACTACCTACCTATGTGCCCATTTCTACTGATGCTCAGCCATTACTTACGAGTTGGGTTGTGCTATGAATCCATAACACGCATCGTCAAAACCATAGCATACGCCGTTAGTACACCGACGCATTCGCATGCGATTCGCATCGACAGATCGCAACCGACAAGGACGAACCTATGTCATTAGCTATGTTCTAGAGTGAGACGTGGGTTCGCATCGTTTCGCATGCGAATGCGTCGGTGTACTAACCCCGTTAGGGTAGAGCACGTAATCTACCTAGGCTAGATAAGTTAGTGTCATTTGGGATTAATGCAATGAAAATTATTGGTGAATATGAAACGCATCCATAATAATATAAAATAATATGAAACGCAGCATTGCATAGCACATCTTTCGTGGAAAAGTAGCCTAAGATCATCCTCAGATAGGTGGTAATTTAACTAAGTAGGTAGGTACTTTCTTCTCACAATGAACTCAATCAATAATGCAACTATAGGTAGGTACCTACTTACCTACAAGGTAGGTTACCTACGGTCTATTTTTAATTTCTCAGCGTAGGTGCAACCTTCCTATACTAAAAATTTATTTGCACAATCTTATATCTTATATAATATAAAAATGAATCGCAAAATGTGTTGGTAAGCGCATAACTCAACAACGCCTGGACCGATTTCATTAAATTTTTTTTTGTTGTGTTCGTTATTGTCAGGAGAAGGTTCTTATGACAGAAAAAATCTATATATTAATCATAAAGGGCGTGAAATAAGGGTTGAAAGTTTGTATGGGGAGTTGGTAGTTCCAGTTAAATGCAATAGATGGCGTTGCTAATAAGTATGTTATTTCGCTGACGAAGTCGCGGGTACCAGCTAGTTTATAATAAATATTACACAGATTACATGTCATACAATTCTTATAAGTAATAAGTAGGTAAGTACTGACTGATAGTTTAAGGCTTAAACTAAGTAGGTAAACATTTTGTTTAGGCAAATGTAACTTTTACCTAGTTTTACTTTGCCATAACTTTCTATGAAGGTAGGTATCTAATACGTACCTTCATACTTATGTTATTGTACGCCCAGGATGGGTAAACTGTTGATACCTAATTAGATAAATAAATACTATCATCTTTGTTGACGACCTCTGTGGCGCAGCGGGCGAAGGTCTGCCTGCGACGCAGAAGGTTGCGGGTTCAATCCCCGCCGCGGGACAAATGTTTGTATGACCTACAGGTATTTGTCTCGGGTCTGGGTGTTTCTATGTATAATAATGTAAGTATGTATTTACAAATTAAAAGTACCTATATAAGTAGGTAGTATATCAGTTATCTGGTTCCCATAGTACAAGCTTTGCTTAGTTTGGGGCTAGATGATGCTGTGTGAAAATGTCCAGCATTATTATTTATTTATTATTATTTTGTAACATAGTTTGAACAATACATTTTTCTTATTTCTTATTTCTTATACCACCGTAAACCTTAATGTCATTAATTTAAATACAATGATGTAATAATTAAAAAAATTGATTAGAATAATAATGGAAACAACTTAGAAGATAGGTTTTTTTTTTGCTGCGCACCTGGAAGAGGCTAGCCACCCACAACACAGGGAATCTTAGTGGGGGCTAGAACACTAAAAAAAAATATTCCCTGGTATGTAGCTGTAGGTAGGTAGGTACTAGGTAAGTACCAGTAAGTAATAAGTTTTTTTCAGGCTAGACTCACAGAACTTAGATATAGTTCTGTGGCTAGACTGCACAGAAAATAGCAATCGGTTTTCGAACAGTGTAAACGTTCCGGATTCAAAAGCGTTGCGCGCAAAACATCCTGCGAACGAGGAAACAGCGCGCGTGCGCGTAAACTTCCTGTGTCGACGTCGACTGGCGAAAAATTGTATGCAGTGGATGCGTCTGTACCACGTATTTAAGAAATGAGGTACTGTATGTACTACGTAAATTATCTGTGGTACTACCTACCTACTTCCTATCTGTATTCTGTGCTACAAAAAACTACCTAGGTACCTACTTACCTGATAATAAGTAAGTGTTTGTTTTGTTTGAGTCAGTGGCCAACTCTACTCTGGTGACGGAGTTTTTAGGTCACGACTTAAAAAACCAAAACCGACCATTTGACGTGCCCTCCGAAGCACGGAAGCGCTCAGATGAAAATGCCACTGGCGGTCACCCATCCAACTAGAGAATTCGAACGTTGCTTTAACTTAGCATTAACAAGCTCGACCACGAGCGCTTCTTGAGTGCTTAATAGCTAGCTACTTATCGGAATCACACACGCACACCACAGAATATAGATAGACCCTAAATTAGGTACGAAAAAAATATAGACTGCCCTAACATAACTTAGATAAGTAGGTACCTACCTACCTAGAGTCCGTGCCACGTAAAGGGTAGATAAGTACTTACCTAAGTACCTAACTGTACGAGTAGATAGGAATGTACATTACCTACTACCTACCTACTTATTAGTACATCTAAGTAACGGAATTTAGCAGAGCTTACGAAATAAATAATAAAATTAAAATAAATGTTATAAATTTAAATTTAAATAGTTTTATTATTATTTATAAGTAGAAGGTACCTACCTACCTACACAATTCTCCGATGGGCCTTCCTTTGTACTTCAGCTCAAGACTAACGCATCCATTTTCTTTTCTATCTACATCTTGGTCAAGTCCCTAGCAATCCTAACTTAACTTCATCGCAATGTTGCAATCTTACAAAATATATTAGGTAGGTAGGTACCTACTCGATTTTATGAGGTTAGTTAGAGTATAGGTAGGCATAGTTCTTCCAACGGATCTAGGCATTGGTGAAGTTAGCCGTTTGTCTGCGCAGAACACAATTTTACATGAAAAGTGGTTAGGTACTGCGCAGACAAACCTAAACAACCTAGTTTAATTAATTGATGGTTTCTTGCGAGATAGAGAACTAGATAGGTACCTACCTAGGTAATTATGGACAGGAATGAATTGCTTTTCTAGCTTGGTATTTCAAATGCTGCATTACGATGAACTCACTAATCCATGCAATTAGTTGCCGTAAATAGCTTTCCTCTCATTAGTAACATCTTAGGTAGGTTAGGTACCTAGGTACCTACTCGGTATGCAGGTTTACCATCGGACTAGTAGGTAGGTAGATAAAGGTACAGACGGTCGTGAGTCGTGATTAAGTTTTCAATATATTTTTATTTTATTTTATTTATTAAGGATACCCAACACGGGTGTACACCTTACATACAAGAGTTAAAACAAAATGTCTTAGGTCTTAGGTCTAGTGTTCCCATAATTATAGGGTATCACAACATAATAATATCATTAAATAATAATAAATATAGTTCTGTGAATAAAACAATGTTCAAAAAGTATAGTTGGCGCTGCTATTTTCCAATACAAATCTGACATTGACATATTACTGACAGCTCTTCCTGTCGGCTGTCACCGCTGTCACTGGTCACTGGCTGTCACTGGCTGGCCCTGCCCCTGCCCCTCTCACTTACTTTCCCTCCCCCTCTGTCCCTATCTCTGTCGTCTGTGTTGTCGATTCTCGAAGTGAAATTTTTCCAATCGAAAGAAACCTGTGCTATTTGATTATTTCAACATTTTTATGTAAAGTAATGTAACAAACCGGTTCTTTATTATACCTTGTGTAACCTCAAACGTGAATCTTGCGCCTACAAAGTTGCATCAGGTAATGTGCGTTTCTAAATTATTCTTTTGAAGCCAACATCGCTGATCGCATTGAAATAGTGATTCATCATTGTATCATAATAAGAGATAATTCGTGGCGTATCTGTGGCCAATTAAAGGGATCCGTTCAGAGTAAGATGACGGTACACTGATATAGAAATAAGAAATAAGGATAAAGAGATTCTTGTAAGATTCTTGGCTACCAATGCAAAAGACGATGCCGCTAAAAGCTCACAGAGATAGAAGGTCCTTTATTATCCGAAAAACTGAAAATTCCATGACCTTCATCATCATCATCATCATCATGTCAGCCATCTAGTGTCCACTGCTGAACATAGGCCTCCCCCATCGATTTCCACAGCGATCAATCTTGTGCAGCCTGCACCCAACGGCTCCTAATACCTTCATTCAATTATAAATATTGAAAAATAACTCAAACTATCTAAAATTCTAACTTCATTCTAGTGTAATAAATAGGTATATTTTTTGTGATCCTTTTTGTTTTCTATGGAATGTTTGGTGTTACTTGTGAATATGAATTGTGTTATATTCATATGAAGGCACGTTATTGTCGGTCCCAGCTATGTAAGTTGTTAAGCCATGACAAAGGCCTTAAGGCGCCCTAAAAACTAGCGATGTTACGACTCAATCTACCAAAACGGTTTGAGCTCCAAACCGTTCAAGTCGGTTTGAACCGATGTCAATAATATTCTAGCATGTGCTAAGACCGCAAAAATCTAAGTAAACCAGGTTGAAAATGAAACTGAGTTAAAAACCGAAATGACAAAGTCCATAATTATGATGAACCAATTTGTATTAAATTGGTTAGTCGCATCGACTTTGTCATTTCGGTTTGTAACTCGGTTTCAACCCGGTTTACATAGATTTTTGCGGTTCCGTTTACAAGTTTCGCATGTTCCTTCAAAACGGTTTGAGTCGGTTTGAAAAAAATTGGAAATAGTTACATCACTACTGAAAACTCCACCAGAGTTGGCCCTCATACAAACGTACTTACATTTTTAGCATCAAAATGACTGAGCGAGATGGCATCAGTGGTAGTAGCAGGGACTATGGTGCAACAGCTAGTATCCCAGCAGTGGGATTTGCGGACTTCAGTCCCACTGAACTGTACAATCTGAGCGAGGGCATAGCGGACAATATCAATACTATCAACAGTGGCTTGAAGGCCTTGGAGAAGACAATGAAACAGATTGGAGGGCCGAATGATAGTGTGCAGTTAAGAGACAAGATGTAAGTTATTGGCAAGAAATTGTAAGTTAATAGCAGTTGCTGTGTGGTACCTTAACTTTAAATCTAAAGGTTGTGAATTGTTAGTAGCGACCTTCTACAAATAGATTATTTGTATTGGAAAATTTTAAATGCACAACAATTACAAGCTCGGAATGAAAATTATTGACCATGCCGTTCCTGTAACAAAGATGAAAGGCATAGAATAACACAATATTTTAGGGAATGAATTCCCGTTTTAATAATCAATTAAAATAAAAATTTTAAAAGTTTAAGAAAAACTACACATTAACTTTAAAATAAAGTTAACTTTGATATGCAAAGAAATTAACTTTGATTTGAAATGAAAGAATATAGACAGAAAAAACAAAACAATTCTTAAATATTATGTTCTTCTTTGCAGACATGACACTCAACAGCGTGTGAACAGCTCGGTGTCAGCCGTGGCTCGTGACATCCAACGCCTAGGTACTGTAGTACGCCGTGGGGATAAACCACACAAACTGCAAGTTGAACGCCTCACGCAGACCTTCAAGGATTCTCTAGCTAACTATGAAGCTGTGCAAAGGGTAAGCTTTTTGAAGTGAAAACTTCTAGGCGCGTTGGTGATTTTTGAGATTGGGAAAATCATTGAATTCGCGACACCGTTCAGCATGTAACCGTTACCATTTACCCGTCACTCGCAAACTTCAGCGTTGTAATTCGCGAATATCGCACAATAATTACTAAATTCGTATTAAGTAAAACGTAAACAGGTTCACGACTGTATCCCCAACGTGCGGTAGACATTCTCTCAGATCTTACTTATTCCAGATCCTTTGAAGATGTCTAAGGGGGGTAGTCAGAGGCATGTCCAAACACATATTTGATACATGCCCACATCTTGCAGAAGTTAGTATTCTACGTGACAGGTTGCAAGCCCATCGCCGCCTATAAGAACACTAACTGGTTTCCTCACGATGTTTTCCTTCACAGTTTAGAGCAAAAATCTGGTAATAAAAAAAATCTAGTTATATCTGAATTATAATTTGTAGAAAATGTTTTAAAAGTCAAGTTTCCGACGCCTTAGACTAATAGCGAAAGCAGATAACAGAAAAGATTTATGAAAATGACCGCCTCTAGGGGATACAGTACGACTACGATAAAAGATTATTTATTTCTCATAAGATTTACAAAATAAATCACTTACTGAGAAACCTTATAACATACTACAAAGTATTTACACACGATGGTTCTCTCCTAACTCCTAACTGGTTTCCTCACGATGTTTTCCTTCACCGTTTAGAGCACGTGTTAAACGTGTCGTATTAAGTATCAATGATAAAAAAGCAATTGCAAACTATTGTCAGTGCAGCCTCTACATGACAATGAAACCTATTACTAACGCAATAGATTTGAAACTTCCTTGGTTTTACATTATGTTTTAATTCCAGTGATTGCTTCTATCTCAATTTTTACCCATAAAGCCTTGATAGAGTAGGCTGAGCTTTTAATTCATTTTGATTGCACTAATGGATGAAAAAATTTAATCCTTTTGTAAAGTTAGACGTAGTGGACTTATGGCATCCAACTATGGGGTTCAGCATGCACCTCTAATGTGAACATCATTCAGCGCTTCCAAGATGGCCTGAAAAATATCTCCAATGCAGGGTTCATAAAGAATACAGAACTGTATGACATACGTAAAGTCAACACAGTAGCTGAAGAGATCAAAACCACTGCTCAAAAATATCAGGAAAAACTGAAAAGCCATCCTAATCAACTAGCACTACTCACAAAACCTACTTATAGGAGACGACTTAATAGGAAAGATGTCATGCAGCTAAATGTGTGACTAAATCAATGAAGAGTGCCTACTGGAGTGAACTCTGACATTACACCCGCAAATTTGCTCATAGTTGGAAAACTGATTGCAGATAAAATTTGTAATTTTTTTTTTAATCGTAAAGTTAGCCGATTAGATGCGCAATTAGACGTTTTTTCGTACAAAATTGTCTTGTTTATATCTAGATATCACTTTTATTTGTTCCAATCGTGATTTAAACCCGCAACCTTCCATGCTCTTGACTAATTGAGCCATAGGGCAATCAATTAAATAGTTATTTCGCCAATAATTTAAATTTGATTTGTCCTTTTGACCTGGCGTGACGGGCATTTAAGATCCTTTAAAGATATAGGGGGCAGTCAAAGGTTATACCAATTTCACACGAAAATTATATTTCACCCGTTAATTTGACCTCTATGGCGTAGTGAGAGTGAGTGGCGGATGAGAAACAAGGTGCTAGTTTTTTTTTGAATTGGTTCCGCGTTATCGTGTGTTAGCAAACACCAATGTTTGCTGACATGATACATGACAACGGGAAGAATAAAAATCCTTCGAGAATCTAATTTTTAAGGAAGAAAATTATAGCACATACATTAGAACAGAACCGTCTCCTTTTTTTAAGTTGGTTAATAACCATAATTTGCATAAAAAATGAATGTCATTGAACTATTTTTTTCAGTAAGTATATTATTATATTAATTGTACCATTCCAGCAAGTTTCACAAAAGATGGCGGCCCATATGCCGCGAGCGAAGCGAGTCCGCAATGACCCGCAAGCTTTGGAGCAGCAGGCGATAGCTGATGATGAGGAGGCCACATTATTGGCCAACCAGCAAGCTCAGGTAAATCATCATCCTCAGCCTAAGTTCACCCTCTGCTGGGTATAGCTCCCTAAGCTAAAATCAAAGTAAAAAATCATTTATGCAGTAGGACCACTGGGATCACATAGAATAACCGACTCCTGTTCCGTGAAGAACCGGGCAGTAGAAAACTAAATAGTCAAGTTCCAACGTTAAAGCTCTTTAAGGGTTAAGCTCGCCTTTGTACATGTACTTTATAACATATTTTCTTTATGTTTTCTATTGTAAATAAAGAATAAATAAATAATGCTGGACATTTCACACAGCATCATCTAGCCCCAAATTAAGCAAAGCTTGTACTATGGGAACCAGATAACTGATATACTACTTTATATACTTTTGGTTTGTAAATACATACATATTATACATGGAAACACCCAGACCCGAGATAAATAACTGCAGATCATACAAACATTTATCCCGCGGCGGGGATTGAACCCGCAACCTTCTGCATGCCAAGCGGGCTTTCATCCACTGCGCCACAGAGGTCGAAAAAGCTGACTAAGCTGCGGGTTTCCTCACCAAGTTTTCCTTCACCGTTAAGAGCGCATTTTACGATTCGGACGGTATCAGATGGGGGCTGGACGAAAAAAGTGTTATATTTTTGCGTCACGACACATTTATGTCAAATCGTCACAGTGCGAAATGCGCAGCCGCGACACAGTCCATAGATTGTTACATTGTTACGCAAGAGCGTTTCTAGGATACCTAATTGACAATTAATTTATTATACGAGTATTCCCAGTATAGAAAAGTACTCTTTGCTTCGTTCTAACCGAGTGTTCCACGACACTCACGTACTTTTTGACGTGACTACGTCTTATAATTCGATAGAGCCGGCTGCACGCACGAAAAACATGACGTCATGAGGCGTTACCTCGCTCTGGGGCGTTCCATGTAAGGCTTGCGCAAGGGCAAGCGAGAGCGCGGAACGAGCGACAAAGAAGCACAATCGGCCTTTGCGTTGTCACGTCACGTCAACTATTGTCAGTAAACCAACTTTACAGACAACCATTTTTTTTTTCCAGGCGCGTCTAGTAGAATTCGAGACTAGTATGCTGCTCGAGAAAGAAGCTTACATGAATAAGATTGAAGCTGACGTGCTTGATGTAAACCAGATTATACGAGAACTCGCCACTATGGTCGACCAACAAGGGCAGTCTGTTGGTAAGTTAATAAATCCATACTATCTATACTAATATTATAAATGTGAAAGTAACTCTGTCTGTCTGTCTGTTTGTTACGCTTTCACGCCCAAACCGCTGAACAGATTAAGCTGAAATTTGGCATAGTTAAAGGTTGTATCCCAGGGAAGGACATAGGCTACTTTTTATCCCGAAAAAAATAAAAAATCCCGAGGGACCGCGGCTCACACCGCGGGAGCGCAGCTAGTAACAAATATATATGTCAAACTTACTACTTTTAGACAAAGTACAGTCAGCAACGAAAGTCGATTGACATTTTACATTTCACAAATCTTATTTCTATCTGAAATCCGTAACATATGATCAAAATTTTACTAATATTTGAATTTGATGAAAGTTGATTTTTCTTGGTTTTCGAAGACAAAAGCCATTTTAAAGCCTGCTAATCGACTTTTGTTGCTGACTGTACCTCACTTTTTTGTTCTAACCTGGGGCCTTATTGTGTAATTCAACTGGCAATGGACATGGACTTCATTTTGACATTTGAAACCCATTCTGGACTTCAATTGTCATTTTCGTTATAAGTTTATGGTTGAGCGCTATTGGGATGACAACTGGGAATGGATTTCAAGTTGACTATAAGGCTACTGGAGTTAAATATGTAGGTATACACATATATTACATACACACACATTACTACATATTTACTTTATTATTTATTTATTAATTATTATTAAAAAACTACGAATAAAAACATTTATATTCAAAGTCAAAATGCCTATAATCAGTAGTAGCCTATTAGAGCCTGCGATTGGCAGACCTTGGTCGTACAAGAAGAAAAAGAACAGCTGAATTTCATCAACAAGGAGCACTGATAGTCTAGTGGTAGCGGCCCCGCCTTCCGATCATAAGGTCGTGGGTTCAAATCCGGTAGTGCACCAATGAGTTTTTATGTATGTGCACAATGCCAGTACCTATGCTCTAGTAAAGGAGGTCGTTGAGGCGCACTTATAATCCATTCACCCCACTGGTTCGAAAGAACTGGTGACAACAAGAAGCTGAATTTAATAATTATGTTGCAAATGAAAGTTAAATAAGCCCTTATGATTGTCATAGGCAGACAAAATCCCACTAATATGTTTGTATTTCAATCACGCCTAAACCAGTGAACCGATTTGGATGAAACTTTAAATAGGTGTAGATAGTGACCTGGAATAGGATATTCGAAATGTTGGAACCACGCGGGCAAAGCCGCTCGCATTAGCTAGTATATTATTATTAACACTATTGACGGGATATCTACCATGATTCAATTTATTTGGAGTTTCCCGATATTTCGGCGCAGTAGCACACGACATGATCACGGAAGAACTGGTCATTGCGAGTGGGTAGGTTTATTGGCAGACGAATCTATCTACCCTCTTTCTCAGTCTTTTATTACTAAGAGATGTTTGGTTATATATACCGTTAATAGTGTTGATAACCATGATAGTTTAAAAAGTAGTATATTGTTTTTTTTTTCCACAGACACAGTAGAAAGCCATATAGAAACAGCAGGCGCACAAGTGGAAGCTGGTGTTGACGAATTAGCGAAAGCGGCCGAATACCAGCGTAGGTACCGACGGAAAATGTTCATACTTAGCATCATTGGTATAATCATTCTCATTCTGTTCATAGTATGGATTGTAAACACCTTCAAGTGAATTGTTACTCTGTTATTAAAACACAGGGTCTTTCATTTTTAACTAACTTAATTCAGGAATTGGGTGGGTTCGACAATTTCTTTTTGTTTTATTATGAAAATCCCGATAAAAACTATCCTTTCAATTGATTGTTGCTTCTTGTATAACTTAGTCCATTCGTGACGTAGCTGCGCTGTGATTGGTGGAACGTCTGTTCTCCTTGAAAACCATTATGCAACATGTCCTAAAAATCAATAGAAGATAAATTTTGAAGTAAAAACTTAAATCGGCTTAGGAATTAAATTGATACGCGCTAACGTCTATTTACAACCCAAAAATGAGGGCTTGTCAGTTTGTGTAGTTTAAAATTAAAGACCCTGTATAAACGGTCGTATTACAAAAAAGTTACAGTACAACTGAATTAATTGAGCGCTTCGGTATTTCTCTCTATTTCCAAATACTTACATCCGATCGACTTCAAGGTAATTGTATTCCTTTACCAAGTAAAGTTTTCCTAGTAAAGTATTATCCATACTTATATCCATACTAATATTATAAATGTGAAAGTAACTCTGTCTGTCTGTCTATCTGTCTGTCTGTTTGTTACGCTTTCACGCCCAAACCGGTAAACAGATTAAGCTGAAATTTGGCAAAGTTAAAGGTTGTATCCCAGGGAAGGACATAGGCTACTTTTTATCCCGAAAAAATTAAAAAATCCCGAGGGACCGCGGGTAGATAATTACCTCCTTGAAGTCCTTGTATTCGAAAATAGAGAAAAATACTAAACCGCCCGAAGCGCTGTATTATTTCATTTGTACTGTAAACTTCTATTGAAATACAATGTTGACATGTATGTTAATTAAAACTGTTACCTCAAAGAGTTTTACGAGTATCAATAGATCATTGCTATAGATTTGTTTAGTCAGTGTTTAGCTAAACACGATTTAGACCTGTGTTTGTAGTACGACCGTAATTTTTCGTTAGCTTTTTAGCAATCCAATCCGTAGGGTTATTACGTAACAGCAAAGTGATAGCAAAAACCACGCAATTATCGCTGCCAAGTTGCTAATTTGACTTTATGTTTTAGCTAACGAAGCAAACAAACTTTTGTCAGTACTGTCTATAGGACAATCAAACAAAATAGGTTTGAAACTACCTTGGTTTTATAATTACACTTAAGTTCCAGTGATTGCTACTCGACCGCAAGTGATATATACAAGCAATCGCGCGCGAAAGAACGCGTAGCTTCAAGCTTCCAAAAATTATCACTCGCGATTGCGCGTACAGGCTTTCCCGCACAATTGCGTTTTGACAAGAACTAACGAGTAATCGCGCGCAAAAGAACGCGTAGCATCAAATTATCACTCACGATTGCGTGTACAGGCTTTCCCGCGCGCAATCCTGTACGCTCAAACACTCGCGAAAGATTGTGCGTGTGAAGGCCGCTGTTCTAATAATAAACAAGCAATTAGCAACCGGTCGCAAATTTTACGTAATAACCCACCGGTGTATATTGTAAACGCCTTCGGGTTTACTTAGTGCGCTGGGTAGACTATTAGTAATTATTGTGATAAATATCTTGAATTCTCCTAAATATTAAGATTCACTATCAACTTTGAAGTCTTGAAATAGATTTAAGATCACCTTTTTGTGTAACAAAAAAATTCATAACTTTTTTGTATTCACCCTAAACTAAAAGAATATAAATGACCTTCATAAATGCTTAAAGATCTAAAAAATGTCTACCGCACTTTGGGATCGCATTCGTTATTATTTTATTTTTTACTGTTGGTAAACCTTAACATAATTTCAACAAGTATTGTCTCTATATATAAAAATGAATCCCTATATCCCTTGGTCACGCCATCACGCGTGAACGGCTGGACCGATTTCACTATTCATTTTTTTGTTGTGTTTGTTATTGTCAGGAGAAGGTTCTTATGACAGAAAAATGGTATACAGGGTGGTCCAGTTTATATGGAAAATTTTATTCCTTGATCCGATTCACACTAACTCGGTATAAATTGAAAAACTCCCTTTAGGGGTTGTGCAAGGCAGTTCCAAAGATCGTTGACGAAACAATGCGCAGACGAAGGCGCGAGCGGGTCAGCTAGTGTGACAATAAATTAAAATCAGACTAAAATTTTGTTACCAGCTTTTATCCATGTAATATATCTTGTGAAATTAATAATGTTTATTTATGAAATTGGTTGTAAAATCTATTAGTATAATGTGAAATTTTTAGCCATAATCTGTGATTATTTGTTGTTTTTATGATTTTGTTATGTTCTCTTAGTTCATGTATTGATAAAAAATAGAATATAATTTTATGTTCATTGAATAACTAGTAAATTATTCAATTTTATTTATTTTAAGTAAAGCTATAATAATACTAGCGAAAGCCTAATTAATTAATATGGGAAATAGGTCTTTGTATAGCATAATTAGAATATTTTCTTATAAATTAACAAAATTATAATTTTATTCAATTGTATTTTCACTTACACTTTGTATTTTCAAAGTATTCATTGAGTATATTATTATCATTCAACCATTATAGATATATTGTAGGAATTCTATGTTATCAAGGCCAGTGATTACCAAAGCAGTAATTATTATTTTTTACTAGTTGTTCAAATATTGTTATTTTATTTTCTTTGAACATTTCAAACATTCCGTTTCTCCCGAACTAGCCTCGAAATTAATTTGATTCAGTAAATACCGCTTTGGTGAACACAGGCCTTTAGTTGAAATTATTTATTGATATCGCTGTGTATTGCCTTATGACGTAAATTGTATGATTATTGTAGATTTTTATAGTGATATAAAATTATCTGATTTCCATTTACACAAATTGTTTTATTTTATACTTTGATTTTCTCAAGTATTTAACGTCCGAAGCTTAGAATCGTTTAGTTAATTGCCAATAGCGATCTCCATGGGCATCTCATCCTATGGGCGGGGCACGTGGCCAGACGTGGCCTGATGATGACAGGTGGAGCAAAGTGCTGACTGAGTGGTGGCCTAGAGATGGAAAAAGGAGTGTCGGTCGTCCACCTACAAGATGGGTCGACGACGTCGTTAAATCAGCAGAACGTATATGGGCAAGACTGGCTCAGGATAGAGGCGAAGAGAGGCCTATACCCAGCAGTGGGATGAGAAAGGTTGATGATGAGCGATCTCCACCCATTTTGAATTGAGTACATCGATCTCTTGAAAACATCTGTGGTGGGTACTTAGATGTGATGCAAGTTTTATATCTTTGTGACAATACAATGGAATATCTTTACTTTTCTTGAATGGTACTCGTACTTGGGATGCGAAGTTGTATCATCCATAGGTATCGGTTAACAATTACGGCGGAATATCCACATTTTTCTTTAATGGTACACTAAGGATACAAAGTTGTGTCACTTGTAACTCAAAAACTATAAATATTTTCTTAAATCTGATTCCGTCACAAATTAGCACAAATTAAGAGCTACTCGTGTATATATTTTCTACAGGCGTACGTACAGTAGTTTTTGAGAAACACGATTTTTCAAAACGTTACCCTAGCTGGAAAATCTATAAAACGCAATATCTCGAAAACCTTAAGTCGCACAATTTTTTTTTTTTGGCGCACAAATATAAGCTATCTGCCGATATACAATTCATCTCTCTCCGACCATTGGTTTAGAATTTTCCAGCTGGAGCAACGTTACCCTAAAAAAAAAAAAACGACAGGGATTCGCATGATCATTTTTAAAATTCACATATGTTTCAAGTCTGTATCGATTCATTCGATTCATTCATTTAATCGATGTTTTTAAGCAGGTCACCTCACTATGAATATAAAACTGACATCTGTCAAAAGTGACCTATTATCTTGTCCCTACTATAGCTGGAAACGTTTTTTCCGTTTATTTCAAAAACTACAATATGCACAAATTTTTAATTCGGCGCACATTTATAGCTCACTAGGCACTAATTTTTCCTCATTCTCAAATCTTTCTAGGAGACACTTTCCAGCTAGGGTAACGCACACCATTATCTCTACAGATCCACCGGCAAACCATAAATTATACTAACCGTCCAACTAGTTGGACAGCATGGTTGGTCGGTTGGTAATAGACGGATATTTGTTCTCAGGGTATTCTAGTGGTTCTGGGTTCTGAGAAATGAAAATCATTTTTCTGTATTACACAATAGTTTATAAAAAAAGTAATTCAACATCTTAAAACATTGAAAGGAACATTTTGGCAGTTTGATACATACTTTTACAGAAGTCATGAAATAATATCACGTTTGAGAAACCAATTTTGAATGTAATTTGGGTTTTTCGTAGCTAGATTTTACTAATATCAGAGTGGTCATTGAAAACTCGCTTTGTACAAAAAAACTAAAGTGTTAGTCCATTTAATACATTAATAAATGATGGATAAGTGTTATTTGAAAACCAATTGATTGATCCTCGATGACCGGGGAAAACGAAAATGAAAGCTTCAGTCATTGGTTCAAAACCTGCAACTTATACTACTGTGCTAGATACATTTTGGTACATCTCATACATACATTTTTACAAAATAATTATTTTATTTACCTACTACAAACTCTAAAAGGGTCTTTCATTTTAAAATAAATTAATTCAGGAATTAGGTTCAACAAATAAATGAAAAAATATTTATGTAATGTTTTTTTTTGTTTTGTTATGAAAATCCCGAGAAAAACTATAAAACTATCCTTTCCATTCATGATGTAGCTGCGCTGCGATTGGTGGAACTTTGAAAATAATTATGCAACATTTCTAAATAATCAATAAATGATTAATTTTGAAGTGAAAACTTAAATCGGGTTAGGAATAAAAATGACACGCTCAAAATGAATGAATTAATGAACACTTTATTGTACACCAATTAATAACAAAACACCACATAAATAAAAATACGTTCAAAATTAGTACAATGGCGGCCTTATCGCTGAAAGCGATTTCTGCAAACTTTTTACAACCCAAAAATGAGGCCTTGTCTTTGTGTAGCTTAAAATGAAAGACCCTGTACATAGAACTTGTTTTTTATAATTTCTTATGATACCAATATTTCCCAACCAAGTGAAGTGAAGTGAAGAACCTGAATGTTGTCTAACCATATTAAAAATTAGAATAATGCTTGAATCAGTAATACTAGCTTTAATATGAGATTTTGCTAATACAAACCGGGGCTTTATTCTCCTTATAGCAAAAATAAATATTGTTTTTAATTTGTAATATATTAGATAAACAATTGTTAAGCTTGGTCTTGCCTGTGACTAACCCTCGTGGTTATCCTCGCAAATTATTTAGACTTTAGAACATACAGGTGTACTTAACTATCAGATAGATATGAAAATTTTCAACAAGATTATTGCTTTATTTTTTTTAACTATCATACACTAACCTAGAACGATAAAATCGTAACAAAATCAAACCAATATGGTAACGAAAAATTTGGACTTTCAGCTTACATACTACACGATTTTATTGTCGTTTACAATAATGAACTCTATTTGAACAGATATAGAGCACATTTCTGTAAGAGTATCGTTTCTAAATGAACCATCACATAAAATAGAATTGACTTATTTTTGAGATATGCTTGCTTATGCTAGCCTGATTACACCTACCGAGTAGAGTGGCGAGACAGCAAAATGCCACTCGGCCGAGACAGTGCTGTGGCCGAGTGAGTGTAGACATATTTTTAAAATTGCGGCGAGACAGTCAGTCAGTTCAGTATAAACCCGGTACTGATATGGCAAGTGGTAGCCGTGCGCGCGTGTTCAGATCCAGCGAGCGAGCGAGCAATACAGTGAGAAGCGGGGGGCTGGGTACAGTGGGTACTCGGTCCAGCAAATAGAATGACTCTCGGCTGAGTCCGAGTGACTCTCGGCCTGTTGCTAGGCCGAGTGCTCGGCCGAGCACTAGCCTATGTGTTTACAAATACCGAGCGCTCGGCCGTGGGCACTATCTCGCCACTCTACTCGGTAGGTGTAATCAGGCTATTATACTGTGAGAAATAAATATAGTGAGTAACTTTTGGTTCATCAAAATGCATTATTTCCTTAACTAACTTTAAAGTTAACTAATATTCATTATCACCAAAGTTATCTGCTTAAATATAAGTTATCGCTTGTCACAATATGTTTCTGTTTAAATATAAATGAAAAATAAATATTTATTATACTTGAAGAGATATATGATCAGAAAAAAAATATGAAAATCTGTCAAAAAGAGAAATGGAAGAAACAATACGCGTTCGAAGTTTATGGATTAAATATCTATCCTTTTCTGCAAAAAAAAATGTTTTTACTATAGCGCTGTGTAGTGACGTCACAAATTAAATTAGAAGTAAGTAGTACCCCAGTATTATTTCAGACAATATAAAATGAAAATCTATGACTTCGTAATTTTTTAGATACTTCTTTGAGTTTAAAACATCTAATTAACTTTAGTTACTTACCTAATACTTTAGTTACAGAAATTTTTTTGTGAATATTTCGGATGTTGCTATTCGGGGCGGAGACAAATAAAATATCATAAAAATCGGTCCAGCCGTTCTTGAGTTATACTTATACTGACCTTGTTATGTATGGAATAGTTTAAATCAAATGCGTTATGTATCTAAGATAATAATTTAGGTAGCTGAATCATACTAATATTATAAATGTGAAAGTAACTATCTGTCTGTCTGTTTGTTACCTTTTCACGCCAAAACCACTGAACAGATTAGGATGAAATTGGCATGGATAAAGGTTGTATCAAAGGGAAGGACATAGGCTACTTTTTATCCCCAAAAAATGTAAAAAATCCCGAGGGACTGCTGTCCACACCGCGGGAGAGCAGCTAGTTATTTGTAATCGGTATTCACAGTTTAATAACAACTAACAAATACTACACAACACATACCAACACCCTAATCTGGATTCATATGCTTATCTACATTACGCTTATGAACTTGTGAACCCAGCTTAACCTCTCTTACTAAAGTTTATATACACTTTACAGTACCGAATTATAAATTCTCATATTCAGCTTCCCTAGCATAATGGACAGTGGTTTGTCTACAGAATAAATAATGCTGGACTTCACACAGCATCATCTAACCCCAAAGTAAGCAGAGCTTGTGTTATGGGTGCTACATGACTGATATACTACTTTTTGTTGGTAAATACATACATATTATATAGAACACCCAGAACCGAGACAAATATCTGTAGATCATACAAAAATTTGTCCCGCGGCGGGGATCGAACCCGCAACCTGCGTCGCAAGCGGACCTACGCCCACAGCGCTATAGAGGTCGTCGTCGAGAAGAATTAAGATTTTGAAGAGAAATTTTGCTAAATTAGACCATTTCAAATTGCATTGTAATAAAAAAGTTGAGGGTACATTGAGCTTAAAATTTGATTTACTATCACTACTTTTTATCTATTCTTTTGAAGACAAACTTGTCGATTATGCTAAGGGCTCGTTTTAAATAATAACAATATAGCGGAGATACCTATGCCATTACATAATATTGAAAAGCAGGTAAGGCACACAATTTGTATTGGGCAGTGAAGAAAAATTAAACCTCTAGTAATTTAATATGTATAATAACTACTTTTGTGGTCCTATTTTTGACTGGAACATCTTTAGAAAATAAGTCACAATAGAAGAATCTAAAAAGCGCCTCTACCGGACAACTTCGGCAACATCAAATGGTCTAAGATGAAGGCTGCTTTGTTAAAAAATTTGGTAATTTGTGCTTTGACTTCTAGAACTCTAATTAGGACCATTATCAAAAAAACATACTCAATAATGTCACTAATGTCACACAATTTTTTTCAGGAGAAATCTTAGTTTAAGGAAAGTATGCATTTGTCAAAAATCGATTATTGGCATTACGACACACGTCGCAATATTATAAATCTGAAACTACGATGTTGGTGTCTCATAAATAACATGACAACTTACATAGCGCGACACAATTTTTTATGCCATCTAGTAAAAAATATAGCCTATGAGGGTAGTTAGATCAAAATGTGTGACCGTGTGGCTCAAATCACACCGAGATGGCAGCGGCCGGCAGCAAAGCGGTGAACAGTTTTAGTGTCATACGATTCTAAACGTTATCTTCATTACTGTATGAGCCTTTTATAGAGTGGACGAATTTTTGAACAGTTATGTCTGTACAATATAAATTTGTAGAATATTTAATTAATATATTCATATAATTGTTAAATTAAATAGATTATTATCTTTTACTATGTATTTAGGTATACATTTTTGCCAATTTAATTTATGACGTTTAACTATAACGTTATCAATAAAATATCTGAATCTGAATCTGAATCTTTGAGAAACTTGAAAATGCAAAAGCCCTCTAAAAACACTCACGCAGCAAAATATCACGCTGCCATCTTGATGTGATTTGAGCCTTAGTGGCATTATCAACTCAGCACTTCTGTGCTTCGGTCCCTTCTATTAAGCCACGGAGACTGGCCTTAAACTCCTTTGCAAGTATAATACGCACAATCGTTCTTTAGCTCTCTGAAGTAGCACAGAACCCATTTTTGATGACGCCTAAAATCGTGCTTTCTCGCTTACTCTACCAAACCTGCGCAATCTATTGCACCTAACTTCAGAGAGCTAAAGATCCTTTGTGCTTAGTATACTCATAAGCTTTTGCTCGGATCAAGTTTAAGAGTGGTTGTGTACTACCGCATTTTAGCCTGCCTTTGTTGCCACATCGTGTATCTTGCGACTGCCGTGTCTATCATCTGGTTCAAGTGTTTGGTGAGAGTCGTTGCCAGGGGTGTCAGATCGCGAAGCATTTTTTCCTGTAACAAAGATCCCACTCATATATTAAAGCTGAAAGTTTTGTGAGTCAAACGACAAAAGAGTTTACAATGAAGTTTGGTAAGGTGAAAGGTATAACTCCAGAATAGCATATAGGCTACTTTTTATCCCGCAAAACGTTTCTGAAAACCAAAAAATATGTAAAAGGATTACGGGAATATTGCATAAACTTTAGCAGTACTCTGTTTGACACAAAGAGCACTGCTCTAAGGTTGCCATGACAACCAATAACTGTTGACTTTTCAAAATGGCGATGTCATTTCGTTCTACTATGCTTTGAGCAGTTTTAAAGACAGCAAATCCAAAAATGAATTCAGTGTTTTCATGGGTTGGACAACACAAGGTTGCTGGGCCGTTGGGTGCAGGCTGCACAAGATCGATCGCTGTGGAAATCGATGGGGGACCTATGTTCAGCAGTGGACACTGGATGGCTGACATGATGATGATGATGATGATGGGTTGGATTGGAACAAGGTAGTTTTATCTCTAAAGTTTGTATGACGAAACAATGCGCAGACGAAGTGCGCATTGGGTCCACTAGTAATTGAATAAGTTATACAAATGATGGATTTGACTGAGATTGTCAAGTTTGGTTAGATTTTAAAACAATGGTTTTATTAATTTTCGAAATCATGTTTCATAGTAGCATTTACTGCTTAAGACCTACACAATCGATATCTAAATAGGAATAAAAATAAATAAATAATGCTGGACTTTTCACACAGCATCATCTAGCCCCAAAGTAAGCAGAGCTTGTGTTATGGGTACTAGATGACTGATATACTACTTATATACTTTTTTGTTTGTAAATCTACAGGCATTAGAGTCGATTGAGAGACGAGCCAAGAGGTTAATAGGTGATGACACCCTGGTCGAGTCTCGGCTTCAAAGCCTTGAGCATCGCCGTAGAGTCGCGTGTCTATCGGTCTTTTATCGACTGCATTTCGGAGAGTGTGCACAAGAGCTCCATAATTTAGTTCCGCCATCCCCATTCTTTTATCGGACCAACAGGTTCCCCGAAAGACGCCACTTGTACATGGTTGATATTCCCAGAGTTCGTACAAAGCGTTTTGAGTCCACTTTTTTCATACGCACTGCCAAACTGTGGAACTCATTGCCGGGTACCGTATTTCCCGAAAAGTACAATACCTATAGGGGTCTTTAAATCAAGAGTAAATAGGTTCCTTCTAGGAAAGCATGCTCCATCTTAGACCTCACTACTGCTTAACATCAGGCAGAGGGAGGTCAAATGCTGACCTATTTAATTAAAAAAAAAAAAAAAAAACATATTATACATAGAAACACCCAGACCCGAGACAAATATTTGTAGATCATACAAACATTGGTCCCGCCGCGGGGATCGAACCCGCAACCTTTTGAGTCGCAGGCGGGCCTCCGCCCACTGCGCTACAAAGGTCGTCAAGAGGAATAGTGTAAGTTTTCATTTTCAAAACGTCCGGGTTCGATTCTCGAGCGGAGTAAAAATTTTTTTTATGAGTGAATGCAGTTTTTCTTGTTACTAAAATTGATGACATGATCATGATCATTTTCATTCACGAACCATTTTGGAAAAATATTTCTGATCGCAAATTATTTTTAGGATACGCCATTGCAGCAGGTTCTTCACAAGTCACGCTACTGTTTTTTAAAAAGCAAGTAAGTATTTACTTCAATTCGGTCGCAGCAGTAAGATAGTTTTTTGAATTGTAGAATATAGTAGTAGTTCAGTTGTTCAAGTTTTCACTTCTGTGGGCACTCCCGGGAGTGCCACTGTTTTTTTCTGAAATCTTTTTTTTTCCTCACCAGCTAGTACCCTCACCTCGAACGGCCTCAGCGAATTGTAGAATATAGAAGTAGTTTAGTTGTTCAAGTTTTCACTTCTGTGGGCACTCCCGGGAGTGCCACTGTTTTTTTCTGAAATCTTTTTTTTTCCTCACCAGCTAGTACCCTCACCTCGAACGGCCTCAGCGAATTGTAGAATATAGAAGTAGTTCAAGTTTTTACTTCTGTGGGCACTCCCGGGAGTGCCACTGTTTTTTTTTCCTCACTAGCTAGTACCTCACCTCGAACGGCCTCAGCTTGTTGTTCCGGAAGCGCAGCAGTGCCTGGCAGTAGTAGTGAGCGCGGGTCGCTTCCGCGTCGCTGGGCGCGGGCGGCAGCCGCCACACGCCACGAACTAACTCACCGCACGACACGTATAGGCGGTGGAGCTCGCTTGATACGTCGGTTGGAATTAGCTCTGTGAATATTCGGATATGTGGATATTAATTTTTTTTTTAATAAGATAAAAATTTAATTAACAGAAACTAAGCTACTACATATTTACAAAATACAACAGGATTAGTCAAGCTATCTAAGGATCGTTAGAAACGATCTATAGAAAGCTCAACTGATCCAGGTCACTGTCAGTCGGAAGCGTGCCCAAAACACTGGCGGCATTAACACGCTTATAAAATACTCATACCATCCACATCATGTGGATGGTTGGCAGTCCACAACTGTGCGGTTTTCACGCCAATTCCTGCCTCGCACAACAGACTTATGGAATCAGCTGTCGCCAACGTTTTTCCAGACCGATACGACTTAGGCACCTTCAAGAAGAGAGCCTATTCCTACCTCAAAGGCCGGCAACGCATCTGCAGTGCTTCTTGATGCTGCAGTTGTCTGTGGGCGGTGGTAATCACTTACCATCAGGTGTGCCACATGCTCGTTTGCCCCCTCTTCCATTTAAAAAAAAAAAAAAAAAAAATGGATACTTACGTGCCATACTAGCAGCCCGATGCGTTCTCATAAGCGCCCCGCCGGGAGATAGTTCGCCTAACGCGCCGACAGCTGCGCCCGCGCCTACTCTAACCGGCCTCGCGCATTGTTGCCCTACTGACCACGCCTGTTGACATCATTGTAGTTATAGGGGGTTAAATTGTAGTTATAGGGGGTTAATCGTCATCATCCTTTCTCATCCCACTGCTGGGTATAAGCCTGTCTTCGCTTTTGCTATTCACCTCTATGATAGAGGCGAAAGGGGGTTTAATATGTGCTTTTAATTCCAGAAAGTTTTTATTGCATTGCAATTTGGATATGTAAAGAATTTGAAATGGCGGCGCTATCATGCACACTTGTGCAATCACTAATGTGCAGGGGACAGATAAGTTGCGACGATTCTATAATGAACAGGGTTATTCAAAATTGACATGCAGTTCGATAAATGCTAGGAAATAAGGTTCATGTTAGCCCCCTGGTGTGATAATTGTGGTTATCGAAGTGATATTTGAGTTTATCGGAGTGATAATTGTGATATCGAGGTGATGGGAGTGAGTAGGGTGGAAGTGGAAGTGGAAGACATTGTGTGCCGACTCCACTTAGCGTTGGCTAAGGGTAGGTGAGTGATAAACGAAGTGATAAATTGGATAATTATCAACATTGCTATCATAATATTGATGAAGATCAAGATTGGTTATACATAGATACTCAACCTGAGAAAATATAAGCAGCAGGAATCGAACCTGTTACCTTCTTAGTCGCAGGCGGATCTCCGCCCACTACGCTAATAGAGGTCGTCATAAAAAAGGTTATTCAATAAATAATGCTGGACTTTTCACACAGCATCATCTAGCCCCAAAGTAAGCTTGAGCTTGTGGTATGGGTACTAGATGACTGATAAACTACTTATATACTTTTTGTTTGTAAATACATACATATTATACATAGAAACACCCAGACTTGAGACAAATATCTGTAGGTCATACAAACATTGGTCCCGCGGCGGGGATCGAACCCGCAACCTTCTGCATCGCAGGCGGACCTTCGCCCACTGCGCCACAGAGGTCGCAGAGGTCGGTCAATTGATTATACTTAATTTTATCTACCGAATTTACTGGGTTACCCGGTAGATTTCACTATTGACTATTACTTACCGGATCAATATTACGTTATTTAATCATTTTAACTTATTTTAACTTACTTGACATATCGACGCGAGCGCAGATAGCGGCGGTGGGTGATTCGTTTGTGTACTTGATTGGTTCATTTGGGATGATGACGGCCCTAGTAAATATCGCTCTATCTGTGAAATAACAATAAATGAATACACGTCTCATACACTGTAAAATAATAATGATAACAAAGCTGGAAGTTTGTGAGTTAGATGTTTGGATGTTTGTATGTTTGTGTTTCAATCACGCTTAAACCAGTGAACCGATTTGGATGAAACTTGGAATAGGCGTAGACAGTGACCTGGAATAGCATATAGGCTATTCAAAATGTTGGTAACACGCGGGCGAAGCCGCGCGCAATAGCTAGTAATTCATAGTTACACACTCTCACGCTCACGCTATTTCCCGTCAGGATTTTTTTCCCCAATGTAACATGCATTAAAATTAAAACACGTTTTCCATACAATTTCTGTGTTTGAAGAGAAATCAAATAGTACAATTTTGCCACACCTGTATAATATGAGTAGGATTCAATTACCTTATTGCCACACCCTGTATAATTTTATCTTTTCATACCTTAGATATTTAAATTTTCATAAATAATGCTGGACATTTCACACAGCATCATCTGGCCCCAAACTAAGCAAAGCTTGTACTATGGGAACCAGATAACTGATATACTACTTATACACTTTTTGTTTGTAAATACATACATATTATACATAGATACACCCAGACCCGAGACAAATATCTGTAGGTCATACAAACATTTTTCCCGCGGCGGGGATCGAACCCGCAACCTTCTGCGTCGCAGGCGGACCTTCGCCCGCTGCGCCACAGAGGTCGTCAAATGCTTCATGCCTTAGATACTTATCTTTCATACCTTAGATACTTACTTATCTTTTCATACCTTAGATACTTATCTTTTCATACCTTAGATACTTATATTTTCATATCTTAGATACATAACTTTTCATACCTTAGATACTTATCTTTTCATATCTTAGATACATAACTTTTCATACCTTAGATACTTATCTTTTCATATCTTAGATACATAACTTTTCATACCTTAGATAACTTCAACTCCTGCGCTTCGACCCCTTCCCCACCGCCTTCTAGATCTTCATAATGTATGTTTTCTAATATCCTTCGTTTCTTCTCAGGAGGTTCGTCTGTTTTCACGCCGTTTGAAGTGGATTCCTTCTCTTTTACACCATTTTCTTGAGGCTTTTTACTATCTGTATTCGTATTACTACTTCTATGACTAGCTTTGAGTACCTGAAATAATAGTTCGGATGAGTGTGACCCACGGATTAAAAGAAATGAGGGGATTGGCTATGGAGGCATGGCCCGTGTCACAACATCAAGTTAAGTCCAACTGGTTCGGTCAAAATCGGGCACTAGTCGCGCTTCAAGGCTGGTCGCGTGTACATTTACCAATGTACTCAAAATTAAAAGTGATTCAATTCAATGTTCGACATACATTGCTGTGTTTCTCTTGAGACCAGTCACAGTCCAAGCAACAAATGACGCAATGGAATGTAAAGTCAACAATGCTCTCAACACTACGTGTGTTGCGTGGTACGGCCGCTGGTGCGCTCCGCGGGGAGAAGTTATATGGTATTCTGTGGAAGCTAGATATCGATGCCTAAGTTTGTATAGTTATAATATGGTTCGCATTGATTGGGTAATTTGTTAGTGTGAATCGGTCAAGTAGCCAGTAATAGCGTTGCGTTCAGTGTGTGTGTTGCGCGAGTGGGGACAATCTGGCGACATCGAGTTTCATATGATTATTATCAAATAGCCAGTCTATATATGTCTGTGGTGTGACCTGAAGAATACCTATTAGGCTGGTGCTTACCTCGAACAGAGGATAAGTAGAGATCCAACGAGGTAATGCCGCCAGCCTTTTGGGCACATTACCTGCGGTCGGTGATTTGAACACTGTTTTTTATCTTTAGTTTAGTTAAATTATGTACCTACGTATGTAATTTTTTTTTATTATTATTGTTTCGTGTAAATATTTATAAATATAAAAAAACCTATTAAAATAAATAAATAAATAAAATAAATAATGCTAGACATTTTCACACAGCATCATCTAGCCCCAAACTAAGCAAAGCTTGTACTATGGGAAGCAGATAACTGATATACTACTTATATACTTTTTGTTTGTAAATACATACATATTATACATAGAATCACCCAGACCCGAGACAAATATCTGTAGGTCATACAAACATTTGTCCCGCGGCGGGGATCGAACCCGCAACCTTCTACGTCGCAGGCGGACCTTCGCCCACTGCGCCACAGAGGTCGTCAAATTAAAACCTTGTTTCGAAAAAATATTTTTAGAACAAACAATTATTTGGAAAATCAAAAGATTGAATAATGAAACTTTTTTGAATCTGTCATGGTTGTTAAATATTATCAATGGAATATAAATTACCATGATTTTAAGTAAGTTTCATTGTCATGGCACATGCAAGTAAGCCATTTCGAAATATGGAGAAATAACAACTGAAAAATCATGGAAATTATCATAAATCAATGAAACTTAGTTCTGTCCTGCCCTCTTACCATGGCGATTGTCTAGGCACCGGAGAATAGATAAAAATGACAGTAATGACATTACAGTGTAGACAAAAGTAACTTTTATCCACATTCTAGCCGTTTTATCTAAACTCTAATGTCATTACTGTCATTTTTATCTATTCTCCGGTACCTAGAGAATCGCCATGGTAAGGGGGCTGGAAAGTGTTAGTAGGAACAGTCAGCAAAGAAAGTCGATCAAGATTTTTAATGATTTACAAATCTGAATATTTTCGAAAATGACCATAATTTTGAATAATATTTGAAGATAAAGTCTTGTTTAGTAATAATTTCTCAAGAAAACTTTATTTTTTCTTAGTTATCGAAAACAAATGCCATTTTAAAAAGTCCAACTGTTAATCGACTTTCGTTGCTGACTGTACATCGAAATATACCATTATGGAGTGTTGGTTGAACCGTTTTATCATATTCCTGTGAATGGATGTGCTGTCTCCCTTCTCTTTGACTGGCGGCGCGTCTTCTTCAGAGGGTAATAATGGAACTGGCTCCGTGAACCGGGGCAGATCCACCTGGGGGTGAAAATTAAATAAATTAGATAATAAATAAATAATAAATAATGCAGGACTTTTCACACAGCATCACCTAGCCCCAAAGTAAGCAGAGCTGTGTTATGGGTACTAGAATGACTGATAAACTACTTATATACTTTTTGTTTGTAAATACATACATATTATACATAGAAACACCCAGACACGAGACAAATATCTGTAGGTCATGCAAACATTTGTCGGCGGGGATCGAACCCGCAACCTTCTAATAATGAATTGAATTGTATTTTATTGGTATTTTAATTTGGTCGAAAGGCAATCGGGAATTACCCGACCAATATTTTGAAAGGCCATCGCAGAGTCGGAAACTACTGCCGCAATTTATGAGGAAGTTACTACGACCTCTGTGGCGCAGTGGGTGAAAGCCCGCTTGGGATGAAGGTTGCGGGTTCGATCCCCGCCGCGGGATAAATTTTACACCCTGTATATGAGGGTGTGATGGCCCCTTACCGTGAGATCCAAAGTGGTGTGTTTCATGGCGTCAGCTATCGCTCGGTCGTCCAACTTCGCGCATTCACCAAACAGATCTTTACTTGAAGATGCTATACGATCTCTGCAACATTCGTTATCACATTAATATTACTCAATGAATTGTTTTTAATAAAGGGAGAAGATTGAGTAAATGCCCTGTCAACTTCATCTAGACACGCATATAGAGAAGGTTATCAATAAGGCATTTCGTATGTATGGTTTCGTGAGTAGGGCGACCAGCGAATTCAGCAAACCGTCAACATTCATGTTTCTGTACAACTCTCTTATTCGTCCGCAGCTGGAGTACGCCTGTGCTATTTGGGATCCATTCTATGAAAAATACAATAGTAAAATTGAAAGAGTGCAAAAAAAATTTCTGAAATTTGTAAACTTTAAGTGTAAAAATAACAACAACTATTTATCCTACAAAGATTTATTATGTAAGTATAAGCTATTAACACTCAAATCCAGACGAATACTTCTGCAAGTAATGTTTTTGCATAAACTGTGCCACAACAAATATGACTGTCCAGAACTAGTAAGTAATCTATGTTACATTGTGCCCCGTACTGTGCATAGGCGCGCAGTGCGCGTTCGCCGCTTGTTCCACACTAGCACCTGTCGTACAAATGCTGGTGTGCGCGCGCCTATGCGCCGTATTGTCGACACATAATAATAAATTCAACGATATCGATATTTTTGCGTTGTCTGAACTTAGGTTTAAAATAACTTTAAAAAACACTCTGTCAAATGAATAAACGTACAATCTTTAATCTAAATACAACTTCTCTCTTACTTCCATTGCCATATCACCTACTATTAACATCTTTTCACTGACTTATCACACATCAACATCAACATTATATTTTTTTAGTAAGCCGTGGATAACGTAGTGGGTTGTACATTTACTCATCCATTAAAACTTAACATTATTAATAAGTAACATTTAATGTATCAACTGTTTGTTGTCCCCAATAAAGTAAAATAAAAATAAATTTCTAAATGATAGAATTTAGATGTTTGGATGTTTGTATGTTTGTGTTTCAATTTCGCCTAAACCAGTGAACCGATTTGGATGTAACTTGGAATAGGCTTAGATAGTGACCTGGAATAGCATATAGGCTATTCAAAATGTTGGTACCACGCGGGCGAAGCCGCGCGCAGTAGCTAGTAATTCATAGTTATAAAAATTGTTTTAAGAAATAAATATGTCCTGCTGAATAAATGCTTAGTTACGACCGATTGCCCGAGGCACAATAGGCATTTTCCCAGTTCTTTTATGTATTTCAGATCCTATATAACTATCTATGCGGGTAGTCAGAGACATATGCAAATAACCAAATTAATTTTTGACATAACTTTACCAATATTGGTGGTACAAATTGGTCGCGAAGGAACAGGAGTAGAATCACCAAGTTTTAAGATGTTTCAAAGTGATCACAGCGGTCCTACTGAATAAATGATTTTTTACTTTGACTTTGACTTTGACAATTACTTACTTACCTATGAAAATAATGTGACTGAAAAAATTTGGTCCAGAATTCAGCTTCAGTCATTTTATTAGGCACATAGTCGACATGTTTCTTCCTAACGGCCGGATATGTCTTGAATATCGCGTCTATTATGTCCTGGGTGAGATTGTATTTGAGTCCATTGCAACCATCTGTTTGTGGTTGGATGTCAGCTAAGAAAGCTCCAGACACACCTGGAATTAAATAATGCTGGACATTTCACACAAACATCTGAATAAATAAATAATGCTGGACTTTTCACACAGCATCATCTAGCCCCTAAGCAGAGCTTGTGGTTTGGGTACTACATGACTGATATACTACTTATATACTTTTTGTTTGTAAATACATACATATTATACATAGAAACAGCCAGACCCTAGACAAATATCTGCAGATCATACAAATATTTGTCTCGCGGCGGGAATCGAACCCGCAACCTTTTGCGCCACAGCTAAGATGTAGTCAAGATGCTTTGTGCATAAAGACTTTAGGGGCTAGCCCTAAAGAAAGCAGAGCTTGTGTTATGAGAACCACATCATACTTAGAACATACATAGAAAACTCCCAAACAGGAGCGACATATTTGCAGATATTATATCGTTCATATATGTATATGTATTTAAAAAGATATATCTGCAAATATTTCGCTCTATGTAAAAACACCCCAAAAGAGAAATATTTGCAGATCATACAAATGCCTGCGGTGGGAATCGAATGCGCAACCTTTTGCGTTGTCGTGTCGCTTTTGAAGAATCTTCTTCTTCACGGTATTGGTCGCGAAGGAACAGGAGTAGAATCACCTAGTTTTAAGACGTTTCAAAGTGATCCCAGCGGTCCTACTGAATAAATGCTTTTTGACTTTGACTTTGAATCACTTGCGACATGTTTTAATACTTTTTATGTTCCAAAACATGCCAGTTTCGTCACGATAAATCTTTATTGGGTTTTTAAATGACTAATTTAGGATTGAAAGTCAATTACAGTACGCACAACCGATCTTTATCTCTCTGAAGTAAGGTGCACTAAGCGATTGCGCAGGTTTGGTAGAGTAAGCAAGATGCAAAAAATTAAACGAGTGAGCGAGGCCGCTATACAACGCTGTGTTCGTCTTTTAGGCGTCATCAAAAATGGGTTCTGCGCAGCTATTTCAGAGAGCTAAAGATTGGTTGTGCGTACTGTACATTATAGGCCAACACAGCTCTTATTAAAATACATCTATGAATAAAAAGTTTAGTTCAAGGGCTCTAGGATTCGTGAAGTTAGATGTTTGTTTGCGCAGAACAGAATTTAGTATTAAAAAGCGTTCACTGCGCAGACAAACGACTAAATTCACGAATGCCTGGATTCGTTGAACGAAATGTCAGTAAATTATAATTATAACTTAACTTACCAGCCTCCTGTTTTATACTACTACAATCAGTGTAGTGTTTCAACGTGGGTGTATTCCAATATTCTTCAGCGTTTATCACTTTTGATATCACTAAGTCTTCGTACAGATTCTTCAATGTTGGATGTAGGGTCAATAACCTGAAAAAAAAAACGATTTCATATTTTTGATTCACAATTTTTTTGAAACGTCTTCTACCCACAGGTATGCTTTCATGGTTCCAACTCGTAAAACAGCAAAAGTAGCTATATTTAGGCTAAGCTTGACATCGTTATTGAACTTCTTTAGGCGCGTTGGGCATTTTTGATAAAAAGAGAATAAGTTCTTGGGTTCGCCTCGAAAAGGTCACGTGCGAGTCACGTGACTGCTCACCTACCAGTAGCGCCATCTAGTTCTGTACTCGGTAATTTTCTAACTAAACGCCAAACGGGTGAATAAAAATTTTCTAACTAAACGCCAAACGGGTGAATAAAAATGCATAAAGTTTTTTTTGTTCAAGTTTTCACTTCTCTCGGCATACCCGGGAGTGCCACGTTTTTTTTTGTGTGTGGTACTTAATACAGTACATTACGGTAGTCAATACAATGTGCTATAGACTTAGGCAAATAAAAAAAAACAATAGGTACTTTACTCACTTAGACTTCATCTCAAGCTCTCCGTTAATCTGCGGTTTAAACTTTGGCAGTAGATTCTGTAGCATCAGCTTCACTTGATCCCTGTCCTTTGCCTAGAGATTATAGAAAAGAATTATAATTTTATCAACAAAAGAAAAGGTGGCAAGATGCTCTGGATGCTTTTGAGTCAGACAGGCAACCCATGGAGGTCAGGGAGTGGAAGTTGGGGTACAAAGTGATTAAAAAATCTCATACATGACTATTTTTTTTCTATTTTTGTTTGGGGAACTATGTCAGTCCCATAAGAGATTCCAATGTTTAATTTACTCATGATGGAGTATCCTGTATGTGGATCTATAGAGCATGATGAATAACTCACTTTTTGCAATTTTGCATGTGAGTGTGTCAATTTAAAAAATCTTTCATCATATAACTACAGTACAGTGCTGTGTTATTAGTAAAATTACAATAAAACCATAAATCTTAAGTTTACCTGGGCCTCTGCCCCTGCGGGATTCACAAAATGGAATGTGGAGCACTCTCCATTGTGAAGTACCACTTGTAGCTGGACCTTCGGCTTGCCGGTGGGTGATATCTTCTGAGCTAAATTCAAAGTTCATTGGTTAATAATAACGAAAGCTGAAAATAATGTCTTAACAGTAACAATATTATATTTTAACAGAGTCAACACAGTTGTACTACACATCTCAGAAGTAAGTAATGAAATGGATACAAAATTCTTTGAATTGGTTAAAAAATACTGATAAATTAGTCAAAGTTTGATACGTCATGCTATGATGGACTAATATTACTTCTGTAATTTTTTTCACAAACCTATCGCAGGCACCAGTCTCACACAATCTAGGTTAAGTAGAATAGTCTTTGCATTGATATATGTAGTGGGATAAATAACCTAATGTGTGGAGAAAATAAACGATTTTGAATTGAATTGCAGTTTAAACCAACGGATCATCTCATGTTTGGTCTGCTAGGTCTGCTATAAATCTTTATAGCAGGCATAGCAGGCCTAGAAAAGAGTTGGTGCTTCAAATAAGGCACATTTAGATAAATGTGAAGCTGCAACTCTTTGAAATTAGATCATAAACTCATATGCAATGAATGTCTAGTGAGTTTAGAACATAATGTAGATCATTACGACTTTTACTGTTTTTGTCTCAATTTAGCTAACTTTACAGCAAAATAATTGTATGATACACATGTCTAAATTGTGAATATCTGAATTGTCTATCAATGACTGAAATTCAATAGCAACCAAATGTAACGCAATTGAAACTGATGATACCGAATACCTTAGTGTAGGCTTTTGATGAGCTCCTACAAAGATTCGGTAGAGTGTAATGGACTCGGCGCTATCAGAACAACTTACTCTTGATCTCAGCATACTTGTGGGTGATTCCAAACTTGTCTCTATTGTCCAACATCCATCCTAGGCGCTGCTCCATCAACAACAAAGTCCCATCACCCTTTTTGAACCGCACATGGCCAACGCTCATTAATACGTCCTCCGAAGATGTAGTCATGTTTACACTTTACTCAGCACAGCAATAAATTATTTGGCTATCGTAAAAAAGTTGTTGTGAACAGTTTGAACTTGAGATTTCGTTCGACTCAACTCAGGGAGGTAGGCATGTATTTGTAGACAGTCTTGTAGCCCGTCGATTCCAGTCTTATAGTGGGTTTTACCAAAATACTGCTTTTTGCGGAATACAATTGGGATTTTTACGCATTTTTACGAGAAATAAATCAAAATAACCAGACGAAAAGCATTTTTCATGCCGTCGACCATTTACTGGATTTGACAAACTGAATCTGACCGAACGAAACTGACTTGGACTGATCGACTGACTGAAGCAGTGTCAATGTTTCCCCATGAAAAATGATGGTGTTGGGCTCGTGTGGGGCCGGTATAGGTGTGAGGTTAGTATACTTTCGGCAGTCAACCAATAGCCTTGTTATTAGATTATACTATTCTATTGTATATACTTTTATGAATAATGGGAGGCCTTTGCCCTTTATAAATACTAATATCAATGACAATAATAATATTATATTTTTTTATTTAACCTACACTGTCCCACTGCTGGGATTAATAATTAATATTAATAATTATTATTTAAAAAAAATATTGTTAGTAATGTTCTCGTGTGATCAGCCTTAGAGTATGACTGATGACGACGAATTCATCAGTCAACCATAGATAAAATCTACTCTCGATTTTAGTGAATTTTAGCGTGAACGCAGTTTTACAAAACCGCCATTTTATTTATTTTTATTAGCAACACCGGACATTGACAACCCAAAATGCAATCATGGCGCACGGGGTACTGTGTTTTTAGAATGCTGAGAAGTTTTTACGTAAACACTTCGTTGTTTTGCATTGTAATCAATCTAAGTGTTTTTATAAATTACCCTTGACTATTTGAGTTTGTATTGAAGCATACATGTGTGTACCAATTTTGAAAATTTCACCAGATCGGAGTCACGTCTCTGTACTACAAGACACTTGCAGGTATAAAATCATGAGACTTGCTGTTTCAGGGCTCTCACGCCTTGTAACATGATTCTGACTCGCCGTACACACGAAGAACGGATTCAGGTGTATGGTTGATATAGATTTTATGCTGAATTATCGTATTATTTATGTTATATTCGTTCGTTCCAGATAACTTTGTTGGTGTCATAATGTCAGAGGCGTACGCCCGTGAGATACTGCGAAGGAATGTTGCGCAAATATGCCAAACAATAGGATGGAACGGTATAAATTCTATGCCACTGGACATCCTGGTACATGTTCTGGAAAAGTACATCAAGTCCCTTGCCACTCAAGCTAACAGACACGCCGAACAATTCAACAGGACTGAACCCAATTTACATGACTTAGCATTAGTATTCCGTGATCTACACATTCAGCTGCCCGAGTTAGCAGACTATGTACAAAGTGTACCTCCTGTACCACCACCCATTACTGAAAAATTCCCCAAATCTAAAGAAACAAACTTAAATTTCCTCAAACCTGGCAGTCATGAAGTGGTCACAAGGCCAATGCATGTACACGAACATCTCCCACCCATGTATCCCGAGAAGGAGCGGGATACACTTACTGTGGCTGGCACTGTTGAGATACGACAAAATGGTATTGACAACGGTGAAACAGCATCATGTCCAAGTCCAGAAATATCAGTCACCGATAGTCCAGAGAAACCTAAGGACATTTTCAAGAGACCGACGGACCCAGTTTCAGTTCCAATCAGTAAAAGACCAAGGTTACGCTTGGACGAAGAAGAAAGAACCAGAGAAATTAGCAGTGTTATGATGACCATGTCTGGTTTCCTATCCCCTGCCAGAGAGGGCAAACTTCCTGAAGCCCGTCCACCAACTATGGTATCCGATAAACACTACGACAAACACAAAGCAAACTCACACTCGGGAATCATGAAACCACCAATGTTAGATAAGAGCGATAAGAAATCTAAGAAGAATAAATTATTAAATGGTAAAGTAATGAAGAGTAAGCGGAGAGATAAGAGTCATAAGGGTGAAAGTAGCAAATCTAAAGATAGTAGTAAATTGAATAAGTATCCACCTGGTTATCCAATGAAGAGTAAGGATATCCATCCTATGCATCATAATCACGTGACAATGCCGGCGCCGAGACCTTTGCTTCCGCCGGGTCCTTCGCCAGTGCGGCCCCTGTTGGCCCCGCCGGCTCCGATAGCACCGGTCCTAGTTCCAGCACCAATGCCTGAACCAATGAAGCCAGTCATCAAGCAGGAACCCCTGGATCATCCCTTACCGATGCCCAAACCAACAATACCTAGGGAGGATTCAATACCTGTACCAAGGAAAATACCCATCTCAAAATCTCCGCTTGTCACTCCTTCGCCTGTACATAAGCCACCACAATCAACAAATTCCTTCGTACCTGACATTCAGATAAAGAAGGAAATTGTAGAAGAAGAGGAAAAGTTGGCGTCCCAACCCGACAGATCAAAGATTAATATATTTAAAAGGATATCGAACAAAAGTAAGGAAGATAAGCCCGCTCCTGAGGTTGTGCCTGAAAAACCACATTCTCAACTGATCTCTAGGTTACAAAACTCTCACACTAACGAGAGGACCCATGATAATTTTAAATTTAAAAATGAGGACCCTGTTGTGAATAATAATGATAATAGTGCTGTAGATATGTCTAATGTCATAGATTTGAGAACGAATGAAGTGATTAGCATCGACGACGATTCCATGGATATGACGCCGATGCCTTCGAGACAAATGCTAGAAGAGCCACGTCCTAGTTTAACCATCAAACAGTCCTTGCAAGTACCGTTCCCCAAAGATGTAGCTAGTGTCAGTCCAAAACCCAAGAAGGAAAAGAAACACAAAGACAAGAAGGACAAACTGGCTAAGCACGAAGCGAAATTGCTGAAGAGGCAACAACAGCAGCTCGCCATGGAAATGGCTCAAATTGAAAAGCAGAGTATAAGAATGAACACTGCTAAGCCACCTAAACAAAGCAGGCCAAAGAATGATAGAATGCCTCAAATGCCGCCAGGTTTTCCGTTCTTTTCGCAAATGCCAGGTAGGAATATGATGCCTGGGCCAGGTCTGATACCCAATCCAGGTCTAATCCCAGGAGCTGACTTCCTTGCTGGACTAGCCAATAATCCTGCACTAAGAGGCATACCATCCACTAATCTACTGACAAATCCTTTTGCTATGGGAGCTGGAGGGCCAGGATTAATACCCCCAGGTTTCTTGCCTGGAGGCCTGAACCCTGGCATTCGGAATCCTCTCATGTCCATGGGTAATTTCCCGCATACATCTAGATCTTCCATGAAAATACCACCCATGCTCCGTCGGCCGAGCTTGGAGGTAATTCCTGTGGACAATGATGATGACAGAGGCATGAACAAGACTATGTCGCGCGATAAAGATCGAAACGACAAGCACAAAGCTCAGACCATTCCAAATATATTACAGAAGAATAAAAAGTCGCATAAGGATCACAACGCGAGTTTGTACAAAATGCCTCCAATACAACCTGATATCACCATCGAATTGAACCCTCCAAAGGAACCTGTTAAACTGGAGCCTGTAAAATCGGAACCAAGGAGGATATCACCCGCGCCGCCGCGACTGCCGACGCCGCCGCCCCCCGCGCCCGAGCCGGAGCCAAAGCCCGAGCCCACGCCTGCCCCGGTTAGGGCGCCAACACCCGAACCTCCAGAGAAAGAAACAGATAATGCCGAAAAGAAAAAAGATAAACACAAGAAAGAAAAGAAAGATAAAGACGGTATAAAAATAAAGAAAAAGAAGGACAAGAAGGATAAAAACAAAGAAAAAGATAAGTCTGAAAAGGTACGCGATAAAGAGGAGAGGAAAGAGCTTAAAGATATCGAGAAAAGGATAAAGAAAGAGAAAAAGGAGAAGAAAAAAGAGAAATCCGCTGATGGAGTGGTCCCGAAACTGACGCTGAAATTCAACTCTTCTAACTCGAATTCCCCAATGCCTCCTAGCTCGCCTGACGTCTTCAAACTGAACATCAAGCCAGTGGTCAAAAAGGAGGAACCGGACTCTCCGACTAAGGAGGAGCCTGTGTCGCGAGAGCACAGTAGGTCGCCAGAGCTCGCTCAGATATCCGCACTGGTCACAAGACCGCCGAAGCAGAAACACTCCAAACCAAATCACGTAGACGAGGCCGCTTCCCCGCCGCCATCCGTCAGCTCACCGACCCGAAAAAAGAGACCGCCATCCAGCCATTCGAAATACAAACGATTATTGATCAAGCCCATGTCGAAAAAAGGCGACGAATTGGACGATGATGTAGAATTGTCGGACGAGGCGACGCCCGCGCCGCCGCCAACCGACAAACCCACAGAGCCCTTAGCCGCTCCGTTCTATGTCGACGATCATGGGAATAAAATTTGGGTATGTCCGGCTTGCGGGCGGCCGGATAACGGATCACCTATGATTGGATGCGATGGGTGCGACGGCTGGTACCATTGGGTATGCGTCGGCATCACAGAAGAACCAGGGGCAGAGGAAGACTGGTTCTGCAAGTCCTGTATCGCCAAACGCGCCGCAATGGCCCTCGCAGGAGTCACCTCTGGCAAGAAGAGAGGACGGAAACCCAAGGGAGAAAAAATCAGAGACTGTCATTGATATGGAACTTTCGTTGTTACTGAGATTAGTTTTAATTTGTCATTTTCGGTTCGCGATTATGTGTGGATGATTGTTAATGGATTATTGTTGAATGATATCATGAAAAATGTTTTCACCATTTATAATGTTATATCATAGGCTTGGATTAAGTATAGATAATAATAATTAAATATTGACATAAAATGTTGAACATAAAATATAGTGTAGTTTCTTGTAATAATTACCATAATTTTTAATTATTTTGTTACGATATCTCTTATTTTCTCGTTTGCTCGTTAGATCAAGATTTTAATGCTGATGCGAGCGTGTTATACACCACTCGCGTGTATACATAGGACTAATATAAGATTCTTTTTATATTGTACAAAAACTGAATTTACTTAAGAAATTGGTGATGTATAAAGTAAATGTAGTGAATATTTAATAAACAGAAAGAAGGCTGGAAGTTTTTCAGTCGATATTTGAATATTTTCATATTATAATTTTAATATAACCCTGTTTTTTTTTGTTGATTTTAATATTGTTCCTTCAATTTTTGTACAGGACTGTCACCCTTGCACGGCTACTTGTTTCCTCTAGTTGGGGAACTGAAGTTATCGTACGAAAGTGTCAGTCAAAACATTCGACTAATAATTTAGAGGGAGGCAAATGTAAATTTTTAATTTCAGCCAGTGGCCAATTAAATTTATTGGTACTCGAAAAATGTCGTGAGTTATTTTTATATCCTTGATTCGCCAATCCTCCCCCGTCACCTCCACTAAGTTAGGTAGGATACAAAGGCCTTCATAGGTACCTAGGTACCTAGTACTTGAGTTTAGTTATAATTTGGTACCTACTAACCAAAGAAAATTATACTCTGACGAGCTACTAACAGTACAGCACTGCACTGAACAGAACAGATTAATTAATATCCAAGCCGGAGATCACCTTTTTATGTGGATACAGCGTAGGTAGGTCGGTTCTAGTGAAACTTTAAGCTTGTTTGAACCACTGAAACAACCACAGAAGCATGATTAACAAACACATCCAATACGATTAATTTGGATCATCCAATAAGCGCCATCTAGTGATGTCCGACGACTATGAAATAAGTGTTAGGTGACAATACCACAGACCAGAGTCTTTCCGAAATCTGTGGACAATACGCACAATTATAGTTCTTTAGCTCTCTGAAGTAGCGGCGCAGAACCCATTTTTGATGACGCCTAAAATCGTGCTATCTCGCATCGCATATTCTACCAAACCTGCGCAATCGTCTATTGCACCTAACTTCAGAGAGCTAGAGATCCGTTGTGCTTAGTATAAGTACATAAAGGTATTATAGGTACCTACAGCACAACTACTGGTAGGTACCTACTCTAATGTAAGAAATATGGTCGCTTCTGAAAAATGTGCCTTTGGACGTGCGTGTCTCTGCTCTGACTACCTACTCCATTAAAAATTTTTGATAATTAGGCACTGTGCCTTTGGATACCTATTTTATGCCTATCCAGTACATAAATGTAGTAGCTTTGTTATGTAGGTAGGTACCCTATGCCGGGAGCGATAATGCCTGTAAGTAATCAAAATTACGATTGATAATTAGGTACCTAGCCTCTTTCTACTACCACCTACTACCTAGTAAGCTGATTGTTTATTTAAGTACCTACTTACCTCCTATTTAGACGTGTGTTTCTAACTTACCGTAGAAGTCAAAAAAGGATGTAGAATTCCCCAAAAGATAATATTTACTGGGCCTTTGGGATAATCCATATTCTGTTCTTGTTTGATCGCTAGTGTAGCTTAATTTACGTCCTTCAAACAGTAGGTAAATAAATAAAAACACAGTTAAACTGGAATTTGTTTATTTTATAAAACAAAAGCGATAACAAGACTACTGATATTATAATACACGTACAGAAATGCATACAGCCTTCTAAAATCTCTGGTTCACTATCAATCATTGCATCTATCTGGCTGTCCTTCTATTTCACACAAACTAAGTCATGTTGAACAAAAAACCTTTACATCTTAAAGGTAAAAAAACATCTTCACATATTAGTTCACTAGTTAGTTTTTACTGGATGTGCCAGGTGGTATGCTTTCAGTGGCTGCGGCAGTTGCTGTTGGCTTTTCCTTGTTCCAGTCCTTCAGACCCTCAGGCAACGTAGTGTCTTCATCTATAGACCCAGTTCCTTCAACAAACTCTTCATAAGTACTCTTTTCGGGGAACGGACGAGGCCCTAGAAGCTCTATCATATCATCTCTACTCAAGATCTCTTGCTTCAGCAATCTCTCAGCGACTTTAGAGATGTTATCCTTATGCTTTGTCAGCAGTTCTGTTGTATGTTTATGTGCGACGTCGATTAAGCCCCTGACTTCTGTGTCGATTAACTCCGCTGTCTTTTCGGAGTATGGTTTATCGACAACCATCTCGCCTGGTTGCGGCATTTCGAAAGATACATTACCGACTTTAGCGTTCATACCGTAGTGGACGATTTGCGCGTACGCACTTTGTGTGATTTTTTTAAGATCATCTTGCGCGCCTGTCGTGATTCTGTTGAAGAAGATTTCCTCGCTCACTCTGCCACCTAATGTCATGCACATCCTGTCGAATAACTGTTCCTTGCTGTACAAATACTGTTCTTTTGGTAGGTACTGGGCATAGCCGAGTCCTTTTCCTCTTGGTATGATTGAGACTTTAAGCAATGGGTCAGCATGCTGCAAGAACCAGCCGGCTACAGCATGTCCTGCCTCGTGATACGCGACAATTTTCCTCTCTTCTGGTTGGAGAACGTTGGACTTCTTTTCCATACCAGCGACAACTCTCTCTATGGCCTGCTCGAAGTTTTTCATGTTGATGTCGTTGGCTAACTCTCGGGCTGCGATCAGCGCGGCTTCGTTGCAAACGTTAGCTATATCGGCTCCTGTGAAACCTGGAAACAGAGATTCAGTAATTAATATCAAAAATCTCACAAAGGGGAAGATATAAATTTACCTACGTGTTGTATATGTATATTGATAGCAGGGTAGGTATTACAGTATGGTATTACAGTACTCTGTAAAAAACCTATCACGTAAAATCTGTCCTCACAGATTGTATTTGCTATCTAGGTGAAAAAAACTGAAGGGAATCAGCGATGTATGAAGATGAAACTGTAGTCTCTGAATGTGAATGATTTTATTAGAGAATTTTGTTTGTCCAGTGTGGACATAGGCTAGCTAGGCTATGTTGGTAGCCGCGAGCAAAGGCGCAATCGGATGCTAATAAGAATGTGTTCTACCAACTAACTACTTCGAGATTTATTATCTACGTGGTAATGGCAGAGAAAAGGCTGTGATCTAAGGCAGGTCGCTAACAGCAAAGTCGGGGCGGCGGCGTCGAGGCGGGGTCGGGGCGCGGGCGAAATTGACGTGTGCTAAGCGTCGAGGCGGGGCGGCGTGAAGGTATGTCTTGTTTCATTCGTTCAACATGTCATCTTCAAAAGATGAGTAGAGACAGGTGATACGCGCCGCGCCCCCGCCTCGCCCGCGCCTTGACTCTTGACTTTTGTTTGTATTTTACTTTCTTCAACGAGATTCGCGCCCGCGCCGCACCCCCGCCTCGACTTTCGTTTCTGTTAGCGACACGCCTTAGAGTAATATTCTAATGATATTATGCGCTTCACCTACCTCTAGCTACTAACGTTATAGGACAATATCATGAGAAAAAGCGGTTCTCTAATAAGCGGCGATTGTATTGAAACCACCTTTGACATCTTCAAAATATTTTGAACCTAAGATAATGTCTTGGGGCTACTGTGGCTTGGGGGACATCCATAAATTACGTGAGGTAAATTTAGCGATTTTTCCAGCTCGACCCCCTCTAATCTCACGTGAGATTTCAAATTGCATATTTGTTTCGAGATTGGTCAAAACTGTTTTTGTCCGTCAGTCAGATTTCTGTTCTCGCCTACAGCCCGCACTTTTTTATGTTAGAGATATTTTAGTGTTTACCCAGTTTTATCGCAATTTCACACGTTTCTTGTCGAAAAATATTACGTGAGATTTGCCGAGACCCCCCTCTCCCCCACGTATTTTTTGATGAGATTTGGCCCCCTAAACGCCTCACGTAATTAATGGACGCCCCTTTGCCTTGGAATAATATACATTTTATGTCAGAGGTAGAGGCTACAGACTAGTACAGACGTAGGTTGTATCGTATGTGGCAACCCAAGAACTCAAGCTCAATGCCTCTACCTCTAGGTTAGTTAGGTAAGGTATTAAATAATATTGTGCAATCAGAAGTTTTCATAAAATATTACATGACATTGAGATTAAATCTGTTGTAAGGATAAGGGCAAGGAGCCTAGGGCACATCAGATAAAATATTTTGAATTTTAAAATTAGGTGATTGTTTTTAAGGGTTCTGTACCCAAAGGGTAAAATGGGACCCTATTAATAAGACTCCGCTGTCCATCTGCCTGTATCTCATGAATCATGATAGTTGACATTTGAAATTTTCACAGATTATTTATGTTGCTGCTATAACAACATATACTAAAAAACAGAATAAAATAAATATTTAAGGGGGCTCCTATACAACAAACGTGATTTTTTTGCTGCTTTATAGATAATGGTATGAAACCCTTCAAGCCCGAGTCCAACTCGCTTGGCCCTAACATTTATTGAGAATAAAGAACAGCTTTAAACATACCTGGCGTTAGTGCCGCCATTTTCCTTGCTAAATTAGATTTGTTCAGTGTAGTCTTCAGCGGTGTCAGATGAACTTTGAAGATGGAAGCCCTGCCTTTGATGTCAGGAGCTGACACAAAGATCTGCCGATCAAAACGCCCTGGTCTAAGCAGAGCTTTATCTAAGATATCAACTCTGTTTGTAGCAGCAAGTACAACAACGTTTGTTGTAGTGTTAAATCCATCCATTTCAACCAGCAGCTGGTTAAGGGTGTTTTCCTGTTCCGAGTGGCCTCCAAAGCTGCGGCCTCCACGCTTTCTACCTACAGCATCAATCTCATCAATGAATAGGATGCATGGGGCATGTTTGCGTGCCATAGAGAACATGTCTCGGACTCTCGATGGTCCAACTCCGACAAACATCTCTAAGAATTCAGACCCCGAGACAGTAAGGAATGGGACATTAGCTTCCCCAGCAGTGGCCTTTGCTAGCAAAGTTTTGCCGGTACCAGGAGGCCCAGTTAGCAAAGCGCCTTTCGGAATCTTGGCTCCTAAATCAATGTACTGTTGTGGGTTTTTGAGGAAGTTTACGAATTCCATGATCTCAATTTTAGCTTCCTCGCATCCAGCTACATCCTGGAACTTGACGCCAATATCTGTAGGATTGATCAGCTTGGCTGTAGACTCCATGACTCCACCGAACAAGCCGCCTCCCTTCTTGCCTCCCCGTCCCATCATGTCCGCTGATCTTCTCATCATGTAGATCAGGAATCCAATGATGAGTAGAGTTGGCAGCATGCCAGTCAAGCTGGACGCTTCAACTTCAGTTTTATAAATAACTGGCACAAAATTCGGAGGTTCAATGCTCATCTCAACTTGAGAGTTCTCTAAGTTCCTTTCGAAGGAATCCACACTGCCGATAGCAAACCATATAATTTTCCCTTCTAACGCTGATCCTTGCAGTCGCACTCTGACCCATTTTTTGTTGATAACTTCTAATTTTTCCACGAGGCCTTTGTTCAGGTACAGATTGACAAAATCTCTCCAGCTTATCTCTCTATATCTGAGTTCGAAATAGGCTATGGATGCTAAGAGGGTCACTATGCCTATGGCTCCGAACATCATCCACTTCTCCCTGTCCTGCCCTTCGTACGGCGTGCGGCCACTAGCCCCGCCGCCCGGGGTGTTAGAAAACATATTCATGTTCCATTTATCTGAGCTTGATTTAGCAGGTGAAGGTGATGACTTTGACGGCGCCGGCGATCCATCTTTTTCAGGATTCTTCGCCTGCTTCTGGCTACCACCAGGCTGGAAGTACTTTTCAAAGCCCTTTGGCGGTTTTTTACAAAACTCATACCACTGATTCAATACTGAATCTATAGCAGGGACACCGATTGGCTGGATTCTAGAACCATTGAAGTGAAGCTTCGATAACTGCGACTGTGTCAACCTCAGGCCTTTCCACATACTGTAGAAATTTTATTCAATTACAGCAATTATTGTTTCTATAAAATTGCACAATTGGTCTGAAAATTATATCACTAAAAATTGACGAGAAATCATGACAAACATGGTTAGAAATTCTGTCAATACCAGGGTTTGGTTTGACATTTGACGTTTTCGATTTCCATTTGGATGGAAAGGAAAGCTTTTTTAGGCTTGATAGGCAAAGGTTTTTGAGCTATTCTACTAATCAAAAGGTATTGAGATTTGAGATCCTTATTTGACTGAGCTTGATTGTGCTTGAAACAAACCAATAGACAAAACAATCTTTTTAAATTATTTTGACAACGAAAACAGACTGAAATTTTCGTTCAGGAATGGTTTTTTTTTTAGGCCTAGGAATGTTTTTATTTATCTATGGCAGACAGGGCAGATCGATTTCTATTTCTTGAACTATTGCATCGACATTTCAGGCATGATGAAATCTGAAATCAAAAATATACACACAAAAAATATACAGGTGGTTAGTTTACTCCCTGCAAAATTTTAACTACACTCGTGAGCAAAAAAATCGACTCAGGACGCACGCCCGCGTTTAAAAAACTCTGGCAAAAAATCAGAAGCTTTCATTCTATTTCTGATTTTAACATCTCAAAGCTGTTAGTTTTGACTTTAAAATGAGTGGTCTACTTTGTTATTTACATTTTTATTTTGGTAATGAAAAAATATTGAATGAGAAGGAGTCTTAAGCAATGAAAAAGGGTGATCATTAACAGTAAAGAAAATACCAGCTTAAATTCGTCAAAATATTAATTTATTAGAAATTAAACTATCAATATTTAGTGTTGCCCCCCCTGGCCCTAATAACAGCTTCCAATCGCTTCTTCATGGATCGAATAAGTTTCTTTACTCGATCTTGTTCGATGCTATCCCATTCTTCAATGAGCGCCGCTTTGAGGTCCGATTTTGTGGCTGGTGCAGGATTTCTAGCCCGAACTTTTCGTTTCAGTTCGTCCCACATATGCTCGATAGGATTTAAGTCCGGGCTACGCGCTGGCCAGTCCATAGCGGCAATTTCGACCTCCTGTAAATACTGCCGGACGGAACCTGCAGTATGTGGACGGGCATTGTCGTGCATTAAGATAAAGTTTTCGCCTATGAAACCGGCGTAGGGAACGACGTGATCCCCTAAAATCTCATCGATGTATCGGTTCGCCGTCAATCCTCCCACTCGACCACCAGTTTCAATAAAAACCAACTCGGTTTTTGCCTCCATTGAAATGCCCGCCCACACCATCCAGGAACCTCCTCCAAAAGCCACATTTTCTTTGATGCAGCACTGCGCGAATCTTTCTCCAGATCTTCTGTAGACTCGTCCTCTTCTATCGCTACCATGCAAGCATACTCTGCTTTCGTCTGAGAAGAGGACGGAGCTCCATTGTTCGTCAGTCCAATCAACGTGTTCTCTGGCAAATCGTAGGCGGGCTGCTCGGTGGGCTGGGGTTAATTTGGGGCCAGTAGCTGGCCTTTTTGGCTCAAGGCTAGCTGCCTTAAGTCGTCTTCTGACTGTCCAGCCACTAACAGCCACTCCTCGCGTTTCTCTGAGCTCTTGTTGGACTTGAACGCCAGTGAGGGCCCGATTTCTCAGCGATGTACTGACAATGAAACGGTCATCTCTCTCCGATGTGCACCTTTTTCTTCCGGAACCGCGTCTTCGATTAAAGTTACCAGTCTCTTGGTAACGACGGTAAACTCTGGAAACAGCAGACTGGCTCATGTTCAACGCATGTGCCACTTCACGCTGACTCTGGCCTTGTCGCAATAGGATGACCGCTTGAGCAGCTTCATCACTTGTTGTGTCCATTTTCAGGTAGAATTCTTGTTTGTTGATAACGGAGATGTGTATCGGTTGACGTTTGACGGCTAACTGATAAGGGTGGGTCAGGTAGATAACCTTTTATATGGGTAAGTAACCCTTAATTAGCACTATTGTAAACAAGCGCAAAAAGGGTGGTTACTGATCACAACATGTTGTTGGGTTGTGTGAGCAAGAAACATTACAATATTTTATATCATTTTGAAGCTAATAATAGGAGCTTTATGATTTTACTATGAAAAAAATATTTACACGATCAGTTTTTTTGCCAGTGACTTGCGACTGCAGGTGTGTCGCCTGAGTCGATTTTTTTGCTCTCGAGTGTATTTATTAATTGAATTTATTCTATTTCACCAATTTCACATCTTTCAACCTATTTCCGGACGAAATGCAGTCATTCATTCATTATTTTCATCTCGCAGGTAAATAAAATGAAATTCTAGGAATTTCACTTTTTTTTAGTGCCTGGGAGACGATTCACGGAATCAAATTTACAAACTACGCTAAAGAGAAAGCCTTCAATCATACCTCATTATTATAAAGTTCCCATAAACTGCTAAGTTGACGTAAATAGTTACAAAAGTTTGCAACGTAATGGACCAAGAGAAACCTGAAAGCAGTACGAATACGAACCATGGAAAGAGGACACGACCTTTGCTTTTGCAGCCTAGTCCGAAGATCGCTAGGATCGCTCAATCCACCCCCAGCTCGAGTGGTTCTCAGAAGCCTGTAAAGAGACCTCATTCACCCCGAAAGACCAAAATAACATACAATAAAAGTGATGTGCCTGCAGCTGGAACTCTTGTTCCTGAGAAACATGTGAGGAAGGCAGGTCCTTACCTCTTGGGGCCTAAATTAGGGCCTAGTCCTGTCAAAAGTATAGTGCAGTGTTTGGCTAGAAAGGAAAAGACTGATGATTTCTACCAGGTAATTATTGATACACCCACTTCTGTTTATTTGATGATAAAAACTGAGCCATAAAGGAGCCTAATCTTTTTCAGATAAATATGTTCTGACAAGGAAGATAATAAACAGGATTTTTTATCATAATTGCCACGGTGTTAATTTTATGAACTTGAATAAATCCTTGTATCTATAATCATCAAGGTTCATTGTCTCACAACTGGATTTATAATAAAATAGAACAGATTGTTAATTTGACTACCTCTGTAGCGCAGTGGGTGAAAGCCTGCTTGGGACGCAGATGGTTGCGGGTTCGAACCCTGCTGGGGGATAAATTTTTGTTTGTATGATCTGCAAATATTTATCTTGGGGTTGTTTATTTACAAACATACAGTATAATAAGTAATATCCAGTTATCTGGTTCCCATAGTACAAGCTTTGCTTAGTTTGGGGCTACATGATGCTGTGTGAAATGTCCAGCATTATTTATTTGTATAATTTTTAGGTAAAAATACTAACTTTAAAGAATGAAGGACAGGCGGAAACTCAAGATGACAGACAAGGGAAGATGCTTTTACACACAGAGTATTCCCTACTCTCCTTGTTGAAGGACCAGGATGGCGTCATACACCATCACGGTTTGTTTAAGGTGGGAAGTAGTCTTGATTTGATGTTGAAATCATGAGTCACTGTGGTTTCTAATGCTTAGAGATCCAAGAGAATAGATACTGCACCTTGGGAATACATTTTATGACCATGTTTTTTGTTCTCTATAACCTCCTTTTTTGAAGTCGGTTAAAAATATGTTTTATAGTAAAAGTGACAATCTGTTAATGAACCTCCTTTGTTCAGGTACTAAAGATTTATTAGATTAGCACTAAATATTTGAGAAATTAATCACTGAAATTCACTGAATACAGATCTCAGTATTGTGCTTTTTTTTAATGAGTTTTGACTTTGATTGACTTGAGCCTCACTCCTTTTTTATCAAGACCTTTTGATTCCAGGATCATGCATTAGAGGAAGTAATAAATCCATTTGGCCCTGGGTCAATCTACACGGGTCGGGTTCGACAACGCCTCTTTTTAGTTTTAGACTGTGTGTCTTCCCACCAGTTCAGTGAAAAGGGATCGGAGCTGATCAACCTTCAACAATATGTTACTAAAGTGAAGAAGGTGCCTGAAAAGGAGGCTATATTGATATTCTATGATATTGTGAGAGTGGTTGCTAATTTGCATAAGGTGAGATTGATTTTGCTTTTCAACCATTGAAAATATGATGTACTAAACTGCTTTTGACTGTTGTATCAGTAGTAGACGACCTCTGTGGCGTAGTGGGCGACGGTCCGCTTGCGACGCTGAAGGTTGAGGGTTCGATCCCCGCCGCGGGACAAATGTTTGTATGACCTACAGATATTTGTCCCGGGTCTGGGTGTTTCTATGTATAATATGTATGTATTTACAAACAAAAAGTATACAAGTAGTTTCATCAGTCATTCTAGTACCCATAACACAAGCTCTGCTTAATTTGGGGCTAGATGATGCTGTGTGAAAAAGTCCAGCATTATTATTATTATTATTATTTTGTTTGTCAAAGTTTAACATCACGGAACTATAGAGTCCTGGACCTTTGATAGGCATGCGTGGGGCCGAAGCCAACACACAGAGGCCTTTTATTATTATTATAGTAGTTACAGTCAGCAACGAAAGTCGATCTGAATATTCAAAATCCTGAATATATATCCTGAATATTTCCAAACTTTGTAACATCATGGCCAACATTTTTACTAATATTTGAGGATAAGGTCTTGGTTCATCATAATTTTCCAAGAAAAGTTTCTTTTTTCTTGGTTAAACAAAAGCCATTTTAAAAAGTTGAACTGTTAATCGACTTTCGTTGCTGAATGTACATTGTTTTAAGATAAAATATCTTTGCAAAAATACCAGGGATCAGGGATGAAGCTTTAAAAAAAAATTATTTAAGAGATCCAAAAAGTTTCATAATTTTAAAACTAGATGGCGCTAGTAGAAACATTAGAACGCGCTATCGTTGCGTTTTGACGAGACGTCTGCTTGAACTAGGAATTTCCTTACAATTAACTTTGCGCAGAGGCAATATCGTAACCAATGAGGTTAATCCGAGGTGCGATTATTGCTAGTTGAAAACTTTACCAATACCCCGCCATGTGGACGTGAAATACCGTCCGCTACGGCAATTTTTGTAAGGCTGTCAAGGCCTAGTAAACTCTATATTTTATTTAATTTGAAACAATAAAAGATCTAAAAAATTATATTTCATTATTTCATTGATTGACGGTTGTTTATACGGTTTTTTTGTTTTGATAATTTTATTCATTAGTAGTTTTTACTCGTAAAGTAATAAGTCATTTACAATTTTTTTCTTCATCAATCAATACATCCACTGTTTTCGCAAAAAGTACTAAACACGTAAACAGGTTCACGACTGTATCCCCAAGGTGCGGTAGACATTCTCTCAGATCTTTTTATGTCACTTATTCCAGATCCTTAATACTTACTTATAATATTATTTATCTAAATATTCACACATGTATCGAAGATATATCAAATAAAAATAAATAAATTTATTATTTCCAGAGGAATATAGTGCACAGGGATTTGAAATTGGGCAACCTAGTGTTAAACCAGAGGACGGGACGGGTGATACTGACCAACTTCTGCCTCGGGACGCATTTGGGCAGCGATCGGGATTTGCTCAAAGATCAAAGAGGTAACATTTATCATTATTAGTAATTTATTTATTTATTCTTTATTGCACAAATAAATTACATACATAAAATCTTAAAATAGAGAAGTAATGGCGAGCTTAATCCTAAGAAGTTATCTTACAGCAATTAATATTCAGTAATTCAATTCAATTCATCGTGAGGGAACTCGCAGCTTAGCTCCACACGTATTAAAATAATAAATAATAAAAAAATAATTTATTTTAACTTAACACTTCATGTTCTAATGTTGCGCAAAGGTAAAAAAATAAGTTCGTATCAGTCAGTGGCCAACTCTGGTGACGGAGTTTTTAGGCCGCCTGAAGGCCTCCGTCATGGCTTAACGACTTAAATAGCCGGGACCGACAATTTTACGTGCCCTCTGAAGCACGGAAGCGCTCAGATGAAAATGCCACTGGCGGTCACCCATCCACTTACAGACCGTTTCGAACGTTGCTTAACTTCGACGATCTATCAAGAACGACTAAGCAAGCACGACCACGAGCGCAAAATAATGTTTACGTTTTCAAAATTAAAAGAACAGTCTTTAATGTTGGACTACGTAGATTACAAGGGAAGATGAGGATTTTAAATTTTACGAGAAAAGCATGAATCCCTGAGGAATAAAATTTATAATGGAACCATGCATTCATTGTTGACTCTACATACTTTCGGAGTATGTAGAGTCAGCATTGAAAGTCGATTAATATTGTATGTTTCACAAATCTGAATATTTCCGAAATCCGTAACGTTTGACGACCTCTGTAGCGCAGTGGGTGAAGGCCCGCCTGCGACGCAAAAGGTTGCGGGTTCGATCCCCGCGGCGGGAGCAATGTTTGTATGATCTACAAATATTTGTCTCGGGTCTGGGTGTTTCTATGTATAATGTATGTATTTACAAACAAAAAGTATATAAGTAGTATATCAGTCATGTACCCATAACATAAGCTCTGCTTACTTTGGGGCTAGATGATGCTGTGTGAAAAGTCCAGCATTATTTATATTTATTTATTTATATACTAAAAAAATAAATATTTAGGGGGCTCCCATACAACAAACTTATTTTTTTGCCGTTTTTATAGATAATGGCTTGTCCGGTTTTTTAAGGTAAAAATAACGAATGAAAATATCGGCAAGGTCGTGGGTTCAAATCCCGCATGGGTGCAAATTTTTGGGATACATTTAAAAATCTTTAAAATAACGAATATTTTCAGGTTCACCAGCCTACATTTCTCCAGATGTGTTACTTTGCAAGCCATATCTGGGCAAGCCATCTGATATGTGGGCATTGGGCGTTGTGCTATACACAATGTTGTATGGACAATTCCCATTCTGTGACACCAGTCTAGCCCAGCTGTTTAGTAGGATACAAGCGGCCAGTTATAATATACCACCGTGAGTGATGTTGATTATTGATGTTGTAGTGATTATGTTGGATGTTAGTGTTGATGTTATGCTCTATAACACGAGCTCTTAACGGTGAAGGAAAACATCGTGAGGAAACCCGCAGCTTAGTCAGCTCCACACGTATCGACGTCGTCTTTCCTGTGGGCGGCTGATTAAGCTGAGATGGTTTAGGTGCTGGGCAAGCCTATTCCATCTCAAACAATGTCCCAGGCACTACAGCGTCCCGTTAAGTGTAGGCATGGATTGCCTCCCGACGCTGTATAAATCATCTAATATAGATGTAAAGGACTAAGTTTTTTTAGTGTTGATGTTGATGTAAGAAGTCATCATGTTGATGATTTATGTTGTTTTCGTTAATTGATGTAAAATCATGTTTAGGTAAGATATTATTATCTTGCTTATAAAAAAAATTTGGTTGGATGGTTTATTTGTTAAGTACTTCAACGTTGCAACGGCTGAACGGATTTAGATGAAAATTCAAATGAAGGTAGTTTATATCCTGGATTACATAGACTACCTTTTTTATTCCAAAATGAATTTTCATAATATGAGGTATAAGGGACCTAAGGCTAAGAAAAATTATGAGGAGCTTTTGCGATATGAAGAGTTTAGAAAAATAGGCACGTATTAGTATTTCGTAGTTTTTTTTTGACAATCCCCGCCGCGGGACAAATGTTTGTATGACCTACAGGTATTAGTCTCGGGTCTATGTATAATAATGTATGTATTAACAAACGAAAAGTAGTATATAAGTAGTATATCAGTTATCTGGTTCCCATAGTACAAGCTTTGCTTAGTTTGGGGCTAGATGATGCTGTGTGAAATGTCCAGCATTATTATTATAGTTATTTTTGACGCCCATTTGTTTTAGTGATGGAAATTCAGTGCAAGTATCAGACAACACGGTTTTTCTAATACAACGGCTGCTGGTCAAGGATCCGAAGCACAGATTGTTGGCAGATGAGGTTAGTATTTATGTTGTGTTGCTTGTAAGACACGCTAGTTGTTTTTATGGTATACCAGCTGTCCCTCGGGAAAACTTCACTTTCCCGGGGTAAAATATAGCCTACTAGCTGGTACCCGCGACTTCGTCAGCAAAATAACATACTTAATAAAAACAGAACTGAAAACTGCTGTTCAGAAGATTCTCTTCTGATACTTTTTTAATTTAAAAATAAAAATGCAATAATAGCGCCATCTCGACCTCAGCCATAGGACAGCAACGCCATCTAGTGGCCTTCAACTGGAACTTCACTTTAAGTCCCCATACAAAATTTCAACCCTTATTTCACGCCCTTCATGATTAGTTTTGAAAAAAAAAGTAGCCTATGTCCGTCCCTGGGACATAATCTTTATCCATGTCATACTTCAGCATCATCTGTTCAGTGGTTTAGGCGTGAAAGGTAACAAACAGACAGACAGACACATTTTACTAAATAATAGATGGCGCCACAGGAAAAATTAGATCGCGCAATCGTTGCGTTTTGGGCAACGTAACATATAAACTCGCTAATCCTCTACTTTTCAGCTTTATAATATTAGTATGGATGTTCGTCAGGGAAAATGTAGGATACTAATGGTGAAAGAATTTTTCAAATCGGTCCATGGGGGTTATTCCCGTTCGTTCGATGAATATTCAGATGTTTCTTACTACGATATTTGGGCCAATTTTTCAAACGTTAAAACATGGTTCTAACCTAAGACCAAATATTTCAAAGCGAAAATTGGCCCTTGAAGTCAGGAATCGTAGCAAGAAACATCCGAATATTCATCAAACGAACGAAAAAAAGAACGCGAATACGGCCCCAGTAGTTTCGGAGCCTATTCAATACAAACAAACAAACAAATCTTTCATATTTATAATGTAAGTATTAGTAGTTAAAATAACATTCTGTGAGGATCCTACAACGTAGAGACAATCTGATATAGAACCAAAGTCGACAACTTTGGTTCTATATCGGATTGTATATACATATATATACACTCGTGAGCAAAAAAATCGACTCAGGACGCACGCCCGCGTTTAAAAAACTCTGGCAAAAAATCAGAAGCTTTCATTCTATTTCTGATTTTAACATCTCAAAGCTGTTAGTTTTAACTTTAAAATGAGTGGTCTACTTTGTTATTTACATTTTTATTTTGGTAATGAAAAAATATTGAATGAGAAGGAGTCTTAAGCAATGAAAAAGGGTGATCATTAACAGTAAAGAAAATACCAGCTTAAATTCGTCAAAATATTAATTTATTAGAAATTAAACTATCAATATTTAGTGTTGCCCCCCCTGGCCCTAATAACAGCTTCCAATCGCTTCTTCATGGATCGAATAAGTTTCTTTACTCGATCTTGTTCGATGCTATCCCATTCTTCAATGAGCGCCGCTTTGAGGTCCGATTTTGTGGCTGGTGCAGGATTTCTAGCCCGAACTTTTCGTTTCAGTTCGTCCCACATATGCTCGATAGGATTTAAGTCCGGGCTACGCGCTGGCCAGTCCATAGCGGCAATTTCGACCTCCTGTAAATACTGCCGGACGGAACCTGCAGTATGTGGACGGGCATTGTCGTGCATTAAGATAAAGTTTTCGCCTATGAAACCGGCGTAGGGAACGACGTGATCCCCTAAAATCTCATCGATGTATCGGTTCGCCGTCAATCCTCCCACTCGACCACCAGTTTCAATAAAAACCAACTCGGTTTTTGCCTCCATTGAAATGCCCGCCCACACCATCCAGGAACCTCCTCCAAAAGCCACATTTTCTTTGATGCAGCACTGCGCGAATCTTTCTCCAGATCTTCTGTAGACTCGTCCTCTTCTATCGCTACCATGCAAGCATACTCTGCTTTCGTCTGAGAAGAGGACGGAGCTCCATTGTTCGTCAGTCCAATCAACGTGTTCTCTGGCAAATCGTAGGCGGGCTGCTCGGTGGGCTGGGGTTAATTTGGGGCCAGTAGCTGGCCTTTTTGGCTCAAGGCTAGCTGCCTTAAGTCGTCTTCTGACTGTCCAGCCACTAACAGCCACTCCTCGCGTTTCTCTGAGCTCTTGTTGGACTTGAACGCCAGTGAGGGCCCGATTTCTCAGCGATGTACTGACAATGAAACGGTCATCTCTCTCCGATGTGCACCTTTTTCTTCCGGAACCGCGTCTTCGATTAAAGTTACCAGTCTCTTGGTAACGACGGTAAACTCTGGAAACAGCAGACTGGCTCATGTTCAACGCATGTGCCACTTCACGCTGACTCTGGCCTTGTCGCAATAGGATGACCGCTTGAGCAGCTTCATCACTTGTTGTGTCCATTTTCAGGTAGAATTCTTGTTTGTTGATAACGGAGATGTGTATCGGTTGACGTTTGACGGCTAACTGATAAGGGTGGGTCAGGTAGATAACCTTTTATATGGGTAAGTAACCCTTAATTAGCACTATTGTAAACAAGCGCAAAAAGGGTGGTTACTGATCACAACATGTTGTTGGGTTGTGTGAGCAAGAAACATTACAATATTGTATATCATTTTGAAGCTAATAATAGGAGCTTTATGATTTTACTATGAAAAAAATATTTACACGATCAGTTTTTTTGCCAGTGACTTGCGACTGCAGGTGTGTCGCCTGAGTCGATTTTTTTGCTCTCGAGTGTAGACGTAGCTCAGAGAATCAGCAAGCGGAAGTGGCAGTGGGCTGGCCATATCTGCCGAAGAACCGATAACCATTGGGGTAAATGAGTTCTTGAGTGGAGATCGCGAGTGGTCAGGTGGAGTGACGATCTGCGAAAGGCTGCCGGCAGAAGCTGGATGTCTCGAGCTGAGGACAGGGCGCAATGGCGCACTAGGGATTTAGATACGTATAATTCTACATTAGATAAATGTGAATATTTTGAATTAAATGATCACCAGGTATCAGACCAGCTGTCCAGCATAATAGCCAGCTACGTGATAATCCCGAACCCGCCTGAAGATCTGCAAGTTGTGCCCGACGTGTCACTCGAGGAGGACAAGACTCCGCCTCCCGACCCGCCTCGAACTCCCGCTACTAACGTAAGTACAGAACGCACAACCAATCTTAGCTCTCTGAAGTAGCTGCGCAGAACCTATTTTTGATAACGCCTAAAATACGAAGCGTTGTATAGCTGCCTCGGTCACTCGCTTTGCAAAAATCAAACACTTACCGTCCGAAAAGGAACTTCGTTCCAAAAACTCAGTTTCTATTACTGATCACATTTATGTAAGTAGTTAAAAATAATTAAAAATGATAAAATTAAAGAAGATAAAGAAATTTTGATCATCTGCTGCAAATGTAAAGACACAACTAAAGAATTACTTCAAGGTTTCTTGAGAAAGCAAAAACCCCAACAAAAAAATGTGCTTAAAGATTTTTTAAATGTATCCCACAAATTAGCACCCATGCGGGATTTGAACCCACGACCTTGCCGATCCGTGGCATCGCTCTAACCAACTGAGCTAACGGGCAAAAAAAAAAAAATATCCCTAAGTGTGCGGTTAACACTTTAAAAATATAATCCTTATTAAAAAAATGTGCTCTTCCTGAGATAAATAGCAAAGTGTGTGCAAAACATGTATTTTTCAAACAAATATATTATCTAGAAAATTTTCACCAATCGTGTTTTTAAAACACATAATCAAAGATCGAAGTATCATTTCCCTAAATATGAAGTTGGCAGCTTTCACAGATTCTGAGATAAATAACGATTTCGAACTACAAAATTGCTTATGGCACACTCTAGTAGTTACAAAATATATAATAATAAATATAATATTATAATAATGCTGAACTTTCCACACAGCATCATCTAGCCCCAAAGTAAGCAGAACTTGTGTTATGGGTACTACATGACTGATATACTACTTATATACTTTTTGTTTGTAAATACATACATATTATACATAGAAACACCCAGACCCGAGACAAATATCTGTAGATCATACAAACATTGGTCGCGCCGCGGGGATCGAACCCGCAACCTTCGCTCACTGCGCTACAGAGGTCGTCTCATCATGGTGTATATCTATCCACAGGAAGACGTAGGCGTATTCTGCGTGCCTCTACCAGACTTCCTAGCATTAAACTTCCCATCACCCACTCGTGTTCAAAACAACAGCATCATAGTGCATCCCACGGGACCCTCGCCCTCTGCCGACCAGAGGCAGATCGCTGTGCAGAGGATCGCCAGAGACGCCAGGCCTTTGCTGCCTTGTGAGATTGCCAGGTAACTAAACTATCTGCCTTGTAGTCCCATGTGATATAGCAATGTAGGCAGAACAGAGGCAGATCGCTGTGCAGAGGATCGCCAGAGACGCCAGGCCTTTGCTGCCTTGTGAGATTGCCAGGTAACTAAACTATCTGCCTTGTAGTCCCATGTGATATAGCAATGTAGGCAGAACAGAGGCAGATCGCTGTGCAGAGGATCGCCAGAGACGCCAGGCCTTTGCTGCCTTGTGAGATTGCCAGGTAACTAAACTATCTGCCTTGTAGTCCCATGTGATATAGCAATGTAGGCAGAACAGAGGCAGATCGCTGTGCAGAGGATCGCCAGAGACGCCAGGCCTTTGCTGCCTTGTGAGATTGCCAGGTAACTAAACTATCTGCCTTGTAGTCCCATGTGATATAGCAATGTAGGCAGAACAGAGGCAGATCGCTGTGCAGAGGATCGCCAGAGACGCCAGGCCTTTGCTGCCTTGTGAGATTACCAGGTAACTAAACTATCTGCCTTGTAGTCCCATGTGATATAGCAATGTAGGCAGAACAGAGGCAGATCGCTGTGCAGAGGATCGCCAGAGACGCCAGGCCTTTGCTGCCTTGTGAGATTGCCAGGTAACTAAACTATCTGCCTTGTAGTCCCATGTGATATAGCAATGTAGGCAGAACAGAGGCAGATCGCTGTGCAAAGGATCGCCAGAGACGCCAGGCCTTTGCTGCCTTGTGAGATTGCCAGGTAAAATAACTATAGTATTTTTCACGTAGGAACGTATCCCTGACACATAGAACGTCTCTATGTCAAAGTCAACAACTTTGCAAATGATTTTGTAAGTCAAAATATTGTATAGAAATCCAGATTTTTCAACTTAAGAAATCTTTTGAAGTAGTGGGCTTAGAGACTTAGTGCTATACTGAAAAATACTCGGATTGACATTCCCAATAGTGGTGAGGCCTTTTTTTCATTGGCCGGCATTTTTGACTTTTGGGCCCAGCCTTGTACAGAGCGTGAATGGCCTCCTTTTAGACCTTATGGACAGGTATTTATACAACTTGGGGTCTTTTAACTTCTTCTTCTCCTGACTTTTAAGCTGAAACTTCCACTAAAATATATCGAAAGCATGAGATAGATTGCAGGCCTTTGCCCTTCAGTGGGACAATACGGGCTAAAAATAAAATAAAAATAAATGAGATAGATTTCAAAATACATTCCTAAAATTGGTTACTTATTAAAAATTATCCAGTTCTAAATGTTTAATTTATCCTACAGATACCAACACATGTTCTCATCAAACTCAAACCAGCGCGACAGAAGACCTGACATACCAAACTTTGTGCCAGAAACAAGACCGGAACGCACTGAAAACTCACGCCTTAGAGCGTTAGCCCAACGAATACCTAGACTCAATGCTGTGCCTACCACTCTAGCAGAGCTACGTAACGCACCAGAACTCAGGCCTAACGCCCCAGAAGTTAGGACAAACGGCCCAGAAGTTAGGACAAACGGCCCAGAAGTTAGGACAAACGGCCCAGAAGTTAGGACAAACGGCCCAGAAGTACGGACAAACGGACAAGAACTAAGGAACAATGGCGAACGGAATGGACAAGATAATAGGGCTTTAGCAGATCGTAGAGCGAATGCTTTGGAAATTAGATTAAACGATAGACCAGAAAGAGATGAACCCAGAAGTAATGCAACGGAATTTCGGAGTAGCACAACGGAATTTCGGAGTAGCCCACCGGAATTACGTAACACAACGAATTTTCGGAGTAACACAGAACCAAGAACTAACCCAACGGAAATCAGAGCAGGCTCAAGCGATATAAGAGTAGTACAGAATGTCGATCGATTGATGCAAAATATTGATCTACGAACATTGAGTAATCAAGAATTAGGTACTCAAGATACTTATTCGGAATACCGACCGGTCGATTTAAGAAGTAATATCGACTTTCGGAATATCCCAACTTCGTCAAACGCTGATCTGTTGGTAGCGTCGAATTCTTCCGAAGTCCGAATTATTCCGTGGTCGGAAAGGAATAGGAGTTCGAATTGGGATAGAGATTTTCTCCTACGATTACCGGTTTTAGATATATCGAGGTTACAAAGAAATGGTGTTAATGATGCTAATAGACAAGACGATACTGCTGAAGATTATAGTTAGATATTAAGATGGCTTTGAGATATTAACACACTTAAAAACATGGCTTAAAAAATCTTTACCAAGGATTTAAGTAGACATTAATATCTCTGAGTGCGGTCAACTTTTTTTAAAATAGCTTGAGGCGTTAAATTGTTTTTATGAATGCTAAAATAAATACCCAAATAATGCTACAAACCTATGTAAATAAATATGTATTTCTATTTATAGAAATTTCTTAATAATATGGCGCAAAAATGCCGCTCAAAAATAGTTTTATATATCTTGCGAAACTTAAAATGAATTTTACTTCTAAAAGCAATCTTAAATTAGTACAAAGGCTATTGCTAAGAAGTCCTATGGACAGTTAGAACCTTTTAAATGTAATAGTATTTTAGTATTTTTGTACAGTAAGATTAACGGATCTATGCATTCGAAGATTCCGTTTTTAAGCGCAGTAGACGATTTTTAGGGTTCCGCTCCCAAAGGGTAAAACGGGACCCTATTACTAAGACTTCACTGTCTGTCTGTCCGTCCGTCTGTCACCAGGCTGTATCTCATATCTGATAGTTAGACAGTTGAAATATCACAGATGATGCATTTCTGTTGCCGCTATAACAAAAAAACAATAAAATAAATAAATTAGGTGCGCGTGAATTTTTGCCGTTTTTATAGATTTTATGGAACCCTTCGTGCGCGAGTCCCACTCGCACTTGGCCGGTTTTTCATACAAATTTTCTACTGCGCACTGGCTAACTTCACGAATGCCTAGATCCATTGGTTGTACTGTAATTATGATAAACATTGGCAATACATTAATAGTTATAAATACAACGATATTTCACTGCCCTTAACCTACAGAAAGTTCCATTGTCTATGTATGAAGTTAGTTTTGACAGCTGTTAAATAAGACCTTAAAATGTTTCCTATTTCATTCCTTCCTAAGAACCCTACATAATATGGGATAAGGGCAGCTGCCCTTAATGGCATAACATATTATATTATGCTTCCATTTTCCTGTATTAGGTACTCATAGAATTTTAAATGTTTTTTTCTATATTTTAATAGAATTATGGCAATAATTATACCGTTATGCTTAGATAATGTTGATATTTCAGCTGTCAAAAGTATCTTCGTAACCGGTTACTTAGATTTATATTGTATTTCATATATATAAGGCTGTTTTACTTAAACTTGATGTAAAAGTTTAAAAAAATTAATGTATAAAAACATTGTATGTGGCCAAATTAAATAAGATTCAAGATTTTAAATGGTTAAGTGTTAGACTGGTTTTCGCTGATAGAAACATATTAATCCAATGTAATAAGGATACTGATTGTAATGCAGCGGCGAATGAAATCAGCTATGACAATTCTGCTGAGACATTAGTATCTTTACTAATTAAGGTCCGCCTGCGACGCAAAAGGTTGCGGGTTCGAGCCCCGCGGCGGGACCAATGTTTGTATGATCTACAAATATTTGTCTCGGGTCTTGGTGTTTCTGTGTATAATATGTATGTAACAAAAATTATATAAGTAGTTTATCAGTTATCTGGTTCCCATAGCACAAGCTTTGCTTAGTTTGGGGCTAGATGATGCTGTGTGAAAATGTCCAGAATTATTATTATTTTGTTTGTCAAAGTTTAACATCACGGAACTATAGAGTCCCGGGCCTTTGATAGGCATGCATGGGGCCGAAGCCAACACACAGAGGCCTTTTTGACAATTTTGATCTTGTGTGATGGAGACACATACCGGCTACTATCCCTTCAACACTATAAAAATGCATTCAGGAACAGTCTCCTATTATAGCTACATTGGAATTAAGATGTGCTTCTATCAGCGCCGATGGTACGCGTGAGGAAAACCAGCCATAGTGTCCCAATTGGACATTTTTTATTTTTCGAATTTCCGCACTATATAGGGTCTTTCATTTTAAACTACACAAACTGACAGAGCTTCATTTTTGGGTTGTAAATAGAAGTTTGACCGTATCAATTTAATTCCTAAGCCCATTTAAGTTTTTAGAATTGTTGCATAATGATTTTCAAGGAGAACAGACGTTCCACCAATCACAGCGCAGCTACACGAATGGGCTAAGTTATACAAGAAGAAACAATCAATTGAAAGGATAGTTTTTATCGATTTTCTTGGGATTTTCATAACAAAACAAAAAAAAATCATTACTTAATTTTTTTTTAACCCAATTTCTGAATTTAGTTAGTATAAAATGAAAGACCCTATATATACAAGTATATTTTTAATATCATTTGTTATTGTTTATGTTGTTTAGTTTTATGTACGGTCGGTATAGTGGACGCGCGTCTTTATTATGCAAATAAATAAATAATGCTGGACATTTCACACAGCGTCATCTAGCCCCGAACTAAGCAAAGCTTGTACGGTCAGTGACAGAAGTTCATGAACATTTGATGTATTTGAATCTTCAATATCGTTGAAGTTCGTAGGGTTCGTAAAACTTCAGCTTACATTCGATGTTTTGCCTTGCACCATTACTATTTATGAAAAAAATAGGCAATTTTCCCACAAATAATGAAAATGAAGCTTTAAAATTTCCAATTGTTCATGAACTTTTGTCGCTGACTGTACAGAACCAGGTTTATCAAGCAAATGAAAGTTATGCGTCCACTACACCATGTTATCTTTCGATGTAGTGTTTAAGTACAGTTCTTCCAACGGATCTAGGCATTCGTGAAGTTAGCCGTTTGTCTGCGCAGTGACCGCTTTTTCATACAAAATTGTGTTCTGCGCAGAAAAACGGCTAACTTCACGAATGCCTAGATCCGTTGGGCGAATTGATGTTAGTTTTTACGAATTTATTGTGTATTGGTGACTGTTTTAAATGAAATCATTTTATTTTAAACTTTACAATATTAATTCACTTAATAATTGTCCATATTCTGTACGAATTATTTCTTTACGTTTTGGTAAAGGTTTAATAATAATCAATTTACTTTTTAAACTCACACGATTTAAACTCATTGTTGTTTTTAACGGGACGAGATCGACCGGGTTGCACCGATGTCACCTCGTGACGATCTCTTCTCGTTAACAACAATAATAATCAATTTGTTAGATGGTATTAGGTCGATTGTACTGTGATAAAGTTAAGCTTGTGTACTATTCAGTTGGTAGTTGTTCTACCTATTCTGGGTTTGATTCCCATCCAGGACATTTGTGTAATCATTTTTTTCAATTGTGTTATGAACAGAGGTACAGCAATGAAAGTCGATTAACAGTTGGGCTTTTTAAAATGGCTTTTGTTTTAGAAATACATACATAAAATCACGCCTGTCTAGGCAGACATCTTGAGTTTAAATGAAACCCGATATTATAATTGATTCTTGATTTAATTGGATTACTTTTATAACATTGGATAAAAAATTATAGAAATTTTTTGCTTCTCAACACGGGTCACACGGGTGTATGTATGAATTTGAGTTTGACAGGACGTCTTTACGGTTGACGTCACCTTTGACGTTTTTGACGTTGAGTGAAGCCCTCGATGATGTATGCTTGATAAGTAACCTCGGGATCAGCTTGAACAGCGGCGTCAAGCCGCGACATATTCCGCCCCGTTGAAAGGGTCTTCTCTTTCAACATTGAATATCTTCTGGCTTCGGAAGAGGGCTTCTTCTTTCCCGAAGGGGTAGGCAGAGAAAAAAAAAAGGTTTTAGAAAACCAAGACAAAATAAACTGTTCTTGGGAAAATATTATGAACCAAGACTTTATCTTCAAATAAGTAAAAATGTTGGTCATGATGTTACGGATTTCGGAAATATTCCTTTTTATTTATGATGATAATCGACTTTCGTTGCTGACTGTACTTTGACGTAAAAAAGTTAACTTATATGGATTGATCGTAAAATATTTTAAAAACTACTTAATATACTACCCTTGTATTTCTTAAAAGAATCTTAAATACATAAAAGTTCTGAGTAAATTTTTCATTATCATAGCATAATCGAGTGTATTATGTGTTGGTACATTATACCTTTATTTCATCAGCCAAAATAATCAACCATTCAATTTTTATATGCTTATCTGTCCGCGCTTCCAAAAAAAATTAAATAGTGAGGTAATGCCCAGCATTGGGCTGAGGTGGTGATAATGGGCTTAAGTAAGTAACATAAGCGCTTCCACAGTGGCGTAGCTAGGTAGCCAAGGGCCCTGGTGCAAAATAAACCGGGGCCCTAACTGAACGGTTTAGGTTTTATCAAGTCAAAATATGCAGGGTGTGGCAAAATGTAAACGTGTGTTGAGTTTTTTGTAAAAACTTACGATTTGATTCGTCATTTTCTGGGTAACTATTTCAAAAATGTAATAATGCAGTTGTTTTTATTTTCAAAATAATCATACCTATAGTTTCCTAAGAACAAAACCTTCCGGACTCTCGGGAGTCCGAGGGCCCCTTGAGCTTGGGGGCCCCGGTGCACAGCCTAGACCTTCGGTAGCTACGCCACTGCTTCCAATTCAAGTTTTAAGTTTTCTTGAGACTTTATTGAATGACAAACATACAAACATTTTCGACCATATTTGTAATTTGTTTTTTTTTTTTTTTTGTATTTTTTTTTTTGTAATCAAAATGAAGGTAAGTAAATAAGAATTTAATGGCCCATTGTGTTGGTCAGAATCCATATTTTAGGCTAGATAATCAATTTTATGTATTTTTTATCAATTATGGTATTAGTAGAACAAATTTGTTATTTGTTAGATGCATGCTATTGTATGCCAGCTAATAAAATGGATTAGATAATATTTTGTTTTATTTATACCACAATTTTGACAGCCTTAAAAAAACCACACTTAAAACACATTATTTCGTCATAAAACAAAAAAAAAATTACAATTTAGTAGGTATCTGTTCTAGGTATGTTCTCTATTTGTTATTAAAAAGCTTATGAACCTCGTCATTCATAAATGCCAGTTCCCAGAGAAGCTTCTAAAGAAAGATTCACGCTAAACAATTTTTATTCATAGAAACTCGCAAACTGAAAGGCTAATCTGCTACGATATTTCAATGTCGGACTCAAATGAAAACTAATTTTAATATTAATGCGAATTGTCTGAAGGAAATTGTGGAAGAAACACTGTTATTGGACTTTTAGACAAATATAAAGTTAGTTTTATTTTAAGAGAAAAAACAACTCTGCCCTCTTACCATGGCGATTGTCTAGGCACCGGAGAATAGATAAAAATGACAGTAATGACATTACAGTGTAGACAAAAGTAACTTTTATCCACATTCTACCCGTTTTATCTACACTCTAATGTGATTACTGTCATTTTTATCTATTCTCCGGTACCTAGAGAATCGCCATGGTAAGGGGGCTGAGGTCTATTGGTAGCGGCTTTCTATTCTAAGGTCGTCGGTTTGAACCCGGTCGTGTACCTAATGTAATGAGTTTCCTGTAAGTAGGTACCTATACAAAAATATCCACTATACCAGTAGGTAGGTAGGTACTTTAACTAAACGGTGAAGGAAAATATCGTGAGGAAACCGGAATGTAGGACCTAAAGTTCAAAAAACGTGTCAAGTGTATGATAATAGGTACCTACATACATTACTCACTATAAAAAAACTTAGACCTTTATGATGATTTGTACAGCGTCAGGAGGCAACCTATGCCTACACTTAACGGGACGCTGCAGTGCCTGGGACATTGTTTGAGATGGAATAGGTTTGCCCAGCACCTAAACCATCCTATCAGCTTAATCGGCCTGGCCTACAGGAAAGACAACGTCAATACGTGGAGCTGACTAAGCTGCGGGTTTCCTCACGTTGTTTTCCTGGTATAGCGCATATAATTTTATTTATATACACTATAGGCTCAAAAGAACTAGGTAAGTATTTTTATTTATTATTTATATCTCCTCTCCACTTCTCCACATAAGATAAGGACAATTACTCGTATATTCAAATTCAGGTATAAACTGTACAGTAAAAAACTCGTAAAAACGCGATTAAAGTATTGAGCGTCGTAAATTTTTAAAATAAACCGTATTGATGCATTCTATTCTATTGGTTGAGTTTTATGACGATGCAGGCGTTGTTTTATGGGATACATACAAGCTTTTGCATGAGGATTCGTTTGAGAAACTCACGGTACGGACTCCCTACAGATTTGACTGGGGCTTTAGCTATTTTGAATGAATGATTTAAGATGAATCAATGATTAAAGAAAAGAATGGATAATTTAAAAGGCTCCAATCCGCGATTGTTACCCTGGTTCACGGGCGTGAATTAAGACCACAGACAAGATGCAGCCTAACTTTCTTCTATAAAATAGATAGGCAAGTTACTGTGGGGAACTTGTTACATAGGTAGGTAAGTGAGGCTTGTCAAAGGTTATTTGCGTGACGAATTGTTTGTGAATGATAAAGTTAAGATCAAGTTTCAAGAAGCATTGTTTAATTTAAGGGTGGTCGCAGACTTATCCGCGCCGAACTGTCAATTCAATAGGTAGAAGAAATGCTGAGACGTCAGAAGCCAGCCGCATTTTCTGACGTCATCAGCATTTTTTGTATAGAAAAATAACTGTGGCGCGTACGGCGCGGCCAAATTTGCGATCAGGGCCTTGATTCATAATACAGCGGAATGCATTCGGTTCGGAATCGACCGACAGCAACCAATCACAGTGCAGGAAACGTCAAATTCGGTTCAATTCCCGCACTGTGATAGGTTGCTGTCATAATCATAATCATATCATAAATATTTTTATTTTGTTACAAATACATAACTTGTTGGGTTGGGACTCTTCTTTTAAGTTTTACAACCTGTGTTAGAAGAGCCCCCTCTATTCTGTGGTCTTGTACGAGTAGATACACTTATAACAAACATTTAGGTAGGTAGATACTTATTATAAACAAAACAAATCAAAGCTTATTGTTTAACTAACTGTTTGCTGTCGGTCGATTCCGAACCGAATGCATTCCGCTGTATTATGAATCAAGGGCCAGGTTAAAACAACCATTTTGGTTCAGCCTTAGGCATCAACATTACATTTCAAATTGGTCGGATTATTTTTATTTTTCATTCTGAGCGTATTGTTATTCAGAGGGGAGGTAAGTGTAGGGTTTCATTTGAAAAATTGGTTTTAAGAGATGGACTTCAAATTTCATCGTTTTGATTGGACGATGCTTTTAAAAATTGCTTTACTCTCTGGAGAATTTGCAAATTGATTGTGATAGGTTTAGCGAGTTAGCTATTAGTAGGTTTGATTAGTTTTGGGGTTCCAAAAACAAAAACAAAAAACAAAAACCTTATTATCTGTAACTTTATTTGTGACAAACGGACAGACACGTACCTACAAAGTGTCTGCTTGTCCGATCGTCGCGACCAATGCGAACGGATCTAGGCCCTAGGCGTTCGTGAAGTTAACCGTTTGTCTGCGCAGTGACCGCTTTTTCATACAAAATTGTGTTCTGCGCAGACAAACGGCTAACTTCGCGAATGCCTAATTCCGTTGGGCGAACTGTGAAGAACCAGGGCAACAAACATGGATTTGGGCCTAACTTTTCTTCTAATGGTCCATCTTAAAACTGATTAAGTCCATCCAAAGGTTGCCTGGAAAAGATCGCTTTTAGCGACAAGGCCGCCCATTGTAATTAATTTTTTTGTGCATATTTATATTTTTTGTATACAGGGTGTAAAAAGACGTCTACCGAAGCCGAAAGGGGTAGGTACAGCATCCCAAAACACAACCAAATCCAAAAGGATTTTCCAAAAAAATCATTATATCCGGAGAAAACAGCGTTTGAAGATCACTGTTTGCGTATGTACCTACTGGGCGCGTTTTTATACGTAGATTGCTGGATTTTGAGTTTTAATTGTTTTTTTCTTTTATAAATGAAATGATTAGGTAGGTATGGTCTTATTATATTGTACTAGTAGCAAAAAACTAGAAAAAAAAAATGACGTAGCTAAGTAAAAAATTTTTTTTTGTTTTTTTTTCGATAAATATGTTCAGAATCATGGTCTGATTGCAATCCCTCAGTTTTCGGTAGCAGTCTTTTTACACCCTGTATTTATATTTTTTGTTATTGTTTATTTTATGTTTTGCAAACAAGATATTTATGTAGGTATTGTATTGTAAGTTGTCAAGCTCCAGTTTAGGAGAGTCGATTGATGTGGGTAGTTTTCATTCTATATCTACATTCTATTCTTTATTCTCTGGAGTCTCGCTGTCATACCATCGCTTACGTATATATAGCCTGATTACACTGACCGAGTAGAGTGGCGAGGCAGTGCCTTGTACTCGCTTATGTGTTTACATTTACCGAGCGCTCGGCCGAGCAACAAGCCGAGAGAGTTACTCGGACCCCTTTCTTACTATAGGTACAGTCGCGTAGACAACCAAATACAGGGAGGCTGCTTATTATTTGTGTATTAGCATATTAGGCGGCGCTCCAGGCGGCATCGGCATTCGCTTTCATGTGCTTTTGTCAACGAAAATGCTACCTTCCTATTATAAAGGATGTGGAAAAATCCATTTGGTTAATTTTTTTCTTTTATTCGTAAAACGTTAGTTAGAAAAATAGATTCTTTGCATATCTGCTGTGAGGGTTTCTTGGTTTGTGTTGTTTTTAAGGTTTGTAATTTCAAACTGTTTGCCTACCTTGAAATACCTACTACCTAACAAAACTTATTCTGAGAATATAGGTACCTAAGTACCTACTCCGGTCATGTATGATTTTGATTACTTGATTAGGTTTATATAATGTTACCTTTAGGTATACATCATGACCGTTATACAACATTAATATTCCTTCATTATATCTATAGACATCGATTTAACTGGATAGCCACAGCTAAGTAGTAAAATATAAATTCAGAGCACCCTGTAGGTGTCTATTGTGAAAGATTACAGGAGATACAGCGCAAATATATCATCTGAGATGTCATCAAATCATAAATAATGTATTGCATTTATAAGTAGGTACCTACTACCTACATTATTATACTTAGGTATGTACCTAGGTAGGTACTAGCTGCGCCTTTCGGTGTTACCCGGTTTCTCGAAAATACTTAATATTTACGGAATAAAACCTAACCTATGGTGTAGATCAAGGGTAAAGTTGGGTTTCTCTATAGCCAGTAAGGCAGTAGTTTTTTTTTAATCTCGTTCAAAAGAGATGTTTACCTTGACCACCAATATCTCTACGGCTATTTTACCCTATTCTACTGTAGAGGTTTTAAAGCCTTTAAGTTCACCCAACCTTATGGGTACTTAAAGGCTTTAAAACCATTTTTGAAAGCTTCAAGTTTATTTTTTAACCGACGAAAAGAAGGAGGAGGTTATAAAGTTGACACGTAGGTATATTTTTTTCATAAAGCAAGTTAGGTATGATCAACTAGGCACAACTGATTCTATTGTACCTAATCTTTTTTTTGATATAATGCAGGAGCTTAGTTTCTGTACCTATTAAAAAAAATCGCTATTCCTAGGTGCAGCTTGACCCGGTAAACTAAACGTGTAGCCACAAATCAAATAAATAGACCATTCGCGTCAAGACATTATGATAACACTATTATTTCGGAAGCCGCAATAAAAATACACATTAGTTTGAATTATTGAATTACCTACCTATAAATCGGAGGTTGGGGCATTTGACCTATCCGTTCAGAGATTTATTTGTTTAGATGTTTTATTGATATTTTTATACAGACATACCTACCTACATGCCATTGTAACATGCTTATAATTATGTATTTGAACATTTTTTTACAGTATTTGATTTAGGATATGTTATGTGTTGTGATGTTAGGACCAAAATCATTATGTCAATCAACAGGACCCCATTTGAACATATCTACATCTGACAAATCGCGAAAGTTTAAGAAAGACTACATCTGACAAACCCCTTAGACATCTTCAAAGGTTTTTGAATACACAAAATATCTAAGAGAATGTCTACCGTTCCTTGGGGATTCGTGGTCATGTGTGTGCGATGGTATACCCACCTATTGTTAGTAGTAAATAAAAGTAGGTAGGTATGACTGACTGAAGATAACATTCTCAAGTATTTTCAACTTTAGGAACCAATATTACTAACAATAGCTGGAACAAACAGAGTCGTCTCAATCGCATTACCATCGAGTTACAAATGCGCGCATCCATCTACGGAAGATGAAAGCCTAATGCGTCTCATCACATTTGCACGTTTCATCATCCAATGTACTATGAAGCTAAGAAACTTTGGACTTGCGTTGTACCTGAAATTTCCGGTATTGACATGCAATATATTTTCAAAAATCTTAACGGAACTTTCAGTAGTATATTAAGTTTAAAAATGCGGAAGTTTTGATAGATGTTTGTAGCTTCTTCACGCTGAAATGATACCATGTGCACTATGCCAGTACTCTCAAACGATGAAGGAAAACATCGTGAGGAAACCGGTATATCATAGAACCTTAAAAGCTCGAAAACATGACATGTGTCAAGTGCACGAAAGGAGCCTCTTGGAGGCGCAATTAAAATCCTTTCACCACACTGGTTTAAAAGAACTGGTGACACGACAAGAAGAAGAAGACGCTGAAGCGGCAGAACAGATTAGATGTATTTTTTTAGAAGGTAACACAATTTAAAATTATGTGTGTGCTCTAGCGTGCTTACAATGGCCCTCCTTTTTCTACCGTAATAATAATTGAGTAAAATAATGAATTGCGAACGATTTTGTAGTGAAGGAGACTTCTTGGACACTTTTATGTTGCTGTCTCTGTTATTCTTAAAGCAATACTACACAACAAAAAGGAATATAAGTATTCAGTCGTCCAAAAATTCCGCGTACATACTGACACGCCTGACTGTCTGACACTTGAGGGATATTTTTTACTGTGCGGAAGACGGACTCCGACACCTAAGAGAATTTGACTTTATTGGTAGCGACACTTGAGAGGATAGGACATTTGAGTTTAGGCAAGTGCCTTTATTACAACAGCAATGAAACACTAAATTAAAATGTAATCCTTATTCTACCGTAGACCGAGTTCAAGTTCATCAAATGGCTTGGTAATTAGGCTAGTCACAATATATGTGACGACAGCCGTGGCGCAGTGGACGAAGGTCCGCTTGCCACGCAGTAGGTTGCGGGTTCGATCCCCGCCGCGGCACTAATATTTGTAAGATCTACAGATATTTGTATCGGGTCTGGGTGTTTCTATGTATAATATGTATTTACAAACAAAAAGTATATAAGTAGTATATCAGTTATCTGGTTCCCATAGTACAAGCTTTGCTTAGTTTGGGGCTAGATGCTGTGTGAAAATGTCCAGCATTATTTATTTATACAGGGTAAAACATCCATAGAATAAATGCCGCATCAATGTCCCCTTGTCTTCGGATCTCACTACATATTTATACGAAACAAATAACCGTCCATATTTCAAGCATGTATCTGCGAAATTATTTGCATCGAACGCGATCATGCTATATTATCACATTTGTCTCAGTTCGTCTTTATTGTATTTTCGCAATATCATTCACTTATTTTACGAGTATTATACTTATTTGTTTGAATCGCGTTCATCGTCAAAGTTAAGCAACGTTCGAAACGGTCTGTAAGTGAATGGGTGGCCAGTTGCATTTTCATCTGAGCGTTTCCGTGCTTCGGAGGGCACATTAAATTGTCGGTCCCAGCTATTTACGTCGTTAAGCCATGACGGAGGCCTTAAGGCGGCCTAAAAACTCCGTCATCAGAGTTGGCCACTGACTCATTACTTACCAATTGTTTCAATTTTCTAGAAGTGTCTGATAGCTACGACATAGGGTAGTCTAAAAGATATTGTTATCCTAGATTACTTTGCCCATGTATACAGGGTGTAAAAAGACTACTACCGAAAACTGAGGGCTTGCAATCATACCATGATTCGAAGCATATTTATTTAGCGAAAAAAAAAACGCAATAAAATTGTTGACTTAGCTACTCGTATGTCATTTTATGTTATTACCGGTTATTTACAACATAATAAGACCATTCCTACCTAATAATTTCATTTATAAAAGAAAAAAAAAACAGTTAAAGCTCAAAATCCAGCAATCTACGTAAAACAACGCGCCCAGTATGTACTGGGCGGAGAAAACAGCATTTTGAAGATTTTTGCAAAAATCTTCAAATGCTGTTTTCTCCGGACATAATGGGGCTTATTACAAGAAAATGAGTCGAGTTTAGACCAAGTCTAACTTAAAAACTGTCCCTAGAAAAACGATCTTTAAAGACTCGTACATACAACGCTTTTTTGTGGTAACAGTTTTGTTTTGTCAACATGGGGTTCAACCAAGGTTTTACGTTTTATAATAAGCAGCAATGATTTTTTCAGAAAATCCTTTTGGATTTAGTTGTGTGTTGGGATGCTCTACCTACCCCTTTCGGCTTCGGTAGACGTCTTATTACACCCTGTATAAGGCGAAGGCACCTACTTACTACACAACGAACTAACCACAAGTTTAACTCTAAAGTTACACCATCCTAGTTCAAAGTCTCTAATCAAATAGAGTAGGTAACTGCCCCGGGGCACAATTTCCCTAATGTTAGTAAACGAGTGAATATCTTATTTCATTGAAATGTTTACGGAAAATGATATCAAATTAATGTAACCTATTTGAGTAAAGGTTATGTAAGAGGATATTGAATTTAAACAACATAATTGTTAACAGGATGACTGGTATCCCTAGCACAGTAAAAGCGAAAAAAAAAATGTCTTTGCTCTCAGATCAATAGATCACTAATGAGTGATGAAAAAACAATTCTTTAAAGATGGAAGTCTGAGTGGATATCAGAGCCACGTCCACGTCAAAACAAATGCCTACATTTTGCAGAAGTTGTCTACCAATCTGTAGGTATAGGGCGTAGCGCGCTGGTAAATCGTAGCGTTGCGTAGCTCGGCTACGACGTAGAGCGGTAGATATGACGTAACAGCAAACTTCTACGGGTCTTTTTACCCGACTGCTAAGAATACTGCGCTACGTATGTAATGTAGATTCGTTTTTTCTTTACAAGATGAGTAATAATAACACAAATATCTTCAAAACCACAGTTTAAAGACAAAGGTTATAATAATTAATTAGTAATTCAAGCTAATTAAGCCAGTGAACCAGAGCCTCGGGCGTGGGTGTTGAATCAACTAATGGATCGCACATCTCAATTATTTAGGTTAATTTACTTAGAGCTATTATAGCCTAAGGCGATCTCTATGTTATGCATAGTTCGGGTCACTGAAACGACTTTGTTGGGATAGTGATAAATTGACAGCCGGTTTCTCAAACGCTTGTCTTTCCAATTCTTTAGTGAAATCACAGTGTGTATGCGCACTGAGAGTCGCTTTGCTGAAAAACCCTGAAAATATTATCAGGATTTATTGAATTTCTTGGTAAATTTTCGTGATATATATATATATATGATATATGAGATTTTGCGAAAATCAAAAAAGCGAAGTAGTAAGTTGAATAAATAAATAATGCTGGACATTTTTCACACAGCATCATCTAGCCCCAAACTAAGCAAAGCTTGTACTATGGGAACCAGATAACTGATATACTACTTATATACTTTTTTGTTTGTAAATACATACATATTATACATAGAAACACCCAGACCCGAGACAAATCTGTAGGTCATACAAACATTTGTCCCGCGGCGGGGATCGAACCCGCAACCTTCTGCGTCCCAGGCGGACCTTCGCCCACTGCGCCACAGAGGTCGTCAAAAAAAAGGTAGGTATAAAGTGTAGTTGAATGAAATGCTTGTGAGGTAGCATGTTCAGCTCAGTCAGCCTAAATACTCCGTCACCAGAAAAGAATACTTAACTAAAACGATCTTTGTAAAATGTTTTGTAAAGATCGGTGGATAGGTTTACACCTCTATGCTTTCACCTACACAATTGTATTAAATCGATTTTATTACGTAATAAATACCTACCTACATACAGTAGTTTTGAGTGCGCACTCTAGCTGAAAATACTTTATGATTGGATCTTCCAATCGGTTTTATGATCCCTTGTTAGATTTAATGGTATCGCGATCAAGTTTGCATAAAGATAGGTATATAAAACCGTTTATACATTATTATATCTATAAATAGGTACATAGGTATACTATCTAGGTCTTAGAGTAATTACAGTAATTTATTTTAATGTTTTCTTAGTCTACTTAGTGTGCGTTTAAAATGTGAAAAAGTCAGTATCTCTACATTAAAGTTTCTCTAAACACACTCACACTAAACAAACTATTCAGTGTAGCAGGAGCAATCTAGGAAGGAAAGAGGTCCCGCGTTCTTGCCCTATTTATTATTTAACTGTCCTTGCCTATAGATACACTTTACAATTAAAGAAGCAATAATGGTTCAATGCCGTTATCATGCAGATAGTTGCGCCACTTTCTTTAATAGGTAAATTATTTCAAGTGATATATCAACCAACAAACTTACCAATCTAAAACATTTTTCCCGCGTTAAAAACAAAACAAAGACCATAAAGCATGTATTACAAAATCCTTCCTCATCTAAAAACTGCACCTGTGTCCGCCATTTTAAATACGTTTTCCTCCATTTTGTTTTGACGGCCCGCCTGACGGATTACAGCGAGGATTTTAATTTCAGAATAATAAAACATTTTTATCTAAACTTAGAGTAATAAAGGGTCCGATCAATTTCAATGTATGAACATAAACTAAACTACCTACACTCATTCTAGTAAATATAAGTATTAGAAATGCAAAAGTTGGATCGATGAATGGGATTTGATACTCAATCACGGTAAAACCGATAACCGGATCTTGATATCACTTTGAATAGAATTAGATCATAGTTTCAAATACTTAGCATATTACTTATATGCAATTTAAAATGGTGGTGAGCAGAAGCGAAATACACTAAAATCAGTTAAAAACGGTCAATCAACTGATTAAGGTCACGCCACGCTGAGTCGGAAGCGTGCCTAAAACACTGGCAGCATTACGACTATGAATTGGCAACTACTGAGCGGGATTAAAAGCGAAAGCAAAAAGTTATGTTCATATCCATACTTCCTTCTATAGTTTGGTGACAGTACCCTGAGCTTAGGAATGAGCAATTATTATAAAAGTAGAATTATTAGTTAATGAGTGCAATTAAACATAATCCAGCCTGGATTATGTTTAATTAGCGCATCTTGTTCCTCTGAAGGTAATTTTATCTTTGGAGTTTTATTTACGAGTAGATGTTTTCATCCCGATTTTTTATCAGTGATAAAATATCTAATAAATAATTATTATTATATCATTATTGCCTAGTCTAATTTTATTTCTGTAAATAAAGCTTTTTATAGTAATAACGATAGCTTATTTGTTTAATGTAATAGACTTACCTAAAACATAATATTTCATTGGAGTATCTTACATTAGTAGTAGGTTTTGTTAGGTTAGTTTGTTAATCATTCTTATTAGAAACAAAGACGTTTAAAAACAAAAAGTTTTTTGAGGTTCAATAAATAGTGATATTTCTTACAATAAAACAAACGATAAATGAGTCAAACGAACGGAGAAAGTGCATCAGATATCACTTCAACGCCATTATAATCTAGAATCGCATTAAACTTGATACTTTGTTTCAAATTGCATTTCAGTTCACTTTATAAAAAGTTATACATTATGCATGTTCTGGCTGCATCTGGCTTTAGGATACCCCTACTATTGGTTTAAAGTCATTGTTCATATTCTTTCTTAAACTTTCGCGATCACAACTCTTATATTTAGAAATACATTTACCTAAACAGCTTTTTATCAAATTACCCTTTTATTTTTGCCGACGTTTCTGACTTTTGCAAAATGTGGGCATGAATCAAAGATGTATTGGGAAACCTCCTTAGACATCTACAAAGGATCTGGAATATAAAGATCTGAGAGAATGTCTGGAGCCACGCCTTGGAGATACAGTCATGATGAACATGATCGCACATTTGGCCGCGCCGTACGCGCCGCAGTCATTTTTTTATACAAAAAATGCTGATGACGTCACAAAATGCGGCTGGCTTCTGACGTCTCAGCATTTCTTCTATTGAATTGACAGTTCGACGCGGATAAGTCTGCGACCACCATTATCCTGTTTTTTTTTGTTTCATCTGTGTTGCAACCACGGTAATAAAAGGATAAATAAACGCGATAAATTCTGTGTAAGTAAATGTTTTTTCAAAAAAATATGAGTCAGCGTTCATCTCTGTTCACAATATCGTCTGACTTTGGGTGTCCTATTGAGATATCCTAGTTGGTTTAAATGTTTTTTATCGAGTAAAGGGGTTCACCATTGGATCTTGAATGCCTGAAACACCTCGCCTTGGGTGTCCCGAGGCTATTGTTTTTTAGTCCGCATAATCTTGGTTTCGTTCGAGTTTCCACAGTACTTCTAGGTATGATAAGAAAACGGTTATTTCACAGCCAAGAGCTGAAACACCGCTGACTTATCGGAGTGTAACGTTTCTCAATTTCATACCGCCCGGAGATAGAAACTCCAGTCTTTGTATAAATATGAAGGACTGCTATAAACTAACTTTGTAGCTGATAGTTGTTTTCGAATGTCGTAGTAAACAAAAGGAAGAAGAGAATTCGCTTACTACAATTTGTAGACTTTGTGGCTTGATAACATTATTATTTTATCTAGACTTGACATAAGTTTGTCCCTCATTATAAGCAGCATCGTCCATGGTCACGGTTAGACTCAAATGCATTGAACGCATTGTGGCGCAAGGTACAGTTCGCCCAACGGATCTAAGCATTCGTGAAGTTAGCCGTTTGTCTGCGCAGAACAAAATTTTGTATGAAAAAGCGGTCACTGCGCAGACAAACTGCTAACTGTACAAATGCCTAGATCCGTTGAGCGAACTGTAATGCGTTTGAGTCTACCCGTGACAGGGTAGACTCAAACGCATGTATTTATTTAGGAATGCCAACAGCAAATATGTATGTCAAATATTTGACTTTTTTTTCTTAGTTAGAGGACTTATTCTAGTAAAATCTTCTAGTAAAGTCTTAAAATCCTTTCACCACACTGGTTCGAAAGAACTGGTGACACGATAAGCAGCAGTAGCATGGGTAGACTCAACGCATTGAACGATTGCAGCGTCAATAGTTAATGGAAGACATCATGTGTTTGACAGCAATGATATTTTTTATCGTGTGCGTATCTGAAGCATTCTTGTGACTTTTTCAAAAGCAGGGTAGGTATTATTATAATCAAGAGCAATAATGAAAGAAAACCAAATCCCCTTATTAATAAAAGTGAGTTCTAGGTACAAAGCAAACATGCATGATTGTATAAGTCAATAATTATCTCAAATGTATAATAATATTTGAGTGGACGTAACATAATTGCTAATTACTTTTAGATTGTTGACTTTGACTGCAGAGAATTTCGGACTTGTTTGGATATGAATTAATAATGTTTTTATTCTTTTTATTAAGGTAGAGACTGAGTTTGCAGAAGTTATTTAAACGGTAAAACAGGATTTTATTGTTAGTTCTGAACTTAAACTTACTCTCGTTCTGGTAAAACTTACACTTACCCTAGAATCTAAAAACCGGCTAAGTGCGAGTTGAACTTGCGCACGAAGGGTTCCGTACTCCGTAATCACGTTTGTTGTATGGGATCCCCATATATTCTGTTTTTAGGTAGGTACTTTTTGTTAAAGCTGCAACAGAAATACATCATCTGTGAAAATTTCAACTTTCTATCACGGTTCATGAGGTACAGCATATAACCTGGTGACAGACGGACCGACGGACAGCGAAGTCTTACCCTGCGTCTTACGTGGGCGATCTGGACGCGAACGCGAAGCGGCGCGGTACGGCATGGAAATAACAAACAGTCGATTTACTATGAAACGCGATGCGATTTGAAGCGAACGCGATCAGAATATTTGCGAATTTTGACACTTTGTATGATTTGACGTAAACTATGTAGGACGATTCGCGCGCACGTAGGACAGCCGCGCTGCGCCGCATCGACTCGCATCGCTTCGCTTCGCAATCGCGTTCGCGTCAAACCGCCCACGTAAGACGCAGGATTAGTAATAGGTTCCCGTTTTACCCTTTGGGTACGGAACTCTAAATCCCCGAGGAACCGTGTAGTTCGGCTGACAATTAAAGACACTAAACGTATGGCATACGCTATGAGTGCGCTGGAAATCCAACTATATTAGAACTGTAGCAAGTCCAACAATATTAATTAAGCAAACTGTAACAAACGGACAATCGGACAGGCCATCACCGCAAGGCATAATTACACAAAGGCTTCGAATTTCTAAGAAAATAAGAACGTGATATGTAACTGCCGTAATGCGACATCTTTAGGCATAAAATTATAGTTAGTTGCAATATCGCAAAACCTCAGACATCTAAACTTATTTATTTATAAAGCAAAGTGATCGATCAAAACAATATTTCATCGATAAAATGAAATGAAAAGACTTATCAAAATTTTTGATTCCGACGGGATTCGAACCCGCAATGATGAAATACCTAAGTATGGTATAACATTATAAAAATAACAAAACAATATTGTTTTCAGTTACTTTTAGTAGAAGATGCGAATATTAGTGCTCATTTTGTCCTCGCAAGTGAATGTCTTACAATCGCTGTTGGAAAGAGTTTGGTTGGATGGAGTGTGACCACGAGGTTCTTCACGGTATTGGTCGCGAAGGAACAGGAGTAGAATCACCTAGTTTTAAGACGTTTCAAAGTGATCCCAGCGGTCCTACTGAATAAATGCTTTTTGACTTTGACTTTGACTTTGACCAACCAACATCAAAATTATGACCGCATTATAACGGTCATCGCATCTGTAGCTAAAACTAAAGCATGACAACTGTCGAGATTATTGGAATTGGGATGAACAGACACAGTTTACAGTTCTCTAATAGTAGATATGCACCTATTAAAGGTAATATGTATTGTAGTTTAGTATAGGACGACCTCAGGGTACCTAATGAAGGCAATAAACCCGAACGATAGGATTGTAGTTCGGAATATTACGAGCACAATACCGGCCAGGAGTTATGAGATTCGTATACAATACCTACAAGCTTTCTCATGTAAGCAACTATCACTGTAAGTGGATGGGTGACCGCTAGTGGCATTCTCATCTACTTCCGTGCTTCGGAGGGTACGTTAAATTGTCGGTCCCGGTTTAAGTCGTTAAGCCATGACGAGGGCTTTGAGGCGGCCTAAAAACTCCGTCACCAGAGTTGGCCATGTCCACTGACTCATACGAACTTACTTTTTATCTCATGTGAGTAATAATAAATATATAAATAAATAAATAATGCTGGACATTTTCACACAGCATCATCTAGCCCCAAACTAAGCAAAGCTTGTACTATGGGAACCAGATAACTGATATACTACTTATATACTTTTTGTTTGTAAATACATACATATTATACATAGAAACACCCAGACCCGAGACAAATATCCGTAAGTCATACAAACATTTGTCCCGCGGCGGGGATCGAACCCGCAACCTTTTGCGTCGCAGGCGGACCTTCGCCCACTGCGCCACAGAGGTCGTCGTATGAGACAAAGGTTTTAGTTTATAAACAAATGAGAATTACCTACGTGAAAAAATGTTTGCTTTAGATAGAGACCGCATTCAGTATAGCAAAGCCGCCACGCCAGATTTGGGCTCGCCTCTAACTGGCAGTTTTGAATCAGTTGAGTTATCAAAATAGCAAGACAAATGTTTGTATGACCTACAGATATTTGTCTCGGGTCTGGGTGTTTCTATGTATAATATGTATGTATTTACAAATAAAAAGTATAAAAGTAGTTTATCAGTCACTCTAGTACCCATAACACAAGCTCTGCTTACTTTGGGGCTAGATGATGCTGTGTGAAAAGTCCAGCATTATTTATTTATTTTATTTTATTTATTTATAAACATTTTCAACAGTGTACTTATATATTTTTGTAAAGTGATATGTACTTAGTTTAGTTTCTGTATGTTTCTGTAAATAAAGGTGTTTTAGGTAGGTATATAGGTACTTTTACTTTGGCTCCTGTAGTTAATCCTCCATTCGAATGAAAACTGACTGATTTCCATTTTAAGCCTAAAACAAATAACTCTCCCAATCTCACAATGTAACTAAATAGCGTTGAGTCCCACTCAATGCGTCACTGTAATTACGCGCCAAACAAAGGGACACGCAAATATACTGGATATTACGTGGACGGACGTATGTGAAAATTATACTGTGGTGGGGAGACGCGTTATGGAGAACGGATTGGCAGCTTTTTTCACGTAGGAACGTATCCCTTGTTGGAAACATTAAGTTGAATGATGTAATCATTCTTTTCTATTTGTTTTTATCTGTAGCTTTATTTAGTTCATTCATTCATTCTCTCGAAAAATATAACTTCTTCTGTGCACACGCAAGTTTTTATTTTATTTATAAAAAAATAGTTTATTAGCTCCCAACCATTCGAGGTAGTCACAAACTTCTTCATCCCTGACACATAAAACTTTTACGTTTCACGTTGTACAACAAATTTTTTTTTTAATAAATGAAATCTAGTGATAATACTAACAGGATTGAGTTTGTCTATTTCCGTTTTAATAATTTCAGAAAGAAAAGGACTATAGTTCTGTCATTGGTAGTTTTTGATCTCCCTGGCGTTGACATTAGTTCTTCTTCTTCTCTCGTGCTCTAGTTTTTTTTTTAACAAGTTTGTAGTGAAAAGCTTTAAAGTGCTCCTCAAAGAGACTCCTTTCGAGCAATTTTCCGATCGATCTTTATTATATATATCGATCACTGAATCAACCTTACCTTATTTTAACCCACTCCTTTAAGATCGAATAGCTTAAGTTTTGTTGCAAAACAACTTGAATATTACAACAAAACAAATATTTTGTTAAATGAGGAATAATAGAGGCTTTTTTAATTTTAAATTTATTTATTACAACCAAAAAAGCGAGATTAGGTACTTAGATAAACTAAAGAAGGAACCTCCTGAATACAACTACTCTCATATCTGAGCACCAAATCTATCGTCATTCATAAAAGTACACACCTTCAGTCTGGTCATTAAACACGGATTTGAAGGGTAGAGTGGAGCGAAATAAAGTTAGCCCCAACTACAGCCGGTCTATTGAAGACCAGGTAATCAAACTAAAGGTTCAGACTGTGGAGCGGTTTAAGGATAATAGCTGGGATTTAGCAATAGAATAGGCTGTTAATAGGTTTTGTATAGGTATGTAGAGTAATGATTTCCATGAGAATATCAGTAAACTTATGGTCATGATCGCTACACGATAATTTACTACATTTTACATAGCTGAACTTCAAAACATCACCATTATCATTGCCTTCTAAGGATAACGATCCTTGCTATCCATAGATTGGGCTCAAACTTTAAACCTTCGATATTTAAGACGTTTCAAAGTGATCCCAGCGGTCCTACTGAATAAATGATTTTTGACTTGACTTTTGACTTTTTTATATATTTGCGCTTTTGAGATCTTCAAAAGGCTAAGCTTACTTAGCTGGTTTCTTCACGAAGATTTCCTTTACAGCTTATTCGTAAAACTAAAACATCTTAGCGAAATTAATGGCTTTCACTAGTTTATGCATTCTGAATATGGATGGGATAATAATATATTCCTGTTTGACCATAAAATCAAGTCATCCAACAGCACTTGAATATAATTTACGACTCAGTCTGTGTTCTGGCGATAGCAGTATACCTAGGCTATAGTCCAACCTAGGTATAAACCTGGGTTTAAGTGAGCTGTAAAAGCACTAAGGTACAATATTTGGGTTAGTTTAAGCGCGTTTCTCGGTTAATGGGTTAGGAGTTTGTGTAGTGCAAGAGAACCAAAATATTTTGGATTTGTATTTATTTTATTATATCAGCCCTCAATGTCCCACTGCTGGGCAAAGGCCTCCCCCCACTCCCTCCATTCATCTCTCTCCTGTGCTAATAAGGTCCAGTCAGCACGGAATTTTGCGAGCTCGTCCCTCCATCTTGTTGATTTTGTATATCTGGATTTATTCTAAAGATTCAATAACATTTTGATATATTCCAAAAATTGCACCCATACATGATTTGAACCCGCGATCTTCGCCGACTCACGGTGGATCATCTTATCTAAAAATCTAGTGTTTTTTAAATATTCGTATAACCACCCTAAATTTATTTTTATGTTCGTGAAATATCCCAGTATTAAACACAGTGTTCCACAATTTAGAGGTTCCTAACGTAACATAAAATTCATAACTGACCGAGTCAGCAAATCCACCCCTAAACTACCTTTACGACCCATAGATCACAACCCTTCGATGTTAACCATACTACCCGCAGAGACAATATAATATACGGCTCAATACATATACATGTATTGAGCACGATTGATTGTACGATCCACATTACAAAAATACTTATAGATGAAATTAATAAGTTAATTATTGAAGGAAACGCGTTGTTATTTTATTCTGTATTCATCACACAAAATGTTTGTCCTGGGATTCAAATCTACGACCTACAGGGCAGAAGGCAGAGCTACTACCAACTGAGCTTTAAGAAGAATGTAATGAGAGAGTGAATGGGGAAATCAATTAGATACATACATAGTTACATACATGAAATCACGCCTCTTTCCCGAAGGGGTAGGCAGAGACCACGGATCAAGTAGATACAATTATGCATAACTATGCATAATTGTATTGTAGTGTCCAATCGCCATTTTTAGTTTTTTTTGGGAAATTACACAAACGCGTGGAAACATTTTGGATTGCCTAAAAATAAGTTAATGTCAATCGATGCTAATTGAGCTAACTTAACATACTGCGAAAAAAAGTATGTTTTTTTCCATAGCTAAATTATGGCTTTGTGACTATGAAAATGCAAAAAATAAAAAATGGCGCTTCGACTAGTTAGTCGAAGTAGTGCATAACTATATAGTGCATAACTATATCCAAGTAGCAAACATAAATCTTTGGTCTCTGCCTACCCGTACAAGAAAGGTGAAATGGTGTAATAGTATTAGGAACGATTTGTCCTTAGATATTATGTATGTGCGTGCCACACTTTTGTGTATGAACAGCAAGCGTCACAACATAGGTATGTATTTCCCCTCTAAGAACATGCATGACCAAACTACCTGATACATTTATAAACACATAAAATATGATATATTCATGTGTTTTTATGACATGGCTATTATTATTGGGAATGACTATTTCGGGGTTTGTAGGTAAATATTTTATTTATGTACACACACACCTAACTTAATTCACAATATTTTCTTAAAAATACACATGTTTTTATGTTTCTAACTTTTGTTTAAATCTAAAAAGAAAACCAACTTTCAATGTTGGACTGGAAAATTACAAGTGAGGATGTTTTTTTTTTAATTTCAGTACTTATTAATCCATCCTTTTCCTTGACCTGATTCCTGATGTCTTCTGACCTGATTCCTTGATGTCTTCATAAATTGTTTATTAACTAATAAGATAATTATGCGATGAGACGCGTGACGCAGCAAGTGCTGCGCCACAACGGGTATGGCGCCACTGAAAACTAGCGCTCCGAGTGTTGGAGCTGTTGGAGCAAATGCTGGGGGGTAGCGGTATTTTCACCCACATAAAATTGTGTAAATTTAAGTACCTATTGTAACTGTTGTATATGATGTGAGAAAATAAAACTTTATTCTATTCTATTCTATTCCTTTTATTGCCGAGAATTATATTTACATGAGACCTCGAGGTGGTCCCATGTTTTAATTCTCGAGTGAAACAAAAAAAGTATTTTGAAAATCGGTAAATTGGTAAGTGATACTTGTCATTAGCTGAGCACCGAACCTCTGCTTTTTCTGAACAACTGAACAACTCGATTGTATATGTATAATATGATTGTGGCCACGAGTCCAAACCATCCGTAATGACAATTTCTCGGTCAGTTTCACAATTTCAAAGGATGCATGGACCGTGGTTTTTTCCCTTTGGTTGCCTGGAGGCAATTAGTGCTGGAGGCAAGTCGATCATGCGGCTAATTAGCTGTCAGTGTATTTGCTGATATTATATTCTGATAGATATTATGTGATACATGTAGTGTATATGTACATGTATTTATGTTTTACAGTTACAAAAATTACATAGGCGACTAAACTTGGTTTGGTGTCTTATTTGTGTAAAATTGCATTTTTCGAGCATGAATGTTTTTCCTTATTTCATTTAAATTATTAAAGCCGTTTCCGAGATGACATAAAAATCAATTGAATTCGAGTTTAAGATAATATTTTTGTATTTACAGATCCTTATTTATGAAATGATGAAGCAACTGTAAATTAATTTATTTTCATTGTATCGTGAACAAAGAGTTAGGGTTCATTAATTTAAAATCTCAACAATGCAGAAAGGGTTCCGTAGTTACTGAATAGAAGATACTTTGCGAGATAGTGGCAACATTAATCATTTGCTACGAAAATAGATATAAAGTAAATGGATTTTATTTTAAAGCGATTGTTGAGTTATAAAAATTGAATTTATGTTTAACGAATATTTTTTGTAAGAATGAACCAGGTTCACGATCAACTATTTCCATGCAAAGCACTCATGATCCTTTTGAAACTAAGTATGAGGTAAGAGAAATCAAAACACAAAGACACATGCACATTTTGCAGAAGTTAACAATCTATAGGGTCTATTTGTCGCTTGCCCCCTTTCTGCTTTCGCCATCCATAGAAATTGTTATCTTTGTCCCCTTTTTAAAATCTTGTACTTTTTAGGTATGTGACATGGCAGGTTCCTAAATCATCAAATCAAATCAAATCAAATCAAATCAAATCAAATTGTTTTATTGCGTATAAAGGGTAAAAAAAATAATCACCGTTTTTCTTGGAATAAAAATCTAAACGAATTTTTAAACTGTAAAAGGCTAATGGATAAATCTACGAGGCAAACCTAACGTGCGTATCCATGAAAAATCAATACAGACTTCCATAGGCCTTGCTCAGGGGAAGTTTAAAAATGAATATTTATTGGACAGCTTGAATAACTCGCACTCCGCACACAATGGGCCATTCGACTTTAGTACTGTCGCGTTTGTGGTCCAAGTTACAAGTGTAAGGGTTTCTAAAATATATAAAAAAAATTATTTATTTCACAATAATTTTGTAAAAAGAAATAATATTTTGTAGTCTATGATTGTTTTTTTAAGGTTTCTCTTCCAGTGAACTTGTGCAATACAAGTATTAAGTAGTTTTAAATTGTATAATTATGTTATTTTAACCGTAATAATTAATATTTTGAATTTTGATAAGTCTGTTTAATTTAGTTTGTTTTGTTAGTTTTTTTGTCGATGGCCAATGACAGAGCATCTGAGCATGTGATTGGATAAGCCAAACGGATGGCTATTCCATGGAAAAAACCTGTAAAGAATTATGATGGAGGGAAGGCATTCTATCTGTGAGAGCCGACCAAGTAACATTGAATTGAACTGAAATAAGATTCAGGAATAATAAATTGCTTTAATCATCCTAAAGTTTCTTCTTACATATCCTGATATAGTAGAGGTTTCTTAAACAAGTGGCAGCTCTGTAATTTTTCAAAGTCAAAGTCAAAGTCAAAAAGCATTTATTCAGTAGGACCGCTGGAATCACTTTGTAACGTCTTAAAACTAGGTGATTCTACTCCTGTTCCTTCGCGACCAATACCGTGAAGAACCAGGGCAACAAACACGATTAGCTTGAGCTTAATTGAGCTACCTAATGTAAAGACTGAGTGTTTTATAACCGTAATTCATGTTTTATAATAGTGTTACTATCACAAAGTGATACACATAAACGGTTTTAGCAGGTTATAATCTATTCAACATGAATCACTCGGAACGTCACACAATATTAGCATTTTTGTATGTTTTTAGAATTTTGCAAAATGTTAGCAGCAGGTGTTTAAGATTTGCTTTGCTGTCTCATAAGAAAATGCAACGGTTCCAGCGCAATATGTGTAGACTTCAACTAAATTACCTACTGATTTAAAAATAACTGCGAAAAATTCAATTATGTCCCGAAATACACATTTTTTATTCCTCATTGCACGTTGCTCAGGAAAAAAAGCAACTTCGTATGGGTGGGTCAAATCGTCCATGAATTGCACCAAACACCATTGCACGTTTCACCAGCGCGTTGAGTGTACATCACTAGACTGGTAGGTACTCGGCACTGCGAACGCCTATTGGTTTATCGCAGCGTCTATTGGTTTGCTGAAAAATGGTACGCCATCTATTGCTTTTAAAAGCACACTAGAAATGTGCCCATTGAATCCGACTCACACACAATATACAACTGAAAGTTTGCTTGAATCCAGTGCTTGAAAATCGAACAAACTCACGCATGAGATTTTTTGCAGCATGATTTCCATTTGCCTTGCCGATGCTGGTGCTGTTTTATAACGATAGATAAAAGCATTAAAAAATATTTATATAAAAATATATAAAAGTTTTTTGGAGTGATTTAAAATATTTTTTCATATTATTTTATTTATAGCGTGTAAGTAATTGATATTGAATCAATAGATAACTGACTGATAGAATATATGAGAGTAATTAATTTGGAAACACAAATATAAACTATCTTTTGTCTCGCGGTTGCGCTCATGTAGAGTTCACAAAAAACTTAAAAGACCAATAAAATAAATAGAATTTATTTAGGTCACTCCCATTTCACTTATTTGGTTACCCACTTTAAATATATAAAAATTGTAACTAGCGTCAGTCAGTGAGAAACCCACGTTTTACTATGTAGTAAGGTACAAATGTTTTAATACAATAAAAAATATCTTTAACTTTAAATTAATCAAACGTGTCGCTATAGATACTCGTATCACGTATTGCGTAGAAGCCTTGATCAAAATGAATAGAAAAACCAATTTTTACTGGAAAAAAGAACCAAAAGTGCTTAATATTTTTGTAGCTTCAAAACAAAAAAAGCCAAAAAAATCTAAATGTTTTCGAATAATACAAATTTATTACCAGCTCCTACGTATAGTTAGTTGTTTGGACTTCGGATTCTTCGAGTACAGATCCTACAAACAAAGAATGTTCTGGAAGTTAGCCACGCTCGCACAACTCATCGTGTACTGGATCGGTTATCTATTCCTTGTAAAACACATTTCTATCTCGTTTTTATATATTTTCTCAAACATTCTATATGTGATGTACAGTTCAGTAAATGTTTTAAGTTTGCTCATAATACGCAAGAAAAAAACATTGTATTCGGCATTGTTAGATTTAAAAAGAATTGATTCTATGTTAAAAGTTGATTTGTCATCCATTACGGACATTATAATGACCACAGCTATTGGTGTACATACTGGTATAAAAATGGTCTTGCTGGGTTGCCTTTGTAGAGTAATGGATAATTGCATGCTAGGGGTAGTTCTTATAGAAATTAACGCGGCGGTGCAGCAAACAGTACTCGTCGCATATTCTTTGGTATTTGTTCTAATAAACATGCGTCTCAAAAAATTTGTGTCGATTTTGAAAATTGAATCAAACTGTCCTGCATTACAAGAAATATACAAGTCAATCGTAGACCTGGCTGAGGCACAAAAAGCAGCATTTGACCCAATGGTAAGTAACTGATTTTGAAGCGTTCATACCTACGAACAAACATAATTAAGTATAGAAAATATATAACGTCAACGTACGCTATGCTTTTTTTAACTCTCGCACGGGTTCAAATTCTATCATGTTGTTCGTGATGAAAACTTCAAGGCAAAAAGTAGACGAAAAAATCGTACTTAATACATATTTGTTTAAATAAATTATTTTATTGATTAGCCTTGCCTTTATTAAGAATAAACTCAGGCCTTTACATCTATACTAGATAATTTATACAGCGTCAGGAGGCAACCTATGCCAACACTCAACGGGGGACATTGTTTGAGATGGAATAAACTTGCCCAGCACCTAAACCATCCTCTCAGCTTAATCAGCCGCCCACAGGAAAGACGACGTCAATACGTGTGGAGCTGACTAAGCTGCGGGTTTCCTCACGATGTTTTCCTTCACCGTTAAGAGCTCGTGTTAATGCGCATATAAATTTTACCATTGATGCACGGCCGGGATTCGAACCCACGACCTTCGGATTGAAAGTCGAGGCACAACCCCATTCGACCAACACGGCTTTTTAATATTATATTAAGAATAAAAGCAACATAACAATTACATGTTTTTTGGTTTCAGTTTCTAATTACACTTTGCATAAATATACCTATAATAATGGTATTTATTTATGTCAATATTAATTCTGATCCAGACGCGGGAGAAGTAAGTATTCTTATCGTTGTAAGTTACAAAAATGAAATGTAGTTACAACTTGTAACTACTTATATTACATTTATCTACAATTATTGAAAAACTTACATCTAAACAAAGTGATGCATACAGCGTCAGGAGGCGAGCTAAGCTTACACTCAACAGGATACTGTGTGTGTGTCATCCAATGGCCTCCCTCCTACGGAACACCTGTCTCCCGGCCAAGATCTGCAGTGGTCAACTTGGAAGTCGTTAAATCGCATTCGAGCTCAAGTTGGCCGCTGCCGCCAAAATCTACCCATCCCGGAGCGGGTGTAACTGTGGAGCGTTCTCACAAAGTATGGCACACCTACTTTCATGCCCTCTTTGTCCAACCACCTGCACTCTTAAACAAGGCCACGGATAGGGGCGTAAGGGTCGCCGAATATTGGGCTAAACAAATTTAGGGTCAAGCCATTGACACGATAGAAGAAGAAGAAGATGGGATACTGTACTGCATTGTTTTAGATGGAATATCCCAGCACCATCAGCACCTAAACCTCAACTTTTAGGTAGATGAATTGGCCTTATCCATAGGAAAGATAACGTCGATACGTACTAAAAACGCTTGAAAACGGCATCCAACCATCATTTCTTTTTACTTTCATTCCAGTTTTCAATTAAAAAGCTATTGATGGGGCTTGTGATGATGATGGACTGTATGGTGTTCGCCTTCACGCCGGCGCTCTGTGCTGGGACGCTTGCTTCACAGACGAGTCAAATACATATCATTCTGCACGACAAACTCTTGGCTGCCCAAGGTACGACATAGTATCACCAGAGGTTGGCCACTGACTCATATGAACTTGCCTACTCAAATATAATTTCACTCCATTCCACCTTATGATATAAAGTGTAGTAAGCAGTTCTTCCACTGAGCGACGCCTGTTGTGTTTTCCAGAAAAGTCCAAAGTTCGGGAGATCGAAAGGTTCATCCACTACGTAGAGGAGCGTGACTGTAAGTTCCAGGTGTACCAGCTGATCCCCCTGGATATGAGCGTTATCGGGATGGTGCTCAACTTCTGCATCACATACTTCATAGTTATGATACAGTTCTCTAGCAAAAAATAAAAACACTAACACTAAAAATATTTAGAGTATACTCAAACAATTATGGCCTATAGATTTTTAATACTTACTATTTCTAAACTCGTATTTAATTTTACTTGCTTGCTTAGTGGTCGATCGAACTTTAGTGCGTTATTTTTAGTTATTGTATTGATCCGTGTTGGTCTAATTGGTTGTTCCTCGACTTTCAATCCGAAGGTCGTGGGTTTGAATCCCGGTCGTGCATCAATGGATTTTTCGTTTCGAAAAATGTATATGCACTTTAACACGAGCTCTTAACGGTGAAGGAAAACATCGTGAGAAAACCCGCAGCTTAGTCAGCACCACACGTATTGACGTTGTCTTTCCTGTGGGCCAGGCCGATTAAGCTGAGAGGATGTTTTAGGTGCTGGGCAAGCCTATTCCATCTCAAAAAATGTCCCAGGCACTACAGCATCACTCATCATCTACATCATGCCTACGCATGGTTTGCCTCCTGACGCTCTATAAATCATCTAATATAGATGTAAAAGGCCTTGTAGAAGAGAGTTGTAAAAGGCCTTGTAGAGTGTATTGTAGAAATTTTTTATTGTTAAAGTATACAGGATGGTTTTTTGAGATAGGCGGTGATGGCCAAGGAGTTAGAGAAAAGTCGTGAAAGTAGACATGATTATAAAAAAAAAAACAATAACTGCATATTTCGTTTTTTTTAATCTTTTACTCTTAACGGAAATCGACCCGACTGATTTGCTTAGTTTGGGGCTAGATGATGCTGTGTGAAATATCCTGCATGATGTTATTTATTTATTTTATTAAACCATTAGTATGAGTATTAAAAGGTTTAGTAATCAATGTCTTGTTTTTGTATCGTAATAGGACATGTATTTTAGCACTGTGTGAAATAAATGTATGATTTAAAGAGAAAAATTATGTCTGTTTTTACATACTATACACCCTCGAAACGTTGCGGAGATAACGAGTGATGAAAGTAGAAGAAAAGTACAGTATACTATGCATAACGGATCTTTAGCTCTCTGAAGTTAGGTGCAATAGACGATAGCGCAGGTTTGGTAGAGTAAGCGAGATAGCACGATTTTAAGCGTCATCTAAAATGGGTTCTGCTACTTCAGTGAGCTAAAGAACGATTGTGCGTATTATACCTACCTACAAGCGCTTCGGGTGGTTTTGTATTTTTCTCTATTTCCGAATACATGCAATCGACTCCAATTATGCTAGTATAGTATTGGAACGAAGTTCCTTTTCAGACGGTATCACGGACAGTACAACGGAATTACTAAAGCGTTTCGGGCGGTTTCCTATTTCTCTCTATTTCCACACATTCTATTTTACATCAAGAACTTCAAGGTGGTAATTATCTAAAAAAAAGTACGTTAGTGTCGTGGAACACTCGGTTGCTCGGTTGGAACGAAGCAAAGAGTACTTTTCTATACTGGGAATATAGTAAATTAATTGTCAATTAGGTATCCTAGAAACGGTCTTTCGTACTAACAATCAATCTATGGACTGTTTCACGACTGCGCATTTCGCACTGTGACGTTGAGTACAGAATACAGAGAGCTTTGGGGCTGGATGATGCTGTGTGAAAAGTCCAGCATTATTTATTTATTATTGGAACGAAGTTCCTTTTTGGACGGTATCGGATGGGGGCTAGACGATAAAAAGTGTCCGATTTTTGCGTCATGACACGTGCATAATAATATTATACATGTGTCATGACGCAAAAATCGGACACTTTTTGCGTGATGACACTTTCATCAAACCCGCAACCTTCTGCCTCACAAGCGGGCGTTCGCCCACTGCGCTACAGAGGTCGTCAAAACTAATATATTTTATCGATTGTAAAATTAAATTGACAAGCTTTTATAATGATTGATTACATTAAGTTATAATAAGATATGAAGTAATGTAATTTGTAGCGTTATTGGTCATTCTTTAATTTTATCATTGTGTTTTATCGTCTTTACAATTGAACTATTGTGTTTTACAAGCATCTCTATAACTTCATTATATTATTAAAACCATTAATAATTATTTTATTATTAATCATGCATTCAAGAACAGTGCACGTCAGATCTAACAAGAACAATAATCACAACGAAGATTCTAATTTCATGACGTCATTCTTGAAGACTTTGCATATTCTCTTTGGAGTAGATCTCGGTTTCTTCGCGCACAAATCGTTGAAGTTTCGATTGATCTTAAAAATAATTTTAATCATCCATTGCTTTGTTTTGGCTGTATTTATTATTCTCGAAACATGTGATGCTAATTTTAACTTTAGTACAACTTGGACACTTCCGTACTTCTTGGAATATTTACTTACGATTCTGTTATTGTCACTTTTTAAGCGCGGAACAACATTTATGAATCTACAAGAAAGTTTAGAAGAAATTGATGTTAAGTTACAAGTGGACTTCTCGCGCAATCATATAGAATTAAAATTCATGTTGACGATATTTTTGATTTACTTTGAGCGAATTTTAGTTACTGGTTTCTACTGTTTAACTGTAGATCAATGTAGCTTGAAATCTTTACTTGATGTGTATATGTTCATATTTATAACTCCGTGTGCTGACGTGTCACTATGCTGTTACTCATATATGTTTTATTCTCTATACTTGCGACTTGCGAAACTTCCACTCATGTTGGAGACAAATGATGATTTCGATTACATGCAGCGTCTCTACAAAGATATTGTTGATACAGTGGAAAAATATAAGAAGGGTTTTGATAAAGTGGTAAGTCTAGTGCCCAAAAAAGTTCTGTAAAAGTTACCATTATGTCATTGAACCGGATGTGAAAAGCGGCAACAATTAAACACAATACATAATTATATTTTAAAGTCCGATTTAATTATACTTATTGAACCTTCATTATTGTAGGACTATTATATATTTTTTTATTGTCTTACGATAGAATCATTGTTCAAATATGACCTAAGAAACATGATGCGTATTATAATGATATATTTATTTATACGTCTTTGTTCTCCGTTGCTTCCCAGTACATGCTGCTTTTGCTTTGCAATATAGCACAAGTCATGGTGACAATATACCTCACCCTGAAAGAGTGGGGAAACCAAGCCGATCTGGTATGTTGTTTAGGTTTATACCTAATTCTACATAATATTACCATTTCCGGATCTCCAATTCAACTGATCCTAATCTAAATATTCCCAGTTTTATAGATTTCCAGTCCCACAAATTCCTATCTTCTCCTATCTTCCTATCTTTCTCTATTCTATAGGGTCTTTCATTTTATACTAACTTAATTCAGGAATTAAGTTCAAAAAATAAATTAAAAATTTGTTATGTAATGATTTTTTTTGTTTTGTTATGAAAATCTCGAGAAAATCGATTAAAACTATCCTTTCAATTAATTGTTGCTTCTTGTATAACTTAGCCCATTCGTGACGTAGATGCGTTGCGATTGGTAGAAAGTCTGTTCTCCTTGAAAATCATTATGCAACAATAGTCTTTCTTAAACTTTCGCGATCACAATTCATCTTTAGAGATATATTTTTGTAACAGGATTTTATCGCGTATTACCTTTATTATTTCCCGACGTTTCGGCTGTATTGCAACAACCGTGGTCGCGGGCGAACTGGAGGTAGGTCAGCGGAGCCGACGAAAAGTGGCGGTAGTTATATAGAACTACCCTCCACTAATCTTCAGAAATAAGATCGGCCGCACCACGCGACCACGGTTGTTGCAATACAGCCGAAACGTCGGGAAATAATAAAGGTAATACGCGATAAAATCCTGTTACAAAAATATATCTCTAAAGATTATGCAACAATTCAAAAAAATCAATAAATGAGAAATTTTGAAGTGAAAACTTAAATTGATACGGTCAAACTTCTATTTAAAACACCAAAATGAGGCCCTGTCAGTTTGTGGAGTTTAAAATGAAAGACCCGTACAGCCGTTTTATCGTGCAGGACCAACAAACATCCATCCATCCAATTTTTGACATGTTTATAGTAGTAAAATTACCTTGACTTGTTTTTAGGTGAAGTTCGTGGGTATTGGTGTAGAATACATTTATCTTCTCGAGATCTTCACATTCACCATAGCGCCGGCCTTGTCTGCCGAGATGCTGACCACACAAGCAGAGGAAATTAAGAAAATACTACATGATAAAAGGCTTTTACGACGAGGTATTGATCCATTAGACTTTGTTCGATTGGCTCCTATCGGCTCGTCTTACGTGGGCGGTCTGGATGCGAACGAAGCGGCGCGGAAAAAATAAGCAGTCGATTTACTATTGAAGTGTCCTACGTCACCGGTGCGCAACGGCGCGGTGCGATTTAAAGCGAACGCGATCAGATTAACAATATCTGCAAAACCAGAAAGAAAAACTTACCATACATCGACAAATACAATCGATATAAATTACCCCATCACTAGTTCCTCGAGTGCGATGACTAACTTTGCACAATGGCTCGCACAGGTGTGTGCGCTTGCTCTAGTGCCTGCGCGCGCGAAAGTCGTCCTTATTATCTTGGGATATAGGCCGAGTAGCGCGTGCGCAGTATGCGCCGGGCGTAGCCGCGCGGGCTTGTGCGTGCGATTGTCGCTTATGTTAATAATTAGCAGCGTAGGGTAGTCCCATTGTTCCTGCTGTTTGCTAGCTTCTAAATTAAACTAAGTGTACCCGCTTTAGCGATTCATCTTGTTACTAAACGAATCAAAAGTAGCCAATTATTTATTATAACTACGGCTCATAGCTATCTGTCTATAACAATGTAAGTATTGTTTTTAAATGTAATGCTCAACTAAAGCTTGCATATTTTTTAAAACTTTTATGCATAAGAGTTATTCCTGACATACTGTATTTATTGTTAACCTACCAATCCAATTATTATTCTAAAAGTTTTGAGAAGCACCTAACCTAAGCTTAATAAACGGTCTAAAAATTCATTGTTGTACATTCTAGGATAAATCCACACTGGACATGTACTAGTTCATAAGCTATTTATACCAATAAAGAAACTTTGAAATTGAAAAAAATTGAATTGATAAGAATGTTTGCGAATTTTGACACTATGTATGATTTGGCATAAACTATGTAGGACGATTCGTGCGCACGTAGGACAGACGCGCCGGGACTCGCCGCGCCGCATCGAATCGCATCGCTTCGCTTCGCAATCGCGTTCGCGTCAAACCGCCCACGTAGGACGCAGGGTAGAGATTGACTATTATCCGATGTTGGTTGTCCTGGTTCTTCACAGTCGCGAAGGAACAGGAGTAGAATCACTAGCTGATAAAACAGTAACTCTCATTTGTTCTATGGGACTGTTAACTCATAGAACTGTTAAAACTTTTCTGTAGTTCAAAATGACTATTGAAACGAAAACTAGCCTATTTGTTCTATGGCTCTTCGATATTGACGTCATCGTCGTATATCTGCTTTCTCACTTCACTAATAAATAGATTCCCCTTTATTTGAACTGTCTTTTTGTTAAGTCACTAGTTCTTTTAAACCAGTCCTGTACCGTTTGAGATTATTGGTACTGGCACATACATTTTACAGAGAAAGTCGTTGTTGCACGACTTAATTCACTGGACCCCGTACTCCGACCGACTCCCTACCGACTCCCTACCCGACTCGTAGTACTTATATGTTTTAAAAGTCTTTGTCCTGTGCCTGATTTTATCCTTACTTCGAAGGTATGCAACACAAGAGCCTCCTGAGTCGGTTCATCCAGTACGTTGAGGCGCGGCCGTGCCGGTTCCGCGTGTGGAAGCTCGTCCCCCTGAGCGCAAACCTGCTCGGCATGGTGCTCAGCTTCTGCGTCACCTACCTCATCGTCATCGTGCAGTTCACTCATATTCAGATTAATGATTAGGGTTTTAGTCATTGCATCTACAAGAACAAAACTCTTTAGTTAAAGGTCTGGGTGTTTTCTATGTATTTCAAAAAAGTTATAAGTAGTTTATCTGTCATGTAAAAGTAGAAGTTTTATTTATTTGAGACAAACAAACACGAGTAACTTAACAAAGACTATGTAAAAAAGCATTCATTGAAAAAAATTGGTACTTATAATATACAGGGTGTAAAAAGACTGCTACCGAAAACTGAGGGGTTTCAATCAGACCATCATTTTGAACATATTTAGCGAAAAAAAAAACGCAAAAAAAATTTAACTTAGCTACGTCATTTTATTTTAATTTCTAGTTATTTACTACTAGTACAACATAATAAGACCATACCTAGCTAATAATTTCATTTATAAAAGAAAAAAACAATTAAAACTCAAAATCCAGCAATCTACGTATAAAAACGCGCCCAGTAGGTACATACGCTCGACGAGCTGTGCGAGGTCGGTTATCTCCGGATATTAGGATTTTCAGAAAAAAACTGAAAATCCTTTTGGATTTGGTTGTGTGTTGGGATGCTGTACCTACCCCTCTCAGCTTCGGTAGACGTCTTTTTACACCCTGTAGGTACGGTGCAATAGCAAATAATAAAATTCGTACACTAACTCCCACCCTAGGAAAACCTGTGTTGTGGTTAGTCCTCTTTCGTATCGGGTCAGTTGAGATTGTAAATTCTTACAAGTACGCAAGAAAATAGTGCGACAGTGCAAATAAAAATTATGAATGTTTTACAATTTTTTGGGTCTCAAGATTATCTACCTACAAGAGCAATAACATACAGGGTGTAAAAAGACTGCTACCGAAAACTGAGGGATTGCAATCAGACCATGATTCTGAACATATTTATCGAAAAAAAAAACTCAAAAAAAATTTTGACTTAGCTATGTAATTTTATTTTATTTCCTAGTTTTTTGCTACTAGTACAACATAATAAGACCATACCTACCTAATCATTTCATTTATAAAAGAAAAAAACAATTAAAACTCAAAATCCAGCAATCTACGTATAAAAACGCGCCCAGTACATACGCAAACAGCAATCTTCAAACGCTGTTTTCTCCAGATATAATGATTTTTTCAGAAAATCCTTTTGGATTTGGTTGTGTTTTGGGATGCTGTACTTACCCCTTTCGGCTTCGGTAGACGTCTTTTTACACCCTGTATATAATTAAACAGTTAGGTAGGTATAGGAACATTAGGAGTAGTCTTCATGTAGGTAGTTACTTACCAGTTTATAATAATAAAAAATGATTTAGGTATCTAAAATTTTAAATATGCTAAAAGTGGTACCGATAGAACAAGTTCTGTTTGTTTTGAGGACAGATAATGCTGTATAGAATGTCCAGGTACCTAGATATTTCTCGTGAGACTATTATTTGTGCCCTATTCCACTCTAATCCACTAATCAAGTTTCCACTTTTTCTTCCACTTCAATCCATCAATGGTTTTGTTTCCACTTTGACTTGTGTTAGACGAGGCCAACGCTCTGGAGTTTGTGAGTGTCATTCACTACTTGCAGGAGCGCGACTGCCGGTTCCGCCTGTACCAGGTGATCGCCCTGGACGTCTGCCTCATCGGGATGGTGCTCAATTTCTGCGCCACTTATCTTATCGTTATCATACAGTTTTCTAGCAAAATTAAAATATAATATAAAAAAAAAAAACAAATAGATCAGCAGCTTAGTAGGTGTCAGCGACAGAAGTTCATGAACATTTGATGTGTTTGAATCTTCAATATCTTCGAAGTTCTGAATGTTTTGCCTTGCACCATTACGAGTACTATTTATGAAAAAAAATTGGCAATTTTCCCACAAATAATGATGAAAATGAAGCTTTAAAATCTCCAATTGTTTTTTGTGATACACAGGTTATACCTACGTAAAGGAGTTAGGCATTTTTCTTTGATATTTTATACTAATCTATATTTATACCAATTTATAATATCTATCTATTACTTTGGTATTGTATAGATTGAAAATAGCCCTGTACAGATCTGAATATAATATTTTCATTCATATAAATAATGTGTGTTTTTTGTATGTACCTATAGAGAAAACTGTTTCGGTACTAAATTTTTGCTAAAAAACAAAAGAAATATACCTGATATTATACCTGATATTATTAAAGCACTGTGTGATATAAACGCTGTCTTTTTTCGTCGACCCTTGAATTAACTCGAGGCTGAGTAGGATTCAGTCTAGCTTGGCAGATTTTGGGGGGCAGAACAGGAGCCAATTTTTTTTGATCTTGTAAATTATGTTACCCTTGCATAATTTCAATACATATATATTAATAATGTATAATTAATTATTTTGGTATTTATTCGTGTTTATTAATTTGATGACTATGCAATAGATAAGTCATCACTTAGGAAAATATACTTCTAATTATGCATATTGCCTTAATGGATTCGTTGGAAAGTAGAAATAAATTTTAGTTTTGTACTACTTAGTCATTTGTCTTTCCGACACTGACGAGACGATATGGAATACGAAAGACGATTTTATACAAACCGGAATAATTTCATTAGCAAAGTGAACGATGAATACAATAAGCTTTCGAACTTTACAATCATATGTTTTAAAATATTACATGTTTTGCTATCTGTGGATTTAGGCTTCTTCAACTACAAGACTTTCAGTCACCAAGTTTTTTATAAAATTGTTTCACTTTGTCTATGTTTTTCATTTTGTATGCTCTTCTATGTCCATCTTGTTGTAATGACCATGATTACGTTTTGCGTATATCATGCCTTATTACGATCGTTGGATACTTGGTTATTGTGTTTATATTTATGGTTTTAAAAACTAAAATGAATCTTAAACAGTTTTACGATAAGTTGCTACAAATCGATCAAAAGTTAATATTAAAAAAATCCTACAGATTTGAACTCAAGCTGCTCTGTTCTTTTATAATGCCAACGATATTTAAAATTATATATTATGTAATAACCTGTATGCCTATAACTCGTCATTGCATAAGGCCTTTCATTGCAAATTTTTATTATAATTTATTGTACTCTTGTGTAGAATTTATTTCGATTCTAAATTCATTTGTATTTTACTTATTGTACCGTCGTCTATTAACTTACACCGAGGCTTTGTCAGCAGGGAAGATGGATTTAAATGAATACCCCAATTTGTACAAAACTCTTGTAGATTTAACTGAACAAATGAAGTGTGCTATAGAGCCCGTGGTACGTAAGATAATCTAACCTTAAAACAATTTCATTGCTAATTTTTATTTTCGTAAAACTTATTTATTTTTGTTTTCAGTTAGTTGTGGGGCTTTTATCTAACCTACCATGCATAACAGCGATGCTATATTCAATTATTATAATATTTAAATTTGGACATGAGATCGTAAGTGTTACCAGGTTAATTTAAAACAGTTTTTGAGCTGAATTTTGACATACTTATGAGCTTTTAGAGTACAATCCCTTCAATGCAATAATATTATGGTGACTGCGAGGTGATCTAAAGGCGGAGGCAAGAGCTGTTCATTCAACCCGGGTACTCCTCACAATATAGGCCGTTTAGGCTCAATTCCAGCATATCCGTTTAATTTCAACTAATATTGTAAGAAAATTAAATTGTCAGGAGCTGTTTAATGAGCCCCTCAGTGAGTGGCAGTATAATGTGGTGTACCTACAGGCTCGCTTACCTAAATCAGCTCAGGGTTACCCTACCCATACAAAGCTCTTTATTAAAAAATGTTTTTTGACAAAAATTTTATCAACACCAAAGATAATATAAATATAATACACTTCAATACTAATATTATAAAGCTGAAAATTATAATATTAGCGAGTTTTTATGTTACACAGCCAAAAACGCAACGATAGCGCGATCTATGTTTTTTGAAATATACACCCTTATTTTGTAATTACCAAAAAAAAAAATTGGTACTCTCAGTCTCTGTAACTGATCACATTTGTGAAAAAAAAAAAACAAAAAAAAGTCAAAATAGAATGTCCATCAAAAAGGCTAATATTTGGTTAATCATTCGTCAATACACGTGGGGTTACTGACCGACTCCTATTCTTACGCCTAGGTCCATTCATAAATCGAATTACCTACAATGCCCACTTCGCTCATGGCAACATACGTCCCCGCCCGCGCCCCGAACACCGCACTGGCGCCAGCGTGTCGGCGCCGGCCGGCACAGGTCAGTTGGCGCCAGCCGGTCTGTTCATTTCATTTTTTCAATCCGCGCAATCAAGTTAAAACAATTTCTTGTGTGGTTGCAAAAATGGCGTATCAGTTTTCCAACAGAGAATACGCGCTCATGTTACGCACGTATTTTTTGTGTGGGGAAAATGTGAGTGCAGCATTACGGATGTATCAAAATCTGTACCCTAACGAGCGACAGATCACTCCACGATGTCCAGCGTCTATCAGAGATTATTAGACAATGGATCTTTTTACGTGCCGTCGCATGCGAATGGACGAGGAAGGGCTGCATACTCCCAGGACTTGTATGACGACGTACTAGATTTCTTAGAAGAAGATCCTAGGAGGAGCACGTCTGATCTATGGAGTGAAATAAAAAGACTAGTGTATGTGAGTGAGCCGTCCAATGTGCAGGACCTGAAACAGCGCATGACAGACGCTTTCGATAAAGTGCAACGGCAAGACAACTGTAAAAAGGGGCTAGGCTTTGTCTATGGTGGAAACCTACCACTTTTTAGCGAATATGGTATTGGTTTGGTATTAAATGAAAATCACTTGTTAGCGAGATTAATTATAATAAAGATCCACAATGGTTAAAATACTTAATAAAGGTGTATAAAAATGGTAATGGTTAATGGTTGGCGAAAGATGGTAAAATCGTATTAAATGGTTGGTAATTGAGCACGCGGGTGTCTCAAATGGTTGGAGTTCGCGTACTGACACGATTGTCAGTTTTGGTTGAATAGGTGAACATGAAAATGCACACTTATGCATAACGCAAGATTGCTGATTTGTTCGGTTTACTCCGAACATACTCCCGACAGCGAGAAGATGAAATGAGATGAGATGAATTAACTAAATAACTTACAAAAATAATTACTTCTAGATAAGTAGCAAAACATAAAAGCTCTTAATTAATTGGTAAAAATGGTAGAAACAAATAAATGTAAAGCAATGGTATAAAAGCACTTAAGTAAATCAAAATAAAATATTAAACAATAGTGTCCTCTTCTTCCGAAATGCTATTTTTAGAGTCCGGCTGAGTGTTTTTATGCGATTTTTTAAGTGAAGCGTAACGCGCACTAGGCCACCGTTTGGCACATCTATAAATTAAATCATTTTCACTTTTTTCGCGTAAATCACTAACACTTAGCACTTCACTATGCACTGTGACGTTGTTTATGCTTGGTTGCGACGAGAGTCCCGCAGGCTCTCGCCGGGGGCGTCGAGACGGCGGCGGAGGCGGCGGCGTCGCCGCCAACTCCTGCTGGCGGTGACGCGCGCCGCTGGTGCTCGGCGTGGTTCTGCAACACAGGCACAGGTGTCGCCTGTTTCTCACCATCCAAACCGCTGCGCCGAATATTGCGACAAGTATAATGGAGTAGCTGACGGCGTACTGGTGTATATCGTGTTTGGATATTTCGTCAACTTCCGCGTTGCTTTCCTTCAATTTTTTCACAGCGCTTTCGAGACTGGTCATTGATGCATTCAAACTATTTGGTATCTCATCTGTTGTTGCATCGTTTGGAATCTTAATGTTTATCAGGTGATTAATTTGGTCAAATTCTGGGATGAAAATGTCTGGTGAAGCGTTCATCTGGTTGGATTGATGTTGCAATGAATGTAATGTAAAGTCTTTGCCCTTTATTACGCAACTTTGATTCATGCCGATGACTCCTGATCGGCTCAGCTGTTTAATGGTAACTTGATCACCACACATAATTTTTATGGTGTATTCATTACAACAAAAGTATAGGTGTTGAGAAGTAGAGTGTAATTCAATCCATCTGTTATGACACCTTGACCTACGAATGTTGCACTTGTTAGTCTCAGAGCTGACGTCACAAAAGCTTTCGTCACTCTGAATGGTTTTTATTGGTTTTAACAGCTGACACATATATGTTTCTCCCAGGTGTAAGCATGCATTTATCTCAGTGGTAGATAGACTGATGTAGGCGTCTTTTTTAAGATTCACGGCGACGTATTCTGATAGTGGTATTATCTCGACCATGCTCTTGTCAGTTTTGTGAGGAACTGGTAATAATTTATACAACTGAAAGCTTTCTCTTGCTATCAGCGGGAAGGTGACTTCAATTATCAGGTATCTTTCCATGGCTCTGGCTCTAACTTTAAGTAGTTTGTAGATAAATTGAAGATCACTTTCTATATTTTTTATTGGTAAGGCAAGTTCGCTGGGCATCTGGCCGTTAATGGTTTGAAGCTCGCCTTTGAGTTGTTTTGGTGTCAATAGATGTAAACTTATTTGACCGTGGTAAATATCTGTTATCGTGTCGAGCAGAGTATCTTGTAACCTCTTAAGGCTTTGAAGCAAACTGTTTTCGGCCATCGCAGTCAGAGTAAAGTTTTGTACATAAGAGAGATTTTGAATGTTGTTTTTAATTGTACTGAAATTTACTTGTAAATCATTTAATTTTTTGTTGACGATCTTATGTTGCCTATCCATGGTGGTTTCCATCCTCTTCATCAGGTTGAACTCTGCTTCGATCACTGAAGTTTGATTCTTCCATAAATTGGAGAGATGTTTTTCATTGTGTTGAATAGTGGCAATGTCCTTTACGTACTGTTCTGCGAATCTCGAGTCTAATACGCCGAATAAATCGTTTGCGAGATATCCGACACCGTTGATAAGGCCTCGGCGCCGGTGACGTCTAGCGTGAACATCAAAATGCTGGCTTAGCAAAAGTTCATTATAGTAAATAAGTTCCTCGTAATCGTGGTGTGACTGTTGTATTATCATGTTGCAATGTGATTGTTTTTCAATGGAGGTACATAGTTTGTCTAAGTAGTCAGATATTTTATTGTATGTTTCTATACTCGTCCAATATGGTTTCATATCATAATACACAACTAGGGTCCATTTATCCCTAATTAATTGTATTTTAGAAATGGGATCGAAGTATAGAGACTGGTTTCTTGGTAGTTCCCTGATCTCCTGTAGTCCATGCGCGCACGATACTAACATAATAAGCATGCAACTGAATAATACAGCTGTTGATGAAATGCGATTATGTTTTGAACTTGTTTTTCTTGGTCTCTCGTTGGTATTTGGTATTTGGTTTTTGGTCGTTTCCTTAAGGTCTGGTGTTTGATTGGTTTTGTGGACAGGAAGCACAGATAACTTTACGACTGGTCTGTTTAGTTGGCCACCTTTGGTTTTCAAAGTTACGGCGCGGATCAAGCCATCATCTCCCGGATGCGTGTCAATCACGCGCCCCATTCCCCACTTTCCGGCTGGTAGATTGTCCTCGTGAATGGTAACTAAATCTCCGATCTCTATATTTTCACGGGTTTCTTTCCATTTATTTCTGGCTGACAGTTGGGTTAAATATTCGGCCTTCCATCTGGTCCAAAGGTCTTGAAATATTTTCGATGTTAGGTGCCATCTGGTTCTTGCATCCTGTTCCGTTTCGATTACTGTCAGGCCTGGACTACCTGATAAAAAGTGAGCTGGTGTGAGGAAATCAAGATCCTCAGGGTCTTCTGTTAGAGCGCATAAGGGGCGAGAGTTGAGGCATGCTTCTACTTTGGTGAGAAGAGTACTGTATTCTTCGAACGTTAATTTTTGGTTTCCGATTACTCTCTTTAGGTGGTGCTTTAAACTGCGTACAGCCCGCTCCCATAATCCTCCAGCATTTGGCCAGCTTGGTACATTGAAATGCCACTCGATTCCCATCTCTGTTAGTTCTGTGAGGAATTCTTGATCAACTATATTGCGTAGCTGCTCAATTTCTTCCTGTAGCATTCGATTAGCTCCCACAAAGTTGGTACCATTATCGCTGTAAAGATGAGCAGGAGCTCTCCTTCGAGCGGCCATCCTCTGAAGCGCTGCCAAAAATGCTGAACTGCTCAAATCTGATACAAGCTCAATATGTACAGCCTTTGTGACCATACATATAAATATTGCAATATATCCCTTGGTAGTTTTTATCCCGATGGGATACCGACCACATCTTGGTGTTAATATCTTTCTTCAACTTATTGAATATCTCCTCATGCTTGCCAAACTCGTCCTGGTATTGCATGTCATCACTTCCGCTTTCGCCTTCAATCTCCCAATGCTGTTTATCAATAACACTCCAACGAGCTTCGAGCGTTTTTAAAGCGTCTTCAAACTCCCATTTCTTTTCAAGTTCGCTTTCCTTTAAGCTATTCACAGTCCTCATAAAGGCCTTCATGTTAATTTGTTGTTTCTTTAACAGCTCTTCTAACTTGCTGTTGCTCGCGACGTACGTAGGGATGGTTTTTTCTTCTTGTGCTGGTGTCTTAGTCATTGTTGGAGGGAAGACTAAGCCTTGGTGTTTTGGTGTTCCCGGTCGTGATGAAGGTTGTTCAGCCTGCGTTGGTTGCATTGGTTGTGGTGTACGCAGGCTGGTTGATGGTTGCACTTTTCCCAACTGGTCAACGGTCTTGTTCAACGCATCTTTCATGGCCACATAGGCCGCCTCCGCCGTATTGTAGCATTGTTTCTTAAAGTAAACATGGTCAAATAAAGCTAATTCATATATCTTCTGGTGATTGGTCTGGTATTCTTTCCAATAATTCTCCAAAATCTCGTTCTTCCGCTTACAATAGTCATAAGTTTTTCTTTCGGCCCCGTCTTTCTTAAAATTAGACAGTAGTTTGGTTATAGCTTCGTAAATTTCTGTCTGGTTAGCAAAAAGGCTATCCATGTCCATTCTTGAAGATGAAATTTACAAAATGCAATAAGTATGGTATATAATAATGGTTTGGTCTGACCTTGGTTTTTCCTTCCTCCTTTCTGCTGCTCACTGCAATCCTTTGGTTTGTTTGCACTGAACCGTATAACTCACTACTCACTGGTTACTCGAAGGACCATGTAAAAAGGGGCTAGGCTTTGTCTATGGTGGAAACCTACCACTTTTTAGCGAATATGGTATTGGTTTGGTATTAAATGAAAATCACTTGTTAGCGAGATTAATTATAATAAAGATCCACAATGGTTAAAATACTTAATAAAGGTGTATAAAAATGGTAATGGTTAATGGTTGGCGAAAGATGGTAAAATCGTATTAAATGGTTGGTAATTGAGCACGCGGGTGTCTCAAATGGTTGGAGTTCGCGTACTGACACGATTGTCAGTTTTGGTTGAATAGGTGAACATGAAAATGCACACTTATGCATAACGCAAGATTGCTGATTTGTTCGGTTTACTCCGAACAACAACGTTTTGATTTCGCTGAAAAACAATCTACTCAAACGTGCGCGTCTTTGCATTGACAATGAGAGTGGGCATTTTGAACAACTTTTAAAGTACTTGTAGGTTAGTGAAAGTGTAAATACGTGCGTAGATGTAGGTAAGTTAAAACTGTAAATAATTTAATTGTTGTAAATAGCTGATTGCAACTTTTTAAATACGCCAAAAGAATTTTCCACGTCCGCTATTTTCCGTAATTTTTTCAACAACAAAATTAAATGGTGGAAAAGTATTTCAAACCAAAACTAATGGCTTTTTTTACGATACCTACCTAGACCTACCGACCTAAATGCCTTCTTAGATTATGAGCGAGAGCACGACGAGCGAGTGAGACAAAAAGATGTCCAGGATGGGGGTAGGACAGATACAATGGAAAGAGAAATGAATGGAGTGCGTACAATAAGTAGTATCGTAGTATTTCCCAGTACTGTGTCCATAAAATTATGCAGGATTTTCGCTAAAAAGAAACCTCAATAACTTTGTGATAGTTAGATTAAAAAAGAATCTGACGACGCCAAAATCATAAGTAGCCTCTGCTGAAACTGCCCTTAAATTTTTTTTGGTAATTAAAAAATAAGGGTGTATAAAGAGAAACAGATTCCGGCCAGGCCGAGTGCGACTGTTTGAGCCAATACGCGTGCGCACTTTATATTGTCAGCAGTCGCCTATTTCCCGTGCGCAGCGCAACCTTAATGAGCTCATGGTTGTTCATCCTCAGTTAGACGTGTTTGCGGATGGCTGGAAGGAGATCGAACGGTTGTGCCTAGAGTTCTGTGAAAGTTTGCAACGTTAATTGTTTTTTTTGTCTAATTTTTTACAATTTTTATGTTTTTTTTTATTTTTCTGTGTGATTTTCGGATGTTTTTATTATGTGTACTTATATTTATTAACTGTGATGATCTGGAAAGTCTGTAATGTCATAGTTAAGTTTCTAATAATAATAAATAATAAATAAATAATAATAATAAATATATTGTATGTAATTCCATTGTCGTTTTGGTGTCCAATTGATATAAATAAAAAAAAATACTTAACTAATAAAAAAACACATCTATTAATTTTTCAAATTTTATTTTTTCTTACAGAATCTTTTACTTTTTTTCAGGGGCCTGTTCCACTATATTTTACATTATATTACTCTATAATTGAATCATTGTTGCTGACTCTATCTCCTGCTGTTCTTGCTGGGATGATGACCTCACAAGCTGGTCACTTGAAAGTAGAACTTCATAATATGTTGCTTGTAGAGCAAGGTAATAAACAGCTTAGTTTAGCAACTCTGCCGTACCGTACCATACCTGGGTTCGATTCATCCGGGACAAACATTTGTGCGATGGAAACTTCTGTCTGGAATGTTTTTTCTGTCTGGGTATTTACAAAAGAAATTATGTATAAATAAAATAAATATATAAAAGGTACTGGAATTAAGGGATGATAATTTAAAAAAAAAAACCATAACTTAAAAAACGTAATTTAACTTAAAGCGTACTTTCTTCAGTTTTTTTATTACATGATTTGACTAAAATAATATCCTATGCAATCTATTTCAGATGAAAAAATTAAGAAAAAGCTGAAAGAATTCATTAACTACGTAGAAGCGCGTCCTCTTAAGCTATATATTTATAACACAATTCCATTGAACACCAGTCTTGTTACAATAGTTCTCAATCTATGTATCACATACTTTATTGTTGTATTACAGATAACCCATATCTATTGAAAAACAAAACGAAATAGGCAGTGAAAAAAAAACATTGAAGCATTATCAAATGTAATTTTCGTAAAAAATGCTTATATTGAACTTAAAAATGTTTATGTCATGGGCTGGCTACCTTTTCTTATACATATAAACATAGAAGGTTTTGTTCCTATAGATTAAAGAAAAAACAACCGCATGTTTTTTTTGAATGTACAGTCAATGTGTTGTTACATTATGGTTGTTATGCTTTTATAGTAACTTGTATGTATATCTGTTGATTGAATTTTAAAATATATATTTTTTTTGGTGAGGAGAGAGAAGGCGTATACTTATTTAACTTTTTTCATAAATATTTTTTGCTTAACTTTCAGAACTACTTTTGATGGTGACTGTCCAATAATGAATTATTCGTTTTAATAATCATCAACGAATGTGTTTTGTTTACTTATGCAATGAATTAAAATGCTTTAAGCTTAATGGCGATTAGATCTATTGGTAGTCATTGCGTATTTTGTTATTCAAATTAACGGTAAAATGCATTCACGAAATATAAATGTATTAAAAAATAAACGAGTGCCATACAACGTAATGGCGGTTGTTTTTAAAATGATTTATGTATTGTGTGGATTAGATTTCGGATTTTGGAAGTTCAAATATATTTACACAAAATTGGCTTTAAAATTATTTTCGTTTATCAAATGTGTAATAATAATTGTGCTGGGGGCTGGCACAATTTATTCAAACGATGGTTTGCTTGAAGCTGTATGGTTTAGCATTAATTTTCTGATATATTTTTTGAGCGTAATAATTCTTTCATTCTCCCGTGATAACCTCCATAACCTTTACTGGGAAATACAAGAAATCGATTCAAAATTAAAAGTGGACCCTTCAATTTATCACTTGGAGTTCAAAATTTTGTTAACATTATTCTTGTGCTTTATGTATAGGTCAATAACTACTTTAGGTTTATGCATTCTCACTGACCAATGTATAAAGCCTTACTGGGTTAGTTTTTTATTTTACTGGGTAGTACTATGCTTGAAGATGTGTAATGTATGTTACACGTTCATATATTATACAGCGAATTGTAGATTGAAACAACTTAAATTAGCTTTGTCTAAAACTGAGTCAAACTTTGCTTCCTTTCAACATGTCTACAAGTCATTGGTTGATATCACTGAGAAGTATAAAGCAGCGCATGATCCTTTAGTAAGTATTTGACGTTTTATTTAGGACTCATTTTCACATACTTATCGATTATAATAGTCTTTTTCACATAGGAAAAGTTCCGTGACAAGGCTCTTTTATGTTAATTTCTGAAATGATTAAAAAGGAAATAGACAAAAACTTTTTTTTAAGTTTTATCTTTTAGTAGTATCACTAGATTTAATTTATTTCAAAAATTTCCATAGTTGGTACAGCTTAAAACGTAAAAGTTCTATGTGTCAGGGTCCTCCGTGACTACAACTAAAATACTATAAATAATATTTTTAAACGAGTTATAAAGACATTTTGCCTTTAATTCAGCATTAGACACAGCATTTTGGTAAGGGGAAAGGTATAACTCCAGAATAGCATATAGGCTACTTTTTATCCCGAAAAACGTTCCTGAAAACCAAGTAAAAGTATAACGGGAATATTGCATAAAACTTTAGCAGTTCTCTGTTTGACACATAGAGCACATTATTTATAAAAGGTTAATTCAATTTTCAGTACTCCGTGGCTTTGACGTTTACTATGCCTGAGGTGTTAATAGCCTGGTATTATGCCGTAACAGCCCTACAAGAAATGAAATATCAAGTAAGAACTATTTTGTGGTCTTTTAATCCTTTTGTGAAAAGGTGCCTATTAACTTTTCTTAAAAACATCAGGATTGTAGCTCAGTGGAATTAGCTGAGTCATCAAAGAATTGCTGTTTTCATTTCAGAATCCAGTAGGTTTGAGTTCACAAATCGCCTTGTTGATTGAAAATCTTTTGCTTACGATAATACCGGGAATATTTGCTGATATGATGACTATGCAAGCGGAGAAAATAAAAGTTTTATTGCACGAAAAACGACTTCAAATTCAAGGTACTTACTTGTTTTTGCAACATCATTATGTTTTAAAAACTAAAAAAAACACTCCATATGATTTAGTTCCACTCAGGTCATTATTAATGGTTTTCTCTTGGCGAAGCGCTCGTGGTCGTGCTTTGTCGTTCTTGATAGATCGTCAAAGTTAAGCAACATTCAAAACGGTCTGTAAGTGAATGGGTGACCGCCAGTGGCATTTTCATCTAAGCGCTTCCGTGTTTCGGAGGGCACGTTCAATTGTCGGTCCCGGCTTAAAAACTCCGTCACCAGAGTTGGCCACTGACTCATACAAACTTACTTACTCTTTATTTTTGGTTTTTAATACGTCATTACTATTTTGTTCTAGAAGAAAACGAAACAAACGACATAATACGCTTCATCCACTACCTCGAGGCCCGAGGATGCTGTTTCCGCGTGTGGAGGGTCATTCCTCTCAGTGCCGACCTCATCGGGATGGTGCTTGGTTTCTTCGTAACCTACCTTATTATCATCTTGCAGTTCACAAGATCTTACTGACTTGAGAAAAAGAATATCATTACCTTGCCATTAGCCCACGCTAAGTGTATTCTTCCTCCATTCGCAACTATCACTCGTCAAAAGTTAATCCACTCTTTCTTTCATATCCTCTATCACATAATCCAACCATACCTTCTTCGGCCTTCCTCTACTTATATAGGATCATTTAAACTAGGTTAAAAAAATAATAATTATGTAATTTTTTTTTGTTTCGTAATGAAAATCCCGAGAAAATCGATAAAGACTATCCTTTCAATTGATTGTTGCTTCTTGTATAACTTAGTCCATTCGTCATGTAGCTGCGCTGCGATTGGTGAAACGTCTGTTCTCCTTATAAATCATTATGCAACAATTCAAAAAATCAATAAATGATAAATTTTGAAGTGAAAACTTAAATGGGCTTAGGGATTAAATTGATACGGTCAAACGTCTATTTACAACTCAAAAATGAGGCCCTGTCAGGTTTTGTAGTTTAAAAAAATAAAATTAAATAACCTAATTATAACAGACTGGTTTCAACCAGTCACTCAAATAAACTTGGTTGCTGAACATAATCATTGAAGCTGTGTTGACGGTGTTGAGCGAATGCATCAAGTTCCATATTTTCTAAAGTATTTTTTTTTGTGCACTAGTGTGCTCTCAAACTGTTAAAGAAAACATCTTGATTATACAGACAGACATGTTGTTAAACCCAAAAGTTCGAAAATACGTGTCAAGTGTACGAAAGAAGCCTCTTTCTTCTTCTTCTTCTTTTTAATCTGGCGTTTGTGACGATGTGTGAGAAGCCTCTTTAAGTCGCACTTAAATCCTTACACCAGTCTCGTGACACGACAAGAAAAAAGATTTGATTAAAATATTATTTAGTTTTAATTAAATTATGTGTGAAAATGTCCAGCATTATTTATTATTATTTATTACTTGCAAGAAAACTGTACAATGACAATGAGATAAGTGACGCAGAAGTTGATGACTATCCCGATAAGGCTGACGTCCAGGGGGATCAACTGGTACACACGGAACCGGCAGTCACGCTCCTGCACGTAGCGGATGAACCTTCCAATCTCCCGAACCCTGAACTCATCTGGAACACAGGACATATGAAAACGAGTCACTCAAAAAGTCTAAGTAAAATGTTTAAATGCAATTTGTAAAGTAGGTATACAGGAGAGTTCTCTTGACCGCTCTCTCCGTAAAAACCTAAACGCTTTAGTTATGGAAAAAATGTTGTGTTAATGAAAAATGGAGTCAAGGAATTCGTTTTAAAGAAAATAAGAACTGCATTAAAAAAACAGTTGTTCATCGCGATTTCTTACTTGCAAGTGTGATGCAGGTTTTATGACATTGGAAATTTCCAACTACATACTTTTAGTTTATGTGACTTAGCGATGTTACGAGTCGAGTTGTCTGATTCGAACAACTTGAATCAGAGTCTATTCGAGTTGATTCGAATCAAGTTCATTCGCAACTCGGAGCGGATAACGAATGCGAGTGATGTGAGTTATGCTAGTGATGCGAATTATGCGAGTGGGAGTGCACGCGAGTCAGCGATTCACCAACTCATAGCCAAAAATTCGTATTCCGATTCGACTCAGTGACTCGGCAAGGCAAGTGTAAACTCGAATCAAGAATACGAATTAGGTGAACTCGACTCGACTTGCCGATCCGTTTGGCTATTGTGTATATTTTTCTTATGTTTTTTATTATGTTTACTTGTATTTATTAGCTATGACGATTTGGAGTTCTCTGTTATGTTAGAGTTAAGTTTTTGTTAATAATTAATTTGTAATTTGGCTGCTGCCGCGAAGCGGATTCCATCCGGTTGATGCGAGTCGAGTCAATTCGAGTAGTGATTCGAGTTAGCGGCCGAGTCAACTCGAGTTATCCGAGTTAGAATTAAGTCGACTCGTACTACAAGTTTGTTGTACCTTGGTCTTGCAATAGTTTATCGTGGAGAACAATCTGCATTTTACTTGTCTGTGAAATAAGCATCTCCACACAAAGCGCCGGTGCCAACAGGAACAGCAAAGTTTCCAATACCAAGATAATCTTCATAATTTATATTCCAAGGACTAACTAGAATAAAAAAATGGTATTCATAATCTATCTTAGTGATTCTGACTCAACTTGTCATTTTGAACACAATTTAATTTTGATCCATTGAACTTTACTTATGATTCACAAGAAAATTTAGCTACAATTTAAAAAACAACAACTCTATGATTCGTGTATTAGAGACACATACTGACCTCTATTGAGTCCCTTGGATCACGATTAATGTTGACATATATAAACAACATCAGTTGAGGTACATTGACGATAAGCGAAATAAAACACTGAAACCAAAAATACAATCTAAAGCAATGCATGTTCATACAATGTACAATATTGTCTTTTTAGTCACATAATTTACACGTTCACAACAAGAAACAATGTATTCCTTGGGTTTTAACAACACCATGTATCAGTATTGTCCTAGATAAAAATAATACTATAAGTTTTATATGCTGGGAAGACATGGACTAGACTAGCACAAAGACGTCGTCAATGGAATTTCATGGAGGAGGCCTATTCTCTTTTTGGGTGCCCAATTGATAAAATAATGTATACGTAAATTGTGTAATAATATAATAAATATGTAATAATTCTTATGCATGTATAATTAAAATAAGAAGTGATTATATTATGTTGAAATAAATTAATGATTTTGTGATTTATTTATATGCTTTATATACCTGTCAATGCAAGCAGTATTAGGCGATGTGACCAGAAATGTTTATAAATTCATGTAGGTAGAATAATACTATGTTATTTTTGTGTGAATTGGGGGCTAGGAACAGAATTTTAGGCGTTCAATTCTTATGTGATTAATTTAGGTACACATTTCAGAGGAGTAAACATTCAAACTTACCATTGGGTCAAATGCTGTTTTTTGAGCCACAGCCAGATCTACAATGGACTTGTACATATTTTGTAATGCAGAACAATACAATTTAGTTTCTAATATCGATACAAGTTTTTTTAGTCGAAAATTAATAAAAATGAATATCAAAGAGTAGGCGATGACTATAGATTGTTGGACCACTGAATTTATATGTATCATGATGAATGAAACGGAGCAATCCCCATAAGACTTGCAAAGGAAACCAATCGAGAAGACTTTTAAGCTAGTATGCAAACTAATTACTGTGATCATTATAATCTCGGTAGTATTTGACAAATCAACGCGCAACATACTATCGATTCTTTTTAAATCTAATAAGCCCGAGTATAACGTTTTATTTTTAGATACGATAAGCAAACTTATAGCATTTACGGAATGGTGTATCAAAAAGACAATGTTTGTGAAGAGATCAAAAATCGAGTTTGGAAACATGTAATCTAAAAAGAAATAATGGACGACCCAGCACACGATCAGTTGAGTGAGCGTGACAAGCTTCCAAAAAATCATATGTTTGTAGGATTTGTACTCGAAGAATCCGAAGTCCAAGCAGAAAATTATACGCAAGAGCTTGTAATAAATCTGTATTATTCGAAAACATTTCGATTTCTGAGGTTCTTGCTGTTTTGAAGCTACTACAATCCTAAGCACTTTTGGTTCCATTTCCGAATTAACGATTCTTACCAATTTCTTCATGACAGCTAGACAAAGTGAATAGACATAATAGTGATATCGACAGAATGATGTTTTATGGATGAAAACTCTATTTTTGGATTACTAGAACTAGCAGGTGCCCGCAACTTCGTCCGCGTAAGTCATCATATTTTAGTTCATCAGATTTTCATACAAATATAAAAATATTTAAATTAAGTGCTCTTAAAGTTACGAGGTCTATGCGAAACAAAAGATAGCGATAGTACAATAGCGAGGGGAGCGAGGTTAGGGCGGCGGGCGCTTGAAATCGACCTATTTATTACTGAAGTTGATGACGAGTTCAGAAATAAATAAGAGATGATGACTGAGTTGAAATGTGTTAGATAGGACAACGAAATCTTGAAGGTTTGTTTTTGGTAAATGTATTATGTTTGTAAAAAGTCATAGAACAACAGTTGTTCTTTATGTTGATAGTAATACAGTCCTGAGAGGTTACCGGTGTTTTACAAATAACCCTGTATACATACAGTGGCTAATATGTTATGTCCTGTCAAAAATCATATTCGAATTATTAATTATACAATGTGAATTTAGTGATTGTTTTGTTTCATTATTATTACGTCTCTTGGCTGCTTATTATTATTTAATTTATTAATTTGCTTTTTTACTTAGTACAGTTCCTACCTAGGTATGTAGAACGAGATGGCGGGACGAGCTGGATTTTCACCAGGGAACTTGTCCTGGCACGCTTCACTACTCGACAGTTTCTAAAATTGGTCTCTGTCGTCAACTGGTCACTTTTGCAATTCGTCAATTTCCTGAAAATCGCTGATTCGTCAGTATTCTGAATTCGTCACTTGGGTTATGTGATCAGTATATTTATCTCGTCAGTTTTCACATTTAGCTTCTTTCTCAGATTGGTCAGCTGTAGTACAATCATACGAAAAACTTCTTTATTATTAATACGCTTATTTCCGGAATTACAACTAATAGACCTATAGCATAGGTTGCGAGGAGCGAAGCGACGAGTGGTTAGGTGTATAGTGAACAACCACGCACGAGCCGAGCGAAGCGTGCCGCGGTAGCGGCCGGCGAGTGCCAGATCCGAATTACGTTTCAAATAAATACTTAATTTTCATTTCATTTTTTTTTTGACTTCGATCCAAAACAGTTTTGTTCTACCAAAAGTTTGTGTCTACTCACTTAATTCAATCTTGGGTATTTTAATCTTGACTTCTTATAATATTTGGTTTTATCTTGTAGAAGCTATTTTATATTTTAAAACAATCATTTATCTGTAAGGTTAGTTAAATAGGCTGAAGGTACTAGCTTCAGCCTATTTAACTGAGTGATTTAGTATGTAAAAGTAAAACTGCATATTTTATAACCAACATAATTTATTTCACTCGGTGCTTCTAATATATCTTATTGTATCACATGTGTTCGTGCAAATAAATTTCATTTAATTTATCTAATACAGGGTGTAAAAAGACTACTACCGAAAACGAAAGGGATTCAATCAGACCATGATTCTGAACATATTTAGCGAAAAAAAAAAACGCAAAAACAATTTTGACTTAGCTACGTCATTTTATTTTATTTTCTAGTTATTTACTGCTAAAACAACATAATAAGATCATACCTACCCTTATTGGGTAGGTATGATCTTATGATGAATTTGATTTATAAAAGAAAAAAAACAATTAAAACTCAAAATCCAGCGATCTACGTATAAAAACGCGCCCAGTACATACGCTCGACCAGCTGTGCGAGGTCGGTTTTCTCCGGATATAATGATTTTTTCGGAAAATCCTTTTGGATTTGATTGTGTGTTGGGATGCTGTGTCTACCCCTTTCGGCTTCGGTAGACGTCTTTTTACACCTGTATATTCTAATATTATTATAATTATATAAATTGCAATTTTTATCTTTTAATTTTTGTTTGAAAACTGTATGATGACTATGAGATAGGTGACGCAGAAGTTGATGACCATCCCAATAAGGCTTGCGTCCAGGGGAATCAGCTGGTACACGCGGAACCGGCAGTTGCGCTCCTGCACGTAGTGGATAAACCTCCCGATCTCTCGAACCTTGGGCTCATCTGGAACACAGAACACAATGATAAACAATATAACTACTCGAATCATGGTACATCCTTGTCTGAGCTGTCAAGTCAGTGAGCATTCTTCCTCTTCTTTCGACCTTCAGCAATGAAGACGACTAAAATTATCTTCATTGCTGAAGGTCGTGTCTAGTCTGGACTGGTTGATTAGGTACTCGATGCATTATGCCTTTCCGTTTCTCCCTGTCTTCGGCAGCCCCAGGTTTGTTGCCATGGTGCTTCACGGTTTTGATCGTGAAGGAACAGGAGTAGAATCACCTGGTTTAAGACTATTCTAAGTGACCCTAGCAGTCCTACTGACTGAATAAATGCTTTTTGACTTTGATTTAGTATGATTTTAAGGTAAACCTCGTCTCGTCCCGTATCGTACCTTGAACATGCAACAGTTTGTCGTGTAGTATAATCAGCATTTGACTTGTCTGAGTAGCAAGCGACCCCGCACAAAGCGCAGGTCCCAGCGTGAGTATCAAACTTTCCAAAATCATAATAAAACTCAAATATTGGATCTCACTTATTAACTGGAATTCACAAAAATTATAAATATGCATATACTAAGCACAACGGGTCTTTAACTCTCTGAAGTGAAGGTGCAATAGACGATGGCGTAGGTTTGGTAGAGTAAGCGAGATAGCACGATTTTAGACGTCATCAAAAATGGGTTCTGCGCAGCTACTACAGAGAGCTAAAGAACGATTGTGCGTATTATACTTAGTTTTAAAAACTATAAAACACCCTAGCCGAAAAGCCGAAAATGAAGAATCTTAGGTTTTAAATAAGAATATAGTGATTATGTAAGTAAGTTCGCATGGGTCTGGTGACGGAGTTTTTAGATAGCCGGGACCGAATATTTAACGTGCCTTCCGAAGCACGGAAGCGCTCAGATGAAAATGCCACTGGCGGTCACCATTCCACTTACAGACCGTTTCGAACGTTGCTTAGAGTGATTGAAAGAACAATATATCGGGACCAGAAGACAACTTCGTAGGTACCTAATAAATTATAACACAGTTTATAAATACAAAGTTATACATAATGTTATGTAATAATATAAGTAATATTATACAGGGTGTAAAAAGACTGCTACCGAAAACTGAGGGGTTTCAATCAGACCATGATTCTGAACATATTTAGCGAAAAAAAACGCAAAAAAAATGTTGACTTAGCTACGTCATTTTATTTTATTTTCTAGTTATTTACTACTAGTACAACATAATAAGACTGTACCTACCTAATAATTGGATTTATAAAAGAAAAAAACTATTAAAACTCAAAATCCAGCAATCTACGTATAAAAACGCGTCCAGTACATACGCAAACAGTAATCTTCAAACGCTGTTTTCTCCGGATATAATGATTTTTTCGGAAAATCCTTTTGGATTTAGTTGGGATGCTGTACCTACCCCTTTCGGCTTCGGTAGACGTCTTTTTACACCCTGTATACTCGTATACTAAGTACCTATATATTAAAAAAAAAACTAAAACCAAAAACATGAAACAATATACAATGAAAGTATTGGCATTTACATTTTGCAGAAACGATGGCCCAAGAGAAACAGTGTTAAATATAACAGCCGTCATTATTTGAGGTATGTTGTAGAGAAGTGCAGTTATATACTGAAACAGACAATAAAATTTAAAGATTTACGAGTAGGTATAGATAATCCTCAAAAAAATCCTTAATATTATTGTTATTGAAAAACGGATATTTGTCACTTATGTACCTTTACTTATTTTATTTTTTTTATCACAGTGTGTTCTCAGTGTCTGTTTGCCACCCGTGACCACGCGCGCAGAAATTATTTATACCCACCACTACACCCAAAGTTCGGAAAAGATTTGATTTGCAGGCTAAATTAAACAATAGCGTGCTAGATACGTTCAATAATAATTATTTTACCAAATCACAACGGTATAAAAAGATTAATTTAATAAAAAATCAACTTACTAATGGATCAAATGCTGCTTTTTGTTCCTCAGCCAGGTCTACAATCGACTTGTACACTTTTTGTAATGCAGAGCAGTCTGAATCAGTTTGCAGTTTCAATACAAGTTTTTTAAGTCGACAGTTAATTAAAAAGAATATCAAAGAATAAGCAACAAGAACTGTGTGTTGAAGCACCGTTACTGTATTAAAATGAATTACACTAAATACGCACAAGTTTAGTGGTACACAATAGATACCAACGACGAAAATCCTGACACCAGTATGCACACAAATAGCTGTGGTCATTATAATGTCCGTAATGGATGACAAATCCACTTGTAACATAGAATCAATTCTTTTTAAATCTAACAATGCCGAATAAAATGTTTTTTTCTTACTTATAATGAGCAAACATAAAACATTTACGCTGCTGTATATCACAAGCATAATATTTGTGACAAAAAAATATATATTATCTAAATATTGATGAAATGTAAACAACAAATTTACGATGAAATACACGATGAATTGAGCTAGAGTTATACGCTTCAAGAGAATTATTTGTGTTGTAGATTTGTGCTCAAAGTATCCAAAATCCAAACAGCTAACAATACGCAAGAGTTGATAATATATCTGTATTATGCGAAAGCATTTTGATTTTTGAAGTTCTTTTTGTTTTGGAGCTACATAAATGCTTAGTGCTTTTGGTTTATTTTTAAATTGAAAATTAGTTCCATCCCTTAGGTTCATGGCTTCTAGCAACACAAGGCGAGCGGTTGATAGAACTACACAAAATTTCTCGAAAACATAATTATATTCTTACGTTTCTACGTGACCGATTCTAGTAAATTATAATTTGCTTTTCTTCAATAAAATTAATGAAAAAACACTTTGTAAATAGCGTTGGCTTGCTAATATTGATCCATGTGTACACAATAAACCACTCAAACTAAATTAGGGACAAGTTAAGTGGTGTTATACTTATAAGCAGAAAAAAAGTGTATCATTTGAATGGGTTTGGTTTGTTTATAATAAACTTAGTCCTAATATACTCAAAAAACCCTCGTAAATTTTACTCATAATATACTTTTGATTCAAAATTACCTCTAAAGTCACCCCGTGTTCATAGTTGGTCTTGTTCATAATCAAATCTTGCGTGGGTTTTGTGATCTATACGCGGGTGTAGCCACGCGGAGACAGCTAGTTTTATAAGTACACGTTTTTGTGGTTCCAAAATTCATCATCATCATCATCAGCCTATGGCAGTCCACTGCTGGACATAGGCCTCCCCTAGTGCGCGCCATTGCGCCCAAAATTACTACCTGTCTAATTATTATTCTCTATCTGTTTTATTAGCTACTCCATCATCCACTTACAGACAGTTTCGAACATTGCTTAACTTTGACGATATCAAGAACGACTAAGCAAGCATGATCACGAGCGCTTCACCTTATTCACTTTAAATATTAGGTACGTAGGAAGCGAGTGAATTAGTTTCACTTATAATTTCTATCAAATCTGCCTAGCGGTTTGACGCGAACGCGAAGCGGCGCGGTGAGGCGCGGAAAAAATTAAACAGTCCATTTACTATGGAAGTGACCTACGCGAGCGGTGCGGTGCGGCGCGGCGTGAAGCGAAGCGAACGCGATCAGTTTGTTTGAAATTTACGCGCGAACCGGTATACTCAATATGAAGTCTGTAGGAAGATTCGCGCGCACGTAGGACAGCCAGAATCGCGTCGCTTCGCTTCGCAAACGCGTTCGCGTCAAACCGCCCACTTAAGATGGGGGGCTAAGAAAGGACGTTCGGCTTGAGTAGGCACAAACTTTTATGAAGCTAAAGAATAAACACTTTTCACAAGCTTGTAGTCATATCATTCATAGCACAATACTCGTAAAAGCGCTTTGTATCATTGTACGCGTATTATTGTAATAATTGTACGCGAACGGTGCGGACTCCGTTGTACTCGCAAGAATAAATTGCATAATTTTGTTTCCACCACGTTTGTTGAAATGAACTCGCTCTGTTCTAAAATTAAAAAAATATGGAATCAAAAGACAAAACTCTTTGCTGGAGAATTACAAACAACAAGAATAAAAAAAGAAGTAGGTACAACAGAACAAATAAATTATAATGGGCATTACAATGGGCAACTTTATCGCTAAAAGCAATTTTTCCATACAACTTTTGGATGGACAGGATATAGTTTAAAAGATAATTATGAATAGAATAAAATAATTTATTTTGTGCCACAAATAAATAACAAAGCAAGTGAGTTTAAAATGAATTATTAATGATAACAGCGAAGCTTGAGATACTGCTTATTCACTTGCTCGTAAATTGTATTGTGACGATGAGGTAGGTGGCACAGGAGTTGAGCACAATGCTGAGTAGCTCTGCGTTCAAGGGCACGATTGACCACACTTCCAGCTGACAAGGCCTCGCCTCCACGTACTCGATGAACCGCGACAGACAGCCCTTATACTGCACGTCCGCTGAAAAGGAGTTATATTATCATAAGTCAACTCTTCTTCTTCTTCCTGCCCTTATCCCACTTAAGTGGGGTCAGCAGATCATGTTTCTCTCTTCCATTTCCCTCTATCACCCGTCATATCAGAACTCACTCCTTTCACAAACATATCCGCATTCACACAGTCCATCCATCTTTTCTTAGGCCTACCCCTACCGGTATATCCATCCACAGGCGCCTCTGAAAACCAGCGCTCCAACACTCTCGAGCTGTTGGAGCAAATGCTGAGGAGTAGCCGTATTTTCACCCACATAAAATTGTGTAGATTTAAGTATCTATTGTGTAACTGTTGTATATGATGTGGAGAAAATAAAACTTTATTCTATTCTATTCTACATTTATACTCATCACTCGTCGTGTTATATCACTCTCATCCCTCCTCATGACATGCCCATACCACGCCAACCTTCCACTTCTCAATTTGTCAGTCACTGGCGCTACTTTCAATCTTCCCCTGATGTACTCATTCCTTATCTTATCCATTCTAGTTACTCCACACATCCATCTAGTCATAAGTCAATTCCAAAGAAAGAAATAAGTTTTATTGTATTGTGCTAAGGGTAATGCCAAAAAAAAACCCAGGCCCGGCGCAAATAAAATGTATCTCAAATGATAGGTAAAAATGAGTAGATAAATCCTGTTTAGGAGGTACCTACCATTTAGAAGTCTTTTATCATGCAATATAGTCTTAATTTTCTCCGCTTGCGTTGTCAGTTGCTCGGCAGCCAGCGCAGGCGCAAATATGAGTGCGATGACCTCAAGAACGTAAAAGTATTGTGCACTCATTATAAAGAACAGCATCTGAAATACAAGCCTGCTATAACAATGCAAATAATAATAACAATTAGAGAATACGCTTAGTGTTTTAACAACTTAGGTCTTGCACGGAACTAAATTGTCCTCTCAGCCTTACCGGTCTTATCCACGGATTATGTTCAGTAGGAGCATCAGGATATGGTTGTCCCGGTGCTCCTATCAGTAGGAGTATTTAGTAGGAGCACGAGGAGGAAGCGGAAAAAAGACAGCATCAAACCGTCGGTCGGGGAGCTAACTTAGCTACAGATTTCCTTACGATGTTTTCTTGAACCAAGAAGGAAAACATTCTACTCTGCTAGAAAATACTTTATTGCATACCACATAATAAGAGAAACAAAAATATAAAACGAAACAAAAAACTTAACGTAATATACAATCGACGGTCTTATCGCTAATAAGCCATCTCTACTAGATATTATTATTTAACAGTACAAGATAGATATATATACACAATTTCATTGCACACCAAACATAATACAAAAATAATACAGAAAAAGATATATACTTAAATCTAAATGTGATTGACAAACCTACCATATCAGTTTGCAATCCCATCAGGGACAGATATATTGTGGTCATGACTTGCCCTACATTGCTTAGTAAAAGCATCATATACTGTAAAAAAATACATTAGTTTTGTTAAAAGTGCCTAACCCCCCTTACGTCTTACGTGGGCGGTGTGACGCGAACGCGTTTGCGAAGCGAAGCGATGCGATTCGATGCGGCGCGGCAGGTCTGTCCTACGTACGCGCGAATCTTCTTACAGACTTCAGATATACCGGTTCGCGCGTAAATGTCAAACCAAATGATCGCGTTCGCTTCGATTCGCGCCGCGCCGCTGAGCACCGGTGACGTAGGACACTTCAATAGTAAATCGACTGTATGTTATTTCTGCGTCGCTTCGCGTTCGCGTCCAAATCGCCCACGTTAAGACGAGCCGTAAGAAGCAGGGTTATCTCTGGTTTGAGTCAAGTCGATACTTAAAATAGTAGCTAATGTCAGTGGCGTAGCTAGGTAGCCAAGGGCCCTGGTGCAAAATATACCGGGGCCCTAACTGAACGGTTTAGGTTTTATCAAAGACATGTTTTATCAAGTCAATATATGCAGGAAGTGGCAAAATGTAAACGTATTTATTTTTTTGTAAAAACTCGTCATTTTCTGGGTAACTATTTAAAAAATCTAATAATGCAGTTGTTTTTATTTTCAAAATAATCATACTTATAGTTTCCTAATAACAAAACCTTCTGGACTCTCGAGACTCAGAGTCCGAGGGCCCCTTGAGCTTGGGGGCCCCGGTGCACTGCACAGCCTAGCCCTTCGGTAGCTACGCCACTGGCCAATGTTGTGAAAAACAAAAACTGCCATTTTAGCTCACTTATATACCTAGTTTGTTATGTAACGATCTAATACTAGCAAAGATATGGGTCACTAAAGGTATTGTATAATTTGCTTAAAAAATTCGATTGAAATCATACGAGTAGTAATAGTAATATCTTATGTTAGAACGTAAAAATAAGACATACTTACCATCGGATCAAAACCACTCTTATATTTTTCTATTGTATCAATAATCGTTTTGTACAGACGCTGAATTGAATCGAAATCATCACTTGTCTCCAACATAAGAGGTAGTTTCGCAAGTCGCAAGTATAGAGAATAAAACACATATGTGTAACAAGTAAGAGTTATATCCGCACAAAAATTTAGACACATAAATGCGTAAGTGTTACAATCAATGACCGAAGGAGTTAACAAAAAGAAGAAAAGGAACATGAGAAACCGCTCAATGTAGATAAGTATTACCGATAAAATCAACTTTAAATCGATGTGATTGCTCGAGAAATCTGCTCGCAGTTTATCATCAATTTCTTCTAAGCTTTCTTGTAGATCCCTGAATGTAGTACCGGACTTAAAAAGTGACAATATTAAAAGCGACAACAAATACTTAAAGTAGTATAGAAGTGACCATGACGCGGTCACGCCGAATTCACTCTTACTTAGTGACAGAAAGAAAAACACACTGAAGACGATGCAATGAATGATCGATTTCAAATGTAGAATCATTCGAAACTTCAATGGTTTGTGCGCGAAAAAGCCAAGATCCACACCGAATAGTATATGCAAAGTCTTCCAAAGTAACGCCATGAATTTATATTCATTGCTGCGAGGTTTCTTGGTTTTGGATGTGAAGTACATTGTTCTTGAATTCATGATTATATTTTATATAAAATAATAAATACCTACAACCTTGGATTTGTTATAAATTTTATTTAAACTTTTGGGATTTTAATTTAAAGAGAGCAATACTTTTAACTTGCTCAGAGTTTTACAGTCATCTGTCAGAATACATAGTAGAGCTTTATCTTTAAAAACGATTAAAATGTAATTACTTCAGTGTAGTATGTAAGGTACTATGTGATCAATCGGTCAAAGTGCGTGTAAACTCAATATCAAATTCCTATTTCTGGCTCAAAAATTAATAATTCAAAACATTGAAAAATTTCAATTTTTACTCACGTTACTATGAAAAGGGGGTTACCATACTGATTTCTGAAAATTATAATTCACAGTGTACATTCAGCGACAGCAGTTTATGAAGGAGATTTGAAAACAATTCTTTCATCATGATTAGTGTGTTCTTTTTATTTTACACAAATAGGTGATGCTTTGCTCAGCTGTGGGACACTAACGGCTAAAAATAAATACGTACTTAGATAACTTCAATATACCAATAGATCTAATCTAATCAAAACCATATGGTAATAAACAAAGGACATGATCACTATCATTCATGAATCATCATGACTATCTACCCTAATAGTATCTCCAAGCCCCTACCTACTATAACTTTAATAAAGAAAAAATTCAAGTTGCACCAAAAAATGTATATCTAACAGTTTTTACTATGACACCTAGCCCGTAAAACCAAGGGGTTACTTATTTAGTTTACAAAAAAAATGACTTGAAAAATCTAAAGTTTCAGCAGCCGAACTTAAGGTGGTCGCACAACAGAGACGCGCTGCACGCGCTGAATTTTTAATCCTTAACCACCTGCTAGCGGTCTGGGAGACCGCTTTATTTTTTAAAAGGATATTTCTCGGCTAATAATTTTGTAATCATTGTTTTGAACATCTTACTGTTTAACGACATTTTATTGCTTAAACTACAATTTAATACTGCTGATTTACGCCACTGACCAGATATTATATAATAATATTTATCGTATAAACCTGAATAGATAAGTATATTTTAAGTACTTTTTAAATATCCACTGATTTCGATCTGAATAGGTAAGTAAATGCATCTACCTACATTTCTGGCGTTTCGGTGACCATTATTTAATTACCTATTTTTAGTTTGGCAGCAGCTAGTAGCAGCACTATTAGTTTCCGAAGATCTGGCTGGACGATTGCGGAAAATTTGTTTTCTCAACAATTGTAAACCATGATGGACAAGCTAGCCGTTAAACAACCGAAACTGGTCAATGTTCTAGCCTAATGATAGATAGATAGATAGATAGATAGATAAAATATTCAATGCTGCTCCAGAACAACGCTGGACCATGATACACTGCATAACAGAAGTTCGCTTATAATTAGAGGAGTTGCAATTGGAATATCTCTGACACCCACGCTCGCCGGACCTTGCCTCAACAGATTAGATATCACTTTTTCTGGATATCGGACAATTTCTTACAAGGAAAAAAAACCATTCCGTTGAGGCAGTCAAATCTGCCCCCACTACTTTTACAGCAAAAGAATCGATGAACTATCTATAAAATGGCGAAAGAGCATAGTTAATAATATTCTAATGTAATTTTTATTAAGTTATTATATCTAACTTTACGCAGGTAACTTTATGCAGGTTAGAAATTTTAGTTCCCAAAAAATTTAACAGATGGCGAAATAGCTATAAAACCAACAACCAGTATATCTTGGCCTTTCCTTACAAACATTTTGTTAGGGATGAGGGACACCGCGGTGTCGTCTTACCGTCTAGCGCCTTACGGTCACGTGACTTCGCCAGCAGAATCCAAAGTTTTTTACTCATTTCAAAACTATTTCCTCTATGTCGCTAACGCGCCTAAAGAAGTTTTCACTTCAAAAATCATTTTGCATTTTTTCATGTAAAACACCAATTTCATATGTAAGGACCTAATAGTATGAGGAAGTGGCACAAAAAAGTAGAACATTTTCTATAATCTATTCTGCGAACTACCTAAAAACGAAAAAATGAAAGAAACAATAAATAAAATACAATGGGCATTGCAATAGGCAACTTTATCGCTGATAGCATTTTTTTCCACACAACTTTTGGATGGACAGGACATCGTTAAAAAGATAATTTTATGAATAGAATAGAATTATTTATTTTGTGTCACAAATAAATTACAAAGCAAGTGGGTTTAAAATAAATTATTAAAGATAACAGCGAAGCTTCAGAAAATGCTTATTCACTTGCTCGTAAATTGTATAGTGACGATGAGGTAGGTGGCACAGGAGTTGAGCACAATGCTGAGTAGCTCTGCGTTCAGGGGCACGATCGACCACACTTCAAACTGACAAGGCCTCGCCTCCACGTACTCGATGAACCGCGACAGACAGCCCTTATACTGCACGTCCGCTGAAAAGGAATTCTATTATAATAAGTCAACTCCTCTTCTTCGTCCTGCCCTTATCCCACTTAAGTGGGGTCGGCAGATCATGTTTCTCTCTTCCATTTCCCTCTATCACCCGTCATATCAGAATTCACTCCTTTCACAAACATATCCGCATTCAAACAGTCCATCCATCTTTTCTTAGGCCTACCCCTACCGGTATATCCATCCACAGGCGCCTCTGAAAACCAGCGCTCCAACACTCTCGAGCTGTTGGAGCAAATGCTGAGGAGTAGCCGTATTTTCACCCACATAACATTGTGTAGATTTAAGTATCTATTGTGTAACTGTTGTATATGATGTGGAGAAAATAAAACTTTATTCTATTCTATTCTACATTTATACTCATCACTCGTCGTGTTATATCACTCTCATCCCTCCTCGTGACATGCCCATACCACGCCAACCTTCCACTTCTCAATTTGTCAGTCACTGGTGCTACTTTCAATCTTCCCCTGATGTACTCATTCCTTATCTTATCCATTCTAGTTACTCCACACATCCATTCAGTCATAAGTCAACTCCAAAGAAAGAAATAAGTTTTATTGTATTGTGCTAAGGGTAATGCCAAAAAAAAAACCCAGGCCCGGCGCAAATATAATGTATCTCAAATGATAGGTAAAAATGAGTTTAGGAGGTACCTACCATTTAGAAGTCTTTTATCATGCAATATAGTCTTAATTTTCTCCGCTTGCGTTTTTAGTTGCTCGGCAGCCAGCGCAGGCGCAAATACGAGTGCGATGACCTCAAGAACGTAAAAGTATTGTACACTTATTATAAAGAACAGCATCTGAAATACAAGCCTGCTATAACAATGCAAATAATAATAACAATTAGAGAATATGCTTAGTGTTTTAACAACTTAGGTCTTGGACGGAACTAAATTGTCCTCTCAGCCTTACTAAAAGCGGAAAAAAGACAGCATCAAACCGTCGGTCGGGGAGCTGACTTAGCTACGGATTTCCTTACGATATTTTCTTAAACCAAGAAGGAAAACATTCTACTCTGCTAGAAAATACTTTTTTTTTTTTTTATGGAAGAGGGGGCAAACGAGCCAGTGGCACACCTGATGGTAAGTGATTACCACCGCCCACAGACAACTGCAGCATCAAGAAGCACTGCAGATGCGTTGTCGGCCTTTGAGGTAGGAATAGGCTCTTTTCTTGAAGGTGCCTAAGTCGTATCGGTCTGGAAATACCGCTGGCGACAGCTGATTCCATAAGTCTGTTGTGCGAGGCAGGAATTGGCATGAAAACCGCACAGTTGTGGACTGCCAACCATCCACATGATGTGGATGATGGTATGAGTATTGCTGTCGTTGCATACGATGGTGGAATTCAGCAGCTGGTATCAGTCCAAACAATTCTTCTGAGCACTCCCCATTGTATAGTATATGTGGTACATGATGCATAGAGATGCAACATCTCTACGTAAAGCCAATGGATCAAGCCTATCGGAAAGGACTTGGTCGTTGACAACACGAGCGGCTCTTCGTTGTATACGATCAAAAGGAAGAAGTTGGTACTGGGGTGCCCCAGCCCAAAGATGAGAACAGAATTCCATGTGCGGCCGTACTTGCGCCTTATATAGTTGCATTCGATGAGCCGACATGAAATACTTTTTAGCCCGGTTAAGTACTCCAAGCTTTTGGGAGGCTAATTTAGCTTTTCCTTCCAGATGACCACGAAATTGAACATCGCTCGTGATGTCAATCCCAAGGATTCCGATTTTTGCTGAGGTGCAGAGGGGAGTATTCTCAAAACTAGGAGCTACGACAAAAGGAGTTTTTTTTTGCGGTGAACGCGCAGACTTGTGTCTTCTTAGGATTGAATTCAACTAAGTTAAGTCGACCCCAGACCGAGACCTTGTTTAGCAGGGATTCGACTTCAGACACAAGTTCATTCCGGCACTGGGCAACGTGTTCCCGAGAAATATTAGCACGGCCGGCGTATAAGGCATCTCCTGTGCTGTCATCCGCATAGCAATGAATGTTATCACTTTTGGATAACATATCATTGATGTGCAGAAGAAACAGGGTTGGAGATAGCACACATCCTTGAGGTACACCAGCATTCACTGCCCTGAGACTTAGGTTCGGAGCAAAACCCGTTTACTACAACCTTAATTCTCCGATCCACAAGAAAGCTGTTGACCCAATCACATAATTTCTCAGGAAGCCCGAAAGAAGAAAGCTTTGATAGAAGTGCTTGGTGCCAAACCCGATCAAAGGCCTTCGCTATATCCAAACTGACAGCCAGCGCCTCTCCCTTTTTCTCAACCGCCTCCGCCCAGCGGTGGGTTAGAAAAGCTAGAAGATCACCAGCTGAGCGACCCCGACGAAAACCGTACTGACGGTCACTTATCAGCTGGTGCTCCTCTAGATACCCCAAGAGCTAGCGGTTGATAATGGATTCCATTATTTTAGAGAAAAGGGAGGTAACAGCGATGAGCCTGTAGTTGGATGGGTCCGAGCGGTCGCCTTTTTTCGGGATCGGGTGCACTAAAGCTGTCTTCCAGGAGTTTGGGACTACACCTAATGAGTAGGAGTGTCGGAAGAGACGCGTTAAAACCGGAGCCAACTCTGGAGCACACGCCTTGAGCACAATTGGAGGAATTCCATCAGGCCCGCTCGTCTGAACGTCTAACTGGAAAAGGAGTTTGCGCACATCAGTTTGCCGGAAGTGTATTTCTGGCATTACGCTTTCGCACCGCGGGATGGTTGGTGGTGGAAGCCTTTTGTCGTCCAGGGACGAGTCGGAAGCAAATAGAGAGCCAAGGAGATCTGGTTTTTCTTTTGCGTCGTGGGCCAAGGAATCATTCTCCTTGTGTAGAGGTGGTAAGGAGGGCTTACAGAAGTTCCCGAGCACAGCTTTAGCGAGAGACCAGAACGCTCGTGTTCCCGAAGGAAGCTGAACCAGTTTCTCTCCAATTTTGCTAATGTGCTTAGACTTTGCTGCCGCAACTTCTCTTTTAAAAGATCTGGAGGTGAAGTTATACTTCTTTTTATGGGAGCTGGTATTTTCATCACGGGACGACGATGCTTCTATCCAGGCTTGATACGACAAGAGGGACCAAACCAGGGTTGGGATTTGCCTCCAATGGGTATGACAGAGGAAGGAATAAAGAGTTCCATCCCCTGTAACACCACATCAGCGACAGAATCAGCAACGTCGTTAGGATCATCCTGCGCGAAGCAAACCCGCCCCCATGGTTAGGACGCAAAGAAACCGCGCATCCTATCCCAATCTGCAGACCTATAGTGCCAGTCACGACGACTGCTAGCGGAACGCTGTCGTAATGGACGTGTGAGTGGCACTGTACTCTGATGAGCCCAGGGGGGTTTCAACGGAAACCACATATCCATCCGGATGGGAGGTCAGGAGAAGGTCTAATAGGGAAGGCAATTGATCCTCCACATCTGGTATCCGCGTTGGCGCAGCTACCAGTTGCGTCAGACCATATGCGAGTGCAAAGTCATGAACAGATCTTCCGGCATGATTGGTTGTTCGTGAACCAAGCCACTCAGCATTGTGGGCGTTGAAATCGCCAAGAATGACAATCTCTGCTGTAGGAGTCTGTTCAAGCAGGGAATCCATAGCCATCTGGACGTGGTCGATGAGTCGGTCTGTTTCGGCATTACCGCTATGGGACCTATATGGGCACGCGTAGATGCGGGGATGGTCATCGCAGTCTACACGCAACCAAAGGATGGAGAGGTCCGTAACTTCAAGAATGCCCAGGCGACGAGAGCAGATATCTCCTCTGACATACACACATGCTCCGGCTCGCGGTACAAAGGATTGTTCCAATTTGTACCCAGGGTACGAGAGGTAAGTGGTGTCAGCTTTAGGGGATATCTGTGTCTCAGTTAAAAACAGCAAGGCCGGCTTCGCTGTCTCAAGGTGGAGGTGGACAGTATTCAGATTGGAGTGAAGGCCCCTAATGTTGCAAAAGTCAACGTTGACCGTGGCAGGGGGTGCCGTGACGTCCTTGTGTTTGCCCCGGGCATTACAAATAGAGCGGGGTTTTGCCCTCCCCAGAGTACGAGGGGCAGCCTGGGCATCCACATTCTGATGGTAGTCAGAGTGTGGATGTCCAGTTACTTTATTGCATACCACATAAAAAGAAAAACAAAAATATAAAACGAAACAAAAAACTTAACGTAATATACAATCGGCGGTCTTATCGCTAATAAGCCATCTCTACCAGATATTATTATTTAACAGTACAACATAGATATATAGACACAATTTCATTGCACACCAAACATTATACAAAAATAATACAGAAAAAAATATATACTTAAATCTAAATGTGATTGACAAACCTACCATATCAGTTTGCAATCCCATCAGGGACAGATATATTTTTGTCATGACTTGCACTACATTGCTTAGTAAAAGCATCATATACTGTAAAAAAATACATTAGTTTTGTTAAAAGTGCCTAACCCCCGTAACGTCTTACGTGGGCGGTGTGACGCGAACGCGTTTGCGAAGCGAAGCGATGCGGCGCAGCGCGGCGCGGCAGGTCTGTCCTACGTACGCGCGAATCAAACCAACTGATCGCGTTCGCTTCGATTCGCGCCGCGCCGCTGAGCACCGGTGACGTAGGACACTTCAATAGTAAATCGACTGTATGTTATTTCTGCGCCGCTTCGCGTTCGCGTCCAAATCGCCCACGTTAAGGCCGTAAGAAGCAGGGTTATCTCTGGTTTGAGTCAAGTCGATACTTAAAATAGTAGCTAATGTCAGTGGCGTAGCTAGGTAGCCAAGGGCCCTGGTGCAAAATATACCGGGGCCCTAACTGAACGGTTTAGGTTTTATCAAAGACATGTTTTATCAAGTCAATATATGCAGGGTGTGGCAAAATGTAAACGTATTTATTTTTTTGTAAAAACTTAAGATTTGATTCGTCATTTTCTGGGTAACTATTTCAAAAAATCTAATAATGCAGTTGTTTTTATTTTCAAAATAATTATACCTATAGTTTCCTAAGAACAAAACCTTTCGGACTCTCGAGACTCAGAGTCCGAGGGCCCTTGAGCTTTGGGGCCCCGGTGCACTGCACCGCCTAGCCATTCGGTAGCTAAGCCACTGGACAATGTTGTGAAAAACAAAAACTGCCATTTTAGCTCACTGATATACCTAGTTTGTTATGTAAGGATCTAATACTAGCAAAGATATGGGTCACTAAAGGTATTGTATAATTTGCTTAAAAAAATCGATTGAAATCATACGAGTAGTAATAGTAATATCTTATTATGTTAGAACGTAAAAATAAGACATACTTACCATCGGATCAAAACCACTCTTATATTTTTCTATTGTATCAATAATCGTTTTGTACAGACGCTGAATTGAATCGAAATCATCACTTGTCTCCAACATAAGAGGTAGTTTCGCAAGTCGCAAGTATAGAGAATAAAACACATATGTGTAACAAGTAAGAGTTATATCCGCACAAAAATTTAGACATATAAATGCGTAAGTGTTACAATCAATGACTATAAAAGGAACTATCACAATGAAGAAAAGGGACATGAGAAACCGGTTAATGTAGCTAAGTATTACCGTTAAAATCAACTTTAGATCGGTGTGATTGCGCGAGAAATCTGCTCGTAGTTTATCATCAATTTCTTCTAAGCTTTCTTGTAGATCCCTGAATGTAGTACCGGGCTTAAAAAGTGACAATATTAAAAGCGACAACAAATACTTAAAGTAGTATAGAAGTGTCCATAACGAGAGCTGGCCGAATCCACTCTTACTTAGTGACAGAAAGAAAAACACACTGAAGACGATGCAATGAATGATCGATTTCAAGTGTAGAATCATTCGAAACTTCAATGGTTTGTGCGCGAAAAAGCCAAGATCCACACCGAATAGTATATGCAAAGTCTTCCAAAGTAACACCATGAATTTATATTCATTGCTGCGAGGTTTCTTGGTTTTGGATGTGAAGTACATTGTTCTTGAATTCATGATTATATTTTATACAATCCTGAATTTCCTGTAAATGATGTATAAATTTTATGATTTTATGTTTCAGAGAACAACATTTCCAACGTGATCAGCAGAATACAGACATGTGTATGATACAAATTAGATTAACATGGTCGAGCATAATAAAAAAAAAATATTAGAAAAATTTCATTACCATAGAATTTTATATACTTAGGTAGCCCAAAGCACTCTGTGGTCATTACTTCCAGGGCCGGTTTTAACCCTACCAGCGCCCTGGGCGAAATTTGTGCGGCGCCCCCTAACCGCAATTTTCTAGTGAAGCGAGCATCTTAATGGGCGAGCGGAGCGAGCCGAATTTTTTTGAAGTACCTACCTAATCAATATTTTTTTATTATGATTGGGAAGGCTCTTATTACGATACATCTAGTTCTTGACGCTATCGTCAATATTAGGTACCTACTTCTGTTTTGAATAGGTACCAATTACCTACCGTACCTAAGACAAACCCAGATCTTACAATGCCGCGAAATAAACAATAGCTAGCAAGTGTTAGAAGTTTTGGTACATAATGCGAGCGTAGCGAGCTTTTGAATGGGCGAGCGAAGCGAGCCGGTTTTTTTTAGAAGAAATCGACACAATACATTCTGTTTTGAATACCAATTATCGACTGTATTCATGTTCAAAAGATATTGCCGCCGGATGTAATGGGGCGCCCGGCTTACGACTATTGCCTATGCCTGCTGATGGGGCGCCTGAGGCCGCCGGATGTAAAGGGGCGCCTGGCTTAGAACCATTTCCTTTGCCTGCTTTAGGGATGTAAAGGGGCGCCCGGCTTACCACCATTGCCATGCCTGACGAAGGGGCGCCTGAGGCTGCCATGTGAAAATCATTTATATCTGGCGCCCTGGGCGGTCGCCCAAGCGCGCCCTACACTAACGCCATTACTGATTACTTCATGTGTAATACGAGAGCTATCAGTTAGAGTGCTTGTAAAAACTCAATGTCAAATGACAATAGTCATAATTAAAAAAAATTACTCGTATAATATAATGATATGGAATCTTACAGGTATTATGTTACTATGATAGTCAATTACTAAAATTATTCCATAAAATTATAATTTACAGTCACAGTTTACACAGCTTCAATTATCAAATCAAGCAAAACCAAAGTTTGCATTTCTTCATAAGAAACAAAAAAAATCACTACTTTATACGTTACTCTTGTACGACACGTGTCATATTTTTAACACTTATAACGGGATATTTACAATGATTTACTGTTTAGTGTTAAAAATGTTGATAACCATGATAGTTTGAAAAGTTATAACGTGCAATGTTGACTAGTCTTTATTATTTATTGGAGTTAGTAAACTGCACGATGACTATGAGATAGGTGACGCAGAAGTTGAGCACCATGCCGAGCAGGTCTGCGCTCAGGGGGACGAGCTTCCACACGCGGAACCGGCACGGCCGCGCTTCAACGTATTGGATGAACCGGCTCAGGGTGCCGTTGTGTTGCACACCTTCGAAGATTATGAAGTTTAAGAATTAGAACAGGCACAGAAAAAAAAGAGCATAAAAGTAAGTAAGTTCGTATGAGTCAGTGGCCAACTCTGGTGACGGAATTTTTAGGCCGTCTCAAGGCCTCCGTCATGGCTAACGGCACAGAAGCGCTCAGATGAAAATGCCCCTGGCGGTCCCATCCACTTACAGACCGTTTCGAACGTTGCTTAACTTGACTAAGCAAGCCCATGAGCGCTTCAGAAAAAGAGCATAAATAAGCACTAAGCATCATAAGAATCTTGTGCTTATTTGAGTTGTGGTGTTCCTGTATTTAGTCTACCTAAGTTCGTGGTTTAGAAACCAGTCATGCTGATCCTAAGGCGCTCTAATGTCGTGCAACGAGTATCGCTGATGATTTAACAAGAACTCGGTGATTCTACTCCTGTTCCTTCGCAACCGTGAAGAACAAGAGCAACAAACACGGTGTTAGGCCTCGTTTTCTCTTAGGTGATCCGTTAAAAAAAAAAAAAAAAAACAATAGTCAATCTCCAGAGGGGAGCCAATCGAACAACAATACCTCTTAAAAGCCTTTTATTATGTAGAATTTTCTTAATTTTCTCTGCTTGTGTGGTCAGCATCTCGGCAGTCAAGGCCGGCGCTACGGTGAGCGCGAAGAGCTCGAGAAGGTAAACGTATTCTACACCAATGCCCAAGAAATCCACCTAAAAACAATTCAGGGTAATGTAACCTATGATACTGATGTTCATAGATATCGAAGTTTAAAATCCGGGCTAAGTCATAATATGTCTCTGACTAAAACATCGCCTTGTTTGACGCAAACGATTGAAAAATTAACTTAATAAGACAATTTCGAGTCTTCAATTTCCACGCGCTAGTAAGCTATCTATACAGGGTGTAAAAAGACTACTACCGAAAACTGAGGGGTTGCAATCAGACCATGATTCTAAACATATTTAGCGAAAAAAAATAAAATTTTTTTTTTACTTAGCTTCGTTATTTTATGTTATTTCCGGTTATTTACTACTAGGACAACATAATAAGACCATATCTACCTAATAATTTCATTTATAAAAGAAAATAACACTTAAAACTCAAAATCCAGCAATCTACGTAAAAGAACGCGCCCAGTACATACGCAAACAGCAATCTTCAAACGCTGTTTTCTCCGGATATAATGTTTTTTTCGGAAAATCCTTTTGGATTTAGTTGTGTGTTGGGATGCTGTACCTAACCCTTTCGGCTTCGGTAGACGTCTTTTTACACCCTGTATATTTTTTTAACATCATCGGTTACTACTATCATGAATTTAGAAAATTTGGATGGATTGATGGATTTTTCTTGCTAAGAAGGAAGTTCTTATGAGTTACTAAAAGCTTATCCATTTTTGAAATATTCATTAAAGTAACATACCAGATCAGTGTTGCTTTGCAACTCTATCAGGGTGAAGTATATCGTCGCCATAACTTGTGGGACATTGCAAAGCAAAAGCAGCATGTACTGTAAAACAACGAAGATAATTATTTGTAGAAGATAAATGTTACGTTTATAAAATGAGGTCGTGTGATATGTGTGACTGTCAGTTACTAAAACGTTCTGCGACGTTTTCGAGTCTTCGCTTCGCACGCGCTTTATAAACGTTTTTATATAGGGTCTTTCATTTTAAACTACACAAATTGACAGGGCCTCATTTTTGGGTTGTCAATAGTCGTTTGACCGTATCCGACCGTAAAATTTATCATATTGATTTTTAGAATTGTTGCAACATGATTTTCAAGGAGAACAGACGTTCCACCAATCGCAGCGCAGCTACATCACGAATGGGCTAAGTTATACAAGAAGCAACAATCAATTGAAAGGATAGTCTTTATCGATTTTCTCGGGATTTTCATTACAAAAAAAAATATTATTATAAATATTTTTTAATTTATTTTTGAACTGAATTCCTGAATTAAGTTAGTATAAAATGAAATACCCTATATATAGTATCATGGTAATAGTATGCTTGCTTACCACATTGTCGAAACCTCTCTTATATTTTTCTACGTTATCAACAATTTCCTTGTAGAGACGCTGCATGTAATCGAAGTCATCACTTGTCTCAAACATAACTGTTACTTTCTCAAGGCGCAAGTATAGAGAATAAAACACAAACGAGTAACAAAAAAGAGAAATATCAGCACAGGGAGTTAATAACACGAAAACATAAATGTCAACTATTGATTTCCACCAAAAATCAGTACCTTTTGTGAAATAGTACAAACAAATAAGTAGAAACCGTTCAAAGTAGATAAAGAATAGCGTTAATATAAATTTTAATTCTATATGATTGCGCGAGAAGTCTAATTGTAATTTAACATCAATTTCTTTTAAACTATCTAGTAGATTCATGAATGATGTACCGCGCTTAAAAAGTGTCAATAACAGAACCGTGACTATATATTCTAAAAAGTACACAAGTGTCCAAGCCGTGCCCAAATCGAAATCATTATCACATATTTCCATAAATAGAAATACGCCCAAAACAGCACAATGGATTATCATAATTATTTTTAACATCAAACGAAACTTCAATGACTTCTGCGCGAAAAACCCGAGATCTACTCCAAAGAGTATTTGCAAAGTCTTCAAAAATGACGTCATGAAATTTAACGCCTTGCTGCGAGTGTCTATAATTGATGTGACGTGCACAGTTCTCCAGTGCATGATTAATATTATTTATTTTATATTGTGTAAGATATTAAAGTTTTATAGATACTCGTAAATTTAACTAAACACATCTGACTAGTTCAAGTTATTACATTCAAGTCGACTATCAAAAAATTAGGTGCGATGATAAGGTAAGATAATATAATCATTAACTTATTACCTACAATACAAATTACATTACTTCGATCATTATAAAAGCTTGTCAACTCAAAAGCGGCCATCACACGCACATTCTTTCGCGAGTGATTGAGCGTACAGGATTGCGCGCGGGAAAGCCTTTAGGAACACGCAATCGCGAGTGATAATTTTGATGCTACGCGTTCTGAGCGCGTGATTATTTGTTAGTTATTGTCAAAATTATTTGTTGAGCCGTGTTGGCCGAATGGGGTTGTGCCTCGACTTTCAATCCGAAGGTCGTGGGTTCAAATCCGGTCGTGCATCAATGGATTTTTCGTTTCGTAAAATGTATATGCGCTTTAATTTACTTTACACGAGCTCTTAACGGTGAAGGAAAACATCGTGAGGAAACCCGCAGGTTAGTCAACTCCACACGTATTGACGTCGTCTTTCCTGTGGGCTAGGTTGATTAAGCTGAGAGGATGGTTTAGGTTCTGGACAAGCCTATTCCATCTCAAACAATGTCCCAGGCACTACAGCGCCCCTTTAAGTGTAGGCTTGGATTGCCTCCTGACGCTGTATAAATCATCTAACATAGATGTAAAGGCCATAAGTATTGTCAAAACGCAATCGTGCGGGAAAGCCTGTATGCTCAATCACGAGTGAGCATTTTTTTGAAGCTTGAAGCTACGTACGCGTTCTTACGCGCGTGATTGGCTGTATCACTCGCGATAGATTGTGCGTGTGAAGGCTGTTAATCTCAATCGATACAATGTAGCATCCTATAGGCCAAAACAAATGGAAATTTTAAGATATGTGAGCCTAAAATATTTATAAATTAATAAGATAAATCTCATAGTTGTAATAATTTTTAAGAAATAAAACTTAAAGCAAAACTTTAAAAATCACTTTGTTTTCGAACTGTGCTGGTTTGCGGTGCCGGTCCAAGTGTGGCTGGCCACGGCCAGATCGGCGGAACCACGCGGGGAAAGAGATTCCAGTCTATGCGTTAGAACAGGCAGTTTCGCTAGTGTTCTGCTTTTCCTACATACGGACAAGACATAGGTACTGGCGGTTCCGCTGGTTATGGTTCCGCAGCGGAGGTGTGCTACGGACATTAATTTAAAGAAACAGTCTTGGTCTTGTCGATAGTACTGGTGGTGGTTTTTATGGACATCAAAATAGTTTCACTGATAAAGAGATTCTTCATAGGGGTGAATAAAGTCAACTTAATAGTAAATTTAAAGCACCCAGGTGAATTAGGCGAATAAAGTTTTTTATAAAGTAACTTTAATGCAGATAAGTAATTTATTTCAATTGTTTTGTAAAGTAGTAGAATAAAGGCTATATTATTTTATAACTTTAATGCACCCAGCTAAAATTGTACACAATGCACCCAGGTGAATTAACTCGGGTGAATTAAGTTTACGTAGTCGTTTCGTTTTGATAACTACTTATTTATTATATCAGGTTGCAAGTAATTAATTGAAAATATGCTTGAAGTAAACTTATTTTTTGTTATTTATTAAATTAGTTTTGTAACACATTTAATAAAGCCTAGAAAATGATCAGCAATAGAGTGGAGGACGTCTACATATAATATTTCAAATTCCATTAAATATTATTTGCAGCAATTTGTTCCGGTTAAATTAAAGCCGTATTTTTAACCTGTTTCCGAGTTGTAGATAGGTATTGATTACCTTTAATTAACTTAAAAACCATACAATAATATTACCTACGTACCTAATTTCATAGACAAGAAATGGTGAACTTTTACCTAGTTATAACGTAGATTAGCTACTTAGATAAAAATAGGATTGTGACTATTGATTGTGAATTACACATATCAATATCACACTATCTTGTAGAGGCTAATAAACAGGAATTTTAACCTAATGGAATTAGTTTTTATAAAACAACGTCATTTGAAATTCTCTATTGCTCGAAGCGTCATTGGGAACAAATATTAAAAGCACATTGTTAGAAAAACATAAAATAACAATGACGAAAATAGCACCAACCAATCTAGCACCAAAAAAAATAATTAGTAACTATTCGCTTTACCGCGATAAAAACATACCTTTTAAATGTGTGGTGTTTTTCTACAAATGTATTCATGTGTTTTTCTGTTTAGACTTCGGGTTTATCGAAACTAAAGTTTTAGGGATAAAATGTCTTAAAATTATAACATTCGCTCAAAGCACTTTTATTAGCCTGCTTGCGACATTGAGCCTTTTTTTTACTCGTATCACTCCATATTCGTATGTGGTTTGGTATGTACTGACGATCACCCAGTACATGCTATTAGTAATCATTTTGCTGCGTATCAAAAAGGAGAGAACATTTTGCAACTTAATTCAAAACCTACGCACATTAGATTTAGGGTTGAAAGTCAATCATTCATCTTACCTCTTGGAATTTAAACTCTTAATCAGCATGCTTGCATGTTTTGCGTACAGAATTTGGATGTTGCCCAGTCTCCATGACCACATAGATGGAAATATCTCAAAAAGTTATTATACAATAAACACTTTAATAAATGCTTCGTTGTATATAATTCTTCATGCAACGACCGATATAGTGCGTTTGACTTACGCTTTTATGTTCTCTGCAATAAACTGTCGCTTGAGGGAGTTGAAGCTAATTTTGAGAAAAAAACAGTTTGGAATCCAGGCAACGCAGTATCTATATAGATCAATCGTTGATATTGCTGAGCAGCATAAAGAGGCGTTTGATCCAGTGGTAAGCTATTCAACAGCATATAATAAAACATAACAATTATTCTATGCTGGAATGAAAAAAAATACAAGTTTCGGAACACTTTGTAACATATCATCGACTTTTCATCATCATTTGATAACCTCTGTGGTGCAGTGGGTGAAGGCCCGCCTGCGACGTAGAAGGTTGCGGGTGCGATCCCCGCAGCAGCAGGACAAATGTTTGTATGATCTACAGATATTTGTCTCGGGTCTGGGTGTTTTCTATGTAGGTATAATATGTATGTATTTACAATCAAAAAGTATCTAATAATTCTATATGTTATTTGGTCTCATTCATACTTAGTCTTCGAGAGATATACGACTATGATCGAAGTACTTAGTACAAGCTTAGGGGCCAAATGATGCTGTATGAAATGACCAGCAATATCTATTTTATTATTTATTATCATCGATCTTTTATCATATTATGTCATAATTAAAATAAGATCAAACCAAAGGCCGGCAACGCATCTGCAGTGCTTCTTGATGCTGCAGTTGTCTGTGGGCGGTGGTAATCACTTACCATCAGGTGTGCCACTGGCTCGTTTGCCCCCTCTTCCATAAAAAAAAAGATTTACTCTAATTAAATAAATATTCCAGTTGATAGTATCTCTGGTGTACAATGTACCCCAAGCGATGACCATTGCTTTACGCATAGTTGAGAGAATTCGATCTGAAGGGGTAAGTTGTTTTTTATAAATTGATTTTAAACCTGGCAAAAGATTTTGCATAATTACATGCGCATTATTACACAAGCTCTTAACGATGGATGAAAACATCGTGAAAAAACCTGCAGTTTGGTCAGCACCCACAATAATACTGTGGGCCAGGCTGATTAGCGTAGAGGATGGTTTGGGTGCTGGGTAAGCCTATTAAAATCATCTCAAACAATCTCCCAGGCACTAAAGCGTCCCCGTTGAGTTAAGGAATAGGTCGCATCCTTTCGCTTTATCATCTAGTTCTTCTTCTTATCGTGTTACCAGTTCTTGCGAACCAGTGTGGTGAAAGAATTTTAAGTGCGCCTCAAAGAGGCTCCTTTCATGCATTTAACACATGTTTTCTAACTTTTTACGTTTTACGACATGCCGGTTTCCTCACGCACGGTGTTTTCCTTCACCGTTTGAGAGTACAGGCATAGTGCACATAAATTCTCTCGACAGAAAAACTCCGGGATTGAACCCACGACCCTAAGATCGAAAGACGGGGCCACTGCCACTATCATCTAGTAGTAATATTATACCTAAGTATTTTTTAGCTCCAGGCAATTACATCATTCCCGAGCGTATTGTACATCATCGTGTGTGAATTATTGCTGCTCACTGTACTACCAGCGATCTGCTCCGGCTTGCTGAAGTCACAAGCTAAAGAAATAAAAGTCATTCTACATGACCTACTAATGAGACAAAAAGGTAAGTTTGTATAAGTTAGTCGCCACCGAATTTAATAAAAAGAATTATCAAAGTTTTTAGTACCTATGTTTAATATAAAAAAGTGGCAATAATTACATTATGAAAAACGACATTTATGAAAAAACTTAATTCAAATATCTGTCGACGATGGACTTAGCGATGGACTTGCAGCCTGTTATGTATGGAATGCTAACTTCTGTAAAATGTGCTTGTGCCAATCGAAGGAAGAATGCATAAAATATATAGAAGAATCGTCGTGATCCTATTTTTAGGGTTCCGTACCCAAAGGGTCCTATTACTAAGACTCCGGTGTCCGTCCGTCTGTCCGCCTGTCACCAGGCTGTATCTCATGAACAGTGATAGTAAGACAGTTGAAATTTTCACTCTGCTGCCGCTTTAGTAACAAATAATAAAAACAGAATAAAATAAATATTAAAGGGGGCTCCTATACAACAAACGTGTTTTTTTTTTGTCGTTTTTATAGATAATAGTACTGAACAATTTGTGCGCCAGTACGACTAGCGCTTGGCCGGTTTTTTTGTTTCAGAATACGATGTGCAATCCCGTGATATCGAGCGGTTTATCCGCTACATGGACGTCCGCGGCTGCCGGTTCCGAGTGCTCAAGCTAATCCCTCTCGACTCCAGTCTCTTTGGTATTGTCATCAGCTTCTGCGTCACCTACCTCATCGTCATCATACAGTTCACTTCTAGCTCTAGTCAATGATTTATATCATCATACAATTCGGAAAATATGAATTAGGACGACTGCATCCCAAACGGGTATTTAAATTATGAGACTCAGTTTAGATATTTCAGTTTAGAGAAGAATTGAATTCATTAAGTATACATACTTCACTATTAAATTATTGTAAGTGAATTACCTGAATAAAAAACAATTGATTCTTGATGTAATTTTATTTCGGCTGCAAAATTCTAGCCAGGGATTGGCTAAATTGTATTATATCCCCGCATCTTTGGGACTAATGTAAAAAATAAGGTTGAGGTAAACACAAAAAATAATGTAGTTAGAATTGGCTTGATGACAATTTTTCAAAATCTGTTCTGTGTTGTTCAGAATGATTTTGTTATGTGAAAAAAAAAACAAAATATTTCAGTAGAAAATAAAGGTTTTCAAACATAAAAATTAAATTAGAAATTCACGCCAAAACACTCGTCGGTGTCATGGCTGTTATGACGTCACAGCTCACTACGTAAACAGCAAATATGAATGAAAAAATCGGAGACTGCGTGTAAGCTCAAAGGAAACAAACAGCACAATTTTGGTCTGTACAGCAAGGCGGGTATTGAAAGATGACGTCACGCGCTCTGATTGGTGTACAGCTATCATGGCGGATTGTTGTATTTTGTAGATTTATTTTATTAAATAATTTAATAATCTTGACATTATTTCTCAATCCTTGAATCCTATTTTATTAGATCAGTTAAATATTTTGGCGATTCTTGATTACTGTCATCATGCCTATTATTGCGAACAGAAATAAAAAGTGGAATGTTGTGTAGCTCAAGTAAAGCTAGAGCAACATTATTAAATGCAACAAAAAAAAATAAACTCGAATTATTTAGCAGAAGTTTCTTTATTTTGTGTAACAAAGATATTGTATATATATTATAATTCACAGAACACAATAAAATATCTATTTGGATTAAACTAAAGCTAAAAGATAGAGTTCCTATAACCCACTGCAGGCGAAGTATCCAAAAGGCTGGTTGGTGGCTTATAACCTGCGCCACCTGCGTGACTGAGAAGCGGGATTATTTTCATACTTCGTTTCGCGTTGCAGACGCTTCCGCGTCACTGACGCGCAGGTTCGGCCGCACCTTTGATGAATTGATATAGGTAGGTACTTACATATCTCCTGTCAATGATCTAAAAAAGATCATTAATAAATAAATAAATAAATAAATAAATAATGCTCGACTTTTCACACAGCATCATCTAGCCCCAAAGTAAGCAGAGCTTGTGTCATGGGTACTAGAATGACTGATAAACTACTTATATACTTTTTTTGTAAATACATACATATTATAAATAGAAACACCCAGACCCGAGACAAATATCTGAAGGTCATACAAACATTTGTCCCGCGGCGGGGATCGAACCCGCAACCTTCTGCGTCGCAGGCGGACCTTCGCCCACTGCGCCACAGAGGTCGTCAGGTTATTGGTTGTTAGCTCTCAATTTGATAGGTACACCATCCTTAATTTGTTACATTTTTGTTAGCTTTTTTATCTTTGTTTTGCTTTGTATTGTTAATTCTATTTTTTATTTTTAAGTTCCTTCCTATTTTGTTTATTTTTAGGGTTCCGTACCTCAAAAGATAAAACTGCAGACAGACAGACATTTTTCAGACTTTATTTAAATATTTTTATGATGTATTTATGTATTCTTATGATTTACTCGTATGATGAAAAATTTAAAAAATAAAATTCCTTCTCATGTGTAACTTTGGTGTATGTAGGTAGGTAGTACATAACAGTACAATACATAACGTACTTACATAGTCCTTTGTACGGAACCCTCGGCGGGCGAGTCCGACTCGCACTTGTCCAGTTTTTTTGTTAGTACTACCTACCTACTAAGTTTATGCCTGTCTTTTTTATGTTATCTTGTGTGTACCTACCAAATATGATGATATTCTATTCTATTCTTAGCATAGCTCTTTGAACATTGGTTTCTTCAATCAAGATCTTGGGTATTTCTCTGAAAAAGAGCTACGCTTCTAAACCCCGTGGTCCTATGTTTCCACACCTAAATAATTTTAATTATTAATTTGAAGGTTAGTAAACTGCACGATGACGATGAGGTAGGTGACGCAGAAGCTGAGCACCATGCCGAGCAGGTCTGCGCTCAGGGGGATGAGCTTCCACACGCGGAACCGGCACGGCCGCGCCTCGACGTACTGGATGAACCGGCTCAGGGAGTCCTTGTGTTGCACATCAGCTGCTAAATGTTTACAGGACTTTTATTACTAAGATTGGCAATAGAGAAACAGAAAAATACCATCCTAAATAACGTAGAGTAAAGGTAACTGACGCCTTTATTAGGATAAAAATTAATGAATCTGTTTCTGCAGGCATAAGTATGAGACAGATTCATGATATGGGTGCATCATCAACCATAGTTTCTTGTGAAATTTGATTTTATTGGTTTGTTCAGATTCAATCTTGCAAGCTGAATTTGATCTACTTACTGGTGCTCGATTGAGCTGAATTTTGGTACGCCTATGAGTCTCAAGCCGCGTATCGACTACGCGCTTCTGGCGCGCGCGCTATGAATGACCGCGACGAGAGTGCGTTCCGCGGAAAGCTTTCCAAATATTTGAGCTATACCAACTAAACGCGCCAGGTGCGCTTGGCAACTGTTCCAGTCTTTGATCGTTCACCATGCAGGTTATGTCCTGTACGAAAAGTAGCAGCATTCGCAACAAACATACAGAAGTTCGTCTCAACTGGCGTGCGCACCAGAACTGAACTCCCTATACCGACACCAGATGTAACGGCCCGCTCCACGTTTGAGCGTTCCAACGTACACATTGATGCGCGTTCCAATATGGTATCCATTTCGCGCGGCCGGAACGCGCGCCAATGTTCGTCCTCTTGGAGCGCGTAGTCGATACGCGGCTATAAAGTTCTTGTGAGACTTTTTTACAGTAAAAAAGAGATTTTGCCGCATGTGTAAAAATACTATTGCACTAGAGAATCTTGATTGCACTGATGCATAAATGCGCCAATATGTACCTACCTACTAGAAGTCTTTTATTATGCAGTATTGTCTTAATTTCTTCGGCTTTCGTGGTCAGCATCTCAGCAGCCAATGCCGGTGCTATGGTGAGCGCCAAAATCTCAAGCACGTAGATGTATTTCATACCCAATGCCACGAAAATCATCTAAAAACAATTCGAGAAATAATATTATATTGAATTCTTCTTCTTGTCATTTCACCAGTTCGTTCGAATTAGTGTGGTGAAAGTATTATAAGTGCACCTCTATTATATTGAATGAATAATGATGAATGACACTATTCGTAGTTTCACGCACATACTGCTTGGTCGAAAGGGAAAACTTGCTTTTGTTTTTTGTTTATTTTTAATTTGAGCTTTTGAAAACTTTCGAACGAATGCATTTGAGAAGCCTCGTGTGTGAACTCGCATCGTGTGAAACAGCCATAACAAAAATAAAATCATATTCCGAATGTGCTTAAGGTAGGCATACATACCACGCCAGCTTGGTTTTGCAACTCTTTTAGGGTAAAATAAATCGTCGCCATGACTTGCGGAACATTGCTTATTAAGATCAGCATATACTGTGAAGCAACATTGTAATAAGTATCATCTTATATACCTACTTCACCACAGTCTTAATACTACTTATCCGTTTATATGACAGTTCTAAAACCGAAATTTAGCGTTGGCTTGTGGCCAATGTGTTATAGTAATTCAAGGGGTGGTTTCAATTCCATATGATTTAAAACTGCAAAAAATATTTTTTTTGTGAAAAAAAAACTAATAATACCCAACTTAATGATTGGTAAAGTAAAAAAAAAAACTAAACAGGATCACGACACAGCAGACATTTTCTCAGTTCATTAAGGTACCTACATACTAGTGGACCGGGGCGCGGGTTACTGTCGTTTGGGACACAAAAGTTTAGGACACTTTGTCCCTATTGACACTTTCGATTTTAAATATTTTTTTCACTGTCATTTGGGACACCAATAGAAAAAGCTGTTTTGTACAGTCAGGCAAAAAACCTGTAACGTTATAGTTTTTGAAACTATCGTGGTGATGAACATAATTAATGTTATCTACGAGATAATTAATCATGATTTTTGAGTTAAACCTCTAACGATACCTCAACAGTAGAAATCTTAATATCAAATTTGCATTTTTAAAAAGGTAAAGTATTCGCTCAGGTGCAGTAACGAGCGAGCAAGCGCTAATGCAAAACTAGTTCTAGAAAGCATAGAAATGTTTCTATTTCTTTCTCTTTTGTTCCTTAAGGGTTCACTTGTTCTTTTTGCTCGGACGCACGGCCATTAATTAGTCTACCTGAGTCATGGTCAGTGGTTAAGTAAAAAAATAGTCATGTGGCGGTTTGTGTTGTTGTTCATGTTTTTTGGAGGTAAGTTAACTACCATTTACGTAGCATTTTTTTTATTGGTATTATACGCTTTTAGGTACTTAATTACTTTAAATTTAGATCTAAACTGATAAAAAATTGTGTGTATTGTAAGAGATATTTAATTTCATTCATAATCGTAGTCATTATATTCGATGCATCAATTTATGGTTTTGTTAGATACACTGTTAGGTACAGATATTCTTGTGAAATGTTCATAAAGTAGCATATTTGTTTTTTCAGGAGATCCACCAGCATCGTCAAGTCAAAATCAAAATGGAATCGAAATAGTAACGTCGAAGCGCGGAAAACCGATACTTCTACGTGCTGGCTATAGATACCATAAAAGATAATAATTCTAAGAATAATGTGCCAAATATTGTAAAAATACTGTGATTTTTTAGGTTATTTTTTATCTTTAGGTTATCTTTTGATTTGTTTGATATTTTAGCTTTAGTAGAGTATTGTGCCAAATGCTGTGAATATACTGTGATGTTTGTAGGTTATTTTTTTTTTTAAGATTTTTATGTATACACAAAAGATTTTAATAATAAGTAGGTAATGTTATGACATTATTATTGTTAATTAATATAAACCGATATTTTGAAGATGTGGACTTTACAACGTAGTAAATAAATATACATTTTAAATGAATTTTTGTAGTTTTTTTTTAAGTCGAAAAAGACTTACAAATTATTTAATTACAATGATCTGATACCTATACCTACACGTCGCCACCATGTCTAGTCCCTTTAAGCTACTCTAAAATAATCGTATTATAATTATTTAAAAACTTTTTGATCTGACTGTACAAAACAGCTTCAATATTTTGATAGTGTCCCAAATGACAGTGAAAAAAACATTTAAAATCAAAAGTGTCAATAGGGACAAAGTGTCCCAAACGTTTGTGTCCCAAACGACAGTAACCCCGGGGCGCGACTTCGTCTGGCGCATTGTTTCGTCATACAAACTTTAGAGATAGAACTACGTTGTTCCAATCCAACCCATGAAAACACTGAATTCACTTTTGGATTTGCTGTCTTTGATAAATATAAATAAGTACCCATCTAAGGGGTTGGGTAGTTTTGAAAAAATAATAAATACGTGTTTCGCTATTTATTAAAAAAATCTTATTTAGGCATCACAACCCCACAAATAGTCTTTTAATATAAATAATAAAAATTGTTCAAAGCATAGTAGAACGAAATGACATGGCCATTTTGAAAAGTCAAAAGTTATTGGTTGTCATGGCAACCTTTGAGCAGTGTTCTTTGTGTCAAACAGAGTACCTACTGCTAAAGTTTTTATGCAATATTCCCGTTATCCTTTTTCATATTTTTTGGTTTTCAGGAACGTTTTTCGGGATAAAAAGTAGCCTATATGCTATTCTGGAGTTATACCTTTCACCTTACCAAATTTCATTGTAAACTGTTTCGTCGTTTGAGCCTGATCCTTACACAAACATACAAACATCCAAACAAATTCACAAACTTTCAGCTTTATTCTGTTATTTTATTATTTCTGTTGTTTTATTTTATTCGGGTCTGGGTGTTTCTATATATAATATGTATGTATTTACAAACAAAAAGTAAATAAGTAGTATATCAGTTATCTGGTTCCCATAGTACAAGCTTTGCTTAGTTTGGGGCTAGATGATGCTGTGTGAAAATGTCCAGCATTATTTATTATTTATTTTATTAATTTATTATATGAGTGGGATGCTTTATGTAATTAAGTTTAAATAATCACAAACTCCGTGCAGTACAAAAACAGACACTTACCACAGGATCGAACGCTCTCTTATATTTTTCTACCGTATCAACAACAGATTTGTACAGACGCTGAATGAAATGGAAGTCATCATTTGTCTCCAACATGAGTGGAATCTCCGCAAGTCGCAAATATAGAGAATAAAACACAAACAAGTAACATGAAAGGGATACAAACGCACAAGGACTTAGAAACACAAACACATAAAAGTCCGATAGGAAGACATAATTAAAGCTATATTTATAAAAAGACGTTGTATAACTAATTCCAGTAACGAGAAACTGCTGGAAGTAGATAAAGAATATAGTCAAAATAAATTTGAACATAGTATGTTTCCCGGAAACTCGTAATTCCACATCAAGTTCGTCTAGACTTTCTTGTAGGTCCATAAACGTTGAACCACGCTTAAAATTTGACAATAACAGAATCAATATCAAATACTCTACATAGTATAGAGTTGTCCAAAAAATCCCCAAGTTATATCCTACTTCACAAATTCCTAGGTATATAACGACCGCCACAACAACGCAATGGATGAACGAAATGAACTTTAAAATCAATCGGAACTTCAAGGATTTGTGCGTGAAGAAGCCAAAATCTAAACCAAAGAGTATTTGAAAAGTCTTCAGAAGAAATTCCATGCATTTGCGTTCTTTGCTTCCATTCTTCCTTCTCAGATATTTGACGTTAACTGTTCTTGAATTCATATTATAAAACATTTTGATATTCCGTTCTTCTTGAGTATCTTTTAAAGAAAATATAAGTGATAGAATTCAACACTAAGGAAGCAAAAGTTAAACGCTTCTGACCTTACGAAGAAATTACTTTGAAGTGTTCATAAAATAGCAGAAGTAACTTAGGCAAATGTCATTAATAAAATTATTGTGTTCGATAAAAGCAATCGGCGTAAGTGTTTTTGTGCTTGTTGTATAGGAAAGAACCATAATTATGACAATGCAATAGCGTACTCATACTAATTAAACCCAAAACTCACGCTTTCGGAAGGAAGTTACAACAGGAAATTCAACAGACATTTTTAACAGCAAAGTAATAAGGGTGGCCTTATCGCTAAGAAGCAATCTCTTCCGGGCAACCAGGATAGATCGACATTTAGACAATCTTGAATTCGTTTTATTCACTATTTGGTATCGACGCCGTAAGTAGTACTTATAAGTAGGTACGTAGATTTATTGATTTGAATTTTGGATTTCATTATTTATGAAGGAGTACCAAAAGATGGTGCTGCTATTTCCCCATACAAATCTGCTAGTAAAAAACTCGTACTAAGCACTCCGTATGTCTCAAAGCTAAGCTTATTCGCTTCCCGGTACCATTAAAAGAAGCAGGATCAGTTGAATCTCGGCCATTCGCGCGGATGGTTTTATAACTGGAATACATAATTTATTGTCCGTACCTCAGATGTACTAAAACTTGGAGTGGATATGAATCCAGTTAGCTAAAGTTGGCGAACGCATTGACCGAAATATGAAAGTAGACGCGCATTTTGATACTACTTGAACAAACTCTTTGGGATACCTACGCAAAGGAATGTGATACCAAAACTTAATTTCATGGCAATTTTTACGTAAATTTTGTGAGGCTGTATATTTTGTATTTCAATCGTGGAACAATTTGGATAAAACTTGGAATAAATGGACCTAGCTCGTAGCTAAAAAAATGGTTGTCTGTAAAGTCGGTTTACGGACAATAATTGAACGTGACAACACAAAGGCCGATTGTGCTTCTTTGTCGCTCGTTCCGCGCTCTCGCTTGCACTTGCGCATTACATGGAACGCCCCAGAGCGAGGTAACGCCTCATGACGTCATGTTTTTTCGTGCGTGCAGCCGGCTCTATCGAATTATAAGACGTAGTCACGTCAAAAAATGTTTTAATACTGGATACCTTTTAAACGTTCTCTCTTTCATTACGTGGGGTTAGTAGACGTTTTTATTATTTTGGCCATTTTCTTATTTTCGGACATCCGATTCTACCTAAAACTATTCCAGATTCACGAATGCACTCCACGGAACTGAATACGCTAGTGCCAATAAACTGGCTTCTGTTTATTACGATTTCTGAACGAAACTTTCCAGGACTAGTACTTGTTGATCCGGGAGCTTTATGATGGGACTTAGCAGAATATTTTACTGTCACTAAATTGGATTTATATGTCTGAAAAAATAGCTATATCGTAATAAGGGCATTGTGAGTCACCATAAGAAAGAAAGCATGATGATCAATCCATCAATAGAAGTCAACTGCCGCTGAGGCGCACGTATAATTTAAATTCGAATTATCAAAGAAACAGGAGTCTTAAAAAACTAGAATTAAAAAAAAAAAACCAAGATATAGGGGCTTAATCAATATGGTCATGGTAGTTAAAGGTTTTATGGTACAAAAATATTTGCTCTAACGTCATTATCCAGGGAGGAAACAGTCGACTAGATTTGTATAGAGAAAGAGCATTTATTCAGTAGGATCGCTGGGATCAATAGTCGTCTACTCCTGTTTCTTCGCGACAGTGGACCAAGGTTACAAACACGGTTTGGGGCCTATCTTTTTTAAGTCAGCATCGAAAAATGTTTTTTTTTTTATGTCGTCTACCCTTTGCGCAACTGGACCTCAATTTTATTTGTCCGGTTCTCGGCCTACCTTCGGTCAAAGTCACACCACCTGTCATCACTTCGTCTGGCCTTGGTCTGGCCAAATGTTCAGCCCAATACAATTTGAGTTCCACTTTAATATAGTTTCTTCAAAATCAGTAGGTTCTGCCTCATCACGCGCTACGAGTCATTCACAAGAGTTAAATTATAAGTAAACTGTAAGATGACGATGAGGTCGGTGACGTAGAAGCTGATGACGACTCCGAGGCAACTGGAGTCGAGGGGGATGAGCTTGGACACGTGGAACCGACAGCCGCGGACCTCCACGTAACGGATGAATCGCTCGATCTCCCAGCACTGCTCACCGTATTCTGAAAATAACCGTATTCTGGCTTTGTCCGCATTCAATACTTTTATCTCGTTGCACCATACAAACATGCATCACTTAATTTAAGCCATTCCATGATTATTTTATTTTTGAGAAAAGTAGAAGTGCTCAGTTGATAATGCTGTAGTTGATCCCTCGCGTTAGCCATGCTTTGTTCTAACCATCTTGTGCTAGTTGTAGGTCATGTAGAACGAGTTTTATTTGATTTGCCTGTGACGCCATCAAGGCGGCACAGATAGCCGGGAGAACAGTAAGCAGTATCATTTCACAGATCATGAAGTACCAAGGCTAGGCCGGCTAATGTCTATAACAAAATTACGGTTTAAGGTAGCCACCGAGTGGCGCCCCGACCCAGCGAGAAGGCGACGCGGCAGACCAAAACGGAGATGGCGGGATGAGCTCGACCAGTTTCTAACGGACTGGAGGGATGTTGCTGGGGACCGATATGTCTGGAGGGAGTGGGGGGAGGCCTTTGCCCAGCAGTGGGACACAAATGGCTGATATAATAAATAGGTAATTAATTACGGATTGGACTTAGGTCAGGCAGAGGGAGGTCAAATGCTGACCTATTTAATTTAAAAAAAAGGTCGAAAATTACAGTAAGGATGAGATTTTTCATGTATTATGGGAATTTTAGAAATTGATTAGTTAGTAAGAATTATTTCTAGATAATACAAAACCGTGATGGCCTAGTGGGATTATGTAGATTCGACTTTAAATCAGAAAAATAGAAAGCTGGGCATGGGCTGTGGCTCAACAAGACAAGCATTGCTAGTGTTTTTGGCACGCTTCCGCCTGTCAGTGATCTGGATCAGTTGAGCTATCTAAATTCGATCCTAAGTTGGCTCAACTGATTCTGTTTTTAAATAAAAAAATGTAAATAATGTCTCTATAAATAAATGTACTGATAGCTTCTTCTAATTGAAAACAAAAATTTCAATTATATCAATATGATAAATCTTTGGACAATGAACACACGTGAACAACGAACATATACATGCTTTGAAACTAATGAAGTGATGATCGTAAATCATAGTTGAGGCCATATATTAGCATTTGCGAGTATTGACAGTACACCGAGCCATTTATCAACATAAACCAACAAAGATACACGTCAGAATACAGGGTAGAATTATTAACAGCAGTAATTATGGATGGAAATTGGTATAGCATCAAAATACTTTATTACAAGTTAGTTACAAATATAAAAAAATACTTAGGCCTTTACATCTATGTAATTTATACAGCGTCAGGAGGCAATCTATGCCTACACTTGACGGGACGCTGTAGTGCCTGGGACATTGTTTGAGATGTCCACAGGAAAGACGACGTCAATACGCGTGGAGCTGACTAAGCTGCGGGTTTCCTCACGATGTTTTCCTCCACCGTGTTATAGCGCAATTTTTTTACGAAACGAAAAATCCATTGATGCACGGCCGGAATTCAAACCCACGACCTTCAGATTGAAAGTAGAGACACAACCCTATTCGACCAACAGTCTCAGGCTCAGTTACAGTTACAACGTATTTTATTTCAAAAATAATCTTGAGAAGGGAGGCCTGAAAACTCCGTTGTTGCCCACTACCTAACTCATGTGAACTTCTAAGGAAATCTATGTCTTATTATAACACGAGCAGCAACAATAATAACAGCAACGAACGACTCTATAACGATCGTGTAACCTTCACTAATTTCAAATTGATTTAGTAGAGTATAAAATTAGTAGAGGGGTAATTTTTAATATTTTTCCCCAATGGATCTTTTTTTAGCATGGTAATGCTGCCCGTGCTATGTGAAATGCCAGACTATAATTCTATCTCTGTGCCTTTCATCATAATCCGTTCATTTAATTTTGCATGAAAGCGTAACAAGCATTCAAACATACATCCATCCATCCAAACATTAGATGACCTCTGTCGCGCAGGGGGTGTAAGCCCGTTTGGCACGCAGTAGGTTGCGGGTTCGATCCCCGCCGCGGGATATAATGTTTGTATGATCTGCAAACATTTATCTCGGGTCTGGGTGTTTCTATTTATAATATGTATGTATTTACAAACAAAAAGTATACAAATAGTATACAGGGTGTAAAAAGACTGCTACCGAAAACTGAGGGGTTTCAATCAGACCATGATTCTGAACATATTTATCGAAAAATAACGCAAATTTTTTTTTGACTTAGCTACGTCATTTTATTTTATTTTCTAGTTATTTACTACTAGTACAACATAATAAGACCATACCTACCTAATAATTTCATTTATAAAAAAAAAAACAATTAAAACCCAAAATCCAGCAATCTACGTATAAAAACGCGCCCAGTACATACGCTCGACCAGCTGTGCGAGGTCGGTTTTCTCTGGATATAATGATTTTTCGGAAAATCGTTTTGGATTTGGTTGTGTGTTGGGATGATGTACCTACCCCTTTCGGCTTCGGTAGACGTCTTTTTACACCCTGTATACTACTTGTATACTTTGTGTAGTATAGAAGTAGTAGACCAGATAACTGATATCAGTTATCTGGTCTCCATAGTACAAGCTTTGCTTAGTTTGGGGCTAGATGATGCTGTGTGAAATGTCCAGCATTATTTATTATTATTTATTAATATAGGTATTAGTAGGATTTAGGATCTGTCTACTTATTGTAAGTGCACGATTGAATTTAGTATCTCTTCTAAATCTTTGAAACTCTACAGTATGCATTTGTGCAGGCTTTTGTACCTGAATTATTGTGACATTCAATATGAATTTATGATCACGTTCGGTTTAAAACTTGACTAATATCGTATTCATTTGTGTTTGTCTCGAAAATGTTCCGTTTTAAATTTACTACTTTTGTCATAATCACCGGAATTGGCCACTCAATGAACTTGCTATTCGTAGCACTACTTATGTAGTGAGTAGTAAGTTTTAAATAAACTTTTCGATCCCCGTCGCGGGACAAATGTTTGTATGACCTACAGATATTTGTCTCGGGTCTGGGTGTTTCTATGTATAATATGTATGTATTTACAAACAAAAAGTATATAAGTAGTTTATCAGTCATCTAGTACCCATAACACAAGCTCAAGCTTACTTTGGGGCTAGATGATGCTGTGTGAAAAAGTCCAGCATTATTATTATTATATTATAAAAACAAAGATTTTGGATGATAATGATTGTTTATAAATATACTAACATGGGTAGCGGAAATCGTACACATTTTCAGTGTAGGTTAGTCTATTAGCGCGGAATAATTTTGCACATTAATCAGATTTATAGTAATACCGACCACTCGACGTTAAATATGATTTAGTGGCGGTTATTTTATGGGTTTTAATAGTTAACAACAAATTGTTTAATCATTAATTATTTATTCTTTTAAAAACTATTTTTTTGTTGTTTATTAAATTGTGATCTAACTAAAAAAATATTGGCAAATAAATTAAAATTAGTATACATAAATTTTACATAACAATGTTTTCAAATGCTTTGAAAAATAATTACCTATTATTTTCGTCTATTATTCTACGTGCTTATTATTAATAAGCACGTAGAATAAAATTGTAGCTTAGTGTGAACAGAGGGCTATTCTAACATTTTAGATAAATTTATGTGGATAAATAAATAAATAAATAAATAAATAAATAATGCTGGACTTTTCACACAGCATCATCTAGCCCCAAAGTAAGCTTGAGCTTGTGGTATGGGTACTAGATGACTGATAAACTACTTATATACTTTTTTTTTTTTGTAAATACATACATATTATACATAGAAACACCCAGACCCGAGACAAATATCTGTAGGTCATACAAACATTTGTCCCGCGGCGGGGATCGAACCCGCAACCTTCTGCGTCGCAGGCGGACCTTCGCCCACTGCACCACAGAGGTCGTCATGTATTTGCATTGGATGGGCATTGTATTTGCACATGCCTCTTACTACCCCCTTAGACATATTCAAAGGATCTGGAATAAATAAATAAAGATCTGAAAGATTGTCTTCCGCACCTTGGAGATACAGTCGGCTTATACCCAGAGGTCCATGATTATATTGTATGTATTTCCCAGTGGGTCCATAAATAATATAACTTTAATTCTAAATTTATATTTTAATAGTGTTAAATTAATTATTTTTCATTTATATCAGCATGAGTTCACTAAGTGACACATGTAGATGGCTCTACCGGTGCTATAACCGTTAAAATATGAGTTTAACAAAATTTTCGATTGTGACGACACGGATTCCGTGGCCGAATTGAAAGGCTTTAGGAGGATCGTCTGATCGTTGCGGGTTTGAATCTCGTCGGAATCGAAAATTTTGATAAGACTTTTCATTTCTTTAATACTAAATGTCATGAACTACCAATGGGTCCATGAGATCCAGTTTTTAGTTAGTTTTCTAACAGTTTTTAACTACAGTGAACTGCATGATAACGATGAGGTAGGTGACGCAGAATTGAAGCACCATGGTCACGAGGCTAGCATCCAGTGGAATCACCTTCCATATTCGGAACTGACAGCCGCGTACGGTCAGATACTCGATGAACTCCTCAATGTCTTGTTTCTTCCTCTCATCTGAAAGCAGATACTTATTTTGACTCATATTTTTGCAACGTAGAGGATCAAGGGCATGACTCCCGGTGCAAGGCAAATATTTAGTAATGTAAAGAAAAATTTCGAGTAAAGGTCGAGAGTGTTAATTTTTGGAACATTACCTATTTTTGAAGTTGTGGTGGTATTACTTATTTGTCTCGGGTCTATTTATCATCCATACTATCCATACTATCTCTGTCTGTCTGTCTGTCTATCTGTCTGTCTGTCTGTTTGTTACGCTTTCACGCCCAAACAGCTGAACAGATTAAGCTGAAATTTGGCATAGTTAAAAGTTATATCCCAGGGAAGGACATAGGCTACTTTTTATCCCGAAAAAATGATAAAAATCCCGAGGGTCCGCGGTCACACCGCGGGAGCGCAGCTAGTTATTCATATAAATCAGATTATAATTATCAATAACTTTGGGAGTAGAAGATGCTTTAAGAAATATAGCAGGATTCACGCAAAATATGTGTTTTAACTGACCTGTTTCTTCAAATAGTTTATCCAATAATAAAAGTTTAATATTATTGACTTTTGAAGACAAACTCGCAGCTGTTAGAGCCGGAGTCACCGTTATCGCAAGCGCTCCGATTGCAATTAAGTGATCAATATGATTTAACAAAAATTGTAGCTGCAAAAACAATGAGATATTAATTATTTCAAACTTGGTAACTGAGCCAAATGAACTGATTTCTGAATAAATAAAAATAATATATACTTACAGTTCTTTCAACGGATCTAGACATTCGTGAAGTTAGTCGTTAATCTGCGCAGAACACAATTTTGTATGAAAAAGCGTTCGCTGCGCAGACAAACGGCTAACTTCACGAATGCCTAGATCCGTTGGGCGAAGTGTACCTACCTTACATACTATATAACCTCAAAATTGTAGATCTTTTTGTTCTTCCTAGAGTTTACAAGCAAACAAATCTTTCTTTTTAAATTCAAATAAAAGTATAGGTTCCTACTAGTAGTAAAGATTGAATAACGGTGAATCTGTTTTCAACTTTTCAAAAACATCCGCCAGAAATATCCGACAGTCTGTTCAATAGCAGCTTGCAAATGTTAGCTTCGTAGCATGTGCTATCGCTCGAGATAGCATCGTTTTCTTGCAGGTGGGAATATAGCCTTAAATGCCATTTCCACGATACCATTCTAGCATACCATTCTTACCTCTTGCCACAGAATATGAGCTCTTGCTCCGTTGAATTGTGCCAGAATGGTATTGTGGCGTCTTACTCACATTTATATTTGCAGTTGGTAGTTCTTTTAGGGTTCCGTACGTCATTGCCATGGTCTGAGGCACTCTAAAAATTAAAGCAAACACCATCTGAAAAATAAGAAACACTCAGTACAATACGCACAACCAATCTTTGTCTCTCTGAAGTTAGGTACACGTAACGATTGCGCAGTTTTGCGCGAGTAAGCGAGATAGCACAATGTAACAAACTAAGCGAGTGAGCGAGGCAGCTATACAATGCTGTCTTCGTCGTTTAGGCGTCACCAAAAATGGGTTATGCGCAGCTACTTCAGAGAGCTAAAAATTAGTTGTGCGTACTGTACCTAAATTAGACTGTATTATTAAAATCCTACTCTAACTTTTTATTGAACAAAATTTATCGGAGATGTTTAAGTATAATGTATGTTATATATAATTGTATGTTGTTATATGTATTTTATGTAGTACAAAGCAAACGTCTTTGCAATAATTTAACAGTTTACAATAAAAATATAGATTATTTTATAAAAATTAACTCATACTTGCCACGGGTTCATAAATATCTTTATACTCATATATCATATCAATATACATTTTGTAGAAGTTTTGTAGATAGATAACATTAATTTGAACTTCTTTGAGAAGCGAAATGAGTTTCTCTAATCGACAACTAATCATATAAAACATAAATGCAAAAGTAATTACTAATAAATCTAAACATAAAAGTACGTTTACGTAAGCAATCTGCACTGGCCATGACATCGTAGTATTGTGAATTTTGTAAAAAGCTACAAAGAGCACAGATTTGTATATCACACTAAGAAACGAAAACAACAGTATTTTTAATTCAACTCTGAATGACGTGCAGTCGATAGCGTACTTTGAATCGATCATACGCAATTCGATTATAAAATTACGAAACGAATATTTCGGTTTCAAAGTTAATAAAAATAACCAATAAGAAACGTATCTTCCTAAAAACAAAAAATATATTACTGTGAGCCACATACTCCTAGCAGATAGGGTAATAAAAAATAAAGATGTTAGACCAATAGATATGACGGCCGAAATAGTTTTTTTTAATTCTGTGGGACCACATAGGAAACCGAAGTCGAATCCACTTGTTAATTGTAAAATTGCGTACATTAAAGTCAGTACAGAAAATATATTATTAGAATTTGAGTTTGAGTTGTGAAATATCATTGTTATATTTTTTTATATAAAATTGGAGAGGCAGTATTTATAGGTGTCAGTAAGTCAGTGAAGAAAAATTATATTCATGGGACTGTTGAATTAATTTCATTTAGAAACTACTAAATTATGTATTCTTTTCAATTAAGCTAATTGTATTGTTCTATAATAATATTAAAGAGACACTAGTCTGTGAGTGTGTTAGTGTATCGTTATCTTACCTTGATATCTCAAACCCTACTGACATAAAGTTATAGGTACAGTCAGCGTCACCAGATGGTAACCCCCTTGTAAGAGGCTCGCAGGAACAAACTGCCTATTAAAAAAATAAAAATGAAATAATAAATAATGCTGGATTTTCCACACAGCATCATCTAGCCCCAAAGTAAGCAGAGCTTGTGTTATGGGTACTACATGACTAATATACTTTTTGTTAGTAAATACATACATATTATACATAGAAACACCCAGACCCGAGAGAAATATCTGTAGATCATACAAACATTGGTCCCGCCGCGGGGATCGCAACCTATTGCGTCGCTGGCGGGCCTTCGCCCACTGCGCTACAGAGGTCGTCAAACTTAAAATTAGAATTAAAAATTGAGGGGTTACCAGTTGGTGACGGTTATCGTACTTGGGAATTTGCAAACTTCTTAATTTTATATTTTTTTATTAAGATTGCTTAGTAATCACTACTATTTCAATGCTAATAACCTCCTCCTTTTTTTGAAGTCGGTTAAAAAGAAAAACAACTTCAATGTTGTATCTAATAAGAAAATTACCAATGATAGATTTTTTATTTTATTTTACTATAGTATTCATCAGTAATCATTTGTGACCACCATCTCAAATACCTTTGAAATTAATTAATAATAATAATAATAATAATTATCATAATCATAATATAAGTATAAGATTATAAATATAAGTTTATAATAATAAGTATAGAATCTCATCTAGATTATCGCATTTGATTTAAAAATACCTGTAATGATAATTTAAAGTGAATAAATAACTGAATAATAATGAATTAATATTAATGAATTTTTATTGTATTTTCAAATGCTCAAATTATTTTTATTGCTGAGTTATTAACTAATTGAATATACTTAAATAGAAGTAGTCATTAATAATGTTTAGAAATGAAATTACTTTTTATTTCTCATTATAATTTTGTTGAATTCATTCTTCTTGTATACATCTTATCCTCCGCATGTACTTTTAATATAAAATAAATAAATTATTTTATTAATTAAATTAATATTGATTAATTAAAATGAATTTCTATGGCAACAGCGTTTCGGTAAATGCTAATACGTTTTTCAGACCGAATAAAAACTTAAGTTATGTAATGTTGACTTTGATGTACCAAATATTACATCTTGTAAGCGGTTTTGATTTTGGATACTTCCGTGGACCAACAAAAGTTATAAAAATTATGTCATCCGTTATATTCTTTGCTATAATAATTTCTTTTTTGACAACTATGAATATTGATAGTTGGTTGTATAAAGCTATGTTTATGTTATTTTTAGTGAAATATAGTATAAATTGGTTATATACAATTACTATAAAACCGAATAATTCGTTTCGTAGTTTTGATATCGATTTAGATCTGGTTGATTCGATATACGCAGTCGATTGCGCATCATTCAAGATTCACTTGAAGCTACTGTTAATTTGTTTGCTTTGTACCGTGTTCAAAAATAGTATAGAGACATTTTTTTTCATGAAGACAATAAAAAATATGATACCTTTGCCAATGCAGATTATTTATATAAACATACATGTATGTTTAGACTTATACTTAATTACTTTCTCGTTCATATTTTACACCGTGAGCTGTCGAATAGAAAAACTTATTACATTTCTCAAAGAAGTACAGGATGACGTGATTTCTCTTCAAAACATGTATAAAGCATATATCGATATAGTATACCAATATAAAAAAATATTTGAACCATTGGTAAGTACGAATCAACTTTTTCAAATTCAGATAGTATCTAAGTTTTACATTAGCATCATCTAGCTAGCCCCAGGGTAAAGTAATTTAAACCTGATAAACCATTAATTTCATCATCATCTTCCTACCCTTTTCACTTGTCCCACATTATGTGGGGTCAGCACAACATGTGTTCTTCTTCCATTCTCCTCTATCAGCTGTCATCTCAACACTCATCAGTGGCGTAGCTAGGTAGCCAAGGGACCTGGTGCAAAATATACTGGGGCCCTAACTGAACGGTTTGGGTCTTATCAAGTCAAGTTAAAACTTGAACCTGATAGGAAATAGCTTCGATTGACACCAACAATTTTTTTTTGACAAATATATATATATATTATTTTATAGTTTCCTAAGAACAAAACCTTCCAGATTCAGAAAAGCTTGGGGGCCCTGGTGCACAGCACCGCCTAGCCCTCCGGTAGCTACGCCACTGACTCACTCCTTTCTTACTCATGTCATCTTTCACACAATAATAACTTTTATTTATTTTCAGATAATTTTAGCACTAATCTTTCGAATGCCTACATTATTGTCAATGCTTTATAGTACTTTTATTGAATTTAAGAGTAAAACTATAGAGGTGAGTATGAGTAATTGTCATTTTATTCTACTTAATACATTTAAATCTGAAAGTTTGTAGTTCATGTTTGGATAATTGTTTGTGTTTCAATCACACCTGAACCCTTTTTTTTTGGAACGAAGTTCCTTTTCGGACGGTATCAAGGATGGAGGTTAGGCTAGAAAAACAAAAGAAAGCGTTCTATTTTACCGTTACGACATATCGATGTCTCTAGGGAATAAAAGGATAACTGCAAAAACACAACTTTACTGGAGAAGCAAAAAACATGTTTTCGTTGATAACTTCACAACTTGTGCAAAATGGTGCGCATAGTACCAAGTACGCAAAAAAAGATGCGCAAAATGACAAATGTACAAACTTAGTTCCAACCGAGTGTTCCACGACACTCACGTACTTTTGTCTACACTTCTACACTAATATTATAAAGAGGAAACATTTGTTTGTTTGTTTGAATTGAATAGGCTTCGAAACCACTGGACCGATTTGAAAAATTCTTTCACCATTAAAATCCTACATTATCTCTGATGAACATAGGCTATAAATTATTTTCAAAAAAATTAGAGATCCTTATGAAAATTGCAATAATGTAACCAAAGGTGTAAAAATTTTGAACATAAAATTCTTCATATCGCGTGCGCTGCGAAAACTATTGATGATAGAACAAAAAAATGTTCTACAATATTAAAGAACGTATCAATATCTACAAAAAAGTCAGCGATAGCATATGTCCAACTATTGTGGTTGTGTCAGAATAACAACTTTTATAATTTAAAAAGTGAATAAAAATGCCGACCAAAAGCAGACCACGTTATTCTTATTTTGGTATTTATTCTTATCCCAATAAATTCCTTCGTAGTAAAGGCTGTTTCAGTACCCGTCGATTACTTTTTGAATGATTTAAATCGGACAATTTATTCAATAGTTATCATGAGTTTAAAAATGTATGCATATCATGTGTTTAAAGATACATCGCGACCACAGAATAAATATCAGTTAGTACGGTAAGACAAGTGTCTGGGATTTTTAACACATCATACATCCCGCTCCGGGACCGCCATGTTGTTATAAAATTTTTGTTAAATACCTATAATAAACCCGTGCGAAGCCGGGGCGGACAGCTAGTATGTAATAATCTTGAGATTTAAAATTAATTAGATAAGTTTGTCCTAAATTATTCTAATTGTGATTTTAAAATACCTTTTCAGATAGTTTTAATAAATCCTGAATACTTAATGGCTATCGAGTCGTTAGTAGTAATTTTGTCGCCAGCTGTATGTGCCGGAAGATTATCTTCAAAGGTCAATTGTCTCAAGGTGTTATTATTTAATAAAATATTTGAAGAAACAGGTCAGTCAGATACCATTTCTATACAGGGTGTAAAAAGACGTCTGCGCAAGCCGAAAGGGGTAGGTATAGGTACAGCATCTCAACACAACCACATCCAAAAGGATTTTCCGAAAAAAACATTATATCCGGAGAAAACAGCGTTTGAAGATTACTGTTTGCGTATCTACTGGGCGCGTTATTTTACGTAAATTGCTGGATTTTGAGATTTTTTTTTTCTTTTATAAATGAAATTATTAGGTAGGTACTGTCATATTATGTTGTACCTACTAGTAGTACAAGTCAAATTTCTTCTAAATATGTTTAGAATCATGGTCTGATTGCAACCCCCTCAGTTTTCGGTAGTAGTCTTTTTACAACCTGTATAATAAATCAGCTACCCAAGTTTTTGTATATAATCGCCACTTCTTCTCGTGTCATTTCTTTTAATCCTGTGTGGTATAAATGCACCTCAAGGGGGATCTTATCGTGCACTTGACACAGTTTTCGAAAGAGTTTTAGGTTCAACGGCATTGAATCCCACTTCCCACTCATATAATAAAGCTGAAAGTTTGTCAGTATGTTTCGATGTTTGGATATTTGGATTTGTATGTTTGTGTAAGGATCAGGCTCAAACGACGAAACAGTTTACAATGAAATTTGGTAAGGTGAAAGATATAACTCCAGAATAGCATAATATAGGCTACTTTTTATCCCGAAAAACGTTCCTGAAAACAAAAAAATATGAAAAAGGATAGCGGGAATATTGCATAAAAACTTTAGCAGTAGGTACCTCTAAGGTTGCCATGACAACCAATAACTTTTGACTTTTCAAAATGGCGATGTCATTTCGTTCTACTATGCTTTGAACAATTTTTATTGCTTAAATTAGAAGACTATTTTTTAATAAATAGCGAAACACGTTTTTTTTTTCAAAACTACCCAACCTCTTAGATGGGTACTTATTTATAGTTATCAAAGACAGCAAATACAAAAATGAATTCAGTGTTTTCATGGGTTGGATTGGAACAAGGTAGTTCAGAACACTAGAACACTATTACTCCTAGTCTACGAGTATCTCTAAAGTTTGTATGACGAAACAATGCGCAGATGAAGTCGCGTCCGGGAGTCCACCGGTGCTTTCAATGTTTCAGACGAAATCCGGAAGCAAGAAATTGAGGAGTTTATAGACTATATGACAGTGCGCAACTGTCATTTCCGTATATGGAAGGTGATCTCTCTGGATGCGAGCTTCGTCGCCCTGATTCTCCACTTCTTCGTCACCTACCTCATCGTTATTTTACAATTTTAATAAATGCTAGTTTGATTAGATTTGTCATTTTTTTTTTCAATCGGTTCCAGGCGGTTTTTAGGTAGAAATGTTCTTTAACTTTGTTTTTTTAAGGTGAAGGGAAACATCGCGAGGAAACCCGCAGCTTAGTCAGCTCCACACGTATTGACGTCGTCTTTCCGTGGGCCAGGCTGATTAAGCTGAGAGGATAATTTAGGTGCTGGGCAAGCCTATTCCATCTCAAATGTCCCAGGCACTGCGGCGTCCCGTTAAGTGTAGGCATAGGTTGCCTCCTGACGCTGTATAAATATAATATGTGTGATGTGAAGGCCTAAGTTTTTTTGTTTTTTAAAATCATTTATTCCTTTTGTCTTAACGATACATATTGTCAAGGTCTTTTCCATGGGGAATGCACCCACGCTACCCTCATATTAAACTCTATTTCTCTCGCCCTCGGTTTGCTGGAAGATAACTCTTCTATGCTAGAAGGAAGATGTATCATCATCATCTTCCTGCCCTTTTCCCACATTATGTGGGGTCGGCACAAGATGTGTCTTCCATTCTCCTTTATCAGCCGTCATCTCATATCAGAAGGAGGATGTATAAATTATTAAATAAAAAAAACTATTGAAAGAGTTTAATTTTATTTCAATTCATATATTTGAGTTGAAACACAAAATTTGCAAATAATTGAAAACTTGAAAGCTTAGAACGAATTACAATATCAAAACAGTATTTAATCTAATCTAGGTTGCTGGGAGCCGTTGGGTGCAGGCTGCACAAGATCGATCGCTGTGGAAATCGATGGGGGAGGCCTATGTTCAGCAGTGGACACTAGATGGCTGACATGATGATGATGATTTAATCTAAAAACTTATATAATATGTGTAAACTGTACGATGACAATGAGATAAGTGACACAGAAGCTGAGAACCATGCTGATGAGTCTGGCATCTAGGGGGATGATCTTCCATACATGGAACCGGCAGCCACGGACTTCTACGTAATCGATGAACCTCTTTATATCTTGCCTATTAATATCATCTGAAAGAATTAATAAAATCAACTTGAGCTTTGTAACGTTGTAATCAAAGAACAGCTTTGTGTGCCATATTAACAAATGCTAAGGCCGACGTGTTCTATCAGAATACAGCACTTTTTTTTTGGCGAGCACTTTTGGATTTTGGTGCAAAAATTTATGAAACGTAGCATAATTTAGTCAAAGTCAAAAATAATTTATGCAGTAATACCGCTGAGATAACTTAGTATTTTAGAAATGAGAAGAAATTGGAGTTGAAATTGTCTTGCGGGGTGATTCTACTCCCATTTTTTCACCAGGGCATTAATCTATGGGGCTTTCAAAGTTAAGGGTACCTGTGGCATCCAATAATTTATCATGTAATACTATTTTTAATTCATTCGCTTCAGAGGATAAATTATCGGCGCATATAGCGGGAGCGATAGACATCAGAAGTGCCTCGATGACCATAATGAATTGTACATTATGAGTAAACAGTAGTTCCTGAAAAAGTTTGACACTTTTATTTTATACCTGCGCCCTATTCTACCAGTTTTCTATAGGAATATTTCACATTTTCTAGATAAAAGTAGCTTAAATGTTAATCGATGGTATTCAACTACTTTTTTAAAAATGGTATACAGAGTGGTCCTTGATCCGATTCACTCTAAGCTCGGTATAAATCGAAAAACTCCTCTTAGGGGTGCAAGGCAGTTCCAAAGATCGTTGAAATTGTTGATCGTCGAAACAATGCGCAGACGAAAGCACGCGCGGGTCAGCCAGTAATTACTATAAAAATATCTAAGTACGAGTTTATAGTTATTATTAGTAGTACGAGTAGTAGTACGAGTTTATAATTATCGAATTTATAGTTAATATTTTCGATTAACAAAATAAGATTACTTACAGTTATAGTTAAATTGCGACTAAATACTGAATCATAAATAGTTCCCATGACTTCTGGAACGCTGTGACAAAGCGCAAGAATTATCTGAAATAAAAAAACATCGTTAAGAGACTGTAAAGCCAATATTACGTTATTTATTCTGTGCCTATTTAATGGTAGACAACAAAACTACCTAACTCTAAGACTATCTGTCTATCTATCTATCTAAATGATCCTGGTGTTCCTACAGAATAAATGCCTTACTACCCCTATTATTTGACTCCTGCTTACGGCCACTCTACACATTCGCCGAACTATTTGCCGAACTATTATTTGGATAGACGATGTCTGGCGAATACAGGCGATGAGGCCCTCTACTCGTGACCGTCTATCATTGGCGTATATATAAGATACGACATGTAATTTGACAGGTCTTCACAATTTTGGTTACCTACCTATGACCAGCCTGCTAACAATGACTCTCTCTCTTATAGAAATGAGTAAAATTACATACGTTTAGACGATTTTGAGTTTTATCAAAAATGTAGAAAAAATGCTTTTGCATAAATGCAAATATCAATTTACTCTATTTTACCGTAGTTATAGGGTTTATGCGGGCTGCATAACATAGGCTTACCAAGAATGATTTGTGAGATAACTTACCAGTGGATCAAACGCTTTTTTATATTTATACACAATTTCAATATACATTTTATATACACGTTGAAGTGAAGCAAAGTCAGATTGTTTCTTCTCCAGTAATAAAATAATGTACTTTAATCTACAGTGGATTATATAAAATATAAACGAATGAGATACAAGAACGATATCAATACATATGAGAACTAATATGTATAATATTTTATTTATCCATGGAGAATATGTTTCTGTATCAACATACCAATACGTTATACTTATACATAGTCTAAAGATTAAACAAAATGAAAACCAGCGTAGTAATTTAAATTCGGTTTTAAATGACGCTGAATCAACTGAGCACTTCGAATCTATAGCTTGTAATTCGGTAAAGAAGCTAAATAAAGTATTCGATTTCAACGACACGAGAAATAAGACGTAAATAAAATATTTCACTAAAAATACGTAAAACCAAGCAATGCACCATTTTAATGTAACATCATTCATTACTATACATACAATGATAAAAGCAACACAAATTATGACCGAGTAAGATTTAACTAAGATTTTTCTTTTTAATGAAGAAGTATTAAAATATCCAAAGTCGATGCCAGTAGCAATTTGTATACTTTTATAAACAAAACCAAGTATGTTATACGGTGTATATAGTTCTTGATGAACAAAAGTATTAATTTCTACTCTCATTGTGTCAGTTCTATTATATTTATATTTCAAAGATTTTATAGTGTTTGAAACACGTCTGTACGTGTTAGGTTTCAAATTAGTATTAATAAAACTGTTGATTGATCGAAGTAATTTCGTTGAGTGTACCTATTTATATTTCTTTTACTTAGCTTGTTTGCGTTTCTTGGTATTTGGGTATCAAAGAATTTGAATCGATACTAAGGCCCATACTATCCTAATAATATTATAAAGCTGAATGTTTGTGAGTGAGTGAGTGGGTGAGTGAGTATGTTTGTGTTTTAATCACACCTAAACCAGATAATCGATTTGTATGAAACTTGGAATAGACGTGAGATAGTGACCTAGAATAGCATATTATACAATAGGTTATTCAAAATGTTGGTACCAAGCGAGCAAAGCCGGGCGCAGAATAATTTTACCAATAGAAGGGTTACATTGCTTTCCAAAACCATCAAAAAAATTGATTTGTATCCTCTTAGTATCGCATTCTAATGGATCAGAGTGGAATAGACACTCTTTTCACAAACTTCAAAGAAAAGAGCAGAGTAAAAACATAATATAATTTTATTAATACTCGTACTGTCTCAAAACTTGTTAATTATTTCATTCAACATTATATAAGTTACAAGATCTTTATAAACTCTCTTGGAAGCATAAAGATCGCTTATGAAATTGATACGTTCTGAAGACGTGTGACGCAATCGCTGAGTGTCCAGTTGCTGACGTTGCAGACGTCTCGCGAACGTTCGAGACTTTAACCTTCTTCAGACAAAATGCTTATTGGTTCGTTAAGCGCTTGTGGCTTGCTTTGTCGTCCTTGATAGATAATGGTTGCCTGGAAGAGATCGCTTTCAGCGATAAGGCCGCCAGTTGTCTACCAATCAGTTAAGTGTCTTTTTTTCTTGTATGTCTTTTACGTGTGGTATGCTATAAATAATTATCTATCTATCGTTCAACTGCTTGCTAGGAAAAGTATTTCCATATCACATAGACCTCCTTTTATTGGTTCTTCAGGTTCCTTCTATTTTTCAAAAACAATTATTTAGATTTAGACAGTTTCACAGGAAACTTTTTCATCTTCGCTGGTAGCTCGTACTTCCCTCTCTCTAACCAAGGACTCATGTTTATGTTGGTGGTTTTTATAGCATCCCACAGCAACTTCACTGTAAAACAAACCAACATCACGCACAATACTATTATCAACCTGTCCAGCATCCCAATATATTTCTCAATCTTCAGCGCTATTCTGTATATTGTCTTATATTCCTTCAGCCCGTCGCAGGGAGAGTCTAAAGATGCGTAAGGTATTGTTATACAGACTAGAAGACTGATGATGGAGAGGAGAATGGAGACTAAAAGGTTCATCGTCCTGTTCATCACAAGTCGAGTTTTGTAGACTTCTTTCTTCTGCCGGTGAAGTAGCATGAGACGGTACTCATTTTCCTTGAAGAGATCGTCCAGGTGGAGGTATTGTATAATTCTGGACAACAGAGAGAATGGACGTAAGTTTTGGGAACAGGTTGAAGTTATGAGATCAGTGTGTATGGAGTCAGCTGGGGCTAATGGAAAGTCTGGGGAAAATACTTGGAAAAAATTAGTGAAACTTTGAGAGTCAGAAATACTTTAAACTGGCAAACTTGTAAAGTATTATGGTAATAAAAGACGTAGATTTTTTTTTATTTGCTGGACTTTCCACACAGCATCATCTAGCCCCAAAGTAAGCAGATTTTGTGTTATGGGTACTACATGACTGATAAGTATACTTATATACTTTTTGTTTGTAAATTATACATTAATATTAATTATATATAGAAACACCCAGACCCGTAATTATTTGTAGATCATACAAACATTGGTCCCGCCGCGGGGATCGAACCCGCAACCTTTTGCGTCGCAGGCGAGCCTTCGCCCGTAACTAACAGTAGAATTTGTCACAATTACCTTTCTAGTGCGAGCCTGTAGATAATCATTTTGATGCTGTTGTTTCACTTGATACGTTTAGTATAAATCACTTTAAACACTTAACTCCTTAATTCATACGATACCGTAGACACAACACTATAGAATAGGTATACAATTTTTGAATTACTGACAGAAACGCATAAAATTACTCTCTCAATCGAATCTGATAGAAGACTAGAACATTTTTGGATCGGTTCTGTCAATTTATTACAATGACTTATATCATTAACGTTGCCTAAATACCTCGTTAGCAATACATTAATTTTATAAATTATATTCTTAAAATCACTAGTTCGAGACTGGCTACTAGTATAATATGGAATCAATTCTGTAGTTAGTTAATTACTGGCTCGTTGTAATACTTATGCTAGTACAAAACGAATTACAAATTGTCACTTAATTACAGGTTAAATTCTTAGCCTTACATTGAAGTTGTCAGAATTTGCCAACGTAGTATGGAACGAAGCATGCTCAACATGTGTACATCACATAGACTATGTGATAGGTGGACGTCCTCGAAAATAAAAAAAAGAACAAATTAAAATGATGAGATTTAAAAAAAAAAAAAAAAACGGAATTGGACAGGTCACATTATGAAAACAGATAAGAAAAAATGGACAAAAGAAGTAATGGAATTACCATTCCAACAACCTAGAAACGGAAAAAGACGAAAAGGAAGACAAATCAAGAGATGGGAAGATGATCTACCAAAAGGGAGAAGATCAGCTCGAGACAGAGAGGAGTGGAAAATTTAAGGGAGGCCTATGTCCAAAGACAACCTGACAAACAAACCGGTTGCTGAAGATTTTGTGGTTTATTTTATTTATTTTGTAAACTAGATTAAAATTAGATTAAGTTAAATTCTGTAAGATGGTCAGCGAACAAACGCTTTTTTACTTTACTTTTTAATCAATGACTTATTATTATTCAAAACGAAATGCCATATTATTTTTATTAATTTTATTGCGATAAAAAAACAGAAACGAGCCTTTGCACACTAGCGGTTTTTCCTTCGGTATAGCTTTCACTAATTTAGGAAAATTCTCATCAACATCGTGCCAACTACACCTAAACTTATCTTCGACATAACAATAAAACGCGGTTTCACTAACGTAAGTCTAAATATTCAAGAGGTCTGAAGTTGCTCTAGCCAAAGCTGAAGTTAAATAGCTGTTTCATTCAGTTACCTACGTGAAATACTGCCATGCATGTCTTTAAGCAGGCAAAAGGATTTTTTTCCAACGAAATTAGTTAGCTTAAATAATCCTACTAATATTTTTAATCTGAAAGTTTGTGAGAAGTATTTTGTTTTTGTTTGTGTTTCAATGGACCTATTTGAATGATAAAGCGGCCAGTATACAATGGCGTACGCTGGCCCACTTTAGGCGATCGCCATTGTGTACAGGAGGTAATGGTCTAAAGTGGCAGACAATTGTCAATCGTGGCGTGCAATCGGGATGTTGTCGGTTTCTTACCCACACTTCAAAGGATTCTTGGCGTAGCGTGGCCTGTGGTTTTCACACAATCGCCCATCACCGACCGCCGGACCGTTTCGTTACTCGTTTGACTATGAACAATTTTGAAATAAAAAATTCAAATAAATAAATTTAACGATAAAACATACAAAAACAATGTTTTTGTCTATTTCCTCTTTACTATTTTCACCATTTTACAAAAACTGGCCCTACAATTTACATAAAGATTTTCTTCAAAAAACCGTCAGATAACACTACTGAATAAAATGAAACGTCCATCGCCAGGCAGCAATGAGCCATGCGCCATTGTGTGAACACCAAGTGATCGTGGCCTACAGTTGTGCGCAAAGCATGGCCCACCATTGTGGACTGGCCGCTTAACATGAAGTAAATGTAGATAAGTATAGTTATTCAAGGTGACATAACATGTGTCTAGTCTAATCAAATTAAATTCATATTTTGTAAACATATTATGTTAAACGTTGTTTTTAAAAATATTGTAATAAAGAAAATTGGTTACTAAATAAAACTCAGTTAAGTAGGTATCTACAGTGAGCTAGCTATCGTTCCCTATCAAGACACAACTCGCTCCAGCTAACGATATCACAGTTTGCGCGACTCAATTCAACGGAACTGGAGGCAATTTGCACAAATTGGAACTACGTACGTTGCTATCAGACTCGGGAACTCCTAATGCTTTATGTGGTCCTGGTAATGCTGAAATAGGAACAAGTTTATAGTGAAATGTAGCTGTACCAATTATTATTGTTCCTATCTCTTAATAATATTCTCATGAATTGTGGCTTTCAATTCTTGTTCTAAAGATTAAAACATCATTTAACTATCTGCGGTATTTGCGGTTACAAATATCCCTGTATAAAAAAACATTTTAATCCTAAATTATAAATCAAATTGTTAGGTTACCACTTTCAACTTCTAATTTGGCTATCCATCAAGCTAGTCCATTGACAGCTGACAAACCATATACATCATAGGAAGCACCGGCTGTTTATACTGATATAGTATTTGTATTTCAGTAAGCAAACAATATGTTAATATGTTGACATCATATATCCATCGATGATTTGATCCGGCACGCATGACCGGCGCATTTGGCTAATGCGTTAATAACTAATGTTGATTTAAATAAAGGCGCTTCAATGATCCTGAAGCTAGTCATTGAGCAATGGTCAGTTTTACTCAATGGTCGTGGATTTAGGGAGTGTTCACAGCCCAGCTTCCCCTAAATCCTTGATTCTCTAAGTTCGTATCGACTATATAAATACATTGATACGAGTCTTTTTGGGGGCAGGTTGAGTTATAATTGACTAACCTGCGGTTCCTCTAAAATACTTTACTTTTTCGGAAAATCAAAACTTATTCTTAGGTATAATCTATACATAAATGACAAATTTTCAATCCATTTCAGCGTGAAGGAAGAATAAATGGAACCATCCAAACTTTTGCATTTAAATAAGTAGTAAAATCTCCTGCATTTAAATGATTTTAGCCACTTTATGTTTATCAAACTCAGGCACATGTTGCACCAATTCATCTAATATGTCCGAATAATGACGTCATTCTCTGGCTACGTGTCCACTCGGGTAATGAGCACACGTTGCATACAAATTAGTCTGCTATAATAACGTACTGGGTAATCTGCCTTCTAAAGTTATGCAACAGTGAACAATTTGATACTTATATTTATTTTTATTATTCTACGAGTATAATCAAGCAATTCTCAAAGCTTTAATGGTAAAAAATATAAATTAACTTGTCACTTCTTTCTATGTCATTTTCTTTCGAACCAGTGTGGTGATTTTAAAGAGGCTTCTTTCGTGCACCTGTGAGTTTAAATGAGTTAGTGACCAACTCTGTAGATGGATAATTTATATTTTTTATAGTGTTAAAACACACTTAGGTATTTACCGGTACTATAGCCGATAAAATATGAGCTTATCAAAAATTTCGATTGTGACGACAAGGATTCTGTGGCGGAATGGTAAGGCACTCCGGCTTTAGAAGGATCGTCTGATCGTTGCGGTTTCGAATCCCGTCGGAATTGAAAATTTTGATAAGACATTTCATTTCTGTAGATGGATTTTAGGCCATCTGAAGGTGCTATGACTTTGTAGCTGCTGCTGGAACCGACATTGCAACGTGGCTTGTGAAGCACAGAAGCGCTCAGTTGTTACTGTCACTAGTGTCCCCATTGGAACGTTTCTTCCAGCATCAAGCAAGAGTGAGTAACAGTTACGATGTTTCACAACAAGATTTAAAGGTTAAACCTTACTTAAAATATTATTATTCTGTACATTTTATTAACTCATACTAAACGATTCATCATCATCATCATCAGCCTATGGCAGTCCACTGATGGACATAGGCCTCCCCTAGTGCCCGCCATTGCGCCCTGTCCTCAGTTCGACGCATCAAGCTTCTGCCGGCAGCCTTTAGAAGATCGTCACTCCACCTGGCCGGAGGGCGTCCTACATTACGTTTGCCAAGTCGCGGTCTCCACTCAAGAACTCGTTTTACCCCAACGGTTATCGGTTCTTCAGCAGATATGGCCAGCCCACTTCCACTTCAGCTTGCTGACTAAACGTTTATTTTTACAAAATCTTTTATCGTATTTTAGGTACCGTTCCATCAGTCTCCATTAAACACAAGTTCACAACACAACCTTTACTCAACCTGAAAATAAAAACCTAAACCTAACGAGCCGCAAAGCTACGCAAGACAGCATTTTTATTTTTTTAGGCTCATCCTCATTTGCCAGCATCAATACTCTGTCTGCTCAAAGCTTAAACTGATTAGATAAAGAAGAGAGGAAACGCAGCCACGTCCAAATACATTTTTGATCGTCAACTGATGTTGGTATGTGGCAAATGTGTATTGATTTAAAATAAAGGTAAGTTATGGGCAGCGGAATCAATTTTACGCGGGTTGGCACATTTTTTTTTTCTGAACAGTACAGTTCTCTAACGATCGTCATTATCATATTCATATTCATATTCATTTATTCATTGCTTGTATGTACATAGGTATAGCTTAGGTCTAGGTAGGCTTAGTGTGTAAGGTACATACACCCTGTTGGGCACTGCAACATCAGTTTGGTAGGTATATAAAATTAATTGGTCAATTAAATTAAGATAAAATAATGGTAAGTAAGTATATGAAATTATGTAAGCAATTGGTAAATTAAATTAAGTTAAAAATAATAGGTATTGTCAGGATAGGTAGGTAGTATTTTATAGTAGGTACTTAGTCACTAATTAGATATTCGAAGTTTTCGTCAATATTTCCTATTTCCCAAATTATAATCATTTACATGTTTTTGTCAGATATCATGACATTCATTCTTCCTCATGCCCAAAAAGTGGTCATGCACTCTAACATTTACAACTCACTGCAAACAAGGACCCACAATGGCAAGTGTGTTTCAATCTCAAACTGAAAACAAACCGGGAATACATAGAATATTCTAATTACCCGCTCCAGGACGTAAGGCAGATTGTTTTGCGGATAATGGATGCAACGTAAACAACGGATAATGTAGGTAAGGTTTTTGATATTTTTCGCGCTTCGGGCGTTTTGGATACGAATATCCATTTGACTTTACAATATCATTTCGTTTTCAAGTTGAAAAATTTCAAGTTGAAATAATTTACCGATTAAAGGCGCGATCCGTTTTAAAGGTCCGTTATTTGATGGCGTACGTAATTGTATGATCGAGTTCACACACAAACCAGTATTTCGGATCCATCAAAAATTAGGGTAATCTAATCGACAGATCCGTTAAAAAGGATCTCGTAAAATCGGACGTTCTATGTGAACGCGCCCTAAGGCATGTTTAAGATACGAACCATCCCACTATCCCACTAATATAATAAAGCTGAAAGTTTGTGAGTTTGTTTAGATGTTTGGATATTTGGATGTTTGTATGTTTGTGTTTCAATCAAGCAGTGAAGCGATTTAGATGAAACTTGGAATAGGCGTAGAAAGTGACCTGGAATAGCATATAGGCTATTCAAAATGTTGGTACCACGCGGGTGAAGCCGCGCGCAGTAGCTAGTCAAAAATATTTACATAATTATTCTCATACTTTTACACATTTTATAAAATTACATTAGTCCTAAAAGAAAAATCATGTTTGTTACCCTGGTTTAAAGAAGAAATTAGGACTGGCTGGGATCACTATCCAGCAGTCCTAATGAATAATTTTTGACTTTGACTTTAGTCATCATCAAATTTAAGAGCTCAGCTCTTGTCGGTGCAATGATGCAACTTCCTCCACCTCTCCCTTTCCAATGCGGTCTCCTTTACTTCTTTATACGACATGACAGCGATCTTCTCCTTTATCTGACTCATGAAATTTATTCTAGGCCTTCCTCTTCCTCGTCTTCCTTCCACTTTTCCTTCTATGATGTTGACTTTAGTAAGGTAGGATAAAATGTATAATAATAATTACGTTTTTATACTAAAAAGAAAACCGACTTCAATGTTTGACTCGAAACGCGGTGTGACTCAGGGCGTCAAGCTGTCGATTCGATTTCTATTTGTGACATGGCTAGGAGGGAAGGTGTTTAGAGTTTTACGGGGAAACTATCAATCCCTCAGGAATAAAATTTATATGGGACCAACTCTGGAGTATACCCTTTCAAACATGAAAAGAATTTTGCAAATCGGTCAACAAATGGCGGAACAATCGCGTAACAAGATAGAAAAAAAAAAAAAAACATACAGACGAATTGAGAACCTCCTCCTTTTTTGAAGTCGGTTGAAAATACCTTTATTATACATCTTGCCGGTTCAGTTAGGCACAGTGTACCTATGTAGAATTTTATTATTAACGCTCCCCTACCATTCCTTTGAAACAGTAATACCGGTCTTAGAAATTAAAACCTAGGACTAAAGCCCCTACAAAGAAGCTCCCTACAGCGCTTTCAGATTACATAGATGTCACTGGCACACTGACATACCTATGAGGACTACACACACGATTCTTTGGTATAAACGACTGTCATCATAATTTGCAGTGCCACAAAGCAAAATATTAGATCGCACTATCGTTGCGTAGTTTTTTACAATGTCATCCATACCTTCTAGCGGTTGGTCTGCCTGGTGTTCTCTGACCCTCTGCGTGTCCAGTCCACTGCCTTTGTATATCTAGCGTCTTCAAGTGTCCCGCCCTTCTCTAACTGGTTTATTCTCGTACCCAATACAGGGTGTAAAAAGACGTCTACCGAAGCCGAAAGGGGTAGGTACAGCATCCCAACACAATACTAAATCCAAAAGGATTTTCCGAAATATCATTATATCCGGAAAAAACAGCGTTTTAAGATTACTGTTTGCGTATGTACTGGGCGCGTTGTTTTACGTAGATTGCTGGATTTTGAGTTTTAACTGTTTTTTTCTTTTTTTAATGAAATTATCAGGTAGATATGGTCTTATTATGTTGCCCTAGTAGTAAATAACCGAAAATAACATAAAATGACGTAGTTAAGTAAATTTTTTTTGCGTTTTTTTTTCGCTAAGTATGTGTAGAATCATGGTCTGATTGCAACCCCTAAGTTTTCGGTAGTAGTCTTTTTACACCCTGTATAATTATGTACCGCAATCGCTAGCTTCTTTAGGCGATTTGTCGATCGCTGATGCTAAAACAATCGTGTATGCTCTAGCCCTAAGCTCACTGCAAACAGGGGTGCAATAAGGTGAATGAACTGAAGGGCGAGCGCACCAATTATTCATAGTCATGCTTTCAGAAAAGTCCCTTGGAACCCCCCATAAGGGATAAAAGTAGTGATAAAAGTTAGGCACTTATATGTGATTACTAGCTGGTACCCGCGACTTTGTCAGCAAAATAACATTCTTGAAAACCTCTAAATAGAACTTAAAACTGCAAGAATCTTCTGAAACTTTTAAAAATTCAATAATAGCGCCATCTTGGCCTCAGCCATAGGTTAACAACGCCATCTAGTTGCCTTTAACTGGAACTTCCAACTCCCCATACAAACTTTCAACCCTTATTTCACGCGCTCCATGATTATTTTTGAAAAAAAAGTGGCCTATGTGCGTCTCTGCGTCATAATCTATATCCATGTCATATTTCAGCATAATCTGTTCAGTGGTTTAGGCGTGAAAAGGTTACAAACAGACAGACAGAGAGGTTACAAACAGAGACATTTTACTACATGATAGATGGCGCCACAAGAAAAATTAGATAGCGCTATCGTTGCGTTTTGGGTAACGTCACATATAAACTCGCTAATTTTAGATTTTTAATATACGTATGGATGATGGACTCTTTCTAGGATGTAACTTATTTTTTCAGACGAAATCAAAATTCAGTTATACTGATGGGCTTACTGGACTTAGAGAAGGGGATATTTCAAATATAAATAGGACAATTTTCAAGACCTGTTAAATTGTTTGAACATCACTCAAAAAAATAGACATAGAGAGATATTCAATACTATGAATAAGTAACAATATGTATGACTCTACGTAAAAATAATTGCGGCAATTAGGCATGTACACTGTACAGTCAACGACAAAAGCTGTCAAAGATACGTCACGTTTTTGGAACGAAGTTCCTTTTCGGACGGTATCGGATGGCTAGACGAAAAAAAGGGTTAGATTTTTGCGTGTATGTGTATATGTATTGTGTATGTCAAAACATCACAGTGCCAAGAGCGCAGTCGCGAAACAGTTCATAGATTGTTTGTTACATTGTTAGTACGGAAGAGCGTTTCTTAAAAATAATTTATTTAACAAATGTCAACGTTGAAACTTCGTTCCAACCGAGTGTTCCACGACATTCACGTTCTTTTTTTGTAAAATAATGGATTATGTTATATCAAGATGTTGTATGATATTAAGGTAGTCTTACTGCTAAACCGAAAACAGTAATAAATCAACTCTTGATGTCTGTACGGTACGTGCTCTAGGTACGAACTAGATACGCTTCCGTAACAAAAGATACCTAAACAAGGCAGATTGCTATTCATCCGGGTTAAAAGCGTGCATTTATCTCGGAGCGTAGCATAAAAGAGCAAAAACGGGAAAATATGAATTTCTTAGAGTTATAAAAACAGATGTAACCCGCGATCTCTGCGGCAATGCCTCCTGTGGCCTTCTAATAGTGCCACTAGTTTTATCACACCAGTGTGTTAAAAGATTATAATTATAAGGTCAAAGAGCTTTCGTGAACTTGACACAAGTTTCGGAATTCTTCCTTCACCGTTTTAGAATACTAGCACACATCATTTTTTCGCCAGAAAAATTCATTGCAGCACAGCTGGATTCAAAGTGCCTTAAAAATGCTTCTGTTATGATAAAGTGACTGGATTGCTTCTATTCCTGAACCATTTTATTTTATTTTAACACGACAATCATTATGTTCATACTCGTGGTAACGAGTTGTGTACTTTTCTTAGTCTGAGAGTAAATTATAGTAAGATCAAGCGCTAAGTTTAAGAGGATAATTAGACTCGCTGTAGAGATGCAATTATGAAGAAAGATATAATTTATACGTATTATTGAGATAACAAAGGATACTTTTACGTCTAGGTAATGTTTTTAAAAATCTCATTAAAGAATTTTTGTTTTTAACATTAATTTAAGTATACGATGTTTAAAATTAAATCATCGTAAGGAAGGCGGAATAGCATAATCGATAATATAACAGAGAGTGATTGAGCGTACAGGATTGCGCGCGGGAAAGCCTGCACGCAATCGCGAGTGATAATTTTGATAAATAAGTACCTAAGTTCGTATGAGTCAGTGGCCACTCTAGTGACGGAGTTTTTAGGCCGCCTCTTAAGGCCTTAGCCTCCGTCATGGCTTAACGATTTTAATAGCCGGGACCGACAATTTAACGTGCCCTCCGAAGCACGGAAGCGCTCAGATGAAAATGCCACTGGCGGTCACCCATCCACACACAGACCGTTTCGAACGTTGCTCTATCAAGAACTACTAAGCAAGCACGACCACGAGCGCTTCAATAATTTTGATGCTACTAGAGATTGCAATCCGGAAAACCGGATCCGGGGATCCGGCGGATCCGGCATCATCTTACACCTACCGGATCCGGTACCAATACACCGGATCCGGCTCGAAATCTAGCCGGATCCGGCCAGATTGAAAACGAGTCCCTAGATGCTACGCGTTCTTTCACGCGCGATTACTTGCTTACGACAAGAAGAAGTCGTGATTATTATTTTTACACCCAAAATAATCGTAGATTATTTTTATCTTTACCAAATTTCCTTTTAAGCTTTATAAAATCATTGACACATCATTTCCAGCTACAAATCTATAGACAAAACGTATACATTTCCTTGGTTTGAATGTTTCGGAAAACAACGCTCTAAACCCATTACCGTCGAAAGCTGCTGATGGCTTTGCAAATATTCACTATAGGTATTGGTGGAAAGTGAATAAATATGTGTTGGGATGAAGCAAAGTAAGTTTAAAAGTACATTTACACAATGTTATTTGACGATTTTTCACGTGTAAAGGGTCATCGTATGTGATTTGTCATAGCGCAGCGCGAATCTCCTCGGCACGTTCAATGGGCGGGACTTAGCAAATCTTATTAAAAATCACATCGTGTTTTATATAGGCATTAACATGATTCCATTCTGGCATACCATTCTTGCCTATTGCCACAGAATATCTCTTGCTCCGTTGAGTTTGACAAAGCAAGAGGCAAGAATGGTATCGTGTAAATGGCATTTTAGGTTCGAAGAATGAAAAGGCTCGTTGATCAAAAATGTTGCTCATAACGTGTTTGGTCCGTGGCAACGCTCTGACTAACAGAGCTAATGGGCAATCGACACTTTTGTTGATTTGTGAGATTATTATGTGAGTGACAAAAACTCTCTACTTCTGACTATTTCATAATGCTTCAGCTTTGATAACACTCAGCCTCCACTTCACCCATCCTTGACGTAGAATGCTTTTATGTCACGGTCCCATAAAGTTTAAAAAAAGAAACAGGTTTGTTGTGAGTGAAAAATTAAATAATAGTTTGCCATCATGAAAATCATTTCAGTTCACATCAAGATAGCTCCTTTATAGCGTTCCATGAATAACTGAATACGTCAAAAGACCAACTGAACCTTATCTACCTCTTTCATCCCTCTGAGAGGCCTTTACGAATAATGCTGATCTATTTACAAGAATGTTTCATGGCAATTTCTACTCTAAACCGTTCCCATAAAGGTTGAAAATCGCTAATAAGCTATAAGGTGTTCCGTGTCTTCTTGTCTTCTTTATATCGACGCTGTCACGTTTGAAATAAGGTTCAGATTGATTTGGCATGAGTGAATAGTTTTGTAGTTTGTGTTTGGGATTTTGTGAACTTTACTGCCTTGAGAATAAATATGAGATTGCTTTGGCATAAATAAGTAGTTTAGTGGTAAAGTCAGCATTTACAGATGCTTGTGACAGGATATTGATAAGGAATGTTCGTTTCCGTTTTTTATTTATATTGAAGTTTAGTTTTGAAAGTGTTTTTTTTGTTATGGAAATAAGTGCTTACAGAAATATTCATACAAAAAATACGACGAAAGGGTGGTTGTTCCTCACCTAGTCTTGGTGGGGGCACTCCCGTGCCCACAGATCATGCAAAAGTAGTTTTGCCTTGTACAATTTACAGTAAAGTAAAGTTTTGGAAACAGCTATAAATAAAATCTACACCTCTATAATTATTTTTTGTTAATCCATCATTTTAGTCTTAAAGGTGGGTTCAGGTATAGCCCAAAAAATTACAATCATAGCAACCACAGGATAAATATACAATATACTACTTACATACACAAGGTAAGGAGTGCTAGGCTGGCTTGGTATGGACACGTTATGAGGAGGGATGAAAACCATGTTACCCAGAGAGTGATGAATATGAGTGTGGCTGGAGATTATGCAAGTAGAGGAAGGCCAAAAAAGAAGTGGTTGGATTGTGTGAGAGATGATATGAATGCGAAAGGAGTGGATACAGATTTGACGAGTGATAGGAATGAATTGAGGAAAAATACATGTTGTGCCGACCCCACTTAGCGTGGGATAAGGGCAAGGGAATGATGATACTACTTACATACACAATTTTGTAATTTTTGATACGACATACATGTAATACTAATACGTCAAATTTACCCAGACCCGAGACCCATATAGTGTTGGCCGCTGCGAGTTCTCCCTGCACCACAGAAAGTCGTCGATTTAAATTAATTATTTGTACCTTGTGTAATAACCAATCATCATTCCATTTTTACAAGCCAGAACGATCGGTAATGAAATTGCAAGGCAATCCTGCGTCGCTTAATATTCAAATGAAAAGTTGATGGTCACAAAGGAATAATTTATTCTGTTACACTTGTAATTGCCAAAAGCTCAGATCGATGAGAGCTTACAGATTTCATTGTAGCATAGACTAGACATTCTCTACGAGTATAAAATAAAGGTAAGTAGTTGAAACTCATACGGAAATATCTAAGCTGATACAAAAGGTAGTTTCATGCCTTCTAATACGTGACAGTTTGCAAGTCTGAAGCACTTTGTGATTAATAAAGCATAGACTATTTTTTTGTTGTAGGTACACTTAAAGGAAAACAAATAACAGAAATAAATTAGATAAAAACGTACACTGGCGGCTATGGATATACCTTTCAGATCGAGACTAGGAAAAGCTTTAAAATCAAGAATACAAACGCATACAAAATTGTATGTGCACTATGTCGCTACTCTCAAACGGTGAAGCAAAATATCGTGAGAAAACCGGCATGTTTGAAAACATGTGTCAAGTAAGTTTCTTTGAGATGGACTTTAATCCATTCACCACACTGGTTTGAAAGAACTAGTGACACAACAACAAGAAGATACGAATCACGGTATCCACTTAGTTATAATTACGTTTTTAAAAACTAAAAAAAACCGACTTCAATGTTTGACTTATAGGGCGCAGGGTTTCCCACTGAGGAAGGGTTTTTTAAGTTTTACGGGACCACCTCGGAAGTATACCCATTCAAAACTAATTTTGGAAATCGGTTCATAATTGACGAAGATATCGGTGAAAATACATAAAAAACATACATACAGCCAAACAGAACCTCCTACTTTTTGACGTGACTACGTCTTATAATTCGATAGAGCCGGCTGCACGCACGAAAAACATGACGTCATGAGGCGTTACCTCGCTCTGGGGCGTTCCATGTAAGGCTTGCGCAAGTGCAAGCGAGAGCGCGGAACGAGCGACAAAGAAGCACAATCGGCCTTTGCGTTGTCACGTCACGTCACGTCAACTATTGTCAGTAAACCGACTTTACAGACAACCATTTTTTTTGAAGTCAGTTTACAATGGCTCTTTATTCCTATCAACGAACTGATATACAAAAATGAGCTTCCCCATCATATCTCTTAAATCCCTCGGCTCAGTATCAATCATCCCGCAAAATTGCAGCACTTGACAGCTTTAAAAGCTTTGCATTTGGCTGTTGTTATTGGCTTTGCATTATTGGATAGCCACTTTTGATGGAGTTTCTGTTTGTTTGCATTGAAAATAGTGAATAACAATGATGGCAGACACATTTTGAGGACCTCAGTTGCTGATTGCAATTGCTTTGCTGAGATTAAGTGCTAAGTTTGATTCTCACGGCAGGCCAACATTTGATTATCTACAGATCTTTCGTATTTTATATTTTTTTAATATATTAATATTAATATTATATTATTATTTTTTCAACTTTTGTAAAACCATGTCAATTAAATTATTCAATAAATACTTTCAAAATTCTTTCAGGGCGTCTGTGGAAGCGACGCGTGATCCGAGAGCTGGCACATTTTTGGCTCAAAGGATCAGCATTGCCATCCAGTGTGGTAATGCCGCCAGTGTTTTGGGCACGCTTCCGACTGACAGTGCCCTGGATCAGTTGTGCTATCTATAGATCGTTTCTAACGATCCTTAGATATCTTGACTAATCCTATTGTATTTTGTAAATATATGTAAATATGTAGTAGCTTAGTTTCTGTAAATAAACCTTATTGTTATTTTCAACCGATTTCATTCGCAAACATTACACATGACTAATAAGTAGTTCCATCAACAAAAACAAACAAATAAACTAATTGAAAACATAAACTGTAAGTCAATTCATATTCAAAAGCCGAGGCAAGCCTTTTAAAAGCCGCAGCGACCAAAGGCTATAGAAACAAAATAACGGGAAGCCTAACTCAATAAACACCCAATCATACGCAAACATGGATAAGATTATCTAGAACTGTTTTATATTACAGAATGTCATTTAAGTACAGTACGCACAACCAAACTTTAGCTCTCTGAAGTAGCTGCGCAGAACCCATTTTTGATGATGCCTAGAAGACGAAGACAGCGTCGTATAGCTGCCTCGTTCACTCGCTTAGTTTGCTGCATCGTTCTATCTCGCTTACTCTACATACGCAATCTACTACATGCGCAAACCTGCGCAATCGCTTAGTACACCTAACTTCAGAGAGCTAAAGATCGGTTGTGTGTACTGTACACCTTAACCTATATCAATAAGCGCTCGTGTTCATGCTTGCCTAGTCGTTCTTGATAGATCCTCGAAGTTAAGCAACGTTTGAAACGGTCTGTAAGTGGATGAGTGACCGCTAGTGTTATTTTCCTTAGAGTGCTTCCGTGCTTCGGAGGGCTCGTTAAATTGTCGGTCCCGGCTATTTAAGTCGTTAAGCCATGACGAAGGCCTTAAGGCGGCTTAAAAACTCCGTCACCAGAGGCTGGTCACTAACTCATACGAACTTATTTTTAAACTAGAGCTTTAAATTTAGTCTTACTTTTAAACTTTCTTTATGTCTATGAGCTTTATTCTATAGCGATCAGGCCGCCCATTGTACTAATTTCGAATGTGTTTTTATTTATGTGGTGTTTTGTTATTAATTGGTGTACAATAAAGTGTTCATTCATTCATTCATTTTTATTCTATTGAACTAAGAAAGAATGCTACAACTTTCAACTTGGTACTAAGCAAGTCTTTACTCTGTCTTATCTACAGTGCCTTGTTGAGAATAGGCATTTTATAATATTGTAAAAGTTACATAAAGTTAAAACCTCGATAACAATTTAGAAAAAGGACTCTTCCATTCAGCTTACATCATATATGAATATGCGACGTTACATTTTCCATTCAAATGAATAAGCTATCACCCTTTGATCAGCCCTTGCCAACCTTTGGCGAACTGAGCATTTTAATCGAACCAAAGGTTTGTGATCGCTGACGCTTGATCACGATAGGTAATTGAGCGTGTGTGAAAGAGAATTTATGCGCTTTGAAATTATAGTGATGTGTTTGTGATAACTTGATGAAATATTGATGACATCTGAGTGCTCAAAGGGAATAAAACCATACTTACACTTACGTGTATTTTCTGATATTTAATTGGTTTCAGATGAATGTACTTAACACGATGAACGGTGAAGAAACCAGCTAACCGTTAGTTGAGGTGATGGTATAGCTGGGCAAGCTATTTTCACCAACACAATTACAAATCCCAGGCACTGCATTCCGTTGGGTAAAGACTCTTCCTAACGTTGTAAATCATCAAGTAAGGATGTAAAGGCCTGATTTGCCTACCCTTTGCATACCGTCAATCCTTCATAATCCTACACCCCTACTGACCTAGTTGCTTCCCCATTTTTCTGTAATTACTCACCGCTGCTTTGTCGACTTCCCCTGTTTGGGGGAATCTGTTCACAGCATAGCAGCACTGGTGACTTTAAAGTGCGAATATAAATTTTTACACAGGTAGAGGTTTTTTGATGAGGCAACATTTTTGCTTCCCATGTTTCTTTGTAGCTGTTTTATCGACAAAATTAAGTATCTATACTGTCACATAGTGCACGACTTTTTAAAGAAAGTGTTGGGAACATAATTTAACATAATTATGATGACCCAATGGACAAAAGCTTCCTTCCACTCTTTTTCTTTATCTTCTTACATCCACTCTTTTTACGTGAACGTATTTCAACCGTGGAGGCTATTAGCTGCTTGGTTGTTTCTAAATCTATATCACCAACTTCATCAATATCCGACCAGCGTTGTGTGGTCACCATCATCTTTCTCTTTTCACCATTTCTTGCTATAATCTAAATACTAAGGACATTCGCCGCATCTCTGTATTTTTACTTCTGGTGATGTGCCAACACAAAAGCACTTCCGTCACTTCGGTTCATTATTGTCACCTCACAAGTGGTACCTATACAGACACATATAGTGCATCTACCATTTATTGTAGATCTAGGACTTACTGCACGCCACTGTATTTCTGCTGACAAAGCAAAATAAACTTTGAAAGTTATAGCATTCGATTCAATTTGGCGATTCTGATTTTTGCAATGTCTGAGTCAGCATAATTCAAATATTTTAAATATGCTGACACAGACACCAACTATATCTTGTCTTTGGTTATACATAAAATTTGGATCTTGACAACAACCTACTACGAGTTTAACGAACCATCTAGGTGATCTACAAAAGGATCATCATCTTCGGTTCGGTCAAGCTATTTGATGGTCACGAATACATGAAGACCTCCATCGACATTGTCGTCTAAAAAAATTGTAATGTCTCTAGAGAATAACTTGAGTACTAAGTATCAAATAATCTACGGTACCCTCTCCAATTCTAATGACAGTAGGGGAGAAAGTGCATTGGAATGAAAATCATCTCCCTCTTATGTAGGGTAGTGGTGTTGCACTAGTAAGAGAAGACTTTCTTTTTTAAAACGATGTGAAAACGCCTTTGCAACTAAATTTTGAATAGTGTAAGTAAGGACCTATAAAAGGAGGTTCTCGTGGGATTATACCAAAGAAGACATGGGCCAAAGTTTGTCTAAAATACGGCAAAACATTCAAATTTTACAGCCTCTTTGACATCTTCAAAGGATCTACAGTACCTGTACCATGTATTGTTCATATTTTTTCTGAATTTACTAGATTTCTTTAATTCTTGATGTTTGCAGCCTCTATTCGAGAACTTGCCTTAATTATTTTTCATTTCAGTTCTCGATGTTTCATTTCGTAAATGCAATTTATTCTCGAGATCCCAATTATTTCTTCACACCATCCAATTAGTTTCCTAACCCCAGCCTAATGGCCTGCAAATCTAATAACTCAGTATTAGAGCAGCCACACACTTCCGCAATTTCCACGGTATACACAGTATTGTCAGTACGCCATACACCTATCAACCCCTGTCATTGCTATGCGCAATGACGTCATCAACCCCAGAGATGGATTTGGACCATAATTCCTGAACACAATACCCTCACCACGAACTTTCATCTTCAATATCAAATCCGCCAATATCACACACATCGCTGGCTCAGTACCAAAAATATTACTATCTTCTATCCAGAAACAGCAATGCACGTTGAATATCAGAATATTTCAATTGTGGTGGTGAAAGTAATTGGTAAATGACGTGTGCCATTTAGGGACTGATGGACAGACATTAGGATGTCTGGTAGGCCGGGATCCATTTGTTTGGGGTTCCGTGCAATTTTGTAAATGCAAGCGACGGGTTAAAAATGTGACGGAGTGTCAAATAGCACTTTTAATTCGGTCTGGGCGTTCCGAAGTGTCATTGAAAAAAGGGACCAAGCTTTGTCGGTTTCCCTATTCAGCGGGGTTATTTAAATTGTGTGGCAATGGAAAATTTTGCACAATTTTGATTAATATAGAATATTTTAAATAATTACATCTTTCGGGCTAGACAATCATCTAGAATAATGAACCTTGAGATTTTTGCAAAAACACATAAACACATAATTTTGCTATTTTAAAGCAATATAAACTTCACCCACACAAAGAATTAAGTCCAAGACGCTGCGGGTAGAAGTTTTCTTAAAAATATGTGCCTGTATTTCCTTAGACGTATGAGTAGTGGTCAACTTTGGTGGTAGAGTTTTAGGCTAGATACTTGTAGAAGGTATTCGACTTAAGGCGTTAATCTATCTATCTATCTATCTTCCAGGAGGCCTCCGACTTGCCAGGAGCAATAATTTAACAAGCCCTCCGAATCATGAAAGCATTCCGTTGACATGACACTACTAGTGGTCTCCCATCCCCCATGAGACTGGGACAGAGCATTGCTCCACTTCGACCATCGAACGGAGCCATATTGTAACGGTCTACATTTCCTAGAATACCCAACTAAAACCAATAGCACTTCCCTGTCATGCAGCGAGAAACAAGTTATTTTTCTTCCATTAAACAGAGATTGTAGTTTATCCTTTGTAGATATTATCCTTGAACTAGAGAATGAATATCTAAGGCGGACCTTGGCATTGCCCTTGGCTAAATCTGGAAGGTTCCACTTGCATCTGCATTTAGAAGGAAATCGATTTTTATACTTTGTTTAGGAGCCGTGTTGGTTAAGTGGGGTAGTGTCTCGATTTTAAATCTGAACGGATTTCATGGGTTCGACTCGGCCGGACTCCCGGCATCAATGGATTTTCTGTTTCGGTGTAAATTTGTATGCACACGAGCTCTAAGTGGTGAAGGAAAACATCGAGTCCTTCACTTAGAGCCAACCTTCAGTAAAATTATCCGAAACGAATACTTTTTTGGTGTAGTTGTAGAGTTATTTGAAGTATTAATTGGCTATGTTTTTGCCATTCAAAATTTAATATAAGTAACTGAACATCCTAAGGGTAGGAAGTATATTATTATGTATGATCCTTTGTTACTAGCTGGTTTTTTGTGTTCCTTTCTTGAGCATAAAATAATCAGCAAACCTGGTCGCTTAGGAGCACACCAGATCAGAAACAAATTGCTTTCTTCTCCTTGACATTCATCCAAGGTCTAGGAACAAAGGTCCTCCCACACAACCACGTGTAAGCTTAGCATTGAAACTTTTATCACAACTAAGTAAGGTCCAAGTTTGCACAGAATAATTTTAAAATTAATGCAACATGAGATAAGAAATCTTTATCAGGGAACATAAGCAAAGGGAAATAGAATTAACAATTCAAGGTTTTGTTACCTTGAATATGATATTAGCTGTACTTTAATCTGAATACAAAATATATAGAACAAGGTGCTTTGTAAACACGTGCTAATTTGATACGATGGAAATTCTCTTAGATCTTTATAAATTTTGAAAATTTCAGTCCATTGGTTTTTGGTAGATTTGAACCATTGAACTATGGATAACGAGCTACTATTGCACCCATGCGAGATATGAACCCACGACACCGATCCTACAAAATTACAACCAAACTATCGAATGCTTTATTAAGCATCAGCTCAGTTGGTAGACCATCTTCACAGATCGGTGTTTTTTAATGTCTCAGCGAGCAAAGCCGCGGGAAGAACTACTGACTTAGCTCGCGATCTCTCCCTACCATTGAAGCACACTTTGAATAATTGAAAGAACTGCCAAGTGTAGGGTGTAGGGTAGGGTAACCCTTTGTAGGTCAGTGGGTAGATGTAAGTATACTGCTAAAGATGAGTTTCTTGAGAAGAAATTACCTTCATTAGACGAACATAATATATATTAATATATTGCTGGACATTTTCACACAGCATCATCTAGCCCCAAACTAAGCAAAGCTTGTACTATGGGAACCAGATAACTGATAGAATACTTATATAATTTTTGTTTGTAAATACATACATATTATACATAGAAACACCCAGACCCGAGACAAATATTTGTAGGTCATACAAACATTTGTCCCGCGGCGGGGATCGAACCCGCAACCTTCTGCGTCGCAGGCGGACCTTCGCCCACTACGCCACAGAGGTCGTCATAATTATACATTCAAGAGGTAAAATTCCAACCTGTATATCTCAAAACTGTAGGGTCAGATTTTAATGCCCCTTTGCATATGGATGTAGTTGAGGTATTTCTACAAAAATACTATTACAGTATCGCTATTGGTTCAAAGACCGCTTATGGTGAGCACTTTTTTCGCTGACTGTACACTTTTTCCAAAATGAGTTAGTGCAGTTTAGAATACCTCAAAAAGTTATGCATGGTCTCCTAAAAACGTTTTCCTGTTACTATAATGATTAAAAATCCACCCTGTATATCTCAACTCTGCAGGGTCAGATTTTGATGCCCTTTTGCACAAATATGTGGATGAGGCATCCCTACACAAATACCATGACAGTATCGCTATTGGTTTATAGACCACGTCCCATACAACTTTGAACAGTCTTGTTTATACAACTTACATTGAAGAGCCTCAATTTTGTTTGGCTCCCCACTGGAGCTTGACTATTTCGTTTTAAGATGGATCAGCTTATAACAGCAGATAACAGCTTACTCCGAACTAGTTGAAACAAGCAGTTATGTCCGTACTTAGTCGCTAGCAGCTGCTTAAATTCGTTCCTTAGTAAATATATCCATAAAAAATATGCACGGTTACTCATTCTCTAAAGCGATGTCATTTAAAAAATGGACGATATTAATCGCTGGTCATCTCAGTAATGTAAGCGAGAACGACTAGTCATTACGTGACATTTTTAGGGACTTTAATCGTTTTTAATATTCACATGGAGTAACTGATATTGAGCGTTTATGCAAATGTATGTGCTCTGAGTGCCTATGTACGCATTTATACTTACATGCACGCATTTATACTTACTACAATGTAAGTATATGGTGGTGTGTGGCGTGTTTTAGTTTATTATGTATTAGAATTAATAAATTATTTGTGTATTGTTTAATGTAATTATTACTTATTATTATCATCTTTAGTTTACGCAATGTTGTAAACCACCTTTCTAGGTCTGTTATGTTTGTTCTCAATAAATGGTTGATTGAAAGAGATCGCTTTTAGAAATAAGGCTGCCAGTTGTCTTTTTCTTATGTCTTTTTCTATCTATCTATCTATCTATGGCAATATAGCAGTGCCGTCTATTAGGTAGGTACATACTATTTCATTACATGTACGCATTTATATTTACTACAATGTAATAGAAATATAGCAGTGCTGTCTATTAGGAAAAGGAATACGTTCATAACGAATGTAATAATGAAAACTTGGTTTAAAACATACTTAGTTGGAATCTTAAAAAGCTAAATACTTCAAAGCATTGCTGTAAAATATTATCATCATCATTTTAACCAGCAGCCTTATTGTCTAACTTGAAATCCATTCCCAGTTGACATCTCAATTAGAGCTCAACCAATCACACAATACGAAAATGAAGTTCAGAATAGGTTTCAAATGTTAAAATGAAGCCGATATCCATTCCCAGTTGAGTGAGACAATAAGGCTACAGCTTGCATACATTGTTGGCTAGAAAGTCGCAATTTGCTGTACCTACAGGTTCTTAACAAAAACTTAAAAAATAATAAAAAATTAACTTCAAAAGTATTCTTACTGTTCTTTTATCCTTATTTTTATACAGAACCATTGAATTTTATCACTCGGGCGTTTTTCTGCTCAAATGCAGTCCATTTGCATATATTTTGAGGCCTCGTTTTAACTGCTTAATGATACGTATGAGGCATAAATATTGTCTCTCATTTTTGTTTTAGGCCTTTTTTGCATAACCGCCCTTTGGGGCTGATTATGTATATTATTATCCCTTTGTAGGATTAAAATTAAGGAAAAACTCATATTTTTAAACGTTTGAATTGTTGAAGCATAATCAATTTTAAGGAATGAAATTATGAACTCGTTTCCCCTTTTAAGAACTTCAAAGAGAATTTTATTTGTAATTTTAGTGGATTATGAATTTAAGATGTTTTAATTTTGCAATATAGTGAAACGTTCGCGATAGCACAAGTCCTGTGTACCTCACGATCCACAGCAAAAAATGGCAGATCTACTAAAAACTAAACTAGCAGAATATAACCTAGACATATAGGCAAGTTATATAACTTAAAATCTTAAGCAATTTAGAAAACATCTTTTTACTTCGCGTGTTTCTTTTAAAATTTAGGTAACTGTGTAACTCTTATTCCTTGTCTTTATCAAAATATTAGTAAAACAAGACTCAAACTTAGTCATTTTTATTCTCCACTTTCAATAAAATTACGTTTATTATAAGTAATCAGCCTGTTTACTTATAATAAAATGTAATGCCTCCAATCTCTTTGTGTGAAGACATCGTAAGCAATTAACCGGAGTGCGTCTACTGGTTTTATTGTTGAGCCTATTAGCGATAGAGACATCTTTTGTCTTCCTAATTCGACGGTCCAAGGTAAAAGATCCAAATAAGATATTAAAAAAAAAAGCTTTGTTTGTTGTCTGACGACTTATAGGCAAAAACCGTCACTGAATGCCCGACGGAAGACGTCCGCGCGACAAACCACCTCGAAGATGGCGGGACGATTTGGATATGCATCTACCAGACTGGTCAACTATAGCTAAAGACAGAAAATACTGGAAAATGAGGAGGGAGGCCTTTGCCCTGACAATATGAGCTAAAAAAAATAATTGTTTGTACGTTACTCGGTGTTAGATAGCTGGGCTGGACTTCGGCACACCTATAGCTACACTATAACAAAGCAATATAAATGACTTGACGGAAAGCTGGATTCGTTCAACATCAGTGAAATACATTAAAGTTATCCGCTCATTGAACTTTTAAGAATTTGACATGTACAAGTTCTTTTTTTTTTTTTTTTTATGATGAATGGGTCGGCTCTTGACCTCAGACTTACACAGGCAAGAGTGAGGTCTACGATGGAGCGAGCTTACCCAGAAGGTGCCTATTAACACTCTTCTTAAAAATAATAGGGTCGTAGCTCAGCGGAAATACAGACGCTGGAAGCTGATTCCAAATTTTTGCTGTGCGGATAATAAAAGAATTCAACTCCCCTGGCAGGACAATTGATGTTTATATGATCTCTACATTGTTTTGGGTCTGCGTGCGTGTTGTAGTTATTTTTTTTTTTCTGTTTATTTCTTAGAGTACTCGTGGTTTCTGATAACTACGATATGACTCTTAATGTTGGGTCAGGACTATGATTGTGACTGATAGGTGTCAATGTATTTTGTAGACTGACGGCAGGTTTCTCGAACGCTTTTCAAATTGATTAACCGATTAAACTTAGATTTCTTGGTCCAATAAAGTCGAGTTGCAAGCCGTTTGATGCTGATTTGACACAGATTTGAACTTTAGCAAATTTTGATGATAATTTTCGTTCGAGAGATCGGCCGTTAATCGCTCAAGTTCATACCTTGATTATCAAAGACCTTGTTACATTGACGACTATTTATCAACGTCTCGACTGGCAACCATCCGATTACAGCGTGACATTCTCATTTCTTCCCCCGATTCAGATTCACTTATAATTCGCTTCTTGATCGAGATACCCTTGTTATTAATCCTGTACATCATTAATTATAAGCAATTCGTTTGGAGATCTTGTAATTTAGTTGATTCTGTTTGATGAATTGGATCTTTTTTATATTTTGTTGTATATTTTTATTATTGTAAGTTGTTCTTTCATCATTTAATTACTGGGATTGGCTTTTGATGATATTATATTCAGTAAATAAACTAGTAATTCTCAAAAAATGTGAACAAATCTACTAAATAATTCTTATGCTATGTGTGGACGCATTTTGAATAAGGTTCCCGATAGTTTCAAGGAACTACATCTTAGACAATCCATACTAATATTATAAATGTGATGGTAACTCTGTCTGTCTGTCTGTCTGTCTGTCTGTCTGTCTGTTTGTTACGCTTTCACGCTCAAACCGCTGAACAGATTAAGCTGAAATTTGGCATAGTTAAAGGTTGTATCCCAGGGAAGGACATAGGCTACTTTTTATCCCGAAAAAATGAAAAAATCCCGAGGGACCGCGGGTCACACCGCGGGAGCGCAGCTAGTTTATAATAAAGTTAAAATTGTGGTTATATGACAGGCAATATAATACTGTTTCAGATTTTTGAAATAGTGATAAAGATTTTTATAATATTATGTACATAATTCAATTATTCGTTAATTTGATAATGACAGCTTGACATCAATCTTTTAATTTTTTATTATAAAAAAAAATAAAAAATAAAATTATTCCATTTATAAGACTAAGGATTTGTTACGGTGGAGAATGTGACACTTACTTTATAATCTAAAATCTTTATGTCTTTTTTTCTTCTGACAAATAAATTCACTTTATTTCATTTCAACACAGCTTTTGATACTCATTTTGTTTAAGGTTTATCGTTGGTCACTACGAGACCACCAAATATACGGTGACCATCAGCGGTGGTCACGAGATCAGTGTAGTCGGAAACCTCTTGATAATATGTTACTCTTTGCAAAATGTTCCATTTCATACCTTTAAAAATTAGGCGTGATATTGCTGATTTTCTTTTTATGCTAAAAATTGTGAATAATGATATTGACTGCCCTGACCTCCTAAACAAGTTGAAATTCAATATTCCAAGCAGAATTCTTCGTTACATGCCTCTTTTAAGTATACCTACATTCTCTACTAACTATAGGCAGAATTCGTTTATGTTGCGAGCGAGTAGAACTGTCAATGACTCGATCAGGTTGTTGGACATTGATATGTTTAATACCAGTGTTCCCAAGGCAAGGCGATGCCTAGCATTACATTTCTTTAATCAGTAAGTTTAGTTATATTTAAAATTAAGTAGGTTTACATATATTTCTATTCTAAGTATCTATATTGTTTACAGTATTGAGATAGGTAAAATGCATCCTAGTATTAGTGTTCACATTTTTATAGCTATTCTGTCACTATTAGCGAAGACCTATAATTGGCTCACTGTTTCTAAAGTAATTATTAAGGACACCATGTTATAGCTGTTGGTTTTCCAATAATTAAATAAATAAATAAATAATATGTCTTTGTTCTTCAATGAAAATACCAACTTTTGGCGCAGGATTCCACGATAATGATGATAATATACTTTTTGGTGCAAAGAGGCTTCCACGATAATTATGATAATATAACTTACGTACTATACGTAGCCTTTTTAAGAGTAGCCTTATTGATACTATACATTGTAAGCATCTCATTCAAAATTAGCTGATGGTTTTCAGTTCATATGAGATCACCATTTCTATTGAATGATTACCATACGCTCCTCAATCGAAGAATTATTTTCATGTTTCCCCAAGCTTACGTGGCCCATAAAAATAGCATTGCTGTTTTACTATTCGGAACCATTCCCAATACACGGCAATGCACTTCGAGATAAAAATAAGGGATCTGCTACATGGGTTGAAAGCTGACACACTATGGAAAAACAATTGAACCGTGTTAGTCGAATGGGGTTGAACCTCGACTTTCAATTCGAAGGTCGTGGGTTCGAATCCCGGCCGTGTATCAATGGATTTTTCGTTTCGTAAAATTTATATGCGCTTTAACGGTGAAGGAAAACATCGTGAGCACCGCAGCTTAGTCAGCTCCACATGTATTGACGTCGTCTTTCCTGTGGGCCAGGCTGATTAAGCTGAGAGGATGGTTTAGGTGCTGGGCAAGCCTATTCCATCTCAAACCATGTCCCACGTACTACAGCGTCCCGTTAAGTGTAGGCATAGGTTGCCTCCTGACGCTGTATAAAGCATCTAATATATACAGGGCGTCCCACGGCTATGCCACATGGAGGGAAAGTACCTTAAATATTGTACATGGAACATTTTACTGAAAGAAGACATTATTTTTATTTAAAAAACAATTTAAACTGCATTTACAGATATTTAAATAATTAGATGGTTGAACCGGAAATCGAACCCGTTACATGAGAAAAATAGTCATAGTATGATAAAGCTACAGGGCTTTATCATACCGATCGAAAGGCTTCATCATAAGGATTATTTTTTGCTAAATAACATAGTGTCACAAATAAAAGGAAGGCCATGAATTTTAACATTTGTGTTCAGAAAAATTAATACTTAGCTGACATTGCCGTAATCACATACAACTGACATTATCATAAGTACGTATCACTAGTAAATGTACCCACTTGAGAAGTATAACCAGTGTGAAAGTGTCCACGAGCTGCAAGCAGAACTTAGACGTGTTATTCGAAATATCCACCACAACAAGATCAAAAAGTCGACAGGGAGCGAAATAATCAAAAGAGTTCGACTTTGTATTCAACAGGAAGGGAATCATTTTGAGCATTTGATAAATTGATAAATTTTGTATTAAAAATGTTAAAGTTCATGGCCTTCCTTTTATTTGTGACACTATGTTATTTAGCAAAAAATAATCCTTATGATGAAGCCTTTCGATCGGTATGATAAACCTATAGGATGATTATTTTTCTCATGTAACGGGTTCGATTTCCGGTTCAAACATGTAATTATTTAAATATCTGTGAATGCAGTTTAAGTTGTTTTTTAAATAAAAATAATGTCTTCTTTCAGTAAAATGTTCCATCTACAATATTTAAGGTACTTTCCCTCCATGTGGCATAGCCGTGGGACACCCTGTATAATCATATAATATATAAAGGCCTAAGTTTTTTTTATGGAAAACAAAAAAAATATATACATAGTAAATTACTGACCATCTGAGACGAATGGCGCAGTTTACTCGTGACCACGGTGGCTGTAATGCCATCAGAAACGTCGATATAAATAAAAAAAGTTATAAGTACGCGATTAAGTCCCGTAAATTATTACCTTAATATGAATGGCGCGGATTCTGAAGCGAGCCAATACTGCTACCAAACTGACCACCATGACCACTCTGCCAAGAGAGTTACGACTAAGAAGAAGAGTCACATACTTCAACACAAAGTCCTGAATTAAACAAAGATTTTCAGACACTATTGTTAGAAAAAATATTTAGATCTAAAACAAATACATGAAATTATAATCTAAAAAAAAGATAATGAAAAAATGTGTTTCTTGTGACTCAGCCGAGCTTTCTTCACGCTAAGGTCGATTTTAGGGCATAGTACTTACTTTATTTTGTGATATGGTAACTATAATTATTATCTCGGGTCTATGTGTTTCTATGTATAATATGTATGTATTTACAAACAAAAAAGTATATAAGTAGTATCTGGTTCTGTCTGGTTCCCATAGTACAAGCTTTGCGTAGTTTGGGGCTAGATGATGCTGTGTGAAAATGTCCAGCATTATTTATCTATTTTAACTTTATGGTGCATATTTGTGTATCAGCACGTCTAGCTTTTAAAACTGAGACGGTATGGTCGATAAAATCTGTCGAACCGATTGAGTCGTCAATACGGCGTTTTCAATAGTTTATTGTTTGAGATCGTGAAATAAATGATGCGGAATATATTTTACTATTCGATCTAGCTGAAATAGTGGGTGTAAATAGCATTGTTTATGCTTTTTCGGAATTTGAAAACTTCAAACATAATATATCTAATGCTCTTAAAGCGCTCGTGGTCGTGCTTCCTTAGTCATTCTTGATATATCGTCAAAGTTGGGCAACGTTCAAGACGATCTTTACTATAAAAGATATTCTTAAAATCGTTTTATGAATTACGTGCCTAAAAATACAACCCAAATAAAAACCCCCCCGCTTATGAAGTCGGTTAAAAAACCTGTCTAACTTTTCACAAGTTACTAATCAGATATTCTAGCTCCTAATAAAAGTACTGAGCACCTGCAAACATTAGATGCACCTGAAAGGTTTTCAAGGAAATGGAAAAATGCAAATTGCACCTACATCTGCTCTCGCTCAGTAATGAGATGAATAATATCAGAGTGTTTTTACAAATTGGATTTTCTCGCTTTTGACTTTCGAGATACGATTTTTGTAAACCTTACCTTAACACGTCAGAGTGTTTTTTTACGATGGTAATCATTTGATGAGCAAGTTTGTTTAAGTGAACAACTGTGATGGAGCCGCATATAAGCCTTTGCAAAGATTGTTTTTTTTTTTTGTTAACGGATGTAGTTTCTAGCATTTAAGGTAATCCTATTTTAACACTTGAATTGACACTTTTGATTTGAAATATTTTTTTTCACTGTCAATTCGGACATCATTAGAAAAAGCTGTTTTGGACAGTCAAGACTTTTAGAATAAGTAGGTAATTATTAAAACAAAAATACTACGAAAACTATCAGTAGGAACTCTAATAGTAGCTAATTCCTATCCAGAAACCCATAATTTTGAACTAATAAAGTCATTACTAATAGTGCAGTACACGACATGTTACACCACACTTTATGACACATCCAAAAACAAAAATTGCCTTCGTGTCTAGCAAAACGAAAAAAGAGTTTTATTGTGGTTGTAATATAGATCTTTTTGTCTTAACTCAAATGTCAATTTACTCTGTTCTACCGTAGAGAGAAGGTTGTTATGGTAAGTAGGCTAAATATGAGTAAGATACTGACTCAGTTGTACAGATAACTATAATAAAATATGGTTTATCTAGGGCACTACGCTGTACGCAAGCCAAAAGAAGCGAGGATTTTTTCTCAAAGCGTTTTAAAAAAACAAAACACTTATTTTCATCAAATTTTTTTTACCAGTGAGTACTTTATGTGTCCATTGATATGGCGTGTACTGTAGTGGTACTAATGCATGTCCTGCAAATGTGTACAAATTACACAGTGAGTGGGACAGATGGTTCGAAATACCAATTATATTGATATTAGTAAGTGCTGGGGGACGAGTTGAGATAGTTTTATTTGTGGCAATCAATCAAATGGATTATTCTTTCTTTTAAATTCCTACGTCTGAATAAAATATCAGTTTGAATTATTAGCTTTAGATGGATGTTAATCATCATCATCACCATCCACAGCCTAATTTACCCACTTCTGGGTAAGGCCTCGCTAAACATGCCATTCACCACGTTCCATTGACGGCCCGCGACAGTCTAACTATGTTATTAATAATTATGGAAAATACTATGAACAACATGAATAAAAATAAAGAACAACACGAACTAAAAAAAACTAAAAAAAACTAAGAATAAAGAACAACAGAATCGACGCCAGTGGCGTCGATTCTGTTGTTCACAGACTAAACTTAATTAAACTAAAACTTGAACGTTCTTATTTTGTTCTCAATAAAGACGAAAAAGGTATGTCACTAATAGTGGCATACTAAAATTATAATAAAAATGGCGTCTTTGAGCTTCTGTAGCAGTTGTTTTACACAGCAAGCAAAATGGTCTCGACTAATTCTACCTACAAATACTTAATTTTGACTAAAATTTAGTCATTTTTGGAATGTCACTCTAATAGTCATTCTATTTTGGACTTTACCGTATACGCAATTAAGAGCGAAGCATTTTAGTTTAGTAAACTTTAGTCAGTGAACATCAGAATCGACGCCATTGTGTTCTTAAAATTAAACCTGTCAGCCGACTTACCGCTTCATAGGATTTTAAAAGTTTACATTGCCTTCAAGATAAATACAGCCGTGATCTGTTTTTCATCCATCTTAAAATAACATTTCTGATAGTACAAGCCAGCATTTCACAACGATAAAGTCTGACTGAAACTGGTGTGAAGTTACGTTTTCCTAATCCCACCGCACATTACCAGCATGTCTGCAAGTGAAGGCACAATACTATAGGTTTTGAGGAAAACGACAGCGCACAACGACGACTTTTGACGAGGCGGGCGACTACGGTGAGACTCAATAACGATAGGAGCCTCTTTGAGGCGCACCTAAAATCCTTACACCACACTGGTTCGAAAGAACTGGTGACACGATCAGAAGAATAACGATAAAGAACATTTACAAGGTAGAATTTCAACCGATACGATATCAACTCGCACTGCCGAAAGTCTTAGGTAATCGCTCGGCCTCTAAATTATTAACTGAGGTGCATATCAAATCAAGAAGAAGAATACCTGCTTACCATGACCACGTAGAAAAGAGATTTTGAGTTTACCCCTGGTCGCAAGTGTGCGGCCAGCCTAAGGTTACAAAGTTGCTAAGACCAGCGTCTTGTTCAAGTTAATATTAAATTAAACCAACCCAAGTCATTAAGAGACGTCGAATGCATTCGGAGGCGATGTGGTCATTGTATGAAATTGTTTCATTACGGGCAGAATTATTTAATGGTTAACATAGTGTGTTTTGGTCTAACGGGTAAGTTGTGGGAAAGTTTTAATAGGTATTTTAATGAAAAAGTAAGTTTTTTTTTATTTTCACAAAAGCTCGGCCGAGACAACCTTCGGTTTGTAAGTCAAGGTACAACCCCATTCGCCCAACACGGCTCTCATCAAATCAAGAGTAAATAGGTTACTTCTAGGAAAGCATTCTCCATCTTAGACCTCACTACTGCTTAACATCAGGCAGAGGGAGGTCAAATGCTTTAATTAAAAAAAAGTTTATAGAGTTACACGGAAGCACATGGAAGCGCTCAGTTGATAATGCAATTAGCGATCACCCATTCAAACAGAACGTTGTTTTGAAAATAACTACTAATAGTGGTCGTAGACTTATCCGCGCCGAACATAAAAGAAATGCTGAGACGTCAGAAGCCAGCCGCATTTTCTCACGGCATCAGTATTTTTTGTATAGAAAAATGACTGCGGCGCGTACAGCGCGGACAAATGTTTTTTATGCCTATTATTCACATTTAAATTAATATCACTATCTCTACTTAAATCACATTGTATTGAAATTTAACCGTGGACTAACAAACGCATAAACCTAATGCCCACTAATTAAATTAAAATCGTTAAATGGGCACCATCTGTGAAAGGGTTCATTTGGACCGATCGCTAAGAAGCGTGGATGAAGCTTTAGTTTTCTAAAAAGCATAGACTATCAAATAACGGACGTTTTTATTGCGCTATTTTCAACCGACTTCAAAAAAGGAGGAGGTTCTCAAGTCGTCTGTATGTTTTTTTTTTTTTTGTATCTTGTTACGCGATTGTTCCGCCATTTGTTGACCGATTTTCAAAATTCTTTTTATGTTTGAAAGGGTATACTCCAGAGGTGGTCCCATATATTTTTTTTCCTGAGGGATAGATAGTTTCCCCGTAAAACTCTAAACACCTTCCCTCCTAGCCATGTCACAAATAGAAATCGAATCGACAGCTTGACGCCCTGAGTCACAGCGCGTTTCGAGTCAAACATTGAAGTCGGTTTTCTTTTTAGTAATAAAACGTAATTATAATATAACTACTGAAAAACTCCAATAATCATCAAGAATGATTACTATAGTATTACAAAATAGCTTGACTAATCCTGTTGTATTTTGTCAGTATATGTAAATATGTAGTAGCTTAGTTTCTGAAAATAAATTCTTATATTATTCTCATATGAAAAAAAAAAAATATTAAACAGTAAGTTCGTATGAGATTGATTGTAGCCACGAACGCCACAATTGCAATTTTGTTTAATCATTTTGAAATTAATTTATAAATAACTAAGAAAGTTTTAGTGTAATGCGATTTGAGTTGGTGAATCCATACTAATACTAATATTATAAATGTGAAAGTAACTCTGTCTGTCTGTCTGTCGGTCTGTTTGTTACGCTTTCACGCCCAAATGCTGAAATTTGGCATAGCTTAAAATGATGGGGAAGGAGTACCATACGGATCAAAAGCTAATTTTGTTTTTAAAAACTGAAAAATAAACCTGATTGTCTCAAACCAAAAACACAACCCTTTTTTCTCTGACAAACATGTCAAAATATAAAATAACAAATAAATAGGTTTAACTATGTTCATAAGTTAAGGTCTTATTCGCGTCGCTAACACGTAAAGGTTGTATTCCTGGGAAGGACATAAGCTACTTTTTATCCCGAAAAAAAATAAAAAATCCCGAGGGTCAAACCGCGGTAGCGCAGCTAGTGAGTATATAATATGACGGACGTCAGTTTTGTAGAACTGAAAAACTAACAAAGTTACATCATAATTGGATTAGGAATCGAGTGAACTGGCGTAGAATTTATTTGAATGACATGTCGCTTAACCCTTCCAGATAGGATTACAGGGGGTTCTTAATTTTGGTTTTAATTTAATAATTGTTGTCTTTGTTAGTGGTAGATTACATTTTAAAGATTTTAATGTAGCTATAGAATTTAAACCACATTTTTTATGTTTGTTTGTGAAATATGAAAAGGGTAAGAATATAAGATTACGAAAAGACTTAAACAGAAAAGGTTTCAAATAGATAGAAAGATAAATAGATTAACGCTTTATTGTACACAAGAACCTTATACAGAGAATATATAAAAAAAAAAACAAATTGTACAATGGACGGCCATATCGCTTAGAGCGATTTCTTCCTTTAATATAGAAATAGTTAGGCAGGTACAGTTATTGGGTGTTAGCTTTTAAAAAAAAATTATAATAAAAACATAAGTTTGGAATTAATTAATTTATACTCGTAGACCAAATCATCACAATATTGTACAAAAAGTTTATTGTCTTCAAAAAAATACCCAAAAATGTTAACACCCCGCAAAAACAGAATTTTAAATGTGACAATAACCATGTCTCGATTTGAATATTTGAAACCATCCAATTTGCATTATCTGTTCAAATATAGACCAAAAAAACAGCGGAAATGCCTTAATATTTGTCAACGTCACGTCCCTTCGAAAAAAGAATTTCGTGACATTTTTTTCACAAATGAACCGTGACGACACTGGGCTTTGGTATAAATAAGATGAGAGTTACATGGCGGCGTCTGGAGAATGATTTAAAAGTGATCTATACTTTTGTATTTCAAAAATGAATAAAACACATTTTGCATATTTTACATAAATTTCCAAATTAAAACCAGCTCTCTCTTAATAAATATAGAAAGAAGTTCATCCTAAAAAAGAATTGTTTCATTGTTTATTCTTCGATTTTTTTCAACAAATCAACAAATCTAAATTTCTGTAATAGTCTAGTTAAACTAGATTCAAGATCTGTAAATAGCATAGAACTATCTATTAAAACAGATAACTTAGATAAGTCTTACCGAGAATGGAATGGAAGCAGTGTCAAGAATCAAACTTGCACCACTATCCTTCGCAGACTAAGCTTTACCTACCTATTAGGTTGGTTGCTCGTGACTACCTGCCTAGGGGTTAGGTTGGGAAATAAGGTTATTATCAGAGGCACGTTATAAAAAAAAAATTTTTAACATTGGACTGTCGCAATACTGGTTTAAAATTATAATTTAGATTTAAAAAAAGTACGTGAGTGTCGTGGAACACTCGGTTGGAACGAAGCAAAGAATACTTTTCTATACTGGGAACATAATAAATTTATTGTCAATTAGGTATCCTAGAAACGCTCTTCCGTACTAACAATGTAACAATCTACGGGCTGTGGCGCGGCAGCGCATTTCGCACTGTGACGATTTGACAAAATATGTCGTGACGGTAAAATGGAACAAATTTTTTTCCAGCCTCATGCCTTTTTTCTTCAATACCATCCGAAAAGGAACTTCGTTCCAAAAAACATTTTTTAACATTGGAATGCCGGTAAAAAAAGCATAGTTTAGATTAAAAAAAAACTTTATAAGTATATAAATACATCGCCATGTGAACGCATCTCTGGTGTCGTATTAGATTAGCAGGTCGATTTGCAATTCCGTGTGTTCATACATGTTTATTTTGAGGAAATGAATTGCAATTTACTAGGGGATTGCTTTGTTTGTCTGGTTGTGCTGGTGTAACTTTGTATGATAAACATGCTACATATCCTTTTGGCATTTATTTCTTTTAAACACATTAGAATTCATAACATTACAGTAACAACAATTATTATAAAAAAATATATTTAGTATAAAATATTAGAGAAAAAAGTTTTATCACATTAGAATGGTTTTATTTTCCATTTTCCAATTTACAATCATCTTTGCTTGACAATATTTTTTAAAACAATTGCATAACTCACCACTTGTCACTGTCAAAACATTACTTATCTATGACCTGAACTGGACCAAGGAGTATTTACCTAGGTATCACCAAAAAGTTTCACTAAATAGGTACAAAAACGCTAACATTCGGCCATTCTGACTAACTTTGGCTGACCTCAGACAAACCAAGTTGTATGCTAACAATGCAATATTTGTCCTCAACTAAGCATACTAAAGTAGAACTGAAATGTAATTATATTCTAATAACTAAAAGTCATTGGCAGCACGCTTTCTTCGAAGTTCTTGTCAGCTCCACTCTCATTCCCTTGCCGCAGACTCATGGACTCATCTCGTAAGCCCTCAGAAGCTCGCTCGCTCTGGAACTTTGTAGCGTCGTCTATTGGCAGCAGGCTCGCTTCGACAGTCCGCTCGAGTTCATAAATCCAACTTCTCCTGGCTCTATCTTGTGGACTATCTCATTTGCCATCGGCAGCCACTGGCTGCAAGAAGGTCCCATCAGAAGTGTTGACAGCTCACTCGCCTCAACGTTCACTGCAGTCCGTAGCTTATTCTTCTCAACATCTTTCAGCAGCTCATTCACTTCGACAGTCTGACCTTAAACAAGAAATAACCAAACAAAGCAGCATCTACTCACGTTTGTACAGGGTTCTGTTGTTCTCATCACTCTTCTCATTAGAAGTGTTGGTAGCCTCGCTCTAACAGCTACTGTACTTCTCATCTCTTTTTGTTCGCTTTAGTTCTCATATCTCTCTTTGTTCGCTTTAGTACTCATATCTCTCTTTGTTCACTTTAGTTCTCATATCTCTTAGTTCACTTAAGTTCTCTTATCTCTCTTTGTTCACTTTAGTTCTCATATCTCTCTTTGTTCACTTTAGTTCTCATATCTCTCTTTGTTCACTCCGTGGTCGCGCGAGTACCGTTGACAGCGCTCGCTTCAACATCTACTAAGGCAGAGTACTCATTCTATCACACGCCTCGGCCGTCCTCTAACCCCGAGGTCATGCTAGGTGTGCCATTGACCGCACTCTCACTTCAACATCCACTACCAAATAGTACTCTATGCCTTACACGCCACGGCAGCTCTGGGGTCTCTTGGCGTCGTCTATCGGCAGCATTCTCACTCCGACAGGCCGACCTAAAACAAGAAAAAAAAACAAAGCAGTATCCATTCACATTTTCATCATTATACTTTTTTTTTCTCTTTCTCTAACCAATCTCACCTAGTGCGTGAATTCAACTTCTACTGGCATACTGTAGGCCTCCTTTAGGCCTCCTGCTACATCGCCACGCTGCGTTGCCGGCCGCGCCGCCAAAACGCCAATGCAATGGTGTCCGGTCCACCAACGAACACCGAAGCTCAGTAACTCTCGCCTTATTTCGATGTTTGGGGCGTTGTTTTTCGTAAATCCCTCTTCTGAAATATTAGAGAAACAAGTTTTATCACATTAGAATGGTTTTATTTTCCATTTTCCAATTTACAATCATCTTTGCTTGACAATATTTTTTAAAACAATTGCATAACTCACCACTTGTCACTGTCAAAACATTACTTATCTATGACCTGAACTGGACCAAGGAGTATTTACCTAGGTATCACCAAAAAGTTTCACTAAATAGGTACAAAAACGCTAACAAAAATATCATTGATTACAAGCAAAGTTATTACCATTAGAACAGAACAGGTTCACGACTGTATCCCCAAGGTGCGGTAGACATTATCTCAGATCTTTTTTTGTTACTTATTCCAGATCCTTTGAAGAAGTCTAAGGGGGGTAGTCAGAGGCATGTCCAAACACATAATATTTGATACTTACATGCCTACATCTTGCAGAAGTTAGTATTCCATACGTGACAGGTTGCAAGCCCATCACCGCCTATAAGAACACTAACCGGTTTCCTCACGATGTTTTCCTTCACCGCTTAGAGCACGTGTTAAAGCGTTATTACCATTAAATGTGTAATCATGACTGGGGTAGACATTTATCTTAAATTACTTAGATTTGATACATTGTATGCGATAGTCAAGGCCTATATTTTGCAGAAACAATCATTCCATTGCGTGGAATCATATCCAATGATAGCGGATTGCAAACCATCACCACCTATTTTCATGTATAAAGGTATCCTCACGTTTTCATTCACCGTATAAAAGCTGATGTCAATGCGCATATACATTTTCCGAAACGTAAAATCCATTGATGCTCTGGCCAGGGTTCGATCTCATGACCTTCAGATCGATACTCAAGGAAATACCCCACTCATTTAAATAAATAAATTAAAATAAATATAAATAAAATAAATAATGCTGGACACTTCACACAGCATCATCTAGCCCCAAACTAAGCAAAGCTTGTACTATGGGAACCAGGTAACTGATATAATTTTTTTATTTGTAAATACATACATATTATACATAGAAACACCCAGACCTGAGATAAATATTTGCAGATCATACAAACATTTATCCCGCGGCGGGGATCGAACCCGCAACCTCGTTATGTTACCGGCTAGCATACAAATCATAATACCGAATGCATGAGACTGCAAGCTTGCATTCTCTAGTAGCCAGCCGGGAGTATTATCTCCACCGCCCACACAATCTGTGCCTGCAGGCACATTTATCCCACACATTTTTATATTAGTTTTAAGATTAATATTAATCATTCGTCTTGTGAATAAAACTCGTCACAGTCGCTTCAATTGTTTTACTTTAATTTTAAAAGTTTGTTTTTAAAAACCCAATTGATGTTCCCGTAACCTTCACTACCTTCTGCGTCCCAAGCGGGCTTTTACATGCGCCACAGAGGTCGTCAAAAAAGTTCACACGGCTCCTAACTTTATTCTTAAAAAACTAATGATGTTCAAAGAACCTACAAAAGTTCAAACAAGTGCTTTGGCCGCATTTAGTTCTATACATTTCTAATATTTAACAATACCCTGAGTTCACAGAAAACAAACATTATTTGTTAACTAAAGCCATTTTCAAATTAGTGTCCAACAAAGGAAATTGTTTTAATCCTGTCTCCTTTCCAAGTAAAAACCGCATTAACTTATTTTATAAAAAGCATAGGTTAATTCAGTTCGTCCATTCAAGAAATCTATTGTGTTGAGTAGCAAAAACCACGGGCGGTCTACTAATTCGATTGTGAACATGGGTGAACCCTTCGTTTTATTTGCCATGCTAAAACTAACCTTATTCCTAGGCAATAAGATTTAAATTGATATTTATTAATGAAGAAAATTTTAAAGAAAATTGTTAGTCATGCCAAAGGATTGTATGTTTTGTTGTAAGTGAATAGAGATTAAATTTGTTTGGAGCTAATATTCTCAATTTCGATGAACGTAGAACTAATCAAATGGACACGTGACGACTCCCGCTGTTTTAATATTGGTCATGTTTATGAATCATTTTGTACAATATTTATTGAGAAAACAATAATTTAAGAGGATTGGTTTTCTTTGCAAAAATAGATACTTACAGTACGCACAACCATTCTTTAGCTCTCTGAAGTAGCTGCGCAGAACCCATTTTTGATGACGCCTAAACATCCTTCCATCCAAACTTTTGCATTTATTTATCTAAAATAATATAAAATTAAATGTAAATAATAATTTATATTATGTATTTTTTAGTAATAATCCACAATTTCTTATACTAGAGATTTTGTTAACCCTACACAACACAGTGGCAGTGGCGTAGCTACCGAAGGGCTAGGCGGTGCAGTGCACCGGGGCCCCCAAGCTCAAGGGGCCCTCGGACCCGACAGTCCGAAAGGTTTTGTTCTTAGGAAACTATAGGTATGATTATTTTGAAAATAAAAACGACTGCATTATTAGATTTTTCAAACAGTTACCCAGAAAATAACGAATCAAATCTAGTTTTTACAAAAAAAAATACATTTACATTTTGGCACACCCTGCATATTTTGACTTGATAAAGCCTAAACCGTTCAGTTAGGGCCCCGGTTCATTTTCCACCAGGGCCCTTGGCTACCTAGCTACGCCACTGCACAGTGGGGTACCTATTACCCATATAATTTTATACCTACTAAACTAAGGAGATTGAATCAACACCGTAAGCCTTTAATCTGATTGCTGCCCGCGGTTCTGCCTGCGTTTTACGAGTATAGCAATATCTGTCAAAACCTAATACTATAAAATGTGGCTTGAAACGGTGATGAGACAGCGTGAGTAAAGATTGTGATATAGAAAAAGATGCAATGCTATACTTTTAAATTCAAAATTAAATAAAAAAATGTTAAAGTTTAGTCATGTTTGACAGAATAAGTACATCTTTTTGTAGCAACAGAAAATTCTATTATTAAGACTTTCTTGAATTATTAGTTCGCGTTCGTCTAACTAGATTGTAAGCTCAAGCGAGCATTTTGTTTTTTTATGGAAATCGAATTAGAAGAGTAATTAATTTCTAAAACCTGAATCGAATTTAACTACAATCCCCTCAATATTATACAAAATAAATAGTATTTTTAGGTATTATACACAATTATACTTATCAGCATAAAGAAATTTAGTAGGAAACACACAACTTACTACAAAAGAACCAATAATCACTCACATTACCAGTGTAGCTATAAATATCTTGCTGTGTAAAACTGACTTGTAGCTGGGTGAAAAGGACCCCATCTGCTTCGAAGGGTTAAACTGTTATGTGGCTATTGCAAATAATGAGAAGTGTTTAAAAGAAATTTACAACCCTCAGGGTATTGTGGGGTTAAGAATGGTCTTGTGAAAAAGTTAATGTTTTGAAATGGGGGTTTGTTTAGAGGCCACAGGAGAGATCATTACCTACGTTCGATACTCTGGTATACTTACTTTCTCTTAAAATAAAATTCCTTCACAGTTTGTAAATTATAATTTCTTGCGCATCAGAATATCAATTATAAAAGTTCTCCAGATTTTTACCCTACGACCGGAACTTCTATAAGTCAAAATTTAAATGTAAAGGTTAAAAAATTAAGTGGTAACAAAAACTGAACATTGTTGCTGACAGTTCTGGAAGTGCTTTGTGGGGAGAGTGATCAAATAGGCCCTTATTATTAAACGTGTTGTATAGTTACGCCGGGTGTAACTTAGGAGTAACCATACAATTTTTTGAGTTTAAGCCTGGCGTAACTTTACACCACGTCTATTAATAAGGGCCATAGGGATTACCTTAATTGTCCGCTCTCTGCATACGGCTGTGTTTTTCTCTACCTGCATTAAATAAATTACTAATCTAATAAGCTTTTTCTGTACAAAAAACTGTATGTTCTGTAAAAAACCAACATGTAGCCGAAAGTAAGTAAGTAGCCCATAAAAATATCAAAGTAATTACAAAATTCAAAGACCCGAATATAATTCAAGCCATCAAATTAACTTCATCCATAAACCATAAGCCGAACCTTACATAATTGCAACTAACCAACTTACTAATAAACCAAGGACACAATAATAACGTTGTAATAACTTAGTTGTTAAGGTTTTATGGCTGTGAGGGATTTTGTAACAATGTAAGGTACTTACGATATATAAATAGATGTATAACATTTCATATAACTTTACTAAAAGTAGCATTAAACGAACGAAAATAAGAACGGGAATACGGATGTTTCTTACTACGGTTTCTGACTTCAAGGGCCAATTTTTCTTTTTCCACTTTGCTTTCACCCACTGCGCCACAGAGGTCGTCATATTGGAGGACAAAGTCAAACACGGTCGGGATTCAAACTCGTATCCCATGTCTAAGAAGTGTTATAGAAATTCTTAAAACCTTCCTTTGCGATACTCAACTTTTATGATAATTTGAAGAAAATACCTCTAATACCATTTACTCAATAACAGTTATAGGAACGATTTCAACTGCTATTCAATGGATCGTTTGGCGGAATCTTCCGATTATCGTTGCTATCCGTTCGTTAAAATCCCATCGAAGAAAGTTTCTTGAGAGTGAACTAAGTTCATGATATCTAAGTAAGATAACTGGTTCTCAACCGATTTTAAAAAGGAAGTGGGTAATTTTTTTGAGTGTATGTATTTTTAATGTCAAGTCTAAAAAACCAATTCCTATTTTAAAATCTGAAAACTGTGTGGTATGCTTTTTCAACCTAAAACTTCTATCAATCTATCAATATTAGTAAACCACACGTCGTGATGCGTGATCTGTCCAGTGACCAAACATGGGCGTATATTGCTACAGCTTATTTCGTAAAGGATAACGTCTACTAAAACAAAAACCGACTCTGAGGAAATAAGGCATTTGAACAAGCTTTTGAACGAGTCAAAGTAAAAAAGAATGTAGGATCATTGTCCGAGACAAACAGCGCATCGTCCACCACCGCGCCCATAGGACCGCGGCGAGTGAGGTCGGGGGGACGAGTTGCCGCTACGCGCCCGGTTGACCACATCGTGCCACGCAGAGTACTCCATTCAAAACCACGGGACGAATAAGCGTGCGTTCTTACGTCCAATATATACCAGCTACGTCTTTTTTTAAAGTCCGCTTTTCATTTACAATTTACTGACTATCCCCGACAATCATTGAAATAATATATATTTGACGACCTCTGCGGCGCAGTGGGCGAAGGTCCGCCTGCGATGCAGAAGGTTGCGGGTTCGATCCCCGCCGCGGGACAAATGTTTGTATGACCTACAGATATTTGTCTCGGGTCTGGGTGTTTCTATGTATAATATGTATGTATTTACAAACAAAAAGTATATAAGTAGTTTATGAGTCATCTAGTACCCATACCACAAGCTCAAGCTTACTTTGGGGCTAGATGATGCTGTGTGAAAAAGTCCAGCATTATTTATTAATATATCTTAGCAATTGTGAAAGATCCCTATATTTTTATACTCCTTAGTTGGTAGCATTCGATCTTACTCGGTAAAGAAGTTAAAGCACAGCTCGTTATGTGATAAAGCTTTGTCAGATAACAGCCTTTAAAATGATCAAACAAGATGCCACAGTTTGTACAAGCCCGAGGGCTTAATATACTGAGTACTATATCTTAGTACTACATAATTACTGCTAAATAAACAGGTGTTTATAAAGATTTATACATTTTCAATATGAGTAAGAGTGTGTTGACCTTCTTCTTCTTCTTGTTGTGTCACCAGGGGGGTTACTATGAACTCCTATTGCCTGGCAGTTTTCGAACTAAATGTCAATTTCGAATAACCCGGTTCACTAAAGAAACTTCGCAACTTATCATGTTCTCTCGCTTGCACACTAGTACAGTCACAATGTGTAAGCGAGAGAGCATGATAAACGCCGCAATTTCAGATTTGTTTCTTTATGTCAGAATTGACAAGCAGTTCAAAAACTGCCTGGCAATAAGAGTTCATGCTAAGCCACCTGTTCTTTCAAATCAGTGTGGTGAAAGGATTTAAAGTGCGCCTCAAAGAGGCTCCTTTCGAGCACTTGACACATGTTTTCGAACTTTGTAGGTAACATGCCGGTTTCCTCACGATGTTTTCCTCCACCGTTTGAGAGTACTGGCCCCCGACCAACGACCTTACGATCGGAAGGCGGGGTATTACCACTAAACCACCAGTTAAGTGGTAATAACCACCAGTTAGTGCAGTGTGTTGGCCGTTTAGTAAAGTGTCTCAACTTGCGATCTTCTATCTACCTTTTTGATCACTATTTATTGTGACACAGAATGTGATGATTTTAAGTGCATCACAAAAATTCTCTTTTCGTTTATTTGTACTTCAATGTTTTCGATTTTTGAAGTCCTACGACATTAAGAAATGAAAAGTCTTATCAAAATTATCGATTGCAACGGGTTTCAAACCTGCAATGGTCAGACGACCCTCCTAAAGCCGGAGTGCCTTACTATTCGGCCTCGGAACCCTTGTCGTCAAAATTCAAATTTTTTACAAACTCATTTTTCATCGGTAGATTTTTATATATTTTTCCTTTCTCAATGACATACCAAGTGGGGTTTATAACACTATATAAAATAAAAAGTCTTACAACATGTTGGTTTTCTTGCGATGTTGTTTATAACGGTGAAGGAAAACATCGTGAGGAAACCAGTTAGTGTTCTTATAGGCGGCGATGAGCTTGCAACCTGCCACGTATGGAATACAAACTTCTGTAAAATGTGGGCATGCATCAAAATAATGTGTTTGGACATGCCTCTGACTACCCCCCGTAGACATCTTGAAAATATATGGAATAAGTAACATAAAAAAAAGATCTGAGAGAATGTCTACCTACATGATTGTCTGAATCAAGATAGAAATGATACTATCTGTAAACGAAAAGGCTCATCAAACATGAACAATCAAAGAGAATAACTCACATACACCTAATTGCGTTGTACTAGAGTTGATATTTGAATGTGTTATTAATAACCATTTCAAAGTCACTGAACTGCGCTCCCAACTATATTTCAATGGAATAGAGTTCATTTTCGAATGATTATCTTAGATATCTCAACATTGCTAATTCATAATCAAACATACGTATGATCAGAGATGTACCAAACATTGCAAATATGAATGGGTAATGGAGCAAACAAGGTTTAGTAAAGAGATCAGTGGATATACAAAATCAACAGAGATTCAACAGAGATTCAACAGAGAATCAGTCATTTGGTTAGGATGTAGATAAACAACAAACATTCATCAGGTACTTAATTCATAATTATTACGTACTAGCTGGTACCCGCGACTTCGTCAGCGAAATAAAATACTTGAAAACATCTAAATAGAACTGAAATTAACGGCATCTGTTGCTTTTAACTGGAACTTCCAACTCCCCATACAAACTTTCAACCCTTATTTCACGCCCTCCATGATTAATATATAGATTTTTTCTGTCATAAGAACCTTCTTCTGACAATAACAAACAAAAAACAACAAAAAGCCAGCCGTTCACGCATGATGGCGTGACCAAGGGATATAGGGATTCATTTTTATATAGAGATGCTGGACTTTTCACACAGCATCACCTAGCCCCAAAGATTAGACAACGATGACTGATTAAATACAAAAAAACATCAATTCCACCACAAACTGCTAAAACGTCATAACCCTAATATATCAAAAAACATTCACGTAACCATTAAACGGTAGCGTTTGTGGGCTCACGATAACAGTAACTGCTTTATGCGCTATAACTGTTTAACACGTTAAATCGTTTTACGCGTAGTTGGTGCACGTGAATAAATTTAATCGGTGGTTAAAACTAAACTTTTGCTATTTTATTGGTGGTGACAGTTTGATGAGACTATTAGTTAAGGTTTATGTTTTATGCATTCAAAAGTAATAAAGTAGATTTATTTTTAAAATCATAATGGTCGGTGAATCCGACATAACCCTTCCGTTGTGTTTTCTGACGGTATAAAAAAAACACCTCCTTTATTTGTGGATCGTTATCCACAAATAAAGGAGGTTTTTTTTTTTAATAAAATAAATAAAGTGTCCCCGTTGGGCTGGGGACACTTTATTTATTTTATTTTATTCGGAAAAATATACGAATGTAATTGTTTGTTCTTCATAAATATAAAAAAAAAAAAAATTTGTCGCATCATCAGTTCATTCGAATCAGTGCTCAGTGTGGTGAAAGAATTCTAAGGGCACCTCAAAGGGGCTACTTTCGTATAATTGAACCAATTTCAAATAAAGTTTTCAAATTCTCTACGTTTCAAGATATGCCATTTTCCTCACGTCCATACATTTTAAATAACTGAGATAGAGAAGCAAGCTTTTCGACGACCTCTGTGGTGCAGTGGGTGAAAGCCCGCTTGGGACGCAGAAGGTTGCGGGTTCAATCCCTGCCGCGGGATAAATGTTTGTATGATCTGCAAATATTTATCTCGGGTCTGGGTGTTTCTATGTTAATATGTATGTATTTAAAAACAAAAAGTAGGTAAGTGTATAAGTAGTATTTCAGTTACTAGTTCCCATAGTACAAGCTTTGCTTAGTTTGGGGCTAGATGATGCTGTGTGAAATGTCCAGCATTATTTTAGTTATAAATATCTTCTGGTTAGTGCTACCTTGCAATAAAATAACATTTTTCTTTAACCAGCAGTTAGCTTTTTGGAGTTGGTTGGTGAAATCAATCCTTAGTCATTTATACTCGTACTAACTCTAAAAAAATATGGAATGTCTGAACAAAAATTCGTAGCACAATCTAGATCTGGATAAACACATTCTCAGACTATAAAATCATAAAAAACAAGGACTACCCTGCTTTCTTTGTTATAAAGCTAATGAGCAGCAATTTCGTAGAAAGATCATAGTATTTTAGCATTCGAAGCATTGTATGTGAGGTGAGGAATTAATATATTCGGGGAAGTTTGAAAGTAGCGCAAGTAACTGATAGGTTGAGGAGGAATAGGTTAGCGTGGTATGGGCATGTAATGCGGAGGGATAAAAGTCACGTAACTAAAAGGGATGTGGAAATGGATGTGGATGGATATGTGAGCAGAGGTAGACCTAAGAAAAGACGGATGGATTGTGTGAAAGAAGATATGGTAAAGATAGGAGTGGATATAGAGATGACGAGTGATGGGAGAGTGGAAGAGGAGAACATGTTGTGCCGACCCCACATGAGGGTAGGCCGATGATGAATGATGATGAAGCATTGTAGTTATCACTTAGTAAGTTCGTATGAGTCAGTGGTCAACTCTGGCTGAAGCTGACGGAGTTTTTAGTCCGCCTTAAGGCCTCCGTCATGGCTTAACGGCTTAAATAGCCGGGACCGACAATTTAATGTTCGAAGCACTGAAGTGCTCAGATGAAAATGGCAGTCACCCATCCACTTACAGACCGTTTCGAACGTTGCTTAACTTCGATGATCTATCAAGAACGACTAAGCAAGCATGACCATGAGCTCTTCTACGTTACTTAGTAAAATGAGCCTGATGCGGTGAATGAAAACATCGTGAGGAAACCAGAGAAACTTAATTAGGTGGCAATAGGCTTTCAGATAGAACGTAAGTACCTAGTACTTATAAACTTCTGAAATATGTGGGCATATCCCAAATATATATTTGAACTGACCTCTGACCCCCTTACGTATTTTAAAAGGATAGGAAATTGTCTAGCGTGACCTGGCGACAGAGTCCTGACTCTGTTTCTTTGTTTGTCACTTTTAAACTTAGATTACTCTTTGCCTTCAACTCTGTATTCATTCGTGAACGACAAAAATATTTTAACATTACTTTGCTATCAAAATCTAACTTCTTCTATACCTGGAAAAGTTTTGCTTCGAATATTCTAGCGAAATATGCTAATGTGACGTCCAACGTGTCGACTGCACAGCACACGAGTGGTAAGACACATAAATCATATTTTGCATACGAAAATATACTCTGCAGTTCATCGGTTCGATTTTAGACATGTTATATGAACTTGGGTGTAGCTGAGAATACTGAAATTGTGGATATGGCTTTCAGGTATTTTTTTTTTTATAAATATAGCTTTTTCTTTATTTTTTTGTTTAGCGAGGACAAATCACTAGGAAACCTAAACTGAATAAGTTAACAAAAAAAGTACGTGAGTTTCGTGGAACCTCCGTGGAACACTCGGTTGGAACGAAGTTTCAACTTTGAAATTGGCTAGATTATTAGATTATTAGATTACTAGATTATTGTCAAATATTCCAATCGTAGAAACGCTCTTCCGTAATAAAATGCATAATCTATGGACTGTTTCGCGTCTGCGCACTTCGCACGGTGACGTTTTGACCTATGTATGTGTCGTGACGGTAAAATTTATCGCTTTTTTTTCTAGCCTCCGTCCTCGACTTCCTCGATACCGTCCGTAAAGGGACTTCGTTCCAATTCCATTGATCATTATCATAATATTGGGAATGAGACACACGAGTCTTATCGTGGCCACGTTTTTTCTTGGGTTCAAATCCAAGTCCAAATTGGTGTTAATTTTGGGAGGCATTTAAATGTTTAAGCTTATTACTTCAATGAAAAATCTAATAAGCTTATTTCTCATAAAGCAGAATAAGATATCAAAACTGCTTAGCATCAATCTTAAAATTATTTACCTCTAAAATTAAAAAAGCTAAATATTAATTTTTACCCTCTCCATCAAAACTAAATCACAGATTCTCAGAAATGCACAACCAACACTGAAACGAACTCCGACTAACGCAGCACTTCCAATGGCACTGCGAAAACTTACTGAATTTAATATTGTTTACGACGCCTTTGCTTTACACCCGTGCTTATTCAGAACTTCGGAGTGCATTACGGAATATCTTATTCGTAATGTTTCTAATAAAGTTTTGGATATTATGGAGTTTTTGAGTTATCCCAGCTTTTATTTTGCCGGCGGTTTTTAGATTTTAATTCATATTAAACTGGCCTTATGCCCATGCCCAGTTCTATAAGCTAATAAGTGTAAGTACATCTAATATCGGATCAATACTCATTTTTTTATGGAAGAGGGGGCAAACGAGCTGGTGACACAACTGATGGTAAGTAAGTGATTACTGACCACCGCCCACAGACAACTGCAGCATCCAGACTGCAGATTCGTTGCCGGCCTTTGAGGTAGGAATAGGCTTTTTTCTTGAAGGCGCCGAAGTAGTACCGGTCTGGAAATACCTCTGGCGACAGCTGATTCCATAAGCGTGTAGTGCGAGGCAGGAATTGGCGTGAAAACCGCACAGTTGTGGACTGCCAACCACACGATGTGGATGGTATGAGTATTTCTGTAGTTGCATACGATAGCGTACACACGTAGACACACACGTAATTTTTTATCTTAGCATTAAAATATATTTTTTATTGATAAGTTAAGTTTAACTTCATAATTATGTGGAATTTCAGATACTGCCCTGTAATTCGTTCAAAAAACAATCAAAAACTAATTTCCTTTACAATACTATCATAAATCTTAGAACATCGGATATCGCCAACATTGAAAAATGTCTCGAATGGACATTTATTTGATATCTAGCAACCGTCCAAGATTAATGTCTTGAGAGCTTGCTCGGGACAAAGATTTACTATTTTGTGAATTTTGACACTTAAGCGTGTTTTTATGAAGTGCGGCGAATTTTGGGATCAAAATCAATAGCAGGAGTTTGATATTATGAAATAGTTTCCTGACAATCTAAAATTGTATAGACCTATCTTTAGGTATTTTTTTCTGTTAAGTGAATACTTTGCCTGCTATTTTGATTTGATTAGAAGTGACTTAAGAGGCAGGAGCCGATGATGATGATGAAATATATAAATAAATAATGTATATATAATTATATATAAAATACAACAGGATTAATCAAGCTATCTAAGAATCGTTAGAAACGATCTATAGATAGCTCAACTGATCCAGGTCACTGTCAGTCGGAAGCGTGCCCAAAACACTGGCGGCATTACCACGCTGGATGGCAATGCTGATCCTTTGAGCCAAAAATGTGCCAGCTCTCGGATCACGCGTCGCTTCGACCAGACGCCCTGAAAGAATTTTGAAAACCCGAAGGGCTCCAGAACCCCACGGACCTAGGGTCTCAACCCCAAATGGTTCAAATATATAAACCCTATCAAGATTTATATATTTGCGCCTTTTGAGATCCTCAGCCGAATCTGCCGCCGCGCCAGGCCTAACGGATGTCCCCGGTAGATGTGAAAGCGCAAGGGTGTCTACGCAAGTATTATATATTATATCAAAGCAGATATTGGCCTAAACACAGTCAAAAACCTGATCTAATCTAACTTATCCTTATCTAATAAACTAATCTAAAATACTATCGCAGTTCAAGAAGCTTAAATAGTATGAGATAACGCAACGATACACATTTTTTTATTTTTTTGCAAACTAGTGGTTTCATATTTCGTTCTACAACATTAATCTAATTCCAATCATTAGTTACAACGAATAAACAAAATGTATCATCCCAATCGATCAATGTTAATGTTTTATTCAGTTCGATAAATAAGTTTAGTTTCGGACAAAACGCTCCCATGTGACACAGATACAACTATTTTTCCATGTTTAATACAATTCAGTTTGATAACTCTTAAGTGAAGGGTATAGAGTTGAATGTAGCCAAGTTTTATCGAAGAAATATTAAGTTTTTGTATTCTTTGGAGGGAAACGGGCAATCCGTCAAAGTCCGGTTTATTTATCGTTCTAGTTGAATTTTATCGGACTAATAGGTTCAGATGTATTTACGGGTAAGAATTGTAAGGAAAAGGGTTGGTATCATTAGATATTTAGAGGATGTTCGAATGGTTTTCTAAGTTGCCAATGGTTTTTACTATAAGATGTTTTATTTTATTTACCGCGGCTGTTGAATGAAATACATGAAAACGGAAAATTCTTTAAAACGGAATCGCAACAAAATCACCTTAACTATACATATTTTATGATCTTTTAAAAATCAATGAAGGTTCTATAATACTAGCTTGAGTCAGTGGCTTCGAACACATGTGTTACCATTTTTATTAGCTTACTACAAACTGTGAATGTCAACAAAACATCTAAAATTGTATAATCCAATCTTGAATACATTTATAGAAACTAAGCTACTACATATTTACATATATTTACAAAATACAACAGGATTAGTCAAGCTATCTAAGGATCGTTAGAAACAATCTATAGATAGCTCAACTGATCCAGGTCACTGTCAGTCGGAAGCGTGCCCAAAACACTGACGGCATTACCACGCTGGATAGCAATGCTGATCCTTTGAGCCAAAAATGATGCCAGCTCTCGGACCACAAGTCGCTTCGACCAGACGCTCTGAAAGAATTTTTAAAACTTGAAGGGCTCCAGAACCCCACGGACCTAAAATAAACCATTAATAATCATAATCTCTATGCATTTCAAATCTGAAGAGTTTTGATAACAGGTGGACGGTGGAAACTAAATATTTCCCAAAGATCACCCAGGTGAACAAAGGTGAGCCGTTGTAAAAAAAACTATCTAAGGTTCTCGCCCAGGTGGTCTCAGGGAGGTGGACGGTAGGTAAGAACTGAACCTAATCCAAATCTGTGCAATGGTTCAGGCAAAGCTTAAACACTAACAAACACTTTAATGAAAAAAAAATAAAGCTGAAAGAAAAATCAACTTTTTACTAACTCTACAATATTCTAACCTTAAACAGCTAATATTATACCTACATGATACCATTGTCTAAATAAATGGCATACATTAGTGCATGTAGTCGGTATTGTGTAAGCTTTTATCGCGCAAAAGGCGATCACTAGACTGTGAAACGTACTAGTATTTGTCAAATAGTCGACACCATTGTTATTTAGCAAATGGAATGCAGTCCTAAAACTGTTTATTTATAGCTATAAAACAGAATGAATAAGTATTTTATTATGTTGTATTTTTCTAAAGCTTATTGGTGCTCTAAACGGTGAAGGAAAACATCGTGAGGAAACCAGTTAGTGTTCTTATAGGCGGCGATGGGCTTGCAACCTGTCACGTATGGAATACTAACTACTGCAAGATGTGGGCATGTATCAAATATGTGTTTGGACATGCCTCTGGCTACCCCCCTTAGACATCTTCAAAGGATCTGGAATAAGTAACATAAAAAGATCTGAGTGAATGGGGATACCGCACCTTGGGGATACAGCCGTGAACCTGTTTACGTTTATTGGTGTACAACTTTTAGATACATTAATAAACGTTATAAGATTTTTTTACAAAAAGAGTTACTACATCCCACTAGTATAATGAAGCTGAAAGTTTGTGATGTTTGGATGTTTGTATGTTTGTGTTTCAATCACGCCTAAACCAGTGAACCGATTTGGATGAAACTTGGAATAGGCGTAGATACTGACCTGGAATAGCATATAGGCTATTCAAAATGTTGGTACCGCGAATCCGCGCGTAGTATTTAGTAATTAATAAAAAAAAACAAACATGGGAAAGCAAAAAAAGCTATTAGTCATCTCTCACACATTTGATGGAGTCTTTCCTTCGGACAACGCTGATTATGCTAAAAAAAGGTTTAGGTGCTGAGTAAGCTTTTCACATGACAACAGACTCATATTCAAACCAGATTGTCACACTGGTGTTACTAACAGGAATTTATTTTACTAGTGGCAACACTGTGTGGTGTGACCAGTAGCCATCTCAAACTAATGTCCCAGGCACATAAACAAATAACGCACAATAAATAAATAACGCTGGACTTTTCACACAGCATCATCTAGCCCCAATATAAGCAGAGCTTGTGTTATGGGTACTAGAATGCCTGATAAACTACTTATATACTTTTTGTTTGTAAATACATACATATTATACATAAAAACACCCAGACCCGGGACAAATATCTGTAGGTCATACCAACATTTGTCCCGCAGCGGGGATCGAACCCGCAACTTTCTGCGTCGCAGGCGGACCTTCGCCTACTGCGCCACAGAGGTCGCGGGCATAGGTTGTCTTGTGACGTATAAATCATCTAGTACAGATGTAAAGGATCTTAGAAAATGTCTATCGTGCCTAGTCGTGATAGTGTTTTGTTTATTAGCTCCTTTATTTCTGAATTGTCTTCAGAATCAACGTCTTATCATGATACATGATCGTAAAACCAGCGCAATAAAATCCAAGGCGTGAAGCAATAATACAATATTAATTACAGAATACCGAACAATACAACTCTTATTACGATAACCATAAGGTTGGTATTAAAATGATTCGTTATCTCAAAAGTGATGGGGACGAACAAGATTCTTGGCCGGAAGAATCCCTAATATATGGTGTTTTTGGTAATTAAATGTCACATAGATCAAAGATTAATGATGTGTTACGTTGCGGGTGAATTGATGGTCTGACTGTTTCCTGTTGTGTTTGAGTAAGCTTACGGTCAAAATTAGAAAATAAACGGTAAGAAACAGAAGCAATTCATTAAATACTAGCTGCGATTCGCGGTGTTACCCGCGGTCCCTCAACAATACTTCACTTTTCCGGGATAAAAGCTTAATACTACAAAACCGCGAATATGCACTTTCCTAACTTTACAGGAGAACAAAATAAATATGATTAAAAATACGCTAATCATGTCAAAATAATGACCATAATTCGCGGTGATACAGCTTTTGAATTCAGAACTCTGATTGGCTAGTTTTTTTGATCGCGATTGATGAAATAAACGCGGGATTTTATTCTTTATCCAATGGCATAAAAAGTGAATAGCAAAAAAAAGTGAGTGTCGTGGAACACTTGGTTGGAACGAAGTTGTAAATAAAATAATTGATCGAAGAAATAAACAATAGAAACGCTCTTCCGTACTAACAATGTAACAATCTATGGACAGTTTCGCGCCTGCGCACTTCGCAGTGTGACGATTTGACATATACATGAATCGTGACGCAAAAATAGAACACTTTTTTTCGTCTAGCCAAAAAAACACATTCGCGGTGGTTGTTATAGCTTGATTGTATGTATTGCATTTTGTGTTATTAAATCTGAGTTCAAAGTTACTACGCGTAGCTCTGTACCTACGTCGTAGCACAATCGTAGCTTCGTAGCAATTTCGTAGCTTTTCAGATATAAACGAATGCGATCAAAACTGCCATATCCATCATTTATGGCAAGCCATAAACCGTTCGCGGTTATTGTGGCAATGAATGCGATGGCTTAGCTATCTCAGTAATTAAAACTAGTGTTACGACTGACTGTATTAATGTTACTCGGAACTGCCATATCACTATAAATGCGATGTTCTTCATTTCTTTTATGGCAATTCACTTTTTTGTGAAGATTATAGTTATACCTACAATGTAAGGTATTATTTAGTATTTTTGAATTTTTTACTATTTATTTGGTAAGTTACTTTGACTAGTGTTCCTGATGGGAAATACCGTCGTTTTTAATCTTCTAATCTAACTAAATAAATCCCTTTAAAATAAGTCCATATGGGTCCTAAAACTCAAATCGTTACAAAAAGGTCATTGCTCTAATGAGATAAAATTTGGCCTATCCTATATCATAGATACTAAGCTCGTCACTTCACGTAATGATTGAAGATGCCTTTTTAACCGACTTCAAAAAAAGGAGGAGGTTATATGTTCGGCTGTATGTACCTATGTTTTTTTTTTATGTATGTTCACCGATATTTCCGTCAGTTGTGGACCGATTTCCAAATTTTTTTTTGTTAGAAAGAGGTATACTCTCAAGGTGGCGCCACATATTTTTTTTTCCTGAGGGATTGACAGTTTTTCCGTAACATTCAAAAAACCTCATTCTCACTACACAACACACCCTCTTCTTTTTGTGTTCTGTGAAGTCGGTTAAATTTTTTTTTTCAAAAATTTTTTTATGCTAAACATGTTTATCTCAAACCTATTGTTTTGCCAACACGAATAAAAATCAACAACCCTATCTCCTTTCTTCATCATATTTCCGTCAACAGTTAATATTTATCACCGTTTTCCCGGAAGTACTCCCCCGGAAGTACCTAGGCAACACCGGAAGTAGATGCAATAATTATTAATTGCCATCTACAAGACGGAAAACGACTTAAGACGTCCCAACGGGGAGTATGAATTAATGAATTTTGTATTAAACTCGTTTAAGATTGAATTAAATTGGTTGGAAAGTTACTATTAATCTTAAGATTTTCCGAGTCTAAGATTACTCAAGTTTTGAGAACAATGATTGGATTATCTGATCTAAAGTTTTCTTCAAATGAATTAGTATCTGTGGCGCAGTGGGCGAAGGTCCGCTTGCGATGCAAAAGGTTGCGGGTTCGATCCCCACCGCGGGACAAATGTTTGTATGACCTACAGATATGTGTCTCGGGTCTGGGTGTTTCTATGTATAATATGTATGTATTTACAAGCAAAAAGTATATAAGTAGTTTATCAGTCATGTAGTACCCATACCACAAGCTCAAGCTTACCTTGGGGCTAGATGATGCTGTGTGAAAAGTCCAGCATTATTTATTTATTTATTGTGAATATTAAAAAAAATACGTGTGTGTCGTGAAACACTCGGTTGGAACGAAGCAAAGGTACTTTTCTATACTGGTAATATAATAAATTAGTTGTCAATTAGGTATCCTAGAAACGCTCTTCCGTACTAACAATGAAACAATCTATGGACTGTGTCGCGGCTGCGCATTTCGCACTGTGACGATTTGACATATACATGTGTCGTGACGGTATAATGGAACACAATTCTTTTTCCAACCTCAGTCTTTTTTTTCTTGGATACCGTCCGAAAAGGAACTTCGTTCCAACAATTCGTCACATTTTTTTTTTTAAGTATACTTTTCAAAAAGCGCCCCAGTAATAAGTGCCCATAATTTACTTAAAAATTCCAATCTGGTTTCCCTCTTGCACTTTAGCACCTTCCACCCCAAAGGATCCCTTAATTTATTCTTTCATTGCGTCTTATTATTTGCAAATGGTCTATTTGTCGCGACTTAACCCTTACAATGCAGATGGGGTCCCATAGACCGCGGATTACCAACTCAGCCTCAAACGCTCAAACGACGTCATTGGGTATAAACGTCCCAAATTTATTGATAAGGACATTGACAGATATTGCTGTAGGTCTCGTAAAATGCACGCAGATTAAGGGTTGACGAGCATTTGCAAATGGGACCCGTAGGTTTTACTATAGGGGATTTTGGAAATAGCTAGGCTTTGTTGTGCAAATAACTGAACCCGTTGGTTAATAGTTATAGGTGTCTTAAGAGACGTGTGCGTAATTATGCTGTTATATTATCTTGATTTTAATAAAACAGCTTGCAAAACTCTCTAATCAGTAAAACACTATCTTTGTCATTCATTATTATGCTTATATACTTGGGAATATGTAGCTGGAAATGACTCCTTACACATTTTCCGTCTTACTACAAAAAAATATAAACCGTGTTTAGCGAAGCACTGACTAAAAACGACTTCTAGAATAACGATCTCTAAATACTCACATGTCAATATGGTGTTCAACAGATGCTTAACTTTTTTGTAGTAAGACCATTTAACAGTGTAAAAAAATCCTTTTACAGAACCACACACACAACAGCCGAAGCAAAACTCGACCGTCTGAGCCATTGTCGTGAGGTAGCGGGTTTGTCGGTCTTCTACAATCTACAGATTGCACTACGGTGAGTGTATTATTCCACCTTAACCGTTCTTTTACAGGGAATTCAGACGCACAGCTTATTATCATCCTCACCTGGTTAATATTCCACTAATAAGAACTAAGCGCTTTCAAAGTGCTTTTATTTTGCTCACTGCAAACATTTGGAATCAGCTTCCAGCGCCTGTATTTCCGCTGAGCTACGACCCTGTTGTTTTAAGAAGAGAGTTAATAAGCACCTTCTGGGTAGGCTTGCTTGATCGTAGACCTCATTCTTGCCTGTGTAAGTTTCGAGGTCAAGAGCCGACCCATAAAAAAAACGAAAAGTGGTGCTAATGAAATATTCTGTCTATTGACGACCTCTGAAATATCCAGCAATACTTACATCTAAAAGTACATTCATAATCCACAATTAAACCGTGAACGCTCTCAGATAAAACGTAAGCAAAATGAGACAAAGCCACTGGTGCATGTTCTCAGCTAATGGTGCCTTAATGAGTAGCGAAGTGAGCGGATGTATTAATTACCTTCCTTTATGCACGACAGGGGTGATTTATGAGTACGAGGATATTAGATGGATATTAAAGTTTTTTAATTTTTCTTTAAAATAGTAAGTAACAAACTACTATCTTCTATCTTTCTACTCTGTTGGTACTGGGTAAAGGCCTCTTATGTATCACTGAACTTCTAGCGTTATACTGTCTTAGTAAAGAAAATAAAGCAAACACCGAATAGGTACAGATAAGCATGATTTGTGCCGCAAAATCGGCAATTTATCTCATACATTTTTTATGGAAAAGCAAAAAGCTAATGTACCTTAAACAACAATATATTGATGCGATTCAACAATAAATAATACAAAACGAAAGGGGTCAACCTATTACCATAGCGTATCCGAATATTATTCAATGGACGGAAGGGGTCTGTGGGACCCCTCTAGTAAATTTACCGACAGACCGGTCATTGAGAGCCTCTGCGGCGGACATAGCTATTTTTAACGCCTTTGTATTTCCTTTGCAAGGATTTCTTTACGGATTGTTGGGCGGGATCGAGTGTGGGCCAAGGTATAGGGGACATAATGAATAAAATATCAAGTTTATTTGACGAAAGTAAACTAATAACTTCTTGAATAAACATTCAGAGTACCCTAATAGAAGAAATACATTGTGGCAAGTAATAGCTTCCAACACATCTCGTCTCATACATTTTAGGCATGTAGGTACTTATTTAAATAAGTGTACTTTTTCCTTACGTGGTGTCAATCAGGTCCATAATAGGATCAGCAGTTTATGCGTCAAATAGAAAATATTACACGCATAATAAATACAGCAAAATAATAATTAAACACAAAATGAGTAAGTAATCAATAACATATAAAAAAATATATAATTAAACATAAAAAAAAATAATGTATACTACTTATATCGCATAAGACTTGAACCACAAAGCGAGCGCGACTTTTGCCCGCGCGGTCTTTTTTACCCATTTTCCGTACAATAAAGCCGCGTCAAAGCCGTCACGCTACTCAAGGGTTAGGTGGAAGAACGAACTCAATTCAGAATTCTGTTTTAAGTACGAATTTATTATTTTACGTGACTATTATAACATAATATCTTCGATCGAAGCATAATTTGTACTTTGTGACTAAAGTTATTTAGTATTAAAAGAATGAACGAAAAGAGAAGACGAATGTCCATACAAATTCAAATTAAATGCATTTCAAAATGTGAGCATATTTTTTTTAGATTATGGTATGGATATTATTTGGTTTGTCCGTATTTGTTTTACAGACAAAAAAAACTCAACAAATTACTTACCTTAGACAATTTGCTGTGAAAATACAAAAATTCCATGCTGTTATTAAAATGTTTTCCTTTCACAGAAGTTAAGCAAATGAGATAATCCACTTCACTTTATTTGCTAAATAAATTAAAATGACCATTCACTACGTCTAAATCTAAGTTAGAGTTAAGTTACTCTCCATACATAATAGTGTCCAGTTTTAATCTATTAACTTACAATAGCCATTACTTGTTAACTTGGAGCTCACAATGAAATTCAATCTGCATACTTAATGCTAACTTAACTATGTTTTTGTTACTGGACATTAGGGTAACACTTGGAGTAACAATTTAATTGTGTGTTATTATGTATGAACTGTAAGCAAAACGATTCTGCTCTTAAAATAATATTATTTTATACTTTCAAAATGTAATTATGCTTATAATTTGGTCAAAATTGTGGTCTTTTTGTTGTCTTCAACTCATCGTGCCTATTCTTGCAGTATATGAAATTAAAGTTTTTTTTTATTGATATTAGTTTATTCAATTCTGTAAACACCAATATTATTCTGTTAGTTAAATGCTTGGACTACAAACTAAAAAAAATAGAACAATCAATTATAGTATTTTTACGTTTCACGCTGTACAACGATGAACAATTTTGAAATATATGAAATCTAGTGATAATACTAAAAGACAACTTAAAAAAAAAAAGATTTTGTCTATTTCCTTTTTTAAGATTTCAGAGCCTTGTCACAGAACCGTTCCTATGTGAAAAGGACTATAAATATAGAATTACATTATAAATTAATTAATTTAAAAAAAAAATTGTTTGGCACTCTGCGTTGCATTGCACGGTAGGGAAGTTTAACGACGAATATATTTCCTACCACTTTATGCTATCTATAATTTTACTACTTTAACCGTCAGATAAAGCAGCCTATTGTCCCACCTCCGATGTCGACCGGGTGACAAATGGATGAATAATAAACAGGGTGTTAGTGAAATCTAGTAATTGGACATCAGTGTAAATTGAGTTAATATGTTTGTGTGTTTGGATGGTGTATTGTTTGTATTGATTTTGCTAGATTCAATTATTAATAGAGCTATTTCGGTTGGGTCATAGTCGAGTGGGATGGCACTCTTGAATTTCAATCAATATAATAAAATAAATTTAATAAACAATGCTGGACTTTTCACACAGCATCATCTAGCCCCAAAGTAAGCAGAGCTAGTGTTATGTAAATACATACATATTATACATAGAAACACCCAAACCCGAGGCAAATATCTGTAGGTCATACAACCATTTGTCCCGCGGCGGGGATCGAACCCGCAACCTTCTGCATCGCAGGCGGACCTTCGCCCACTGCGCCACAGAGGTCGTCGAATTAATCAATGAAAGATGTTTCTTTTTTAGTTTTTCTTTCAAAATCCGGGCATGCGTAATTAGAGATTTTCGCATAAAAGCAAAGCTTAGCTTTTAGGAAAGATAATGAATAAAACATTTAAAAAATATTGGCTAATGCGTCGTATCACTACACAACTTCTTTCGAACAAGTGTAAGGACTAAAATGTGCCCTAAAGAGGCTCCTTCTATGCACTTGACACGTCGAACTTTTAGGAGCTCAACTGATATGTTATGTATACTGCCTTTTGCGATACGGACTAACCATCGTGCAGGAACCGCTAGTAATAGTTTATAACTGGTAATTTATTTTCTGGTAAAATTTATCTGTACTTTACTCATTGATTTAGGATTGTGTTTGTGATCAAAGCTTTTACTGAACAAATACTGACTGACAGTCACAACACCTGTAATTGGCCTCGATAAATCAATAGCTACTCTGACACCCGTCAAACTACCTAATTAGGGCAGGATAAATCCACTCTGAGTCAATTGACTACTCTGTGATTGTTTAGGCAATGCTCAGAAAAAACAGCTGGTATTTATATTTATACTAGCGGAACGCCCGCGACTTCGTTCACGTGGTACATATCAACATAGCCCTTATCACTTGAGTAGGTAAGCTTAAGCTTTTCATCACATTGACTAAACTGAGTGACTGTGACTGCAAGTTCAACTTTGATGACTGAGTCTGAGCCCGAGTCTCACTCTAAATCTGACCCTCAATCTAACCCTTATCTCGCTCTCACTCTTAATGTGACTCACAATCTCACTCTCACATTTTAATCTGACGCCCCCATAAACTCACAAATCCACAAATCCATCAATCCCACTACCATTCTCACTCCATCCACAAATCCATAAATGAATTAACCCCACTTCCAATCTCACTCCCACTTAAGAAATTCCACACATACTTAATCACCACCAACACCCTGTTTCAGGAATTATTTACAGCCCTCCCTTTCAACCCAGCCCCTAAATACAAAAGTTCACCCCACCCCTACGAAATCCTAAAAATGCAGCAGAAGAAGAATGTACCCTCCAAGTTTCAAGTTTTTAGAACTTATGGTTCTCTTAGCAACTGTTACTCCCTCTTTCACCCCCTTTATAGTGGAGTTTATAAAAAAATATATAAAAATGTTACTCAGTACTCACTCATAGCGAGTTTCAAGCGAATCGGACCACGCATTCAAAAAACCCCATACAAACATTAAGACCCCCTTCTAGGGGTAGTTTTGAGTTTTTTTGAATGCATACATTTTGTAATTACACTAATTAATACTCATACCGAGTTTCAAGCGAATCGGACAACGCATTCAATAAACCCCATACAAACATCAACACTGGGGGTAGCTTTTTGAATGCAGACTTTCATTTAAACTGTTGAACTATCATAATTCAAAATTTCATGTCTCTTAAGTGCCAGGAATATGATTTTATGATTTTTTCCCGTTATTTCCCCGCTTTTTCCCACTTATCCCACATTATCCCATTTCCCCAAACTTTATCCCACATCATTCCATTTTTCTCGCTTGATCCCGTTTTTTCCTGCTTTTCCCCCGCTTTATCCCGAATTATCCCGCTTTATCCCACATTATCTCGTTTTTTTTCGCTTTATCCCGGTTTATCCCAACTTTCCCCCACTTTATCCTGTTTTATCCCAGTTTATCCCACTTTGTCCCCACTTTATCCCGCTTTTCCCCCGCTTTATCCCGGTTTATCCCACCTTTTCCCCACTTTATCCTGCTTTATCCCAGTTTATCCCACTTTGTCCCTACTTTATCCCGCATTATCCTGCTTTTCCCCAGTTTATCCCGCTTTTCCCCCGCTTTTCCCCAGTTTATCCCGCTTTATCCCACTTTATCCTGCTTTTCCCCAGTTTATCCCGCTTTTCCCCAGCTTTATCCCGCATTATCCCGCTTTTTCCCGGTTTATCCCCCTTTTCTCCCGCATTTTCTTGGTTTATCCCGCTTTTTCCCCGCTTTATCCCACTTTTTACCCACTTTATCCCGCATTATCCTGCTTTTTCCTAGTTTAACCTGCTTTACTCCCGCTTTATCCCGCATTATCCTGCTTTTTCCCGCTTTTCCCCCGCTTTTTCCCGGTTTATTCCGCATTATCCAGCTTTTTCCCTGTTTATTATTTTTTTCCCGCATTATTCCGCTTTTTCCCGCTTTTCCTCCGCATTATCCCGGTTTATCCCGCTTCATTCCACTTTTTCCCGCTTATCCCTTATACGTTATCCCTTCCCCAAATACCCCACTTCCACTCCCAATAGACTTATGGCTCCCATAGAATCTGTACTGTACTTCCCCTTTTTCACCCCCATTGAAGGGTAGATTTAAAAAAAAAAAAAACATGCAGATATTATTTATTACACTACTACTAAATACTCATACCGAGTTTTGACCAAATTGAACCACGTATTAAAAAATCCCACGCAAACTTTAACACCCCTCTCACCCCGGTTTAGGGGTAGTTATTAAATTATTGGAGTGCGGACATTTTTTATTTAAATTTTTAAATAATCATACCGAGTTTCAAGCAAATCGGACCACGCATTCAAAAAACCCCATACAAACATTAACACCCCCTACATCCCCTTCTATGGGTAGTTTTGAATTTTTTTTAATGTAGAATTTCATTAAAAGCGTTGAACTATCATAATTCTAAATTTCATGTCTCCAAGTGCCAGGAATACGATTTTTCATACAATCGTTTTTACCCCTTTTCACCCCTTTAGGGGTTGAATTTCAAAAAATCCCTTCTTAGTACACCCCTACGCACCAAGACGGACATACCCTCAAAATTTCAAGTCTCTACGACCAGCGGTTTAGGCTGTACGTTGTCTATCAGTCAGTCAGTCAGGACAAAGATTCTTATAATAATAGATTTTAAGCATGAGAAAGTATATGACGATATGAATAAAGGATCCTAAAAAAAGAATGACATAGTTTACTGAATTCCCAAAGACCCCAATAATAAGTAGTGGGGTCGTTGAGACTTTTAATTCCCAACTACCCCACTGATGGGTAGGTTGGTGGGGTTGTTGGGAATAATATATATAGTACTTTTTTAGGATTATTTGATTGAGCTGTCTTCAATATGCGCGTGAACACAATAATAATGTTCTAAATAATGAATGAAAATGCTTTATTGCACACTTTAAAACTACAAGATACATTAAATGAGAGAATCATTTCAGTGTACAATGGGCGGCCTTATCGCTGAGAAGCGATCTCTTTCAGACAAGTTTTGGATGAAGAGGAATGTAAATGCATGGAAGATTGAACGGGTGCAAAAAATTTGAGAATCTAAGAGTTACCTAAATAATAGTAAATATAAAAATGAACTACATAATAATAATAATTAAGTATACTAAATAATAGTACGATACTTTACATCTATTTTAGATGATTTATACAGCGTCAGGAGGCAACCTATGCCTACACTTAACGGGACGCTGTAGTGCCTGGTCATTGTTTGAAATGGAATAGGCTTGCCCAGCACCTAAACCATCCTCTCAGCTTGATCAGTCTGGCCCACAGGAAAGACGACGTCAATACGTGTGGAGCTGACTAAGCTGCGGGTTTCCTCACGATGTTTTCCTTCACCGTTATGAGCTCGTGTAATAGCGCATATAAATTTTTCGACACGAAAAATCCAGTGATGCACGGCCGGGATTCGATTGATAGTCGAGGCACAACCCCATTCGACCAACACGGCACTACGATAGTACGAGACTACACATACTATAAAATTATAATAAATATTAAAATTACTTATATATATGTAGACATCGTTTCTAACGATCCTTAGATAGCTTGACTAATCCTGTTGTATTTTGTAAATATATGTAAATACGTAGTAGCTTAGTTTCTGTAAATAAATTAATTACTTATTATTAATATTAAATAAACGTGTTGAGCTAACATATTTCTAAGCTGCGCCAACAGCTTAATTATCTACGGATTATTGTACATGTAATTAGTTTGATCTTATTTGTTGAGGATCTAATTATGTAATACCGAGACCTAAATTGACATTGGAATTGGTTAAGGTATGTTGGGATATCAATTATAATTGATTTGATTTAGGATTAATTATATGCACGGATATTTTTTGGTTCACAAGACGCTAAAGTAAGTAAGTTATTTTTTTATCTCTTATTTTTTTATGTAGGTAAAAATCTAAAGAAAGTAGGTTTTATAAATAACTTTGAAAACAAATAAGAAAAACCCTGTTGTTTTTAAGAAGAGTGTTAATAGGCACCTTCTGAATAGGCTCGCTCCATCGTAGACCTCACTCTTGTCTGTGTAACTTTCGAGGTCAAGAGCCGACCCATTCATCATCATCTTCCTGCCCTTTTCCCACATTATGTGGGGTCGGCACAACATGTATTCTTCTTCCATTCTCCTCCATCAGCCGTCATCTCAACACTCACTCCTTTCTTACTCACACCATTCCATTCATCGTTAAAAAAAAGTTTTTTATTTTAAAGTTTTTTATTTTAAAGTTTTTTTTTTATGGAATGGGGGCAAACGAGCCAGTGGCACACCTGATGGTAAGTGATAACCACCGCCCACAGACAACTGCAGCATCAAGAAGTAAAAGTAAGTACTATCTTATATATTTCTACTGTATTGAAAAGTATCATCATTTTCTCGTAGGGATGTCTAGAGTCCACACACAGATGTCTGACACACAGCTTACTTGAGAAGTAAGCTATATTATCTTTGAATATAAATTTAACGACATCATTATTTCTCGAGTATCTGAAGTAAGAGACCTGGGTGTTTTTCTTAATAGTAAATTGTCTTTTAATTCTCATTTCAATTACATAACAACTAAGGCATACCGAATGCTTGGTTTCATTTTGAGGATTGGTAAGGAATTTAAAAACTTCAACACATTACTTCTCCTATATAATAGTTTTGTAAGATCAACTCTCGAATATGCCTCTACCGTTTGGAATCCTCAGTATAACATTCACATTGAGGAAATAGAGAGGATTCAACGTAAATTTATTAAACATTGTAATTATCGTTTTTCCTCTGTATCCACAGAATGCTTGCTCAGTCTGCAGAATAGACGTGTTCTCAGAGACCAAATGTTTCTTTTTAAAATTATTTCAAATGGAATAGAGTCACCTGTGTTACTGGATAATTTATATTTTAACTGCCCCCGGATGTCATCTCGTAAGAAAAAGATGTTTTGGACGCCTATTTCTAAAACGAATTACAGAAAAAATATGTATATTAATAGAGCTTGTGAAACTTATAATGAATATTTTTCAGATATTGATATTTTTAATATTACTTTGCTGAAATTGCGCAAAGAACTTACTGATACATTGCCAGGAATAACTTTTAAGTTTTAGTAATGTTTGCTTGCCTACATTGGATACTATTTTTAAGATTTAAGTACTTAATTGTCTTTTAAGAATGATGATATAAGAACTATTTTTGTAACTTCGTTTAGTAATTTTTCTTTTTGTTTTCTCTCTCTCTATTGTTTGATATTTCTGTTCACTTGCATAATATGATCTACATAACGGTGGAAACTTGATTGGTTTATGTGTTTTTATATGCCTTATTTAAACTGTCATCATGTACTGTTTGTTTCCCAAATAAAATAAAATAAAATAAAATAAAAATAAATTTCAATCTCATTACATCCTCAATTTTCATCCATTTCGCATTTTTCGCATTTTTCGCAATTTTCACCTTTAAACATTTTTTATCGCGAAGATAATCTCTATATATAAAAATGAATCCCTATATCCCTTGGTCACGCCATCACGCGTGCACGGCTGGATTGATTTCACAATTTTTTTTGTTGTGTTTATTATTGTCAGGAGAAGGTTCTTTTAAAAAATAAAAAAAAATTGCGCGGAAAAAATGAATCCCTATATCCCTTGGTCATGCCATCACGCGTGAACGGCTGGACCGAATAATGCGCAAAGTCGCGCGGGTCAGCTATTAATAATATAAAAACTATAATGATTTTCGCAAAGGTAAGTCACACACCATTTCTCGCGTCAGTTCGCCGGAACATTTGTCACTCGGATGTCGCTCGCTGATTTATTGCTTGTAGGATTGCAATTCGTATAATGGATAAATATTGTAACTTTATTTTTTGTTGTAGTGACCATGATTTTATAGTTTCATGTTATCATCATATAATTATGATGATATTCATATAATTATGATGATATTATACTACCAAGGATTAAGATCACCTAAAAGCTGGGACTCCAAACCAAGTTTGTTGTCCGTGATTTTTGCGGCCGACCTCTGTGGCTCCGTCCGCCTGCGACGTAGAAGGTTGTGGGTTCGATCCCCGCCGCGGGACAAATGTTTGTATGACCTACAGATATTTGTCTAGGGTCTGGGTGTTTATATGTATGTATGTATGTATGTATTTAGAAACAAAAAGTATATAAGTAGTTTATCAGTCATCTAGTACCCATAACACAAGCTCTGCTAACTTTGCTAACTAGATGATGCTGTGTAAAAAGTCTAGCGTTATTTATTTATTATTTATAACTATAACTATACTATTATTTATGTATACTCGTATTATAGCTTAGGTATTGGTCACTGGAACAGAGAGAAGTAGGAATGGTGTATTTCTTTTTCAACCCACAAATATCAGTGGTGAAATATTTTTTTAATAGCCATTACGTATATATTTAATATTTGTAATTTTATATTAAAATGACATGACACCATGTCACCCTATTCAGAGTACGTGTTCGGTTTACGCGAAATTGAGTCGACTTGAACACCATCAATCATAACGTAATGATGCGATGCAAATTCAGCCGAATCGAAGTTTTTCTCATTTATCTGAGTGTGTGTTATGATTAAATTGAGACTGTGTCATTTGTATCAGTAATAGATGTTGGATCTTTCTTTACACATTTTATTATGGTACCTACTACGCGTGATACCAGAGTTGTCACATATTTTGTCCCAAAGGATCAGAGTGATAATGTTGGCAGTGTTTTAGGCATGCTTTCGACTGGCACTGACCTGGAGTTATCTATAGATCGTTTTTAAAGATCATTAGATGGCTCAACTAGTACTCAGTAGAATGTAAAAAATCAGCTGGACGGAGAAGATAACCAATATGGAAGTTCTGCGTAGAGTCAACGAAGAGAGATCGCTATTGCAAGTTTTCGAGAACAGAAGGGGAAAGATGGTCATCTTATACGACATGACAGTTTCATCAAGAACATTATAGAAGGGAAAGTGGAAAGAAGAAGAGGAAGGGGAAGACCAAGGATAAGCTACATGAGCCAAGTGAAGGAAAAGGTAGCTGGCATGTCGTATAATGAGGTCAAGGAAGCTGCCCTGGAAAGAGATACATGGAGAGGGATTCATCAGTTGTGCCGACAAGGAGTAAATCCTTAAATAAGAAGAAGAAGATGGTTCAACTGATTGTATCTATTGTATTTTTTTATATGTTACGCAGTAGCTTAGTTTTTGTAACTATGTACCTTAAGTTGTTCAGCAAATATCACAATACTAACTACACCATACCATTCTGGCTTACCATTCTTGCATCCTGCTTGAATATTAGCACTTGCTCCGTTGATTTTGAGAAAGGAATGGTATCGTCTAACTGGCGTTTAATAGAAAAAAAAAACAGCAATTCTCATGTCCCTAACCTTCCATTAATGAACCAACCCCTATAAACCCGGTACTATACCACTTTTATCTCATTACCACGTCTTAAAAGTTTCTAGTCACGCATTCTTCGCATTTACAAACAGTTGGTCACCCCTGGGGCCGATAACTGGCTGTTACCTTAAGCCGAGGTTTTTGAAATCCGCTAAATGTATAAAACTCTAGCTGATCCAACAGATCTTCATCATCATCATCATCATGTCAGCCATCTAGTGTCCACTGCTGAACATAGGCCTCCCCCATCGATTTCCACAGCGATCGATCTTGTGCAGCCTGCACCCAACGGCTCCCAGCAGCCTTTACCAGATCGTCTTTCCATCTAGTGGGGATCCTGTCCTCTTAGAAAAGTGAAGTTTTCTTATATTTTCTAATTTCCGCGCAATTTTCTTTCAAAAACCTTCGCCTGATATCAAATACAACAAAAGTCAACAAAAGTCGGGCTTGTGATAAGTATGGAAAAGAATAGTTGCAGTTTACGCACTCACATACTTCTGCATACTCATCACGAGCCCGACCGAACTATCGGCCGACAGAAAATTCTGTAGTCTGCGAGGGGTCTAAAGAGTTTAAAAAGTGAATATTTCAGAAACTGATACGAACTCTCCCTAAACTTTCTCAGTAGAAGTTTTTACAAAACCGTTCTTTTATATAGCAGTTAACAGAAATTTACCTTTTGCGGTGCGATTAGGGACAGTGGAATCGTTTACCCTGCTGTTTTATAGTTACTAAATTCATTTTCAATTTGCTCGCAAGATGTTTTCGTTACAATAAATGTTGAAATATTTTACTGAAAGCTGATAATTTGATTGTGTTGTAGATGCCGCGTTACCTTCCATTGTTACTCTAGGCTATAGCCATGAGCCACAATGTAATTGTAGAGGAAATATTTTTTTATTTTATTTTATTTATTTGGCACACAAAACACATTACAACACAAATAAAATAATAATTACAAATATGAGGATTTTAACACTATGTTGCAACATAAACATATGTGCTAGCTATATACAAATAAGTTGAGCTGAGCAAACGAAAATGTTAAACATGGTAACAAAAAAAAAAACCAAACACGTAGGTACTAATTACTAAAGTAACAACAGGTAGTTGTGCAAGGACTAATTCTAATTGGCCGCTCCAGATACTCTTGTGAGAGCATCAGAGCTACCAGGAAACCAGGACCAGGAAAACCAGGAAAATACAATTTTATTCTATTCTATTTTAAATTGTATTTTTTTCTTTTCCCAAATCTGAATCAGACTAGTCCAGACGATAGCGTAGATTAAGTCTAGATTGAGTTCAGATTTGCAACAACAACAATAGCTGGAGTCGTCAATCATCTGTTCTCAATATCTCTAATTGACAGTTCAAGTGGCGACCCCTTCGAGACATGCCAACTCATCCTAGATAAACTCCTTATACATGGTGCTCACTAAAAACAAGTTCAACTTGAATCCTTTATAAAACATTTGGATACCTAACTACTTTTTTCATACAAACAAACCGTAGAGTTACTTTTATATATCGAAGAAGTTGTGCATCTTTGTGCGGTCACAAAGTGGATAAGACAAGTGACTGCTAGTCGTACCTATTATCAACTGAGCGCTTCCTTGTTTTGGAAGCTTGGAGGGCACATAAAAAAAACTTAGGCCTAACCATCATAACCTAAACCATCCTCTCAACTTAATCAGCCTGGCCTACAGGAAAGACGACGTAAATACGTGTGGAGCTGACTAAGCTGCGGGTTTCCTCACGATGTTTTTCTTCACCGTTAAGAGCTCGTGTTAAAGCGCATATAAATTTTACGAAACGAAAAATCCATTGATGCACGGCCGGGATTTGAACCCATCGGATTGAAAGTCTAGGCACAACCCATTCGACCAACACACAAATTGTCATAGTAGTAGCCGAGGCAGCCTACATAAAACAAGTTGCAAGCTCATCGATGACTAATATGCTATTGGCAGTATTCTAATGACAGGTTTCCCGATGTTTTCCTAAACCGGTGACAATGCGCAAGTTTGACTAAGGTCAATGATATTTTACACTAATGTGCATTGATGCACTACCTGAATTCAACCTTATGGATCACCAACTCTTTCAAACAAAACACGGTAAGCACCGCTTCGAAAATAGATCAAGAAAATACCATTTTCCACACCTAAAGGATTACCACACGCTAAACAATTTATGACAAAACTCATGAAATTTTCATACCCTATTTATTCTTGTCCAATATCGCGCACCCCGTACAAGCTTCACCTCTCGCCTGTCATCGCCAGGAGCTCGTTAATCATCCTGTATAGCTTCACCTAGGTATCAAACATAACGCCTAAGTTAAGACCTAGGTAGCGAAGCATTAGTGTGATTAATGAACTACCGGGAGTGTAATCTTCATGGATAAAGTTTGCCTTTCACCTCACTTGTTTTTCTCTAGCAATAATGAAATTAAAAATTCTAAATCTAATTGCATTTTTTCTTCATTAAGAACACAGACAGACATTTCATTTAGATTAATCCCGCCATAATTCCCTGTTTCATAATTTTTCAAAATACAATATATCTCACCTACACCGCAATTCCGGATCGGCGCAATCGGTACAAATCGGTCGTTAAACGATAAATAACAATTGCCCAGATGTATGGCAGCAAACCGATGATTAACAGATCGCCGGTTAATCGCTCAAGTGGTTAGGGTTGTCACTAAGTAAGAGTTACATACATGTAGTTAGATAAAAGTATACATTAGCATAAGTTTGAGCGGAGAAAATTAAATAATATTTTTTAGGGTTCCGTACCCGTACCCAAAGGGTAAAATGGAATGGACTGGAATCCAGTTTTAGTGGCTCGGCCTAGCTTTGGATTTGCTTATGTAGAAGAAGAAACCTTTAGGTAACTATCAGTAATACGTATACAAGAGTTTGAAAATAACGAAAGTCACAAAAAATAGATAATTGATTTTTATTACTTTTTACCATTAAAAAAATTATTTAATTTTGTGAGTTTGATAAGTTCAAGTAAAAGATAAGGACAGGGAGCAATGGCGCTCATTAGTGGAAACCTATGTCCAGCAGTGGACTGCTATAGGCTGATGATGATAGTAAAGTAGCAGTTTGAATTGTCTTAAAGAAATACAATTTTACGACTATGCGGTAACCCTAAAATGGAATCAAATGTAGCCGCTTTATGGCCATACAGGCGTTTAATCACGCCGACACCGCCGCAATGAAATGCAAAATACAAACAAATTATCATTGTGTGATGTATAACCGACGTGGGAATGTGGGGAGGCCTTTGCCCAGCAGTGGGCTCATATAATAATATAATAATAAATAATGATGTATAACCCCATAGGCGTGTCGCTACCAGAAACGAAAGTCGAGGCGCGGGCGAGGCGCGGGCGCGACGCGGGCGAGGCGCAGGCGAGGCGTGCGCCCCTTCCGCGACTCCTAATCACCTGTCTCTACTCATCTTTTGAAGATGACATGTTGAATGAATGAAACAAGACATACTTACAAGCCGCCGCCTTACACGTCAATTTCGCCCGCGCCCCGACCCCGCCTTGACGCCGCCCCGACTTTGCTGTTAGCGACCTGCCTCATAGTAATTCAAAATTCCATTTGTTTTTAGATACTTAGATGGAAAAGCTAGAAAAACATCCAACTTGGTCAATACATTCTGAATTTTCAATCCGAACCACACTCATTTTTGTAAGACTATAGATTACGTTAGAAATTAGTATTTTTGATATTTAACCCTTCAGGAAATAAAGTTCAAAGTAAGTATTTGAATTAAAACTTATTAAAAACTGTCAATAGAAAGAAAAAGATCAATAGATCAACTGCACTTCCACAAAAACAAAATCATCAAAGAATTTTTTCTGTCAAATGGAAAAATCTTTGAAATCTGTCATTAATTAATACAGACGCCGAAGGGGTTAACTCTTAACCCTTTCATCGGGTCGCAAATACCCTTGAGTCATTTTTACGCACTCGCAATTCTTTTAAGTTATTGTTTCTTTTCAGAAATGGGACTTTGAAAAATTGGAATTATTACCGTTTGATGTTCGCAGTTCTTTTGTTTGTGAAGAGTTTAATTTGAAGAGGGCAAGGCCCCAAAGAAACCATTTAATCTGGTGACTCCTTACACTTAAACAAATCTAAGAGTGTGTGAGTGAGTGATCAAAATAACAAAGTCAAAAAGCATTTATTCAGTAGGACCGCTGGGATCACTTTGAATCGTCTTAAAACTAGGTGATTCTACTCCTGTTCCTTCGTAACTAATACCGTGAAGAATCAGGGCAACAAACACGGTTTGGGTTGAACAATTCTAATTCCATTCATAATTAGCTAGCTCGTAGCTCCAGTACAAACAAACAAACAAACTCAGTTCCGAACAATCTATGTACCTACGGTCAGCGTAACCCTGGTAACCCCCCACATAGGTAGTTTATTCCTCCTGCGAGCCTACGTGAGGTAACTCTTTCCCAAACTTAGTACTTAAAATCCTAAAATACACATACAATCGAACTAATAAATTAATCTTGTCAATGTAGGTACAGTCGGAATTAAAACTGCTACGTGCCAAACCTCTGAAAACGGAGCGTGGAACAAAGGAGTTTTCTGTCAACTGCATTTCCTTTTGTAAATAGAATGCAATGGTCGTGTCTGCGCGGTGAATTTAAAACAAGAAAAACTGAAATGAGTTTTTGTGTGACTGTCTTTATGGGTTTGTTATCTTAAGGTTTTTATTATTTTTGAGTTTAAGCTTGCGCTTCTTCAAACGTTTGTAGGTTTTTTTTTATATCAAGGTTTATTACGAAAAATACATTTTCATAATTTATTCTACACTACCTGCCCCCCTTAGCATTTATCTAGGTACCGGAGAATAGATAAAAATGACAGTTATGACACCACAGTAGATAAAATACTAGCAGATAAAAGTAACTTTTATCCACATTCTACCCGTTTTATCGACTCTCATTAATTTTTTTTCTATTCTTCAGTACCTAAACAATCGCCATGCTAAGGGGGCTGTGATCAGAACAGATGTCTTCAATTTGATTTTTGACTCATGAATAACTAAATCCATTAACTGAAAATTTCAAAAAAATCTGAAAACTGTGATGATCATCCTCCGATTAAGGCTACAGCGTAATCTTTTCTGCTTACTGTTAGTTGAAATGCTGACCAGTTTCCTAATAGTGCTCAATCAAAATTTTATTTACCAATTACTTACAATAAATAGAGCTAAAACATTTCACAATATATCAATCATTTTAACAAAATTGATATTTTCTTTTCCTATTTACCTATTCCCTTTACAAAAGGGACAGACGAATCAAAGGGCTATTTTGACATGTTGACAAATTCGTATCTAAAAATAATATTTAATTTTATTCCTCCATGCGAATTTCACTTTTATTCCAAAGCAGTTAAAGCTGTATATTTGATGTAAAGGTATGATTTAAAGGTTTATATTATCAAGGGATTTGAGGCGATTTGTTATGTTATGTTATGATATTGAAAGTAGCCAGTTTATTTGGAGTTATAAAAGAGGTTTTGTGTAAGCTGCTTATAATGGACCTTTCGCATATCCTGGCTTTATGATACTTATATTAAAATCTATACTTAATAATATAAAAAGTTTAAATTATATTAAAGTTTGTATGTAAGAAGTAATCTCCCAAATGATTCATTTAATTTCAAACAAATAATGAGTGTAAATCTTACAGCCATAGGTATTCTTCCTATCGATAAACGACGCCCATGTTTAAAAATGTGATTTACTGTAAACAATTCTCCTTTCGTGCGTTTGGCGCGTTTGTTAGACTTGGTCTAAGCTCGGCTCATTTTCTTGTAATAAGCCCTCTTAGGTTTTACGACATGCCGGTTTCCTCACGATGTTTTCCTTCGCCGTTTGACAGTACTGGCAAAGTGCACATACATTTTTTGGTCTGTTAGTTATAGAAACATCTAGAAGTTTATACGTAAATGTTAACTATGTCATAATTATACTGAGTTTAATATCGTAATATCTTTTGTCAAAGAAAGGTTTTCACAACAAACCGTGTATCAACATAATTTGTACCACTTCACACTCTATCATATCTTACACGATACGTGTGATTATTTACAAAAGTCATTATCCATGAAAGCCGCACAGCATCACAATGGCGTTGACTAATGAATGCTTAAGATGTCGTGGGGAGTTCGAAGTGACTTGTAAGAAGATTAATATGGGAATAAAAACAGTAGCACACAGAGTAGCATGTTATTGTAATATGAATTTATGTACTTAGTAGGTACCAACAAACTCAAAAAAGTTCTAATTCGTATGAGTTATTGGCCAACTACTACTTACTACTTATGATGACTACTTATGAGTTACTGGCCGCAGTAGAGGACGGCCCCTCACTAGATGGAAAGACGATCTGGTAAAGGCTGCTGGGAGCCGTTGGGTGCAGGCTGCACAAGATCGATCGCTGTGGAAATCGATGGGGGAGGCCTATGTTCAGCAGTGGACCCTAGATGGCTGACATGATGATGATGATGATTGGCCAACTCTGTTGACGGAGTTTTTAGGCCGCCTAAGAGCCAGTAATTGCTTGAACAAAAGTTTTGAAAGTCAAAAAAATGAATGAACCAAAATCAGCATTCTCAAAGGCAGCTATGGCTTTAAACTTGTCACGGCATGGAATGTAAATCAAACGAACTACCTGAAGGAAAAATAAGTCTGAATAGACCTTTATTTTCAAAGGATCTTGATAAATCCAACGGAACGCTGTTATATCGATTACAAATTATTTTTAGACAACTTCATAACATTATTCAAACATTCATAAATACGTAAACATATAATAACATCAAAATAATACCCATACGAGGTTTACTAAACAAGTCTTCACATCGGGTCACGGGTGAATACCCCATATCAATGCACGCTCCAGCCAGTCATCCGTCAAAAAACACCTCAAGTTATTGTGGTAGCTGGGGAAAATATTGGATATTCTTTGTAAGGAAATATTGGAAAAAACGTGGGTTCCGTATTAAAACTTTCATTGTATATTTGTGAAGTCATTCTCACGCTAACTTTTTAAATAATTACCTATTGATGCGAAATAAAATTTTGTTGTGATTCTGATAATAAATATTTTACATTAATGCAAAATAATTGATTGGAAGATTGAATGATGTTCATAAAAGTTCCGTTCATTCAATGTTTTAGGTTGATAACGCTTACGCATTATTTGAATTTGATTTTATTAAACTCTCCTCTGTAGAGCAGTGGGCGAAGGCCCGCCTGCGCCTGCGACTGCAAAAGGTTGCGGGTTCGATCCCCGCGGCGAGACCAATGTTTGTATGATCTACAAATATTTGTCTCGGGTCTGGGTGTTTCTGTGTATAATATGTATGTATTTACAAACAAAAAGTATATCAGTCATCTAAAGTAATACCCATAACACAAGCCCTGCTTACCATGGGGTTAGATAATGCTGTGTGGAAAGTCTAGCATTATTTATTTATTTAATTAGGTAACTGAATAAATTGTATAGCAATGCATTGTATATTGCTGTTACATTTTTTTTTGTTTAAAAGTAATCTTTCCGTTTACAAACTAACAAAACCGATTCAAAGTGATCCCAGCGGTCCCACTGAATAAATGCTTTTTGACTTTGACTTTGACTTTGATACTGAACCCTAAAAAGACGGAGCAGCAAATGTTTTAAACATTAGCGTACACGGGGTTGTATCGGGAATCGTTTTATTTCGCCAACATGATTGATTCAGCCTTCCTTCTTTTAGCATAGATTACAATAGATTGTAGCTAACCTTTCGATGTTACATTTTTTAAGTAACAAGATACAAAAACAAATAAAATGTAACCAAAAAAAAATTGTTGAAAGTTAAAAATCTACTGGTTGGAAAGTTTTGTAAATATATAGTAAACTTACTTTGGTAAAATGTCTGTGCGACCTCTTTAGTATGTAAGAGCGCCTTTTGTTTTCTTGTTCTCTTCTGACGTATACTTTTACATGAATAAAACGTAATATTGTAAATATATTCTAAATAGTCTTCTTTATTAGCTCTAAGACTAGCCTGTATCGCAAGTGACCGATTAACAAGAAAAATCTCTAATTCGAGGCTCGAACGTCAACGCATTCCATTGTCGTGGGATCGAAGTTCGAGCCCACGACGTTGGAATCGACAGGTGGTGCTGCTTCCACTAGATTAGCAGTCCTTTCAGAATGTCTTAAATTCTTCAAAAGGAAGGAAAAAAAATCAAGTTGCACCAATAATTTGTTAAAAACTAAAAAGAAAACCGACTTCAATCGTGGATTCAGGCAGCGTGACTCAGGGCGTCAAGTGAGGATCACCAAACAAATTGAAATAGAATAAAAATCGAATCAAAAGATAGCGCTTATACACTTGCGGCTAAGTGCATTAATTACTAAAAGTTTTACGGGAAAACTATCAATCCCTCAGGAATAAAATTTATATGGGGCCAACTCGAGAGTATAGGTACCTATACCCTTCAAACTATTTAATGTATGACTCAGATTGTGACTCAGGGTGTATGAAAATTTGGTTTTTTTACCTCCTCTTTTTTTTAGGTCAGTTAAAAAAATTTAAATTGCCGACAAGTTTCTGATAAACAAAACATGCTTATGAAAGTTTCAACTTCACTATAATCAATTCAAAACAAATGAACATCACAAAATTCAACTAATGAAATTCAAAATCAAGGAATCTCGAAACAATTTGTTGCAAACGATTCTATTCTATCCGATCGAGGAACGGAAGGACGGAAAAAACATCCCTGAATACAGATGAATCGGACGATACACACAGCTGAAGAATTTTTTAACATTTTTCATGTTAAGAAAAAGTTTATCATTTAAATAAAAAACTCCCTGTGATGCAGATTTGGTGTTGGCGTAGAATGGAAAAAATCAGCTGGACGGAGAAGATAACCAACATTGAAGTTCTGCGTGGAGTCGACGAAAAGAGATCGCTATAGCAAGTTGTCGAGAACAGAAGGGGTATATGACAGTTTCATTAAGAACATTATAGAAGGCAAAGTGGAAGGAAGAAGAGGAAGAGGAAGACCGAGGATAAGCTACATGAGCCAAGTAAAGGAGAAGGTAGCTGTCATGTCGTATAAAGAGGTCAAGGAAGCAGCCCTGGAAATAGATACATCGAGAGGGATTCATCAGTTGTGCTGACAAGGAGTAAATCCTTAAATAAGAAGAAGAAGAAGATGCACAATCGAATAAACGACCTCTGTGGCGCAGTGGGCGAAAGCCCGCCTGAGACGCAGAAGGTTGCGGGTTCGATCCCCGCCGCGGGACAAATGTTTGTATGATCTACAGATATTTGTCTCGGGTCTGGGTATTTTCTATGTATAGTATGTATGTATTTACAAACAAAAGTATATACTTAAGTAGTATATCAGTCATCTAGTACCCATAACACAAGCTCTGCTTACATTGGAGCTAGATGATGCTGTGTGAAAAAGTCCAGCGTAATTTATTATATTAACCGACTGCTCAACGATCTCTAAACGAACTCCCAACTCTTTTGGCCTAGTATCTGTTCGATTCTACTGCTACGTCATGTAATCCGGCCTTTAACTATTCGACAGTGTGTCAGAATCCAATCCTCTGCCAAAAGCAAACAGAACCAACTCAATTGTAGTCGTGTCGTTTACATACTGTTTACAGAAATACAAGCAAAAATGCTATATTCAATTGCCATACTCTATTGTCGAGTGGGAGGAGCATTTTGTTCTCTTTGCTAACCTGTCTTCCATTTTAAAATGTGAAGAGGGTTGATAATTAAACCAATGAGACTTTTTTCTTCAAAATTTGCAGGAATTTTATGTTTATTTTATTTGTTTTATTCGGATACTTAAGTATAAATTATTACGTAGTTTTTCTTATAGATAAGGCCGAATTAGCTGAAAGGAGTTTTAATGCAAGCCTGTCATCCACCTCTAACCATTTCCCAGGTTCTTAGCGTCCTGTTGAGTAGGCACAGGTTGCCTACTTATGCTGCATCCCACATCCTACTAATATAATAAAGCTGAAAGTTTGTGAGTTTTTTTAGATGTTTGGATGTTTGTCTGTTTGTGTTTCAATCACGCCTAAACCAGTGAACCGATTTAGATGAAACTTGAAATAAGCGTACATCATCATCATCATCCGCAGCCTTTTTCATCCCACTGCTGGGCATAGGCCTCTCTTCGCTTGTGCCAACCTTCCGTATCCTGCGCGAGTCTGACCCATGTACGACCTGCTGTTTTTATAATGTCGTCGACCCATCTAGCCGCCGGACGACCTACTCTTCTGAGTAGCCCTCTCGAGGGCACCACTCGGTAATCACTCTGCTCCACTGGTCATCACCGCGTAAAAATATTGCTTTTTTCTTCATTTGCAGGAATTGTATGTTTATTTTATTCGGATATAAATTATTACGTAGTTTTTCTTATAGATAAGGCCGAATTAGCTGAAAGGAGTTTAAATGCAAGCTTGACTTCCACCTCAAACAATTTCCCAGGTTCTTAACGTCCTGTTGAGTAGGCACAGGTTGCCTACTTACGCTGCATCCCACTTCCCACTAATATAATAAAGCTGAAAGTTTGTGAGTTTGTTTAGATGTTTGGATGTTTGTATGTTTGTGTTTCAATCACACCTAAACCAGTGAACCGATTTGGATCAAATTTGGAATAGGCGTAGATAGTGACCTAGAATAGCAAATAGGTTATTCAAAATGTTGGTACCACGCGGGCGAAGTAGCTAGTACCTATGTAAAATAACAGGATCACAACTGTAACCCAATGCGTATCTTTTTATGTATAATTAATTATTTTATACTTTTTATGTGTAATTGATAATAGTTATGCTATAATAAATAAGATATGTTTTACTCTACCAACATACACATAAGCATCAATAGTTAAGTAGAAGCGACCTTATCAAGCAGATGATGCAATTAGCTACATTATGCAAACTCAGTAATGAGCTCGCTAATGCATTCCGTTCAGTGGTCTCATCATTAGCGGGTGATTAGGTGTATTCATGTATTGCTAAGATTTACTAGCGATTTCGAACCGTTTTGCTTACGTGGTATTTGTCCAAGTAATACACAGGTATAACAGGTATAATACAAAGGAAGGATAAGGACGCCCTTGCCAGATGGAGTCACGGTATTGGTCGCGAAGGAACAGGAGTAGAATCACCTAGTTTTAAGACGTTTCAAAGTGATCCCAGCGGTCCTACTGAATAAATGCTTTTTGACTTTGACTTTGACTTTGGAGTGACGATCTACGAAAGGCTGCCGGCAGAAGCTGGATGCGTCGAGCTGAGGACAGGGTGCAATGGAGCGCACTAGGGGAGGCCTATGTACAGCAGTGGACTGCCATAGGCTGATGATGATGATGATGATTATTACAAACATACTAATTTACGCATCCCACTATCTCACTATTACAATAAAGCTGAAAGTTTTGAGTTTGTTTAGATGTTTGGATGTTTGTGTTTCAATCACGCCAAAACTAGTGAACCGATTTGGATAAAACCTGGTGTTGAATAGATGTAGATAGTAATCATTCTTTTTCACAATGTCGGTGTTACGGCAGATGAGAGCTAGCCGATTCTCTTGGATGTTTCGATTGAAAAACAGGCAGGACTCTGTTCCTAGTTATTTGCTTGAGGTAGGTAGGTAGGTGCAGACTAGGCGAAATGATTTTTTATATTTTAACTTATTTACACGTTTATTTAAGTTATTACAAAGTTTAGAGAGATAGGTACAAAAACGAAGTGCGTGGGTAACGAATTTTTACGAATACGAATGGATTGCCGTGAAGTTCGCGGAGGTGTGAAGCTCGCAGGAGTGTGAAGTTCGTACGTTGTTCAGGTTGATCTCGTTCCCACCAAGGCGCGTAAACAGTCGGGTTGGTATTAATTGGTCAAATAGGCATAAGCTGCGGGCGAAATCTATTGAGTGTATTTTTGTAACTCTACTTTTTTTGTGAGTACTACAAATCTCTAGGAGTATGTTTGCTTATGCCCTCGCTAGGATCGGTTTAGATAAAACTTGGAATTAAATGTAGAATCGTAGCTTGGGCTAACATAAACGCCATTTAAAATGCTGGTACCACACAAGCAGGCAGAAGCTAGTGTAACAGAATACGTTACTTCCTACATACGAGTATAATTTCATCTGTCTCTACTAACAATATGACGAGAAAGCTCTCAGAAATATTACCGTAGGTACTCAAGATCTCGGGAGAACTCAAGTCAAACAGTTCGTATTGAGATTTTATTGAAACTCTTTGGAAAGTTATTTAGATGCTGTCCCCTACCATGATATAATTAAGGTTTGCTTTTTCAGCTAGAATTGACTAAAAATAGAACGTGCGCTGCAGATTAGTAAATAATAATAATAATAATAATGTTTTTGAATGTTTGAATGAACAAATGAACGAATGACAGAACGAACGTATCAACGAACGAATGAAATTTCAATTTTCAGAAATGGTTAATGTTTTGTTTTGAATCCGGAATACTCGTACTGCCTGAGCCCTGGATCTAGGCAAATAGCTGAGTAGTTGCTTATTCAACAAAAAAAAATACACTTGTGTTATTTTTTCTTTTTTTTATTGATTTATTTTCTTGTGTAGGTACTTTGTATTTTGTTTGTTGAATAAATGTATTTTCTTTCTTTATGTCTTTCAAATACTTACATAATTATCTGAAGATCATGCAAACATTTGTCCCGCAGCGAGAACTAAACTCACACTTCTTGCATCGCAGCCGAGCTCACAACGCCAGCGTAATCAAGAATAAGAAGAACAAAGTTTTATTTTCTCCACATCATATACAACAGTTACAACTTAAATCTACATAATTTTATGTGGGTGGAAATACGGCTACCCCTCAGCATATGCTCCAACAGCTCGAGAGTGTTGGAGCGCTGGTTTTCAGGTTTTCAGTGGCGCCATACCCGTTGTGGCGCAGCACTTGCTGCGACACGCGTCTCATCGCATAATTATATTATTATTTAATAAACAAATCATACACCCAAATATTTTAAACTTTATAGAAATGTAACAAAGCAAATGGTAATACTTTTCAATAATACTATGCAAGCTTGAATACCTCTTTCCAAACTTGCCAATATTTCAGTCGCATACCTGCATTAAGTGATTAGTTCCATTTGCGAGCGGCACAGCATTGTTTTAAGTTGCAGCTTCCAGTTGTTCTACAGTTTGAGATATTGCTGGCTAGACTGTCACACTGATTATTTAGGAGTTTGTTTTGTTTGAATAACTGGTTGGTCCTTCTTCTTCTTGTTGAGTCACCAGTTCTTTCAAACCAGTGTGGTGAAAGGATTATAAGTGCGCCTCTAAGAGGTTCCTTTCGTGCACTTGAGGTTGGTCCAAATCGACAGATAACGCTTAAACTCCACCTGTATCTAAAATCTACTTGAAATAAAATGTATGCAGTTTTGGCAATTAATGTCATTAGCTATTAGTACCTAGAGTGCCACAAACTTATCTGAACCGGTGAGGGAGGCGCTGTTATCGCATTTGGTGATGGCAAAAAAATAAATTTTAAAGTAAAATTCATTAGTTCCTGTTTTGGCCACCGGTTCAGATAAGTTTGTGTCACTCTACAGCAGGACGGGACTCTATAGACCTTGCAAATTTTTAACGAAATACACTTAAATCAGTTGATCCAATATTTGGTTGCCTAACACGATGTCCAGTCGGTAGCGTGTAAAACACTGGGCGCATTACCATGCAATGGCGAAGCTGATTGTAAATATTTACAAAATTGGAAAACAAGGAATTGCCGTGTTAGTCACCTCCTCGACCATTGTTCCTTCCATTTACGTATTAAAACCTTCACATCAAAACCTTAACGAGACTGCATTAAATTCCACATAACCTAACATACGATGTTCCTTTCATAGCTAGCGACACGATAGTCAGTTCGATCTAAAATAATATTAAGAGATAGAAAGTTAGAAGATAGTTGAAAGCGACGCGACAGTGACCTGGATCAGTTGAGCTATCTATAGATCGTTTCTAACGATCCTTAGATAGCTTGACTAATCCTGTTGTATTTTGTAAATATATGTAAATAATTATGTAAAAAAAAAAAAGAGATAGACCTCTCATTTCAGATTGCACCAATTTTGTAGTACTTAAAAAATGTTAGCACACTCAGAATTGTCAATGATTTAAATTGTGTAATGTGTTGGATAGATATGGATGGCATGTAATTCTAGAAAATATTTTCAAAGGATCTTGACTGACTAAAAGGGGTAACATCTCTAAATTAATATTATATTATTGTTCCTATGTTTTAGAATAAATATAGACTCCGTCACTAGAGCTGACATACTAAATCATAATAAAATAATATGAACTTACTTTTTGCAATAGGTACGCTTAATAATATACAGGTGTAAAAAGACTACCGAAAACTGAGGGGTTGCAATCAGACCATAATTCTAAACATATTTAGCGAAAAAAAGGAAAAAAAAATTTACTTAGCTACGTCATTTTATGTTATTTTCGGTTATTTACTACTAGGACAAGATAATAATACCATACCTACTTGATAATTTCATTAATAAAAGAAAAAAAAAACAAATAAAACTCAAAATCTAGCCATCTACGTAAAACAACGCGCCCAGTAATACGCAAACAGTAATCTTCAAACGCTGTTTTCTCCGGATATATTGATTTTTTCGGCCTACCCCTTTCGGCTTCGGTAGACGTCTTTTTACACCCTGTATAATAACGTTAGTTAACGCTAATATCTCGGATCGGTATATACAAAAACACGCATCAGTTCCACCATTCCCAATTAAGCAGATTGAACCGAGTTAACGACCCAAGCACTAAACTGCGTTTAAATACGTGAATCGGACAGTTTATTGCCTCAGCTTTGAGATGCTCGTTTGTTTGAGTAGATGGCCTTTGTGGCTTTTTGTTATGGCGTAGCTGGTGCTTGCCTTTAGCTGGGATTTATCTTGAGCTAGGGAATGATGACAGTGAGTATTGGTTAACTAAAAGGTACTTTACCTACTTCACTTAGTAGTAATAAACCTGAATCAAAGTTAGTAAGCATTTTTCTGGGGTTTTTTTATCACCATGTATCATATCGCCGCTATCATTATTCATATTTTATTATTTAACCCCAAGGGACGGTGAACATTATCTGAAATCAAATCTCTCAAGACCCTTTGACGGACACTTAGACATAATCTAAGGGAATTATTACTGTCTGCCACCACAAACTGCCCCCACGCGGGGCAGACGGTAACACTTATGACTATCCACCCCCGCAATGGTGATTAGCCCTTAATGATTCCCCTCTGCCACCGTGGCTCTAGACGCAGTGGCAGACGGTAACTATTATGGGCTAACCACTCTGCGGGAAACGAATGGTGGATATGGTCAGTAACAGATATCATAGTTTGGTACTCGTAGTATTCCCTACTTTCCAAGCAAATGGAACAAACTGAGGCCATAATTTATATATTTTTATATAGTGTTAAACCACACTTAGGTATTTTACCGGTGCTACATGGATTTTGACGACATGGATTCTGTGGCCGAATGGTAAGGCACTCCGGCTTAAGAAGGATCGTCTGATAGTTGCGGGTTCGAATCCCGTTGGAATCGAAGACTTTTCATTTCTCAATAAACTGAGGCTAGTCATAATAAAGTTCCATGTTGCAATGCAACATGGAACTAAAAGCTTGAAATCTGTTATTTCTATAAAAGGTTCATAAAAACTACAAGACAAGTGGCGTGTCCATTGACTATAGAATAAAAAAAACGCAATTCGTGCGGTAATACCGCCCTTTTATGCTTTGATGCGCCGCGAGTGCTTGTTATAGACCCTTGCGGTGCGTTCAGATTAAGATACCCTCTTTTTTATTCAACCTTTCTCTACTGCTAGGCAAAATTCTCCTTCAAAATTTTCTAATTTTATTTTTATTTATTTATTTATTTTAGGAAGACCATCAGCATATAAAAATACAATAGAAACTATTATAGGTTACTACGAGGTCATTTAAAGGTCTCCACTTATAGTGACAAAGTAGATATAGACGACCTCTGTGGCGCAGCGGGCGAAGGTCTGCCTGCGACGCAGAAGGTTGTGGGTTCAATCCCCGCCGCGGGACAAATGTTTGTATGACCTACAGGTATTTGTCTCGGGTCTGGGTGTTTCTATGTATAATATGTCTGTATTTACAAACGTAAAGTATATAATTAAGTAGTATATCAGTTATCTGGTTCCCATAGTACAAGCTTTGCTTAGTTTGGGGCTAGATGATGCTGTGAGAAAATGTCCAGCTATTTATTATAGATAACAAAAAGACAAAAAAAAAGTTAACAACCTTACTAAATACATACATCGAGATATTTGTATTCTAATCATTCACACTCGCTATAAATTCAAAATTAGACATAAATAAATAATGCTGGACTTTTTCACACAGCATCATCTAGCCCCTAGTAAGCAGAGCTTGTAGTATGGGTAAGTACTGACTTTTTTTGTAAATACATACCTCCATACTATTATACATAGAAAACACATAGACCCGAGACAAATATTTGCAGATCATGCAAACATTAATCTCGCCGCTGGGATCGAACCCACAACCTTTTGCGTCGCAGGCGGGCCTTCGCCCACTGCGCTACAGAGGTCGTCATATCCTCTGCCTCGTTCCACCAACCTCTCTCGAAGGTGTCGTTTGTTTCGCCAACAGCACAGAGCTAGGTTTATACCAGGACTTAATTTAATTACCTAGGTTCACAGCTAGGTAATTTAAGAATAGAACTTAAGTTTTATTTTCTCGTTATCCATGTGTTTTTAGCTTATTATATTTCTGTGTAAACACTTTGTTTAGTAAACAAACTTAACCATTTTATAAAACTAAGTCTGCATAGTGTGGACGTCCATCCACTGATGTAGGATTTCTTTGTCCATTATTGGGTAAGCCGATATTATTGGGGCTCAAATTGAATTGTCATACTCCCACTGCTGTAATGGTGGACGCGCACGGACTTGTATTATGATAAAAGTTGCTCGGCAAATCTAATTTGATTGAGGTAAACTATTTATTTTATATAAACTATTTAAAAATATTCTAATAAAACATTTAGATTGAATATCTATTGTCAATCGGATTCTAAAGCATTACGTCCCTATCATAAGATAACATAAGATAAAATAGTTTATTTTGTGCAACACAAAAAAAACAATAAAATACATAGAATGAATCTATTTTGCACATCTCTCTAGCCTCAAAGGTTTGCTGGAAGAAAACTCTTTGTAGGGTTAAGCTCGCCTTTGTACATGTCCTTTTTTATGTTATTATCCTGTGTGTGTCTATTTGTACAATAAAGAATTAAGAATTAAGAATGAAGTAATAATATAAATGACAACAAAATTGGCCGCCACTCAGCATATTGTTATAGTAGTTTATGTAACTAAGCTACTATATCGCTGGTCTTCCGTGATGCCAGTATGCAGTTTACGCACAAAGCAGCAACATCATGTTCACTAGTTCATTCAAACCATTGTGGTGAAAGGATTTTGGATGGGTTTGATTGGTATGCTATGTTATGACTGCTTATTTCTTGTTGCAGTAGCGGACTTAACCTCGATCATAGATTGATAGAAGCAAAAGAAGGCCTATTCATACTTAGCAGTGGGTGATATCAGACTAAAATGCGGTGATAATGATGATGATTTGTTGTAACTGAATGTAGTATAGGCTAAACCTTAGATTTATCAATATTATGCGACTTACAATGTTGCTTGTAATTATAGAGTTATGTAAACATGTTTACCTGGCTTGAAGATTCAAGGTAAACTAAGCAATACATAAACGAAAGAGCATTATATAAATCAACCATCTATCTCACGCTCACCTTGGTTCTTTCAAAGGACTAAGTTTAAACTTAAATCCGGTTCTCTGAGTCTATACCGGAAATAAAATACTTACATGTAGTCATGGAACCCTTTAATCTAAATCAAGGGAGCAAAAATGTTATGTGGTGATAGGCCAATGTCTAAAACAAAAAGCATTTTAGTATGTTATTTAGTATGTCATTTAGAAACAAAATGCTCCTATTACCTACTTTTGCGATAAATGAATTAATGATGAATCAGTGCAAGAACGACGAAGAAGACCTTGTATGTGTATGGCTTTAGTAACACCAGTAAGTAAATCATACTGTAAAGAAAAAGACCTTTAATACTTTCTATATACACATAGAATTTGAACTTAAAGTGGCAGTGGGCGCGACATAGCTCGTAGAACTGACGGCCGTTGGGGCTGGAAACCGCAGTAGAGGACGGCCCCCCACTAGATGGAAAGACGATCTGGTAAAGGTGGCTGGGAGCCGTTGGGTGTAGGCTGCACAAGATCGATTGCTGTGGAAATCGACAGGGGAGTCCTATGTTCAGCAGTGGACACTAGATGGCTGACATGATGATGATGAAACATAGAACTGTGGTGTAAAGTTATGACAGGTATAAACTCAAATATTGTATGGTTATTCCTAAGTTACACCTGTCATAGCTTTACACCACGTTTATTAGTAAGGGCCTTTATGTTTATGCAATTACCATTGTAACCGGCTTATAAACTAAATTCATCCTTACCCTGAACTAACTAACAGTAATGTATCGTAGACGCTACATAATATTTCTCTCAGTTTTCTTGAAAATCCACAACATGTGATTCATGCACCGAATCTAATCACAGCACACGTGCTTGGCTGCTCTGCGCTGCAGTTCCGTAGGGTTGCTACTTTTACAATTAAACGTGGTATATACCTAACGAGTTTTAGCATGCTAATTCGTAGATAATATATACGTAGATGTTTTGTTTGGGTAGGTATGATGATGATGATAAGGACAATGATGAGGACACAGTGTTACATGAGATTTATAATATGCTAAGTTTCCAGAGTAATGTCCTACAATCAGCGGTCTTATCGCTCAAGGCGATTTCTTCCAGACAACCTTATACTTATACTAAGTAATACTAAAACTAGGTAAAATGTAAAATAACAGACAACAAAGTTCCGCACTTTGGATATTCATCAGCTCATTAACCTTTACTTTAACTATTATCTTTTCTGTGGCTCGGATGCCGGAAAATTTTTGGGCTAAAATAACTACAGATTGGGCGCCACACATAAGGCGACGTCGCGGCAGACCCCGGAGAAGGTGGCACGATCTCGACAGTCATGCAGATGACTGGTACAGTTTGGCTCAAGATCGAGATGTGTGGAGAAAGGGGAAGGAGGCCTTTGCCTTGCAGTGGGCAATGCAGGCTAAAATAAATAAATAAATATAATAAAAACTAGCTGCGCTCCCGCTGTGTGACCCGCGGTCCCTCGGGATTTTTTCATTTTTTCGGGTAAAAAGTAGCCTATGTCCTTCCCTGGGATACAACCTTTAACTATGCAGAATTTCAGCTTAATCTGTTCAGCGGTTTGGGCGTGAAAGCGTAACAAACAGACAGACAGATAGGCAGACAGACAGACAGAGTTACTTTCACATTTATAATATTATTAGTATATTAGTATGGAATAGTATGGATTATCTTTTCTCTATCACTACTACCTACACATACCCTATACCCTACTCTAGTTTAATTTAGGTAAGATAAAGTATTGTAAACCTTTATCTAAAATAAATCTTATATTATCTATCTATCTTATCTTATCTTATCTAGCTTGACCGCAACCCTAGTTACGGGTTATGACAAATGGCATCCCTGCAGCTCAGTGCAACCTTTTTACAATGTCGAGCCAAATGATTTATGTGCGATAATGCTATGATACGATTATTGTTGTGTGAATTTGATATAGGAAGTATAATCTGAGATTTGCTAGTGCACAAAGAAACAACGTGCATTTGCATCAACACACTTTAGACGACCTCTGTGGCGCAGTGGGCGAAGGTCCGCCTGCGATGCAGAAGGTTGCGGGTTCGATCCCCGCCGCGGGACAAATGTTTGTATGACCTACAGATATTTGTCTCGGGTCTGGGTGTTTCTATGTATAATATGTATGTATTTACAAACAAAAAGTATATAAGTAGTTTATCAGTCATCTAGTACCCATACCACAAGCTCAAGCTTACTTTGGGGCTAGGTGATGCTGTGTGAAAAGTCCAGCATTATTTATTTATTATTTATTTATTTATAACACACTTCGACCGACTCCGGAACATAGTTGGACGCTGCAGAGAAAATCTAGCCAGGTGGGGCTACCGGGACCCTGCACTTATCCAGTGCGATTGTGGTGCTCCCGTTCAGGACATGGAACCTGCTTTCGTGTCCTCTGCGCCCTACAACCTACACCCAAGAGTCAACGGTAGGGAGAATGCAGTTGGGGTGGCCTCATACTAGTCAAAAACGGTTTGAACATTGACACGAAAGAAGAAGAACACACTTCAAGACAAACCCGCCTTCTTTAGGTAGAAAAACTGTACAATGAGCACTGGTGGTCTAGTGGTAGGCCTTCCGATCGTAGGTTCAATCAATGAGTTTTTCTGCCGATATGTATGTGCACCAAGCCAGTACTCTCAGACGGTGAAGGAAAACATGAGGAAACCGGCCTGTCGTAGAACCTAAAAAGTTCGAAAACATGTGTCAAGTGCACGAAAGGAGTGAGAGGCGCACTTAAAATCCTTTCACCACACTGGTTCGAAAGAACTGGTGACATGGTAAGAAGAAGACTGTACCATATTTATTAGTAAAGCCGTAAGAGTTGAATGAGCTAATGATACCGACTGTAATATTTAGTAAGATAAACAGAAGTCGTGTTTTACGATACCTTGAAGTCGTTCAAACAACTAACTCGTAATGATTGTAATGAGAAAAGCCACCTAATATTGTGACAGTTGCAGTTTCCTAACAAACGGTGGACGTTAAAAACATGCCATAATGGAGTTTGATTTTTAAATAAAGAAAAGCCACAGCGAAATATACCGCAAAATATGAGCAACTACTTAGATGAAGTTGGACCTTTCAACAATTTAAATTTACTGAAAATAATGTGTTGTTTCTGGTAAATTCGTATATAAGAGTGTTAAATAAAAAAAAGCATTTCGGCACTTATCTTTGTAATCGTTGCACATGCACATTGATCAAAATTAAGTACTTTTAAAATTAAATATTTTTTAGTGGTTCCAGAGATTTCATCGAGATATTATTTGTACACACAAAACCAAACGAAATTACCTCTTATTAAGGTCAGTTTACAGTGATATAATCTAGTAAAGTTTGATTTCACAGTCGTTGATGACGGTCGCCGATTCTAGAGAACGAAAGCATCACTATAAAACGCGAGTAAAGCCAGCGGAGTTTATAGACCATCTCGCGCCAATCTGTAATTACTCGGCAGCCTACGGATGAAAATTTAATCGCTATGGTACTCATTAACAAGTTTCCCTTATTCACAAAGAAGCTGAACTTTCTGTCATTATAGCTGTAACAGATTTTTTTTTTCTTTTATTTATTTATACACGATACAAACACAGTACACGATACAAACATAGATAAAATCAAATGGCTATAATACAGTTCAGATCTGGCTTGTACCATAACTTTTGAGCGCACAGCAAAACAATGTTAATGGTGTTAAGTGAACACAAAACAAAAAGTATACAAATTTAGCAGGTACAAATAAGAAAATAAACATTGAAACAGAAAAAAAGCAAATAAAAAAAATGGTTGTCTGTAAAGTCGGTTTACTGACAATAGTTGACGTGACGCCGATTGTGATTCTTTGTCGCTCGTTCCGCGCTCTCGCTTGCACTTGCGCAAGCCTTACATGGAACGCCCCAGAGCGAGGTAACGCCTCATGACGTCATGTTTTTTCGTCCGTGCAGCCGGCTCTATCGAATTATAAGACGTAGTCACATCAAAAATAGCATAACAGGGCCATGATAATTCAGTTTAGACGCTATTAATAGCGTCCAGGTAATTCCCCGTTGTTATGGAGGATGTCTTTGAGCATTTTAATAAAATCTAAACTAGAATTAAAAATATCCAGCTCAGAATGAGTTGGAGATAACTCATTGTACTGCCGACACAATTTAAATTACATGCTCAAAATCCCTATCAATATCATAAAACTGAAAGTCTGTGAGTATCTATGCGTGAAAACATTGAATTTTTTTATGTTTGTGTTTCAATCACGCCATTACCAATGACCCAATTTGGATTTAAATTGGAATAAATTATGATTGTGCCTTGAAATAGCATAAAAGCTACTTAAAATAGTTGTAATACGCGAACTAAGTTACGAGCTGTCTTAAAAAAAAAACCTAAAAGTAATCAAAATAAACAAGCACGCTCGCTTTGAAATATTTGAGAGATTTCAACGAAAACTATCATTTTAACTTTATTTACTTTAGTCCCCACTATTTTTAGTTATATTTACCGTAGTGACATGTTTGTTGTGGCTTGTCTTCGTTTAAAGTCGTCAGTATTTGTGAATAGGGGCCTCTCATTAACAAACGGAAGATTTACACGAAGGATGAGTTGTAAACTGTATCTTGTAAGTTTAAATGGGAACCATTACAAGGCTTTTTGCTAAGTACTGTTTAGATTTTGGTAAAGTGATAGAGTGGATTCATTCAACATTGATTTTCAACCGACTTCAAAAAAGGAGGTTCTCAATTCGTCTGTATGTTTTTTTTTCCTTTTTTTTTGTATTTTTTTTGTATCTTCTATAATTTTCAAATAATGCCATTAGTCACAGGTGCATAGGTGGAGTCTAAGCGCTATCTGTCGATTCGATTTCTTTTCTATTTCGATTTATAGGGTGGGTTTCTCCTCACTTGACGCCCTGAATCACGCCGCGTCCTGAGTCAAACATTGAAGTCGGTTTTTTTTTAGTTTCTAAAATGTGATTATTATAAACACCATAGAATATTTTGAGCTAAGCTATTTTATGTTTGAAAAGCGATTTCATTGCGTACAATTATTAAATTGACTACTATATTACGTTTTAATACTAAAGAGAAAACCGACTTCAATGTTTGACTCGAAACGCGGTGTGACTCAGGGCGTCAAGCTGTCGATTCGATTTCTATTTGTGACATGGCTAGCAGGGAAGGTGTTTAGAAATTTACGGGGAAACTATCAATCCCTCAGGAATACAATTTATTTGGGACAACCTCTGGAGTATACCCTTTCAAACATAAAAATAATTTTGCAAATCGGTCAACAAATAGCGGAACAATCGCGTAGCAAGATACAAAAAAAAAAAAAAAACATACATACAGCCGAACATATAACCTCCTCCTTTTTTTGAAGTCGGTTATAAAGCATCATCCGCAGCCCGATTTCATACATCGCTGGGTATAAAGCCGGGTCTCCTGCCATACTGTTTTTGTGTTTTCTAACACTAAACATCAAACATCGAACAAAATGTGGGCGTGGCCTAACTTTTTTGTATGCAAATGTTATCCGAGGCCGAAGGAAAACGTGTTTTGTTAGAATGTTTTGATATTTTTGGTCGCAGGAGTCTCTAGAAAAACGATTTTTAAATACTCGTACATAGAACGCTTTTTTGAGGTAACAGTTTTGTTTTGACATGTGTCAACATGGTGTTCAACCAAGGTTTTACGTTTTTATAATAAGCAGCGAAAATGAGCCGAGTTTAGACCAAGTCTAACTAAAAAAACTGTCCCTAGAAAATCGATCTTTAAATACTCGTACATAGAACGCTTTTTTGTGGTAACAGTTTTGTTTTGACATGGTGTCAACATGGGGTTCAACCAAGCCAATTATGTTTATTCTGCTTACATACAACACAACATAATGCAACAACATAATTTTTGGTAGGTACTATAACTAAAAATGTCTTCTGCTAAACTTAATTTGTGGTTAATTTACCCCTAAACCATTTACCAAACAAAAGATAAGGCCACAGCACACAGCTAATCAAACAGTTAGTATCATAAAGAAACAGATAATCTAGTATTAGGTAATGTCGGTACTCAGAGTCACTAACGTCTACGTATATCCGATGCTTAGTAACGGTTTTATTTATTTTTATTTTTTATTTTATTTTACAAGTTTTGGGAAAACTTACAGCTAGGTATGAACATTTTAGTGTAACTTATAAATAGTATGCAGCAGAAGGCTACATACTAAATAAAATAATATAAATGACTAAATAATGATCTAAGCAGCCGTTACTTTTTTATTGACGTGACTACGTCTTATAATTCGATAGAGCCGGCTGCACGCACAAAAAATAATGACGTCATGAGGCGTTACCTCGCTCTGGGGCGTTCCATGTAAGGCTTGCGCAAGTACAAGCGAGAGCGCGGAACGAGCGACAAAGAAGCACAATCGGCCTTTGCGTTGTCACGTTCAACTATTGTCAGTAAACCGACTTTACAGACAACCATTTTTTTTTATTAAATAGGTTAGCATTTGACCTCCCTCTGCCTGATTTTAAGCAGTAGTGAGGATCTAAGATGGAGCATGCTTTCCTAGAAGGAACCTATTTAGTCTTGATTTGAAGACCCCTATATTGTACTTTTCGGGAAATACAGTACCAGGCAATGAGTTCCACAATTTGGCAGTTAGTAGTTAGTGTCTCTGAGTGCGGCTGGTATTGTAAATCCACGTATCTCAGATCACAGTTACATTTACGCGTAATTGTTAACGACAGAGTGAAGTGCTAATGAGATAAGTTTAGTGTCTTTCATCAAACTCCCCTGTTTTATAACAAAATGGCGGATTTATTCTTTGAATTAACATAAGAGCGGTGAAGTTTTGATGATGTTACGTTACATCGTTATTCGTAATGAGTTGTATATTTATAATTAAACGTAGTTTTATAATTAAACGAAATAGATTTATGACAGGGGAATTATTCGCGTTCGTTTGATGTATATTCAGATGCTTCTTACTACGAGTTACATTGTATTCAGTCGGTCCTAACCAAGGACCAAATATTCCAAACCGAAAAATTGGCCCTTGAAGTCAGAAATCGTAGTAAGAAACATCCGAATATTCATCAAACGAACGAAAATAAGTACCGGAATACGGCCCCTGTATCGGGCACTACCCCTCAACCAACACAAAAAGCTTAAAATGTATTTGGTGACAAAATTGTTAGGTCATCTAAAAGTTTGTCATTTCAGACATTGAATTCGATTAAAAAACACCGCTTCAAGTCAAAATAAATGCTGTGGCTGAGCGGTTCAAGGCACACCGGCTTGAGGAGGGATCGTCTGATCGTCGCGGGTTCGAATTCCGTCGGAATCGAAAATTTTGATAAGACTTTTCATTTTCTCAATAAAATAAATACAATCTTTAACATTTTTTTCTTTCATCACACTGGTTTGAATGACAAGAATAAGAAGTTAAATGATTCCATTAACTTCTCTCTGACCTTATCCCACGCTAATTGGGGTCGGCACAACATGTCTTCTTATCCCACTCACTCCTATCACTCGTCAACTGTGCATCCACTCCTTTTACATTCATATCATCTCACACACAATCCAACCACTTCTTCTTCGGCCTTCCTCTTCTACCCAGCCACACTCATATTCATAGCTCTTTGGGTAACATGGTTTTTATCCCTCCTCACAACGTGTCCATACAAAGATAGCCTAGCCTCTTTTCAGAAATAGAGGCCACTTTCAAATTTCCTCTGATATACTCATTCCTTATCTTATCTAACCGTGTTCTATCTAAGAAGTTAAAAGATTGTTCGTAAAAAATATCATTGGTTAGTATGAACAAAAAAAAACGTATAAAGAGGTCAAGAAAGCAGCCCTGGAAAGAGATACATGGAGAGGGATTCATCAGTTGTGCCGACAAGGAGTAAATCCTTAAATATAAAAAAGAAGAGTATGAACAACGTTAGTAACCGAATCTGGGGTTCCCAATAAAAAATAAAAACGCCCTCAAAACTCCAAAATGCTAAGGTTTCCCTTATTACGTGCGATGGAAGCAATGCCCAATAATAAGACAAATATAAAACCTCGTACACATGAAAGGCGATACTGTGTGGAAATATTTACCAAGATACAATAAAGATGTGGGTTCTGTATATCCATTTCTATGTATTGACGTCGTCTTTCCTGTGCGCCAGGCTGATTAAGCTGAAAGGATGGTTTACGTGCTGGGCAAGCCTATTCCATCTCAAACAATGTCCCAGGCACTACAGCGTCCCGTTGAGTGTAGGCATAGGTTGCCTCCTGACGCTGTATAAATCATCTAATACCTATAGATGTAAAGGCCTAAGTGATTGGACATCTTATACGACATGACAGCTTTATCAAGAACATCATAGAAGGAAAAGTGGAAGGAAGGCGAGGAAGGCCTAGAATAAACATGAGTCAGATAAAAGAGAAGATTGCTGTCATGTCGTATAAAGAAGTAAAGGAGTCCGCATTAGAAAGGGTGGAGGAAGCATCATTGCACCGACAAGAGCTGAGCTCTCAAATATGATGATGATGTTTCTAGTAGGTTAGGTACCAATGCATTTCTAGACTTGAAATTGAATAATGAAATAATGATGAAATTGATGTTTAAAGTTTTATTTTATTGAAACAACAAAACATGTTAGAATTTAAGGCTAATGTTACAAACAATAATTGGTTACAAAAAAAATTAAAAGACAAAGTCTCCATAAATAAGTTTTTTTTTTATAAATACGCGCGGCTTTTACAAAGTAAGCAAGTTCGTATGAGTCAGTGGCCAACTCTGGTGACGGAATTTTTAGGCCGCCTTAAGGCCTTCGTCATGGCTTAACGACTTCAATAGCCGGGACCGACAATTTAACGTGCCCTCCGAAGCACGGAAGCGTTCAGATGAATGCCACTGGCGGTGCGGCTTTTACAAATAGTGTTTTAAAATGCGGGACCCTAAAATCGGACATGTGAAGACCTTTAAAACGTTCCCCAGAGGAAACGCAATTTAATTTTCGAAGGACAGTCCATTGAGTGAAATCCAAAACATATTGAACGCAAAAATAAAATAAAAAGCTTTGATGTAATACAATCCCTCTTTTATTTGTCCCTTTTGAAAATATTAGCTTTATTTTCGGACTTCCTGTTGGTATTTTAAAGTAGGTATTTCTGAGAATTGTATTCTGAGCACGTTTTTAAAATAGTTTTCCAATTCAAAAATAAATAATAATAATAATAAATAACGCTGGACTTTTCACACAGTATCATCTAGCCCCAAAGTAAGCAGAGGTTGTGTTATGGGTACTAGAATTACTGATAAACTACTTATATACTTTTTGTTTGTAAATACATACATACTATACATAGAAACACCCAGACTCGAGACAAATATCTGTAGTTCATACAAACATTTGTCCCGCGGAGGGTATCGAACCCGCAACCTTCTGCGTCGCAGGCGGACCCTCGCCCACTGCACCACAGAGGTCGTCGATCAATGTTTTTAGAAACAGAAAAACTACCGTATAAAATCAATATTTTTCACAAATTGAAAATGATACTTTTGTTTGGTACGTTTTTTTTATTCATTGCTCCATTTTTAAAGATCAAAGGATCAGCAATACCATCCAGCGTGGTAATGCCGCCAGTGTTTTGGGCACGCTTCCGACTGACAGTGACCTGGATCAGTTGAGATATCTGAGATAGATCGTTTCTAACGATCCTTAGATAGCTTGACTAATCCTGTTGTATTTTGTAAATATCCTGTACTTCCATAATATACGAGATAAAACTTTTTAAAGATTTACTTACACATTTGGTTTCTTAATTTAACTGGTCGCTTTTTTTAAATTATTTGAAACTTACTAAATAATACGAACAACCTTTATAAAATAATTTATTGTTCATCTTTTGATTAAAACACAAGCAAGTCTGACAAATCACCAAAATTAATCCCGACATCAAAGTTTATCTCATTTGACAAAGAGAATAGGAATTATTAAATTTTAATAGGCGTGACATCACGCGTGACCGTTTCAAAGCGAAAATTCCTTTGAATGAACGTTTTATTTTTCATTTCAGCGCGTGTGGACTATGCTTTACAACGTGCTAATTGCTATAATTTGTTGAAAATGTAAAGGGAGTTTTTTTGCTATATAAGCTGGCTCATCAAAGGTAAAAAAATATATAATTAATCATAGTGCGTGAGGATTTTCATTGAATATTTCCTAGTGATCGTCACATCATTATTTGGATATTAAAAAACTATTGATGCATGATTGATTCGTGATATGACCACGACCTGCGGATTGAAAGTTGAATAACCCAAGGAGGCTTACGCACTTGCGGTTAACCGCAGAGGCGACTAGCTGCATGGCGGGCCGCTTTTCCAGTTTTTATAGTAAAGTAAAGATTTATTGCGTGAAATATATGGTGGTATTTTGTTTTTTAAAACTCAATCCGGAAACAATGTATTCTGCCAGTATAGCATGCAATTTTTTATTTGATACAGGAAAAAAAATTATAAATTCAAACAGTCATTACAGTTAGTAAAATAAAAAAGTAAATCAAAATTGCAAAATATGCAACTGCTGGTGATTATTTCTACGCACTTAGCTGCCACAAAATTGTACTAAAATTTTAGGTTTATTGCTAGTGCGTAAGGGGGCTAAGTTTTCATAGAACCTCTTTCAATATATCTCCCAATTCAAATCCAAACTCGATATTACAGCAATTGCGTATAAACCTTCAAAATTCACTACCAATTCGTTGAATGCACGTGAAACGAACAATGCTTGTATTTTGGGACACTATCTATCAACACCAATATAACCTTTCAGTTAACAAAACCATCCGCCAATCTTATTACAACTGATTAAGATTCAAACTCACACAAATGCGTGAGTTGCAACAACACCGTTCCTCTTTTCAATAACCACGATAGCTTTTCACACGCGGTATTAATCACTGACTCTTGTTAATTGGAACTTATGGTTCAAAATGGAAGTGTTTTCAGGTTGAAATGGTGGAAGATAAGTTGAGTATTTTGACAATTAATCCAAAGGTTCTTCTTGCAAATGGATTGGATTGCCTTAGAGGCAAATGGAAGTGCTTTGAAGCTCCTTGATTAGACAATACATATTTTACCTGAATATATTTTGTGTAATTTAAGTGACTGTTTGTAAGGATTAAGTTCTATGAAGATTACGTTGTTATTACAAAATAAGCTACTTATCTTAATTTGTTTGATCAATGTAAAGAGGTAATATTTTGTAAAACAATATTATTTGAAATCACAAAACAAATATAGCGCAAAACCTTGTTTGTTACCCTGGTGCGTTACGGTGTTGGTCGCAATCGCAAAGAAACAAAAAAACTGAGGAACTTCAGACGCACAGCTGATTATCAACCTCACCTGGTTGATATTCCACTTATTAGAACTAAGCGCTTCGAAAATTCTTTTATTATGCGCACTGCAATTTGGAATCAGCTTCCAGCGTCTGTATTTCCGCTGAGCTACGACCCTGTTGTTTTTAAGAAGAGAGTAATTAATAGACACCTTCTGGGTAGGCTCGCTCCATCGTAGACCTCACTCTTGCCAGTGTAAGTTTCGAGGTCAAGAGCCGACCCATTCATCATTAAAAAAAATAATTCATTCATTTATTCATAGTTCTATATCTCGATAAACCTAATTTAGGATTTAAGACACTATAAAACCAAAAAAAAATTTCATCTTGTAAACAATAAAAGATATCTATCTATCTCTTAAGACTATGCTATGTAAGTATGTAGTATTACATTTTTCGAAATGCTTTATTAATTCGTCGCATGTCAGACGATTTGTGGGCAAAACGAGCCACGCAGTCGACCCCACAAAATATGACGCGCAGACGTGGAAGACCTAGGATGAGATGGCGGGACGAGCTGGACTCTCACCTGAGAACTTGGCCTGTTACTGCGTTAAATCGCGAAAAGTGGAAGAAGGGAAGGGAGGCCTTTGCCCTGCAGTGGGACAACACAGGCTAAATAATAATAATTATTAATCAACCGACTTCAAAAAAGGAGGAGGTTCTCAAGTCGTCTGTATGTTTTTTTTTTTTTTTTTTTGTATCTTGTTACGCGATTGTTCCGCCATTTGTTGACCGATTTGGTTTTCTTTTTAGTATTAAAACGTAATTATTGAATAAACGCTTTTTGATTTTCACTAAGAAACCTAGTTTAACTCAGAGAGAAAACAAGATTATGGGACGTTGTAATAAAGAGGAACTAAGAATGAAAACTTATCAAGAACTACATTACTTGCTCAAAAGCATTCTGTGTCAAAAGTATCTTCTAATAAAAGCCACATTAAGATTTTATCTAACCCTACACAGCTGAAAATATCAGTTCTCTTAGCACTGGTTTACACAGTCATTATCAAACTAACTGATTTTATTCTAAAGTCTCAAAGAGTAATAAAGTTATACAGGGTGTAAAAAGACGTCCACCGAAGCCGAAAGGGGTACAGCATCCCAACACACAACCAAATCCAAAAGGATTTTCCGAAAAAATCATGATATCCGGAGAAAACCGAACTCGCACAGCTGGTCGAGCATACGAGTATGTACTGGGCGCGTTTTTATACAGACTGGATTTTGAGTTTTATTCTTTTTTTTTCTTAAGAGATCATCCAATAGGCCAACAAAATTCTTCCCAATATTTTGGTTTCTGATCCTTAAGCCCAACTCGTGCTCGACTCTTTTGCGAAAAACAATACAAGCAAGAAACTTCAAAGTACAGAAAGAAAGAGATAAGAACTATTATAACTATTTCAAAGTGTACATAAAAAATCTGCGATAACGTCTGACTGACCTTGGCTAAGAAAACGGCTCCATATGGGTACGATTGAGGATTTTGGCTACCTTACTGGTGTGGTGCCACTAGGGAAGCAAAAATTTACTTCGCTCTCGGGTGTGCTCCGCGGTGTACCCCGCGGTCCATAGATAATTCAACTTCTCCGGAATAAAAAGTATCCTATGTGCTTTTCCAGACTGTAATCTATCTCTGTGTCAAAAACAGATTTTAAATTAAGTTTAAATTATCAAAATCAAAATAATCCCGAAGTTGCTGAAAAAGTGAAGGAAGCTTGCATATTCGAAAAAAAAACTTAGGCCTTTTCATCTATATTAGATGATTTATACAGCGTCAGGAGGCAATCCATGCCTACACTTAACGGGACGCTGTAGTGCCTGGGACATTGTTTGAGATGGAATAGGCTTGCCCAGCACCTAAACCATCCTCTCAGCTTAATCAGCCTGACCCACAGGAAAGACGACGTCGATACGTGTGGAGCTGACTAAACTGCGGGTTTCCTCACGATGTTTTCCTTCACCGTTAAGAGCTCGTTTTAAAGCCCACATAAACAAGTATAAGTAACATAATATAATGTGAACGAAGTCGCGGGAAATAGCTAGTTTTAAATATAAGCAGTCCACTAGTTTCGTGCAGAGCCGGATATTGCATAGTCCATGTCGGTTCATGGCTCTTAATAACGTGAGATAAAAGAAGTGGGGAACACGGCGGAGTCTGCTATTGTCGCTTTGGGAAAGAATATTTGATAGGAGCTACGAAAATAGGATTGGTAACCAAGTGGCGTTTCGACTTTACGTACATATTTTCGTTATATACCTAGGTACATACATAAAATCACGCCTCTTTCCCGAAGGGGTAGGCAGAGACCACGGATCTCCACTTGCTACGATCCTGACACACAACTTTTGCTTCATTCACTCTCATTACATTCTTCATACATGCTCGCCGGTTTAGGGTACTTTTGACCTGGCCCTTCTCCAAAATGTCGCCAGTTTGATCCAAGATATGGTAGGTAAGTATACCAAAATATATTTGGACGTATCTCTAACTACTCCCATTTATTTAACACATTTAGTAAATTGGAGTAAGTTGAAGTAAGTTTCTCCCGAGCCTTGGAGAGTCGTGATCCTTTGCTTTTTTTTGCTGCGAAAATATCCTATAACTACTACTAAGATAAGATAAGATACGTTTTATTATAAACTGTTGAATTTAACAAAGATGGTAGGTTTGTTAACAAATAAAATGTACAAACAGTTTCCCATTTTCGGACGTACAATATTAACATTAATAGTATGTTAGTACTTAGAAACTAAACAAACATATCTACTAAAACTTAGGCCTTTACATCTATATTAGATGATTTATACAGCATCAGGAGGCAATCCATGCCTACACTTAACGGGACGCTGTAATGCCTAAGACATTGTTTGAGATGGAATAGGCTTGACATATCTAAGTAATAATTTTAATATACTTTTTTGGGCAAAGCATCAGCATTGCCATCCACCGTGGTAATGCCGCCAGTGTTTTGGGCACGCTTCCGACTGACAGTGACCTGGATCAGTTGAGCTATCTATAGATCGTTTCTAACGATCCTTAGATAGCTTGACCAATCTTGTTGGATTTTGTAAATATGTAAATATGTAGTAGCTTAGTTTTTGTAAATAAACATATAATTTTAAATCAAATCAAATCTAAAATTTTTTGTGAATCAAATCAACAAAAGCTGCACAAGATCGATCGCTGTGGAAATCGATGAGGGAGGCCTATGTTCAGCAGTGGACACAGGATGGCTGACATGATGATGATGATGATGAAATCAACAAAGCTATTGTTTTATTTCTTTTCTTTCGTTTGACTACACTATTCAATTAATTACAATTACTGAGTGATAGGAGTGAGTGGAAGAAGAAGACATGTTGTGCCGACCCCACTTAGCGTGGGATAAGGTCAGGGAGATGATGATGATGATGATTCATCTTAGGGGTCAAAAAGTGTCACATCCAAACAAAATGTTTCTTGGTTCTTGCGTTTGTTTTTACTACATTAAACACTAGATAATAATTGCTGATTTTGCTCAATTTTCCTTGTTATTCCAGGACATCGAGGTCGTTTGAATAATAATGCACTTCGGCCATTGTTTAATATAGTTTTCTTCCTTTGCAATACCTTTTCCTTGGCTGAAATTATATGTAGGTCTGTTTTTCTTCTTAAAATAAAAATACTTACTTTTAATGTTAAAATGAAGATGTTACATCAGATTCAGAATTCAATTCAAAGCAAGGTAGGAAAAGGCATTTCTAAATACGCCAGTGGATTTGATTAGTGGATCAGAGTTGAATAGGGTCTTATTTTATTCCCGATTTTCCAAGTAGAACGCTAACTTAGTAAAGTTATGCCAGCCAAGTTCTGCGCGGTCACTTTGATCGGTGACCGTCGCAAAATTACTTATATGAGCGCCTAAATATGACAGTGCTTCGAAACGAACGTTGATACGGATCCAGCTAAGTATAAAGTCATAGAGCCATGACACGGTCCTTAAGTTAGACTAAAAACTCACCACGTCACCAGAAATGCCCACTCAAAAAAAAAAAAAAACGCACTTATTCTTCTTCTTGTCGTGTCACCAGTCTTTCGAACCAGTGTGATGAAAGGATTATAAGTGCGCCTCAAAGAGGCTCCTTTCGTGCACTAACAAAACGCGCTTATAACAAATACAAACAGGTGGCTTAGCATGAACTCTTATTGCCAGGCAGTTTTTGAACTGCTTGTCAATTCTGACATAAAGGAACAAATCTGAAATTGCGGCGCTTATCATGCTCTCTCGCTTACACATTGTGACTGTACTAGTGTGCAAGCGAGAGAACATGATAAGTTGCGAAGTTTCTTTAGTGAACCGGGTTATTCGAAATTGACATTTAGTTCGAAAACTGCCAGGCAATAGGAGTTCATAGTAACCCCCCTGGTGTTTCTTCACGATGTTTTCCTTCACTATTAAATAAACAAATAAGCTGAATCACGTTTACAATCTGTAGAATACATTATTTATGGTCTAGACTGATAGTTTCAGATGCTATTAATCACGGGTTTTTGTTACATCGCTGCGGCACTTAGCATAATTACTGTATAGAATACAAGCTGCATTTGATAGGGATTAAGTGGTTCTTACGTGACGAATTGTTCCTACGGTATTTATGCTTGGGGTTAAATATTAAAAGTGATATTTACGTAAGGTTTTCTGGGTAAAGTTTTTACTAAGACGCGGTTTACACGATGACATTCTGGCATACCATTTTTGCCTCTTGCCACAGAATATTAGCTCTTGAGTTTGAGAAAGCAAAAGGCAAGAATGGTAGGCCAGAATGGCATCGTGTAAACGGCAACTAGGGAACATGCGCATTATAGTTCAATAGAATCCCACTAATATAATAAAGCTGAAAGTTTGTGAGTTTGTTTAGATATTTGGATGTTTGTATGTTTGTGTTTCAATCACGCCTAAACCATTGAACCGATTTGGATGAAACTTAGAATAGGCGTAGATAGTGACCTGGAATAGCATATAGACTATTCAAAATCTTGGTACCTCACGAGCGAAGCCGTGCGCAGTAGCTAATGAAAAATAAAATGAAGTGAAAATTACCATCGTAATCACACAGTAAAATGTCTAATGTGCCTCTGCCTGATTCTATAGATAGAGGCTCGATTAAGAAGTATTGATGTTCAAAACAATGCTCTTTAAACCAATGTGCTTCCGGCCCATCAAATTCCAGCTTCAAAGTGAGCGGTTCAAAGACTTAAAATGATTGAAAACTTTATAAATACAACTTTATTTCACCTGATAATAATTTTAAGATTAACTTATTTATTTCGCCAGAATGGGGATGTTTTTTTTTTACAAAAGTAATCATCAAAACACTTCGCAATTAAGCTATACATATTTACCTAGAAAAACTTTTGACAGCTGGGTGGGATATAAATCTCTAGTCCATATACCATTTTGTAAAAGAGAGGTGAGCACTGGGGCCGTATTCGCGTTCCTTTTTTCGTTCGTTTGATGACCACGATTTCTGACTTCAAGGGGCAATTTTTTGGTTTGGAATATTTGGTCCTAAGCTAGGACCGTGTTTTAACGTTTGAAAAATTGGCCTTTGAAGTCAGAAATCGTGGTGGGAAGCATCCGAATATTCATCAAACGAACGAAAAAAGGAACGCGAAAATGACCCCTGGTCCGGTATTCTAGTGGTAACGGCCCCGATTCCTATCTTAAGGATGAGTTCGAAAACATACGTCATGTGCACGAAAGGAGCTTCTTACACAACAACACTTTACAACAACTTACTACACTTTTGAAACGACAAGAAGAAGATTAAGTAAAATATTCATTCACCCATCATCCATACAGATGAGTGAAGTTAATAATGACGATGACGTAAGTGGTGCAAAGGTTTATCATCTCCAATGGCAGCACCACGTTGATGGGAATGATGCGCCAGATCCTATATCTGAAGGGACGTATGCTCGTGTATTTGAAAAACAGCTTGATGTCTTCCGAGGTTTGAGGATCTGAAAAAATAAAGGGCTTAAGAGGTTGTTGCAGGGATGTGGGAGACTTTTAACTGACTTCAAAAAAGGACTTCTTTCTTCGGCTGATAGAATGTTTTGTCCAGCAGTACTGGTAGGAATTGGCTTGAAGTAAAGGTGCATTTACACGATGTGATTTCAACCCATGCGATATCGTATGGCACGGCAATTTTTCAACGCTCATCGTATGCGATTTGCTAGTGTTAGTGCGATGCTCATCGATACTTTCAATGGGCGACCTTAGCAAATCGTATGAAAAATCGCATCTTGTAAACGCAACCTAAGTAGGGCTATATCAAAGAATCTTAAATAAATAGTTGGTAATTAAATACGTAGTCATACGTTATTTTAGACATTGCTTCCACCCGCGACTTAGCTCCCATGATGCTACTCGAGACAACTATACAGGGTGTAAAAAGACTACTACCGAAAACTGAGGGGTTGCAATAAGACTATGATTCTAAACATTTATTTATTTATTTATTTATTTACTTATGGAAAACTAACAGCACATAAAAACATAATAAACAAGAGAGTTGTTAGTAACAGAAGGCTAATAATAAGTTTTCACAGTTAGAACTAGTGTAAGCAAATATTGAGACATATTTAGCCAAAAAAAAAACTCAAATAAAGTTTTGACTTAGCTACATCATTTTATGTTATTTTCGGTTTTTTACTTATAGAACAACATAATAATACCATACCTACCTGATAATTTCATTAATAAAAGAAAAAAAACAATTATAAACCCAAAATCCAGCAATCTACGTAAAACAACGCGCCCAGTACATACGCAAACAGTAATCTTCAAACGCTGTTTTCTCCGGATATAATGATTTTTTCGGAAAACCCTTTTGGATTTGGTTGTGTGTTGGGATGCTGTACCTACCCCTTTCGGCTTCGGTAGACGTCTTTTTACACCCTGTATACACATATTCCAAGTTTCATCTAAATCAGTCCTCAGAATAAGGCATGATTTAAACTTAGGTAAGTATACAAACAAACATAAACAAACTTTCTGAATATATAAAAATTCAGAAACATATAGAGTTTCAAACAAGTCGTCTCTTACCAGCACCATCAATCAGCATATGGATCAGCATTAATCTGATCCTGTCCACTTCCACCGCAAACAGCTCTACGACCACGAACGGTGAGAACAGGAGCAGACTTATCTGGACCAAGTGGATCAGACTGAAGCCGAGGTACTCATAGGGCTCCTGCGACGAAGGATCATTGTTACAAGCCTCTAATTATACTGTGTTTAATCTAGGTCAAGAGACGTATAAAGCTGTGGTTGCATTCAGAAGATTAAATAAATAAATAAATAACGCTGGACTTTCACACAGCATCATCTGGCCCCAAAGTAAGCAGAGCTTGTGTTATGGGTACTAGAATGACTGATAAACTACTTATAAGTATACTTTTTGTTTGTAAATACATACATATTATACATAGAAACACCCAGACCCGGGACAAATATCTGTAAGTCATACAAACGTTTATCCCGCGGCGGGGATCGAACCTGCAACCTTCTGCGTCGCAGGCGGACCTTCGCCCACTGCGCCACAGAGGTCTAATTCGGTTTTACATAAAATATATTGCCTTGGTTTATCAATGGTACCTAGAGCGCTTTTAATCAAAGGAGGCCACGGTTATTTTGTTTAAAAACGTACTCGTAGTATTGGAACGAAGTTCTTTTTCGGACGGTATCGGATGGGGGCTAGACAAAAAAAAGTGTTAGATTTTTGCGTCACGACACATATTAATATATGTCAAAACGTCACAATGCGAAGAGCGCAGTCGCAATACAGTCCAAAGATTGTTACATTGTTTGTACGAAAGAGCATTTCTTGTTAATCTATGTCAAAGTTGAAACTTCGTTCCAACCGAGTGTTCCACGATACTCACGTATTTTTTTTGTTTAATAACTGCTGTGTTAGATCACTTTTTTTGCCAGTGCAGTCACGCCCTTATAACCATACGCGTTTCAAAATAAGGTCAAGTTTTCAGGTCGTTTGTTTCACGTTAATTATCTTCAATATTTTCTTAGTCTCTTGACAAGCAATGTTTTACATAGGTACCTAAGTATTTCATACAAACAAAGAACTTAATAATATTCAATTTAAATCTAAATTAAAACTATTATTAGTTAGTAAGTGTTATTATGATATTAATGATTTTTTGACGGACAGTACTTTAGCTTAGATAGGTAATTGACTTTTAATTTTATGCATGAATATATCTGAATACTTGCAAAAAATTTTTGAAAAAAAAAATTGAACCGACTTCACAGAACACAAACAGAAGAACCTTCTACACACTAAAAACAGAAAAATAAGAATATAATTTGAAGTCGGTGCCAACTATTCATTTACATCTAAGAAACTTGGTTTGAACTTGGGCGCAAAATTGTATCCTGGTACGCTATCGCTCGATTTCTTTTTTTGATAGGTACCTAATCGTATTCACTTGGCACCGACTTCAAATTATATTCTTATTTTTCTGTTTTTAGTGTGTAGAAGGTTCTTCTGTTTGTGTTCTGTGAAGTCGGTTCAATTTTTTTTTTCAAAAATTTTTATTTTTCACTTTTTAGTGTAAGTAAATAAATACTGTGTATATAAAAGTGTATGTGTAAATAATATAGTAAGCTACGAGTACATTAAGACTTTGCTTATCGTAGCTTAAGTAGGAAAGGATAAGAGAAGTCATGGGCAGACCTACTAAAGGACACACCGGAGTTCAGCAAGGGGGAAAACTATCAATCCATAAGGAAAAGAAACTATTTTGGACTACCTCGGGTGTAATACCCTTTCAAACTATTTAATGTTTGACTTAGATTGTGAGTCAGGGTGTGTTGTGTAGTGAGAATGAGGTTTTATTATTATTATACCTCTTTCTAACAAAAAAAAATTTTGAAATCGGTCCACAATTTTCCTTAAGTTCAGTGATTGTTTTAGTTTTACGGGAAAACTATTAATCCCTCAGGAAAAAAAAATATATGGCGCCACCTTGAGAGTATACCTCTTTCTAACAAAAAAAAATTTTTGGAAATCGGGCCACAATTTTCTTAAAGTTCAGTGCTTGTTTTAGTTTTACGGGAAAACTATTAATCCCTCAGGAATAAAATTTATATGGGACCACTATAAGAGTATACCCTTTCAAACAAAAAAAAAATTTTGGAAATCCGTCCACAACTGACGGAAATATCGGTGAACATACATAAAAAAAAAAAAAAACATACATACAGCCGAACATATAACCTCCTACTTTTTTTGAAGTCGGTTAAAAAAAAGATATACCTAATAATCTCTGTTGACATCCATGATTTGTGTAATTTATTATTAAAAATGTTTTGCATGCCAATGTTTTGGTGAAATATGTGATACCTTTATAATTATTTAAGACCTTTAACCATATTTCACAATAAATGATTTGAATTTGAATCTTTTTTTTTAAGTCAAAGAAAAAATAGACACGAAGATTTAGTTTAGATAAACTTGACTTTGGCCAAAAAGCCATTTAGAATTCAGAACAATTGTATAGCAAATGTTAACTTACAAATCCTTCCAAAGCCGTGAGGATGTAATAGGAATTGATTATCAGTTTTGGCAAGCTACAGGCCACACTTACGAAGAGCTGAAAATACAATTATAATTTCAGAAAATGTATCAGATTCTTTAACACGAGCTTAAAATAGTAAAGGAAATATCAGGAAGAAACCAGTTAGTCGCACTATAAAGGTACATTTACATGATGCGATTTCAGCCCATACAATATCGTATCGCACGGCAATTTTTCACATGTAAACGCTCATCGTATGCGATTTGTCATAGCGCGACGCTCATCTCCGCGTTCAATGGGCTTAGCAAATCGTACGAAAAATCGCATCGTCTTAAGTCCTTTCGTGTCGTGTGATTATGATTGGACATTAATATGATTAGACATATTTATGATTGGACATTATTATGATTGGACATTATTATGAATGGACATTATTATGATTGGACATTATTATAAATGGATATTTTTAGACCGTTTGTAATTTTTAAGATGAAGAATACAAGATGAAAAATACTTACAGAAGCATTTATTTCCGGTGACACCAATTCCACCAAATCTGCTATATTTCTGTACAACTTCAAACAAAACCTTATCTTGTCCTCTCTTATGGACTTATTGTTCTTGATGTACAAATAAAAGTTATCTTTTGGATTTTCTTCAAACCTCATCCTCAAAGTTTTCAACCTGAATCTGATTGTATCATATAAAGCACATCTCCAAACTCGATTCAAATCCAAGCCCATTGGAGCTAACGCACTGATAAGATACAAAACAAAATCACTGTAGCATTTGTAGTAAACACAATACGAATATGTGTAGTATAATCTTGCTATCCAAACGATGAAAATAATGGTGATGATTTTGTACAGTTCGCGGTAGTAACACGTTGTTTGGATTCGCAAGTACGTGTCGACTTCAGAGAGCTTTTCTAGAAAAAGCTTGATGTGGCTTTTGAAGCACAAGATTATGATGACTGATAGAGAGTATTCAAGGAGTGACCAGATTTGAGAGAGCTCTTGAGATTCGCAACAAATCAAAGACGCGTACGCAACTACCCCGACTAAGGTGACACAGTAAATCCTTGATACAATCTTGATGTAAACATTTTCGTTGTAAAAATCGAAGTTGTATCCGAAGATTAATAGAGTTACCAATATTGGTGAGTAGAGTTTGTAAGTGATTTTGTTTGAAACACCGAATCTTTTTAAATTGAAGATCATTTTGATAAATGTTCTTCGGGAACTCCAAACGTAATGATGTGGTTTGTGTGAATTTGTTTTGGATAGGCTCAACCAAATAGGTAACTTATTTGTATTTTCAAAAAAGGCGTCTCGTTAGATACTGTTTCTTAGTCATTGTTATGAACAAGTACATTATTAAGATACTGATTTTTTCTTTAAATAAATAACAATAATTTTAACTGCCTTATATACCTATTTTTTGTAATGTGTTATTCGACGACCTAACGAGAAGGTTGCGGGTTCGATCCCCGCCGCGGGACAAATGTTTGTATGACATACTGATATTTTGTCGCGGGTCTGGGTGTTTTCGATGTATAATGATGTATGTATTTATAAAAAAACGTATTTTATGTAGTATTTCAGTCATTATACCCATAATTCAAGCTCTGCTTACTTTGGGGCTAGATGATGCTGTGTGAAAAGTCCAGCTATATTTATATATATTTATTATGTGTTATACAAGACACATTACAAAAAATAATTTGCTTAAGTTGTTTCTAATTCTCTTTCCTAATTAATAGTCACAGGAGGTATATTTACATCATTTTAAGGATTACGATGAGGTATTGAATCTGAATACCGTTATGAAAGTATGCAAAAACTGTCAAAGCTTATCGGGTTTCAGTGTTGACGTGTGGTCACAAAACACAAAGCAAGCTGTTGTTGCTGACGTGGTTTGGTGACAAAGGACTTTATCGGACTGGATATCGGATAAAAAGACAAAACAGTCCTAAATATAAAGTTTTTTGAATAGTTACACTGATTTTTTATCGGAAAATGTAAGTATTGTTAAAAATTACACGAATTTATTACGCACGGTAGGTATTCTAGACTTGATATTAGATATAGTTGACAAGCATTTGTTTGGCCGCATTTTGCAGAATTTTGGGGTTGTTCACGTTGTGTCCTACGAGCTTGAGGCCCGAATTCTTGGTTCTAGGTTGTGGCCCATTGTAAAAACGAATACGCGTTGTAACCCAATAAAAATAAATGTAGGTAGTAACCAATTTTTAAATAATAAAGTTTTTTAAAAACTCAAAAGAAAACCGATTTCAATGTTTGACCTATAGGGCATTTCTCAGTGTGTGTAGCGAGAAAGAGGTTTTTTTAGTTTTACGGGAAAACTATCAATCTCTCAGAAATAACATTTAAATGGGACCACCCCGGGAGTATACTCTTTCAAACAAAAATATAATTTTGGAAATCGGTCCATAAATTGACGGCGATATCGGTGAACATACATAAAAAAAACATACATACAGCCGAAAATAGAACTTCCTCCTTTTATTGAAGTCGGTGAATAAACAATCACTTTCCCCAACAAAACAACAAACCAGGGAAAGTCGGTATAAAAACGCGAACTAAATTGTTTAAGACTGAGCATTAGTCGCGTCGACAATCAACCTGCAAGCACTATTAAGTTGTTATTGCTTCGAGGATTCTTGTTATTGAGTATGGAAACAAGGATGTGGCATCTTGCTGATGCCTTGCCTGCTATACGAAAGAGTGTGTCATAGTCTCAGCCAGTCAGCCCGCATACCACTCAACTGTCCGGGCGGCAAATGCAGCCTAAAAATGTATATTTAAAATAAAAGGACACAAAAAAAGAATAAACTACTGTCAACCACTAATTAAGTCTCAAAAAATATTTAACTTTAATTTTTTTTATAGACTGGAGTTAGTACTTACATTTTTCTTCTTGTATCACTATTTCTTTTGAAACTAAGTTTAGTAGTATCTATCTACTTAAAATTGCTATTAATTCACTGAAATAGCAGAACATAAAATGATTATTGGTCAAGGTGATTGACCTTTAATCAAGAATCAATCCGCATTTTACATGATTTCCGCTATGCCACCTCCACGAGCTATCAACTAAGCTGTTCTCACATCAATAACAACCCCTCTTCTGGATTGTCGTTAAGTTGAATGATTGAGAACTTACGCTTTCAACTTCATTGCTTTCAATTTGTCTCATCTACAGGGTGTTCTTAACTTAGGTAAAATTAAAAAGATCAAAATAGAGTTTTAAGAATACTGACAGCACAGACTAAATCGCTAGCGAGGAAGCCAAGCAAACCTAAAAGTTTTCAAAAAGCTTTACCTACGCGATCTCGTCCTGTTATTAAAAATAATGGATAGAAATTTTGGGTTAAAGTTATGTAAGTTCGTATGAGTCAATGGTCAAGATAAGAGTCAAGGTGTCTTTAAAGAATACCTTAGGTGTACTAGTTTCAAATGATCTGGATAAAAACATCAATCTTTTCTACACTGTATTTCTTCAAGAAAATCGCAGTAAAGCCGCATTGACACGACCTTTGACAGAGTGAACTCTGATGCCTACTATAGGATACTCTGATTGGCCACCGCTATCAGATTAAGATCAGAGTGCACTCGGATTAGGGTCTCTGTCAAAGTATACTCTTATCATGTCGCAAAAATATTCAATGTTGAAACCACCCTGTATTTCCTCAAGGAAATCGTCTAAAGAAAATCGCAGGTCGCATTGCTCAATGGAGTGGGCGCCGGCGCGCTCTAAATAGTAATGTGTTTCTTTATTGCATTATTTAGTTTACGAATGTACGCTTAAATCGTGTTGACAACTGAAGTTTAGCTAATTTAATAGAGTGGAAAAAACTAAACGATGTGAAATTTCAGGATTATTCTTAAGATTATAAAGTTTATTGTGCCAAAAACAGGTATAGCGGTACAAGTACAAAAGATACACTTAAACTAGGTGTATTTGCAGGTTTCATGAATGAATGAATAAATGAATGATGAATCTAAGATGGATCACCTAAAAAAAGCTAGGCCCCAAACCGTGTTTGTTGCCCTGGTTCTTCACGGTATTGGTCGCGAAGGAACAGGAGTAGAATCACCTAGTTTTAAGACGTTTCAAAGTGATCCCAGCGGTCCTACTGAATAAATGCTTTTTGACTTTGACTTTGACTTTGAATGAGAACTCTTTATTGTACACCTTAAACTATGAAACAAAATAATAAGTATAACAAATAATGACAATGTACAATGGGCGGCCTTATCGCTAATAAGCGATCTCTTCCAGGCAACCTTTGGATGGAGAGGAACTCAGTGAAAGAAGGATTGGTCAGGTGTCATGATAGGTACCCATGAAACCTTAGTTCCCCACACTAGGACTGAAAACTGCACAACTTAACAAAACACGTACAAAATTTAGAAAAAGACTGTTGTATGTTGCTTTTTTGACCTTGAAATGCATAGCCATAGCCAACAAGGCTAAGACGGTAACAACTAATTTATCAAATGTGAAGAGCAATTACTGAACAGACACTTGAAACATCAAATTCCATTGTATCAATATCACAATAGTTTACAAGTGGCTCTTGAGGATAATAGTCATCATTATGTCCATCCTTTTGTCCGTCTGTACGTCCCTATTTTACCATGGTAACGAGAGATAATTGGAGATCTGTATTCTTTATCGACCTATGTAGTTTAGTTAGATATAGATAGATAGATAGATAGATTATAACTTTATTGTACACCAAAAAAAAAGTAACAAAAAGAACAATAAAAAAACCTTGATAACAAAATGTGTAACAATGGGTGACCTTATCGCTAAAAGCGATCTCTTCCTGGTAACCTATGTATGGATAGGACAGAAATTAATAGAAAATGGACGTCGGCGTACAAAAAAAAAATTAGATATTAAAGGTCGTGGGTTTGATTTCCATCCAGGGGAAGTATTTCTCAAAACGAATGTGCGTACCGAGTCAGATAACATCTAAGTTTTTATCCACTGCTAAGCTAGAAACAAACATCGGACATGGCTGATGGACGCGGCTGACAGCTGCGACTGATAGGTATTCACAGTACAAAAACATCCAGCACACCAGATCATTGTCGGACGTTCAAAAGCTCGCAGGACACGTCCCCGACTTACATCTAATAGTTTGCACAGCTCAGTGTACAATGATTATCCAGATCGCGGCTGTCAGCCGCGTCAGATAATATGTTTCTAGCTATAGGCTTGCTTTGACTACCAACTTTCAAACAAATTAACTTAGGAAAGCCCCTCAAACTTTAACCGTCAAATTAAAAGCCATACCAGAAAGGAAAAAACCTTCAAAGCTTCAACGATAAAGACTAACATACGAAGCATTTTACAGACAGATTACGTAGTTAAAAAGTTTCTTCGTTTTTTGTTTGTAATTGACGCTTTGTGACAAAAGTTTGGTTCCTAGGTGCTTTTGTCAATGGCCGCCGGTACTTATAGAGTGTCGAAAACTAGATATGCTGGAATAAACCAAATCAAGACTAATTCCTTTCACCACAATGGTTCGAAAGAAGTGTAATTAAATGAAAAAGAAGCCAGAGACATGGTTAAAGACATTGGCCTGCTTTTTTAGTAGTTTTCCCATAGTGCAAGCTTTGTTTAGTTTGGGGCTAGATGCCATGTGAAAAATGTCCAGCATTATATTTATTTATTATTTCTTACGGTAGGTACTTCAATTGTTTGGAAAAATCTTTTATATAACTTTGTGTGATATATAGATACATATGAATTCCTTCGAAATTAACTATGTATATGTGGAGAAAATAAAACTTTATTCTATTCTATTCTATTCTATTCTATTCTAAATTCAAAATTATCTTATATACTTACTTCAAATGTGTTTGGTCAAATCTTTTAGGTAGGTATATATTTTTTTGTGAACAAGCGCGTAGACCCTGATACGAAAAAACCCGACACTTCTAGAAAAGAGCTGATGATATTCAAACGGCTGAACAGATTTTCATGAAATATAGCTAAGAACACTCGGGATAAAATTATCTATCACACAAAAAAAACTAAACGAAAATCGGTTCATCTGTTTGGGAGCTACGATACCACAGACAGACAGATACAGGTTAAACTTATAGCAACCCTCTCTTGTTGCGTCGGGGGTTAAAAACATAATGCCCATTATGTACTATTTGTAAACCAGAAGTAGGGTATCTAGAATAAACCTTACTTTATCTCACAATGCCACATCAAACTATTCACTCCTCCACAGGCATAATCCAGCACTTTTCTCTGAAGTACAAAATTGTTCCGGCTAACTTTCTTTGTCCACTGACCGTTTGGGGATTTCATACTATTAAATTCACTGAGAAGCATAAAAAGGTGAGCCGAGCGAAGCACGAAGTACTTCCGAAGCATTATAAAGTACGACACAAATAAGAGGTTTCACAACTTAGTTCCGAACAGCATATCGTAGAATCTAATAAAATTTAAAAATATTTGTGTCAAGTACCTATACAAAGACAGGGTGTGCACTAAAAACTACTTTAACTACACTAGGTCGAAAGTACGAGGCGAAAAAGAAGTGACCATGAGGTATTTGCCTACAGAACATAGAATTTCTATGTCCTGTGTATCTGCCTTACAATATTCTCTGTGATGCATGTGTATAGGTATCTACAGGATGTAAAAAGGCTACTACCGAAAACGAGGGGTTGCAATCAGACCATAATTCTAAACATATTTAGCGAAAAAATATTAATTTTTCTTAGCTACGTCATTTAATTTTATTACTTACCGGTTATTTACTACTAGTAACAACATAATATATAAGACCTAATAATTTCATTTATTTTCATAAAAATTATTACATTTATTACATTACATACATTTTACATTACATTTTATTTACATTTATTTATTATTATTTACATTTATTTTATACTAGCTGCGTTCCCGCGGTATGACCCGCGGTCCCTCGGGATTTTTTCATTTTTTCGGGATAAAAAGTAGCCTATGTCCTTCCCTGGGATACAACTTTTAACTATGCCAAATTTCAGCTTAATCTGTATAGCGGTTTGGGCGTGAAAGCGTAACAAACAGACAGACAGACAGAGTTACTTTCACATTTATAATATTAGTATGGATATAAACAGTTAGAACTCAAAATCCAGCAATCTACGTAAAACAACGCGCACACATACGCAAACAGTAATCTTCAAACGCTGTTTTCTCCGGATATAATGATTTTTTCGGAAAATCCTTTTGGATTTGGTTGTGTGTTGGGATGCTGTACCCCTTTGCTTACCCTTTGACGTCTTTTTACAACCTGTTTAACCGTGATAGAGCTCGAAAACAATCAGATTACATACGAGTCCTCTAAATATGCAACACTGTACCACTGAGTATTATTACGGTAATTTCGTACTACTCGTTCGTTTGGCGAAAAATACGAGTATCTCCATTTTTAGTCGGTTTGAGTGGGGATTGTCTCAAGTGCTGGGAAAAAATAGTTCTTTTGTGTTCTAAAGTGGAAGGTTTGTCGGTCCGTTACATTTTGATGAGGTTTTAGTACGAAGTGCACTGTTTGAAAAACTTTAGTCTAATAATATTTTGTAGTTTTTCATGTATACATACAGGGTGTAAAAAGACGTCTACCGAAGCCGAAAGGGGTAGGTTCAGAATCCCAACACACAACTAAATCCAAAAAGATTTTCCGAAAAAATCATTATATCTGGAGAAAACAGCGTTTGAAGATTACTGTTTGCGTATGTACTGGACGCGTTCTTATACGTAGATTGCTGGATTTTGAGTTTTAATAGTTTTATTCTTATATAAATGAAATTATTAGGTAGGTATGGTTTTATTATGTTGTACTAGTAGTAAATAACTAGAAAATAAAATAAAATGACGTAGCTAAGTCAAAAATTTTTTTGCGTTTTTTTTCGCTAAATATGTTCAGATTCATGGTCTGATTGAAACCCCTCAGTTTTCGGTAGCAGTCTTTTTACACCATGTATAATGCGTAAAAAAATCATGAAGGAATGTAAATACCTACCATTATATTTATAACTAAAACAAAAACACCTCTACCTCTGTAGCGCAGTGGGCGATGGCCCGCCTGCGACGCAAAAGGTTGCGGGTTTGTATGATCTATAAATATTTGTCTCGGGTCTGTGTGTTTCTATGTATAATATGTGTACATAGAAACAAAAAGTTAATAAGTAGTATATCAGTCATCTAGTACCCATAACACAAGCTCTGCTTACTTTTGGGCTAGATGATGCTGTGTGAAAAGTCCAGCATTATTTATTTATCTCTGTAAAATGGTCAAAAATCTCTTAAAGTAGGTACTTTTCATTAATTTTAGAATGGATTTCATTTTTACTTATCATTCGGTTCGATAATTGTATTTTTGATGGACCCGCAACCTTTTGAAAAACATCCTGCATGTCCCATACTAATGGTTTTCATTGAAGATCACAAATAGCCACCAAAAGGCATCATTAATGTGCGATAAGTTAAAACGTGTCGACAAACATCCGACTAAGATGGATGCCATCGGAAACGGAAATGGTACCAGATCGCAGCGTCTACCCGTAACAGATTCATTTTTCACTTGCACCCAATGATTGTACAGTACGCGGAAAGTGTGAAGAGTTAGCGGACTTCCGCTAAGCGTAAATCCGCTAAAGTTAGTTAAGACAAATAAAGATGTATTCTTTACTTACAAATACAAATATTTTATTTTACCACAAACAAACATATCTTACTGGAGGCCCCAGCACTAGAGCTAGCTTGTATCGCGGGTAGCCCATTAACAGAAAATAAAATACCGAAAAACTCAGAAGTACACTGAACAGGGCAGAAAAACAAATTAACTAGTTAGAGTATTAAACACAAATACAAAATATGACACTATGAAAAAGTAATCAAGGTTGCGTGAGAGTTTTGAATCCTTATGATTTAGCCGCTCATTTTTCTCCGCTATTTTATGAATCTGCTTAATGTGTATCACTGTCTTTAGAGTCATTTGCAGTGATGTGAACACGCCTTTACAAAGGCCTGATGTTATAGCAAGTGTTTGTAATGTGATACATCATTGTCAGTGTGGACTGGACCTATTCGTATTGTGTTGAACTTGCCCTTACATCACAGTGTATACGAATCAAGCTAGAACACTTTTTTTAAGAAATTAATAGCAAGCGAGAAGAGCTAGGTGAACAAAGTGAGAATGGGACTAAAACTGAATACCTACTTATAACTGTGTAAACAGAATTTTATTTTACAGTGAGCTCGTGTTTATATGCAGATAATATGAAACCCATTATGAATCAGTGATGGGCAAAGGAGTGGCTCATCCGAATCTCTCCTTCGAGATCCCCATAACTCCAGCTCAAAGGCGTGTCGCTACGAAAGCCGCGACCCCGTCTCGCCTCAACTTTTGACTTTTGTGTTTTTTTGTTATTTTTCAACGAAATTCTGTAGCGACTTTCGTTTCTGTAGCGACACGCCTTAGCAACCTGCCAAAGGTGTCAAGATCGTCCCATTAACATTTTATGAAAACAAATCATATAACAATGATTCTTCAATTAAAAATTTAGTAATTTACGTTCTAAGAGGAAATATATAGTTTCCTCTTAAATTTCCTTTCAAACTTCAGTCATAATTTCCGCTAGTTTTCACTCATCTCAAACAATTTCATTTCGAAACAAAACCCGTAAAACAATGATGGAGCTAGACGAAACTATTACCTAATCTGTGCCGGGGGTAATGACCTGTGCAAGCAAATGAGCCAGGAACTGACCTTAGTGCTTTTGACGTAGAAGAGCTATGTTTTATTGTTGCTTATTTAAAAAGAGTAATGTTTGAATGAATTAAAATGTATCTTTAGAATTGGTTGTTCCCATGAGGGATAAAACCATGGTATGAGGCTACGCATTGCTGTTACTGTGGGTCCTAAAAATGTTGAGATTAGTACTGAACTCATGCCGTGCAAGGCTCATGAAACAAAAATAAATTGTAAATAAAATTATCATCAAAATCAGAGATTAATCAACTCGAGATAGCGACAACAATTAGCGCAAAATACGGGGACGCAAAATTATACTTTAATCCTCCGCCATAAATCAAAGAGGCTACTTAGCACTCGATTAGCATCGAACAAGAGGACGTAAATCATTGTGGCACTCCGGCCCTCCCACAGGCATGAGTTATAGGTATCAGGTATGATAATGACATATCCGACAAATGAAAATAGCAATAGAAAAAGATTATTTTATTTGCAGAAACTAGGTAGGTACTATAATTAAAGTACATAAGACGTAAGTCTATCCGACAAATGAAAATAGAGAAACTACGAACATCATCAGAAGGAAAAGTGGAAGGAAGACGAGGAAGATGAAGAAAAGCTGTCTTATAAAGAAGACACCGCATTAAATAGAGACAGGTGGAGGAAATTGCATCATTGAGTGATGATAATGATGATCATCATCATTAGATTTAAGGTGGGTAAGGATGATGACTGAAACTGTGACGCAGCAAGTGCTGCGCCACAACGGGTAAGGCGCCACTGAAAACCAGCGCTCCAACACTCTCGAGCTGTTCGAGCAAATGCTGAGGGGTAGCCGTATTTTCACCCACATAAAATTGTATAGATTTAAGTACCTATTTTGTAACTGTGTATATGTGGAGAAAATAAAACTTTATTCTATTCTATTCTATTCTAAACTAGACTACGTAAACTGCATATTTTACATAATTTCATCTCATTCCATATACGTAAAGACACTGGAATCAGCCTATTTGTGATAGTTCAACTGATCCATAATCTCACTGTTGTCTGTGAAGTCGTGTCTGTTGTCAGTCAGAAGCGTTGCCAAAACTAGTTTTTATTGCCACATGGTGCTAAATTATCCGTAGAGCCAGATATGCGCCAGCACTTTTAAGAGCGGGCATCAGAACTACAACACCCTTAAAGTTCTTCAAAATATCTGTATATTATCTGACAATCAATAGTGCTTTAGGCATATAGTCGTGACCCTTTTTACCCGACTATCAAGAAAGGGCTATGTTTTTAACACTCTTTTTTATAGGATGTATTTCGTTTATCATTTTACTATTTGTAAAATACAACTTAAGTGTCTTATGTCGACAGTACTCATGATTTTCAGTCTGATAGCTATATTCCCACGAGACTAACTTTCTAGTTCTCTTACTTATTCAGTAGCACTAAAGTTAGTGTGAAGAATGACTCCAGTAATTTAAGTTTTTCACGACTACCGTAAAACAAAGTCATTATAAAAACTAATAAGTTTTCAAGCGAGCAAGTAAGCGCTTGTAAAACGTAGAGCTTCTGTTTTATAGAAGTGATTGTGTTAATGTGTGGAACGTGTTAAGTCTTCGTCATTATTTTTGTAAGAAAACTAAGTTTGAATTTGTAAGATTGGTATATTTTCATTTATTTATTTTTCCATCATGAAATTATATGGCTATTACGTAAAAAAGAAAAGTAAGCTTGTGTGACGTTCGTGACGGAGTTTTTAAGCCGCCCTTAGAACTCCGTCATAGCTTAAAGATTTACAGCTGGTACCGATAATTAAACGTGCTATACGAAGCGCTCAGTTTATAACAGAAATAAGAATTTAATATATTCTTATGGTGATTCTTATAAAAATTTTGAGTAGACCATGACCTACAATTCGTTTTGGGTGCTATCCAGTTCGTACCGTGATAACGTGACGTTTTAAGCAGGTTTTACTTGTATTACACCCCTCACCTTCCGAGCCAACCATATAGGTCTTCGGGACACGAACTTCTCCCAAACTCATGTTACAAGTGGTGGCAGCCCTGTCCGACATAACTTTTATTGTATCCCACTCATATAATAAAGCTGAAAGTTTGTGAGTTTGTTTGGATGTTTGAATATTTGTGTAATATTGCAAAATGATTTAATTTTTTTAAGTCTAGTAAATTTTATTGTAATGTAACTTTTATTACCATACGTTATCGTACGTTATAGCGAAGCAGTTCCGTTTAGGACCTAAACTGGATCGCTAAAGAGCTCATAGTAAAAAAAAAATCACGACTTTCTCAACTCTAATTTTTTATAAGAATCACCTTTAAATAAATAAATAAATAATGCTGGACTTTTTCACACATCTAGCCCCAAATTAAGCAGAGCTTGACGTGTTATGGGTACTACATGACTGATATACTACTTATACTCGTATACTTTTTGTTTGTAAATACATACATATTATACATAATTAATGTTTCAGCTGATACCAGAATTAAGAATAATTTCTACAATAACCGGCTTTGTTAAATTGTAAAAGATTACATATAGAGGGTAGTTCTGAATGTTTCACGTCACGTGACACCCGCGGCTGTTGTTGTGAGCAATCAGCCATTTTACTGCCCTTTGTCTTCTTAAATCGCAGCGCAGAGACAACCAGCGTACACTCTCATTACTAACGATACAGTCAATCAAGTTATTAGTTCTATCATAAAGGAAGAATTATAGAAGAAAAATACCAACTCCGTCTCCAGAGTTCGCCACTAACTCAAACGAACTTAGTTATTTACTTATTTTAAAGAAAAAAGCTTAGGTTTTTACAACTTTACCTTTTTAACCGACTTCAAAAAAAGAAGGAGGTTCTATGTTCGGCTGAATGTATGTTTTTTTTTTTATGTATGTACAGCGATATTTCCGTCAATTGTGGACCGATTTCCAAAATTTTTTTTTTGTTTGAAAGGGTATACTCTCGAGGTGGTCCCATATAAATTTTATTCCTGAGGGATTGATAGTTTTCCCGTAAAACTAAAAAAATCACTGATCTTTAAGAAAATTGTGGGCCGATTTCCAAAATTTTTTTTTGTTAGAAAGAGGTATCCTCTCGAGGTGGCGCCATATATCTTTTTTTCCTAAGGGATTGACAGTTTTCCCGTAACATTCAAAAAACCTCATTCTCACTACACAACACCTGACTCACAATCTGAGTCAAACATTAAATAGTTTGAAAAGGTATATTACACCCGAGGTGGTCCAAAATATTTTTTTTCCTGAGGGATTGATAGTTTTCCCCCTTGCTGAACTCCGGTGTGTCCTTTAGTAGGCCTGCCCATGACTTCTCTTATCCTTTCCTACTTAAGCTACGATAAGCAGGGTCTTAATGTAGCTTACTATATTATTTACACTTACACTTTTATTTACACAGTATTTATTTACTTACACTAAAAAGTGTAAAATAAAAATTTTTGAAAAAAAAATTGAACCGCCTTCACAGAACACAAAAAGACGAACCTTCTACGCACTAAAAAGAGAGAAATAAGAATATAATTTGAAGTCGGTGCCAAGTGAATACGATTAGGTACCTGTAAAAATAAGAAATCGAGCGATAGCGTACCAGGATACAATTTTGCACCCAAGTTCTTTTGAATTTCTTAGATGTAAATGAATAGTTGGCACCGACTTCAAATTATATTCTTATTTCTCTCTTTTTAGTGCGTAGAAGGTTCGTCTTTTTGTGTTCTGTGAAGGCGGGTCAATTTTTTTTTCAAAATTTTTTATTTACCTTTAGATTGAATAGCGTCGGTAGGCAATATTATGTCTAGGCTGAACGGGACGTAGTGCTTGCATTATATGATGCTTGCTCGGCACCTAAACCTGTGAAATAAATACATTAAAAAAACCTTCTGCAAAATGTTGGCTTTTGCCAAATACATATTTGAAAGCCCCTTTGATCAATTTTTAAGCTAACCATTCAAAATCTTCAAATCGAGAGTAAATAGGTTTCTTTTAGGAAAGCATGCTCCATCTTAGACCTCGCCATTGCTGAGAGGCAGAGTGATATACTTCTAATGAGCTGTTTTTCCTTGTTTGATTAAAAAAATTTTGTAGAAATTTTTGATGGAACTATTCGTATTTATAAAAAAAATTATAATACTGATTTAAGTGGGGATTTTTCATATGACTTTGAAATAAAAAATTCAACCACGAATTCCCGACGTTTTCTCTCCTCGTACAAAAGGATCGAACGCGAAAACCTTACCTCGAGCGGAGGTGAATCGGACGACCGGACGGTATCAGATTTTTGCCGCTCGTAAAGCCAGTGTGTCGCAAACAGTCGTGGTAATGGCGCGGAACACGGCTTTAGTCACCTAACTGGACGTTAACTTTGTTTGCTGGAATACTGTGACCTCCATAACTTAAAGATGTGAGAGAATGTCTATCGCACCTCAGGGATACCATAATTCTAATTTGTCAATGTTTCGTTACATACATCTTCGTAAACTCAAACGGGACAGACCACGTCTATTGACGACCTCTGCGGCGCAGTGGGCGAAGGTCCGCTTGCGACGAAGAAGGTTGCGAGTTCGATCCCCGCCGCGGGACAAATGTTTGTATGACCTACAGGTATTTGTCTCGGGTATGGATGTTTCTTTTTTTTTTTTTAATTAAATAGGTCAGCATTTGACCTCCCTCTGCCTGATGTTAAGCAGTAGTGAGGTCTAAGATAGAACATGCTTTCCTAGAAGGAACCTATTTACTCTTGATTTAAAGACCCCTATATTGTACTTTTCGGGAAATACGGTACCCGGCAATGAGTATGTATAATATGTATGTATTTACAAACAAAAAGTATATTAGTAGTTTATCAGTCAACTAGTACCCATAACACAAGCTTTGCTTACTTTGGGGCTAGATGATGCTGTGAAAAGTCCAGCATTATTTATTTATTTATTTATGGAGAAATCTTCAATTACCAGCTTACACATTATCTACGCGTATCATTTTTATTTACTTACACGGACATGTAGTAAGAAAGGTGGCTGGTACTAAACCAGCAAAAACAGATAAAGCACAAACTACGGTATGACCACGATCCTCGTTAGTCATACTGGTAATGACAATCTAGTATGACCACGAGGAAACAGCCCACTTTGCTACGTCTCAAAACGGTGACCGTTTTCAAAGCACGTCAGTTAATCTGGACAGTAACTGGGCACTGATCCTGGCATAGATTGCGGAAGATATTTATTTTGGAACAGTCTGGATGGCGATCGCTAAGGTTTATAGGGCAGTTAGGTTCTAACTGAATTGGCGTTGAAGGTATAAAATAAATAGTTACTAAGATTAACTGATTTAGAAAATCCTTTGTGCTTTTATACCACAGTATCTTTCTTGGCTACGAAACCAAAAAAGTTAGAAGAGAGTGAGAAAATTCATGTGAGTCAGTAGCTAACCCTGGTGACGAAGTTTTTAAGCCATCTAAAGGCGCACGGCTCACTACTAATAGCTGGGACCGACAGTTTTACGTGCCCTCCGAAAAACGGAAGCGCTCAGTTTAATATGTCACTAGCGGACACGCATCCACTATTATAATATGTCCGTTGTTGGTAATATCGGCAAACGTAGTGTAGGACACCCTTCGGCCAGGTGGAGTGACGATCTGCGAAAGGCTGCCGGCAGAAGCTGGATGCGTCGAGCTGAGGACAGAGCGCAATAGGCCTATGTATAGCAGTGGACTGCCATAGGCTGATGATGATGATGATGATGGTAATATCACTAGCGGGTCATCTATCTTCGTAATCGCTCAGAAAGTTCCTTCACTTCGACAATCTATCAAGAACGACACCACGAGCGCTTAATTTTATATAATGACGTATGCAATCTCTTTTCGATGAACCAAATGATTGTTGTGGGACTTTCCAGATACGACAAAGCTTTCCCCAAAAGCCTTATTTGTTTCAATTACACAAGAGTATTATTAATTACTATTTTCGATTATACCGGCCTGTACACCGATCCGATGACACACGATTTGGCTATCACAAAATTAAATTAGGGACTATATATTTGTGAGAAAACTGATCTTATCATCACAGTGGATTTTGTACAATATGTAAAAACGATCTAATTTTCTAAAATAATGTTGATCGGTGTGCCAAAGTGCTTACTGAAATATAAATTGCTAAAAGAATCTACTAGCTAGGTGCTAATTATAATATTTCAATGTCATAGACAATAATAAATAAATGCTAAAGGTGCATTTACACGACACGGTCTGAGCACGTACGATTTAGCATCGCATGCTAATTTTTCACGTGTAAACGCTCATCGTATGCGATTTGTCATAGATAGCGCGACGCTCGTCGGCACGGCTTAGCAAATTGCATAGCAAATTGTACGAAAAATTGCATCGTGTAAATGCACCTTAAGGACTAATGCCGTTTTCATACTTGACTAGGATTTTTGACATTACAAACCTACATTTTATGAATTTTTAATTTGTGAGAAAGTAAGATTAGGCGTTAGAGAATTTTATAGAAATAATATGGAAAGGTACTATGTTAGCCGAATCAGAAAGTCTGGTATGTTGCGTCCGTAGGCACAGAAATTGGTTTGCCTGGCTATCAGCGAGACAATTATTTTCAGCTGGGCCGAAGGGGACTGACGTCGGAACGCATCATTGTTGCCCGAAAGGATAGTTTTATGCAATGTGTGCTGATTTTTCAAATTATCTTTTTCTTAATTTGGTTAGTTGAAAAATATGTATAAAAAGAATTCCCGTTTAACTAACCCAAGCAGTGATCGCGTCTAAAAAAGTCTATATATGAACTCTTATTTCCCACAACCGCTCATGCCTCTATTTAAACTTATCAAAGAGTATTTGAATGAAATTGTTTTTAGACAGATAGATAACTTTTATTTTACACACAACACGAAAAAAGTAACGAACCGAATCAATAATTTCGGTACCTAAAAATTTTTTTTTTTTTTTTATGATGAATGGGTTGGCTCTTGACCTCAGACTTACACAGGCAAGAGTGAGGTCTACGATGGAGCGAGCTTACCCAGAAGGTGCCTATTGACTCTCTTCTTAAAAACAATAGGGTCGTAGCTCAGCGGAAATACAGACGCTGGAAACTGATTCCAAATTTTTGCATAAAATATCCTTGGGGATGTGCACTTTTTTTAAGAAAATGTTAGAAATTGTGAATCTTCTATTTAAATTCTTAGACTCAGGGTGTAAAACTTCTATGTTAATGATGTGGACAGCTTATGCAAGATCATCATTATTGCATAACCCCCGTCCCGCAAAGCTAGCTAAATGCAAATCGCTGATAATCCATTAGTGCCCAGCATTGTGTACATACACTACGTACAATACACAATAGTACATTCTGTGTACATTGTAGCCCACTAATGACCCCTCACTGGTTCTATTAAGCCAGGAGGAAAAACAATCAATTTTGCGAACTATCAATATGCAAATTGAGAACTGAATAAGTAGTTTAACTATATGTTGTATTTTCATATAAGCTAGACTATTGATTTTTTTTTGATTAGCAGAAAAGTATGCGAGGATCATAGCTAAAGTAAAATTCAATAAAAAAACAAACCGTTTTCAAATCCAGGTGATTCGCCGACCTTATTAGGAAATGTAGCTGTGTGTGTTAAAAATATAGGGAAAATAGTAGGACAACCAATGTTTCATTTAAAAGCATTTTCTCACATGGGCGGAAAGGAATGGAACGCATTAATAGCTTACTTAAAATGTTCTTTAAGTAATACATACCATATTCTTATGCTTTTTTTTCATAGTTAGGGAGAGACACATTTTTTTTTTCTTGCTATGATCCTGGCACACATTATTCTGTACTTAAATCTATATTGTACACAAGACAATGGTTACAAAACAATAATTAGAAAGTACATGTACAAAGGCGAGCTTAACCCTAAAAGAGTTTTCTACCAGCAAACCTTTGAGTCTAGGGAGAAGACATTAACAAATGTGGATGCACTGAGTACGTACGCTGTATAAAAGAAAGCTATAAAATACACATTATTTCATTCATCACTATAAACTCTATACAAGCTCTCAAGTTTAGGTTCTTATACTGTTCCGTTTAATTCAATAACATTTCCCTATTTGAAATTATATCCCATTAACTATCTGCGTAAAATATTTAATCGCGCGAATGATGACGCAGCTCTGATTGGATCAAACTATTCAGTTTTAATTAAATCCGCGCGTTCGGTTACTAATTAGATTTCAGAACATGAGGCTGTAAAAATCCTTATTATTTCCAGCGTGAAGCGCTTTGCAGCGCTTGATTTTATTTCAGCATTTTGTATTATCAACGGATGTATCTACAATAATTTTGTTTTGTTCTCATCGGTATTTTATTTTACGAATAAAATTAAAAGTGAACACTTGAAATTTAATTTGGCACAAAATATTGTACTTGTACGAGATTAGGTATAAATAAATAGAAATAATATTGATTGAAATTGCTTTCGATTATTTATAAAAGCATAACTCATTACGTGTTATAATAATTACGTTTTAATACTAAAAAGAAAACCGACTTCAATGTTTGACTCGAAACGCGGTGTGACTCAGGGCGTCAAGCTGTCGATTCGATTTCTATTTGTGACATGGCTTGGAGGGAAGGTTTTTAGAGTTTTACGGGGAAACTATCAATCCCTCAGGAATAAAATTTATATGGGACCACCTCTGGAGTATACCCTTTCAAACATAAAAAGAATTTTGCAAATCGGTCAACAAATGGCGGAACAATCGCGTAACAAGATACAAAAAAAAAAAACATACAGACGACTTGAGAACCTCCTCCTTTTTTGAAGTCGGTTGATAAAAAGTCTTGTTTGGGCTACTTTAGTAAGTTAGTTAGTTTAGTAGCGAGTAGTTTAGTAAAAAATGTTCGCACAAACCTACTCGACTAAAGAACTAAAGTATTCCGAACAAGCCTCTAGTTTCATTACTTGCTATTAGCGAGGGTAGGGTAATCTAGTTATTACGTCATCGGGAATTGATGACGTCATCGTCATCCTGATTATCTGATGACTACGAGTGAAGGTAATCTCTTTATCTTCGTCTGGGGGTTGTTTGTGATGATTAAATGACGATTGCAAAATTCAGTAAAATTTTTGGCGAATCAAAAGGCTATATTTTAAATTTCATTGTAAAAATTTACAATTTTAAAACTTTGCCACGTTTTCCTATCCAAAAAAAGCTATAAGTTTTAATAAAAACTTTCAAAAACACACCATGTACTTAACTTTTTTTTAGTTTCTCTAATTACATAATGATTTAAAAATTACCCCAAAATTGAATTTATCACGTATTTTAGTCGATCTGTTCTTTAACTAATAGTTTTCAGTTATTAGGAAATTGAGCTTTATTGAAAGGCAATAAGGGCTAGATATCTACCAACTTCAAAGATAATGACTTTATTTCGTGAGTTGAAGTAATGATGGTTGGAATAATAGCACCTCAAATTGTTTCATACTTAACTTTTCGATTATATCGATGAGTAAAATAATTGTGAAGTTTTAAAATAGTTTATTGTGCTCTATGGGGTGATCCATTGAATGATCTTTATTTGATTGATAGTGGTTAGTGGTTGAAGCAATCAATATTGTCTTCTTCAAATTGCATAGGTATAGTCAAGATTAAAAAAAAGCACCCCACGAGGGCTTTGAACCCACAAAATCACCGATCTGTGTGTATCGTATCATTTCTCAAATCGACTCCTCAAAGCTTCTTGTCGTGTCTCTGGTTCAAATAAGTATTTGAATCAGTGTGGTGAAGGAATTGAAAGTGCGCCTCAGAGAAGCCACTTTTGTTCACTCTTGAATGCTGCTTCTCAATGAAACAATCAAGACGTTTTCTTCAAACTGTATCTTTGCTTCTCAAAGTAACTCTCAAGAACACAATTTTCTACTTATCTTCTTTTAAAATTATCTTCTCTTCTTCAAGACTCAAGTGAAGAGTATAATGTCTAAAAATATAAGAAGTCTTGACTTAGGGAAAGGCATCTGTCAATAACGATTGTAATATGACGGTGAATAGCAATTCGTGATATTTTTACAAAAAAATTAGGATAATAATTCGTGGAGACGCCGTCCGTCTTATTACAAGAAAATGAACAGAGTTTAGACTAAGACTAACTAAAAAACTGTCTCTAGAAAAACGATCTTTAAATACTCGTACATAGAACGCTTTTTTGTGGTAACAGTTATGTTTTGACATGTGTCAACATGGGGTTACTGAAAAAATTTGGAATCAGCTTCCAGCGTTTGTTTTTCCGCTGAGCTACGACCCTGTTGTTTTTAAGAAGAGGTAATAGGCACCTTCTGGGTAGGCTCGCTCCATCGTAGACCTTACTCTTGCCTGTGTGAGTTTCGAGGTCAAGAGCCGACCCATTCATCATTAAAAAAAAAGGTTTAACGTTTATGTATTAAGCAGCCGTAAGTTTAAAATTAAATAAATACGAGTAATAATGCTTTATTAGATTAAAACCTTTAAAAAATATTTTTATAGGTAAGTGGTTTTTTATTTTTCCATTTTCACTCGTAATTTAATTAAACTAATAATTTATGTAAACATACCGATAACTAATTGACGACGCTGTAACCACTTGTAACACTTACAACCGAACCTGTAACTACATTTCTAGGAACCAGGACTTAAAACTGAATCCTCTACAAATTGGTGGAGGTCCCGATAAGTGGTACGACAAGGCCGCATTATTCCACCAAATTGCAGACACCCCAGCTTTCGTTAATGCTTAAGATTCAAAGACTTAGAAGCATTGGAAGGGACAGAGCATCATCATCTTCCTGCCCTTTTCCCACATTATGTGGGGTCGGCACAACATGTGTTCTTCTTCCATTCTCCTCTATCAGCCGTCATTTCAACACTCACTCCTTTCTTACTCATGTCATCTTTTACACAATCCATCCATCTTTTCTTTGGCCTACCTCTACTCGTAAATCCATCAATATTCATACCAAGCACTCTCCTTGTTACATGACCATGGAAGGGACAGAGAAAAGTAACGAAATAGGATCATAGATGGTTCTATCATGAAAGTTTTATCATTCCTAGATCTTAGGGGCGGCTTGCATAAGTTTGTGTCTCTTGCATTTAGTTATAACGTTTTGGTAGTTATACGGCCTTACTAATAAACCAGATCGCACATTTGGCCGTACGCGCCGCAGTCATTTTTCTATACAAAAAATGACGTCAGAAAATGCGGCTCACTTCTGACGTCTCAGCATTTCTTCTATTGAATTGACAGTTCAGCGCGGATAGTTCTGCGACCACCCTAAACGTGGTATAAAGTTATTCCTGAGTGTAAACTGTCAAAATGTATGGTTATTCCTATTTTATTCCGAGGAATAATTACACCACGTTTATTAGTAAGGCGCATAGTGTTTTAGTTATAAAGCTGTTGACAGTTTACTAAACTTGTAAGTAACTAATAAGTAACTATAAAATTCAACGGCAATAGTACATTTTAGTAAAGAAATATGTTTATTTCTAAGGTAAATTCCTTCTAAATAAGATCTGGATCCGTCCAGCCATGATTACAATGTACTATCACACATACATAAGGACTTATTAAATTATACTTATAAAATCATGCTATTTGAGCACAGCGGAATTTTTTTAGGTCTGTGTTATTTTCAGAGCTTTCAAACTATCATAGTCACTTCCAGTTTCAACTAAGGTGTTGCCAGCAGGCAGTGTAAGTCTCCCAAGAAAGCAGCCTATAATCTCTGAAACGCGCCCTTTTGTAATACAGTCGCGTCGTGTATGACGCGGATAAGGTGGTTAATGCACAATCTCACTTTTGAAGTGTAATTGCTAGCTTTATCGACTTTAACACTTATGGTAGAAGAACATCACAATGTTGATGATAATTTAGAAAAATCGATTAAGGAACCTCATTTTTTTTTATTGTGTTTTATAGAATAAGAAATTTAGTTACTTATGACGACCTCTGTGGCGCAGTGGGCGAAGGTCCGCCTGCGACGCAGAAGGATGCGGGTTCGATCCCCGCCGCGGGACAAATGTTTGTATTCATACAGATTTGTCTCGGGTCTGGGTGTTTCTATGTATAATATGTATGTATTTACAAACAAAAAGTATATAAGTAGTATATCAGTTATCTGGTTCCCATAGTAGAGCTAGATGATGCTGTGTGAAAATGTCCAGCATCATTTATTTATTTATTTATTTATACTTTGTATTGAAATTTAGTAAATGGCATTAAAATTTAGCAAAATTTTACTAAATTCATTTAAACAGGTCTACTTACATTATACTTCACTATCTACTACGAGAACAATATCAAAACATAACAAACACTAGTAAGTACTGTAATTAGCCTCACTCAAGCCTGCTTTACAGAAATCGCGAAAAAGTCACGTACGTCCTTCTCCGGCCTAAGAAAGTTAAAGAGAATTCATTAGGTCGTTTCATACCACTTGAAGCACTCGGACTTTTGATTGAGGAAATAAAATGCCCGGAGACGGGAAAAATACCCCGAATTTCGGTAAAATTTTATATCTCCTTATTTACTAAGAAGGCAGGCATCAAACAAGTTTTATACCTTGAAACTTCAAAGCATTTTGAAATACTTTTTTTTAAATACTTTCATACTGAGTCTGGAGGGAAACTAGCCAACAACGGGACACTTTTTTGAGTCAAAGTCAAGATTACAAACATCCCACTTATAAGCCACAGCTCAAAATAATGTCAAAAATTATCTAATAGAACTTTCAACATTCTGATTCAAAAACCTTCGGTTGAGAATACATTCCATTAGGCTATCTCGGCTTTCTTCTTGGTGAATAAGGGGACGAGTATTGGCAAAATACCCCAGGACATTGGCTAATTCAAGAGGCAGAAATTGTTCTTCACAACGTGACAGTAATGTTTCGGGATGTTTATGGAGATGGCGCCGCTTTTATTAGATAACAAATTCTGTGTTTTTCTGAGTAAAAAAAAAATTTCAAAGAACATGGTTCCTATAAAAAATATTCATTTAAACTTATGCTAGTGAGTATAAAACTGTGACAAAACTGGAACGTGACAACGCTGATGATGATGTCGGTCTTTGAAATTTTGAAACATGGAATTACGTTGTATTTTTAGCGTCGTAAATAATAATTTTATTATAGCCTATTCGAAAACCATCTTTAAAATAAGTTGTCGAAATTCCATCAAAAAGCGCTCATATAGTGAAAACTTCACTATAGGAATAGCTTCCTACCCAATTTAGTCAAGACCTCGTGAGAGCATAAAGGAGTATTGGATGTGATCACCTGCTTTGAATATACGATCATTTCAGCTTCATAAACTAAAACATAGGAGTTGGGACATGATAATGAAACAAGAGCAGACTAATATTTAAACTAGATGGTAACACCTGACAAATTAGACTTTTATTCTCTGTTGGTCCCTACGAAGCCTCGTTAACCAATTGGAATTTACCTTTGATGTATTTTTACTGATATCGTAGTTCGTAGTTTACCGTTTTTCAACCGACTTCAAAAAAGGAGGAGGTTCTCAATTCGTCTGTATGTTTTTTTTTTTATCTTGTTACGCGATTGTTCCGCCATTTGTTGACCGATTTGCAAAATTCTTTTCATGTTTGAAAGGGTATCCTCCAGAGGTGGTCCCATATAAATTTTATTCCTGAGGGATTGATAGTTTCCCCGTAAAACTCTAAACACCTTCCCTCCTAGCCATGTCACAAATAGAAATCGAATCGACAGCTTGACGCCCTGAATCACACCGCGTTTCGAGTCAAACATTGAAGTCAGTTTTTTTTTTTGTATAAAAACGTAATTATTGAAGTATATTTTCCGTTTGAAATGATATAATTTCGAGGTAGTAATGATACTTAGTTCTTATACTTTTTCTTGAAGCTTAAAAAAAGTAGGTAGGTACTTAGCCTTGTTCCCATTGTTCTACGTAGTTCAGCATTGAAATCGTATTTTTTGTCGATTACACGTAATTATTTTTTCAATATTCTTTATATTTCTCTCATCACAATGGTAGCTTCTCTAGTTGGAAGCCCTCCAACTCACGGATCACAGAACACATAAAGATGTGAGGCAATACCCATAAACATTTTACTGCCACGTGACGTATCCGTAACGTAAAATATCCAATGGATTATGAGACAATGGGTAATGATTTTAGAGATTGAGACAAAAGTTTTGTGTTTGGGATCAAACAGCTGGGTTAAATATATATCGGGATGAAATCATGAGTTTATATGAAGAATGTGATGAGTGAATTAAGTGAAAGATATTTTAGCACGGATTTCGGAATCTGGTCTGTGAATTTTAGCGAGGTCGCATCGATTACTCGCGCGATAATCGTATAGTCGCGTTCTATTAGGACGATGCCTTAGTCACTAAAGCCCAACAAGAACACACACTAAACTTTAGTGTGTGTTATTGTTCGTAAGTACGATCAGCATAGGGACAAATTATGGAAGACCACTAGGGGGAAGAATGACTGAGAGTTTTGGCTACGTTAATAATATGTAAATTATGAAATTTATATACAGCATGTACGTACATAAAAGAGTAGTAAACACTGATAAAACTTAGACAAATCAACTTAAATGCCACTTAAAAACATTCCTTCCTACTAACAAACTAGAATCACCTTTACTGCTACAAAAACAAACCACAAAATCGCTCACATTTTAATTTAGTTATAAATATTCCAACATTCTAATGTACAAACGAAAACAATTCTTACTGAGTGTGAACTAAGGATGTGAATTGCATGTGACCAGTTTATTCAGACCCTTTTGCACGCCAAATTTGTTCGGACTCGTAAATATTGACCTGGGTAAAGGGTTCTCAACGTTGTGGCCGCAAGGTCCATTTGAGTGGCCGCACTGGTGGACATCTTGTTTAGATCTTGTTGGCGCATGTATTATTCAAGGGGCTGTGAAGATTTGTGTATAAAAACGAGAAAAGGGCTTAAAAGGACAAAGGATATGAATATATCCGAGTTTAGTTAGGTTAGTCAGCCAAATCAAAGCGTTTTTCATACGCACTGCCAAATTGTGGAACTCATTGCAGGGTATTGTATTTCCCGAAAAGTATAGGGGTCTTCAAATCAAGAGTAAATAGGTTCCTTCTAGGAAAGCATGCTCCATCTTAGACCTCACTACTGCTTAACATCAGGCAGAGGAAGGTTAAATGCTGACCTATTTAATTTAAAAAAAACGACTTACTTTGAGTATCAATTGAAAACTGACATTGATTATCTCAAAAAACAAAGATTCTACAGCGTCTCGTTGAGTGTAGGCATAAGATGCTATCTAAAGATATAAATAATCTAGTAAAGATGTGTAATTGCTTGTATTTCAGAACCAGCTGAATCAATATAACAGATTGAGCTACGTCGTAGCCATCAGCTACAAAAGCCCGTAGACTAACCGTAGAAGCATCTACGCATAATCAAAACTCACTCACCCAGCAAATGACAACATTTATCAAACAAAAAACAATTCACTAATCAAACGTAATAAGATACTGAAAAAAACCTGTCCCATTTGTAAGTTCCGTTTGCCCACATTTGTCTGTCTGTCAGTCCAATAAATAAGGCAAGAAAAAGTACCGGCCAATCCCGTCTGCGCCGTATCTGGTCTCATCACGGTGGATCGATGGAGACAGCGGTGAAGACCAATCAGTGTATAGAGCTGATAATACCACTTATTGATTAGCAAGAGTGTGGTTATTCAAAAAACGTCAGAGGCTGTTTTACTTACTTTTGATGACGCCTAAAATGGTGCTATCTCGCTTACTCTACCAAACCTGCGCAATCGTCTATTGCACCTAACTTCAGAGAACTAAAGTTCCGTTGTTCTTACTATTACCAGCTAATGTAAGAATAAGTTGTTGTACCAGCTCTATATACACTTCCTTGAAGTGAAACATTCATTGGAGCTGTTCGGGATCATTACTCTCTGCCCTCATTGTCTTTATTTCACTTTATTTATTAGATCGAACCGTTCACCTCTGGGGCAGTGTTTCTTAGTGACGTCATTCACTTGAATTTTTGATGTGAACCAATATAAATGTTTTTGTATGTTAATTCCTGTAAGAGATAAGGGTTGATTTTAAAAACTTGAATTTAATAAGATTTGAATTTCAATAGGTATGTAAAGACAGTATAAAATATTTGTGGATTTCTGTAAATTGGTTAAACAAAAATACTAATCTTAGGCCTTTACATCTATATTAGATGATTTATACAGCGTCAGGAGGCAATCCATGCCTACACTTAACGGGACGCTGCAGTACCTGGGACATTGTTTGAGATGGAATAGGCTTGCCTAGCACCTAAACCATCCTCTCAGCTTAATCAGCCGCCCACAGGAGAGACGACGTCAATACGTGTGGAGCTGACTAAGCTGCGGGTTTCCTCACGATGTTTTCCTTCAAGAAAACATCGTTAAGAGCTCGTGTTAAAGCGCATAAGTATACCTTTTTCCAAATGAAAAATCCATTGATGCACGGCCGGGATTCAAACCCACGACCTTCGGATTGAAAGTCGAGTCACAACCCCATTCGACCAACACAGCCCACCTATACGCAGCACATATTTACTGGACTAGCAAACATAATTACATAATTAATAAGCCCTTGGGATAATCATGCAGGAGAAAATCTATTAAAATTTAAATGATCTTTCAATGTAGGAGTCACACCACGATAATCACCATAAATTTTGTAAGGATTAGACACCTTTATTCAAAAATATCGTTGTGATGTTTACAATGTCTATTGTTTTAATCCACATTTTTAATTAGCTCGCGAGGGAACGCCTGAGGGATTAGCTGTAATTATCATTCTGACAGCTCCTCCCTGAATTAGTTTATTTTTAAATTGTTATTTTTTTTTATAAAAGGAAATAACTTTATTCCGTTCACGATTGTACAAAGATACTTCCAAAAAGCGCTAGGTCCTTATCTCTCTCTGTTCTTCTATCTGTTTTATCTGTTTCTAACAGATATTCTTGATGATATTGGTCGCGACTCAAATGTATAACGTGTGTGCTGACTAAGCATATCAAATCAAATCAAATAAATCAAATATTTATTTATTTTCTCTCAAAAACAAAATTTACATTAAAATAAATACACAATAGAGAATCTAAAAAATAAAATACAAATAGTTTGTGGATATCAAAACCTGTTTTGTAAGAGACGTGAAATAGGTAAAGAAAAAACCTGTGCTACAAGTCACCGGTGCCCAAATGTTTAGGGATTTTCTTATCGTTTGCGCCTACCTGTAGCGACGGTAGACGATCCTGGCTGTCCAAAAGTCGGCAGCCATGAACACGTCCTTATACCTGGCAGCAATCCGAAGCACGTACGACTTGAAGTTGGTTTCTCTTGTAGAATCCAGCTGCTTCAAGCCATGTACGACTACAACAGGCGGCATATAGTTCAAGCTAGGCAGTAAAGCGCCCCGTTCAGTGCTAATAAAGCTAATAAGGTTACTTTCTGACGCTTTGTAAATCCTACTAAAATGAATGATAATTTGTGTAACTCTAGGTTACAGGGATCAAAATCATCAGCGCTCAAAATTTAGTCATTTTGTCATTTATTTATTTACTAGCGGAACGCCCGCGACTTCGTTCACGTGGTACGTATCAACATAGCCCTTATCACTTGAGTAGGTAAGCTTAAGCTTTTCATCACATTGACTAAACTGAATGACTGTGACTGCAAGTTCAACTTTGATGACTGAGTCTGAGTCCGAGTCTCACTCTAAATCTGACCCTCAATCTAACCCTTATCTCGCTCTCACTCTTAATGTGACTCACAATCTCACTCTCACATTTTAATCTGACGCCCCCATAAACTCACAAATCCATAAATCCACAAATCCATCAATCCCACTACCATTCTCACTCCATCCACAAATCCATAAATGAATTAACCCCACTTCCAATCTCACTCCCACTTAAGAAATTCCACACATACTTGATCACCGCCAACACCCTGTTTCAGGAATTATTTACAGCCCTCCCTTTCAACCCACCCCCTAAATACAAAAGTTCACCCCACCCCTACGAAATCCTAAAATGCAGCAGAAGAAGAATGTACCCTCCAAGTTTCAAGTTTTTAGGACTTATGGTTCTCATAGCAACTGTTACTCCCTCTTTCACCCCCTTTATAGTGGAGTTTATAAAAAAATATATAAAAATGTTACTCAGTACTCACTCATAGCGAGTTTCAAGCGAATCGGACCACGCATTCAAAAAACCCCATACAAACATTAACACCCCCTTCTAGGGGTAGTTTTTTTTTTTTTTAATGCATACATTTTGTAATTACACTAATTAATACTCATACCGAGTTTCAAGCGAATCGGACAACGCATTCAATAAACCCCATACAAACATCAACACCCCCTTCTAGGGGTAGCTTTTTGAATGCAGACTTTCATTAAAACTATCATAATTCTAAATTTCATGTCTCTTAAGTGCCAGGAATATGATTTTATGATTTTTTCCCGTTATTTCCCCGCTTTTTCCCACTTATCCCACATTATCCCGCATCATTCCATTTTTCTCGCTTGATCCCGTTTTTTCCTGCTTTTTCCCCGCTTTATCCCGAATTATCCCGCTTTATCCCACACTATCTCGTTTTTTCTCGCTTTATCCCACCTTTTCCCCACTTTATCCTGCTTTATCCCAGTTTATCCCACTTTGTCCCCACTTTATCCCGCTTTATCCCACCTTTTCCCCACTTTATCCTGCTTTATCCCAGTTTATCCCACTTTGTCCCCACTTTATCCCGCATTATCCTGCTTTTCCCCAGTTTATCCCGCTTTTCCCCAGCTTTATCCCGCATTATCCTGCTTTTTCCTAGTTTAACCTGCTTTCCTCCCGCTTTATCCCGCATTATCCTGCTTTTTCCCAGTTTATCCCGCTTTTCCCCCGCTTTTTCCCGGTTTATCCCGCATTTTCCAGCTTTTTCCTCCGCATTATTCCACATTTTCCCGGTTTATCCCGCTTCATTCCACTTTTTCCCGCTTATCCCTTATACGTTATCCCTTCCCCAAATACCCCACTTCCACTCCCAATGGACTTATGGCTCCCATAGAATCTGTACTGTACTTCCCCTTTTTCACCCCCATTGAAGGGTAGATTTTGAAAAAAAACATGCAGATATTATTTATTACACTACTACTAAATACTCATACCGAGTTTTGACCAAATTGAACCACGTATTAAAAAATCCCACGCAAACTTTAACACCCCTTTCACCCCGGTTTAGGGGTAGTTATTAAATTATTGGAGTGCGGACATTTTTTATTTACATTTTTAAATAATCATACCGAGTTTCAAGCAAATCGGACCACGCATTCAAAAAACCCCATACAAACATTAACACCCCCTACATCCCCTTCTAGGGGTAGTTTTGAATTTTTTTGAATGTAGACTTTCATTAAAAGCGTTGAACTATCATAATTCTAAATTTCATGTCTTCAAGTGCCAGGAATACGATTTTTCATACAATCGTTTTTACCCCTTTTCACCCCTTTAGGGGTTGAATTTCAAAAAATCCCTTCTTAGTACACCCCTACGCACCAAGACGGACATACCCTTAAAATTACAAGTCTCTACGACCAGCGGTTTAGGCTGTACGTTGTCTATCAGTCAGTCAATCAGTCAGTCAGTCAGTCAGTCAGTCAGTCAGGACAAAGATTCTTATAATAATAGATAGATAGATAGATTTACAACTTAAGCTAACATTACAGATATCCATATCCATACTAATATTATAAATGTGAAAGTCTGTCTGTCTGTCTGTTTGTTATGCTTTCACGCCCAAACCGCTGAACAGATTAAGCTGAAATTTGGCATAGTTAAAGGTTGTATCCCAGGGAAGGACATAGGATACTTTTTATCCTAAAAAAAATAAAAAAATCCCGAGGGACCGCAGGTAACACCGCGGGAGCGCAGCTAGTTTTCTTATAAATGCGTTAACCTAGTGAGATCTTTAAAACTTAAACTTTACTTAACTATAGAGGCACAAATGGTACAAAAAAACAAACAAAAATAACAGCTCTTAATATAATTACGTTTTTATACTAAAAAGAAAACCGACTTCAATGTTTGACTCGAAACGCGGTGTGACTCAGGGCGTCAAGCTGTCGATTCGATTTCTATTTGTGACATGGCTAGGAGGGAAGGTGTTTAGAGTTTTACGGGGAAACTATCAATCCCTCAGGAATAAAATTTATAAGGGACCACCTCTGAAGTATACCCTTTCAAACATGAAAAGAATTTTGCAAATCGGTCAACAAATGGCGGAGCAATCGCGTAACAAGATACAAAAAAAAAAAAAAAAAACAGACGACTTGAGAACCTCCTCCTTATTTGAAGTCGGTTGAAAATGTGGACAAGTATTAAATATTATGCCTCTGACTTAGACATCTTATAAGCAGTTGCAATTCTGTTTTTTTAATACTGCATCTTGATCATAAAAATACTGTCTGCCAAAACCGAGACAGTCTTGCAAATCCACCCTGACTCTCTCGGGAGTCGATCATCCGTCATCCGCGAGAACAGCTTAATTGGAGACGCTCTGTTCCAATTTAAACTCCAAATTGAGTCGGTATTGTACCTAAGGTTTTACATTTTAAAAGATAGATGGATCTGTGTCGAGATTATCAAAAGGGAGTAGGACATAATAAGAGATTGTTTATTTTTAATCTTATTGAACTTGTGAAGTAGCTATTTTTTTTTCTTCATAGGTTTTTGAGATTTTTTTTTAATCCTGTACTATTAACAAATTAAATGTTTTCAGGTGACTGGTATTAATACGAAGTATTTTTAAATTATAGATACATGATTGGATTTTATAACTCTGTACTTTTTGGGTACTCAGATAACTCACTTGTGTTACATGTTCACCTACGGAATTAATCAGAGAACTAAATAATAATAATAATAATAATAATAAGAGCTTTATTTTTAAACTTACACTTATTTCTACATTTACAATGGTTTTCTACATACTAATCGTTTAACCTATTCTTTTTAAATATAAATGTTAAATGTTTTACGTACTTATTGCTAGTGATCGGCGTAAGAACCGCGTACTGCGGTAAAAGCCTCCTCCAATTGCTTCCACTTTTCCCTGTCTCTAGCTTTTCTACTCCATGTCTTTCCAACAAGTTTTGCCAGATCGTCACTCCATCTTTTGTGTGGTCTTCCTGGTCTGCGCTTTTTGTTAGTTGGGTACCAGTTTGTTGTTATATTTGACCATCTATTATCCGTCACACAGAGAACTAAATACCCAAACAAAAATGTACACAAGCCCTCAAAAATCTACGTTTTATATTTCTGTACATAAAAACTATAACAGTAATGTTGCTGATATAAAGCACGGTGGACATTCGTGCAGTTTAGTGCCGCATTCAAATATAAAACACGCGAAGAATTGTTAATTCCGAGAGTTGCACATTTTTGATTATATCTCTCTATTCTTGAGGCACAACGAGACTTTGATTTCATAGTATTTACCTATTTAAATTATCATTTTTCTAGGAGAATAGATAAAAATGACAGTAATTACATAAGAAGGTGGATAAAAGTTACTTTTAACACTCTAATGTCATTAATATTAATAATAATAATAAAAGCTTCATAGTATTGTTTCGCGCAAACACACATAAGTACTCGTAAAGTACACAAAATTACAGCATATCAAATCCTTACTATCTTACTAATATTACTTACTATTACTTACAATAGTAAGTTACACATTTATGAAAGTATTGTAAGTAAGTATTATATTATTTGTGAAAGTAACTCTGTCTGTCTGTCTGTTTGTTACCTTTTCACGCTCAAACCGCTGAACAGATTAAGCTGAAATTTGGCATGGTTAAAGAATATATAATATATACCCCAGGGGCGGACATACTTTTTTCTTTAAATAATCATATGGGGGCGTGAAAATAAGGGTTGCAAGTTTGTATGGAGAATGATTAACAAGTACCTAACATGTCTATTTCCACTCATCAATACATCCGAAATTAAGATTTTTTTTTTGATGTTTAAATACTTTTTCCTTGGCTTTGGTTAGAATGCCATCTATATCGCTGATGGCGTTTTTACTATCTCGTGTGTTCTACTCGCTCGTGATATGATCATTTTGAGTTTTGAAAAGTTATTGGAGTTTTTTGCTTAGAGTTTTCAATTCTTTTTATAGGTTTTCAAGTACCTACCTACTTTATGTTATTTTGCTGACGAAGTCGCGGGTACCAGTTAGTTAGAAATAAAGTATAGCGCTTCGCTCGATGCACCACCAACCTAACCACACTCCTTCGGACGCAGCGCACATAAACCCGTAAAACCAACACAGATAAACCAGTATAAAATATTTTAATTATATTTTATCACCACTAAAAGGCGTGTAAATGAAAAACCGGTATTCCTGCTTTATGAAACCGTAAAAACTTGTCTTTTGCGCGAATTCAATGGAACTTTTCATGGGTTTGCATTGTTGAAATTTCATTTAATACTTTTTATGAGTCTCATTGTTCGAATGTCTTGATTTTATGAGTTTTACGGTCAGTTAATTAAGTAAGAGTCACACTGAAACCCTTATTATGATGAACCAACGCAAAATAATAAGGCCGCGTTTTTGCGAGAAAACTTCTACAGTTTATAATATCTCTGCTTCTACGAGAAATATCTGACAGACGCAAAAGCAGTCATGACTGTTTCTACTTCCCGTACACACAGATGGAAACTATAGAGGCGTTAGTAACGCGGTTTTGCTACAAGTTTACACTTGAAAATTGCTGTAAGACATTTACCATGCATAGTAGTTTTCTTGCAAGTAGAAGCACTGCCAAATGAACAAAACACCTATAATTTATATATTTTTTTTTCGTTTGTTTTATGTTTTTATAGTCAAAAATTTCGATTGTGACGACATGGATTCTGTGGCCGAATGGTAAGGCACTCCGGCTTTAGGAGGATCGTCTGATCGTTGCGGGTTCGAATCCCGTCGGAATTGAACATTTTGATAAGACTTTTCATTTCTCAATGAACGAAACATCGGTCACTCACACACCCCCTTTCTAGGAACATGTGTTGTGATTTTAAAGAGCTTAGTTAAGCATTTTACTCTCATGCCCACAGAACTATATCTAGTTCTGTGCTCATGCCACTAGCACTGATTTAATGAGCCATTATCAACAATTAACCGCAACTTTGCTTCACTTACCACATCATCAACATAAAAACAAGTATAAGTCGATCTTCAAAGGTAATTTAAGTACAAACTTACAAAGGAAGCTACCTTGTATTAACTCTAATTACGTGGCAGGCGCAGGCACTCAACTAATTTTACACCTGACTACCCCTTTTAAGTTAAAGGGTGAAGATAAAGTGAATTTTTAATCGTGTCTTCCGCAGATTCGCGGTTTGTTAAATAGTGGGGGTGGGTGGTAATTTTTACTGAATTCCCTCTTTTAATCCGTGTTGGTTTGGACAAAATTCACATTGTACAAAATTCTTGTTGGTCATTAGTTCTAGTTGGACATTACTCGTAGTTATGTGCTCTTGACTTTGAATTCGAAGGTACTTTAATCCCAACCGTGCATCAATACATTTTTTGTTTTATTTTCACGAGCTAAACGCTCAAATAAAAGAAAATATCACTCCATCGTAGACCTCACTCTTGCCTGTGTAAGTTTCGAGGTCAAGAGCCGACCCATTCATCATTAAAAAAAAACAAAAAAAAAAACAATCCTAGTAAGTATTTTTAGCAGCGATGGGCTGGCCAATCAAATTTAAAAAAATCTTGAAAAAAAATTTCACCAATTTATTAGTCTTTTTCAACCATAAAAAATGCAAGGTACATAATTTTACTGAAGTTCCAGTTCTCAAATATTAGAGTTGTATGTACGTATAGATACGGAAATCTTTCTAACCTAACACCACTTTCTTCTTCTTATTTAAGGATTTACTCCTTGTCGGCACAACTGATGAATCCCTCTCCATGTATCTCTTTCCAGGGCTGCTTCCTTGACCTCTTTATACGACATGACAGCTATCTTCTTTACTTGGCTCATGTAACTTATCCTCGGTCTTCCTCTTCCACTTTCCCTTCTATAATGTTCTTAATGAAACTGTCATGTCGTATAAGATGGCCGATCATCCTTCCCCTTCTGTTCTCGACAACTTGCAATAGCGATCTCTTTTCGTCGACTCTACGCAGAACTTCAATGTTGGTTATCTTCTCCGTCCAGCTGGTTTTTTCCATTCTACGCCAACACCACATCTCAAACGCCCGTAAAGATACCAATAAACTTTTATAATGCTCGTTTTTATACTTCTAAACAAATCCATAGTTTGTATATCTTTAAAGGTGAACGAACTCTACAAGCCCTTTTAACAAAGCGTTGGGCGGTGAGGAACAACTCATAGTAATGCACCTATCAGTGTAACGTCATTTCGTTCTCGGGCCATTTGCAAAACACGACGGGTTTTGTCACAGTTGAAGGAAAACAGAATTGTAAAGTTGATAAATTAATTTTCAAAGATTTAAAAAACTATGCTGTTGTAACTATGCTAAGTAATGAAACAAGAAATCAAAGGTGTCCTTGAAGTGTGGTAGACATTGTTTTTGAAGATAATTAGCTAAAATGGAAGATTTTAAGGTGCGCACTAGATACCTATTAACAAAATTTGTAATAGGTATCTAGTATAGTGTGTAGTATGTGTGTAGTACTAAAACTATTTATTGTAAAATATGATATTATTATCATAAACTTAGCTTACTGCCATTTTAATTTTACTGTGACGGGGTGTGTCGGCGCGGATGTATTAGGCAAGACTAGGCAAGCCTCGATGTAGCGATTGCATTCATCACCTAGATTGTACTGTGGCTATCATTTTAGGTTATTATAAGTTATGTTTGTTTTTTTGGAAACTCAAACTCTTCGATATTTTTCTTTTGATGCTACACAATAATGTTTAATTTTATTTTATGTGTAACTAGCATTTTAGGCTTTAAACGGATTGACCGAGTGCGCAATACAATGCTGCGTTCGATTACTGGCATTGCCGATGTTGGAAGAAAAACAGCCCAACTCAAATGGGACTGGGCTGGTCACGTTAACCGGATGCAACCCGAGAAATGGGCAAACACCGTCACTTCTTGGGTGCCCGAGAACGGAAGGCGACGACGAGGCCGACCGAGAAGGCGTTGGCGGGACGATCTCGACAGGTTCGAGAGAGAGTGGGGGAGATCGCCAGAGATAGGGATGTGTGGAAAATTTTGGGGGAGACCTTTGCCCAGCAGTGGGACACCAACACCATAGTTTGATAAAAAAAAAAAATGTGTAACTAATAAAATAATGTTTGACAATTTTGCTTATACAAATTTAAGTCTTGAAATAATTTTGATAATAATAAGTAAGTATACACCCCTATTTTTTGATTACCAAACAAATTTTATATATGGTCTCGGTGTCTGTTACTGATCACATTTTTTAACAAAAAAAAATTTAAACAAATTATAACCTTAAAAGGAGACGAGACGAGTAAAACATGGATTTATGATAGCTACTGCGGTTTTACTGACTAGGGATGATGCGAGAGCATAGTTTGAATGAGAGTCTGTACGCGATTGTGGTCGGTAGTTCTTATTTGTACAGTTTTCTTAAAATTTTGTTCGGTTTTAGTTGACTACAATCCTCGATAACTTTGTGATAGTTAAATAAAAAAAAATTAACCATGCCATTACCATTTTCTGCATCTGCAGCAGCTGTCCTTAAACTTTTTTTTTGGTAGTTACAAAATAGCGGTGTATACTTACAAATGACTGAACTATCATAAGCGGACTTGACGCATTCATAATTCAGTCTCAATTTTTATCTTTATTTTTTTTATTGTCCCACTATTCTCATATTTCATAGTCACCGTTCGCTATGACGAACATGAACGTACGTTCAAACTAATGCGCTGTTTATTATAACAAGTGACGTTGCATTAGAGGTGAAGTTTAGTTTTATAGACACGGGTGCAGCAGACACTCCCGTATAGAAATAAAATCTATGATTTGAATTATGAACCTAAAATGTAAGTAAGTTCGTATGAGTTAACTCTGTCGACGGAGTTTTTAAGCCACCTTAAGGCCTTCGTCATGGCTTAAATTTAGCGTGCCTTCAGAAAAAAAACGTAAAGTGTTAAAACTATTATTTTAAATCTTTTGTACTTTTAGTACTGGGTTGGCTTTTTGCCACCATATTTAGACCTACACTAGACTAGTGGGCCAAAATAGCCACTGATTGGAGCCCTGAGACAGTGAGACGGCGCGGCAGACCACGCAAGCGATGGCGCGACGAGCTGGACAGTGGGCACCTTCAGCGACTATCAGTGGCAGGCAATGGCGTTAGACCGGAAAGCTTGGAAAACTCGAGGGGAGCCCTTTGCCCAGCAGTGGGATAGTGGGGGCTAAGAACAACAACAACATTTAGACCTATTTCATTACAAATGCTAGTTCTCTTCTTAGCTTTAGCTCTAAAGGAAATCATCTAAAGATATAGGGTGATCAAGTTAATTCGTGACAAAAACGCTGACATCTGGACAAGAACCTTTGATAGGCATTGTTTTATTTTTGCTAAACTTAAATATAACTAGCCCAGCAAAGAGATAATCCAAAAATCTGATTGAATTCAAGTTAGTCTAAGCAATTTTTCGATTTATCCAAAATTTTGTGACGACCTCTGTGGCGCAGAAGGTTACGGGTTCGATCCCCGCCGCTGGAGAAGTGTTTGTATGACCTACAGATATTTGTACCGGGTCTGGGTGTTTCTACGTATAATATGTATGTATTTACAAACAAAAAGTATATAAAGTAGTTTATCAGTCATTCTTGTACCTCTAACACAAGCTCTGCTTACTTTGGGGCTAGATGATGCTGTGTGAATAGTCCAGCGTTATTTATTTTAATTAAAATCCTAAGATGCAATACGAATCTCTACCAAAATTGCAAAAAGCCTGTCTAAGATGTAGTTTCCCTATTTTATGAGTACGCCTATTCTAGTGGATTCAATCAAGACACTCACGTAACATTACCACTAAAGGCCCCTCTATCCTACAATGTAGGCGGAAGCACTCGTAAAACTTTACGAACTGGCGCCCTCTACGGGTATCGGTGACAATCATCTTGAAGTACAGAGTAGTTTTGTTTTAGAGGATACGAATTGCGGGATATTAGCGGCCTTCACACGCAAATTCTGTCGCGCCCAGATGATGCTATCACTCTCGCCAATGGTGAAGTGATACCGTCATCTAGTGATGACAGATAGGTAGGTAAATTCTCTCCGGCAACAGCCCAAGCCGAGGTTCGTACCTATTAGAGGTGCCCTTGCGCATGTTGTCGTAACTTCTCTCTAGGCGTCTCGGCAGTGCCCGCCATAGTCCGGTAACACTAAAACGGCCTCATAGGCCATTAGTATTAGGCCCTCCGAAAAAAAAAAAAAAAAAAATCTGTCGCGAGGATTGCGCGCGGGAAAGCCTGTACACGCAGTGCGCAGGTGCACGCGAGTGATAATTTTGATGCTACGCGTTCTTTCGCCAGCGATTACTCGTTAGTTTTTGTCAAAATTCTATCGTGCGAGAAAAGGAAAAACGAAGGAATTAATAAAGATGAATGTATTGACATCAGTCTATCTATTATTTAGGTATGTTCTCATATATTTTAAGCCAACTTTGGTTCCACTTTTTAGTTTGTGTATCTTCATTTGTTTACTAATATTGAGGTCTCTATACAGCCCCTACTCTACCCCTCAAAAGGCTGAGATTTCAATAAACGCTATCGAGTCCTGATTGCGCCGCTCGGCAGAGCAGCATGTCTTCGTTAAATGTGATTCCGTGACAGACAGACGACAGACTCGTTTTATTATACATGAGGAGTTATCTGTCGATTCGGGATCAGTTTTGTATGATAGGTTTTATTGATAGAAAGGATGTTATTATGATTCTCAAATATAAATAAGGTTTTTTTTTAATGAACCAAAGTCTTTAGGATTTGGCACACGTTTAGAAAGGTGCTAATCGTGGTGTGGTACAAATAATCACGTTTGAAATACTTCTACAAAATGTATACCAGCAACACAATTAATTTTATTTTAATTCGATGTAAATATGCATTTTTTATTTTGCTTCATTTATCCTGAGGTTTACAGTCGTAAGAGCTATGAATATACTTTTTTATCCAAAAAAATTTTTACTAGCTGCGGTCCCTCGGGATTTTTTCATTTTTTCGGGATAAAAGGTAGCCCATGTCCTTCCCTGGGATACAACCTTTAACTATGCCAAATTTCAGCTTAATCTGTTCATCGGTTTGGGCGTGAAAGCGTAACAAACAGACACAGAGACAGAGTTACTTTCAGATTTAATAAATAATAAATAATGCTGGACTTTTTCACACAGCATCATCTAGCCCCAAAGTAAGCAGAGCTTGTGTTATGGGTACTAGATGACTGATAAACTACTTATACACTTTTTGTTTGTAAATACATACATATTATAGATAGAAACACCCAGACCCGAGACAAATATCTGTAGGTCATACAAACATTTGTCCCGCGGCGGGGATCGAACCCGCAACCTTCTGCGTCGCAGGCGGACCTTCGCCCGCTGCGCCACAGAGGTCGTCGAGGAGATTTATAATATTTGTATGGATTTACGTGGAAGTAGTGACATCAAATAAAAACGTGACATTTTTATCGCGTGACCTTTCCAATAAAGTTTCTCTATAATTTCGCTAATGAGGCAGAAACTTTAAATCCTTTTTTATTACAATCTACGGTAGCTAACAACTCGTGAAAGGGTAAGATTAATTACTGACATTTTTGTACCGATGATGGAGTGTTTTGTAAATTTTTGTGATGTTTTGAATTTGATTATAAAGGGCTTTCATCAAACTCAATATAGAATCATATCTGTATGTATATAATATTGTAAACCTACGTTTGCTTTCAGAAACTAAGCTATTACATAGGTTTACAAAATACACTTAAAGAATTGAGTCATCCAACGATCGTTAAAAACTATCTATAAATAGCTCAACTTATCTCCGAATCCAATAAATAAATAAAATAAATAAATAATGCTGGATTTTTCACACAGCATCACCTAGCCCCAAAGTAAGCAGAGCTTGTGTTATGGGTACTAGATGACTGATATACTACTTATATGCTTTTTGTTTGTAAATACATACATATTATACATAGAAACAAAACCGAGACAAATATTTGTAGATCATATAAACATTGGTTCTGCGGCGTGGATCGAACCCGCAACCAATGTATAATATGTATGTATTTACAAACAAAAAGTATATAAGTAGTTTATCAGTCATTCTAGTACCCATAACACAAGCTCTGCTTACTTTGGGGCTAGATGATGCTGTGTGAAAAGTCCAGCATTATTTATTTATTATTTATTTATTTAACCTTATGCGTTGCAGGCGGGCCTTCGCCCACTGCGCCACAGAGGTTGCCAATGAGTAATAAGTAAGTTCGTATGGTAAGAATCGTCGTCGGTGTAAGAATCCAGTAAAAAGTAAATTTACGAAAATATATTTTAGACTATAACATGTCTGGCAATACTTCTGTTTTAATATTACATTCCCTACATAAAAATAACGTCCCAATCGCAAGTATCCATTGCCCTGAGAACAAATACATAATTTTCTCATTTATTACCGCTTCCATCGCTAATAAACTGCGCTTCGAGATTTATATTAAAATTCAAAGGGAATGAAGATTTTCATAGGATACATTAAAATCTGTTTCTACCGCTTCGTTTTCAGAGTGTGGTACAAGATACAGGGGATAGATCCATACTTCCATATCCATACTAATATTATAAATCTGAAAGTAACTCTGTCTGTCTGTCTGTATGTCACGCTTTCACGCCCAAACCGCTGAACATATTAAGCTGAAATTCGGCATAGTTAAAGGTTGTATCCCAGAAAAGGACATAGGCTACCTTTTATCCCGAAAAATAAAAAAATCCCGAGGGACCGTGGGTCACACCGCGGGAGCGCAGCTAGTTTAAAATAATTTCACCATACTGGTCCAAATGCAAGAAGAAACATTTTTAAGATGGTTTTAAAAAAATTCAGAACTCGAGGTCTTTTTAAGCTAATTTAGGTAGCGTTATTTTTGATAACGCTACTCTAACGGATCACAATATTAAGAAAATGACGACTTTCTTCTTAGATTTAAAAGTTCCCTTTATGTGCTGCAAGAACTTGAGTAGATGCATCATGGGCCTGAATGTGCTTAAGTTAAAAGTCTAGCGTAAAATCTATCATCCTCAAATCCAGCCACGCTGTTTTTGGCTCGTGTAAAGCATATATCAATAATAATTGTTTTAGTTCAACCACGCGTTGCTAAAGTCCTTTTCACATAGGATCGATTCCGTGACAAGGCTCTTTTATGTTAATATCTGAAATTTTAAAAAAGTAAATACACTATTAATTAATTTTTGGAACACTAGATTTCATTTATTTAAAAAAAAAACATTGTTGTACAGTGTGAAACGTAAAAGTTCTATGTGTCAGGTATACGTTCCTACGTGAAAAATAGTATAGACGTAGAATACACAAGTGCGCACACAAACGAACCGAACCCATTTGTTCAGTTCTGCTTACAAGAATGTACAAGTGAGCACAAAATTTGTTCTGTTCTCATGTTTTGTTTCATACGAGAAATTGTTTAGTCTTTTCTAGTTGATGCGCACACAAACGAACTGAACCCATTTGATCAGTTCTGCTCACAAGAATGTACAAGTGCGCACACAATTTGTTCTGTTCTCATGTTTTGTTTCATACGACGAGAAATTGTTTAGTCGTTTCTATTTTAGTCTATTCTAGGAATAAATCTTCTCCCTTATCCCACAATCCAGGTCCGCTAGAATGGCAATAACAAGTCCATAAACCGTTTTTACTGCCTTTGTTCGCAAATGTATGTTGGTTTTGACTTTTTAAACAATGACCGTATTTTTGAGAACTCGGATATTTCTTAAGAACTCAAATGGACACTGGGAAATGGCTTTTTTAAAGTCGTAAAGCTTTCAAGCTATTCTGACCGAAGGTTGCGCTTTCATACAGAAATCTAGAGAAAAATCTAGTTCAGTAAATAACTAAAGTATGATAAAATAACTTATCATCATCATCATCATCATCATGTCAGCCATCTAGTGTCCACTGCTGAACATAGGCCTCCCCCATCGATTTCCACAGCGATCGATCTTGTGCAGCCTGCACCCAAAAAAAACTAAAACAAATACCAAATAACTTATACAAACCTATTAATTCACTAAAAATAACAAATCATCAAAAGTGGTTTAATGGTAGGTTAAGGTAATTCCGCCATCGTATGCAACGACAACAATACTCATACCATCCACATCATGTGGATGGTTGGCAGTCCACAATTGTGCGGTTTTCACGCCAATTCCTGCCTCGCACAACAGACATATGGAATCAGCTGTCGCCAGAGGTATTTCCAGACCGATATGACTTAGGCGCCTTCAAGAAAGGAGCCTATTCTTATCTCAAAACGCATCCTGCAGTGCTTCTTGACGCTGTAGTTGTCTGTGGGCGATTGTAATCACTTACCATCAGGTGTGCCACTAGCTCGTTTGCCCCCTCTTCCATAAAAAAAGGAACAATTTTGGTTAACTTACAAATACCCGCCTAACTTAAACAAAGTTTCGTTGAATGCAATGTAGGTAAGTACATAGGTACCTACTCATTATATCATGATCTAGTTATAAATAAATAGTAAATAATGCTGGACTTTTCACACAGCATCATCTAGCCCCAAAGTAAGCAGAGCTTGTGTTATGGGTACTACATGACTGATATACTACTTATATACTTTTTGTTCGTAAATACATACATATTATGCATAGAAACACCCAGACCCGAGACAAATATTTGTAGATCATACAAACACTTGTCCCGCGGCGGGGATCGAACCCGCAACCTTCTGCGTCGCAGCCGGGCTTTCGCCCACTGCGCTACAGAGGTCGTCATATAATATCAGTCATATCAGTCATAGTTAATTTAGGCCAACTGTTTCGTCGGTCTTAAATAAGGGCAGGTAATGTTGGCATGTATCATGTGGCGCGGAGACTGGGAATTATCCTGTTAAAGCCGAAATTATCCGATGTTACCGAACTCTTAAGAACTATGTAGTTTTAGAAATGGCTCGACCACTATTTTAACAAATAACCTTAGAACATTTTGGTTTGACTTAATATTTTGTGCCTGTTTTTTGTCTCATAATTTTTATAATAATATTACATAATAAAAAAATGTAAATAAGCTAGCATCTATTACCTAATTGTTTATGTATGAACCCACTTTCTAATAATCAATTAACCAATGCGTCATCCTTAGTTACAATGGTTGGCTAGAATAAAACTCTTCGTAGGCTTAGCTCGCCTTTATAGGTATAGTCTTACGGCCTTACTAATAAACGTGATATAAAGTTATTCCTCAGTGTAAACTGTCAAAATTTATGGTTACTTTTAGTTTATTCCGAGGAATAACTTACCGTTAACCGATAACCGTTGGGGTAAACGAGTTCTTGAGTGGAGACCGCGACTCGGCAAACGTAGTGTAGGACGCCCTCCGGCCAGGTGGAGTGACGATCTGCGAAAGGCTGCCGGCAGAAGCTGGATGCGTCGAGCTGAGGACAGGGCACAATGGCGCGCACTAGGGGAGGCCTATATCCAGCAGTGGACTGCCATAGGCTGATGATGATGATGATGATGATGAGGAATAACTTAGTAAGGCCTTTAGTATAATGTATTTGTTTTGCGTGTTTCATATCAGATCCTGTCTATACATTCCTATACCACACGCATCTTACAATATGCTTTTGACATCTTCATTCACACATCATCCAAACACCAACCATGTCTCGTCTATTCCTTTTATTCCTCCTATCTTTTGTAAGATCAGAGCATTTTAACAAAACCTGTGATGGATTCCAGGCAGACTTTGAGATAAAGGAGGTGATTGGAACTTGGCATGTCGTCGCGATTATACCTGAGAAACTGTTCCCGGATCGAGAGATCAATTGCTACAAAGTGGAGTTTAGTGAAACGGACGAGGTAAGGTTTGAATTTTGTCTGATTTTGGGATAACTGCAAATACCTACTTTATTCCTAAAACTAATCTAGATGGGGCAGAAAAGTTCTCGAGTGGAGGCCACGCACCGAAAACCGCAGTAGAGGACGGCCCCCCACTAGATGGAGAGACGATATAGTAAAGGTTGCTGGGAGCCGTTGGGTGCAGGCTGCACAAGATCGATCGCTGTGGAAATCGATAGGGGAGGCCTATGTTCAGCAGTGGACACTAGATGACTGACATCATGATGACGATGATGATGATGAATCTAGATAAATTTTGTTTAATTTTAAGGGTGAATATACAAAATTTGATGGTTTTTCGGTACCATTTGCAGAGCCAGGAACCACAGCTGTAGTAAAATTGTGGTACAAAATTAAATTTAAAGTATTCATCTACACGGGGTGATAAAAAAAACTGGGTAGTCCCATACAAAAATTCCACAAAAAAAAGCTTTTAATAACGCAAGAATCGCTAAAAATGACGAAAAATGGGGTCCGAATCGGAACAAAAATAGCCAAAGATGCAGTAAATTTTGACAAAAAAATTATAGAAAATTTTAGCTTATATAGTCCTCTAAGCGTCTTGCTAATTATTTTTATCCCAAATCAATTAGTTTTTTATTTATGAGTACATTAAAATGTACAAAAAACAGTACGATTTCTCTCCATACATTTTCTATGGCGTGCGCAATCACAATTTGCCATATAAATCTGAATCCGAGCTCAGACGGTTCAGATGCACGTCAAACGTGCTTATGGAAGGACGGGTGTATCGCATTTTTCAATTTTTTAGTTCGACAAGGTTCTATCTAAAATTCTGTATGAATACGAATACTGTGACTGGAAAAAATTGATACTTTTGGTTTCGGACGATACAGCTGATGATACTCGTAGAATAGGTTGACGTTTTTTTTCAATTTTTTTTTTCCGTCACGTGAAAATCGTCAGCAGTTATAATAGGTGCGCGCTTATTTGACCGAGCGAGCGAAGCGAGCGAAGTGCCTTCCGTTCGAGTTTGGCAAAAAATACTTTTGACCGTCTGTCTGTTCTCGCCTATAAATCGCATTTTAAAAGCTTTTATTAACTTGCAATGTTTGTATGTTCGTAAGTTTGTATGTATGTAAGTTTGTCCGAGTTCAATTTTACAAGCTTAATTTGACCCACTTCCCGGCTTCCGATAGAGCTGAATTTTGGTACATCTATGAGTCCTTGGAGATGATGCAATAATTTATGATGACAGCGAGCTGATCTGATGATGGAGTCATGAGCAGTTCCACGGAACTCCTCAGAAATTAAGCCGATTGAGTTGAAACTCGGTTTGTAGATCAAGTATCATCTACAATTTTAAAATATGGTGACAACGAGCTGATCTGATGATGGAATCAGGAGCTGTTCAACGGAACTCCTCAGAAAATAGGCCGATTGAGTTGAAACTCGGTTTGTCGATCAAGTATCATCTACAATTTTAAAATATGGTGACAACGAGCTGATCTGATGGTGAACTCAGGAGCTGTTCCACAGAACTCCTCAGAAAATAGGCCGATTTAATTAAAGCTCTGTAAATCGGTCAAGTTACTTGTACTTACAATTTGAAAAAATGGTAACAGGAAATGTTTTGATGATGGAGCCAGGAGCTGTTTAATGGAACTTATTATATGGATAATAGTAATATCCGTGTTTAGGCTCATATGAATCAGCTCATCTCTCTCACCTATAAAAAGCTTGGACCTATTGAAAATATTTTTTAAAAAAATATTTTTTTTAGTTTAGTAGATAGGTACTTACTTTCTTCGTAATTTTTTTGGAGCGAGGTCTACTGCTCTCACAGAACCACAAGTAGTAAAAAGTTTTCAAAGTGTGCAAAGTTCTGACATCGAGTAAAGGTGCGCAAAGCACTGCGCAAAGTAGTGAGTAAAGTGCATAAAGTAGTGTGCAAAGTGCGCAAAGTCCGCAAAAGGCCTAAAATGGTGCGCAAAGTTGTGTGTACAAAGTCCGCATAGTGCGCAAAGGTGCAAAGTGGGCAAAGTTGTGCCCAAAAAGCGCAAAGTTGTGCGCAAAAAGAGCAAAGTTGTGCGCAAAGTGCTGCACAAAAAAAAAATTATGCGCAGAGTGCGCAAAGTGGTGCAAAAGGTGCGCAAAATTGTGCAAAAGGTGCGCAAAGTTGTGCGCAGTGCTGCACGAAATAAAATAGATGCGCAGAGTGCGACTAAGTGGTGCAAAAGGTGCGCAAAGTTGTGCGCAGTGCTGCACGAAATAAAATAGATGCGCAGAGTGCGACTAAGTGGTGCAAAAGGTGCGCAAAGTTGTGCAAAAGGTGCGCAAAGTTGTGCGCAATGTTGCACGAAATAAAATAGATGCGCAGAGTGCGCAAAGTGGTGCAAAAGGTGCGCAAAGTTGTGCAAAAGGTGCGCAAAGTTGTGCGCAGTGCTGCACGAAATAAAATAGATGCGCAGAGTGCGCAAAGTTATGCAAAAGGTGCGTAAAATGACAAAATTTTAAAAATTTTCAAACGACAATGTCAAAGTTGAAACTTCGTTCCAACCAAGTGTTCCACGACACTCACGTACTTTTTTTGTTATAATTTCTGAAGTAAAAGTATTCAAATATTATGATTTTTACTCGTTCCTCATACCTTTAATGGCAGTCGATTTAAAAACACATTTCTACACTCATATTATAAAGAGAAAAGGTTTGTTTGTTTGTTTGAAATGAATAGGCTCCAAAACTTCTGAACCGATTTGAAAAATTATTTCGCCATTAGAATCCTAAATTATCCCTGATGAACATAAGCTATAATTTATTTAAGAAAAAATTAGAGATCTTTATGAAAATTGCAAAATGTAACCCAACGTGTAAAAAAATTCTGTATTTTTTTTTAATCGGAGGTGCGATATTGCATGCGCCGCGAAAACTATTCATGATAGAACAAGAAAATGTTCTTGTTCTATCAACAACATTAAAGAAAATATCAATATCTACAAAAAAATATGTCCAACTATTGTGGTTGTGCCAGTATAACAACATTTACAATTTAAAAAGTGAATAAAAATGCCGACCAAAGTCAGACCACGTATTTATTTATTCTTATCTAAATTAATTTCTTCATAGTAAAGGCCGTTTCAGAACCCGTAGATTACTTTTTGAATGATTTAAATCGGGTTTTTTATTCAAAATATAATAATATCATGAGTTAAAATGTAAGATGCACCGCGACCACGGAATAAATATCAGTTAGTACGGTACAAAGTGTCTGGGAACTATGGAATTCTGTGGTATAGCTTGTTAGTAAATTACGAGTATACTATTCTAGCGACCAAAACGTCGTAAGCGCTATGAAAAAGTACGTGAGTTACGTTGAACACTCGGTTGGAACCTCGTTGGATTGTAGTTTCAACTTTGACATTTGTCAATTAAATTATTGCCATTTATTAAAATCCTAGAAACGCTGCTCTGTACTCAAAATGTAACAATCTATGGACTGCTTTGCGGTTGCTCACTTCGCACTGTGATCTTTTGACCTATTATGTATGTGTCGTGATGGTAAATCTAACGCTTTTTTTTCTTCTAGCCCCCATCCTCGATACCGTCCGAAAAGGAACTTCGTTCCAAAAGTATTGCGGGATAAGATCACCTAAATGATAGATTTCTTAAGATATTTGAGATTAAATATTGAATAAGTAAATTGAAAATGCTATAGGTATGCTGGATCCTGCAACTTAATAATATGCTAAATAATAAAGATACACCTAACCTACCTACCTAATATTTTAATTGTTTTATAGCACACCATCTACCTTACTTTATTTTTTACTTTAGGTACGTACAAAACATTAAAGTATCAAAATTAGCTCGTTCAACTAATAATCGAACGGGGATGCGGCTTCAAAGTGTGCGTAAGTGTTTTGTTATTGTGTGCAGGCCTAAACTGGCATCTATCAAATTGTATATTCGTCCTTAAGATATTTTCTTTTAAGACTAATTTCCTTCTACTTGTTTTGATACTTGTTATTTCAAACTAGGGCAGCAATATTAGTGAAATATCAATAATCTGCCCTACATTAAGATTGCTTAGTAGGTAAAGGGTTTCTAAAAACATTTCAATATTATTAATAAGAAAACTTTGGAATAAAAAGTACTTAAAAGTTATACAACAGCCCAAAGCTCTTTTAATGCTGTGTGTAAAATAAACGTTTTGCACAGGGCGGACTCCGTTGGCTTATAAACAAAACAAAGCGAGCTGCGAAAGAAAAATCGAACAAAACCATGGAGAGCATACTTTCTAGATCCAAAAGAACGAAAGACTGGACCCACGAGAAAGTAAACCATGACGATCTGAACCATAATACCAAAGTGAACCATAACGTCAAAGTGAATCATGGAATTATTGTGAGGTTAAGATACCATACTGAGCAAGCGTTTGATGTGTGGTCGAAGTCAGTTGAAGGTGTTAATGGATGCTTTATGCAAGTACTCTCTTTAGAAGTCGGAGTCAATGACACTCGTATGTATTTTACCATCTATGATTAGAATTCTATCTTTAATTTTAGGACGTCATGAAATACCATTTATTTTCCGTTTACTCTCTGTAGATCCAGTGATAAAGATCCAATTGGTTCTATTGAGAAAACTTTTTCTCATTAGATCCATTTCTGATGATTTGGTTCTAACAAGAACTTTTATCATCTGTAGATCCAATGATCAAATTGATTTTGTTCCAGTGAGAATACCTTTTGTCTTTAGATCCAATTTTGATGATTTGGTTCTAAGCAGAACTTTTCCTGTTAAGCTTTGTATGAAGAATGAATTGAGATGAATAAGGAGAAAAATGTGTGTCAGAATTGTAACAAATGGACAAATATGACAAAAAGGCGCTTTTTTCCAGAAAAAGCAAGAAACCACGATGCGATGATGCAACTACACATGGTGCAGACTGATGATGGACCGTATCTGGTACAATTGTTGTGGGGAAGGCTGATCTCAGCAGTTATCTACCGCCAGAAACCGGTAAGAACTTTAAACTTTTATTTGATTGTGTGTTAGTCTCGAGGTCAAGAGCCGACCCATTCATCATAAAAAAAAACTTTTGGAAAAGCAATTATTATAATGACTTCTCTGGGTTTTTCTAAAATCATGAGGAAAACACTAGGTACCTATACCTACTGTTACTTTATAATAAGATGCATAATTATCATAGGTCGTAGATTTGAATCTCGTCGTACACTAGTATGTTTTTCTATCCAAAAATGTATATTCTAAGCGCCTTACTAATAAACGTGGTGTAAAGTTATTCCTCGGAATAAAATAGGAATAACCAGACAGTTTGACAGTTTACACTCAGGAATAACTTTATACCACGTTTATTAGTAAGGCCGTAAGAGGGCAAATAGAATACGAAAATGTTGACTCCAATTTTGGTCAACACAAAAAAACATTTTTGAAGTTAACGCTTTGAAAAGCAAGTAGTACCTACAACCTAGTAACTTTTATTCGACATTTTATTTTTACATTTCAGGGAATCATTCAAGATCAGCTGAAGCCGGTATTTAATTTTATAGAAAAACAGCGAGGACCACAAAGACTGCCAAAGATCTGCGACAACCCCATTCGTGATCTCCTGTTTTAGACTTAAAATAGCTGAAAACATACTACAAAATAGTTTAGTCTAGTTTTATTTTAGTAGTACTAATTTCAATAAATGTAAAAAATCCGATAAAATATCAATAAGACGCATTATGTGTTGAATTTTAGCAACAAAGCAAGTTTATTAATTCTATGTAGGTACCCAACAGTCACATCATAGTCCTGACTCCTGAACCCCCACTAATACACATACAATTTTAGGGGATTTTGATGTTTGCGTCAATAACTGACAGTAAAAGTACTAATCTTTAAAATATTAAAAACAATAGGGATACCTATCGAGTAGCAATGTATACAGAGAACCATCAGACACACCGAAGATCCGCTCTTAGGAACCAATCGATTCCAGAAAAATTAAAACTGCATTCACACAACTTAAAAAAAACTTGTACTCTTACTTATTAACATAGCCTTTTATCTAATTTAAGATTAATTAGTGACCTAGCTTCACTATGATAGTTCCTTTTCCTTCAAAGACTACAGATCGAGAAAAAAAAATAATTCATTCCTCACACCGAGCCACACCGTACTCTAAATGGCTACACATTACATTTTGGAACGAAGTTCCTTTTCGGACGGTATCGAAGAAAAAAAAAGGGCTGGAAAATAAAATTATTCTATTTTACCGTCACGACACATGTATATTGTATATATCAAATCGTCACAGTGCGAAATGCGCAGCAGCGACACAGTCCATAGATTGTTACATTGTTAGTACGGAAGAGCGTTTCTAGGATACCTAATTGACAATTAATTTATTATATTCCCAGTATAGAAAAGTACTCTTTGCTTCGTACCAACCGAGTGTTCCACGACACTCACGTACTTTTCTATCTAATCAAAGCTTAGCATAGCAATTATTTCAGTTTGTAAAAAATAATTCTATCAAAAGATTTTACAGCCTTTTTCCAGCACATTCTAGAGCAGTATATTAAACTTTCTAACACATACATTACAGCTATCCAGTTTAGAAGCAATTTATTTCAGTTTCAGAAGCATTATTTGCGATCGGTTCGATGTCCAGCTGCTGACAAACTGTGCGGTCTCACGCCATCATACAATACAACGAAACGCTAATAAAGGAAAACAAACTTTTAGACAAAGATAAAGTACCGTATAGACAGAACACTGACAAAAATTACCTGCATGATACCTACCAAACGATATCATAAGCGTTGGTCTTAAATAATCTTTCGTCGTCATCAATATTAATTCCAGCCAAGTTTTATTCAATTGCTGTTAACACTACAGCGTTATTCATAAACATGTAACTAAAATTAGCCCTGTCACTGTTTGTCATTATCCAACGTACTAATGCACTCTTTCTGCATAATTACTAATATATACCTACTCCTGTTAAATAAACAAAAAAAAATTAAAAAAAAATTGCTACACATGATTGTATGGAACCCCTATTCTTATATAATTTATTTAAGTGCCATAATTATACCTACCCGTAAATTCACAAAATTGATCACTTAATCTTTTCTCTTATAAACATATACAGGGTGTAAAAAGACGTCTACCGAAGCCGAAAGGGGTAGGTACAGCATCCCAACACACAACCAAATCCAAAAGGATTTTCCGAAAAAATAAATATTTTCCGAGAAAACAGCGTTTGAAGATTTTCATTTATTTCGTCAGCCAGCAATGTACGCTACGCATTCCGAACCCCACGCGATAACTTCGGCAGTGCCTACCTACTATGTGCGTAGCGTAGAAATTTGATTATTGTGAGGTAAGTAGGTACTTAGACTTACCTAATTCCACTGTAACCTCAAACTGAGCATCTGCTCAACAAGCACAGCTGAGCCTGCCTGGCTGTAGGTACCCAAGCGTTTCTCCCAAAAAGAATCAAGACCTGCTCTTCTACTTGCAGATCAGAGCCTCCAGATCAGTGTTGGTTCGGGTAACTTAACTATCGATCAACCCTACCTATTTTGTGGGCCTATCGCATTACGCGCTAGGCCCATAACACAACGCATTTTCACACACGATCACAACAAGCACTTTTGACCGAACACACTCGCACTAAACAGACACTCACTGTTCTCTTCTTAACAAATGTAGGCAGGTACCTACTAGGTAGGTAGATACGATAATTAACTACCTAAGTAGGTACTAAATTATCCTCTAATAAAACCATAAAACTCATTCGCGACAGTAGTACCGGTAATGCAATTTGTATGCGCTGCGCGAGCGTCCAATACGTACGAATATTGAACTTCAACTAATTAATAAATAATAAAATCAAACAAAACGAGTCGAGAAATTAGAAAGAAAATGTAGCGAAATAGAAATTTGAACCTTATTTCAATAGTATTAGAAGACAATTTCTTAATATCTTTGACAAAAGCCGCCAAAGAGTCAACTGAAAAATGCCTAGCAAGGCATGTTTCACACTACTCAAGAGTTGAAAACTGATGGATTTATTCACTGATCATTCACTACATTGTTGTACCTAGTGATATTTGATAGAATAAACTGATAATCTTATCAACCATTAATCTTATTATTTGTTTACTTAGGCAGGTACTTACTTACTTATTATTTGTTTATGTAGTGAACAGTTGATCTAGTGCTGCTGTTAGTATAAACTTTGACATAATGAATGTGTATCCCAATCGAGGTTAAAGATAAAGTGCTGGTCAAACACTTCGATAACTCGGTCTTAGACGAATTCTTCGTCAAGCATAAAATTCGCAAACACTGTAGACGCAGCTTTATACCGACCGGCTTCTACAAAGGATTCAGTCTAAGTCTTAGCGAAATAGAAATCTGAACCTTATTTCAATCAAGTTAGAAGATTTTGATGGAACCCTTTCGACTCTGCCGCCGACACGTGCAGCGTTCAATCGAATTTCAGTAATTTTTTTTTGAAATGAAGCTTAATTTCGCTGCACACAGCAAACTCATGATAGCCGAGCTAGATCAGTCTAGAATTTGAGTGCATGAGCCCAGTGTTCAAATCCTAGAGTCGGAGAATAACTTTTTTAAATTTTAATTTTTTTTGTACTATTATTTTTTGTTTATAACCGTTACTGAAACTTCGTTCAAGTTTTCCTTACTTACGATTTTATGAACTCAATAGTGAAACATTTTATTTATGTAACTAATAATAGCTGAAATAAAGCCAAGTTAGGTACCTACTTATGTTTAATTTTTCTAGTTTACGTAACTAAGATTTTGTTTATAGCACTGGTGGAACTGCATAGGTGCAGTAGACACGCGACGCGAGAGCGGGGCGGGTGCGATGCCCGGCCGGCCGCGGCGGTCGTCGGCCGCGCGCGCGTGCGCTGACCTCGCTCAGCTGCTCGCGCGCTCGTACTAGTCGCGTTATTTTACGTAGATTGCAAGATTTTGATTTTTAATTGTTTTTTTCTTTTATAAATGAAATTATTAGGTAGGTATGGTCTTACTATGTTGTACTAGTAGTAAATAATCGGAAAATAACGTAAAATGAAGCAGCAAATTCATTTTTTTTTTTGCGTTTTTTTTTTCGCTAAATATGTTTAGAATCATGGTCTGATTGCAACCCCTCAGTTTTCGGTAGTAGTCTTTTTACACCCTGTATGTATAGATAATTTGTAAGTAAGTACTTTTTATTCACTGTCAATTTTTTCTTTTCTGTAAGTTAGCAAAAATGTTGTACCTATACCTACCTACTAACAATAACTTGCTTAACTTGTTAAAACTATCACTGCCGGCCGAGGATATAGTTAAAATATTGTATCATGTATAATTCGTCTCACTGGTCTTCACGATACAGGCTTGCCTAGTGTGAAGACCGCTGAAATAGAACTGTCTAACAAATAAGCTACGGCAACACCAAACCTTGTGCCTAAAATTGTTGTGATTCTGTAAACCGTGTTTGCTGAAATAAATATTTTCATTTTTTCATTGCTAATGATACAAATGAAACACTTAAATAATCATAAAAATTCATAAGAACTTTCTTAACTTAATTACACTAAAATTAAAAAACAGTGTTCAAATCACCGACCGCAGGTAATGTGCCCAAAAGGCTGGCGGCATTACCTTGTTGGATGGCTATACTTAACCTCTGTCCGAGGTACAGCTCTTTGGTCATTGTTCTTATCAATCAACCTCTTGCTGCCATCGCCGCGCCTGTCCTGGAGATTGCCGACAGGTGAGAGGCCGCCACGGCTCCAAGGAATCAAAGACATACCGTCGGGCCTTTTGCCATCATCTCGTGCGATACCGTTCTATACCAAGCATGATCTCAGATCTACGTATTTTTTATCAACTTTCATAGTGTTTCATCTGTTTTATTATTCCTTGTCCAGAACATCGTATCGTTCCGTGACGTTTTGTATTAACTGCCTTCTTTATTGCTCAGTCAAATGATAATTCTACCATTTGGTCAAACTTATAACGATATTACAAAATAGTTCCGTAATTGTGTGCACCAGAGGTAGTTTTAAAAGGAATTTTCAAAACAAAAGAGTTTTTCCATGTTTGAGACCACAAAGTTGCTGATAAGTGCTTTATAATTCGCATTTGATGCGTAATAATTCAAAAAACTACTTTATGGTTGCCCTATAACATTATCAAAACTTCTGCTTTGAAAATGCCACAAATGTCGGCATCGATGTCCAGTTAACTCGGTTCTCAGTACCTACACATCACCATTTGCAAGGCCGAATGCTCAAAGTCAAAATTGGACCGCTGGGATCACTTAGTGATAGTTAGTTTTCTAGGTGATTCTACTACTGTTCCTTTGCGACCAGTACCATGAAGAACCATGGCACGAAACATGGTTTGGGGCCTGGCTTTTTTTTAGGTGAATAAATAGTTCGTGCTCACAAACTCTTTCGATGAAGTACCATTTTGCTGACTCGTCCATCTACTCGATACGCTCCCTTGTAAGAACGCTTACATTATTATTTGCATTGCATGTTTTGGGCAGTTGGTCGGCATCAGGTGTTGTGTTTCCGTGATTGATTCCATGTTCCGCTCTATCGGGGCTTAGACGTATGGATGTGGGTAAAGGCTGATTTGTTTTGTAAATAAACTTTTTAATAATATTTTTTAGTCCAAAGAAATAAAACCTTTGAGGCGCACTTATAATCCCTTCATCACATTGGTTCGAAAGAACAAAGTGACATGAGAAAAAGAAGAAGACCCTGGATTGGATCCCGCATGAGATTATCATGATCCTGGCTGCCCCAGAGAAAACTACGTGGAGAAGGATGCGTTATAGTTATACTAAGAAAAAAGAAGCATCAGCAAAGCTGGATTTCACTGTTTGACTCTAACTCTGAAAGAAGAAGAATTGGATGGTGTAATGGTGCCTTCTGCAAAATTTTAACGTGCTTATGACTATCCCCTTAGACTTCTTAAATGTAATGTAGATAATCATCGCTTGGAGATACAGTCGCGACTCTGTTTTGTTTTCTTCAACATGGTCAGAGAACTAGTGGAAAGACAAGTATCAATGGAGTCCATTTTATGACTGCGTTTAACGTTCCTTTACTTAATTTCCACGCGTAGGTATGTAAATATTCGTAACCGGAAAGATGCCATTTAAAACTATTCTAAAATCTCACATGCTTTAAAGCGAAAAATTCAACCCTTTCAATACGAAACCTTTCAAAAATAGCTTCACACCGGAAAGGCACATTTGGAGCCCCCTGTAGACAGGCGTGACGCTGACGCGGCTGAATAGAGGGTGTTCCACTTGGCTCGGTTTATATCTATTGTTTATGCGGGGAATTGATGGAATACCTTCAATAGATGCAGGTTTGTTATGATATGTTTAAACAACGTGAAGTGACAGAAACCAAGTGAATAAAAAATACATATTTTTTTATACGTGTAGCTAAAAAAGACATAACAAATCAAATCTCTTTGTGAGCTTATGTTCTGGCAAGTATTTTTAGCAAGTCAATATTGTTCTGGACCTGAACTTACAACCTTTCAATAAAGAAAAAAATATACTTAGTTCCTTTGAAATTTTTAAACAAAACCAATTTAGTTGTAGCCTAGTTTAAAAGGTTGTCTGGAAGATATCGCTATCCAGCGATAAGACCGCCAATTACACACAATGGTATCTATGTAATAATCTATATTTAAGTACTTAGGTATCTACATTGTATTGTAATAAAGTTTTTTTTTCATTTCATTTTCATTTCAATTGAGCTGTGGTTTTCATTATTATTTTCTCAATATAAACTAACCCAAAACACTCCACCCCTATTTATTAAGTATTAGTAAGAGTTCGTCTTAAATTGGTTTAATCCTAAGCTTGAAAGTTTTATCACCTTTCCCAAAAATTACCCTTTCAAGACAGCTGCTCAAAAAATTAAAATTCATTCTGTTTGAGCAGCGATACAGAAAAGTCGTTAAATTAGAAAAAGTGCCTCCAGGGGCTGTGAGTACCCTTATCCATCTGAAATAGTCAGTTTTACGATCCTATTATAAAATGGTCTTTATGCTCGTTTTATTGCGAAAGGACTTTACGTAATTTCGTCACGCTGCTGAAGGTAAAGATGAGATTTTCAGCTATTAAAGTATTGAGGTTCACCAGTGGACAAGAGCTGACGATTACCTTAAGCCCGGGGTAGTTCTTCACGTTTATTTTCTAAATGTTTGTGTTCTTCCAAAGTTGATGTCATCTCATAGATAGGGCAAAAAGGGGTGTAAAGAATGCTGAACCTGGTTGAAATGCATGTAGCATTTGAGTACCAAAATTGCCAATAATCATCTAAAGTAAAATTAATAGTTGAACTGTGTATCATACGGGATGTGTGCTATCCATCATTTCCCTGTAACCGGTGCTTCTTGCATTTCATTCACAACCAATGAAACATCTGGTTAAATTTTTGGTGCACAATGACCCCGAAAGTCGGTCAGTAAAGTTTGATCAATCAAAAGTGGCTGATGAGGTTTTGGTATCTGAGAACTATTTTACGATGCAACTTTTCGAAGCATATCTACTTCTAATCAGTAAGTTTATAGCGATGACACCTTGGGACTTTCACAAACGGTTTCGTAATTAATCTTGTAGGGACTGCGTTCCCACACCGCACAATAATTTGAATGGTCGTTTCGATCCTAAGGTCGGAGGTTCAAATCCAATGAGTTTTTTTTGTCAAGAAATTCATATGCGCTCTCAAACGATGAAGGAAAACATCGTGACGAAACCGGCATATCGTAAAACCTATAAAGTTCAAAAAACCTCAGTGTACAAGGAGTCTCTTTGAGGCGCAGTTCCAAATTCTTTCAACACACTGGTTCGAGACTAGTGAAACGACAAGTAAGCCCAATCCTATTTTCAAAATCATTCACCATAAAATTCTTCTAAGCGACACTTCATTTAATTTCCAAATTCTTCATTCCTAAGCCCAACTCTCTAAAACACCATTTACACGATACCATTCACATAATATTGGCTCTTGCTCCATTGAGTTTGAGAAAGAAAGACGCAAGAATGGTATGCCAAAATGGTATCGTGTAAATGGCATCTAATTAGCTAACACCACGGTCAGACCTCCGGAACATTCCGAGCGATTTTTCATCAACCCGACCGCGACCATCGGCCAATTGAAAATCGCTGGAGCGACTAATTAGTCGCCGGAAGGGGATCCTCTGATTGTACCGATTAGTTGTGTGTATTGATTCAGGGTTATGTGAGGACGATGGTGCAAAACTTGGAGTTATAATTTTGGCAAATATTATATTTGCTGTGTTACTTACTCAGCAAATAATAAATAAATAAAATTAGTATATTAGTAGTACTTAAACTAAAAATACCAATAATAATCTAATCATTCAATATCACAAATTTACTGAGACACTAAACAAGTGACTGGCTTGTGCAAAGCAAGGTAGGTAAGTAAGTTCGTCGGTTAGTTCTGCTACGCTCGATTCCCGCTATGCTTATGAGTCAGTGGCCAACTCTGGTGACAGAGTTTTTAGGCCAACTGGGCCTTCGTCATGGCTTAACGACTTTATAGCCGGGACTGACAATTTAACGTATAAGTTTTTAGATGAAGATTGCGATGTAGAAAGTTATTTTTTAGAAATATATTTGGTAGTCGGCTAACGATTAAAAGAAAACTTATGAACATTAGAAAGCTTTGTCAACAAATAAAAATTGAGAAATGCGAGAAAATACGTCCAATTCACTTTTATTTTTATCAAATTTTATCGTAGCATTAAAGAAATTGTTAAACTAACACTTGGCATCTTTGTCCGAGCCAATTCAGCGCAATGTCCAATGAAAGAGTCATTAAATTTAATGTACACTAACCTAATGCTATAAAAGCAGGTTAATCTCAATACACCGATAGCGCCTATTCATTCTAGAGGGGTGCGTAGTTAGTTCCTTTGGTATCGATATCGATATCATTGTCTATAAATGTTTATCGATCCGTTTGAAACAGAAAATTATATTGTACGAGTATCATCAGAATAATATAAATTAAGTTAGTGTATCTGTATTTTTAAATTTTATGTTCATTACTTTGAAAACTTGAATTTCTCATACAGTCTTACGGCTCGTCTTACGTGGGCGATCTTTATAAGCGGTGCGGTGCGGCGCGGAAAAAGAACAGTCGATTTACTATTGAAGTGTCCTACGTGAGCGGTGCGCAGCGGCGCGGCGCAAATTAAAACGAACGCGATCAGATTTTTTTGCAAATTTTGACACTATGTATGATTTGACGTAAACTATGTAGGACGATTCGCGAGCACGTAGAACAGACACGCCGCGACGCGCCGCGCAGGGTTAGCCAGCTACACTACGAAAACAATTTGACTTACCTCATCTCTAGTCGGAAATAAAAATCGTAAATGAAGCCATTCCAGGAGGCGGAGGTCCAACGATTAATGTGGGTACAGTTTACTGTCCTTTCATTTCAGGTGGAAATTTTATTGATGTGCTACTTGAGGTCATTCACATTGTAGTTTTTAAGAGATTTTTATTGACTAGAGACCCGGGCGCGATGTCGTCTGCGCATTGTTTCGTCATACAAACTTTACTCAGAGTATAATTTTTTTGCTCATCACCTGGTAAAATAAGCATTAGTAATTTGACGACATTGTTCGCTGTGCGTTTTCGTCAGCGCGATCTAGGAATCGGTAATTCTCATCTCTTTCTTCTGTCGAGTTGACGACCATGTTGATGAAGAAGATAAATCTTAGATTAAAGTCAGTTGGCTATGTTATGCTAACTAGGATAGCATAATAAAAGTTTGCCTAATATCATTCAGGCGGCTAGTTGAACGGCGCCGTTTGATCAAATGGCTAGGTGCTTAAACGGCTGATGAAACCAGTTGCCTGCGACATAGGTATCAGATATTTGTGGCTATGACGCATCCCCGTTGACCAAAATCATTCTATAAAAACGCTCGATGAATACATATAAATAATTATGTTAACTTAACTGTCGTAGCATCGACACGTGTGATAACATGAAGTTCGTCGGTGTTATTGTTTTGACGGCGTGTGTTGTCGAAGTTTTGTCCTTAGATTTTTTTACAAAAAACTGTTGCCGTGGTCACGATAGCGTTAATTTAGGACGCATTTGTGATGATGGAAAACTAGTGCCGTGGACCGATTGTTGCGGGAACGGTCGATGTAATGTTGCCTGTTGTAATTGCGACGATGGCTGCAGAAGTGGAGACTTCCGTCTTGTTGCAGCCGCCTTTGGCTTCCCTACCGCGGAAATTACTCCCAATTTTGGCTTCAGTGGTATAGGTGCACCGCCAGCGGGGGCCGATTTTGTTAAAGAGGCAGTCACAACTGTTGTAAAAGAAACTGGAAAAGCAGGATATGCTGTTTACAAAGAAAAGAAAAAAAACGAATAGAATGATTTATATTTGGTTCTTATTTCTTATTAGTTTAGTTTATTTTTTGTATTTTAATAACAATTATTAGCTTTCTGTTCTATTGGTATGTATACTATGCTTCCACTTTTGTTCATGGCTTTTCCCTCAAAGGTTTACTGGTAGAAAACTCTTTTAGGGTTAAGCTCGCCTTTCTTTATTTTTTCTATTGTGTACAATAAAGAATTACAGAATAGGTTACTTATTCTAATTTAAATTTAACATAGAGCTCTAAATATTTTAAGCTATCCCGAAAACTTCGATTCATGCGGGATTTGAACCAGGAACCTATCTCGTGTTTCACAGGGATGTGCTACCGACCGCACCACTTGCATCCACATTGGGGCAAATCAATGGTGTAAAAGTAACCACGGGGTTTTTATAGCTTGAACGGCTCGGTAGCGATAGAGGTGTTTTTTTTTAAAATCTTACAATTTAAGTAATTTGCAATCTTTTCTAATTAATTTTAATGTGTTCTATTGAAGCCTTTGTTGTTTTGTAATTATTAATGTAGGTAAGTATATTATTTGATAATACGTTTGATAATAAGTACCTACCTATTGATAATATTTGAAATATTTTTTAATTTTTACGTTTTTAGATACTAATTTGATTTATTCATTTCAGTGAACTGTATGTACTTGATTATAAAAATGTGAATATTTTTTTTTTTTTATTTGTGACATCCAGCGATAGACAACCCCTTCCCTCCGCACAACCCCCACCCCCGCCACTGACAGTAGATAGGTTTAGGAATAATAAGGATAGGTTACATTTGAAAAATAACAAATTGAGGCATTCGTGAAGTTAGCCGTATTTTTTTTATAAAAAAGATCAGATCAGACAAACGAATTTATAGATTATATTAGAAGATTTACGAAATAGGAAAGCGTTTTAAGATTACGTATTAGCTCCACAATTCTTGTTTAATGCTATCTAGATTGTGACTTATGTAAGTACCAAGTACACACGTATCGACGTCGTCTTTCCTATGGGCCAGGTTGATTAAGCTGAGAGGATGGTTTAGGTGCTGGGCAAGCCTATTCCATCTCAAACAATGTCCCAGGCACTACAGCGTCCCGTTAAATGTAGGCATGGATTGCCTCCTGACGCTGTATAAATCATCTAAATATAGATGTGAAGGCCTAAGTTTTATTGCAGCTCTCACGTGTATGTTATAAGTTATCTACAAAGTTTGAAAAAAGAATCACAAGATTATTTTCGTTTTATCAATCACATAAGATGCCTAACAAAATAAAACGCCCAGTCTTCCCCTCAACTAAATAAATCTAATAATTGGAAGGTGCTGTCCGGTGTGTAACCCGGTTTGCGGTCAGGTAATGAACCGGAAACGGAGCAAAAGGTTTCTTTTAGGATAAATTGAGTAAAGCCATAACCCTTGAAAGTTATTTATTGGTTTTTTATACAATTTTCTTTTAAACTATTTTTATATACACTCGTGGTGTATATCACGCTCTCGATGGTATAGTAGGTATCTACTTTTAGAACTCAAACTGAATGACTAAATAAGTTTAATCATATGAGTACCTACTGACCTATGTAGGCTACTCAGAGAATTCCAGTACAGAGTTATTAGGCCGCCTTAAGGCCTCCGTCATGGCTTAAAGACTAAGGGTGTGGACGCTCTGCACGATCAAAATGGATGGAAGACCAGACAACTATCTAGTGACAATGCAAATAGAAGCATGAGGTTTTTAAACTTAACTAAGTCAGTAGGTATGTTGCTGATGGAGTTTTTGTAGAAATCTTTCGAGGTGAGAATATTTGAAACGAATGCTCTTGCATACATAGAAACATACTTGCATGTTTGTTTTTTTTTTACCAAATGCTCACAATTTCACAATTTAATTCATTAATATTTCAAAGAATCTTTTCCGCCATCACATCAAAAAGCAACACAATGGTACCTTTCCACAGGAAATGAGTGTAAAAGCATAGAAAGATTTTAAAAATATGAAAGTCCCATCTCATTAATGCACTTTGACGAATTCAGTACCACTTGGTGCCCTGGGAGTAGATACGAGCACCAGTTGCTAAAGCTATCGATATGACTAAAGTAACTAATAATTTTATTATAAAAACTTAGGCCTTTACATCTATATTAGATTATTTATACTTACAGCGTCAGGAGGCAATCCATGCCTACACCTAACGGGACGCTGCTGTAGTGCCTGGGACATTGTTTGAGATTGTTTGAGGTGGAATAGGCTTGCTCAGCACCTAAGCCATCCTCTCAGCTTAATCAGCCTGGCCCACAGGAAAGACAACGTCAATACGTGTGGAGCTGACTAAGCTGCGGGTTTCCTCACGATGTTTTCCTTCACCGTTAAGAGCTCGTGTTATTCCACAATTAATTGTGTTAATGAACATAATATTCAGGGATGGCCACAAGTTTCCTTATGACTTTAAGTACCTTACCTTCATCAATGTTCCTCTCCATCCAAAAAGTTGCCTTGAAGCAACCGCTTCATAGCGATAAGGCCGCCATTCAGTCAGCGTCACCAACTGGTGACGCTGACCATACATTGTTATTTGGTTAATTTTTTTAAAGTATGTAATCATCATCATCATCATGTCACATAGACCTCCCCATTCATTTCCACAGCGTTTTCCTTTACCAGGTCGTCTTTTCATCTAGTGGGGGGCCATTCTCTTCATTCAAGTAACCTAATATGATTGGGTACCAAATGACATCATGTTTTTTTTTCAAGTACTTATACCAATAAATGTGTTTATAAGTATATTCTGTTTATTCATTCTTTCTCTTTCATAAGTATTTTAAGTTACTATTAAGTAATTAACTACTCACACTATTAAGTAACTACACTATTAAGTAAGTTGTCAGAGTTGTCTATGTAAGATCTGAACTCGTGCTTATCCTAAATGCCTTGGGAGTAGCGACTGATCATTTTGTGACAAAGGATCCCTGAGGAATGCAAGCTATGTTTGTTTGTAATGCGGCTAGGTGGCCTACTTCAAAGAGATGCGGTGACAATAGTACGCGATTTTTTGGGATAAACCATATTAAGGCATAACAAATTAGTGAATCAGTAAGGTGTCCTCTTTTTTAAAAAGTTGTCTATTTAAGGTAAAATCATTATGTGTCATAAGTACTTTATTGATTATTAGCAGCTTTTCAGACTTCACTCACGTTATTTCGTATTTTGTAGCCTCCATGGTTGTTCTCTTCTAAGTATTCCACCTCTGTGTTTTAGGAACATATTATTTTTATGGTTACAAATCGTCCAGTATTTTGACAATTCAAAGCAATTGCTCAATGCTGACAGCAGTCAAGTTGTGCAATAAACACATGCATCATTGTCACCCTACGCTCCATTGATCTCGCCGCCAAAGAGACCGGCTTCCGGCGGCGACGACTTCCGCTTGTACGCACCTTTAATGAACTAAAAACAATATAAAGGGGCTTCTACATTCATCACATTCGCAGATATGAGATGAATGTCATTAAAAGAGCATTTACACGTTGTTTTAAACCGATGAAATTCAGTGGTCGAGCAAGCGTCGCACTTATTAAGACTCTTTTATTTTTTTTGTTAGCCAATGACCGTTTACACGTTAAAAATTGCTGTGCGATACGATATCGTATCGGTTGAAATTCTTCCGTTTAAATGCTCTTTAAGATTTAGGGCAAACTTTTCTACTCACGATCAGCAATTCGGAGGTAGCTCTGTCTTACCTACAACTTGCCTAACCGTTGCAAAGTTGACGATTGTGACTTGACGACCTCTGTAGCGCAGTGGGCAAAGGCCCGCCTGCGACGCAAAAGGTTGCGGGTTCTATCCCCGCGGCGGGACCAATGTTTGTATGATCTACAAATATTTGTCTCGGGTCTGGGTGTTTCTATGTATAATATGTATTTACAAACAAAAAGTATATAAGTAATATATCAGTCATCTAGTACCCATAACACAAGCTCTGCTTACTTTGGGGCTAGATGATGCTGTGTGAAAAGTCCAGCATTATTTATTTATTTATATTTATATTGGTGATGCGTTTCTATTGTAGACAACTATGTAAGTGTGAGCAATATAAGTGTTTTAGAGAAAATTTTCAGAGGGAGTTCAAATCCGGTCGTGTAGGTCGTGTAGTGAGCTTTCAAACGGCGAAGGAAAACATCGTCAACTATGCCATAAAGAAGAAAAAAAACATGTCATTGAGTCAAGAGCACACCTGGCCGTATAAAACTACAGCATCATAGTTAGCTTCTAACTCATACGAACTTACTAAAAAACTTAGGTATTTTAAGGCCTAAGAGAAACCTCCTTTACAAAAAAGTATGAGTAATAATCATTTGTTTTTTATTACGTGGAAATAAGGGTGAAAATGCGGCGAAACGTTTTGCAGGCTCTTGAGGAAGACAAATGACGGAAGATGGATATTTTATAAGTACGGATGTCTTTTGTTTATTAATATGTTTTGTTCAAAATAATATATCCCACTCATAATCATAGAAAGCTGAAAGATGATTGTATGGTAATTTGGTAAGGTGAAAGGTATAACTCCAGAATAGCATATAGGTAGGCTACTTTTTATCTCGAAAAACGTTCCTGAAAACCAAAATATAATGTAAACGGATAACGGGAATATTGTATAAAAACTTTAGCAGTACCTACTCTGTTTGACACAAAGAGAACTGCTTTAAGGTTGCCATGACAACCAATAACTTTTGACTATTCAAAATGGCGATGTCATTTCGTTCTACTATGCTTTGAACAATTTTAAAGACAGCAAATCCTCAAATGAATTCAGTGTTTTCATTGGTTGGATTGGAACAAGGTAGTTCTATCTCTAAAGTTTGTATGACGAAACAATGCGCAGACAAAGTCGCGCCCGGGTCCACTAGTTGTTAACATAAATAAGTAAAGTAGCTCTATTCCACTTTGATCCACTAATCAAAACCAAAAATATTACTGACTGATATTTGTTCTAAAATGTCAAGTAAAAGTTCAATCCAAAAATGGTCACACACCTTTTGATTTTGTAATGTGAATTTATAGGTGAGTGCTTGTGATTTCTGTTCACCAAGTATTTTCACTTGCAAATCAGGATTTTTTTCAAAATCTAGGGATGAAATAATTTTTGAAAAGTCATAAAGTATTATCCGAAAAACAATTTATAAGAGAATCACTTCATAAGGTACAATTTTCACGTGAATGCTTCAGTTAGTGCGTGACGAGATGCGGAAAAATTGTGTTAAGGGCTTATACACAACCCACTCTAACATAAACCTTAATACTTTGTAATAAAGATCATAATTCTAAGATACTGCAGTTTATAAAAGTCGGTAGCTCATCGCTTGAGTTACAGCGGTTAGTACTTCCCAATTTATCTCTGCGGTTACTTGCAACTTTATTCTGAAGAGATATAGGTTGTTTTTGCTTGAAAATTAGGAAAATAGGGTTTGGTATAAGGAAAATCTTTTCGGATATTGAATGTTGAGGTGAGCAAGAGTTTTATTTGTGGCTCCATAACGATTCACCTTGTTAGCTATTGTGCATTGAAAGGAACTTGGTTATTTGTAGAAAGCAGTTTGAATTATTTCGTGAATTTTATTATGATGGCTCAGGAAATTTCAATTATCCGAATGAAAAATGGAAGAAACTTCGTTTTGCAAATCAGAAAATTTACAGATTTAAATACAGAGAGGCCTAAAAAGAAACCAAAAGTGTAATATTGGCTGCGGATGATGATGAAAAAGGTAAAATCATCATTACTTTTCTGCCCTTACCTATCCCACGCTCTCTTTAGAGAAAAATTATAATATGTTGCATCGACCCCACCGAGTTAAAACTCACTCCTATCATTTTGTCTCGTGAATCTTTTTACATTCATAAAAAGGACGTGAGTGTCGTGGAACACTCGGTTGGAACGAAGTTTGTACTTAGACATTTGTCATTTTTTATATTTTCGACCTTACGACCGTTCGACCTTTCGTCCGTTCGACCTTTCGTCCTTTCCACCATTCGAATGTTAGATCTTTCGACATTTTGACTTGATGTACTTAGGTACGTACTTAATTTATAATTATTTTTTACCAATCCTAGAAACGCTCTTCCGCACTAACTATGTACTGGTTCGTGGCTGCGCACTTCACACTGTGACGTTTTGACCCGTGGATGTGTCGTGACGGTAAAATCGAACGCTTTTTTTCTTCTAGCCCTGATCCTCGATACCGTCCGAAAAGGAACTTCGTTTCAATATCTCTTAAACATATATTTTCAGAGCTCATTGCGTATTGTAACAGGTTGCAAATCACCGCATTGTATGCCACGCCTACATGCCTATTAAAATACTAACTGGTTTCTTCACATTTTCCTTCACCGTTTAAAGCTCCTTAAACCTTTAAAAATCGTCACATCTTGAACCATTATTTCGTCTCAGGTGCAAAAGCTCTAATACAAAGGTTGTTGTTCTGATTGGCTGACGAAAATGTCCTCGGTTATAATGAAATGAGATAATTTGGGCGCATCTGTTCAATCCAAAGGTGCGTTTTGAACGTTCTAATTTTGAATTGTTTGGGAGTGGTGATAAAATTAAAGGTGTTACTAAGGGAGTTTTATGTTACCCTTGTCATTTACTGGCTACGCAATGGTTTATTTTATTTGTATTCGCAAAGTTTAATTGGAGTATTTGTAAGATTTGAGTAAAGCCAGTTCTTCAAAAATGCTGGTTATTTTAGACCATACAGTTTCCAGTTACGAATTCTTGTCTATAGATGGTCACAGTGAAGAATATGAAAGTTTTACCTACGGGCCAGTTTCACCAATCAGACAAAAAGCAAAGCTAATAGGCTGGAAATAAAAGGCTATCAATATCAATCAAAATATGAATAATATGGATATTATTTTAATTTTCAGGCTGATATTTGTTTCAACTACAAGTTATTCAGCATCGCTGCCTTAGATAATTTTGTACTTACTTTGTTTCCCGTTTTATATTTTGCATACATTTGCACCAATATATTAATTAGTGGATCAAATTCACCAAATAAAAATCCACTTGATCCAGGATTAACACATCATTAGCTATCACCCATGGGGTTCGGATCGATCCTTTTTCTGCTTTTCCATGTTAATTAAACAGATTAAAGGCATGACCTATTTTTACCCCATATGTGGAATATGACCCTATGAGGGTTTAATGGCACGAGAATGTTAGTATACAGAATGTGTTGTTATGAATTTTTTTTATCATTTTTTTTTTATTATCATCATCATCATCAGCCTATGGCAGTCCACAGCTGGACATAGGCATCCCCTAGTGCGCGCCATTGCGCCCTGTCCTCAGCTCGACGCATCCAGCTTCTGCCGGCATATTTTTTTATCTAATTAGGTAATCGTTTTTTTTTTATAATGTTGGCTCAAAAAGATAATTTTGAAAAAAGATTTAACTTCATCACTCTAGAAAGCACCCAGATCGGAAAGATTCGATTATCAAAGATCATCAGACAAATTTGAGCAGAAATTTACGTTACTTAGAAAATGTAAGCAACAATTAGGAAGGATGCGTAATTCTATCTATGTAAAAGAGAAATTTTTAAATTTATTTAAATATATTAATTCCATTTTCTCTGTTTCCAATTTACTCGTGTGCCAGTGCCCCCTATGGGGTAACGTATGAATGATTTAAAAGAATAATACTAATTAATTGGAGGAATATTGCTGGTTATATTTATAGTATTTTCAGAAATTGTGATACGCATCGCTTGTTATTTGAATAAAACCGGGATAAAAATATATGTAACTTTGTTTACAAAATGTTGTTAATACTTATCTTTAGGTACACATAATTTAAAACATCTTTAGTTTACATTCTCCAAGAACTCTGAATAAAGACAAGGTTGTCCACTATATATGCTTCCAGCGGATCCTAAGCTACTTTGGACACATAGCTCGCAGAAACCCGGATAACCTGGAAAAGCTGATGGTATTAGGTCAGGTCGACGGCAAAAGACCCCGCGGTCGCTCAGCTACCCGTTGGACAGACAAAGTCAAGAAACTCACCGGCCTACCAATACCTAAATTACCTGTCTTCGGCAGCCTCAAAGAGCTTTAGCTCTAAAGGCTGCAGAAGACAGGGAGGAATGAAAAGGCATGATGCATCGAGTAATCAACCAGTCCAGACTAGACACGACCTTCAGCAATGAAGATAACGACTAAGAAGAAGTTTTCATTGACAAAAACACAATTAATGCTTAAAAATGGGATAAGTACCTGTAAAATATCCCCAAATCAAACCTTCTATTGAAATAAATATTTTGATCCAATATGTGCATGCATGCAGAATCTAACTAGTTTCTTACCCATTCCTTGGGTTGAAAGTCGAGATATTTCCCCAATTTACAATACCTATATTACACAGCTTAATATCTGTCTCAAATGGAAATCGTAAGCTTATTTACAAACATCTAACAACCGCAAATACCTTAGTAAAGTTTCATCCTTGTTAACTCTAAATCGGAACCACGAGCGTAACAATAACAAAATTCAAATCTTCAAAGGGATCCCGGTTTCGCGTCGCATGAGTGGTCACATGACAAATTGCCTGTCGGCGGAAGCTAGAATAATGGAGTGTGCGACGCGACTTTTTGTCGCGCTGATGGGCCTAAATCAGCAATTGAAAGAAATTAAGTCAACAATCATTTATGATTTTTGACGGATTGATCTGGGATCACTTTTGTCTTATGATCTTGGTAATTCTAATTCTGTTGTACTAAATATTACTTAATTAAGACATTGAATGGAATTCATTAATGATTTTATTGACACTTTACTTTTTCGGGATAAACAGCTTGACAAACTAGTGTTTCATTAAACTCCTTTTAATATTTCAGTGAATTTAAAAGAGCAACTGAGACCAAAAGTCGCGACTGACAAATAAAACGACTAGCTGAACCCTTGCAATCTCAGGTAATGTATGATTTATGGGTTGCAAATAGAAAAAAAATATTTCAATGCGGAATAAGCTAAATTGTGTTGAATGATATTTTTGAAAATAACTCATTTTCAAAATAATATTTCTGAAATGAGTTATTGTTGTATCTATGCGTGAGTGCTTCCGTCAGTTATATTATAATGTTTTCTTTACTTACAACTATTGTCAATATAAATATGAATAACAAAATATCCTGCTTCATTGAGAGCCGTATTGGATGGGTGGTGAGTCTTCCAATGGTCCGATGGTTTAGGATCAAAGCTCGCTTCAAAATACCTCTTAAGACATCTTTCAAAGGTTCTAAAATTTCCATCAAAAGACTAGACCACTAACTAATACGAACTCAGTTTGAAAGAATGTCTACTGTGACTTGAAATTTATTGTATGTATGTATCAAATATGTGTTTGGACATGACTCTGTCTACCCCCTTAGACATCTTCAAAGGATCTGGAATAAGTAACATAAAAAGATCTGAGAGAATGTCTACCGCACCTTGGGGATACAGTCGTGAATCTGTTTACGTAATTATTTATCGCTCAGCATAATTGAATCACAAAAAAATGATCACCTACACGAAACTGCACTAACGCTGAATTGCATAAAAATTCAACTCATTCCCCAACTACAAAAAACTAAAGTGAGTCTTATTAGATTATTGTCGTCTGGATTATATTCGATTTTGCTCCCTTATATCAATTTACCAGGAATAGTTGTATTTAACCGCGTTTTGGGGGAAATTTTGGATTATTGCAGATTTGGGGTGAATAATTCTAGATAATTTCATTAACATAATGTGTGGATGTATTTTGATCGGATTTTAAGACTATAAGCGCTGGTCATAAATACATTAGGTGCATCTGTTTGGTTAGAATATTACTATGTTTTTTTATCTAAGAAAGTTTATCTGAAAAAATCTATACAATTATTTTTTGAATAATTAGGAGGTTACAATAGGTAGACCGATTTTGATACCTAAGGGTTTGATACTTTTCCCGTGAAACTCAAAAACTTCGTAATTTTCTATGTTTTTATCGAATCATCAGTTCTACGTTGTCCAAATCATTGAAGTTTTCTTTTTAGTTTTTTAAACAATCTTTCTTATCAACACTAGGTAAAAGTACCAGTATATTGAACCGCATAAAATATAAGTAAAAGTAATAAAGTTTGTGGTATAATAGAATCAAACAAATTATCCTCCAAGGGTAAGGGGGGTCAAGCAAAAAACAAGAAGCGGTCCATCTTCATAGCGGGTTTATTGCGCGGGGATTATGACAGGAGATGTTACATTCATGGAAATACAGGATGCTCCGAAATAGAAAATGTTTTAACCTTGACAGAAGTCAAAAGTTTTTCTACGATGGCGACTTCAACGGGTTCGAGGTGACTGTTGGTGGAAGATCGTTAAGGAAAGTCACATTCATATTTGGATGTCGCAAATTTCAATCCAATGGTTCACGTTTCATAAAATTTAAGATGAAGGGAAACATTGAAACCTGAAGCTTTATCCACACGTGTTCACCATAAATTTCCTGTGGATCAGGCCGAGTACGCTGAGAACATAGTTTATGTGCTGGACAAGCCTATTTCATCTCAAGCAATGTCCCGTTGAGTGCAGGCTCACATTGCCTTCTGAGTCCCGACTGATGTAAAGGTCTTTGTTTTCTTAAGGTCATATTTGGATGTTTCGACTTTCAATTCGAAAATTGCGAGTTTTTCAAACCTGGCCGTGTATTTTCACTACCCTAACACCCTGTATATTATCACCTTTTACCCAGTGAATTCTGGATTCCTCTATCATCGGTTATTCTCGGTATAATCATTGTTTCTATACCCGTATATGAGTTATGGGTGGGCAGCTGGCGCCATGCCATGGAAACCATCTTCGGAAGTGAAAGTGGCAGAGTATGATTTAGAGCTAGTAGGTATGTGTTCATTTGATTTGTGGCTGTAATATTATCTTCAAAACTTTGTGTCGATTATTTTAAATGATATTGGCATACCTCAATTTCGCCAAAAAATCAATTACGACAATTTTTCTCCAAATAAGCAAGGACTTCACGTAATTATAAACTTTTTATTCACCTTGACGTTTTGGCATTACTTATGGTAGAGAATGGACAATATTTATAGAGAGGACATTATTTTGAAATTTGACGCATTTTATTTCAAAGTTAATACATAATGCTTGTTTATTTCATATTTTATTTTGTTAGTTTTTTTTCATCGCAAACATTATAATTATCAATGTGTATAAGTAGCTTGTCAAAAGCAATAACAGTGGAATTTTCATACAAAATCTTCGTCAAAGACACAATAAAGACAGCGACCAAATATAACAACCAAAGCCGAGGAATCCTAGCTATTGTTTGATGGAGACTATTCACAGACCTAACAATTCATTTTCAACAGAAAGCAACGTTCACAGACTAAAGAAATTAAAGATATGACATTATTTTTATTTGTTTTATAGAAATAAAATTTCTATTCTACAACTACATTTTACTACAGTAATCACTTTTTACAAAGACTAGATACATTGTAACTGTTCTATTACACAAAACTATTTTAAATAATATTGTTTTCTGTATGTGTATTGTATCATTCATTATACCACTTCGTTCCATCACTTTTTATTCACATGGTATTAAAAAGCCAAACTTTATTTTCTTTGTAACTATCACGAAAAAATAATAAAGATTGACTTTTTAATACACACAAAGTTTTTCAAAAATGTGCCTGTGTTCTCCTGAAATATATATTTTTTAAGTTTATTTATAAGTCATTCGTTCTGATGTGTGTGAGCTATTCTCATTATTAATAAAACCTACTTCAGTTGGTAATAAGTTCATACAAAATAAAATGCCACTACCTTCTACTTTTTCCTAAGATTTCAAAGCTTCCTTTTTCAGAACCTTTTGTAGGAAACTCTTTCAGAATCAGAGTCAACATATTTTTTTATAAATTTAATAATTTTTAACGACCTTGATGCCTGTAAAGAGGACTGGTGGGACGTGGCAGAAGACCATGACAGATGGAAGCAATTGGGGGAGACCTTTGCCCAGCTTGATAGATTAGGTTAATAAAAAAAAAAGCTGTTGTACAAAGGAAGGTCTTATTTTAAATAGGTAGGTACAGGTTTCCACAGTTTATAAATTTCGGATGTGCAACATCAATGGTTAGTTACCTATACACAATAAATGCACAGCACAAGAAGGTAGGTAAATAGGTAGATAAACCACATAACCCAAAAATTTGACACTTTAATCGGTGGAGTGTAAGTTTTGAACTCTCAAAGATAGAGTTTGTTTTTTTTTTGTGTTCGTTGTCGCAAATTTTGTTTGTAATTTGATAAACTTTACTCTTAGATAATTTTGTTTTGTTTTCAAATTTTAAAGACATCTAAATATTATAGGTAATATTATTGAATACTTACAGTAATTTCTTATACGACGGAAGAGAAAGACCGAGGATAAGCTACATGAGCCAAATGAAGGAGATCATGTCGTATAAAGAGGTCAAGGAAGCAGCCCTGGAAAGAGATCCATGGAGAGGGATTCATCAGTTGTGCCGACAAGGAGTAAATCCTTAAATAAGAAGAAAAAAAGACAGTAATTTCAATGACGTCCCATTTTGACGCAATAAAATATAGTTTAAAAAAATAATCAGCTTTTTAAATACAAATTGGAAATCACTTCAGTTGGTAATAAGTTTATGCAAAATAAAGTGAAACTACCTTCTACCTCTTTCTAAGATCTCAAAGCTTCCTTTTCCAGTACCTTTTGTACAAAACCCTTTGACTCTTTAATCGGTGGAGTGTACGTTTTGAACTCTCAAAGATAGCGTTTGTTTATTTTGTGTTCGTTCTTGCAAATTTTGTTTGTAACTTGATAAACTTTCTCTTTAGATAATTTTGATTTATCTTCAAATTTTAAAGACATCCAAATAGTATAATATTATTGAATACTTACAGTAATTTCAATGACGTCCAATTTTGAGGCAATAACATATAGTTTAAAAAAATAATCAGCTATATAGATACAAATTGGAAATCGTACAAATTTTCAATTTGCTTTTTTACTGTGGCTCAATTGTTTTATTTCATAATTTATTTATAAATAATAAAAAATAAAAATCAAAGTATTATGTAGTATAAAGTTAAAAATGTAGAGAGAGACCTACGCATTTTTTTTTAATTTATTTATTAGTTCCCTTTCTTTGTAGGTACCATTTGTAGTAAGTATTGTAAAATCGACTCCATTAGATTATTACATGTGAATGCAAATCCAATATAATAATAAACGAGATTGAAAATAAATGTAAGCCGCGTGAAGCGACTGCGGACACGCGCTGACATGCAGATATTATGCAAATCTGTGACGTCATGGATAATGGAACAAAGAATGTCTTTGGTCTTATCTGTTATTTTATATTTGTTGAAATTCTACAAAGAGTAATCAAGTTTTTAGATATTTTATTTATGTTTTTTATAGATTTCTTAATGTGTAGGTAGCTAGGCCCCAAACCGTGTTTGTTGCTCTGGTTCTCACGGTATTGGTTGCGAAGGAACCGGAGTTGTTTGGGCCACCAAAATAACCATTTCCGAACGCACGCGCCGGTGACGTTTCCGAACGAAGTGTGAAACGCCAAAGCGGCTGTCAACACAGCAAAACTCTCTCTCTCAACAAAAAACCATCCGTCGTCACGTTTTTAGTTATAAGTTTAAATATTGTAAAAAGCTGAATATAGCTAAGTTATCAAAAATATACGTTTTGGTTATTAAAGAACCCACATACTCAACAGGAGTAAAGTCACCTAGTTTTAAGACGTTTCAAAGTGATCCTAGCGGTCCTACTGAATAAATGATTTTTGAATTGACTTGACTTGGTACATATTTTCTGAATCTGATCAAATTTAGCCTCACGAATGCTTTAAAATTGATGAATTCTTAAAATTTACATGTTGTGAAACCACTTTTCTTTTAGAATATTTTGTTGAATAATCTATTATGTCCGAAAGAGAAACAAGCAAAAAGATTTGCCGAAACCCGGGATCGAACCAGGGACCTTTAGATCTTCAGTCTAACGCTCTCCCAACTGAGCTATTTCGGCGATGACGATGTGGTTGAAACTAAATCTCACAGTCAAGTACTTAAGATTTTTTAAGAAAGTTTTGTTTTATTTGCTTCTAATAATAGTGGTTTATATGATTTTAATTAATAGATAAATTTAATGATTATGCTATCTGTAACAAAAAATAATTTTATAATTTTCAAAATCTAGTAATGAACTTACACATTTTCCATGTTAATTACTTTTTTTTGTACTAATATAATAAGCATTAAAATCAGGTACCTATAATTGCTTATTCTCTTCTAATATATAAAATTCTCGTGTCACAGTTTTCGTTGCCATACTCCTCCGAAACGGCTTGACCGATTTTGATGAAATTTTTTGTGCTTATCCGGTATCTATGAGAATCGGCCAACATCTATTTTGTTAGGGGTAGTCCACCCCTAAATTTTTTTTTATTTTTTTAGACAAAATTTTTAATTTCTATTTTTTTATGATACAACATACAAAAATACATACAATCCTCAATTTTCACCCTTCTACGATCAACCCTTATTTTTTAATAGCGATATAATGGAAAAACAACGTTTGCCGCGGGTCAGCTAGTGAATTTATAAAAATTAGGTTATCATTAAGAAGGTACGACCAAAACCAAAATTCATTTCATCTCGCAGTAAATCACATAATTTGATACGCGACACCACAAGAGACCATCTGTCTTTATCCACTGTCACTAGATACAAGAGTACACTTCACCCTCTTGAACATAATATTAGTATGACAATGGCCTTAGAAGCTGTTACAAATTTTGAGGGAATTTGTAGTTTGGCCATTTTGGACGTCTGGGGTCGAATTTGATTGATTAGTGAATTTGAAGCGATTTTGTATTTTCTTGTTATACATGGAATGAAATTTAATATTAATAAATTATTTTTTTAAGCAATATTGGGTCTTTCATTTTAAACTACACAAACTGACAGGGCCTCATTTTTGAGTTGTAAATAGACGTTTGACCGTATCAATTTAATTCCTAAGCCCATTTAAGTTTTCACTTCATAATTTATCATTTATTGATTTTTTAGAATTGTTGCATAATGATTTTTAAGGAGAACAGACGTTCGACCAATCGCAGCGCAGCTACGTCACGAATGGACTAAGTTATACAAGAAGCAGCAATCAATTGAAAGGATAGTCTTAATCGATTTTCTCGGGATTTTCATAACAAAACAAAAAAAATCACACATAATTTTTTTTTTTTTGAACTCAATTCCTGAATTAAGTTAGTATAAAATAATATGAAAGACCCTATATAAATACCTATCAATACTACAAATCATAATTATTTCCCTTTTCTTTGAGTTTATTTGAACAATCTCTGCCTTAGGTCTTAAGTGACCTTAGGGTCATATACATTGTATAACCTAAGTGAGTGTATATTATACAATCACTTAGGTATCCTCAGATCGGCTTATTGGAGACAAGATTAGCTTTAGACAACGAGGATTGACGTTCTGAGTAATTGGCTCTATTCTAGGCGACGATTGGTGAATTGCCTTACCTTGAGCGATGGAAACTCAATACCGTTTCAATGGTCTTAGGGATAAGTAAAGGAACGTGATGTTGATATGTCTAGATGTGTACAATATTCATATTTTTATTAATCTGGTTTTAGCTGCAACCGTGTTGACAAAGTGGGTATAATTTTAAACGTTCAATCCGAAGGTTGCATTTAAATTCCGTCATAAAGCAATGGGTTTTTTGTTTCAAAAAATGAACGTATCTTCACTACATTGTAATGTATACGATTTTCCAAAACGAAAATACACATTAAAGAGCTCTTGCTAACGGCTCGTCTTACGTGGGCAGTTTGACGCGAACGCGAAGCGGCGCGGTGCGGCGCGGAAAAAAATAAACAGTCCATTTACTATGAAGTGTCCTACGTCACCGGTGCGCAGCGGCGCGGTGCGGTTTGAAGCGAACGCGATCAGTTTGTTTGACATTTACGCGCGAACTAGTATACTCAATCTGAAATCTGTAGGACGATTCGCGCGCACGTAGGACAGCCGCACCGCGCCGCTTCGAATCGCGTCGCAAACGCGGTCGCGTCAAAACGCCCACGTAAGACGGGGGGTTAAAGAAAATCTGTTTTTGTATTATATACATTTTTCCATTGTTACCTGTTACAGGTAATCCTAGTGTAACACAATCATTTCAGCGGGCAACTCCGAATTGGGCAAGATGAGCCAAATTAGCAATTAAATTGTAAAAACTCGGAACCCTTGTTTAAAAAGTCTTTTTATTTGGCAACCCGACGCCAGCTTAATGAGGGGAAATGTATGGTTTACAAATTAATGGTTTTGTTTTTATATTGTGCGTATCAGTTTCTCATTTGGTTTCATTATTGTTCTGTATTTGTTTCGGAATTCGGGACCAAATATGTTTTGTTTATTTCTGTCTGATGTCGGATTACTTTATTATCTTTGGAGAGGAAAGCGATTTATTTTGAATCTCTCACTTTACTAACGGTACTTACTGTAATTTTTTTCGTCAAAATGTTTCCATGCTTTTTATGTCAGTAATGTTTTTTTCACAAAAAAAGTGTAAATCGTGTGTTCTTTACCAATCACTACGAGAAAGAGGTTCGATTTTGTTTTAGCATTTACTTACTTATAAAAAAAATATATTCTAGAACAGTTTAATGACAAAACAAGAACTTTGACCTGATATTCCTTAGACTAGACAAAGTGAATAAAATCGTTCAAATACACATAAAAACACCACAAAAAGTGTAATAAACAATATCATATAAGTCCATCAGTTCAAACTCAAAAGTATCAGACATACAGACGGATACAACTCGACACTGATGTATCACTTATTCAGTTGGTTAGTGATGGAAATTGGACGGATACGGAAATTTGGTCCAAGAATATTTTTACACAGATCACGGGAACATCGTATTGGAACGAAGTTCCTTTTCAGGCGGAATCAAAGAAAAGGACTGAGGCTGGAAAAAAAATTTGTTCCATTTTACCGTCACGACACATGTACTTATACTTATGTCAAATCGTTACAGTGCGAAATGCACAGCCGCGACACAGCCCATAGATTGTTACATTGTTAGTACGGAAGAGCGTTTCTAAGATAAGTACCTAATTGACAAAATTAATTTATTATATTCCCTATATGACTTTGACTTTATGTATGTATACGGAACACAAGAACATCACTAGTCCAAGAAGTCTTAACCCCTGAACAAGCGAGTGAGGGGACAAGGGTCTCCGTAATCCGAGGCCTGAATCTTCACAATTACTTGCCCTTACGTTCACACTCAATATTGCTTTGAACACAATAGAGATTGAAGACATAATTGTGTCTGGAAGAGACAGCAGCAAGATGCAGAAAAACGGGCACAGTTCACAAACATATTTGGGACATGAAATCAAAATATATATTTTTTAACCTTTTTAGTGTTAAAAAGCCAATGATATGGGCTGGAATTTGATTCATAAATTAGTATTTTGGCTAGCCAGTATCTAAATAATGTTTTTTCCTTTACAACCTGTATAATTAGATACCTACTACATGACGATGTAGATATGAATAAGTAGAAATGGATAAACTTTAAGGGCCTTACTAATAAACGTGGTGTAAAGTTATTCCTCGGAATAAACTAAAAATAACCATACATTTTGACAGTTTACACTCAGGAATAACTTTATACCACGTTTATTAGTATGGGCCTAAGTATAAAGTGCCTTGCCAATTTGTCCTAGTTTTTTTTTTATTTCTTCTGCTTAAACTAAACGCGTGGTAAATCTGACGACCTCTGTGGCGCAGTGGGCGAAGGTCCGCCTGCGACGCAGAAGGTTGCGGGTTCGATCCCCGCCGCGGGACAAATGTTTGTATGACCTACAGATATTTGTTTCGGGTCTGGGTGTTTCTATGTATAATATGTATGTATTTACAAACAAAAAGTATATAAGTAGTATATCAGTTATCTGGTTCCCATAGTACAAGCTTTGCTTAGTTTGGGGCTAGATGATGCTGTGTGAAAATGTCCAGCATTATTTATATTTATATTTATATTTATTTATATTTATATCTACTTAAAATTTCTGGATAACCCAGTTATTTTACATCCCTGTTACAAACACAATAGTCCCCTTCGCTATGCGATTTATCGCGTGTTGATTCAATCATAGATTCCTTTAAAATTTCATGTTTGGAAACCAATTCGGATTATGATGACGGACGCAATTCATTTTAGATAAATTCTATGATAGATTGCACAGTCAATATTGTTGGGAATTTGGGAAATAAGTGGGGAATGATAGAGAGGATAATGTTAATATGAAATTAGATAAAAGACATCAGGCTCACGACTGTTATTCACGATTCCACGATAATGATTACTCGTAATTAGATCATACATACATTTTAGCATGACTAGACGCTAGAGTAACATAATATTTAGTTAGGAATTTGAACCCCGCGATCGGATTATAACCTATCACATATGGAATGCTTTAAGAAAATTGTGTGCAAAATACACATTTATTAAAATTGTCCACTGACATCAAAAGATTTTAAATGCATAAAAACATGAGAGGGTGTGATAGGTCCACCATGAGGATTTGGCGCCTTGATTGATACAGTTGTAATCCTGTTTTGTTTTTTATTTAGCGCTAAAGCGGCTGCTACACATGGAGAGTTTCTCCCACGCGAGCGGCGATTTCTTCTAGGCGACCATATTATTCGTCATCATCATCATCATGTCAGCCATCTAGTGTCCACTGCTGAACATAGGCCTCCCCCATCGATTTCCACAGCGATCGATCTTGTGCAGCCTGCACGCAACGGCCCCACGTGCGAGAACGTGCGAGAAACTCTCCTTGTGTAACAGCCGCTTAAACGTGAGAGACTTATTGGCATAACAACAGACAATTTGACCATAACAATCTCATAATCTTCTATAATCTTACCCCTTTAATATCAAAATGCATTTGTAACCTGTCTGCCGCAAACAAGAGAATACATTAGCTAGAGTCAAGTTGGAGGACATTTCTGATGGAACTACACAATGGGAACTATACAATAATTAGTAGCAACATTGTTTCCGAAAAACGGTGACCGTCTTTTACGATTGGTGTCTTATTTCTGTTCGCGTTTGACCAGCATAATGCATAGTAATACCTTATGCTATTTCCCCCAATCAGCATCTATTATAAGTTTTATCACTGATTACGGAAATGCAAACATATACTTACATAAACATACTTCCGACTATCAGATTTAAAATATTACTAAGCAGTTGAGGGTAATAAAACAGAAATGTGAAAAACTCAGCTTTATTATGAAACAAAAATTAAATGATTATCTCTGTCTATCTTCCATAATTTTTTGGCTCAAAATAAATAAATTTAAAATTAAATTTTGCATGCTGTGACAATGCGATGCAGAAAGCTGTATAGAGGTATTTTCTAAAATATAATTATATATTTTTAGTTTAAACAGCTATTGTGATAAGTAGTTATAATAAAGCAGTGACCGCTTTTTGGAAAACAAAGTTTCGTGAACAATACTGTCTTTGGCAGTACCATTTGCTAGTTTGATATTTGAAGTGAATTGTTCACTTTGGGACGGATATTCATCTTTGCATCTTTGAAGGAACCTATTTGGCTGACTGTACACTTTGACATCGCTTTTGTTTTACTAAACAAATAATATTTAGTTCAATTTAGTTTTGAGTTTCAGTTTTCGAGTTGGAATAGTTTGTTTTCAATCGGAAGGGGTTCGAATCCAGGTTATTTTTTTTGTATTTTTGATTTATTTATTTATTTAAACCAGTAAGTATTGGGAGAGTATTAAGGTCTCTCTAGGATAAACAAATAATTATATTAATTTTATAATCAGTCCTAATAAGTAATATAAGGTCCTAATTTATTACAGATTCGGCAAACATGCATTACAATAATGTATGTCTTACCTACACACATCCAGCTCCACACGTATTGACCTTGTCTTTCCTGTGGGCGGCTGATTAAGCTGAGAGGATGGTTTAGGTGCTGGGCAAGCCTATTCCATCTCTAACAATGTCCCAGGCACTACAGCGTCCCGTTAAGTGTAGGCATGGATTTGCCTCCTGACGCTGTATAAATCATCTAATATAGATATAAAGGCCTAAGTTTTTTTTACACAAATCCAAACACATCATAATTTTGAAGTCGATTATAATTTACCATAATTAATAATTTACCCACAAATTATTGCCAAAACACTTTTGTTTATCGTGCGAGTAAAACTTTTAATAATTTGGACAGAAATCATGATCTTGATCCTTTCAGCTGCAGTGTTACATCATTTAGAAGTATACTTAATAGTACATTCTTCGATCGATATTACCGTTGAGGAATGTCTTATTTTGAATTTATAGCGAGTGTGAATGATTAGAATACAAATATCTCGATGTATGTATTTAGTAAGGTTGTGAACTTTTTTGTTGTCTTTTTGTTATCTACTTTGTCACTATAAGTGGAGACCTTTAAATGGCCTCGTAGTAACCTATAATAGTTTCTATTGTATTTTTATGTGCTGATGGTCTTCCTAAAATAAATAAATAAATAAATAATTTATTAATTATCTAAAAGCATATCCTTAGTTATTCAACTCGCATTATTGAAACATAAGCTACTTAAGTTCCAACATTTCACTTAAATCACTAAGATTAAACTCATCAAACAATGTACAAACTTCTATAACAAATGTCTTAGAACCACTTGCAAGGATTAGCAATAAGTCAAGCTATGTTGGTCAAAGGTACGTGCTTTCAATAATTAATTTGGCTAATGGAACTTATGGAACAGTTTGTTAGGTGCTATTATATTCGGTTTATTCCCAACGACCCCACTAGCCTTCCCACTAGTGGGGTAGTTGGGAATAAAACGTCCCAACGACCCCACTGCTCTAGTCAATAGATAGATAGATCATTCTTTATTGCATACCAGACGTAAAAGACATACAAGAAAAAAAACACTTAACTTATAGGTAGACAACTGGCAGAAAACGGCCTTATCGCTGAGAGCGATCAATGGGTTCGTTAGGAATACAAACTCCCAACGACCACACTAACCTCCCCATCAGTTTGGTGGTTAGAAATATAAAATCCCAATGACCCCACTACGCAAACCAATGGGGTCATTGGGAATAATTCTGACAAATATGGTTTGGTACGATTTGAATTTTGGGAAATCCATACTTCCATACTAATATTATAAATCTGAAAGTAACTCTGTCTGTCTGTCTGTCTGTCTGTCTGTTTGTTACGCTTTCACGCCCAAACCGATGAACAGATTAAGCTGAAATTTGGCATGGATAAAGATTATACCCCAGGGACGGACATAGGCTACTTTTTTCTTTAAATATTTATAAGGGGGCGTGAAAATAAGGGTTGCAAGTTTGTATGGGGAAAAAAGTTCGGCGACCCTGGGCGAGGTCATAAAGATGATGGGTGACCGCCACTTTTTGATATGTTCTTGCATTGCAGATTTTTTTGTTTTTTTCTCATTTTGCATGGTAAATGATTTTTAAATTAATGATAAACATGTAACATGTATATTTCCACTCAAAAATCAACCCATTTGGATGTTTTACAGGGTGTTAAAGTTAGTATTGAAAATTTCATTCCTTGGTCTGATTCACTTTAAACACAGTGTAAATAAACTTTAGGTGCAGGAGCACTTGAATCCTAATAATGCGCAGACGAAGTTGCGCGGGTCAGCTAGTTGAATATAAACTGTAGACGACAATTGTGTCTAAGCCAAAAATCATTATTTTTCTTGTGTCTAAATAAATAATATCATTTGTTCAGTGTGACCGCTGGGAACACTTACGATACTAGTCCTGTTTCTTCGCGGCCAATACCATGAAGAACCAGACCAGGGTAGCAAACACGGTTTAGGGTCGAGCGTACTTTTAGGTGATCTATCCAACGAAATAGTCAAGCTCCAGTGGGGAACTGGGGAACCAGTCGATCCGCAATTGCGCATATTTTATTCGCATGGAATGTTGAAGAACCATCTCTTGACTAACATAGCCTAGCACTGCTTCGATAATCATTTAACATATTGACAACAGAATGCTTTGCATTTCAGAACATTTGGAATCGCTAGTAGCACTTAGATATGGTTCGCTTCACAATTATACCTACGTGCAAACTGTTTAGTGAATTAAATGGATTACTGCTGTGATTAATATTATAATCTTGTTGTAGAAAGTTGTGAACTTAGTTCCTATCATCGCCAATGAATGCTGGTTTTTGAGAAGACCTTTTATTTGCAAAAGAATGGGGTTTTATTTACATTTTAATAAAATTAACTCCGTAATGTAAACTACCTACTTGTAAAGAATTTTATGGTAAGTATCCTAGCCTCTTGACGTCCGTAATTAACCCTGTTAGTACACCGACGCATTCGCATCGACAGACAGATCGCATCCAACAAGGACGCATTGCCATTAGCTAGGTGCTAGAGTGAGACGTGGGTTCGCATCGTTTCGCATTCGCATGCTAATGCGTCGGTGTAGTACTAATGGCGTTAGTGTTACGCGCAAATCTCAAAAGCGTTTCATCAAATACTTTATTTAAGTATAAACTTTAGTCCCAACAATATCAATAGTACCTAACTCTATTAAAATGTATTCTACTAGGCAGTGTGTCGCAAACATCTTGTAAACCTACCAAGCTGAGATGCCCTTTACATAACAATAAACCACCTTACCCTTCGCACCCTTAGCACAAGTTTCTAGCAAACACTTTGAACTGGCATTCACTTGGCCTCATATTTACAATATAATAATGCTGGTCATTTTTCACACAGCATCATCTAGCCCCAAACTAAGCAAAGCTTGTACCTACTATGGGAACCTGATAACTGATACACTACTTACTTATATACTTTTTTATTTGTATATACATACATATTATACATAGAAACACCCAGACCCGAGATAAATATTTGTAGATCATACAAACATTTTTCACGCGGCGGGGATCGAACCCGCAACCTTCTGCGTCCCAAGCGGGCTTTTACCCACTGCGCCACAGAGGTCGTCAACAAACAAAGATCTTTTAATTTATGAGTCAAAATAATTCATTCAATAGGACTGCTCGTTAGCTCTTCGTATTATCTTCAGATTTCATTGAAAATCATTGATTTGAATTACCTTGTTTTCTTCATCTTCATCTTTTACTTTGTCAGTCGTATTCAAACTTTCCTATTTACATGATTTCTAATTTTTAAGGGATATTTTTTAAAAGACGTAAAAATATCAACCCCACCCAAAGGGAATACAGTCGTGATTTATTAAAAAAAAATACGGCGCTTTTACAAAGTTTTATTGGATTTCAACAATCTAACAACCCAGCGGGTTTTTGTTCGTAAAGTGTCGATGCAAACAGTACAAGTTTGGTTTTTCATAGAAATATTTGTTGCGACTGTACAACAAATATATCTAGTTCATACTCTTGAATTTTTTTTTTTTTATGGAAGAGGGGGCAAACGAGCATGTGGCACACCTGATGGTAAGTGATTACCACCGCCCACAGACAACTGCAGCATCAAGTTTTTAAGTTAGATGTAACTTTCCTGTTTAGCCTAAGTTTTCAAAGTGATCCCAGCGGTCCTACTGAATAAATGCTTTTTGACTTTGACTTTGACTTTGACTTTGGTATAATATTTACAGCTACTTTGGCACCTCTATTATTCAGTCTTTTGGAGAAGAGCGCTGACTCCGCTACTCAGTTTTTTAACTTTTGCGGCAGTCAACGTTTTCCACTGTATCTTTGCTCATATTGTAATGTTGTTCCAATTAAAGCATTATATTATTATTATCTAGGAAGTCGTGCTAAGACTACAATCGTACTAAAAGCATTAACATACAAACCGGCGAAATGTTTGACAGTTTTAGGCAAATGCTGTATTACTTACTTTGGTTGTCCTTTGATGAGGTTCTCGAACAGAGCTCATTGGTATTCATTGTTTATGTTGTGACTAGCTTTTGTCCGCAGCTCCATACTATTCTAGGCTACAATCTAAAAAATCGGTCCACTGGTTAAGGCATGATTGAAACACAAGCAAACATTGCTTTCGCGACAGTTCCATTCGTTTATGTATCTCTTCTTTCGCAAGTCCACTCTAACGAGTCTATAGGTATGCCTAGCCCTAGCTTAAAGTTTTTTCAGCCAAAAACTATAAACTAAAGTTATACTATAAAAAAAGTTTTATAGTGACTGACAGTGACCTGGATCAGTTGAGCTATATATAGATCGTTTTTAATGATTCTTAGATAGCTTAACTAATCCTGTTGTATTTAGTAAATACATGTAAATATGTTTTGTAGTAGCTTAGTTTCTGTAAATAAAAATATTTAGTGGAAAAAAAAAGTTTAGTTTCGTTTTTTTATACCTAAATATGTTTATTTTAGTATTCGCAGATTAATTCCGCATTTTTCAATAAAAATAAAAAAATATATAAAATGCAACAATAAAATAAATCGAGCTAATCACTCATCGGAAGTGATCTTTCAAAATGAAGACGCGTGTTCTCGATACATCAAACGATGTTTCCGCTTCATCTCTGTGAATGATAATGATTGAGTTTTAATTTAATTTATTTATTTATAAATATTTTAAAGTAAGTACATAATTTAACTAAACTAAAGATAAAATACAGTGTTTAATTTAATCTATTTATAAGTATCAAAAAGATTACGTTTGTGATAACAATATACTTTTTGACATTTTGACATCCACCCCGAGACGATAATACCTATAAGGTTAAATATTGTGAACTATTATTGACATAAAAGTGTACTACGAGTACTTGAACCTGTATCCTGGTTCAATGCATCTATGAAATTGCAGATCCATTTACAAATTCCAATACAATAGATTGTCAAATAAATCAAAAATACACTGTCAACATCTGACAAAAATAGGGTAAACAAACCAATTCTGAAACAATTGACGGATGAAATAAATGTAGGTATGTTAGCAGCGGTCAGTCGAGTGAGTAATCGATCAAAGTCCCAACTAATTCCCGTACGAGATAGGAAGGTTAAATGTTGTATACGTGACAGTGCGGAAATGATGTTTTTACCCTAGTGGAGTATTTTGAGAGAATTATTTTGGGTCATTAATTGAAATTGTTGATGGAATAACGGCACAGGATAAAAAGATTAACATAATAATAATCATAATCATAATCATAATCATTTATTCGCAGGAATGTAGGTACAATAGGTGTTGCTAAATAGTTGAGTACTTAACTAGATCCTATACATTCTGCCTCGTCGTTAAGGCGTGCAAATTTTAAAAATAAATTAAGTAGGTATAAAGTATTAGTAGCATAATCAGGCATTATTAAAATAATTGAATTAGTATACAAAATGTCAATTCTTATAATCTAAGTATTCATTAATGTCGTAAAAACATTTGTCTAGTAACCATTTTTTTAATTTCCATTTAAAAACATTAAGAGGCATCACGGAACTATAGAGTCCCGGGCCTTTGATAGGCATGCATGGAGCCGAAGCCAACACACAGAGGCCTTTTTGTCAATTTTGATCTTGTGTGATAAAAACACATACCGGATAATATCCCTTCAACACTATAAAAATGCATATAGGAACTGTCTCCAGTTTGTGCAGAACTATTGAGGATATGGAAAACAAATCACCGGGCTATTATTATTAAAAGCTCTCAATGTCCCACTGCTGAGCAAAGGCAGCCCCCCATTCTCTCCATTCATCTCTCTCCTGTGCTATTGCTTATTTTTGACGTGACTACGTCTTATAATTTGATAGAGCCGGCTGCACGCACGAAAAAACATGACGTCATGCGGCGTTACCTCGCTCTGAGGCGTTCCATGTAAGGCTTGAAGTGCAAGCGAGAGCGCGGAACGAGAGACAATGAAGCACAATCGGCCTTTGCGTTGTCACGTTCAACTATCATCAGTAAACCGACTTTACAGACAACCAATTATTTTTTTTGTAAAAAGATTTTAAGCTTCAAAGAAATTCTCCTCAAATAAGTCCTATTCTGAACATACGGAACGCACAGACTTTACAAACAAACACAGCAAAACCCGTTTTACATATCGCAAGACAAATCCCGATCCTAGTAATGACAGTGGAATCCCCGATTAGTCGTGTCGTATCGCGTCGCATCGGATCGCAATTAGTACAAGCGCAGTCCGAAACAAAGCTCGCTTGATCCGTGTTCCGACTTTGTGACGGGGAAAGCCGATGGAGCGAAGATGTAGAGATGATGGAAGGACAATAGAAATCAGTTATTTATTCACTTTAAATTATCATTACAGACATAATATTTATAATATAATGCGATAATCTAGATGAGATCTATTGCTTATTATAAACTTATACTTATTATCTTCTATAATTATGAATGAAAAAAAAAATGGAACAAACGTGTCCGAGTACGACGTTCTCATAGATTTAAGACTAATTTGAAGAGGATTGTCAAAAAACACCTTTGAATGTGTGAGCGTTCCTTATGTAATATTTGCACATTAAACTTAGATAATAATACAACGATAAATATATCTATAGATCGTTTCTAACGATCCTTAGATAGCTTGACTAATCCTTTCAATTTTGTTAATATATGTAAATATGTAGTAGCTTAGTTGCTGTAAATAAAAATATTTATCTTCACGATAAATTAATTATTAAAAAGTTGGAGCTCATTCTCAATGCTTTCATTAAGAATTAAATTATATTTAAGTTGTATTCTTCCTAAATAAATTGTTTAAGTATTTTTAATAATTGATAACATGGAGCTAATTAATCGTTGCGGTTTTGTTCTGACAGACTTGTCAGCGTCATTTTCAACCGAAAGCATGGCATCGACATCTTAAAACTTTGTCACTTCTAGCTTAATTTTACCTCTTTGGTTGTATTCCGTATAATTGTAGAGTTTTCGCGTGTATCTATCAAAATTACATTTTATAGGATTTTGCGCTTTAGACCAGTAAAGGATTGGAATACTGGTTTATTTCAGTTTCAGTCTCAATAGCACTAGTTTCTGACCATTTTTTAAGTGGGTTAAACTTGGAAAACCTGCCTTGACTCATCAAGCGCGGATCCAGCCCTCAAAAATGGTTGTGGGCACAGCTACCCAAAAATGGCTAAGGATGCGAGTCAGAGGATGAACTCGCTCTCTATAGTCACTCTCACAATAGTCTGGGACCGATTCTGAGTTTTCGTCGATTTGCCGCCGAAACTCAAAGAACAGATACTGTCGGATACTAGTGCATAGGACCTGTGTGCGAGAACATTCGGGCTGACCGACAGACAAACACATTTTTTAGACAATCTCGAAACTTCGGTCAAAAGGTTGTGGGCATGCCCACCGTGCCCATAACGATGGATCCGCGCTTGTGACTCATTAAAGAGACAGTTATTCAAATTCAAGTTAATTTTATTTCAGATATTTAAAATCCATAAAAAAAACTTACGCCTTTACATCAGTATTAGATGATTTATACAGCGTCAGGAGGCAACCTATGCCAACACTTAACGGGACGCTGTAGTGCCTGGGACATTGTTTGAGATGGAATAGGCTTGCCCAGCACCTAAACCATCCTCTAAGCTTAATCAGCCTGGCCCACAGGAAAGACGACGTCAATACGTGTGGAGCTGACTAAGCTGCGGGTTTCCTCACGATGTTTTCCTTCACCGTTTTGAGCTCGTGTTAAAGCGCATATAAATTTTTCGAAACGAAAAATCCAGTGATGCACGGCCGGGATTCGAGCCCACGACCTTCGGATTGAAAGTCGAGGCACAACCCCATTCGACCAACACGGCTCAAAAAAAAATTAAAATCCATAGTAATTTACAAAACATTAAATCATCACAAAATAAATCACAAAGGTAATTCAAAACTAAAGAAAAACATGACACACAGTGTACACAAAGTTATGTTAATATGGTTATATTGGCTCAAATGATTCCAGTTATTTTCGAATGTAGTTGCATAGTTTCCGCTCCGATTCAAAAGTCAAAAGTTAAAAAGCATTTATTCAGTAGGACCGCTAGGATCACTTTGAAATTTCACACGCTGGGATCACATTTAATATAATTAGCGTGCTCGATAGGAATTTCCCAATGTTTAAACTAGTGCTATGAGTGAAATGCGATACTGTTTTATTTGTCACGCTTCATACTCAATTTTGCTTTTGAAATATGAAATGTTTTTTAATTGGATAGTTGTAATTTAATTTACGTGAGCTGCAATTATGGATATTATTTTGTTATTAAAGTAAATAAAATTTATGTTATTTATTAATAACGTTGTTATTATTTGGCCCGTAAGAGCCGTGTTGGTCGAATGGGGTTGAACCTCGACTTTCAATCCGAAGGTGGGTTCGAATCCCAGCCGTTCATCATTGGATTTTTCGTTTCGTAAAATTTATATGCGCTTTAACACGATCTCTTAACGTTAAAGGATAATATCGTGAGAAAACCCGCAGCTTAGTCACCTCCACACGTATTGACGTCGTCTTTCCTGTGGGCGGCTGATTAAGCTGAGAGGATGGTTTAGGTGCTGGGCAAGCCTATTCCATCTCAAACAATGTCCCAGGCACTGCAGCGTCCTGTTCAGTTTAGGCATAGGTTGCCTCCTGACGCTGTATAAATCATCTATTAAAGATGTAAAAGCCAAAGTTTTTTTTTTATTATTTGGCCCGTGAAATAGCGCCTCGACTCATAAAATAATGAGTTTGAATCCCGGCTGAGCATCAATTCAATGCTTGTTTTCGAATAAGCACATCACTTGTCGTGGTCCAATTTTAAACGCCATTTACACGATACTATTCTGCGTCCTGTTAAGTCTTGTCAGAGAATATTAGCTCTTAGTTAGGTTTAAGAAAGCAAGACGCAAGAATGGTATGCCAGAATGGTATCGTGTCATATACACGAGTTTTAGAGTGCATTCTAAGCCAGCATTGCTTCTTTCTTTTATTTATTCCCTACAAAGAATCCTATTGTTCTGATGAAACTATGTCAAAATTTGGTGCCAACTCTCCCACACATTAATTTACACATCAAATTACACTTTAAAGCAACTCGTGATGCCACGTGAGCATAATATATTAATGTTTTCCTATTCCCGTGAGCCGATGCGTGATCAATTGAGTGTTATGAAAACCATTAACATCTTGACAACACGCCCTTAAGTTTGCATTATAATTTGATTTTAAACTCACCTTCACACGATTTAAAATCCAATCCCTTTGAAAATACAACACAAAATTGATTAGCAAAACTTTCGATTTTTTTCTCAAAGCTCAGTTTGAAGCGTTTTAACCCTTTTGGTGAGTTTGAACTGTATTCTTTTGTGTGTAGAGTTTAAAATGGCGTAAGAAAGTGATGCTTCATTCACACATGAGAGGATTCAAGTAGTTTGTCATATTTAAAGTCAAGTTACTAGTAATTATTTGCTAATGTTATGGGCGTGGGAAGGTTTGGGTCGATGCGTGTTTTGTTCACGGTACATTTGATTTTAAAAATACTGTTGACATAATCAAATGCTTTCAGATGAGCATTAAATTAAATGTTAAAATTCGCACGTTTATTGTAGATATTATAAATATTTAGATTAATTTTTAAGCGTTTTCAAAATTCTTTCAGTGCATCTAGTCGAAGGGACGCGTGATCCGAGAGCTGGCACATTTTTGGCTCAAAGGATCAGCATTGCCATCCAGCGTGGTAATGACGCCCGTGTTTTGGGCACGCTTCCGACTGACAGTGACCTGGATCAGTTGAGCTATCTATAGATCGTTTCTAACGATCCTTAGATAGCTTGACTAATCGTAATCCTGTTGTATTTTGTAAATATATATAAATATGAAGTAGCTTAGTTTCTGTAAATAAAGGCATTGGATTTTAAAAATACCTAACATTCAGCTTACTTTAAACTTAAGAACCATTCAACCAGAACGAGATACAACTATCTAGATTTATAACATTTATTTCTAAAACAATTGTAATGATCACACAAATATGTAACTGTACACCACTAGCATCCCTCATCCCTGAGGTTATAAGGGGACAGTTGTAAAGGGATCTGTACCCAGAGCTGTATAGCTAGCTATAGACGAAGGTATGATCAGTTCATACTGAGACGCGGCAACTTATTAACCCTGCGTCTTACGTGGGCGGCTTGACGTGAACGCGATTGCGAAACGAAGCGATGCGATTCGATGCGGCGCGGCACGTCTGTCCTACGTGCGCGCGAATCGTCCTACATAGTTTACGTCAAATCATACAAAGTGTCAAAATTCGCAAACATTCTGATCGCGTTCGCTTCAAATCGCACCGCGCCGCTGCGCACCGGTGACGTAGATACTTCAATAGTAAATCGAATGTTTGTTATTTCCGCGCCGCACCGCCCCGCTTCGCGTCCGCGTCCCGATCGCCCACGTAAGACGAGCCGTAACTTAGTAAAATTTGGACACAAGAAGTATGTTGCAAAACTGCTGTTACTGGACTTTTTGTAATAGTTATTTTTATTGTTGTGTCACTAATTTTTCGAGTGGTGAAAGGGTTTTGTGTGCACTACAAAAGGCTCTGTTTGAACATTTGACTCATGTTTTTTAAACTGTTTAGGTTCTATGACTACAGGCTGTTGTCCGACTCTTGTCATTTGAGAGCACTAACGTTAGTGTAGTGTAGGTACATACATTTTCGATAGAAAATCTCATTGGTGCATGACCCACAAACATAGAAATGGCTGAGCCGGTTCTACTAAACCACTGTGTTTAAAAACACGGATGATAAAAAATGAGTATTAAAATACTCATCTTTTTGAGTTGTTAAAATAAATTTTAACTTAGTATTTTCTACCGAAGTCAATAATTTTAATTCTCGCTGTATCCACAGTGTGCCTAGTATCAGTTTTTTACGCGTTCGGTATCGACGCCGTAAACGCAAAATTGTATGAGAAAATAGCAGCGCCATCTTTTGGTACTCACTCATTACTAATGAAAATCAGTACTAATCCACGTTTACGGCGTCGATACCGAATGGTGAATAAAATACATACTTAGCACCCTGATCTCAATCCAAGTCTATACTAAGTATTACTACTCCGACAACCATATATCGACATCGACTTGACATTATATCAGCATCTTTATGCCACTGACATACGGGTCAAAATGACATCCCTTTACACCATCAAACTTATACTCGCCACGCCAAAATTACTCTTATTCCCATTTACACAAAGTTGACTTTACCACTATCTAACATAGATAGTAGAGTCGGGAAAAGCAGTTTGTAGTATGAATCTTAGGCAGTTATAATAAGTGTGGTTTTAGCATGAAGTGGTGATGGGCAGTAGGGGCACAGCTTGTCCTTAGGCGCAAGGGTCAATGTACTTTGACACGATATCTGCCAGATATTGAACTAATACAGTTCGTCCAATTAGTAGTGTATGGAGTTCCTTTGATGTCCTTCAGAATTCTTGGTATTGTTGATTCTAACAAATTCCTAGCATTTCTCACATTGTATGTAAGTGGTATCCCACTAATATAATAAAGCTGAAAGTTTGTAAGTTTGTTTAGATGTTTGGATATTTGGATGTTTGTATGTTTGTGTTTCAATCACGCCTAAACCAGTGAACCGATTTAGATGAAACTTAAAATAGGCGATAGTGACCTGGAATAGCATATAAGCTATTTAAAATGTTGGTACCACCATTATTGAGGCCGCGCGCAGTAATAGATAGATTACCGCTAGTTAAAATTCTTTTTTGTCTGGAAGATATCGCTTTTAGCGATAGGTCGCAGACCTATCCGCGCCAAACTGTCAATTCAATAGAAGAAATGTTTGCAGTCATTGTTCTATACATTTTTTGTATCGAACAATGACTGTGGCGCGTACGGCGCGGCTAAAATGTGCGATCCGGTTTAAACTCCTAAAATTGTATGGTTACTCCTAAGATACCCGGCGTAACTTCACACCACGTTTAATAATATGTTCCTTAATATTTAAACTCAACAAAATGATACATAGGTAACTCAAATCTGTTTCAGCTCTAAATCAAATTTGAACGATGCAAAATGTTTGGTCTTTATGCAAAACAACAAAAAACATGTCTCATACATTATTCTAATGGACAGACTCCGTTTTGCAGAGCATTAGACGCTTGACCATCGATTAATCAACGAAATTTACATTCCAGAAGATTAATGGTCACTTGTCTGTGATTTTGTTCGTACAGATACTTACAGGGTGTTTGCATAACGTTTTTGTTGTTCTCAAAAAAAACTCGTGTTTAAATGATGTCAGATAAATTGTATGTTTTTTATTTAAAGATCCACTTAAGAAATCGAAAGTAGCTGGTAGAAGTTCGTCCAAAACGAACAATGTATTGATACAGCCGGGATTCAAACTAGAAACCTTCTTATAGAAAGTTGAGGGTAACTACCCACTGGGCCAACACGGTTCTCTATAATACTTAGCACAAATAAAATGAAAATACAAAAGTTATCAAATATACACCAGGAAAATTACGTTCTATTAAATATAATTACGTTTTAAAAACTAAAAAGATAAAACATTTTTGAAAAAAAAAATTGAACCGACTTCACAGAACACAAACAGAAGAACCTTCTACACACTAAAAAGAGAAAAATAAGAATATAATTTGAAGTCGGTGCCAACTATTCATTTACATCTAAGAAGTTCAAAAGAACTTGGGTGCAAAATTGTATCCTGGTACGCTATCGCTCGATTTCTTTTTTTTATAGGTACCTAATCGTATTCACTTGGCACCGACTTCAAATTATATTCTTATTTTTCTCTTTTTAGTGTGTAGAAGGTTCTTCTGTTTGTGTTCTGTGAAGTCGGTTCAATTTTTTTTTTCAAAAATGTTTTATTTTTCCCTTTTTAGTGTAAGTAAATAAATACTGTGTAAATAAAAGTGTATAATGTGTAAATAATATAGTAAGCTACGAGTACATAAAGACTTTGCTTATCGTAGCTTCAGTAGGAAAGGATAAGAGAAGTCATGAGCAGACCTACTAAAAGGACACACCGGAGTTCAGCAAGGGGGAAAACTATCAATCCATAAGGAAAAGAAAATATTTTGGACTACTTCGGGTGTAATACACTTTCAAACTATTTAATGTTTGACTCAGATTGTGAGTCAGGGTGTGTTGTGTAGTGAGAATGAGGTTTTTTGAATGTTACGGGAAAACTGTCAATCCCTCAGGAAAAAAAAATATATGGCGCCACCTTGAGAGTATACCTCTTTCTAACAAAAAAAAAATTTGGAAATCGGGCCACAATTTTCTTAAAGTTCAATGATTGTTTTAGTTTTACGGGAAAACTATTAATCCCTCAGGAATAAAATTTATATGGGACCACTATAAGAGTATACCCTTTCAAACAAAAAAAAAATTTTGGAAATCGGTCCACAACTGACGGAAATATCGGTGAACATACATAAAAAAAAAACATACATACAGCCGAACATATAACCTCCTCCTTTTTTTGAAGTCGGTTAAAAACCGACTTCAATCAAACAGAGTGAAGGTTTTTAGAGTTTTACGGGGAAACTGTCAATCCCTCAGGAATAAAAATTATTTGGGAACCACCTCAGGAGAACTCACCTATTTGAAACAAAAAAATAATTTTGCAAATCAGTCAATAAATGGCGGAGCAATCACGTTACAAGATACAAAAAGAAACATACAGACGAATTGAGAACCTCCTTTTTTGAAGTCGGTTGAAAATTGAAATCATCCTGTACATCCGCGGTCATACCTCTATCCGGAGCATAAGTAATGAAAGGGTTGAACTTTTGCGCATAATCGATCAATCTTTGTTGACGTTTATTTTTATTGGGATGTGTTTGGGGCTGAGCTGGACTGATTTGTTTTTGATTGTAGTCAGTTATGTTTTAAGTTTGTATGAGTTATGGCCAACTCTGGTGACGGAGTTTTTGTAACAAAGTTTTTCGGACGGTATCGAAGAAAAAAAGACTGAGACTGGAAAAAAAATTGTTCCATTTTACCGTCACGCCAACACTGGTGTCGGAGTTTTTAGGCCCCCTTAAGGCCTCATGGCTTAACGATTTAAATAGCCGGGACCGACAATTTAACGTGCTCTCCTAAGCACGGAAGCGCTCAGATGAAAATGCCACTGGCGGTCATCCACAGACCGTTTCTTAACTTAACTTCGACGATCTATCAGACGACATGTGGGGGCGGTAGAAGAGCAGTGGATCCGGCTGGCACAAGACCGCCTGGCTTGAAAGAAAAGAGGTCTATTACCCAGCTGCAGTGGGTGCTACCGGCTGGATAGATAGATAGATCCTTTCTCCTTTTGACTCTCAAATTGATGACTTAAAAAATAAAATCAGAATGACAATAAAGCAGCGGCCTCGAGGCAGACCACCTGCCCGATGATCAGACGACATGTGGGGGCGGTAGGAGAGCAGTAGATCCGGCTGGCACAAGACCGCCTGGCTTGAAAGAAAAGAGGTATATTACCCAGCTGCAGTGGGTGCTACCGGCTGGATAGATAGATAGATCCTTTCTCCTTTTGACTCTCAAATTGATGACTTAAAAAAAAATCAGAACGACTTTAAAGCAGCGGCCTCGAGACAGACCACCTGCCCGATCGTCAGACGACATGTGGGGGCGGTAGGAGAGCAGTAGATCCGGCTGGCACAAGACCGCCTGGCGTGAAAGAAACTATACCCAACAGCGGGTGCTACCGGCTAGATAGATAGATCCTTTCTCCTTGTGACTAAAAATAAAATAAGAACGACTTCAAATGGAATCGACAAAAACCTATTCGTCCAGGGAATTGCTTTCAAGCTATTATTTTCGCGTAAATCGTCCCGATTTAAAACGCTCACCGACGATTCCTCTACAAAACGGTTGTCCATCCTGATAGATGACGTGTCTCAGGAGCGCGGGTGAGCTAGAGAAAAATGGCGAACTACGAAAACTATTACTTAGCCAAGTGATCGTGTTCGTACATAGCCAAATTAATTACAAATTGCAAAGTAAATAATAATGGTTATTTTTTACTGATTATCCTTCATGGGATATAGACAAGTAAAAAGCGAAGATAAAATAATAAATTTGATTGATATGTGCAAGGCTAATATTATGTCTGTCTGCATTTTAAGCATTGCACTCTCTCCAGTGTAGCACCCACATAAAAGTGATATCATACTGAAATCATTTAGAAAATATTATCGATCGGTAAGTACAGTCTAAGAGGGTTACCAATTGGTAACCCTCTTAGGAAGAGGGTTTGAACTGCAGGGAGGTTACTAGTTAGTGACGCTGACCGTGTATAATTATATATGTATATATATTTCAAAGTGATCCTAGCGGTCCTACTGAATAAATGCTTTTTGACTTTGACTTATCAAATCTTAAAAGAACAAACGAAAAATCTAGGTAAACCAGTATACGTAAAAATATAGCAAGATCCGATAAGTTTCATTATTTTATAGTGCACATGCAGTTCTGACGATCATGACAGATACTATAACTTAGAACGCACAAGTCTGTGCTATTTCATACTCTAACTAGCACATATTAAGGAGGAAAATCGTTTGGAGAAAAATCGCTTGGTCAGATTGCATCAAGAGTAGAAGAGTCAGATAAAGCGGTTAAAAAACGAGACCAATTACGAATGTCTTATCAGAGTTTAAAAAACAGGTTAGATTTGCAAAAAAACAGCATCAAATGTCAGAATAATCTCCCAATTACCCGGAAATGTGACGCGTTTGAATTTGGAGGATTATTGCGGGTTCAGGGTAATTAGAGGGTAATTTCAGGTAACAAATTGGGTTAAAACATTTTGGAAGAGTAGGTATTAACTGGTAAATCAATCCAACCCATGAAAACACTGAATTCATTTTTGGATTTGCTGTCTTTAAATTGTTCAACGAAATGACATCGCCATTTTGAAAAGTTAAAAGTTATTGGTTGTCATGGCAACCTTAGAGCAGTGCTTGTTGTGTCAAAAACAGTACTGCTAAAGTTTTTATGCAATATTTTAATATTTTTTTTTCAGGAACGTTTTTTGGGGTAAAAAGTAGTATATGCTATTCTGGAGTTATACCTTTCACCGTACCAAATTTCATTGTAAACTGTTTCGTCGTTTGAGCCTGATCCTTACACATCATACAAACATCCAAACAAATTTAAAAACTTTCAGCTTTATTATATGAGTGGGATTTTGCTTTTCATTTTGTCCGTATCCTCATACACATAAACAACACCCTCATATACAGGAAGCACATAGTGTTGTCGCTACATAAGTCAGCATGTATAAATTATGTACGTCGGCACTTTGGGAGCAATTACCAGGTTTCCATTACATAACTCATCGATGCTCACTCAAGGTGTGATGGGTAAATGTAGATTTGGATTAGGACAGACTTTTTAAATTTAATTCATTCATATTGTTCTTTATTTTTTTTATTTTTTTTTTATTTATTTATTTATTACCACTTCTTATCTATTTTTACAGGCTTAACCTAATGCAATAGTGTGGCCAAATTCAAACCTAAATAGTGTTTAAAAAGCACATCTTTAAAATAAAAAATAACTCTCTTAAACTATTACTAATATGTACCTAAAGATTTAACTTAATTTAACTTGCTAAAAATTCAAATTTATATTGTCAATTTAAAATAAAAACCTAAAATGTCAAAATGTATTATTCCTAAAGTTTACTTATTACTATAATACAATACAAACAGAGATAGAATCTATCAAATACGATAAGATAAATCATCAAATACATTATACCTAAGAATGTATATGTAGACATATACATTCACAAACAAAAAAGAAGACAAAAGGTAGACCTTTTGGTGTGGAAACTTCAGGTCCATGGGGTCCAGAGCCGTGGCTCCTTTTCAGAGAATTATCCAAGAGGTTGATTGACGAGACCAATGACCAAATAGTGCTTACCTCGGACAGAGTACAAGTACGAGTGTAGCCACCCAACGAGGTAATGTCGCCAGCCTTTTGGGCACATTACCTGCGGTCGGTGATTTGAACACTGTTTTTTATCTTTATTTTAGTAGAAGAGAAGAAGTGAGGTTGGATTGTGCGAAAGAAGATAATAGCCGCGTACCCACCTAGCGCACAGGCTCGCGCGGCAGCCTCGGTGTCCGGATCGCGAGCGATGGCTCCCGCGGCAGCCTCAGTAGTTTTGTTCAATTTACACGAGGCCGCCTCGCGAGGCAGGCTGAGCCATCATAAGTCCGCGAGTATTCGTAATGGACAGTCGTGTATTTTCAGCTGCAGCTATTTTCCTAGCTGCTTATTGTTTAAAGAAACGAATGGACGAAAGAAGCGAATGGACTCCTCCTGACTGCCCATGATATCAAAATTGCAAAATACAAACACGGCAAGAGACAAAACTTGAAGTAGCTTCGCGCGCGAGCCAAAACATAACCGTCCCCACCTAACGCACAGCGCTCACTGAGGCACCTTTGAGCGCGTCAAGTTTACCGACAACAGATGGCTCGGGGCCGAGCCGTGCTCGGTCGAGCAAACGCGCGCCCGAGGCAGGCCGAGGCACGTCCACACCAGCCGAGGCATTTGGCTCGCGAGGCTGCCGCGCGAGCCTGTGCGCTAGGTGGGTACGCGGCTAATTATGAATGTAAAAGGAATGCACAGTTGACGATTGATAGGAGTGAGTCGAAGAGGAAAAAAATGTTGCTAACCCCACTTAAAGTGGGGTAACGGCAAGGGGTATGATGATTTTTTTTCTCATGAAAAAGATATTAATTTTCTGCCTTCATAGTTTCAGCGTGAAGGAATAGCAAAAATAATAATTTATTTGAAGTTTCATGTGATATAATCAGAAAAGAGAACAGAACAAGAAAAGCCGATATCCACACTATCCAACCCTCAGTAATCCTTGTCCACTCTAATAGCGGTCTCTGAATAATAATGAAACTCACATAAAATTTCAATAATGGCTGCGCTAACTGCTTCGACATGCAAATGGAACTCGGAGAAACTTCTAATTGTTTCGCTGATTTAGATGTTAACATAATTATGTGTGTAGAGTTTGTTCAGTTATTTATGCAGATCGGAATTTGCACATCTGTATTTATAGTTAAAGTTGGTTAGTTTTGAGGAGAGTGTAATGTATGTGGTTTAGGGTAGTTTTAAGTTTATTGATTATTATCTGTTACTGTGGGTACTTCTATTTTTCGGTTTGTCATTCCCTCAATAAATGGTGTTTCCTGTGCATCGAGTTGTGGCTTCTTATTTAAATTGAACCTCTACATCAAGTATATTTCAGAAAGTTTTTTATCTACAATAAGTATTAATTTATGAATTATTAATATAACTTTTTTAACAAGGTTTATATCTAATATTTCCTTTGAACTTCTATTCTGATTTGTTCACCTAAGAATTTAAGGCGCGTCCACAAATTATTTCACAAATTAATTAGAGCAATATAGTCAAAATTCCAATCTCAGAATCCATACTCATAATCCTTCTATAAAGCTGTCTGTCTGTACAAAACAAAGACAGCCTACACGGCCTTTAGCCCTGCTGAAATTCTGTTGACCATTGTCCATTTACCTTGCGGCTCCACCAGTTTACCTTGACTTCTGTCACTCCTTTACCCGCTTCATGATAGTTCAAAGCTCATAGGTCTGATGATACTGGTTTGAAACCAGATGTAAAGGGAATGAACCGGAATATTATACTCAGGGAACAGAATGTGGTTTCCGTATAGATGGTGACATCTGATAGGTATAGGTATTATCGTTGGATAGTGTTGTAATGACCGAACTGAAAATGATCGATAAAAATTATCGATAAAAATCGAATGTGTAAAAAGTTGAAAGCAATGTGTACGCTTCTATAACAAAGTCCCAAGTGAATTGCAAAACTTATCAATCACTAAATTTAAAAATACAATTAAACGTCATCTCTGCAAAAAAGCCTACTATAAAATATCAGATTATTTGGATGACAAAAAAGCTTGGGACTGAATATGCTCCAACTCGTTTTAACATAATTAAGATAAAAATGTATTAAAATTATATAAAAATTGAAAAGTGACGATTCTAAACAATCCAAAGTTATTTCAATGAATAAACTAATTTTGAGTTTGAGTTTGAGTTTGAGTTGCGTTAATGTTTTGCATGACGTGCAGATATTTCTTCCGGGTTTGGGTTGTACCATGATAAGCACTAATAGTTGGAGGATGTTAAGTATTTAAAAAATATAAAGAAGGTAAGTAATTATGTTCAGTGTTCAATGTGACAAAATTTCTGTCGGAAAGACTTGCAAAAGGAAATCGGAAATCAGCAAGTCTATCCGACAGAAATTTTATAAATTAAGTAAATACCTATCAAAAAGTGAGTTGCCGTTTAGTTATGTCCCACCGTGCATCGCACGTGTGATCGTGCTCAAATGATGAACGGTACATACTTTTTGGCAGAACCATCTGACACCGTTTGGTACACTCGGATAACATCACTAAACTAAACCGCCATGGCAAAGAGCTATCGATACCTACACCACATCCCTAAACTTCTGCGTGCATTACCATGCAAAGATATTAAGCACCAAACGCATTCCCTTCAAATGACATTTCATATCTCCTATCTGTAGATACCTAGTACAGATAGGTTACCTTTGTTTGCAATATGTATTAGTAGCTAGCAGCTTTCAGGTTCCAAGGTTTACCTTTGCAGAATAAAGCAGGATAATGAGTGTGTCCTCAAGGCACAGTAGACATTCTCTCATATTCTTCTTTGCAGAATATAGTTCAAATAACGCTGAATATTTTATCTTATTTCCTACACAGAAATACAGTTTAATGTCAGAGAAATAGTGTATCATTGTGCCACATGGCGACGCAAAATTAGTTTATAAAATCAATCCAAATGCAACGAAAATTACGAGATATATTTTACACGATTCTCAACCAAAAAACACGATCTTTTGGCCTAACTCTAATCACAATATTATGTACTTAGTTACTAAAGTAAGATAACTTTTGAACTAGTAGCCAAGAAGTTTGTGACCTACTACTAGGTAATTATTGCCTAGGTAAAAAAAATCATTCACAATGGTCAATTCTAGTAACGGAACCGGCCCTTGATCTAAAAATTGGACTTCTTTCGCCATTTTTGAAGGAGCTAGTGGCTCTGCTATTTTATTTAGTTGTCTCGTGTTTTACTAGGTTTTATTATGTAATTTCGGTGGCATTTTACTAATGAAGCTTTGGATACGTAACAGGAGATTTGCAAAATGGAATGGGGGAGTATTCAAGAAGATTTCTCATTTGACGAAAGATTTCCATTGGAGTTTTGAAAGGACAAGCCGCCATGTTTTTTCAATTGACTCAAATTGACGTGACATATAATAATTATTTGAAGAAAGATTTGAAGTGAAGTCAAAGTGAAAAGAAGAAGAAGGAATAAAAAGAAGAAGAAGAAGAAACCAAGAAGTGAAGTGAGAGAGAAGAAGAAGAAGACAAAGCTAAGATGTTACTGATTGGGCGGTATAGTCGCTCAGCGACAAAGCCCTTTTCCTTTTATTGTTAAATAAATATAAAATAAATAAAAATCTAAAAATTTCCGTGGAACCTTGACTTTTAAAAATATCTGTCATGGCTTTAACAAGTGACTGGTAATTAAAATAACACTTCAGCAACTTTAACCCTTCATACGCTGACTCAACCCGTCACCGGATGATGGATCAGTAAGACCGAGAGCGTGGCGAATCTGACCGAGATTTAACCCTTTCTATGCATAATAACGGGTCTTTGTGACCGATGGGCGTGAATTTCTTTGCTGTGATTAATTTTTGTAATTGTAGGGCTTAAAATAGATCTGTACTGTAGTAATTATCTTCTCGATGTTTATTTACCAGCGATGCAGAAATTTTTTTTACGCACTTACAAGCTGCGCTCCCGCGGTGTGACCCGCGGTCCCTCGGGATTTTTTAATTTTTTCGGGATAAAAAGTAGCCTATGTCCTTCCCTGGGATACAGCCTTTAACTATGCCTTTAGTTTTAATCTGTTCAGTAGTTTGGGCGTATAAGCGTAACAAACAGACAGACAGAGTTACTTTAACATTTATAATATTAGTATGGAGCAATTTCTCTTCTAGATTTGTCACACTGTAGGTTTGATTCCAATAGAGAACAACAAAAGATAAAACGAATGCTTGATATCGTTGTAAGTATTTCGAGTTTAATAATGTATAGTATGAACTCTCAGATCTTTTTTTTTTCAGATCCTTTGAAGATGCATGCATAAATTAAAGTAATTCTGAAAAGTGAATTACCCATGTATTAACATGTTTTGACTTGGCAGGTATATTATCTATGTTTTCGACTCACACAAATATCTGAAAGTCCGGTCTGCACCAAACTCTATCCACGTAACGGTTTTGGTCTTGACCAAATATAATCCGTTCAATCACGTCGAACTAGCCCCCTTTAGGGTCTGCTAGTAGTCTTCTATATAGCTGCAGTACAGCTGTATCGCTGTAGAGCTATATAGCAAACTAACGTGTCCAAAGTTATGGATCTCGTGTAGTTCTGAAAAAATGTTGAACGTCAACAACGGCCAGAACAAAAATTTTCTGGATCTTTTGTTCCAAGACTCTTCTATACAGGGTGTAAAAAGACTGCTACCGAAAACTGAGGGGTTTCAATCAGACCATGATTCTGAAGATATTTAGCGAAAAAAAACACAAAAAAAAATTTGACTTAGCTACGTCATTTTATGTAATTTTCTAGTTATTTACTACTAGTACAACATAATATACCTACCTATTTATAAAAGAAAAAAACTATTAAAACTCAAAATCCAGCAATCTACGTATAAAAACGCGCCCAGTACATACGCAAACAGTAATCTTCAAACGCTGTTTTCACCGGATATAATGATTTTTTCGGAAAATACTTTTGGATTTGGTTGTGCGTTGGGATGCTGTACCTACCCCTTTCGGCTTCGGTAGACGTCTTTTTACACCCTGTAAAGTCAACTTCTAATATAATTTCATAAGATTTTGATACGTAAAACTACGTACGTACGTTCTTTTCTGATAATGGTGATTTAATTTTGTATTTTGCACCTAATTATCTTCATCAACAAGTATCTTTTGACTGGACTATGCAAATAATATTTCTTACAAGAGTTCTGCTTGTGCATCACGGCAACGTCTGTTTATTTTATAAATAAAATTAGCCTATTCATTATCTATACCCGACTCGCTCGTTTAGCCTGATTCTTATTTCCTATTAATGAAATATTTTAGATATTAATATGACGGTAAAAGTATTTCGAACATACCAAAGCTAACAAGCGAATGCACTAGACATAGAGCAGGCATTTAATTAGAGCAATTGCCCGGGGTGACCTGTGTTACAACGCGGATTGATTTGAAACCCTATGTTCTACCAAGTAATACTATGCCAATTCATCTCAATCCGGCTGTAATAAATTGTTTTGTAAATTATTACCTCATTATACCATAATTATACATACATACATACAAAAAATCAAGCCTCTTTCCCTATGGGGTAGGCAGAGACCACGGATCTTCACTTGTTTCGATCCTGACACACAACTTTTGCCTCGTTCACTCTCATTACATTCTTCGTACATGCTCGCCGGTTTAGGGTACTTTTGACCTGGCTTCTCCAAAATGTCGCCAATTTGATCCAAGAAGGTTCGCCTAGGCTTTCCCCTTCCAGCTGTCCCATACACACTTGCCTAATACCATAATTATACATTTTACAAACAAACAAGAAAAAGTGCGTGAGTGGCGCGGAACACTCGGTCGGCAAATCCAAAAGGATTTTCAGAAAAAACATATCCAGAGAAAACTTTGAAGATTACTTTTTTTTGGCGTATGTACTGGGCGCGTTGTTTTACGTAGAATGCTGAATTTTGGAATTTTAACTATTTTTTTCTTTTATAAATGAAATTATTAGGTAGGTATGGTCACATTATGTTGTACTAGTAGTAATTAACTGGTAATAATATAAATGACGCAGCTAAATCAATTTTTTTTTTCGTTTCTTTTTTCGCTACATAATTATGTTTAGAATCATGGTCTGATTGCAACCCCTCAGTTTTCGGTAGTAATCTTTTTACACCCTGTATATTTCGACCATGAGAACAATATCCTACAAACCATACACCTTGTTCCAGCAATCCCATAATCCCCTCTATATCACCCATAAGAAGTCCAGTCAGTATATCTCCCGATGACAGTTTTATGGCTAGGGCCTGTAGTGTGAACTACATAAAATATTAATACACAATTTGTCCGAGTGGCCGTCTGTTAATCTACTTTTATAGGTTCCCGTGGATTAATTATGTGGTGGAAGTGTGATGAATGGGAAGAAAGAAAATTGAGGTGGTTGGTTTTATGTGGTATTTTTGTGATTTTCTATTTAATTTTCTTACTGTGATGTCACCTAACCAGGAGCAGTCTTAGGCCCATATTAATAAACTTTACTCAGCTCAAGAGGCCGCACTTGATGTCAATCTTGAGATTCTGATCATACTAATAGACATGATTATAGAAGTTCTCAAGTTGCAGATAGGTTTACGTCATCAACTGAGTGATGGACTGTTTAATAAACGAAACTTAAAATTAAGCGTCGGCGTCGATTCTGTTGTTCACAGACTAAACTTAATTAAACTAAAACTCTTATATTTTTCTCAATAAAGACGAAAACGGCATGTCATTAATAGTGTCATTTTTTTTTTACACAGCATCATCTAGCCCCAAACTAAGCAAACACTACTAAAATTATAATCAAAATGGCGTCTTTACGCTTCTGTAGCAGCTGTTTTACACAGCAAGCAAAATGGTCTTGACTAATTCCACCTACAAATACTTAATTTTGACTAAAATTTAGTCATTTTAGGAATGTCACTGTAATAGTCATTCTATTTTGGACTTTATTGTATACGAAATTAAGAGCGAAGCATTTTAGTTTAGTTAACTATAGTCAGTGAACATCGGAATCGACGCCAATGAGTGCAGGTTCTTGAGATGCTATTTCGTGAGTACAGGCAGTCCGTAACTTGAGATGTGATTATAGTATTTATGTGTCTATTAATTAGCAATAATCTTGAGATGCTGATGACGTCATAATGGCGTATCAAATGATATCGCACTTGAGTACGTTGTTGAGTCACCACTATTAATACAGGCCTTAAAATCAGCGTTGCTCTGCACAGAGCAAAGCAGAGCAGCTTATAGCTGAGACTGCTCCTATTTGCCTAACACTAGCATATTATAAATGTGAAAGTAACTCTGTCTGTCTGTCTATCTGTCTGTCTGTCTGTCTGTCTGTTTGTTACGCTTTCACGCCCAAACCGCTGAACAGATTAAGCAGAAATTTGGCATAGTTAAAGTTTGTATCCCAGGGAAAGACATAGGCTACTTTTTATCCCGAAAAAAATAAAAAATCCCAAGGGACCGCGGGTCACACCGCGGGAGCGCAGCTAGTACATACTATAGATAGAAACACCCAGATTCGAGATAAATATTTGTAAATCATACAAACATTTGTCCCGCGGCGTATGAAACCCGTAACGAGAGTCGCTTCGAGAGGATGTTTTGCTGGTAGATCAGGAAACTAACATAAAATAAGGCGTTAATTTATTTATATTTAATACTAATATTATAAATGTGAAAGTAACTCTGTCTGTCTGTCTGTCTGTCTGTTTGTTACGCTTTCACGCCCAAACCACTGAACAGATTAAGCTGGAATTTTACATAGTTAAAGGTTGTATCCCAGGGAAGGACATAGGCTACTTTTTATCCCGAAAAAATGAAATCCCGAGGGGCCGCGGGTCACACCGCGGGAGCGCAGCTAGTATTTATTGTTTAAATTATCTTAATATAATGATTCAGGCTGAAAATAATAATAATTTACAATCCATCCAATTATATTTCAACAGTATTATATTACATATACAGGCTGATTATTTATACATATGCACCGATACACAATTAATATGTCTCATTAGCAATTACCACGTGTGCTTGCTCGTTACCTCACGCTGTCATATTGCATGTTATAATAATATAGGTATTTGAACTATACAGATGTATCTAATAAATATGCACATAGGTTGATATGGTAGAATGCTTTCTATCATGTTTCATACATAGGTAGCAAATATTACATGCTATGTTTCCAATTGATTATGTATATCAAAACTTTAAGCTATTACATGGTGGCATTTGGTGGCAAAAATAAAATTTCTGCACAATGTGGGCATTGTATCAAATATGTATTTGGACATGTCTCGGACTACCCCATCTTCAAAAAATGTAGAATACAAAGAACTATCTGAGAGAATTTCTACTGCGCTTCTATTTGCGCTAACAGAAGCATGACTGTACCTCAAAAGGTACAGTCATGCTTCTGTTTACGTTTTTATGTTTCATAAAATTGTATAATTATTTTCTGTGTACATCTGTCACGAGCTGGCAACTTTCAATTACAGAACTAATTACCTTTGGCCGGCACCGATGCGTTCCATGTGCGTAGTTAGACGCGTGCTGGTGACGTCACCGTATCGGTGTTTAATTAGTGTGTGTTGAGAACATGCTGTATATTGGTTAAAATAAATTTAATTTGGAACATTATATCTAAAATGGCGACACACATCAATACAGATCGCGCTATCGTATAAGCAGAGTCTTTGAATAATTTTTACTTTACACCACCAAAATATTTTTAGAAAAAAATATCAGCGCACATTCGACATTTTCTTTTAATTTTTTTAAGCGTGCGCTAAAGACGAAATAATTCTGTTGTCACGTTTAAAATTCAATAAAATACAAGAAGGTCCCTAATTATTAAACTTTTACTTTCAGGTTATATAAATAAATAAATAATGCTGGGCTTTCCACTCAGCATCTTTGTTAATCATAAAAACTTTGTCCCGCCGCGGGGATCGGACCCGCAACCATTTGCGTCGCAGGCGGGCCTTCGCCCACTGCGCTACAGAGGTCGCTAAAGTAAGTAAGTAAGTTCTAGTCATCATTTCAATCAGATAATTTTCAAGTGAACTGTACAATACAGTATCCAATCGAGCAAAGTGGGAGTATTTGTCACCTCCGGTAATCGATGTCGGGATAAACACGGAACGTGGAATTTGAATTTTCCAACAAATTGATTAGATTGACACAAAATTACTGCGATAGGATAATGTAGATTGGATATTAGTGCTGGGTTTAATTGAAATTCATTTTAGCTAGTTCTATTTAATGGTGTGATCCGAGAGCTGGCACATTTTTGGCTCAAAGGATCAGCATTGCCCTATTTGCCATCCAGCGTGGTAATGCCGCCAGTGTTTTGGGCACGCTTCCGACTGACAGTGACCTGGATCAGTTGAGCTATATATAGATCGTTTCTAACGATCCTTAGATAGCTTGACTAATCCTGTTCTATTTTGTAAATATACGAGTATGTAAATATGTAGTAGCTTAGTTTCTGTAAATAAAAATATTTATATTGATTATTGAAACGGGAATATTCAAATAAGATAATTTTACGCGATTCATTCTTATTTAGAAATATTTTTTATTTTACCTATACTGTCCCACTGCTGGGCAAAGGTCTCCCCCAATTCTTTCCAACCTCTCCTTTGATATGTAAAAGAAATAAATAAATAAAAAATATAGGTAATTATGACGTAAATTTCGAACACTTGATTATTATTACAGACATTGCTGTCCCACTGCTGGGCAAAAGCCTCGTCCATTATTTTTAGACGTCACGATTCTGGGATGAGCTCAACAAATTCAAATAGCTGTTATGCGAGAAAATTCCGACCGCTATTTAAAAGTAAAATTAAAACGACGGCTTCTAACAAAATCTTATCACAGAAAATAATATCCCAACAAACCATTTACTTTAAGTACACATAATAATGAAAACTTTTACGAATATTTCTAAATCGTCACGTAAACCATAAAACAGAGGTTTATGTTTAATATAAACTCCATACCGATCAAATGTTTATGCTAATGGTTTCACTGTTTAACTGTTTGTATAATGGTGGTATAATGGCTACGTTTATATGATGGATAATAGTCGGATGATGCTTGAAAATGATAATCATAATACGAAATGAGTTGTAGCTCGTGCTACGATGTTGCTACGTCGTAGCATTGTGTAGCACGATGTAGTACTTCAACGTAAACCTACAATAGAAACTATGTAAGCTTTAGTATCTGGGGCCGTTCCCGTTCTTATTTTCGTTCGTTTGATGAATATTGGGATGTTTCTTACTAAGGTTTCTGACTTCAAGTGCCAATTTTTCGGTTTGGAATATTTGGTTCTAGGTTAGGACCGTGTTTTAACGTTGATCTTATCGACTAAATACAATGTAGCTCGTAGTAAGAAGCATCCGAATATTCATCAAACGAACGAAAAAACGAACGCGAATAACCTGGCTCTTATTTATAACGTGGTGTATGATTACTCCTAAGTTACACCCACCTCGTTTATTAATAAGAGCCTTAGTGTAGCGACACATCTGCGGAACGTACGTGGAAATACTTTGAGCCAAAAATATGCCAGTTTTTAAACCCGTCGCTTAGAATTATTAATTTTCTTATATCAATAATATAACAACAAAAACAGGTACAATACTGTATCCCCAAGGTGCGGTAGACATTCTCTCACATCTTTTTATGTTACTTATTCAAGAACCTTTGCAGATGTCTAAGGGGGGTAGTCAGAGGCAAACACATATTTGATATGCCCACATCTTGCAGAAGTTAGTATTCCATACGTGACAGGTTGCAAGCCCATCGCCGCCTATAAGAACACTAACTGGTTTCCTCATGAAGTTTTCCTTCACTGTTTAGAGCTAAAAAAAACTCCCTAAATGACAACATTTTACATTACTATTCAATTGACTATAAGAAAATTACGTTTTTCACTTTAAAATCTGTTGTATAACTACAGGGTCCCCTAAAAGTACTTCAGGGAATGCATTACATCGTATTGAGATGGTGTCGGCGGTGTTGTGAAATTTAGTGTGCTTTTAGTCACACACCACCGGTCTTCGTTCACATTTGGAAATATGCTGGAGTTTGGAGATGCATTGTCTGAGTAGATGTGGCATTTTTCATTAAAATCCTTTAAATACTTAGGGGCTTATTACAAGAAAATGAGCCGAGTTTAGACCAAGTCTAACTAAAAAACTGTCCCTAGAAAAATTATTAAATATATTTAAATACTCGTATATAGAACGCTTTTTTGTGGTAACAGTTTTGTTTTGACATGTCTTGTGTCAACATGAGGTTCAACTATGGTTTTACGTTTTTATAATAAGCAGCTTAGTGTTTAAGTTAGTTCCATATCAGGTTGTTTAATAGAACAAGGAAAGCGAAAAAAATACTTGAAAATGTCAAAGTCCATCTAAGCCTGGTGTATTTAAATTTTCCGAAAGCAAAAATCAAGGGTTACAATCGGCTAACACGACCTCAAATTGATGCACTTCTCTCTAGCTTCAAAGGTTTACTGGAAGAAAACTCTTTGTAGGTTTAACTCGCCTTTGTAGATGTCCTTTCTTTGTGTTATTATTCTGTGTGTGTTTATAAAAAAATAAGAATTAAAAATTTAATTAAATCGGTATAAAAATACGCCGGGTGTAACTTAGGAGTAACCATACAATTTTTGGAGTTTAAACCTGGCGTAACTTTACACCACGTTTATTAATAAAGACCTAGTTGTTTTAAAACCATCCTACACAAGTCCCAGGCACACAGAGTTTGCCTCCTGGCGCTATTCAAATCAACAAGCATAGACATAATGGCCTAAGTTTAACTTATACGCCATATCCACCCCTTCACAGATCCACGCCATCAAGTATCGAGTGCAAAGGGGAAGATGTAGATTTTCCTTACGCCATTAACATGTATATCGGCTTTAATTTATCGCTGCTAGCTTTTTGATAGCAACACAACCGTTTTATTTGCAATTTGTTCGAATATAGAATAGCTCGAATGGCTTAAGTTTATTTCTTGTGAAGATGCCTATGCAAAGTATCGTCTAAAATTGTTTTGTTTTTGTCACGAAAACAAATAGGTACTTACTATAGATGTTGCACACGGTGAAAATAAGAAAAAAATATATATTTATTTGCCACCAGAAAAATAAACATGTTTTGCATACAAAAATACAAAACAGTAGAAATTTATAGAGGTAAAGTAGCGAAAAAAAAAAACAAAAATAAATAAAAAAATAAAGATTACCCCAAGATGAATTGATTTGATCTGCTATTCTTGTAACATAAAGCAGGAAAAGCAGACCACAAGTTAAGATCCTTAAAATACGTCAACCTACATCACAAGCCAATCAAATAGTCTGAGGCACGTCTAAATACATAAGTCAAAGTCAAAGTCAAATAGCATTTATTCAGTAGGACCGCTGGGATCACTTTGAATTGAATTGACCGCTGGGATTCATAATAAATATGAATAAATAAATAATTCTGGGCTTTTCACACAGCATCATCTAGCCCCAAAGTAAGCAGAGCTTGTGTTATTGGTACTAGATTACTGATATACTACTTATATACTTTTTGTTTGTAAATATATACATTATTATACATAGAAAAACCCAGACCCAAGACAAATATCTGTAGGTCATACAAACATTTGTCTCGCGGCGGGAATCGAACCCGCAAACTTCTGCATCGCAGGCGGTTCTTCGCCCACTGCTCCACAGAGGTCGTCTGATAATATTTGGGACATGCTCACATTTTGCTAAAGTTTGATATGTGACAGGTTACAAGCCATCTGTCGCGCTATCACGCGTAGGTACCACAATTAGCGGCCTTCACACGCACAATCTTTCGCGAGTGATTGAGCGTACAGGATTGCGCGCGAGAAAGCCTGTACGCGCAATCGTGAGTGATAATTTTGATGCTACACGTTCTTTCGTGCGTTACTCGTTAGTTCATGTCAAAACGCAATCGTGCGGGAAAGCCTGCACGCGCAATCGTGAGTGATAATTTTTTGAAGCTTGAAGCTACGCGTTCTTTCTCGCGTGATTGGCTGCATCACTCGCGATAGAGTGTGCGTTTGAAGGCTGCTGAGTAGAAGTCTAATTGTACTTGGGTCAATATGCTCCGTCGTCAAAATGTACGATGTCTCATAGAATTCTAAATACAGCTTAGTTATGAAGTTTTCTCAAGATGCTTTATTTCATAATTTTTAATTTCGAATTTCTGAAAGAAAATAATCCACTGATGCACAGCCTGGTTTCGAACTCGTAACCTTAGGATTGAAAGTCAAGGCTACATCGCGCTAGGCGACAACACGGCTCTCTTACATAAAATTATCAGTAAAAAATACTCTCAGAGAATGGTTCGCTTAAAATTGTTTTCAAATAATACTCCCAATGGTATATTTTAAGGAAAATCACGAATATCACTTAACAAAATGCATGGTATACAATAAATTTCCTATTGCGAGTGTCGGGTAAGGGTATCACGGTTCGCTTAGTATGCTAATTCTGGAAACTTCGAATTTGTTACCTACTCTATGTTGTAAAGCGTTGTAGAGCTGTGAAAATAAGAAACAATGGTTATTTTAGATCCTTGAATTGTAGGACAAAACTAACACGATGACAAATAAAAATAATGAAGTTGTGGTATCGCGCCAAAACAGCAGATATTCTTTTAGAGCCTCTATAGGACGTGGCAGACGGACGCGATTGTGCATTTCTATCAGTCACGGCTGTCAGCCGTCGCGACTGATAGACTGATAGATATGCACGCACAGTACAAAAACATCCTGCGCCAGATCTTTGTCGGACGTCCATAAGTTCAAGGTCAGCCTAAAGATACGTCCGCGACTTACATCTGATAGTTGCATAGCTCAGTGTACAATCATTATCCAGATCGCGGCTGTCAGTTGCGTCCGTCAGCCGCGTCCGATAGTTTGATTCATTTTTCTATACAAAAAATACTGAGGACGTCAGAAACTGCGGCTGGCTTCTGATGTCTCAGCATTTCTTCTATTGAATTGACAGTTCGTCGCAGATAAATCTGCGACCACCTTTAGGACGGCCCGCCACTAGATGGAAAGACGATCTAGAAAAGGTTCGGAGCCATTGGGTGCAGGCCGCACAAGCTCGCTCTGGAAATCGAGGCTAAAGATCAGCAGAACGTTGTGGCAATATTCACAGATCATTTTGTTAGTAATTCAAAAAATTAAATTATCTTGAAACTCTCATTTCTCACGTCACAGTCACAATCAATCTACTTTTTAATTCGCTCACCCCTACTATCCGTCATCTCGACTTATCACTCGAACAAAAGCGCGACTTCTATACGAGTTTTGAAATGAATACAAATGACATGAACATCCGAGTTCAGCCGAACCACAGCCGGAAACGGCCGAGGATTTGTCATTGTCACATTTGAATACGCGAGAGCGGATGCGGGAAAAACGATCGTCATCTGTTCGTAACACGGATATAGAAAATGTGAGCAAAATCCACTATAGATGATATTAGTATCTAGAGATAAACCTATGAAACCGAAAAAGCTTTGTGTGGATATCGAAATAAAAATCTTCAGTCAGAAGAATTTATCTAATTCTAAACCTACATTTCTTAATTCTTAATTTTGTATTGTACAAATAGAACACAAATAAGGACATGTACAAAGGCGAGCTTAACCCTACAAAGAGTTTTCTTCATAATTTTAACATAACGTAAAATCTATAAATGCTTGACCAATGCTTAATTATGGATAGTGACGCAAGGCTTTACAAGGCCATTCCATCAATTTAATTCTCTAGATCTTTGTTCCAACTGTCTTGCTGTTCGTACATTCGCCTTTGATAAGGCTGATGTACCGCAACTGGTGCCGTAATCGCGTTCCTTTTTTCGTTCGTTTGATGAATATTCGGATGCTTCCCACCACTATTTCTGACTTCAAGGGCCAATTTTTTGAACGTTAAAACACGGTCCTAACCTTGGACCAAATATTCCAAACCGAAAAATTGGCCCTTGAAGTCAGAAACCGTAGTAAGAAACATCCGAATATTCATCAAAAGAACGAAAATAAGAACGGGAATACGGACCCTGAGCTTGTAAATCATAATGGAAGTTGTGGCTTCTGTTTTTACACTTCGTGACAGAGACAAAAGGATTGTCTATGTTTTCAATTGTTTTCTCTACCTACACTAGATTACTTTTTAATTTTTACGATCTAAAGTCATTGATTCGCTTTTGGTTTCTGGATAGATAAGTACTAATAAGTACTTTTAATTTTAAAATTTTTAATTATGATCCCATTACCTCTAACGTAGTAAGAGAATTTTAAACTCTATGATTATACAGGGTGTAAAAAGACGTCTACCGATGCCGAATGGGGTAGGTACAGCATCCCAACACACAACCAAAATCCAAAAGGTTTTTCCGAAAAAATCATTAGGTATATCCGGAGAAAACAGCGTTTGAAGATTACTGTTTACGTATGTACCTACTGGGCGCGTTGTTTTACGTAGATTGCTAAATTTCGATATTTAACTGTTTTCAACCGACTTCAAAAAAGGAGGAGGTTCTCAATTCGACTGTATGTTTTTTTTTTTTTTTTTTGTATCTTGTTACGCGATTGTTCCGCCATTTGTTGACCGATTTGCAAAATTATTTTTATGTTTGAAAGGGTATACTCCAGAGGTGGTCCCATATAAATTTTATTCCTGAGGGATTGATAGTTTCCCCGTAAAACTCTAAACACCTTCCCTCCTTGACGCCCTGAGTCACACCGCGTTTCGAGTCAAACATTGAAGTCGGTTTTCTTTTTAGTATTAAAACGTAATTATTTTCTTTTATAAATGAAATTATTGGGTAGATATGGTCTTATTATGTTTTACTAGTAGTAAATAACCGGAAATAATATAAAATGACGCAGCTAAGTAAAAAAAACTTTTTCGTTCGTTTTTTCGCTAGATATGTTTAGAATCATGGTCTGATTGCAACCTTTCAGTTTTCGGTAGTAGTCTTTTTACACCTTGTATAAAAAATAGCTTATTTACCAACATAATTGCATTTAGAAATGTACATTATTGTACATCAGAGAATTATTCATTAATATATAACAAAACTAAATCACAATACGTTAATATTTTTCAATTTGGATAAACAAGAAAATCTTTGTTAATGATGAGCCAAGTCCGGTTCCATAAAGCTGATTGAGAAGGGTTTATTTATTTAGGGTTCCGTAAAACTCGCTTGCAATACAAACCCCTGTCAGCGAAACAAAACTGTTCAGAATGAAAAATGAAATCAAGTGGACACTGTTTATATTTTTATAGTTTACGGATAGTTTGAACTTGGGACATTTTTTGCACGGTTTGTTTTATATGAGTTAGATTCTGACATGTCTGACAAAGGTCTTAATTTTGTACTGTAATTATGTACACTTCGCCCAACGGATCTAGGCATTTATTTTATTTTTATTATTAGTTACATCAACAAGATAATCACTAACACAACATAATTACAGTTCCTTATCAGTACACAAACCAAGTGACATCCCAATTATAGATGCAAACAGTAATGCAAAAAAAGACAACAGCAATACAAAAAAATATTAAAACAGATTACAGATTACAAAAAAGACAGGTTTTTACTAATAAATATAAATTAAAACTAATAACAATCTAGTAAAAGCTGAATTTTAGTACAATGAAAAACTAATGAAATGAAATGCATTCGTGAAGTTAGCCGTTTGTCTGCGCAATTTTCATACAAAATTGTGTTCTGCGCAGACAAACGGCTAACTTCACGAATGCCTAGATCCGTTGGGCAAACTGTACAGTACAAAATTAAGACCTTTATTTCGACTAAATTGTTATGAATCAGAGAGACAAAAATAAAAATAGTAAACTGGTTGTCTCGCTAATGTTTAAAACCCGTGTGGTGAACGGATTTTCAGTGGTCTGTAATAATAACACACAATGTTTCTATTTGCAATAATGTTCAAATATTTGAACATCTACCAACATACTTAGGCCTTTACATCTAGGTATATTAGATTTATACAGTCTATCAGTTATCTGGTTCCCATACAAGCTTTGCTTAGTTTGGAGCTAGATGATGCTGTGTGAAATGTCATTATTGATTATTTTATTAGTTACATGCCTCTGATTAATCCCTAAAGCTCTTATTAATTAGATTTTCCTAATTCTAGCTAAATACGAGACAAATCTCAGAGTTGTTACTTCTTTAGTAACGAGGGAGCAAGTTGAATATTTTGATGTTATTAATAAACTGTTAGTAGTCTCGAATGAGTAATACATTTCTTACATCGGGATTAGTAGAAAAAGAGTGAATGAACGAATGATATTATCATTCAAAATATTGTCTATCTCTTAATTATATGAATGACAGAGATAGACAATAATTTGTATTTGACAATCTGTTTTATTCAAAGAGGTTTTATTATTCTAAAACTTTTTGGTGTTCATTGTTGACCAAAAAATTTTTATTCATAAAAAGTATTTATTCATTTTAACTGTTTTATTGTTTCTTGCTAATCCGAATGGTTTTTCACCACAAAATCTATACCTATGCAGTGTTACTTGGATTTTAAGTTCAGTTTTTCGAGATCGTCCTATAGATTCTTGTAAATTTTCACTCGCCACATTTTTGAAACTGGTATCCATCCTCATTCAATTTTTCCTCAAATCATCAACATAATCCATCCTATTTGCACAACCTTTTTTTGTGACGTAAAAATGACAAAATTCATGATTAGGTAGGCAGACGGCCTACTCCATCTCTATACTAGGTGGCGCCTAGGCGTAACTTTTACTCCGAGAGCAGAGTCAAATTAGCTTAGTTCCTCCTTGGTCTTTATTTATTAATACTGAATTGACCTACTACAGCCTTATGCTTTGGATTAGCGCTGATACCACCTTAGTTCGTGTTTATTAATGACAGCCTAAGAGATCAAATGATCTGAAATACACAAATGATATGAAAGAATTCTTAATTCTTTATTGTACAAATAGACACACACAGGATAATAACATAGCAAAGGACATGTACAAAGACGAGCTTAACCCTACAAAGAGTTTTCTTCCAGCAAACCTTTGAGGCTAGAGAGATGATGTGCAAAATTGATAGTGGGTACATAGTATAGATAATACAATAGAATGTTTGCCACTCGTGGGAATAAGTCATCATGTTTGTGCAGTTTATTTCAAAATAATCCCAAGTTCACACATTTAGTTGGTAGAGAGACTTGACCAGTCCATTTATCACTAGCACTTACCGAATTTACATACATGATTAATGTACACACTGACCCAGATTATACCAAGTAGGTCCTGGTTAGACCAATTGAGTGGTTCTGTTTGTGCCTACTAGAAAACTTTTATGTTCACAGGTGGATTTTAATAATATTATTTTATTTGATACTAAAAGTACCTAAACAATTATAGTATACTTTTAAGATAAGCATTTTTTTTTATTAAGCTATAATATCCCACTGCTGGGCAAAGATCTAAAAAATAAATAGGTGTGCAAAAAGCCAACATCACGCGGTGTTCCCAGGCGGTCACCCATCCAAGTACTGACCGCGCCCGACGTTGCTTAACTTCGGTGATCGGACGAGAACCGGTGTATTCAACGTGGTATGGACGTTGGCACTTATTCTCACGAAATAATTAAACTATACGCTGCTTATTATAAAAAAGGAAAACCTTAGTTGAACCCCATGTTGACACATGTCAAAACAAAACTGTTACCACAAAAAAGCCCGAGAATTTAAAGATCGTTTTTCTAGGGATAGTTTTTAGTTAGACTTAGTCTAAACTCGGCTCATTTTCTTGTAATAAGCCCCTACGAGTTCTTCATGACTTTGCTGGGATAAAAATGATGATCCAAATTATGATCGACCTATTATTTTTCTGCATTCTTGTCCAGTAGAAATTATTTTATGTAAGTTACCTAACTACGCTGCCTACCGCAAAGTCCCGTATCTCTATCAAAATAATGGTTTTATAAATCACTGACCAACCCAAACAGTTACAATCTAATAGAAATGATTCCAATTTGTCTATTTGACCACATCTCAATTATATTTTCCAGTTGCGTTGGGCTACGATTGAACCTTATTTCCATTGGCTAAGGTACGTTTTTCAATATTTTTATCATAGTTTATGAGAAGGGTTCAAAATAGAAGTTTCGTTTTGTGGAGTTCAATCCATCCCAAATAATATTTTTTTATTAATAAATCTCTTTGTCCTGACTGACTGACTGATAGACAACACACAGCCTAAACCGCTGGTCGTGGAGACGAAATTTTGAGGTTAAGTTTGTATGTCCGTCTTAGTGTGTATAGGTGTACTAAGAAGGGTTTTACCCCTAAAGGGGTAAAAAGGGCAAAAAACGTTTGTATGAAAAAACGTATTCCTGGCGTTTAGAGACATGAAAATTTTAATTACGATAGTTCAACGGTTTTAATGAAAGTCTGCATTCAAAAAGTTTCAAAACTACCCCTAGAAGGGGGTTAGCTTGTGTTTATGTTTGTATGGGGTAGGTAGAGACTATCTAGGACTTCGATCTTGAAGGTTAATTTAGTCTAGGTAATTTACAAAATAATGTAAGAATAAAAAGTCCTTATGTATCTACCTAATTTTTTTTTCTTACGCATATTTTGTAAATTATCTCCCTTTAGCAACCCCTAAAAAATCGTGACACGCTTTAATTATCGAACTCGCGGCAGCCATTTTAATTTTAAACTTAGTAATCCGCTTATTGCAGCTAACGTTCTAAGTTTAAATTAGGTACGAACTAGTGATGTCATCTTTTTTCAAAATTTTGATTAAAAAATCTGTTACTCCTTTTTTAATAAGAGACAGATAGAATCACTTACTTTATAAAAACTAGGAGTGCAAAAAACCAACATCACGCGGTGTTCCCAGGCGGTCACCCATCCAAGTACTGACCGCGCCCAACGTTGCTTAACTTCGGTGATCGGACGAGAACCGGTGTTTTCAACGTGGTATGGACGTTGGCAAATTAATGGTTGAAATAATGGAACTACTTTTGATAACTCAATTCTGATTTTTTTTATTCCTAGTCAACTTTGTCATAGCCTTATGATTAGAAGAATACTTTTATTATTATTTTTATTTACCTTTTTAGTTAATTAGGAAGCTACATAATTTACTTTTTTATCGATAAGTTCGACCCCATCCAGGACGGCTCGTGGTCGTGCTTGCTTAGTCGTTCTTGATAGAGCTTCGAAGTTAAGCAACGTTCGAAACGGTCTGTACGTGGATGGGTGACAGCCAGTGGCATTTTCATCTGAGCGCTTCCGTGCTTCCGAGGGCACGTTAAATTGTCGGTCCCGGCTATTTAAGTCGTTAATGACGGAGGCCTTAGGGCGGCCAAAAAACTCTGTCACCAGAGTTGGCCACTGACTACTACAAACTTACTTTACTTTTTACCCCATCCCTAAACCAAAATCTGTGGTGACAATAACAACAATTAACAGAGCCTAATCCCACCGCGACAGGTTTCTTATTAACGCCATTTGTCAGCGACGATACCACCTAACTCATTTTGTACACTGACATTTTGTTAACGACTGTACCGGATTATAGTACGCTATCTTGCTTTGCTCTAAGGGTGACAAGTAATTTTGAAATTTTGTGATATCGACCACTTGATAGAACAATAGCATAAGTATAAAAATGACGAAAACAAGTAAAAAACTTTGTAATATGACATTTTGTGATATAACTGTTTATTTAAGGTGAACCTAATAATAATTTAAAATTATTGTAAGTGACCTGATTCCTTGTCTCTTTAAATTGTTTACTAACTAATAAGTTAATAATAAATCGTTAAGACGCGTGTCGCAGCAAGTGCTGCCCCTTAACGGGTATGGCGCCACTGAAAACCAGCGCTCCAACACTCTCGAGCTGTTGGAGCAAATTTTCACCCACATAAAATTATGAAGATTTAAGTACCTACCTACCTACTTAATTGTAACTATTGTTTACTGTGTGGAGAAAAGAAAACTTTATTATTCTTATTCTTAATAAAATACCTACTTTTTTACAAAGTTTTTATCATCAAAGTACGTAGAGACACTAAGTACTAAACTTTAGTAGCCAAAACTTTTTTGGTATGTGGTTTTGTCCATCAAATGAAGTACGTAAAACATTTGATGGACAAAATCACAGACCTAAATAAGTTTTGGCTACACTCAAGTCTATAGACAAAAGCGTCCCCAATCTATCCAATTGAAAATTATCAGTGTTATCGAGTAGGCATTATCTTTATCACTTATTACTATCAAAAGTCTGAAACATCTAAAAATAGGGCTAAACCTTTTTTTGTTCCGTAAAAGCAAAATTTAAAAAATTAAAAAAATACAATATTTCTTTAGAATTAATTTTAGATGTTAAAAGTTATAATGATTTTTACTTTTTAAAACCGGCTTCGAAATTATGCATAAAATATGTGCTATTATCAGATGGGGTGCGTAAGATTAAAACACCCCCCCTTATCCTCAGTATTTAGTGAGATTGAAGTTTCACTCCGCACAGTAATTAAGCTGAAACTTAGTTAAATTAATGCATTCGAAGTGATGAGAAGGGAGTTTTTGTAATTAGTAGGTTAAATTTTACTTACGCTTCTTAGGTTAATACCTACTAGGTACGTACTCTAAAGACTTAAATAAATAAGACTTATTAGGCGTACTAAATGTTCAGTAATTATGCTAATTTTTTTTTATAAAACAATACTTACTTTAACATTATTATTAGAAAATATACTTAGGTAGGCTACTTTTGCTTATTGTAAAAGTAAGTTATACCTACGTAAGTACTGTTATTTTATCTGAGGTTATTAATATTTTATTTTATCTAGCTGTAGCCAAATAATAGACTGATAAATAATAAATAACGTCATAAAACAAGCTTGTATGCGTTTGTTTCTAAACTAAAAACATTCAAACAAAACAACGCCTAAAAAATCATACAAGCAAAGCCCAGCGTTGAAAATCTATTATACATCAACAGGAGTCAACTTACTGCCATCGATCGCATCTTAATAGTGATACGCAGACATTCATAGCTATGCATTCGTATGACAGTCATAAATTCATGCGTACAATCACGTCAAACGTCAGTCCCCTTCTCCCTGTAACTTTCCATCCCCCTGTACTCAATAGCCGATAGGTCGTAATCCTTCTGGCAATCACTACCGCCTTGTCGGTTCTGTGTTGGGGGATGCATACAAAATTATTATTGTTCTGATAAAATTACTTATAAATAGTTTTATCAAAAGTAGGAAAACACTTGAAACTTTTAATACCTAGGTCTTAGAAAGCTCATTATTCCCTTCTTTAGGTAGGTATATGTTACCTGCCTACCTAAGCACTAAAACGAAACAATTAAGTACCTATCTAAAATGTACTTAAATAGGTACGTTATCTACCTTCTCAAGAATGTAGGTAGGTTTTAATATGACAAGTTGATTAAATCATAAAAATAGCTGACCAAGCTGAGTTTCAAAATTTTCGTTAAAAGTTCGCCAACGTCCATACCACGTTGAAAACACCGGTTCTCGTCCGATCACCGAAGTTAAGCAACGTCGGGCGCGGTCAGTACTTGGATGGGTGACCGCCTGGGAACACCGCGTGATGTTGGCTTTTTGCATTTTTTTCTGAAGTATTATTAAAAAAATCCAAACAATAATTTTATTTCACCTCAGAGATTTCAGTATCCTTTAAAGGAAAAGGTTACTTTTAGTCACTAAAATATACTTATTCTATATAAGTAATGTATTTATCTAATCAGCCCAACACCACCAACATCCTAATAATTTTATCATAGAATAATACTTACCTAGTTCATTTATGTAAAAGGTTGGTATGATACCATAAATTACTGACAGTCCATCAAACTTCCAATTCCCCAAGCACAGCCCGAACTCAATCCGCACAATCCTACCCTTGTTAATGCTAGAAGATAAGATAGGGCTAATCCTCACATAACTTAGGATTAAGACCGTTTAACGCGGTCGGAAGCCACTGACCATTGTCCTGCGTTTAATTTAAACCAGCCTCATAGCTGGCGTAATGATTTTACTATCCCCTACCAAAGTATCAAGATCACTCACAAACTAATCCCATGATTCGTATGCGAGGGAAATAAGAGTCATTTTTGCTGGATTTTGAAGTTATGGAGGTTTTGAGACTTGGTGGATAGGTGTCGTAAGATTTTATGCGTAAACCTCTTTATGCAAACAGGTCCTAAGGGTCACGTTTTAGGTTTTTGAAGCTATTGAAACTTGACCCATCGCATAAACGTAATAAGCGGAACACCATAATCATTGTTTACGAAATGGGAGGAAAATGCAATTATTTTAATAGGATACAATGCTGATTGCACACAATTTAGATTGAAATGATAAAAGAAAATGCAAAAAGCCAACATCACGCGGTGTTCCCAGGCGGTCACCCATCCAAGTACTGACCACGCCCGACGTTGCTTAACTTCGGTGATCGGACGAGAACCGGTGCTTTCAACGTGGTATGGGCGTTGGCAATAAGAAGTGCAAAATTAAGAAACTCTTTAAAAACAAAAAAAAATATTATAGCCCCATGTTTAATTTTAACGAGTCACCGTAACTAAGAACCTACTTGCCAAAATTCTAAATCATGAACTCATTATTATTTACTATTATTGTGCTAAAAATATATCTAGGATTATGATCAAGTTATCTAAAATTAACAGAATCTTTCACCATACATCAGGCCAAATGAAACGTCACAATACAAAGCAGGACAATCAATTAAATTTTATATCTCGTCCCCTTGTTGTGTCTCTGCCCTTACGCCTATTGTTTATGTTAACGACTGTCATTATTAAGTAAAACGGTTTATGGTAGTAATAACTTTGGGTGTGTGTTATTTTGGAAAATGTGATTTTGCTTACCAATTTACATAGGTACATCATCATCATAGGTAATAAGTAAGTTCTAATATTATAATGTAATATTTATTATTTATAATGTAGGTAAGTATTCGTAATTTTTTTTCAGGGATTTAATTTTTAACATTATGGGGTTACTGTATTATGTCATAGGAAAGTAGATATAAAATACTCCTTACTTACACACAAAAATATATTTTTTAAAGTGTATAAGTAGGTAGGTTGGTAGGTAGTACCTACTAGGTACTTATATGAAATTTCAAGGGACTCAAAAACTACAAACTCAATAAATAATAAGAGGTCAGTTCCAAAAAAAAAATTACTTAGTTTTTGTGATACTTACAAAATGTGAATTTCAAAAAGTTTTCAAAAGATTCTATTTTTTTTCAAAACATATTTATACTTAACATATTTTCAAAACATTTTATTCTAATTTTTAAGATCGGATAAAATTCAAAAAGTTTTTTTATTCTAGGTAAAATAAGTATCATAAAAAACCTATTTAGATTTTCTACAATAAACATGTATTTTTATTTATTTATATAAAAATAAACTCCGCCGCGACAGTGACATCACTGCCGTGACCAGGATTCGAACCTGGGTTACTACGGCCACAACGTAGGGTCCTAACCACTAGACGATCACGGCTACCGGAGCGCTGAGCAGTGCGTTGAAATTATGATTTGCACGCTATTGAGCCGGTTACGATGACGTCAGTGATAGAGTAGGGACCGCAAAAACGTGGTACCTATGTGGATAATTTAGGTTAGGTATATCGGGTTTATTATTGCATGTAATACATTTTTTTAGCTAAAAAAAACTAGCTCTCGCAAGGTATATCAAATAAGATAAGATAAAAACCTATTTTTTTAATTCTAAATAATTCTAAAAAACATTTTTGCGTTTTTTTTTTAATAAAAGAAACTAGCCTAAATTACCTACCTACACTTTTTATTGTTTGTGGAGCATAAAATATAAAAATAAACTATTACATACGAAAATGTAACCACAAAATACGAAATCACGCGACAAAACAAAACAAAAACATCATTATGAATTAGAAACCAATTACTCAGTTGAGTGACCACACTTTGGGTATTCGGAGAAATTTGGTCACCAATTTCGTGACACGTGTCACGTCTATTCATTGGAACGTGACAAAACAGTGACGAAAATAGTTTTTTTTATTTATTTGATTTTTATAATGGAACGTAAACTTTTTGTGTTATAATTATTGAGTAGATCACCTACCAACAAGCGATGAATAAATTGACCGGACGTCTCTATCTGCTTATTCTAAAATAAAAAATAAATAAATAGCTAAAAAATTAAAAAGTAACTTTTAGATATAATTACATAGTACAAGTAGGTAGATAGATAAATGATTTATTTGACACACATAACATTTCAACACAGACACTAAAACAAAGACAAGTAAGAAGTAGGTATAAGTAAAAACAAACTAGAAAAAAAGATAAAAATGAATGAACAAAATTGTTACAGTGCGTAACAGTGCGTAACTGTCCACCTAATACGAGCAGTCGAGCACCTACAACAGTGCAACAGTGGTCTGTGTGCTGTAGTGAGCCAAAAAGGTCCAGTCTCAGCTTATTGTTACTCCAAGGTTAGGTAGGTACAATATAATAATATTTGGTACCTACCTACTTTTTTTTAAGATATAATAATATTAACCTACCTAATCCATATCCATACTAATATTATAAATGTGAAAGTAACTCTGTCTGTCTGTCTGTCTGTCTGTTTGTTACACTTTCACGCCCAAACCGCTGAACAGATTAAGCTGAAATTTGGCATAGTTAAAGGTTGTATCCCAGGGAAGGACATAGGCTACCTTTTATCCCGAAAAAATGAAAAAATCCCGAGGGACCGCGGGTCACACCGCGGGAGCGCAGCTAGTACTTTATATTATTTTATCTGGGTTAGCTGATAAGTAGTCAGTTATACTTATATTATGATGGTTCCCAACTTTTAATTGGTTTCCTCAAAACATGGCTAGGTAGTAACCAATTTGTTTAAAATTAATTTACCCATCTGAATGTTTTACAAAGCCTACTATTACGGTCGCGTGCTTACAACTAACCATAAACAATTTATTCAAACAAGCTCATTCATTAGTGAAGAGCTTTACCGTGTTCACGTCAATTGTCTATCGTAATTGATTTGATTACAGTACGGAAGTGTCATAAAAATGACGACAAAGGAAATTTTAGTCAAGGGGACTGAAAATATGACTAGAATCAACAAATATTAAAGAATTTGTGAGATAAATTATTATTTATAGAAGGCATTATTAATAGACCAATCTGAAAATAAAGTTTTCTGCAAATAGAGTCTCATGAAAATGTGAATGGAATGAAAAAAAGCTTAGCTTTGAAAAAAAAATAACTTGCGTCTGTTGCGTCAGTGTGTTCTCGCAACACTATCGCCAACGTACATACCACGTTGAATACACCGGTTCTCGTCCGATCACCGAAGTTAAGCAACGTCGGGCGCGGTCTGTACTTGGATGGGTGACCGCCTGAGAACACAGCTTGATGTTGGCTTTTTGCATTATTTTTTACATTTCAACTGATGCCACCGATGACGAGACGAAATATCGAAATCCATTCCTCTTTACCAAACACAGCGGGATGGTTATGAGCTGAAGTTGGGAGCCAAGTGCTAGATTTTACCAACATAACTATTCACCCATCATGCATTTATTTTCACTCTTATTTTAAGGTATTAAAGTTGAAAATCGCGAAATAGCCTCTGTGAGGAGGTTAGGGTAAAGTGGCGAAGGAAAATTGCTTGCAATTTATAACGTATTGTGTTTTGATTGGTCGTCAGAGGTGGATAGTTAGACGGATGATCCTTCCATGCCATTGTATAGGAAATGGTAATGTCTAAGGCTTTGCAAGTTTGGGTGGAAATGGCTGACGTTAGTTTGCTCCGTTTGTTGCTGTTTATTGTTTAGTGACTATTCAATCGTAAATATCATTATTACGAAGTATTTGCTGCAAACTGTTTTATGACTAAACTATTGTTGTGACGCAAAAATTGTATTCCTAAAAGCAACGCTAATAACGCTCTGTGACATTTTCACAAATCTCAGTTTAGCTATTTGTCAAATTTCTTTTCTGATTCACTTTGGTCCAAAACAATTCGTTGAATCCGTAAGATGACAGAGTTCATTTTGTTAGTGATTAAAAAAGTAAAATAATACGATCTTCTTCTTATCGTGTCACCAGTTCTTTGGAACCAGTGTGGTGAAAGGATTATAAGTGCGCCTCAAAGAGGCTCCTTTCGTGCATTTCACACGTGTTTTCGAACTTTGTAGGTTCTACGACATGCCGGTTTCCTCACAATGTTTTCCTTCACCGTTTGAGAGTACTGGCATAGTGCACATAAATTTTTCGGCAGAAAAACTCATTGGTGCACGACCAGGATTTATCCCACGACCTTACGATCGGTAGGCGGGGCCATTACCACTAGACCACCATTGCTCAAATAGTAATAACACAATAAAATTGCGCTACCAAATATTTTCTCCGCATTTTGTTATAATTCCTGCTTAATCCGTCTGCCCATGACAACAGAAAGACACCCCAAGTATCATTTTAGATCAAACACATGATAATGGCTGTAAGAGCGCCCCTATTATTCGATACAATAAAAGTGAAGTGCCGACATATTCCGTGTCTATTGCGGAACACATTCCATCTCTAGTTGACGAAACTGCCGCTACAATAACAAACGATAAAGGACCTAACAGCTTAGATGGTAAAGATGATATTTCAACGAAAATTGATATGGCCAGTGAAATATTTTAGGGTGGAGGTAGCATAGTAGGACCAGTAGGTACACAGATACGTACTAATGGTGATTGAGAAAAATAAAGGCACATATCGAAACATAACTCGTGGTTATGTCTTCATGAATATTGAAGATCGGGGTGATAGCTTGATCGTAGGTGTTAATGCTGATCGTAAAGTAGGAATCGTAAACGGGAATTTTATTTTGTTAAAACAGGAATAGTAGGTATCAATATAATTGAAGATCACTTTTCTCTTTTAAAATCAAAAGAAATAAATGTGATTTAAAATATTAATAATCAAAATTATCGCACCTGTATGAAACCAGGGAAGCGGCAAAAATAAAGAAAAGTTGTTGTGAAATTGGGTAAAATATTATAAAAAAACATCTATATAAATGTTAAAAAATAATAAGTTTAAGACATTCTTACCTATACCCATTTTATCTGGGCTCTACCTACTCGTAGTACCTACTTATCTAAAGTTTTTAGGATGTTTTATTTTATTTAGCTTTGTCTCATATCTCAAATTGTAATATGCAAATGATCTCGCATATCGATGACTTTATACTAACCCTTTGTTGCAACTTCCAAAATTTCACCATCTTTAATATTTGCCACATTTTCAATTTCATTTTCATTTTCCGAAACAGAATTCCCGCTATTAATTACCGTGTCATTAACGCATTGCTGATTTGGACGCGACATTCGTTCCACATACTCTTATAAAACCTACGACTCTAATTTAAAAGACGTAAGGGTCATTTTCCACCAATTTTTGAGAAAGTCTACAGAATTATTCACCCTTTCTTTGGCTAGTTGACTGAATATTAATAGGAAGGGTTAATCCTTGGCGATTAATGTTTGGTAATAATATGTGTTGATGTATTTTGATTGAATGATTTCGCAAATAGTAAAAAAGTAAGTATATTATTTTATTCTGTTGAGATTTTTTTTTATTAAATTATTATTCCTAACGTCATTACAATATCGCAAAATCTAGGACAAAAATATTAACAACTCTTGAAATTTTATTAAACCTGATACTTATCAGGTATGAGTAGGTATTGATATTTGATATAAACATAGCCTTCCTATAATTGATATCAATAGTCTTACCGTTTACTCGTGTATGTGTCCCAATCAAAATACTTATGGTGTTCGATACACGAACACCTTAGCAAGCAGATTTGACTAAGTAGGTCGCACGAGGTGCATCGCGCGGTTTACCTAGTCAGTGCACTTTCGGACTGCTATCGGTTCGCACTCATTAGCAGCATAAATCATCATAATCATTAGCGTAACGTAAAGTTCTTGAATACAGCAAGTTTATCTAATTTACAAGTTCGTATCAATTCAGCATCCATCCCACTCTAATCACGTACGGTTCCGTACATTTTGGTCCTTCGAGCCTAGAAGTATTCGCGAGGTGTAATCTATTGCCAAGTGAAGTGCTTCGCTCAGAACTAGCAGCCGTGGATTGCAGTGTCCTCTAGCTTACCAGAGAGCTAAGAGTGTGGATTAGCAACGATTTGCCGTGGGGAGCTACCCACGTCAAAGCATCATCAGCAGTGAGCCCGAGGCTCACGACTTCAGCATCAGCCAGCAGCAGCGTCGTGGGGAACTACCCGCGACAAACCGTCAGCAGCGAGCCAGCTCGCGACCTCAGCATCAGCTAGCAGCAGCGCCGTGGGGAGCAACCCGCGACAGGACAACTTTAGCCGTAGGCCAAGCGGCTTTCAAGTAAGAGCGTTCTATTTTCAATACAACTAGCTACAGCGAGATGGAAGCTCTTTACAAGCGTCAGTTTGAGCTAGGAGAGACCATCGAGAAACTTTTAATTAATTTTAAAAAGGAAAGTAAAGAGCGTAGGACTATTGAGTCTTGTCAAAAAAAATATGACCTCTTAGAATCGTATTGGAGAGAGTATGAGAAGAATCATGAAAAACTTCTTCCGTATGAAACTACGAATCATGCGTACTTTGTCAATAATGAGTTTGAGCGTATTAAAAAGATCTATTTAGCAGCGGATAGGTTAATTAGTGAGAGCCATGATGAGTTACTCCTTGAGAAGCGGTCATTATCTAAGGCCAAAGAAACTCTTAATCCAGAGCAGGCAGGTCCGTCGAAAGAAGAGCGCCCGTCGCCAACCAGAGCACCAACAACACCCTCCGTAGTGGCTAGAGGGAGCAATAGCAAGTTAGACGATATGCTACGCAAGCAGTCCGTCAATTTTAAAGCATTCGTGAGAGCAGTGGAGAGCATAGACATCGAGTCATTCCATGAAAAATGGGAGTTTGAAGACGCCCTGAAAGTCTTACAAACTCGCTGGACGTCGGTAGATAATTCCCATTGGGAAATCATGGTTGATTTGGAAGAAGATGAAGCCTACGAAGCTATTTATAATAAACATGAGCGTACGTACAGCAGCATGAGAAAAGCTTTGAGCTCAAAAATGTGGTCAACTTCGTATCGTGACAAGTCGACTCCTCAAATGGACCTACCAGTATTCGCAGGTAACTTCAATCAATGGGTATCATTTAAGGATCTGTTCGACGAAGCGATCCATAACAATCCAGCGCTATCAAACGCTCAGAAAATGCAATTTTTGAAGAGCAAAGTAAAAGGTGAAGCAGAGCGTTTGATCCAGCATCTCCCGATTAGCGCGGAGAATTATAGCATTTGTTGGGAAATATTAAATCATCGTTTCAATAATATAAAACAAATCTTTACTTCACACGTCAGCATGTTTCTCAACCTTCCTAACAATCAGCAGCAGTCGTATCTAGCTATCAAACGACTACATGATGTCACGCTAGAGAGTCTTTACGCCATAAAGAAGCTTGGTGTAGATATTAATACATGGGACCCTCTACTTGTACACCTTTTAGCACAAAAATTGGACAATGAGTCTTATTCTGAGTACATAGAGTCGCTAAAGAACTCACGAGAACTACCGGTACTACAGGATTTTATCGATTTTCTAGAGAACAAGTTCACGACTCTAGAAGCAGCTCGTCGTCGTCAGGATGTGACCTTTAAGGCACACTCATCTCAGCAAGCAAATCATCAAGCAGCACACTATCAAAATAAAAGAAATAATTTTAAATCAAGCCTCGATTGGAAAAATAACATGAAAAATGATATTTCGAAAGCAATGCACGTGTCAGCACCGTCAGCAAGTAGGTGTCCTCATTGCTTCGGCGAACATAGTTTACATTATTGCAAAAAATTCAACGATTCTCCGAATGAAATGAAATTAAAAATTGTTAAACAACTGAATTATTGCATAAATTGCATTCATGATCACAATGGATTTAAATGCTACTCAACAAAAAGATGTCGAAAATGCTTCTATAATCATCATACTTTATTACACGATTGTTTTATTAATCAGCAAAACTCCAATAGCACATCCAGCCTTATGAAACGTAGAATCAACAATCATCATCAGCAACAGGAGCAAGAGCAAGAAGAAGATTATCAGCAAGAGGAACAGAGCATGAGCAATAACGGCGTGCACGCAACCCAGCATGAAAGGGGAGTGACGTCACAGATTTTATTACAAACAGCATTAGTTAAGGTGACAGCAGCAGATAATTCACAGCATGTTATGCGAGCCCTTATTGATCAGGGCTCCCAAGTATCGGTAATTAGCGAAAGAGCAGCACAGCAATTGGGATTGAAGCGTGAGCAATTTAAGGGCGTGATTTTTGGAGTAGGAGAGCAAGAAAATAACTACAAAGGAAAGCTAAAAATCACTTGTCAATCGACTTACATAGATTACAAGTTTAACACTGAGGTTTTAATAATGAAAAATGTTATTAAAAACTTGCCGAACAAGACCTTCGATAAACCATCTTGGCAACATATAGCGCTCCTTTGTTTAGCAGATCCAGATTATAACATCAGTCGTCCTGTGGATCTGATACTGGGGGCAGATATTTATTCTATCATCATATTAGAAGGATTAATTAGAGGTGAATTTCAATCGGAACCTCTAGCTCAGCATACCAAGCTAGGATGGTTACTATGCGGAAGTGTCCAGGCTTCATTCCACTGCAACGTTATTTTGAATGATATTGAAAGTCTACAACAGTTTTGGAAAATAGAGGATATACAAGAGCAAAGTGAGATGTCAGTCGAAGATCAGGAATGTGTCGACTACTATAAAGCCACAACAAAGCGGTTAGAAAGCGGCCGTTATGAAGTGAGAATACCCATGAAGCAGGAATTTAAAGAAAAATTAGGATCTTCGAAGGAGATAGCGATAGCGCAATTTAAAAATCTAGAGCAAAAATTTACAAGACAAGAAAGCCTAGCAAAGAGGTATAAGCAGTTTATTAGCGAATATAAGCAAATGAATCATAAGAAAGAATCATCTAGCAGCAAACAGAGGTGCGGAATAGAATGTTTTCTACCTCATCATGCGGTTCAAAGAGCCGAATCTAGCACAACAGAACTCCGGGTAGTGTTTAACGCGTCAGCCAGAACTACTTCCGGCTACAGCGTCAATGACCTCATGTACAAGGGCCCTAACTTGCAACAAGATCTACAAGGGCTCATACTGAAGTGTAGGCAATATCGTTACGCATACACGGCCGATATTGAGAAATGTTATCGTATGATTTTAGTCAATGAAATAGACCAAAAACTTCAGCAAATTGTATGGAGAGAAAACCCGGAAATGCCCATCAAAACATATCAGCTAGCAACAATCACATACGGAACCAAATCGGCACCGTTCTTAGCATTAATGACTGTTCGCCGGCTAGCAGACGACGAACAGCATAATTTTCCTTATGCAGCAAAAAACATCAGAGAGCAATTTTATATGGATGACTGGGCATCAGGATCCCATAGCATAGAGGGAGGGATCTGGGAGCGATCAATCAGAAGTCTAAACCAGCATCTCAAGAGGGTCGTAGGTGATCAAGCTCTGACCTTCGAAGAGTACAGCACCGTGTTAGCGCAAATAGAAGCGACTCTAAACTCGAGGCCATTGTGTCCAATATCAGACGACATTGATGACATCGATTTCCTGACACCAGCGCATTTTCTAACTAGCAGAGCAGGTCTGTCGGTCATAGAAACCGCCGATGATGGCAGAACCAGATGGCATCTAGCAAACAAAATCGTTCAAGATATATGGAAAAGGTGGAAAACCGAATATCTTACCCAGTTATCAGTACGCAGCAAGTGGTTGAAGGCGAAAAGAATTATCGAGATCGGGGATATGGTAACTATTCATGACGATAACAATTTAGCGGGGAAGTTCCCAGTTGGAAGAGTAGTAGAAGTTCATAAAGGGAACGATGGGTTAGTCAGAGTAGTAACTCTAAAAACAAAAAATGGGTATATAAAGCGTCCAGTCATAAGATTATCCATTTTACCGGTAGAACAAGCAAAGCAAGATGAAAAGTTAGTTCAGCAAAGCAAGCAAAGCAAAGAAATTGAGACAAAAAGAAAGCAAGCAAGCACAAGAAAGTATCCGAAATTGGTCAATGTAGCACTAGCATTTATATTCTTTATGAGCGTCATATGGTCCAGCGAAGCATCTTACAACTTCACTCAGCTTCCCAATAATCAATCGGTGTACTTTGACCCCATAGGCAAAATGCATTTAATTCGAGATCGATGGAAAATCGTGGTTTATTATAATATGCAACCTTATTGGCAAGCAAATAAAGCAGTAAATACGTTTACGAAGCACTTAGAGCAAACATGTGATAAGGTGAAAGAACCCAGCCATTGTCATATGATTTTAATGCAAATTCAGCATGAACAGAGCGAGCTTGATTATTGTAACCAGCTGTTGCTAAATCAGCATTTTAGCGCAGCGTCAAGAACCCGACGCGGCCTTATCAATGCGGTCGGCTCCATAGCAAATACATTGTTCGGAGTATTAGACGACAGCTTCGCAGAAAAATATAAGCATGACATTGAACTTGTAAACAGCAATCAAAAGCATTTATTACAGCTATGGAAAAATCAAACATCAGTTGTAGAAGCAGAATATAACATATTAAAGCGTACAGAAAGGATCATTGAAACTCAACATAAACTATTAAATAAACATATCAACTATTTAGATCAAGCAACCAAGACTATACAAAAGGAACTGGAAAGTATATCTATTCTTCAAGAATTTTCATTAGCAGCGATAGCTACCACAAATATGGTACAGAATTTAAAGCGGGTCCAGGACTCATTAATGGACACCATGACAGATATTTATCATGGGAAGATAAACATGCATCTTTTGAGCCCGAAACAACTTAGCAAAGAACTCCAAATCGTTTCAAGTCAAATATCGAACGAGCTCACGTTACCCATCGACAGCATACAGTCCACTTTATATCAAATCTACAAGCTATTGAAGATAAAAGCAAAAATGACTACAGAGTACTTTATATTTGAGATAACATTACCATTGATTAGCAGAGATAATTTCCAGTTGTACCACTTAATACCTGTACCAGCTCAAATAAATACCAACATGCTCCACGTCAAGACAGTGGCAGACTACTTAGCCATTAACTTAAGAAGAGACTCCTATTTAACAGCGAGCAACGAGGACCTTAAAAGCTGCGAGTATCAAGATGAAATTTACCTTTGTCAGCTTCAAGGGCCTATCAATCATCTAGATACCGAAGAAAGGTTTTGTGAAATAAAAAACAAAGGAGATTGCGCTTTTACTAAAGAAAACTGCAAAAATAGATGGATTCAATTGCATGACCCATCTGTCTATTTTTACTACGTATGTGATTCATACTCTTTGAGAATCATATGCGACGAAGAAATACGAGACGTCCGAGTCAGCAAGGCCGGGCTCATTCAACTCTCTAAACAATGTATTGTAAAGGGACGTGACCTAACTCTATATTCGTATCAGCAAAAAAATACGCTCAATCTCAAACCAGACGTAGTTTCTTTTAACATAGCTCCATTACGTCATCCTTTGGTCAATATTACGCTTCCTCATTTCAACTCTGAAGAAGACAGCGCTCTACTGAACAGCTCATTAAAACATCTCGGTGAACAGATCACCGCTATGAAGGAAGCAGCTCAGCAAGACGTCAACATTAGCTATCATGATATACACCACTATGCGATATCATATGTGCTACTAGCAGTAGCCGTCGCAGCGTTCCTGTGGTTCCTGTGGAGGCGAGGCAGACCAGCAGTCAGCTTGTCCGCGCCCGCCCAGCCAATCAATAGTGTTAGTGCAAGTGCCAATCATTTGCCCAGGCTCGAGCCAGAGCAAAGTGTGAGTGCGCGAGAGCAACCTTTGCCCGAGCAAGGTGAAGACGGACACATGACCAAACGGTGGTCTAGTTTGCGTAATTGGCGTCCCAAAAAAGACAGTTCGACTTCACCCATTAATAAAAGACAATCGGTCGTTACCATAGATAGCGATTAATATGTTTAGTGTGTAGCAACTCGATTCAACGTACGAGTATAATTTTAATTTCACCTAGCACTGTTCTAACAAACATTTAGCATAAGCAAAATACTGGTTCATCGATGTATTAACTAACCCCAATAATTGTAGCATCTCATTTCATCTCATCTCCTCCCCTCGGGAGCATGTTCGATACACGAACACCTTAGCAAGCAGATTTGACTAAGTAGGTCGCACGAGGTGCATCGCGCGGTTTACCTAGTCAGTGCACTTTCGGACTGCTATCGGTTCGCACTCATTAGCAGCATAAATCATCATAATCATTAGCGTAACGTAAAGTTCTTGAATACAGCAAGTTTATCTAATTTACAAGTTCGTATCAATTCAGCATCCATCCCACTCTAATCACGTACGGTTCCGTACATATGGTATATATTCCATAATTTTAATTAATGAAATTGCTACCTCTTTTGGCTCAGTCAAAACTCAGTTTAATTTCAAAATAAATGCTAATAGAATCTAAAATCGGAACATCAAAATGTTTATCAAATAACTAATTGGAAGTAATCGGATGGTGATTCTATTTTCGTAACTCGATTGTGTAGTTTCGATATTAGGGCTGACAATTTCGAATTGGAATGATAATGTATGCACCCCTAGTGCCAGTCAGTTTTGTGTTGCATGTGTTGTAGGAGACAAGAGGGACAATCTTCATAGGAATTGATCAAAAGAGAAGTGTTTCAAAAGTATCTAAGTACCTACTTACTGCCAAAATAAACACATTTTTTTGGCAAATATTTTTCTCGAAACCTCTAGAGTCATACAATTTAGGTAAACCTACTCAATTTTATTATCATAGTACAGATAAAGTTTACGTTTGCGTATTTTGATATAACTTATGCCAACGTCCATACCACGTTGAATACACCGGTTCTCGTCCGATCACCGAAGTTAAGCAACGTCGGGCGCGGTCAGTACTTGGATGGGTGACCGCCTGGGAACACCGCGTGCTGTTGGCTTTTTGCATTTTTTTTCAACCCATTTAAATTTTACCCCTAAATTCTATCATTGTCTGTCTGTACATCTGGCACTATTTACCGACGACAGATTTGTGATATGGACACCTCTTTCAATATGAGGATAAGTAAAATGATACTATCTATACAACTTTGTAATGATTAATTTGTTTAATGTGTGTGTGTTGAAAGTGGTTGTAGATCAATTGTGGATACGGACGACCTCTGTGGCGCAGTGGGCGAAGGTCCGCCTGCGACGCAGAAGGTTGCGGGTTCGTTCAAATTTCAAATGTTTGTATGAATTACAGATATTTGTCTCGGGTCTGGGTGTTTCTATGTATCATGTATGTATATACAAACAAAAAGTATATACGTAGTATATCAGTTATCTGGTTCCCATAGTACAAGCTTTGCTTAGTTTGGGACCAGATGATGCTGTGTGAAATGTCCAGCATTATTTATTTAAAATATTTTAATGTTTCTAAAAAGTAGGTAGGTATTTTGTAAATTATATTTTCAACACACTTGCTCATAAAGTGGCTCTATGGTCACCGCAATTAGGCACATAATGACACCCATAATCAAACTGTGACTTTTTCATTACTATAACTCACTAGTGAGTAATAGAATTTTTTTTTAATTTTATTGGTTGAGTTGCTTTGTTCTTTAAAAAGTTTTTATTCAGAAAAAAGATCGTGTTCAATAGAACAAATAAATTAATGTTCCTATTGCTTGCTCATTTCATGCAACTTCTAATTTAAATAGATAATTTTAACTCGTACGTGATTAGCCGCGTACCCACCTAGCGCACAGGCTCGCGCGGCAGCCTCGCGAGCCAAATGCCTCGGCTGGTGTGGACGTGCCTCGGCCTGCCTCGGGCGCGCGTTTGCTCGACCGAGCACGGCTCGGCCCCGAGCCATCTGTTGTCGGTAAACTTGACGCGCTCAAAGGTGCCTCAGTGAGCGCTGTGCGTTAGGTGGGGACGGTTATGTTACGACTGTCCATTACGAATACTCGCGGACTTATGATGGCTCAGCCTGCCTCGCGAGGCGGCCTCGTGTAAATTGAACAAAACTACTGAGGCTGCCGCGGGAGCCATCGCTCGCGATCCGGACACCGAGGCTGCCGCGCGAGCCTGTGCGCTAGGTGGGTACGCGGCTTTTAATAAATAAAACTTTCACTCAAATATAACTTTTGTTTTCTCTATAATAAAAGAAAACTTTAAATTCCCCATTTTGTCCGTGGCAGAATAGGCCGCAAACCCTATGCGCGGCGCGGAAATATAGTCTATGGCCGATCGCAATGCGCGCGCATAGGAAAACTGATTAATTTTTCCCGCAATAGCGAAACATTTTTCACAACTCGTTTTCACTGTTGAAAATGAGTTTTTATTGTTATTTTATTCACAAGTGTGTTGAAAAACGTCGTATGATACACGTGTGTATTGATGATTACCGTCCTCTGTTCTATTATGAGCCTCGCCTAACGGCTCGGCTCATAAAAACACCTCGGCGGTAATCACCAATGTTACACACTAGTACCATAATGTACTATTTTCCATTTTCCTATTATTACTTAGTGAATCTGACTAAATGTGGTTTCCTCGCATAATACCTAATATTAGTAAGAACTTAAGTAAAACCTTAAACCTTGATGCCAGCAGTCCTAATAATGCTCCTAAAATGCTTTTTGACTTTGATTTTATTATAAGTAAGTAAGTAGGTACCTACTTACTTACTTAGTAATGTGTAGGTACCTTACCTATCTATCCTGTAAGAATCTTTTTCATTATTTTGCCAATCGAGATCTTCATTATTTTTATCTCTCTCTTCACGTCAAACTAATTAGAAACTTGATGGATGTGCTGTTTTACAGTAATTTAAGTAGTTTAATTGGTGCGTGACATCAAATTAATTTAGCTGGGTGTTTCTGGTTTTTTCTTGGTCACAGTACTAAAAGTCAGGTCAATGTCCGATAAATTATACTTGCATTTCTTTTACCAATTAAGTAGGTACCTAGGTACTTAGGATAAGCATTCCCTGTCATTCTATCTATTTTAGTCCAACAAATTTGTTCGCACTGATGCCGGCGACAAGAAGGTTGTGGGTTCGATTCCCAACGCGGACAATTTTTTCGATTTGCAAATTTTTTTTTCTCGGTAATACAGTGGGGGCTAGTAATGATGCTGTGTTAAATGTCTATATTATTAATAGCACAGTAAACAATTTTAGACAATCAACACACCATGTTACTAGATAATTATGATTAGCCTAAATTATGTACAATTAACAGATAATTACCTGCGATTCTAATCGGATAATTTAGTAGCTGATATCTTAATAAGCGGATACGATTATTGTACATACATAATTAGATTTGTCAATCTTGAGTGGATAGGTTGTTTGTAGGTACAACTAGCATGGGTCATTTACACGACACGGTCTTAGCACGTACGATATCGTATCGCACGGCAATTTTCCACGTGTAAACGCTCATCGTATGCGATTTGTCATAGCGCGACCCTCGTCGGCACGTTCAATGGGCGGGGCTTAGCAAATTGTACGAAAAATTGCATCGTGTAAATGCACCTTCAGCTAAGAAGCTAAAGGTGCATTTACACGATGCAATTTCAACCCATACAATATCGTATCGCACGGCAAATTCTCACGTGTAAACGCTCATCGTATGCGATTTTTCATAGTTAGTGCGACGCTCATCGGCACGTTCAATGGGCGGAGCTTGGCAAATCGTACGAAAAATCGCATCGTGTAAATGCACCATTAGTAATAGCCACAGACCAGATTCCGAAATCCGTGGTAAAAGCCAACCAGTGAAAGCAAAAACTTAAAGTTCTTTTCAATTCAAATCAATTCAATTCAAAACGTTTATTGCATCATGTTAAATTACTAATAAACGTGGTGTAAAGATATGACAGATATAAACTTAAAAATTTTATGGTTATTCCTAAGTTATACCTGTCATAACTTTACACCACGTTTATTATCAGTTATTAGTATATGTAAAAAAAAAAACAAATATTGATTTGGTACTGGTTGACGTGAAAAAATGTTAAATTCTAAGGTCTTTATTGCAAAAAAACAAAACAAAAAATCATAGAACTTTTTAAATATGAATTTGAGGAAGGAAGGTACTAGTAGGTAAAATTAAAAATGTTTCCGTGCTAATTTTTTTTATGTAAGTAGGTAAGTAAGTACGTTTTCTAAGCATTTATGCACAGCACACGCTCAAGTCAGCCTATTAAACTTTAAGTGGACACCGAATAGCGAGCGAATATTATAATGATGCGGGTACATTGTACCCCATTCTTGTCTAATCCATCAACTTCAGCTAATTTAGCTCATCTGCATATTAGTTTACACTCTTTGATCAATGTTGACTATAAGGGAATTTTATCGGGACTTATCTAAATATTAGGTTTTTTTTTATGATGAATGGGTCGGCTCTTGACGTCAGACTTACACAGGCAAGAGTGAGGTCTACCATGGAGCGATCTTACCCAGAAGGTGCCTATACTTATTAACTCTGTTCTTAAAAACAATAGGTTCGTAGCTCAGCGGAAATACAGCCAAAAACAGGTTTAACAAAAAAGGTTGGCTTTTGGTTAAATTATTGGTAGATACATATTATTATTATTAATAAAAAATATTAAGTAGGTATATTATTATTATAATAATAGAAAGTTTATAGTTTAGTTGTGAAATGCTAACATCTGAGAGAGAATGTCTACTGTGCCGCGGGGATATCGTGGTCTTGTTTTTTCTATTTATCGCTTTAATTCTCTATTACCTCGTAAGTTTACAGGTTTTCTAAAAAAAAAACACGAGCATTTTTTTAACAAAACTACATACAAAAAGCAATTATCACACAGATTTATAGCATAAAAACACGCCCATCGGTCATGAAGACCCGTTGAAATTAGATATGCATAGAAGGGGTAAGATTTCGGTCAGATTCGCCACGCTTTCGGTATTAATATCTTGATCCGTCAAGCAGTGACGGGTTGAGATGAATCAGTGCCCAGTGAAAGGGTTAAATTGTGATTCTCAAAGTTTGTGCAGAAACAAAAATTTGAAAAAAAGAAACAAAATAAAACGTAATACTTAAAGATAAAAAACATAATTAATATTAAGATACAATATTTTTTCAATTGAATTGATAAACCAATATACGTGCATGTGGATTCAAATGACGTTCAAATAGGAATAAAATCCACACGAAAAAAAAATGCAAAAGCCAACATCACGCGGTGTTCCCAGGCGGTCACCCATCCAAGTACTGACCGCGCCCGACGTTGCTTAACTTCGGTGATCGGACGAGAACCGGTGTTTTCAACGTGGTATGGACGTTGGCGATAAACTTTTAGAATTTAAGGAATTCGTTCCACTATGTTAGTTACCTACTATATTTCGAATATTACGAATAATTATTAATAGGTACTTACATTCTTATTAAAAATATATGTTTTGAAACAAAATTATGTAAGTAGTAAACAAAAATAATTATGGTACCCATCACGCAAGCAAAGCTAGTTTTTTTTTTTTTTTATGGAAGAGGGGGCAAACGAGCCAGTGGCACACCTGATGGTAAGTGATTACCACCGCCCACAGACAACTGCAGCATCAAGAAGCACTGCAGATGAGTTGCCGGCCTTTGAGGTAGGAATAGGCTCTTTTCTTGAAGGTGCCTAAGTCTTATCGGTCTGGAAATACCGCTGGCGCTAGGTAAATAAAATGTTTGAGGCCCATATACATGAGTAGATAACAATTTATTCTGCGTCACAGACAAAGGGTTAAGTTGCCATTAATTAACGGGATCATCCGCGTACAATCTGTAGGGGTGCTGCAATCAATATTGCTGTCGCCTGTCTGATTGTATGGTTTTGGTAAAGCTTATTTTATAACTGATAAATGAAATAAATGCAAAAATAATACCTTCTATATGATAAAATACTTAGGTACATGTTTTATTAACCCTTAACCTACTGTAGGTACATTTTTAGCTGACCTACAATTTTTGTCTGCGCATTGTTGAGATTTTTGAATTAATCGAAACAGAACAATAATCCATACAAACTTTAAATTCCTACGCACAAGTGGCACAACTTACATCAAGAGGTAAGTAGTTTTGAAATAAAATAAAACCTCAATCAAGTAGGTAGTTAAAATGGTTATAATAAATAATATATTAGCCACCTCGATTGCCAACGTCCATACCACGTTGAATACACCGGTTCTCGTCCGATCACCGAAGTTAAGCAACGTCGGGCGCGGTCAGTACTTGGATGGGTGACCGCCTGGGAACACCGCGTGATGTTGGCTTTTTGATGAACTGAGTTTTATAAACTTGTTTATGAAAATATTATTTTGAGCAAAAAAGGGAGAACTAGCAGCGGGATAAAGCAAGGTTTTAAAAAATCCTTTTTTGTAAACGAAAAAATATTGATTTGCTTGAATAAACTTTATTTCATTAAAATATCTTAATGTTTTCTCAGATACGTACTATCAAAATAACAATTGTAGTCCTAAGCGGGAATCACAACACTGTCAAGATATCCGACCCACCACAGATTAATGACATCCAACAAAAGGCTAAGCCGTTTTTTGTGAATCCCTTTCGATTTAACAGCAATTAAAAAGTTCTACAAAGGGTTAACTTCGTTTGCTCTTGATTGGTTGGATTCGCTTGATGGTTTTACTTTTTTGAAATTCGAACATCTTGGATTTGAAACTTTTTTATTTTCAAAGATTATTCACAACACCGTGAAAAACATTATCAATTAGACACAATATCCATGCCAGATTTACTGAGTAAAATGATTATCATATCTGATCGGATAGGATAATCATTTTACTCATTACTTATCCGTTATTACTTTATCATTTTATTTAATGTGAATTCGTAATAAAACAGACATACCTATACCTAACAGTCATCCGGGCATTATGGTAGGTAGTTTAGAAGTCATTAGAAAATAATAAGTAATTAGCCCTTTACTAAACCCGAGTTACCACAAAAATAACAATAACAGTATTGTTTAGGCCTGTTTACTTATTTTCAATAAATAATACTAAGAACATCAAAAATTCCACGTGAACTATGTCGCGGGCAATATCCAGTAGGTACAAAACCTATTTCTGTAAGTCCTTTACAATAAATTCCTAGACTCGAAAACAACCCAATCTCGTATTTGAAAGAGGTTCAAACAATAAAATCATTTTAATTGATTCATTACGCTTCCAAGATTTTGAAATCCACCAACCGCTAAAGGGTTAAGAATTTGAATTCTTTGTTATGGAAAATTGAATTTTGAATCCAATTGTGGAATTCCATACCCAGAAAGTAATTTGGTTTAACGTTTTGTATTACAGTTTGACAAGAGTTTTTAATTATTTAGGTAAGTACTTAAGTTTATAAAAATGTGTTTCAGTGTCTCAAGTTAGATGCTAGTAGCTTTGTTACAAAAGTACGTAAAATTCATTTAATCAGTCAAAAAGAAACCTAATCTTTGTAAGAAAAACAAATCATGATTCATTCGATCTGCAAAAAGTATTCCTTCGAGCCGGATTTGAACCAGCGACCTATGGATGACAGTTAATTTCCAGCTACAGTCCACCGCTCTACCAACTGAGCTATCGAAGGTGTGGGTGGGATGGCGAAATTAACAGTCAGTGTGTTAGATAGTTTAACAAATCTGTGTGCCTGTACACTGATTGATGTATTGTATGTGTAAATTAAATGATAAATAATTTTTTCACAACTTTTATGTACCTTCCTATACAGTTTACAATAATGTGCCCGTAACGAACCTGTAGGTACGAAATTATAAAAGCTTTTCACCTCACTGGTTCGAAAGAACTAGTTGACACGACCAGATGAAGACTATTTTGTAGATGGAAGGTAATATAAAGATCTCAATTTTCTTCGAACATTCAGAGAAATGTAAGAAATAAAGATAACGAAATCAGAGGTTCACCGTCACAACACCCGACATATTTCATCGGGAGCGAGCCACTAAATTATCTAAATAGAGATCACTCCGCAATCAGTGGATGAGGAAAACACTGAGGGAAGATTGCTGGAAGTGAAAATTAAACAAAATGGGATCACTACTACATTATACCACTTCATTATAGGTGTTTGTTAAATGTGAAACGGAGTACTGAAATAATTTAATATACTTACCTACTAACTATATATATTATTACTATATATTAAATGGTTTTTTATTAAATTCTGTGGGAACTAGGAGACCTTAGTGCCTGACAGTTTTGTTTGAGCAAACAGGGCCACTTGATGCAATTTTTTTATAACTTTATAATGTGTTTTTTTTTATCGGGCTGTAAATAAGGAATAAGTTATAAGTAAGTATATGTATACCTTAATTTAGATACATAATTAAAAAGCTTTCGAAATACCAGGAAAAAAGGCGAAAGAAATTAAGTATTAAATAATAAATAAATAAATAATGCTGGACTTTTCACACAGAGTCATCTAGCCCCAAAGTAAGCAAAGCTTGTACGATGGGAACCAGATAACTGATATACTACTTATATACTTTTTGTTTGCAAATACATACATAATTATACATAGAAACACCCAGACCCAAGATAAATATTTGCAGATCACACAAACATTTATCCCGTGGCGGGGATCGAACCCGCAACCTTCTGCGTCCCAAGCGGGCTTCCACCCACTGCGCCACAGAGGTCGTCTAAACGTATTAACTTTTAGCATCTTCAAAATGAAGACTAATTTTACGAATTTAAACCATTAAATTAACACTCTTCCAGAATCCCTACATCACTAAGCCGTAGTAACCAAAGATGGCGGGCGGAAGCGCGTCGCGCCTCGCGCCAACCGGAAGTACCCTCGCAATTTGATAAATAGTTGTTCTTTAACAGTTTTTCTCATGCAAATGAGGGGTCGGATGACGGATGGCGTTTGTGACGATTTCCTCGGATTTAATTTGAGATTCGAGGGATGATTGCGAATATGCTTCGTGGGTTTGTGCATCTGATTTCGGATACCTAAATAAAATTAAGGAAAAAAATGTGGGAGACGGAAATATAGGGTTTGAATTTTTTATTTTTCCTAGGCTGCATATAGGTAGGTAGGTTTTGTGTGGGAGGAGGCGTAAAGAGAGGACTCGGCAGGGTGTAAGTCAGGTTAAAGATAATTTTTAATTTTTGATTGCTTAAATAGGAATGGGGGAAGAGAAAGAGTTTGTGTGAGATCTTTGCCCACCTGTGGGACGAGATAGGTTGAATAAAAAAAAATATTAATAGGGTGACCATAACTTATTATGCTTTCTTTACCTAGATTTTTCGAATTCGGACGGCATCGAAGAAAAAAAAAAGACGCAAAGAGTACTTTTCTATACTGGGAATATAATAAATTAATTGTCAATTAGGTACTTATCCTAGAAACGCTCTTCCGTACTAACAATGTAACAATCTATGAACTGCGTCGCGGCTGCGAATTTCGCACTGTGACGATTTGAAATATACATGTGCCGTGATGGTAAAATGGAACAAAAATATTTTTCCAGCCTCAGTCTTTTTTTTCTTCGATACCGTCCGAAAAGGAACTTCGTTCCAAAAAAACTGTTACTGGGGCGCGTGCGCTACAGTTAACAGTACCAAACATCTGCCAGTCTGACCTTTTAGTTTTTGCAATGACCACACCTTGACTAGCGTGCTCCACAATGCGGGCAAAAAAATGTGCAGTTCTTTGCATCACAATAACGCTTTTCAATATTGTACACAAGTAACCACGACTGACCCAGAAAGAAGTAAAAATGAACAGTCAGCTACGCAAGTCGATTAAAATTAGATGTTTCACAGAAATAAAACTAAGTGACCATGATCACGACTGTATCACCAACACGCGGTAGATCACGCTCGGTAGATTTATATAAGTAAGTATTTATTTTATTTTACAAGTTTTGGGAAAACTAACTAGCTATATGGCTATAGCTAGGTATATGGCTAGGTAGATGAATCTCATAACATTTTATTTCCGAAATCAGGAACGTCGTGACCAAATTTTTTCTAAGTAGGTATTTGAAGATTATGCAAAATCTCAATCAATACTGGTTTCTCAGGCAGTTAGGTAGTGTTTTCCTAAGAATCTAAAAAAATGCTAGTTCAAAAAATCTAACTGATAGGTACTCAAGTTTTATTGCTGACTGTGCCTACAAAACGGAAGTGTTGTTTCTAGAGCCTATGATCTAAACAAATGTAGTCCTAATAAGGCACATAGCAAGGTATATTTTTGCACAAATATCATAGACCATAGACCAGGTGCAGCTTTGAAAGCAAGTCAACCGTAAAAGGTCATCGACAAGACAGTGTCCACGCGTCGCAAAATCTTCGGACATGAGTCATGCGCCCTTATTGGCAACGTGGTTTACCAACCGTGAACACACCTGGCATGTTTTAAATTTAGTTTTAACCTTATGCCAATGGAAATAAAGTTTAAAGAAAGTTTTATTTTTTATGACATTTGATCGGTAATATGAAGAAAGTAGGGTCGAAGGGGGTATGTTTTTGCTAGGCAGGTGTGAATGAAAGAATGTGAATGAGCATTATGTTGACTGTTGAATAACTTTGATTATTTTTCCGACCCAAATATCGACCAATAGAATTGCACCATTCGACGTCACGTGGTACAACCTACATGGTATTATACTGATATTTTTTTGAAAATTTTCTCTGGTTGTTGCCATTTCATTCATTTCATCATTTCGTCTCATGGTGCAATTCTATTGGCCGACATTTGGGACGGAAAAATAATCCCCCGAATACCACACGAGCTTCAAAATTATCTGGCATTTCCCTCAAGGTTCCCTGCAAACAAATAAAATCGTCAAGTTTGAAGTTTTTCAGGAAAAATCATCATTTTTAACCTGAAAAACTTCAAACTTGACTCCTTCATTTGTTTGCAACGAACCTATCGGGAAATACCCGATAATTTTGAAGCTCTTGTGGTATTATAAGTGAAAATTGAATACCGTAAGACTTAGTGCCGTCAGCAAAGTATTTTGGTAAAATTTCAATTTTATGAAACTAATATGACATACTAAGTAGCTATATTTTCAAACATGATTTATTGAGTCACTTAGTCTTTTAAAAACAAAACCGTCAAAATGTTTGTTCCACTTTAGTTACATTTTTAGGATTAACTTTTAATTAGTCAATATTAAAATTCACATGAATAATTTGATATAGCAAAATAAAACATAAATAGAACTTTTCCCATTCTTTTTATCTTTGGTCAGCCAACAATTCACCCCCATAACTCATTGTCCGATCCATTAAAACTAAAACGTGATCTGAATAGGCCTAAACAATCCTTCTCGCATACGGAAGCCATCAATTAAAATCTTGAAAATGAGATCAACATCAAAAAAACTATTTCCCACCTTAAGCTCTATCACAAAAGACTCAAAGTTGAAAAAAGTGATTCAATCTGTAAATTGCTTTGCCACAAATCATTTTGCGAGGCTGATAGTCTTTATTTTAAGAGATTTAAGAATCAAAATGATGTGTATAACAAAGTTGGTAAATAAGAGTCCAGTGAATTTGAGGCTCGCTAAAGAGTCAATACGTTAATCTGCATAATAAAAGGAATATTTTAAAATATGCGAACGAGTACACGCGTCCCCTTAATTGTGGATGGTGGTGGCTATCAATTGCAAATAGGAAAAAACTGTCCACTCCATTGCGTTGTTTGAATGAGTTTGAGAAATTTTACAGTATATAGTCATAGAGTCGCTTAGTAAATAAATAATACTTATGCGAAATAATTTGATTATCTTAGTTTTTAACTCAAGTCTAAAGGAAATGCAAGTTAACTTGTTAAGCAAGATTCAGATTCAGATTCAGATTCATTTATTGCATACTATTGGTACATGTCAGTTAAAGATAGTAATAAATTACAATATAGCATTAATACATTAAGTCATCATTAATAAAATAAATAAATAAACACACAAATACATCAAGAATAAAAATAACGTCTACTCGCTTACATTTAGGCTGGCAAACTCATCGAACGAGTAGAACGTCTGCTCGATCAGCCAGCGCTTTAGGCGGGATTTAAACATGTTCAGGCTAGTGGCCTGCGTAACCATCTTCGGAATCCGGTTATAAACAATCGGACCCATGACATGAGTTAATTTGGCGGACTTTGCCAATGAGCAATGCACGGCTGATAGTTGCCCAGCGCGTCGTGTGCTGTACCTATGGGTATCACCGAGTTTGTCAAAGTGGGCCAGGTTTGATCTTACGTACACAGCGACCTGAAATATTACTAGGGAGGGCAAAGTCAGTATTTTTAGTACCCTGAAGTACGGGCGGGCAGAGGCTTCCCGAGGTACTCTGACGATGGCACGGACAGCTCGCTTTTGTAGGCGAAAGACGCGCTCCCACTCACTTGAGCGCCCCCACAGCTCGGCCCCGTACTGCAGGGTGGATTGGATCGTGGCGAAGTAGCAGGACCGTACAACCTCCCTGGGCAGGAAGCCAGACAGCCGCCAAAGCGCGAAACAAGCACCACCGAGTTTTCCACACACCTTATCTACATGGCATTCCCAGGTGAGGGCTCGATCCAGCTCAAAACCCAGGAAGGTCGTACGGTCCACTTGCTCAATCTTTACGCCACCCGCCAGGACCGCAAGAGGTCTAATTTGGTGGCCAGATAAACAAAAGTGAACGAAGTGTGTTTTTGATACATTGAGCACAAGTCCGTTCACTTTAAAGATAAAGATAAAGATAAAAATAGTTTATTTTGTGCCACACAGAAAAAAAAAAACAATAAAATACACAGAATGAAGTAATAACATAAATGACAACAAAATTGGCCGCCACTCAGCATATTGTTATAGTAGTTTATGTAACTAAGCTACTATAACGCTGGTCTTCCGTGACGCCAGTGTGCAGTTTGCGCACAAAGCAGCAACCGTGATACACAGCGACACTATAATACTAAGAAATTAAACAATAGTAAGTGTTAGTGATAGTGATAACAAAAAATAAAAATCTACAGTTTGAGTCAAAAAATTAAAGTAAGTTAAGTCACATGATACACAGCGACATTAAGTAAGTGTTAGTGATAACAAAAAATATAAAAATCTACAGTTTTAATAATAAAAATTAAGTAAGTTAAGTAACATGTATGTATAAATTCTATATAAATTTTACTTAAGTAAAGAAAATTAAAATCTAAATAACCCAGAACGGCTACCTATTTAAGCTATTTTGACAGAGTAACAGGTGTTTTTTAAGTGAATTTTTAAAAGAATAAATGGATTTACAATTTCGAACAGGGGGTGGTAAGTTGTTCCAACATTTCGTGGCAGCATACTTGAAGCTACCACGAAAGGCAGCCGTTCCGTGTCTTGGGCAAATAAGGCGGCTTGCAAATCTTTGACGCCGATCAGAAAAGTGAAGTTTTTCATAAAGGTAGAGGGGCCGATGATTTTTGATTACCCCAAAAAGCAGAGTGGCCAAATGAAGAATACGGCGCGATGACATATTCAAAAGACCATTGTTGTTAATATAAGGAGAAATATGCGCTCGACGAGGAATTGGAAAACAGAATCTTATGCAAGCATTCTGGACGCGTTGTAATAACTTTTTTGTACGGGCAAGTAAACATGATCCGAAAACGTTGTCTGCATAGCTTAGTTTAGAAAGAATAAGTGAGTCACATAGTTGTATTCTTAGTTCAGTGCTTAAATGTTCTCGCATTCTATACAAGACGGACAATCGATAAAAACAATTCTGAACCGTTTGTAATAAATATTTTTCAAAGTGAAGTGTTCCGTCCATAAGCACACCCAAATTCCGAGCTTCGTTAACACGCTCTATACAATTGTTATCTAATAATACCTTAGGGTCTTGTTCAAGTATGTCATTAATCTGATTTTTAGACCCAAGAACCAGAAATTTAGATTTTGAAGGATTTAAAACCAAACAATTTGATTCACACCATTTGACGACATTTTCTAGATCTTGATTCAATTCATGAATATTATTATTTATTTCTCTGGGTATGGAGGACATATAGAGCTGTAGGTCATCAGCATAGATATGAAATTTACAGTTTTTTATCTTCAAAGATACATCAGCACAGTATAAAACAAAAAGAATCGGGCCAAGGACGGATCCTTGGGGGACGCCACGTATTACAGGCAGCGCCGATGAAAAAGAGCAAGAACCGTTTGTATTGTTAACCTCTACCACCTGGGAGCGCCCTGTGAGATAGCTTGCAAACCATCTTACCGCTGAGTTATCTAAACCGTAATAGGAGAGTTTAGCCAGCAAGAGCGAGATATTAATGGTTTCGAATGCACGTGAAAAATCTAGAAGGGTAAGAATAGTTCCTTCACCGGCATCCTGCGCAGTGAGTACGTCGTCAACGACATTCATCAAGGCTGTTGCTGTACTGTGGCCTTTCCTAAAGCCCGACTGTTCTTTAGGTATTATATGATTCTCTTCTAGATACTTAGTATCTAGAATATCTTTTCGATAATTTTAGATAAGAATGGTAAAATGCTGATAGGCCGTAGGTCTTTCAGATTTGTAGGATTAGTTGTTTTTGGTATCGGTTTAACTATGGCAGATTTCCAGGATGAGGGGAACGTTCCAGTCTGAATAGAGGCATTAATTATGGCTGTGATGAGTTCAAGCGTTTGTGGGAGTGTGAGAAGTATCATATCCATTGATATGCCATCAGCACCGGAAGCATTAGTAGAGAAAGTTTTTATAATTTTACCAACCGTGAATTCATCAACAGTGTTAAATTTAAAGCAAGCTGAGCTATGTCTATGAAATTCAAAGTATGTTAAATCAGATATTGGGACATTGTTCCTTCCCGGAAGAGAAAGAAAGTGATCATTAATTACATTTGGTTCATTAAAACTGGAAGGAAGATGAACCGATTTCGGTTTAAAGTTAGCAACATTATTTTTAATATTTTTCCAGAGTAATCGAGGGTTTTTTGATAGACAATTTATATTTTGTTCGAAGTAAAGAGTTTTTTCCGTATACAGAGCAGTATTTACGACGATTTTTAGATCTTTGTAGTATTTTTTGTGAGTTTCAACATTAGATAAACGGTATCGTGCGTGAGCTTTGTTACGCGTCTTCATCATTTCTCTAACGTTGTAGGTGATCCAAGGATGTGACTGAGTTTTTATTAGAGTTTTCTTTAAAGGTGCATGTTTATCGAATAAATCAATAATATTTGCCCGAAGATTTTCAACCATAGTGTCGACGTCATCACACCTAGCGAAACTATTCCAGCTTATAGCGTCAAGATCATTATTAAATTTAATTAAATCAATATGCTTGAGTGGCCGATAAATTGCCCATTTAGGAGTAGATTTTTCTTTTTTGACACGTAACTTACACGAAATGAATGCATGCTTACTTAGGTCGGGAATGGCATCAACAACAATATCGTCTAACTTTAAGTTAGAGCAGACCAAGTCTATTAGAGTCGCACTATGATCCGTGAAGTGAGTAGGAACGGAAACATATTGTTCAAGCCCAAAACAGTTTAAAAAATCCATCAATTTTTTTGTATCTGAATTTGTTTCTAAAAGGTTTATGTTGAAATCTCCAGTTAATATTACCTGATCAAAGGCAGAAAGTGATGAGATCGATTCAGTGAGAGCGTCCAAAAATGATTCAATATTTTGCCACGGCGGTCGATACGCCGTGCCTATAGCTAATTTGTGACCGTTAAGAGTGAGACGGAGCCACATCTGGTCGACGCCCGGCGTCTCCGGGTGGGCGAGTAGGCGCGCGCTGACGCCCTGTTTGACGTAGAAGCCGACGCCGCCACCGCGCTGCCGGCCGCCGACAGCGCGCCCAAAGTGCCGCGGCGCGTGCCGCAGGCTGTAGCCGGCCAGCGCGGGCGCGCGCGCTTCCCCCCCCTCCCGAAGCCACGTCTCGTTTATGGCCAGAACATCTACTGAGTGCGCTGACAGAGCAGCCACAAATTCATCGTGCTTTGTACCTAAGGAACCTTTGTTAAGTAAACCCAGTGAAAAATATTTATTTTTAATAAATTGAATAATGAAGGAATGGAGAATTTCAATATATTTGCAGTTTAACAAAGTTAGCGTAAGGCACGAAGTATGACGCGCACCATTAAACTTGAGCAAAAACAACGTTTTCTTCATCGTCACAGTATATCTCCGCCACTTTTGTATAATAATATTAATAACCCTCGATACTTTATGAGAAAGATCATAAAAATATTTCAAATATTGACTTAAAATGTATCTGAAATATAACAGGATCAACACTCTTATAAACTCGGAGTATAAACGCTTTAACAAAATTAGCCTATTTTTTAACTTAGCCCTACGAAAAGTATCAGCAATTACATAATGAAAGAAATGAATTATATTACAGTTAAAGCAAGTGAGATCAAATAAAAAGTCTTCTAAGCTAGAACTCAACATTTTGAAGTCACACACATAAGTATTATAACGATCGAGATAGAAATCACTGACAGCTAACGGGATGCAAACCAAAAACCTTGACTAGATCGTCCTCCGAGCGGATACGTCTCGCGGACTCGCCGTTATCACGCCGTACGAGCACCGCGCCGCCGCGCGTCCACACGAACTTCCAGCCGAGCCGGCGGGCCTCTTCGCGCGCGCGCCGGAACAGTAGGCGATTGACCCGCGTCAGCCGCTCGTTCACATAGAACCGGCGCACGGGACCCGGTAGGCCGAGCCCGGCGGTGTCGGCGCCGCGCCGCACGCGCGCCGCGCGCAGCAGCTCATCGCGCTGGGCGCGCCTCAGTAGCCGCACCACTAGCAGGCGCGGTCCGGACTCATCGTCGGTAGTGGGAGGTGCGGGGGTGACGGGAGGCGTGGGAGTGGCGGGGGGAGCGGGGCCAGCGGAACACGGCGGGGCATGAGCCGCGGGGCACGCGGTGCCACCGGGGCGCGCGGGATCGGTGCGGGCGCCGGCCGCGGGGCGCGCGGGGTCGCCGGTGCGGGCGCCGGCCGCGGGCTCGCGGCGGGCGCCGACCCGCATCGCGCTAACCACATCGTTGTCCGCGAGCTTCACGCCGAGCTTGTTGGCGATGAGCGTGGCGAGATGGACTGGGTTCTCCCCGTTCGTTTCGCAGATTCCGGCGATCTCCACCTCGTTCACCAGCAGCTCCTGCTCTCTGTCGTTGACCTCGCATTTCAGGCGCTCGACGGTAGCTGTAAGGTCATTGACTTGTTGATCGACTTTATCGTCCAGTCGCTTCTCCAGTGAGGCGATCGCCTGCTCGATATTGTCACAGCGCGTATTGAAACTTTGCATGGACGAAGCGAGAGCATCAATTTTGAAAAACAGCTGTTGCGTGAATGACGACATTTGATCTGCAACATACTTTTTTAGGGCCGAGGTGATTTCCAGAGCTGTTTCCCCACCCCTCTGTGATAAGTCGTCGACGGTAGCATGAGTCTGTTTCTGCGAGCTTTTGCGAATCGTAACATTTTGGTACGGGTCAATGACCTCGTCTTCATAGCAATCAGTAGTGTCTGCGTCGGTAGGAGCGATAGATTCGGTATGTCCTGTCGTAGATGATGAGGAACTCATCTTCGGAGTACTTGTTGGTACCGGGCCAATTGAGGCTTTTGCAGTTTTGGCCTTATTATTTTTTCTCATGCAGATGTCACACTGCCATTTAGCCTTACGTTCGGTATCTAATAAAGAGTACCTATTTTCGTATCCTTTACATTCTATGTGGAAGTGCAATTTGCAATCTACGCAAGACAAAGTTGCTCTATCTTTAATTAATAATTTGCACTTTCCACAGCGTTTGGTAACCGGTGGCGACATCTCGTAAGTTAAAGTAAGAACTAACTTGTAAAATCCAATGAGCAATTTTATGAGTTCGCGCGCCAAAACTGTGGCCAAAATAGCAATACCGAGACGATAGTTCAAGGAGCGTCCACCATACAAACTTTATAAAGCGCTGTATTGCAGCTCTGTAAAGCGCTTTTATGTAAATTCGTCGTTAGCGGTGCGTCGAGTCATGCACGGTACAAGACGAAAAGCTGGTTATGTTAGTGTGCGTGAGCGTCCCAAAAAGCAAAATATTGTTATTTTTGTTAGAATTTCACCATTCACCATCACCAATCATAGACAAAACACTAAACCAACAAACCACTTTCTGTTTTCACACTGTACAAGCAGAAAAAGTCACTTAAAACTATACTTTTTGATTCAAATACGGAGAAGCAAATAATGACGCGTGCGTACACAGTGCTGCCGCGCACGCAACTCGAACGCAACTTTGAACCAGCTTGCCAAGTCGCAGGCGGCTTGGTTCAACCTATCTTCGAGGCGGTCGATAGATGGCGCTATCACAACGGCGGCCACGTCGTCAGCGTACATCATTACCTCGGCGAAGGCCATGGCGTCCGGTAAGTCGTTCAGGAGTAGTGTGAACAGGATGTTGGAGATCGATGACCCCTGCGCCACTCCCATTGTCGTGGTCAGTGGATCGGATCTTTCGGAACCTCCCGCTCCCACCACTACCTGTGACCTGGTTCGCATCATGCTCTGCAGTAAGGCCAGCGGCGGCCCAGCAATGCCATAGTGGCGCAACTTTATTGCCAGTATCCTATGGTCAGCCACGTCAAACGCTTTCGAGCAATTAGCTGATGTTACCTACTTACATTACCATCTATTAGTTTGGTAACTCCTAAAAATCATAACGCGTGCTTATCTATTAACCAGTTTCATTGACTTTGGCACGCATTTATTTTTTATAAAATGTGGACCTGAAACTTTAAATAAGTGTAAGGTTGTAAAGGGTAATGCCAAAAAAAAAAAACCTAGGCCCAGCGCAAACGAAATGTATCTCAAATGATAGACAAAAATGAGGAGATAAATCCTGTTTAAGAGGTATCATCGAAATCGATGTCTAAAGGGTTAAAATTGCTGTTCGAATCTTCACAGGAGACAATTTATTGTTTTTCTAGAAGGCAAGTGGTTGTCTTCAAACTTGGCGCATATTATGTCAAGTTCCTTAAATAATTTACCAATATGGTGTCAGTGAGTTGATCTGATGATGGAGTCAGGAGCTGTTCAATGGAACTCTTCAGAAAATTTATTAACTCATTCTTGCCACTTTGCGCCGGGCCTGGGTTTTTTTTTCATACATTATTTGCATTGTCCTTTGTCCTATCAAACTAAGTGATTTATAATTAAACTTCATAATCTAAAATATTTAGATTCAGTCAACTCCATGCCTTCAGACACTAAAGGGGCCACGCCACGGTCCAGCTTTTGTCCAACACAAATGACCCCAAATAGTAATCATCTCTATTCACTCCAGTTTCCCATCGAAGATACGGGTTGTTTGTGAATACGATGATTTTGTGTATAATTACCTACTGGACTCGCAAATTATTGAAGGGTTGATTTGAGGTTACCTAGTAGGTGTTCTTTAATTAAATTTTGAAAGGCAATGATGATAATTAGTATTCATCAAAGGGGTTATTGAGGTGTTGTCATGGAAATACATTCATACGCCAATTCTAATAGGAACATACTGTTATCTGATTGACTGAAAGCATGTCTGATTCAAAGAATTTTATACATTGAAAATTATAACCAGCCAAATAATGATTAGCTTGTGACTCAAATATGAAAATTGCTTCATTTCCAATTTCTACTGATTTGTTATTTTATGTTTACACTGATTTGTTATTTATGAGGACAAAAATGAATCATTGCACCAAAAAGAACTCGTCCTTTATCATCAACCCCGATCTGTTATCACATTGTTTAAATTTGTAAAAAAATCGTTGCGGAATCTATACATAACCACAATTTTAATAATACTTAGTACATAACGTGCATGAGTATTGGATATCCCACGCACACACACAATCATTAATAAACCTAGGAAGCGATCGTAAACCTTTTACGAGCGCTGCACTGTGCATTCGTAAAAATTCCGGAAACTGCCGAGCGTGACGTCATTATTATCTCGACGTTTATTGGCCGACATGTTCGCTTTACGCGTTTATAGACGATCATTTGAGCTATTAATGCGCACGGACAAATGGATTTGCTGTTTATTAGGGACTGCTTTAATCTACTTTACAACTTACAAATCTACCTACAAATTATTAAGTAGGTACTTCTTAGTACAAATACTTCACATCTAAATATTCCAACCACAGATAATTAAAAGCAAAAGCAAAGAAATAAGGTACATCATAATATCAGTATTATTTGACATAACATTTATATTAAACATAGTGAGGAAACCAGTTAGAGTTCTTGTCCTGTCACGTTTGGAATATTCACTTCTGCAAGATGTGGGCATGTATCAAATATGTGTTTGGACATGCCTCTGACTACCCCCCTTAGACATCTTCAAAGGATCTAGAACATAAAAGATCTGAGAGAATGTCTACCGCACCTTGGGGATACAGTCGTGAACCTGTTTACGTTTCACATTTATATACCTACCTATACAGGAAGAAATCGTATTGTATTATGAGGAAGTGAAATGCATTGGCTAAATAATTTTTTTAACCAATATCAGTAGAAAGCATAATTTCAGCAGCCTGAAATCATAACGTTTAAAAAAAATGTTGTCCCTTTCCTATTAAAATATGACAGGTACATAACGTTTCGAGTGTACGTCTCACTCATCACAATAACGACCAATCAGGAAATAGCATTCAAATTGCGGTCATACAGTATTTCAAAAAAATGATTCAACAATCCAGCATCAATTACATCCCCCGTCGATTTTTCCATAACACCCCGTGGTCATAAATGTCGGTCCGCCATTCGTCCAGTGTATTTACGGGCCGCGTGTCATTTTATGATTATGTCCCGATGTTGATTGAATGGTCATGGTCACCCTAGTAGAGTTCTTTTGTTTTATTTTAGGTGAATTTTGTGAAAACTACAATGAACTCTTATTCTTATTTTTGTAATGTTTTTAGGTAATACTAGTATAATTCTCAAAAATTCGTTACATTCATGCTGAAACGGACAAACATTATACAGGGTGTAAAAAGACTGCTACCGAAAACTGAGGGATTGCAATCAGACCATGATTCTGAACATATTTATCGAAAAAAATACTCAAAATTTTTTTTGACTTAACTACGTCATTTTATTTTATTTTCTAGTTTTTTGTTACTAGTACAACATAATAAGACCATACCTACCTAATCATTCCATTTATAAAAGAAAAAAACAATTAAAACTCAAAATCCAGCAATCTACGTATAAAAACGCGCCCAGTACATACGCAAACAGTAATCTTCAAACGCTGTTTTCTCCGGATATAATGATTTTTTCGGAAAATCCTTTTGGATTTGGTTGTGTTTTGGGATGCTGCACCTACCCCTTTCGGCTTCGGTAGACGTCTTTTTACACCCTGTATATTAAAAAATGTATTTAATTTATAGTACCTAGGTACGTGTATGCTTGTCAATGAAATAAATTAACGATTTGATTTCTTTGAACTGATTGAGATGAAATTAATGAATATATCTAAGTTCTCATTAACTATGAAGGTAGCTCATATCCTTAACAAAATCTTCTTATAATCAAACAAGTGAACTATTCCCGAGAGACTACGAGAAACAGCTAGTGCTTAAAAATAAAAGAACCAAGATTTCCAAGATATTTTTGCATCTGATTCACATCTCCGTGGCGCGAGCTTGCAAATATAAAGGAAGTTGTTCAAACAGGAGCTGGTTCCGTTACATAAACTAGCATGATAAAGTTTATTCTCTAAATATTCCTAAGAGACAGTCTAGCCCGGAGCGAATGTTAAGGTGAAGGAGGCCTTACTATGAGAATTACATTCGAGTTCAAACAATTATCTACACAGAACATAAAGGATATTTATTTACAGAAACTAAGCTACTACATATTTACAAAATACAAAAGGATTAGTCAAGCTATCTAAGGATCGTTAAAAACGATCTATAGATAGCTCAACTGATCCAGGTCACTGTCAGTCGGAAGCGTGCCCAAAACACTGGCGGCATTACCACGCTGGATGGCAATGCTGATCCTTTGAGCCAAAAATGTGCCAGCTCTCGAATCACGCGTCGCTTCGACCAGACGCCTGCACGCCCTGAAAGAATTTTGAAAACCCGAAGGGCTCCAGAACCCCACGGACCTAGGGTCTCAACCCCAAATGGTTCAAATATATAAACCCTATCAAGATTTATATATTTGCGCCTTTCACAGAACATTATTCCATCCGATTGCGTCAAGGTTTTTGTAAAGCTCAATGATCGGGTTAGGTATACTTAAAAATGTTGCAATAACCACGATCGGTGCAACTTGATATGCAAAATTTTCCAAAAACTACGTGGTCTCGTCTTTTTATTAAAAAAAAGTACGTGTGTGTCGTGGAAAACTCGGTTGGAACGAAGCAAAGAGTACTTTTCTATACTGAGAATATAATAAATTAATTGTCAATTAGGTATCCTAGAAACGCTCTTCCGTACTAACAATGTAACAATCTATGGACTGTGTCGCGGTTGCGCATTTCGCACTGTGACGATTGACAATACACATGTAACATGTGTCGTGACGGTAAAATGGAACAATTTTTTTTCCAGTCTCAGCCTTTTTTTTCTTCGATACCGTCCGAAAAGGAACTTCGTTCCAAAACAATGAATTCTAATCGGAACCTATCATTCGAATTTCAAATGATGAATCGTTTACTGATATTAGTAATTGAATGAAAACCTCAGTTATGCTGCGTTTTGAATTGAATTGAATTAATATCTATTAGTGATTCAAACTGGAATAGGGCATCTTGTTGGATTAATTTTTTTCTAATTCTATTTTCTATTTACTATTGGAATGCATTTTGAAAATATTAGAAACTCTTCGAGTTACACCTAGTAGGGGCAAACAAAGCAACACCATTATCATATGTCCCCGAGCAGCTACAAAACGTTCGTCTTTTTAGCACATTTGTTTAAGCGATAGTTGTATTTTCTCTTCGTCGCATACATTAAGCTGAGCAGCAGAAATATAAAGGAATTGGCCCGTCATTGCGAAATGTTTGCGAGAAATGAGGAAGTTTCTTTTTGCTTTTAAAGCGCGTCACACAAGGTGAAGATACTATACTTAACATTTTATCTTAAGATAAAATATCGCTCGCCATACAATCACACGAAAATATGTAACTATAATTATAGTCGTTTTGGCCGAATGGGGTTGTACATCGACTTTTAATCCGAAGGTTGTGGGTTCGAATCCCGGCCGTGCATCAATGGATTTTGCGTTTCATAAAATTTATATGCGCTTTAATACATGCTCTAAACGGTGAAGGAAAACATCGTGAGGAAACCAGTTAGTGTTCTTATAGGCGGCGATGGGCTTGCAACCTGTCAAGTAATAATAATAATAATAATAATAAAGCCCATTTATTTCCAATCCCTTAAAATTAAATATTTACACAATGCATTTAATCTTGTCGACTACGGTTGACACAATTATTTTTTTATAAAATAGAGTTTGTTTGTAAACGATTTGTTGTTTTCACTCTTCGATTTCTTGGATAGGAACCCCTCTTTGGGTGTAGGCCTCCTCCAGCTTATTCCAATTAGTTCTCTCTTTTGCTTTACCAATCCATTCGTTCCCCGCTATAGCTTTGATATCGTCGCTCCACCTTTTCTTCGGCCGACCCTTTCGCCTTTTTCCGCAAGGGCCGTTCCACTTTGTTATTTCGATTGTCCATCTATTGTCATTGTATCGCGCTAGGTGACCCGCCCATCGCCATTTTAGACTAAGGCTATAGTGGAGAGCATCAATCAATTTGGTCTTTTTTCTAATCAATGTGCTTTTGATTTTATGAATCCTTCTTATTTTGAGTATGCTTCGCTCCATTGCTTTCTGGCAATTCGCTATCCTGGATTTCAGCTTGTTATTGTATGTCCAAGTTTGGCATCCATATGTGAGAGTCGGAAGGATACAGGTGTCCAGCACAATCTTTTTCAAGTAAAGGGGAAAGTCGCCTTTCATCACTTCTTTTAGTGCCCAATATTTTTTCCAAGTTATATTTATTCGTCGGTCTATTTCTTCTTCTTCCTGTTGTTCTTCTAGTGATATTCGTTTTCCTAAGTATATGTAGTTGTTGACGTATTCAAGTGGTTTTCCATTTATGTTTATTGTATTTGTGTAGCTATTTGTCATTATTTTTGTTTTCATTTCGTTCATCTTTAGGCCCACTGATCTGCTTCTTTCGCTTAAGGTGCATATCATTTTTTCTAGTGCTTTACTTGTCTCGGCGAAAAGAACAATATCATCGGCGAATCTTAGATGGCTTAGACGACGTTCTCCCACTTTAATTCCTTCTGTTCTCCACTCAAGACCATCGAAAACTCCTTGCAGCACAGCCAGGAAGAGTTTCGGTGATAAGGGGTCACCCTGCCTTACTCCTCTTTTGATAGGTATTTCAGTTCCTCTTTTCTCTAGTTTGACACGGCTAGTGCTCCCTTCATATATGTTCTTTAGGATGTTTATGTATTTTACGTTGACTCGGCATTGTTTCAGAGCTTCCCAGATTGAGTCGTGAGCGATCGTATCGAACGCTTTAGCGTAGTCAATGTATGCTATGTATATAGGGCAATTAAACTCTTTGTATTTTTCAATAACTTGTTGCATAACATGGATATGGTCGGTCGTGGAGAACCCGGACCGAAATCCTGCCTGTTCGATCGGTTGGTGATCCTCAATTTTTCCTTCTATTCTGCTTAGCAAAAGTGACGCAAAAAGTTTGTATGTACTGGAAAGAAGGCTAATTGGGCGGTAGTTTCCTACATCTTGTGGGTCGCCTTTTTTGTACAGTAGAATTATGTCGGACTTCTTCCATTGCTCAGGGACTTTGCCAGTGTTAAGGACTTTATTGAACAGATGGGTCAGTGGGTGAGCAAGCAAAGCAACGCCAATTTTTAGTGCCTCATTTTGGATTCCATCTGGTCCCGGGCTTTTTTCTGATTTAATTTTTTGAGTTTGTTTTACAATTTCCATTACGTCAAACGGCGCTATGTTGTTTTGGTCTTCACAGAGATTTTCGCCATTTCCAGTAGTATATCCACTTGTACTCGTATTTACCGAGTTGTCCTTGGTGTTGCTATACAGTTGTTTGTAGAAATCAGTGGCGCAGGTTAAGATATCGTTCCTGGTTTTAAGTTCCTTTGTGTTAGTTTTTAGATTTTGAATCCAGTTCTTGTGTGTGTTCAGCTCTTTAAAAGCTCGTTTAGTGCTTCTGTGACTCTTTATGTTTTTTTCAATTATCTTGTTTCTGTATATTTGGTAGTCTTTTTTTATGGCTTTACTAGAGGCTTTAAATAGAGCGCTTAGCTCTTTTTTCTGTTCTTTTGTTTTGTGCTTAATTTTTGTAAACTGTGAACGTCTCGTCATAATGTCCAGTGTAGGTTTACTGAGGATTCTATTTACACTTTGCTGTTCTTCTTTTTGATATGTTATTGTGCTTGATTTTATGACTTTTTCTAGCCTGTCGTAAAGTGTCTGGACATTTTCGTCTTCAAATTGCGTTTCGAGTTCATCTACGTTTTTTTCTAAGTTTTGTAGATATGAAGCGATGTTTGCATCTGATTTAAATGAATTTGGCAATGACGTGAAGGACGCCCTGCTTTTCTTGGCGTTCTTTAGGAGATAGGTAGCTCTGACCAATCTGTGGTCGGACCTATGTCCTAGGCCGTGTAGGACTTCTACATTTGTTATATTTCTGGGTTTATTTGACAGTATGTAGTCTACTTCATTTTTAGTATTTCCATCTGGGGATAGCCATGTCCATTTACGATTGCTCCTCCTTTTGAAATATGTGTTCATAATGGATAGCTTGTGTTCCAAGGCGTATTGAGTAAGTTTCTCGCCTCTTTCGTTTCTAGTACCGTATCCAAATTTTCCCAGGATCATATTTTCTATTTCCTTTGTTTGACCTACTTTTGCATTGAAATCTCCAATTACAAGGACGTTTTCTCCACATTGGTTCTGTGCTGATTGTAAGGTTTCGTAGAAGGCGTTGATTTCTTCGTCAGAAGCTTTTCCGGTTGGCGCATATACTTGGATAATGGAGAGGGTCTTGCTGTCGTACTCCATTTGGAGTAACGCCACTCTTTCTGTCAGTCCAGAGAAGTTGAGAATTCTGTTTTTATGTTGTTTTTTGATGAGGAAGCCCACTCCGTATAGGCCAAGTGTTTCTCCTTTATAGCAGAATATGAAGTCTTTGTGTTCTTCGATGCCACAACCCTTTCTTCTAACTTCTGCCAGGCCAAGTATGTCGATGTTAACTTTTTGTATCGAATGTGTAAGTTCTATAAGTTTTTCTGTTGATGCTAAAGATTTGACGTTGAATGTTCCGATTTTGAGAACGTTTTGTGTTCCTACTTTTTGGGTAGCTGGGGGGTTTTGGTCGCTTTCTCCCACGATGACCAGTCGGCTTGGGAGAGGGTAGTTTTTTATGTTTGTTTGTTCTTCTTTTCTTTGTTGTGTTTTCCGTTTGTCGACATTTAATTGCTATTGTTTGTTCCCTGATGTACTTGCGTTTGAAAAGGAGTTAGATCTCTGCCTCATGACATCGAATGCGTTCTTTCTATTGATGGTTGACATCATGTTCTGGTGCTTTTTAGGGTTTTCCACTGGCGGAGAAGTTGACAGCACTCTTTTCCTATTATCAGTGGATCCTTGTTTTTCCTTCACTATTAGTTTGTCTTGCTTGAGGTATGCAATTTTTCCTTTGCTCCTTTCTTCGGCTAATTTAGCTTGCAATGATTTCCTCTTTTCTAAAACTTCCTTCGAGTAATCTTCTGCGAAATGCAAATCAGTACTTTTCTTTTTGTTCTTCAAAATTTCATATTTTTTCCAGTTGTTGACTAGCGAGATTAGCAAGGGTCTTGGTTTATTGGCTTCGTTACTTTTTTTCCCTATGCGGTAGATTTTGTTTACTTCATATTCTTCCAATTTTATGCCCAGATCAGCTTTGAATTTTTTTGATAAATATTGTAGTAAGATTTGGGTCGAGTTCTCTTTTTCTTCCACACCATAAATTATGATATTGTTTTCTTTTTTCTCTCTCCTGAAGTACTCGACTTCTCTTTCGAGTTTATCTAATTTAATTTTCAAATTTTTATTTTCTGCTAGTATAGGTTCTAATTTCTCATCTATTTTTTTCATAATGGAGTTCGTTAAAGTTGTAGTTTGTTCTGAAGTTTGATTCTTCAATTCAATTTTCATTTTTTCGAACAAAAGTTGAAACTGATCTTCCATGATTACGTAGCGTGAAATGGAACGTAATTGTTTTGTGGTAGATATTTGTTTTCCCTTGGTGGCAATACTTTTTGGTATTACGCCTTGACGTAGTGTGTCAGATGTCACAGCTGTCAGTTTTGCTGAATGTCAGTGTAGTGTTCTTCGTGTGCGATTGGTGCGTGAGTTAGCCGTTGACAGTTAAACAAAAGTATGAAAAATCTAACCTCTTGTATCCGCGTTTTTCCATTCACTTTTTCTTCTTCAATCGGTTCTTATTTGTGTAAATAGTTATTCACAACACTTCAAGTCGCCTTCCTTCTTGTATCCGAGAAGTTTTCGTGTTGAACAGTGACTTCAAACTATTTATAAAAGTGATTTGTTTTGGACCAAACGTACAACGGTGTTGACAGTTAGAAAGCCGGAAACGGAAAACAGAAAGCCGGAAACGGAAAAGAAAAAAGTCAAGTAAGGAATACTAACTCCTGCAAGATGTGGGCATGTATCAAATATGTGTTTGGACAAGCCTCTGACTACCCCCCTTAGACATCTTCAAAGGATCTGGAATAAGTAACATAAAAAAAATCTGAGAGAATGTCTACCGCACCTTGGGGATACAGTCGTGAACCTGTTTAGGTTTTACGAAGCTAGCTAGACAATAGTTCTAAATTATTGATAGGACTTAATAACCTACAGCATTTTTAATAAAAGTGGTGTAAAATTACGACAGGTTTAAAAAAAAATTTGGTTACTCCTAAGTTACACCCGTCGTAATAATAAGCCACTAATACCACGTTTATTAATAGTGACAAAATAGCCTCGAATTCACTCATATCGTAGATTGTAGGTATATTCATAATAGGTAAAAATAATGGCCAGCTTCTGACCATCAATCAGGCAACTAATCCAAAACTAATTAAAACACACGTCCGTTGTCTCTCGGGACGCAAATCCTAATCAAAATAATTACAGTCAGCTCAGAGATTACGTACCCCTTTCTGCCAATTAATAGGTTTACTAAGCCTAGTTCATTAGTTTTGTAATATCAATTATGTTGAGAAAATGTTATTATTGTACAACAATAAAAAAAAGAATTCTAGTGATAATACTAAAAGATACAACTTGACAAAAAAAAATTTTGTCGATTTCCTCTTTAATAATTTCAGAAAACTTAAAAGACCCTTGTCACTGAACCGTTCCTATGTGAAAAAGACTACTTACCCTTAAGAAACACAATTTTTTTTTTACATTTGAATTCAAAAAATACATTTCCGTAGTCTATAAATAATAAATAAATAATGCTGGACTTTTTCACACAGCATCATCTAGCCCCAAAGAAAGCAGAGCTTGTGTTAAGGATACTACATGACTGATATACTACTTATATGTTTGTAAATAGGTACATATTATACATAGCAACACCCAGACCCATGGCTATAAATAATAATAATGTCTATAGTCAATGAATAAACCTGCTAAAACATGGGTACACAATACCTTTTGAACAATGTACAACAGACAGACCGACATTTCAATTTAGCTCGAATCCAATCTGAAAATGGCCTTTGTCCACGAAAATGGCCAACGTAAAAGGGCCCACAAGAGGTGCAGTAGATATTGGTCTTGACGCTTCAACACCCCACATGATGGTTGATAAGGACAAAGGGACGTGTGAAAGGACCTTAAGTGGCATAGAAAAGGTTAGTTGCAGATAGGACATTCTATGATATTCATTTCATTTCATTATGACAATATTAAAATGTGGACTATATTTTTTTTACGTTCAACTCGAGAAGGGGCTATTTCAAAATGAGGAAAATATCGTGAAGAAAGTTTTTATGTAACGGTCACATTATCTCTATATAGAGATAATGGTAATGAATCCCTATATCCCTTGGTCACGCCATCACGCGTGAACGGCTGGACTAATTTCACAATTTTTTTTTGTTGTGTTTGTCATTGTCAGGAGAAGGTTCTTATGACAGAAAAAAAAAAAAAACATGCAGGGCGTGAAATAAGGGTTGAAAGTTTGTATGGGGAGTTGAAAGTACCAGTCAATGGCGTTGCTAACCTATGGCTGAGGCCGAGATGGCGGTATTATTGCATTTTTAAAAGTTTCAGAAGATTCTTGCAGTTTTCAGTTCTATTTAGAGGTTTTCAAGTATTTTATTCTGCTGACGAAGTCGCTGGTACCAGCTAGTCATCTATAAGAAAACAAGCAAGGAATGTCCGACAGTCTGGTATGTCACGACACTTCCGTGGCACTCCTTAGCAAAGTGCTAAGGAGTTTACACTTGCAAGCTGCTGCCGGATTTTTTTCGTGGAAGTTTTCATGTAGTGGAAACACAGCCTCATTAGGCTTGCAAGCTGGCTGTGTGCTTCTGATGTAACAATCTTATTAGATCTGAGAGATAGCTAGTTTACTGTTTCTGAAATAACATTCGCTAGCCAGTCTTCTTGGTTCTTTAGTTAGTAGGTACTAAAGCACCAAGACGACTGGCTCTCGATCAAAGTCCTCTTGTAGTCAATGTAATTAATCCCTTCTGTACATTTTCTCTTTGATCAAACCACAGCTTTGAAAAGGTCAGAGTCGACACGACATGGGTGTGCTTTCAATAATGTATGCACAAACGCGTATTGTTTTGGCGGCAAATTCAGAGTGACGTCTCTGAGGAACTATTTATTTTGGTCAATAGACATTGAGGAGTTTTTATGTAAGTACCTAGTGATTGTGGGAAAGATTCGGAATTTGAATGAGTTGAATCAAAAAGAAGAATTTGGAGAGCACGATAGGGACAACACAAATACTTGACCGTTTTTTTTATCGTACCACCATTTAAAATACAATGCTAGGTACAATGCTCCTACACAGTTTACTGCATGATAAGTATACCTTGGGGATACATTTGTGACCCTATTTAAATTTTTTTTAGTATACCTATTTCATACCACTTTGTCATACCTTCAAAATATAAGTTTGATATGTAAGTAGTTGGCTTAGAATCACGTCGAATCCAGATCGTTAACGATTAAAAAACAATCACCAAGAATCGACCCATTTTTTTCTATGAAAAAATGGTGATTAGGTACTTGACTATTTTCTTCTTTAGTTATCAATTTTACCCTTGTAGGTATCTATCAATTATTCGTAATTCAAGTACAAACCCAAACCGTTCAATTGACACCTATCCCATAGTTTATAGCCCACATCCCAATAAATCAAATACCTTCATATCCTCAACGTCCTCTCGAGTTCAACTATCCCCCATACGTCTTCGTCTTGAAATTGTATGCAAATTCAATGTGTCACCTCCATGACACTTGTGTTGGTTGAAGTGTTTGATTTAGGTCTGTGTTTGGGAGTGGGTCTTTTCACTGGTGCGTTGAAACAGAATAACTGATTGTTCTACGATTGTAGCTGTGTTTCATAGGCAAGTGTTTGGATATTTTAGTAGCAGTAGGTAATAATACTCAGGCATCAATCAGGTAAAAAATAATATTATGATAGATTTACGGACGCTGTTTTAATTTACCAAAAAACAAGATATGTGAGTATTTAATTTACTCATCGCATTTCACGTCTTACGCTGTGTAAAAGAAAGATAAAAATAAAAAAAGTACGTGAGTGTCGTGGAACACTTGGTTGGAACGAAGCAAAGAGTACTTTTCTATACTGGGAATATAGATAGATAGAATTACGCTTTATTGTACACAAGAACCTTATACAGAGAATATATAAAAATAAACAAATGGGCAAATGTAAATATAATAAATTAATTGTCAGTTAGGTAGGTATCCTAGAAACGCTCTTCCGTACGTAATGTAACAATCTATGGACTGTGTCGCGGCTGCGCATTTCGCACTGTGACGATTTGACATACATGTGTCGTGACGGTAAAATGGAACAACGTTTTTTTTCCAGCCTCAAACAGCCTCAGTGTTTTGTTTCTTCGATGCCGTCTGAAAACTTCGTTCCAAAAAGTTCAAGAAGTTTTAAATTATAAAGTTTTATCACCAAAAAAAGCTCACATTTTCTACGATAAAGTTATGAAACAAAAGCAGTACCATCACTTAGCTCCGAAGTGCCGAAATCTTACTGGCACTATGACCACAGAATAGGGCTATGCAGATGACCTTGTGATCGTCGTGAGGGGGTTCTGCCAATCTACCATCTCTAGCATCATGCAAAGAGGACTAAATACTGTCAGTGACTGGTGTGGCAAGAGCGGTCTCACAGTCAATGCGGAAAAAACAGTGATTGTGCCATTTACCAAAAAGAAGAGGCTGGACAAACTGGTAAAGCCAATTCTTAATGGTAATCCAATCAACTTTTCCACTGAAGTAAAGTACCTTGGCGTTACTATCGACCATAAACTGACGTGGAACACACACCTAGGCAACGTCTTGCAAAAAGCCAGGATGGCCCTGGGAGTTAGCAGTCGACTGATGGGGAATAACTGGGGCTTCAACCCCCGCATTTCCTTGTGGCTATACACCACCGTGGTGAGGCCAATAATCACATACGCCTCTGTGGTATGGTGTGACAAAGCCTCTCAGGCGACAGCTATTAAAAAGTTAGGTAGTCTACAGAGGACCGCGTGCCTCATGGCTTCCGGAGCCATGTCCACTTCCCCTGGGCTGGCGCTCGATGCAATGTTAGGGCTACCGCCTCTTCATTTGTTTCTGCTTAAAGAGGCGAAAGCCAGCATGTACAGGGCAAACACCCAGGTTCGAATAAACTGGCTATCTAATAAATTGAGATCCTTACAGGACTCAACAATGGAATCACGCATACTAAGCATGACATCGGATGTCATGCTTCCCCGGTATGTCTTTGAAAGATACTACACCGTAGAAATGCCCTCTAGAGAGGACTGGCTCAACAACCAGCTCCCCTGCGAGGCCGGGTGCCTTAACTGGTACACGGATGGTTCCAAAATTGGGTTGGATGTAGGATGCGGGGTCTACGGAGAGCGGCCAAAGTTTCGCGCAAGCATAAACTTGGGTAAACACGCCTCAGTCTTCCAAGCGGAAGTGTATGCCATTCTGGAATGTGCATACGTTAATCTTCAGAAACGCTACTCCAACCAAACAATATATATAAATTCTGACAGTCAAGCGGCTCTCCTAGCCCTGGATTCGAAGGCTATCACGTCCAAGCTAGTAGAGGACTGTCTGACACGTTTGAACACTCTGAGTCTAAAAAACAGGGTGGTTCTAAGATGGGTTCCAGGTCATGCTGGAGTACACGGTAATGAGTGTGCCGATGAACTCGCAAGGGCCGGATCTAACGGTACACAGCTGGGTCCGGAACCGTTCTGTGGCATACCGAAAAGTCTGGCCAAAAGAACCCTAACAGATTCCTGCTTCGGAGAGTCAACCAGATACTGGTATAACTCTCCGGGCATGAACCATTCCAAACTGCTAATCAGAGCCTTTGACAAACGGTATACCAACCAAGTCTTAGCGCTAAGCAGAAATAACCTACGCATTATGGTCCGAGCTTTGACTGGACATTGTCGCCTTAACAAGCACATGTTTAAGTTACGGCTTTGCGACACTCCAACCTGCAGGTTCTGCAAAGAGGCGGATGAATCGCCCCTTCATCTGCTAGGAGAGTGTGGACCATTAATGCACAAACGCAGCGCCATTCTGGGCAAATACACCTTAAGCCCAGAGGAGCTACGAGAATTCACACCCAAAAAGGTCCTACAGGTTCTGTTAGCAGTAGGGCTTGGTAGTGAACTATGAACGCCCCGCCTCAAGGGGCGACTTAAAAGTGGCGATTACAATAGGTCTTCATGGCCGCAGTGATATGAAAGCCACGCCATCACTAATAATAATAATGACCACAGAATGACTATCCGGCCCCACTTTTAGTTATTATGCATGTGTGGATGTTTGTTCCACTTTCACGCAAAAACAACTATATAGATTTGAATTAAATTTTGCAAGGATCTATATTATAGTCTGGATTATGACATAGGCTACTTAATACTAGGTATTCATTGCGAATGACATAAATGCATACCCAAAGATTCTATACGTCAGCAATTCCCTTAAGCCATTATTATCTCATACAACTTAACCTCAATCCAAGAACATTGATATGCAAAAGTTTACAAAGGGCCACTTGACCGGGAGAACAGACGGCCCGTATACCCCAAGGACCTGGAAGAGTAAAGAGTTTTAACTGAATGCATCTTAGACTATGCAAATCGAAGGGTGCTTGTGTTTTTTTTGATAGACAAAGTGTACGTCAAGTATTTGAGAATGTTGTACCTACATTTTTTTCGTTTCGGTTTTGTATTTTTTGAAGCCGTGTTTGCTGAGTTGAGGTTTATGATAAAAGTATATGGATCATCAATGAATATAAGTTTGAGAAAAATACTGAGAGCGGTGAAGAAAAACAGCGTGAAATAAGTGATGGGTTTCTTACCGATGACGTATGGAACGCTGACTTCTGCAAAATGTTGAAGTATGCCAAAATGTCAAGGACGTGTCTTTGACAACTGTCTAAAAATTGAAAAGAATGAATGTTAACCCTTAAAAATATCAATTTTTAAGGGTTAACATTCATTCTTCTGTTGTGATTTCGTGGTGGGCATACACATTGAAATTATAAAAAAAACGTATGTAAGTCCTTACATTGTCGTCGAACTTGCATCTTTAGTTTCTTATACGCTCACATTACCCAATCTTACGTAGTCAAATAGAACATCAATACTTTTATATTTTATGTTATTCTCAATAATATTTCGTCTGTTTACATATTTTCGTTTCATTTTCCGTGTTTGTTTCTGTAGCATTGAGTAGAGTGCTTCCATATTTTGTTAGCGAATTGGTTCCTTATGAGAAAGGTTGTTGAACGTATTATGAAAATTGCTAAGACAAAAGTATATTACGATTCTAAGCATTGCCAAGCACTTCACTAAACTTACCTACCAGTAACTTATACAGTTAATGGAAAAAATAATATGTTGCAACGGATTTTTTTTTGCATATTAGCATATTATATTAGTTTTTTGAGTATAATAAAAAAATTAATGATTTTTATGCAAAAAAAAAACTGCTATACCTACTTGTGAGTTCTAAGACTTCAACTAAATACGGGGAATATGTTTGCGTAGGTATCTACATAAGTTTTTTTTACTCAGTTAAATTGGCAACAATGTTACTTGAAACCGATTTTTAGGAAACTTACAATGACAGTGCAGAACATAAACCAACAAAACAAAAAGCAATGTTCATTCAATTTGTAACCTAAAGCGTAAAATTTAAAAGGGTTGGTAACATACCAAAATTTTCATTTTATTTTAACCCTAGCAGACCCTATCGGCATATTCTCAATACTCACAAAAGAATCGACATTAATTTGACATACCATTAAAATTATTGCTTTTAAAATCGCTGAGAAGAACCCACGCGGAAGATATTGCTGCAAATGGCATATGACGTCACAGTTTAGTATAAAAAAAATAATATAACTTTTCGAATGTTATAAAAGTTTATGATCGATCAACAGCCATAATGAATTAATTAGATAAAAATTTACATAAATAGACATTTTTACTGATTGATCGTTATCGTAAAGTTAATTTTATTGAATGAATTTAATGAGTCGGTAATATAGACAGATTTTTGCATAAGCATTAAGGTGATGACACGCGAATTCATTCAAAAATATGTAAATGAATGTAAACATAAATTTGTAACGGTTGATTTGTTAATATCCATTTTGCATAATCATAATCTTTTGTTATTTTTACGAGAAAGAGTTTCTAATGCTAAAGGGATGACGTTTACAAGTTTTTTGATCAATCGATCGTAAAAATACTAAATACTTTTTGTATGATGGCCGTTTTTTAGAGTGTTAATGACACGACATCTGCGGTTCTAAATTTAAATTTTTGGTATTATTTTAATGGTTTGCAATAAAAGTAACGAAAGAAATATGACTAAAGATTAGTTTTATGTCTCTATTACAAATTATGCTTATTATAACAATAAAATTTTAAGTAATTATGAATTGAAACTTTTTTTGCTAGGTAATTTTTACTACACAAAGGATACCTACGTTTTTATTTTTCTACAGTTCCCACGCTTGCTGGTATTCAAAGGGTTATTTTAAGTGACAGTTTTAAAATCGTGTCACTATTCGTCATGGCAAGTCCTAATTTTGGATTGCGTCAGATCTGACTGACAATTGAAGACCGTACAAAATTTGCACTCGTGCGAAAATTTTACAATTGTCACGCTATTGTCAATTGTCAAATTGAGATAATGAAATAATTGTTTCTGTTTGGGAACGCTGAATAGTTAAATTTTAATAATAACTATCTACTGTCATTAGAGTTCATAAAAAAAACTAAAAAAATTATAGAAAAGTCTGCGCTTCAAAATTTCATTTATATCATTAATAATTAATTTAAGATTTTAAATAAGTACCTAAGTAGCTGTTAGGTAATTTTCGCCAATTTTTTTTTAAATTTCTTTGACATTATTTTAGTACCTACTTAGTAATTATGGTATAGTAGAAGTTCCTTCTATGACTTATAGTCGTAATCTCACTTAAGACAGTAGTATAAATGAATTGCGTACCACAAACATTGTCACAGTAACCTAACAAACAGTAATGAAACTTCATTACCTACCGCACGCGAAACATTAAGTAAATACGAATTAGAACCAGATGCCGGCAGTGAGATCGTAACTCCTTTTTATTTTGTTTTATTGCAGCGCTGGGTGTCTCTGGTACACTTACTGACTAACTGTTTGTTTGTTACTGTGGTTGTTCTCGTTTATAGTTTTCATTTTGGTATAATTATTTGTTCTTGGTAATTAGTTTGTCATTTTATCTGAACTTGCTCAGAAGTGGGACGAATATGTCAAAAACTTTATGAAGAAAAAAAAATGTTTTGATGGCGAACGACTGTTTACACACTTAAACACCACTGTGAAATGTCAAATTATAAGTTTTTCGCTGAAAATTTTCAATTTCTACTCTTTTTCCTTGTAAATAATGTTATCTAAAACAAACCAATGTAACCTGTAAAAGGTGGCATATGGGCTTAATTTTATCGCTCTAATTTGAGTGTCCAAAGTTCCTGACGTGTCAGAAATCGACGATTTGTCATAGAATTATCGCCTAATTATAGGGCATTGTGTAATTTTAAAATCAAATGCAACCATTTGTTTGGTTTTTTTATCAATTGTTTTTTGTTTTTGTAACTCAGAGCTGTAAACAGTTTTTGAAAAAACGATTCTATACAAATAATATTGTATGATAATATAATGTAATATTCTAACTTAACCAGTAGGTAAAAATCGGATAAAAATACAAAAACGAAAAACAAAGATTAGTATCGCTATAAATTATACAAATTTAAAAAAAATATGATTTAGAAACATCCAAACAAGCTCTAAAATCTAAAGCTCTATAATTTTCTATTTCCTTGTAATTAAGTTGATAATCTTCTTTTGATTTTTGCTTTAGGTACATATTATATAAAAAAAACTCTGATTTCTTTTCAAAAACAATCCCAATTCAACATTTTGTCGACAAATTGCTATAATTATCGTTTCCCCGATGGCAGATAATGGTTTCACGCAATTTGAGGGTTCCGTATCTTCAATCAAATATGGCGTGTCAATGTGTCACTTTTGTGCCAAACGCTTAATTAATTGTATTATTTTTATCGTAGTTTGATCCACTGGGGTTTTTTTACGTTGAAGTATTTATAAAAAAAAAGTATCAAGCGCATTTTATTCTTTATTTCATAGTGTCATGAACTTTTTATAATAGGGTCTTTAATTTTAAACTAACTTAATTCAGGAATTGGGTTCAACAAATAAATTAAAAAATATTTATGTAATGTTTTTTTTGTTTTTTTATGAAAATCCCGAAAATTGATAAAGACCTATCCTTTCAATTGATTTTTGCTTCTTGCATAACTTAGTCCATTCGAGCATGTGTCGTCATGTAGCTGCGCTGTGATTTAGCGAAGCGGCGTAGACCTTAAAAATCATTATGCAAAATCTCAATAAAATATCGATTTTGAAGTAAATAAACGTCTATTTACAACCCAAAAATGAGGCCTTGTCAGTTTGTGTAGTTTAAAATAAAAGACCCTTGGTAAAAATAGCCTTTTGTGTTTGCAATGTTTTGTAACGTTCTTGACACTTCTCAATATTTTTCTGGTGCTGATAATTTTTGGAACGATTTCCTTTTCGGATGGTATCGAGGATGGAGGCTAGGCTAGGAAAACAAAAGCGTTCCATTTTACCGTCACGACATATCGATGTCTCCGAGGAATAAAAGGATAACTTCAAAAACACAATTTTACAGGAGAAGCAAAAAACATGTTTTTGTTGATAACTTCACAAATTGTGCAAAATGGTGCATAGTACCTAGTGCGCAAAATGTTAAATGTACAAACTCCGTTCCAACCGAGTGTTTCATGACACTCACGTACTTTTTTGTTATTAATTTTTCAACAGTTTAATTTTTTTAACTAAAATTAAAATTTGTAGAAACGTTTCATGATTTCGTAAGTAAAATAGGCATGTTTTTGTTTCGTCATTAATTATTTCTAACCATGTTGTTGTATTCTCTATGTACCCTAAAGTAAGTAAACTTCCGAACGTAAGTAAACGAAATAATAGTCATGATTTTCTTCCCCCAATTTCGTTAAGAACCAGATAATCAGTAAATTAGAAGAAATAGCTCCCGTAAAAATGCTCGTGTCACATTACACCGTTTCATTACATCGGTATTTTGTAGGAATCTTTATTGCGGAACCCTAATTCAAAGTAATTTTGTTTACCACGGAAATAAAACAATGCAAATAGAAGGAGGATTTGTGTTTTCTGTATTTTAAGTAGGTATAAAAATACCAGTGCTCCAATAGGCTGTTGGAGCAAATGTTGAGGGCTACTCTTATTCTTGTCACTTAATTTTGATGGTAGATAAGTAGGTACTTGTTGGAACAAAGTTCCTTTTCGGTATCGGATGGGGGCTGGACGAAAAACGTGTTCTATTTTTGCGTCACGACACATGTTTATGTCAAATCGTTACAGTGCAAAATGCGCAGCCGCAACACAGTACATAGATTGTTACATTGTTAGTACGGAAGAGCGTTTCTAGGATACCTAATTGACAATTAATTTACTAAATTAAGTTGAAATTCCCAGTATAGAAGTACTCTTTGCTTTGTTCCAACCGAATGTTCCACGACACTCACGTACTTTTTTTTTATATCTGATTTTGTATCTTGGTGACACAAATAAAAAAATTATCTGACACAAGCTCTTCTTATTTTGGGGTCAGATTATGTAATGTAAATGTTCGAGAATTTTAAAAAAATAAGTACTTACATACAGCGGTGTTGATATGAAGTACAATCAATTAGTGTCCATGGTGTCGCAAAGTGAAAATCCATGTTCAAGGGTTGCGCTACCACAGCATACTCGATACTTACTATGGCCAAGCCATAGCTTAAATAATAGTGTGTATGAACAGAATAAATAGTTATGGCATAATGTTATGGGTATTTCTGTGACGTAATTAGATTAGAGGACGATTTTGCCGTGAAATCTATGGGTATGGGAATATTTGAGTGGACGTAGTTGGGTGTTGTAATGAAGGAGTAATATTTTGTTGTCAACTATTACGTATCTACCTTTAAGTACATACTATTTTATTGTAGTAAATAATAATAATAATAATTTAATTTTTGGATTTTTGCAAACATAAAAATAGTATTTGGTTGTATTGTTTAAATATCTCTAACCTGGGGAATGAATGATTGCCTGGAAGAGATCGCTTTCAGCGATAAGGCCGTCAGTTGTCTTACTATAAGTTCAGTGTCTTTTCTTGTACCTTTGTCTCTTTCGTTATGTGGTATACAATAAATAATTATCTATCTATCTAATGAAAATAATGTTGTGATTGATGATCACCTCTTTCCTCAAACAAATTGTCAAAGTTCACTTTTAAAAAACTAAAAAAAACAAATCTTTTCTACTAGATGAACAAAAAAACTGGGTTGTCTGGTATAAATAGTAATAGTGCACCCTTCACTTGCTAGAGAGTGGCGGTTAGGTAAGGTTACCTATTTTTGTTTATGTTATTTATTTATTTGTATTTATTTTAACCTTTGCTTATTTCTTATTAAATATTTATGTACCGAATATTACAATTAAACCACCTCCACTTAATTTTTGTATTTACTCTGTTACTTAGCAAACATTTTTTATTAGTTTATGGAACACATCACTCATAAATATTCTCACAGGGTCTATTGACTGACCGATGGTTTTTGACAGAATGTTGTGGCAAAGCATTATGCTGAGTCGAAGCCTTTTTGCTTCTGTAGCACACATACACGACAGGTTCTTTGTTTTATTAGTATTCTTTTATTTTTTCTTTTCATTGTGTGTGCTTGAGTGGCAAATAAATAAATGTCTATTTAATAAAAGCTTGTAAAGTATGAAAGCACGCATCAACGGACGTCATCAATATGATTGTCCACGTCATAAATGACGTCATAAATATGCCGGTACAGGGTGCACAAAGGTCCTATGTCCTACACGTGCACGAAGCGTTATCGTAAAATTTTACGAGTAAGATCGCCGGGACAGTCGCGGTCGCTTCCGAATTGTTATTATTTTACTGTGTTTATGAATTATTATTTAAAATTTTGCTTTGTATTATTAATGTATAATTCTCAACGATAATAAAGTAGTTACCCTTCTTGTAATTTATTTTATTTGGTACTTCTGTGAAAGGTCATTATAATATTTTCTTTTAACGAATATTATAAACGCGCAAGTTTGTATGTCTGCTTAAGTTTATTGTAACTAAATACCTAATTAGGTACAAAAAAAAATAGTTTTGTAAAAATTTTGATACTCTGAAATTGCTTTGATTGCATATTGAAAAAACCTTAGGTATTTGCTAAAAAAACCTAATAAAGCTAAAGGCTATCATAAACTAGAGTACGAGTAAATCATCGCCCACTAAATCTATACTACAAAGAAATATGTAACACAAAAAATACACACAAAGAATAATAATCCTGCAATAAATAGACCCACTGACATTATCACAAAATATACTCTCCACCTATTTGTGCAATAACTAAAAAGGTTTTCCCCCCAAAATTCAGCACAAAAAGTGTGTTAACAAACAAAAAGATTTATTCTCAAGTGGTAGATAAGTTCGTTTACCGTTTCCGTAGAACGGAACGTTAGATAAATATAGTGGAAACCAATAAAAGTATATTGCCTAATCTCTATCCAATATTTTCTTAGTGCGATGAAGGTTTTCCTTTAGCGAATCGTATGTGATGGCGTAGAGTAGATATGCCGATTTTGTTATTATATAAAGCTTACTTTTTATAATGTTTATAATACTTATTTCCAAATTAAATAAATAAATAAATAATGCTGGGCTTTTCATACAGCATCATCTAGCTCCAAAGTAAGCAGATGTGTTAGATAGATGACTGATATACTACTATATTTTTTGTTTGTAAATACATACATATTATACTTAGAAACACCCAGACCCGAGACAAATATTTGTAGAGCATACAAATATTGGTCCCGCCGCGGGGATCGAACCCGCAACTTTTTTGCGTCGTAGGCGGGCCTTTGCCCACTGCGCTACAGAGGTCGTCAAATAATAACAATGAGAACTATTTATGAATTGACATATTTCTACAGTTCTGTGATCCAATGAATGAAATGGTCCTATTATTATTTTTGAAATTCTTGTGGAATTCTCCCGCATCTTTCCCCGCAATTAAGTAAGGTAGGTAATTTTCGAAAAAAATATTCTTTTGAGTGCAATAGGATATATCTTATCCACACAAAATCATCCCCTCCCAAGCCAAGACATCTCCACCTTATGCTTTTATCGCGTACGTTCACAAGCGTTATTGTAAGCGATACTTCTGCTATCTCGAATTATTTAGGATCCGTAGCGATGGAATAAACACAATTGAGGGTCGAAAAGGGAGAATCTTCTATTTTAATATTTTCGACGTAACTGATAAAATTTGATTTTTATTTTCTGTTCAGCTAAGAATGAGAATAGGTACTGGAAATAATGCCGACTTGTTTATGTGGCGTAAGGTAACAAATAAAATTGAGTAAATATAGAGTATATTTAGTTAAAGAATAGAGCCATGTTGGCCGAATGGGGTTGTACCTCGACTTTCAATCCGAAGGTTGTGGGTTCGAATCCCGGCCGTGCATCAATGGATTTTGCGTTTCGTAAAATTTATATGCGCTTAAACACGTGCTCTAAACGGTGAAGGAAAACATCGTAAGGAAACCAGTTAGTGTTCTTATAGGCGGCGATGGGCTTGCAACCTGTCACGTATGATTACTAACTTATGCAAGATGTAGGCATGTATCAAATATGTGTTTGGACATGCCTCTGTCTACCCCCTTAGACAACTTTAAAGGCTCTGGAATAAGTAAAAGTAAAAAAGATCTGAGAGAATGTCGCACCTTGGGGATACAGTCGTGAACCTGTTTACGTTTACGTAAATTTAAATATCAACCATTAGAAACACACAAATAATATATTTGTAATTGATGTCCCTTGTGACAAAGTTCTCACAGTGATTACCAAAATTCAAAGCTGACCAAGAACTGACCGCTGGTCAAAAGGGTTATCCACAATCTACTTATCCACTTCATTTGAGCTCGTCAATAGTTCTTTGATTCACTGATTTGTAATGGTCAGCGTGAGATTTGTAGGGACTGGTTAAGTAGGTGATGACAAACATTATATGCAAAAGTTTTGGTAGATAGATTTTTGTTGCTTTTTTACGCTGAAGCGGCTGAACGGATTTTGTTGAAGTTGTGGAGGTAGCTCATACCCAGGACTGAAACAGACTTATTTCAGATCTTCCTACCCAAAAAACTTAAGTATTGATAAGAAGTCCAAGTACTGTTCGTGATATCACTTTTTTCCAGGTGCAGTCTGAAAATCAGCGTTACTCTGTGCCTTCGGGCATGGAGTAACAATAAGCTGAGACTGGACTGTTTTGGCTCACTACAGCACACAGACCACTGTTGCACCCACCTATGTAGGTGCTCGACTGCTCGTATTAGGTGGTATTAGTTACGCACTGTAACAATTTTGTTCATTCATTTTTTTTTCTAGTTTGTTTTTACGTATGCACCTACATACTGTTTCTTGTCTTTGGTTTTGTGTCTGTGTTGAAATGTTATGTGTGTCAAATAAATCATTTATCTATCTATCTATCTACTGAGGAGCGTAGCTTGTACAGCAAGTTTGTATTGCCACACTGGTGACGAAGTTTTAGGCCACCTTGTGTAGGAAAAACTTTGTTGAGTTTAGTCATTAAACTTTCGCAATCACTATTCATATTATTTGATTATTAAAAGGGAATTTGTGTTTACAACGATGGGAATACAAAGTAATACTAATTCTCACAAGAATCTAAATAGATAGAGCACGGACCCTGAATCGGATTACCGCCGGTCACCGCTGGTCAGTCTGACATGAGAATTTTCTTGTTATTGGATTTCCTAAACGAATTTTGGATTTGCTATAAGGGAGGGTTACCTATTCGCTAAGCTTCGTTTGTGTGGTTTTTGTTTAACTAGTGGACCCGGGCGCGACTCCGTTTGCGCATTGTTTAGTCATACAAACTTTAGAGATATAACTACCTTCCAATATATAACTACCAATCCAACCCATGAAAACACAGAAAAAAAGTTATTGGTTGTCATGGCAACCTTAGAGCAGTGCTCTTTGTGTCAAACAGAGTACTGCTAAAGTTTTTATGCAATATTTCCTTTGTCCTTTTACATAATTTTTGGTTTTCAGGAATGTTTTTGGGATTAAAAGTAGCCTATATGCTATTCTGGAGTTATACCTTTCTCCTTACTAAATTTCATTGTAAACTGTTTCGTCGTTTGAGCCTGATCCTTACACGAGCACACAAACATCCAAACATCTAAACAAACTCACAAACTTTCAGATTTAATAAATGAGTGGGATGGGATCTTATTATTGCAAGCGAACTATCAAAAAAGCCATAATTGAAGGAAATTGTCATAAAATGTAAACAATTTACATTCATTACAAATCAGTGTGCCGTTTATTTAGTCTAAGTGAGATGTTTAAAAAATGCATTCCAAAAATTAATTTTACGGGATCTGAACCCTGATTTTGCCAATCCAAATAAAAAAAACATAGGCCTTTACATCTATATTAGATGATTTATAGCAGCGTCAGGATCCATGCCTACACTTAACCGGACGCTGTAGTACTGAGACATTGACTATCCGAACCAACGCTCTGATTAACTGAGCTAATGGACAATCGATAGATTTTAGTGGAATTCTCATAGAAGTAAGTTAGTATGAGTTATACTATTTTCACGTAAAAACGTATCCCTGACACATAGAACTTTTACGTTCTCTGTAAAACAATAAAATATTTTGAAATACACATACATACTAAAAATAGGATTTTGTCTATTTCCTTTTTAATAATTTCTGAAATTATTTAATATTAACATAAAAGAGCCTTGTCTCGGAACCGTTCCTATGTGAAAAGGATAGTAGCAAACTCTGAGACGTAGAGTTAATGCTTCTGATAAGAACTTTAGCTTCAGAAAGCAAAGCCTACACTCAGTATTTACAGGAAAAATGTAAAGAAAAACCATTCCCAGAAACATCTTCCACTTAATAAATAACAAACGTATTTTTTTTTAATAAAACCTGACAGCACGTCTAATCCCCGTGCGCTCGTAAATGTTTACGGCCGCGACTAGTTGTGGTTCGTCCTTATGACGCCTAGTGACAATAAGGTAGTGTTACACTGGATGTATTGACAAGAGAAAACATGGCTCTGAAGAAGTCTGTATGGAAATACGTTTCAAAGTCAAAAAGCATTTGTTCAGTACCGCTGGGATCACTTTGAAACGTCTTAAAACTAGGTCTACTCCTGTTCCTTCGCGACCAATACCGTGAAGAACCAGGGCAACAAACACGGTTTGGGGCCTAGCTTTTTTTAGGTGATCCATCTTAGACAAAGTGTAGCTTAGTCAATCTTGATAGATCGTCGAAGTTAAGCAACGTTCTAAACGTTGATCGTTTAGATTGTTTAGCAATCGCTAGTGGCAATATCAACTGATAGCCTCCGTGCTTCGGAGCGCAATTATGTCCATGAAGAAGGCCAAAAAATCCTTCACCAGAGATAGCCACTACTAAGTAACTCATACTAACTTAGTATTCACTTATTACTGAGATCAAAATGAAACAGAATAACGACAGCATCTCTAAGGTGCTCATTGATCAAGTTCAATATAATTCAATAGAGCAAGTGAGTATTAAAAACAAAATTTGATACAACGCTCACATTAGGAACACAGCCTTATCACCAATACTATCTTCAATACTAACATTTATTATATTTTGTATTATTTACCCACTTTAAGAGTCCCTCATATTATCAAGTGAGTCCAAACTACTTAAATTTTTATGTGCGTTTTCCACTCCAATAGTGTGTGTGGATTTTATTATCAGCTGTAAAATATTTTCTTTTGCTGTTTAATTGGATGATGTGGAAATGTTTTTCCTTGTACGTACAGTCAGCATCAAAAGTTGATTAACAGTTTGTTTTTTTAAAGCGCCATTTCTTTTCGATTGTTAAGAAAAAATTTACTTTGCTTGAAAAAATATTACGGACTGAGAGTTAATCATCAATTATTTGTAAAAATTTTGGTAATGGTGTTACGGGTTTCGAAAATATTCTAATTTTGGAAACTTCAAATGTTAATCAACTTTTGATGCTGACTGTACAAACGGTTGTCGGCAATCTTAAAAAATGTAATCTGGAGTTCAACGTAGTAACGTTGTCAACAATTATAATTTAAGCTTTTAGACCAAAGGGAAACCCTTTCAAACAAAAATCTTTCCACAATTTTACTAATAGCGATTATGAGTGAATAAAGACAAATAAAAAACATAGGTAGGTAGGTATCCGAAAACAAGAATGTCTCATTTTTGAATGTACCTAAGTAAAATCTAACAGAACCATGACAAAAAGGGCACAATTTTTTTTGACACACTACTCGTATGTGAATCTTCAAAAATCTCTCATCACATCATACATCAAGGTTATTGAGCAACAACAAACTGTATTTAAAGTCATTAACTGATTATATGTTTTGACAGTCCATTAAACATTGCCATTCGATATTGGCAGCTGACAATCGGTATTGACTGCTTTTGACATAATATTGACTGCTATTGACATTTTTATAATGAACAATGGTTTTAAAATTTAGTTTGATTTTAATGAGAATAAAGACACAATAGGTTCAAGTTTTGTATCAAAATATTTGTCAAAAAATATCTCAAAACGAAAAACAAAAAAAAATACATAAACATTGTTACTTGTTTTTTTTAACCCTTTTTAATTTTACTAATACGCAATTAAATGATGCCTTACTTTAACTGATAATTTTACATCAATTAAAAAAATGAACATTTAAATTAAAACCCACATCATGTCAAAATGTCATGTAGCTGTCACTGATCTAGAAAATATGATCAAATCGCTAGTTAATTAATTAACACTAATTACGTTAACCCTTCTGAATAATTAGGGGTTTCATAGACCGCGTACTAAGATTGGATTCGATTTAATTAAGTAGTAATTTAGTAGGTATATTTTCTATACAATAATCATCATTACAGTATGACTTAAACAATGATACGCACTTCTTCATTATAGCAAATAATTACAATTATTTTGCATACAAAGTTGAAGCTCAACACGTCATCTAGATATTTAACTGATTATCAACTGAATCTTGTTTGAGTAATTTTTTTCTATTTTTTTTTCTTCGCAAAACATTTATACAATTTCAGTTTCAATTCAGTACTAGTAATTTTTTATTTAATGTTTATTTCTTTGTCTTCGACATTAGAACTTTTGGCTTTAAATAAAACACAAACTTTAAACACACCTTTTCTATAAGTGGAAACATATAATTGGCTTTAAGTAAACATGCTTCTACGTCAAGTGGGTGTGTGTTCTATAATCTTAGTACCTACTTTGTTTTGCCTAGCTATAATTTTTCCAAAAAATTGTAAAATAAATACTTTCAAAATTTTCGTCTTCAAGAATAGCCAATTTACGCAACCCCTCAACCGCCGCGTGAAATTCAGATTTGTTATATTGTCCGGATCGGTCTAAACGACCACACGTGGTCAACAGATTTACATTGTAACGATATCTCACTAAAACCCGTGACGCTGTTAATTAAATGGACGGTCAAAATTGAGGACAGTTTTGAAACATCTCACTTTATGATGTGATTATATTTGTGAAGATTGTATGCTTGCTTGAGTTTGCCACGTTTTTCTCAATAGCAAAGGGCTTGGTATTATGCGCTTTGTAATAATTATAATATGGAACTTATATGAAAACAAAAGTTATTAGGTATTTACGTTGATGAAAGTCATTTCATACATTGTGAATTTAGTCGATTAAAATTATCCAATTTTTTTGTGTTGAATTTAAATAAAGCTAAATATTCTTAGTTTGAATGTTTTTAATTTTGATTCTACTATTTGCGAACTTTACTTTACAGAAAGGAGTGTCACCACGGTTAACACTTAAATCATGTGTGACCGGGTACAAATGACCCTTAAGTTCATGGACAATGTATTTTTAACATTTTATCGGGTTCAAGTGTAAATGTTATAAAATTCGTAACGCTACGCAGAACAAGGGGTCAAATTTAGAAAATATCTGCCAGTTTGCTTTGGCCACTCAATTTTGATATATTTATGTGTTTTCACTAACAAGCGTTCCAATGTGGGTGTATAGTTTTTTTTTCTGTCAAGTGAGAGAGTCGTAAATTATTTTTATCTATTTTCCGAAATTCACCGATGAAATAAAATAAAAATATTCAATCTAAAGATTTTGGGTGCGTAAAATATAATAATAATATAATCCTATAAATAGATAATTAATTATACGAAATCGATGGGGTGTATCCACAAAATGATTTATTATGCTTTAAACAAAGATTCTCAAAAAAAACACAATCACACCACAAACAATCGATTAAGAAATGCTATAAGCACATTATCAATCACAAAAAAGTGATAAATGGGTCTTTTATACCATTATAGCTGCATTGAAGGGTTTCGATGTATGTGACAACTTTTTACGCTTCACCGGTTAAAGAAAGGGGTCTTTTGCGTAAATGTATTTTTTGGAAAAGTATTATCGAAATTGGAGTGACCGTAGGATAAATAAAGTTATTGTGCAACTAATAATTGGATTATAATAGATGGATGAGCATAGAAAAGTGTTTTGTTAGGTTATTATGGTGTTTTTGTAAAGGGTGGGAAAATGTTATTGAACATTAGTTTTATTAAAAAAAGATCTATCGTATCAATATTGAGTAAGCCGTGACGGTTTTAAAATATCATCTTTAAATGGCCTTTACTTGATAAAAGTGACTTCTGACTGGAAGATAGTTACTGGAAAAAAAACTTTTAGGCAACGGCGTCTTATTTGTGGTTTAACGTTTAAATCATTCACTGTTTAGAGTGGGTAAAGTAAATCTATTGTGCTAAGTTCGCGTATGTGTCAGTGGCCAACTCTGGTGATGGAGTTTTTAGGCCGCCTTAAGGCCTCTGTCATGGCTTAACGACTTACATAGCCGGGACCGACAATTTAACGTGCCCTCCGAAGTACAGAAGCTCTCAGATGGCGGTCACCCATCCACTTACAGACCGTTTCGAACGTTGCTTAACTTTGACGATCTATCAAGAACGACTGAGCAAGCACGACCACGAGCGCTTTTTTTTCTATTGTGCTAATTTCAGATCAATTATCTGAAATTAATCTGACATGATAATGATTCGAAAAAATTTAGTAAAAAAAAAAAACAAGATGGAAAAAATCTGTCACTTATTTTTCATTTCCGATTTTGAAATTTCCTTGAGCCTATATCAAATCAGAGTGCGTAACTATTCACCGAATTTAAACCTCATAAAGTTAAATGGAGTGCATGGACCCCGAACATGTGTACTTTGGGAGTAGTCCTAACTAATGGATTTAAAATTTATTGCTGAACACCCACTTTACACCTCGCTTTACTAAATTGTGACCCTTATTTCTAAGGGCATAAGGTCTTAAGTCACGGGATGATAAAAACAGGATATAAAAAAAATTGGCTATTTTATTTGAAGTGATGCCGCGTGCTTTTTTATTGTAGAAATGTTTTGACTTGTTTTTTAAATGCAATTAACTTTGTGTGTTTTTAAGTTGTAGTACTTTGATTTTTGATATTTCTACTAGCTTTCCTTTATTTTAAATCAAAGAACTTCCGTTTCAAATACGGCTTTCAGTGGAATGATTAGGATGAAACTTGGAATAGATGTTGATGAAAGCATGGAATGGCATGGGCATTTAAAATGTTGGTCCCACGCGAGCAAAGCGGGGTCTAGCTGTGGGCAGTAGCTAGTTCTAACATAGTATAATATTATTTTAATATACATCTAAGAAGAGTTTGTGGTCCTCGACTTTCACTCGAAAATCGTTGGAAATCCGTTACATTGCGTAGATATAGAAAATATATAAAGGGAATCCGGCTCGAAGGACCAGAAATTATGGTGGATATTGGATAAAGGGATGAAGACTCACGTGTAGCTGGTTCTTTCAGGATCACACCACAATTTTCAATTTGCAAGGTTTTTTGCCGGCTGGCGTATAATTTTGAAATTTTGCGTGCGCACAAGTCCGAGAAGATACCAAAAAACTGTCAGCCCAGCTGTCACTCGTAGAACGATTGATTTCTTCTTTTTTCGTTCACGGGTTCACATTCAGAAGGAATGATTGGGATTGGATAAGAGTGAAAGGATCGATTTCATAGATAAATCAATAATTGTGTTGTGTTGTGTTATTGGATAGATGGCGCTACCAAATGGATTTAGTTCAAGCAAAACCCTGATACTCCAAGGATACATAAATCCAAGCTTGTGCATACGTTAGGATGGCATTAATTTGAAGGAAGTCACTCGTAAACTTTTACGATATCGTCGATCGACTTCCGAAAGGGTTCCTAGTTTATGAGTTGCTATTTGATGCTTCTATGACTTAAATAATGCTGGACATTTTCACACAGCATCATCTAGCCCCAAACTAAGCAAAGCTTGTACTATGGGAACCAGATAACTGATATACTACTTATATACTTTTTGTTTGTAAATACATACATATTATACATAGAAACACCCAGACCCGAGACAAATCTGTATGTCATACAAACATTTGTCCCGCGGCGGGGATCGAACCCGCAACCTTCTGCGTCGCAGGCGGACCTTCGCCCACTGCGCCACAGAGGTCGTCGTTTGCTTGATGCTGAGAAGAATGTTTTAGTTTGTTTACGGTGACCCCGACTTGGGGTGGGGTCACTACGAGTAATACCTAAACTATGTGCATTCTAAATAATAAACTAAAATATCTGGAATTGCTTATTTATCGTTTTTAAAAACTGAAAAAACTAATTTAGAAAAAAACAGTAGTTTCCCTAATTATATGTACCGCCTCTATAGCCTCAAAGTGTTACTGGAAGAAATTACTGTAGGTTGTAAAGCTCGCGTTTGCACATCTTTTTACATAATTTGTTCTGTTTTTTTTTCCATGTATGAAATTTTACAATATTAAAACTTACTATATATACAAATGCTGAGATGGATGTGTGGAGTGACGCGAATGGACAGAGTAAGGAATGAGTACATAAGACGAAGTGTGAAAGTGGCGCCAGTGAATGAAAAGCTGAGGAGCAACAGGCTAGCATGGTATGGGCATGTAATGAGAAGGGAAGAAGATCATGTAACTAGGAGAGTGCTTGCATACCAAGCAAATGTTGATGGATTTACGAGTAGAGGTAGGCCAAAGAAAAGATGGATGGATTGTATAAAGGATGACATGAATAAGAAAGGAGTGAGTTGAGATGACGGCTGATAGAGGAGAATGGAAGAAGAACACATGTTGTGCCGACCCCACATAATATGGGAAAAGGGCTGGAAGATGATAAACTTACTATAAAAAACGAATTTTCTACAGAAAAACATTTTAACCCTTCCCTGCTGATTGCACCGGTACCTACAAAGTTACACTACAGCGAGAATGTCGCAGGTTCGTTAAAAACCGCATTAGTCGCATTTATCGGTGTTGCAATGCGAGCTTTACAGGTTTTCATTAAAGAGATTCTCAAAGTTTTTTAAGTACAGACATTACGCTCAAAAAGCCGGTACCTATGACATGTTTACGTCGTCGCAGCATTGTGAATTTTGTACCATTTTGTTAACTAACATCGTATAGTGAGTTTGATCGAGTATTTTAGTTTTAATACGATAAGCACAAAAACGTAAAATTAAATAAACTTTATCCTCAACAATTATTATTATTCTTAAGAAAAATAAATGATTTTAAAACATTTATCTGTCACGTCTTATACTTAGCCCATTGTTTGACAAAGACCTTACCATTTTGGACCCCATTTGTATCCATAATCGAGCTGTAGAGGCTACTTTCAACTGATATTGTAAATGCGAAAGTTAGTGCTAAAAACAGTCATGATCCCGTTTTTTTTTTATGTAATTTAAAGCGCTTTTGGACGACCCAGATAGTAGTGTAGAAAAACTTTGAGCATCACAGACCATTGCAAACATCTCCGTAACATCAACATCACAATAGGCCAGACGCGGAAGCAATCGTTGTTAACTTTTACAGTCAGGGAGAGGGTTGATCCCGAATGTAATATTGAATTTTTATACGGATTTTTAAGGGTGAGAAATTAGAATGCTGAATTGTCAAAGCTTTTCTTTTAAAACAGAGAACGATTTTATTCAAAACTAACAAAAACGATATCCTGATGATGTTCTATCAGTCGTGAATACTAAGATTGTTTTTTTTTTTTATATAAAACTAGCGGAACGCCCGCGACTTCGTTCACGTGGTACATATCAACATAGCCCTTATCACTTGAGTAAGCTTAAGCTTTTCATCACATTAACTAAACTGAGTGACTGTGACTGCAAGTTCAACTTTGATGACTGAGTCTGAGTCCTAATCTCACTCTAGATCTGACCCTCAATCTAACCCTTATCTCGCTCTCACTCTTAATGTGACTCACAATCTCACTCTCACATTTTAATCTGCCGCCCCCCCATAAACTCACAAATCCATAAATCCATAAATCCATTAACCCCACTTCCAATCTCACTCCCACTTAAGAAATACCACACATACTTAATCACCGCCAGCACCCTGTTTCAGGAATTATTTACAGCCCTCCCTTTCAACCCACCCCCTAAATACAAAAGTTCACCCCACCCCTACGAAATCCTAAAATGCAGCAGAAGAAGAATGTACCCTCCAAGTTTCAAGTTTTTAGGACTTATGGTTCTCATAGCAACTGTTACTCCCTCTTTCACCCCCTGAGTGAATAAAAAATCCCCTCCTTATAGTGGAGTAAAAAAAATATATATAAATTACTCAGTACTCACACATAGCGAGTTTCCAGCGAATCGGACCACGCATTCAAAAACCCCATACAAAAATTAACACCCCCTTCTAGGAGTAGTTTTTTTTTTTTTTTTGAATGCATACATTTTGTAATTACACTAATTAATACTCATACCGAGTTTCAAGCGAATCGGACAACGCATTCGATAAACCCCATACAAACATCAACACCCCCTTCTAGGGGTAGTAAGTAGTTTTGAAGCTTTTTGAATGCAGACTTTCATTAAAACTGTTGAACTATCATAATTCTAAATTTCATGTCTCTAAGTGCCAGGAATATGATTTTATGATTTTTTCCCGTTATTTCCCACTTATGACGACCTCTGTGGCGCAGCGGGCGAAGGTCTGCCTGCGACGCAGAAGGTTGCGGGTTCGATCCCCGCCGCGGGACAAATGTTTGTATGACCTACAGGTATTTGTCTCGGGTCTGGGTATTTCTATGTATAATATGTATGTATTTACAAACGAAAAGTATATAAGTATTATATCAGTTATCTGGTTCCCATAGTACAAGCTTTGCTTAGTTTGGGGCTAGATGATGCTGTGTGAAAATGTCCAGCATTATTTATTATATTTATTATCCCACATTATCCCATTTCCCCCCACTTTATCCCGCTTCATCCCATTTTTCTCGCTTGATCCCGTTTTTTCCTGCTTTTTCCACGCTTTATCCCGAATTATCCCGCTTTATCCCACATTATCTCGTTTTTTCCCTGCTTTATTCCTCTTTTTCCCAGTTTACCCCGCTTTTCCCGCATTATACAGCTTCTTTCCGCTTTATCCTGCCTTTTCCCTGCTTTATCCCGCTTTTACCTCACTTTATCCTGCATGATCCTGTCTTTTCCCAGTTTATCCCACTTTTTCCCGCTTGATCCTTGCCCCCACATTATCCCTCTTTTTCCCGGTTTATCCCACTTTTTCCTGCTTTTCCCCCACTTTATCCTGATTTTACCCAGTTTATCCCGCTTTTTACCCACTTTATCCCGCATTATCCTGCTTTTCCCCAGTTTATTTCGCTTTTCCCCCGCTTTATCCCGGTTTATCCTACCTTTTCCCCACTTTATCCCACATTATCCTGCTTTTCCCCAGTTTATCCCGCTTTTCCCCAGCTTTATCCCGTATTACCCCGCTTTTTCCCAGTTTATCCCCCTTTTCTCCCGCATTTTCTTGGTTTATCCCGCTTTTTCCCACTTTTTTCCCACTTTATCCCGCATTATCCTGCTTTTTCCCAGTTTAACCTGCTTTCCCCCCGCTTTATCCCGCATTATCCTGCTTTTTTCCAGTTTATCCCGCTTTTCCCCCGCCTTTTCCGCATTATCCCGCTTTTTCCCGGTTTATCCCGCATTATCCAGCTTTTTTCCTGTTTATCCCGCTTTTCCCCCCGCATTATCCCGCATTCTCCCGGTTTATCCCGCTTCATTCCACTTTTTCCCGCTTATCCCTTATACGTTATCCCTTCCCCAAATACCCCACTTCCACTCCCAATGGACTTATGGCTCCCATAGAATCTGTACTGTACTTCCCCTTTTTCACCCCTATTAAAGGGTGGATTTTGAAAAAAAAAACATGCAGCTATTTTTTATTACACTACTGCTAAATACTCATACCGAGTTTCGACCAAATTGAACCACGTATTAAAAAATCCTACGCAAACTTTAACACCCCTTTCACCCCAGTTTAGGGGTAGTTATGAAATTTTTAGAGTGCGGAAATTTTTTATTTACATTTTTAAATAATCATACAGAGTTTCAAGCAAATCGGACCACGCATTCAAAAAACCCCATACAAACATTAACACCCCCTACATCCCCTTCTAGGGGTAGTTTTGAATTTTTTTGAATGTAGACTTTCATTAAAAGCGTTGAACTATCATAATTCTAAATTTCATGTCTCCAAGTGCCAGGAATACGATTTTTCATACAATCGTTTTTACCCCTTTTCACCCCTTTAGGGGTTGAATTTCAAAAAATCCCTTCTTAGTACACCCCTACGCACCAAGACGGACATACCCTCAAAATTTCAAGTCTCTACGACCAGCGGTTTAGGCTGTACGTTGTCTATCAGTCAGTCAGTCAGTCAGTCAGGACAAAGATTCTTATAATAATAGATAGGTCAGCATTTTGACCTCACTCTGCCTGATGTTAAGCAAAAGTGAAGTCTAAGATGATGCATGCTTTCCTAGAAGGAACCTATTTGAAGACCTATTTATTGTACTTTACAGGAAATACAAGAAGAAATTGTAATGGAAAAAGATTTTTAATTAAGGTAATACGAGTATATAAAAAAAACAATTTTTGAATAACAAAGTTATTATTATTCAAAAATTGGTTGGTAAATGTTTAAAAATGTTAATTGAGGCACAGGGCAGGAATGGCACAACCAGACAAAGGCCCACACCCAACAGTGGGGTATTATTGGCTGCGGATGATGATGATGATGGTGAGACAATAGGAAAACCTGTATTTTATACAGCGCTCTACGAGGTCAAACTTTCAGCGATAAGGCCGCCCATTGTACTAATTTCGATCGTGTTTTATTTATGTGGTGTTTTGTTATTAATTAGTGTACAATAAAGTGTTCATTCATTCATTCATTCATTCAGTCATTCATTCATTCATTCAAACTATAGGTAAGAACTGTCGAAGTCACTCTATACAAGTAGTACATACTACTAGTACATACATACTACGGATGTATGTCAAAATACACGTTTGTATAGTCATTTACTCTATCTCAAAAGCCTCCCTCAAACTTTAATCATAGTTCAAGTCATAAACTACACCGATTCTCCATTTTCAAAGATAAACCAAAATTATTGACAACCCTTCAAAGTTACTCGTTGATATGAAAGACACAAACAGACAAAACTGTACTAACATACGATTTGAAAGGCTAATCCTTTGATATTAGAGATTTATCTATCCAGAAGGACGCAAAGTTCTAAATCTAAACGTTGATCAAAGTAGGCAGGAGCTACGAAGATGCGTAGCGTTTCGTAGCTTTGTAGCAAGATTACTACGAAATGCTACGAAGATTTACATTACTCGTACTCAATAGTGATTTGAAAGCTAATAATAATAGATTTTTAGTTTGAAATTTGTAAGCCTGAAAGCCCGAAGCTACGCTAATATCGTTCGTTTGTTTGTATGTGCTTTGGTGAAGGAATACTTAAGGTACTTTAATTTTCAAAATTTCAACACTTTGAACTACAAAATTATAACAATTCACAGCTACCATCATCGACTATGTCATAGGTTTTAAATAAATTTTGTTTTGTAACCATTTTGTATTTTATTGTAATTTCTCTTTAACCCTTTCAACTGTCAAAGTACTGTCAAAGTACTTCAGCCTACTAAATATCAAACAATTCGTCTGACTAATTGAATTTCACAATCCACAATTGAGCATTCATTCACAAGGGTGTCCTCAAAGACAATATTTGCTAAGGACATCCTACACGTGGCTGGTGTGGGAAATGTCCGGGAATACATTAATTTGTAGACACTTGAGTTGACGTGTCGAGTTTAAAGGAGGTGGGTAATGGATAAGGTGTGAAGTTGGGACCCAAATTTAGATCAAATATTATTGATGACGCGCAAAAATTTAAGAAACCCGAGATGGGCTATGATAGCCCACCTAGAATATGAGAATTTGAGTAAATGATTATTTATTAATGATACAACAATTAAAAATGTTATGCTTAGGCTGAAGGGCAGTAATGCAAGTTTCTTAGTATAAATATTAAAAACGTATTTAATGTTAGTTAAATTTTATTTTTGTAAAAGTTACATCAATTGAATAAGTTAAAGAAAAAAAGTTAAATTAGTTAAAAATCTAAGCTGGTATGAACCATACTTAGTGATACAGTCGTAAGCTTGTTTCTTTTTTAATAATCATATATACATACATAAGGATCTCCACTTGCTACGATCCTAACAAACAACTTTTGCTTCATTCACTGTCATTACATTCTTCATACATGCTCGCCGGCTTAGGGTACTTTTGACCTGGCCCTTCTCCAAAATGACGTCAATTTGATCCAAGAAGGTTCGCCTAGGCCTTCCCCTTTCAGCTGTCCCATACACACTTGCCTCATACACTTGCTTTGTCAAACTAAAAAAAACTTTGTTTTTTAATAATCAAGTATTTAAGAAATTAAAAATATTGTGATTGCTTTTCAATATCTTATTTGTACCTACCTCCTTTCACTATGCAATATTCTGTTCCAGCCTCATTGTTTACCTCCTATCACAAAGGGCAAAAATACCCTCAAATCTGAATCTAACAATACATACAAGCCCTACACGTCCGAAATCTGGACAATACGATACCAATAATCTTGCTCCCTATTAATTATAATTGACATATTTCGTACTTACCATCGTCGGCAATTTGTATTGCATGGTCACGTGACCTCGTGTTTGTTTTGATGTCCAGGGGCCTAAGAGACCGTCATTAGAGGGTTGAGGCTCTTGAGATGCCTGGGAATTATTGATATTTCTGATAATAATTACTGATATTATTACGCATTTAATTCTATACTTTTTTCTATTTAGTAACTTGTGAGCACATTGAGCGTGATGAGTGAGGTTTGGTTTAACCGTAATAGGTCGCGTGGGGCATATTTGACCAAATCTTTTAAATTCATCATACCTAGATGTGGTGTTCTGCCCCATATTAGGGATAACTATGGAACAATTGGGATCCAAAATAAAACACATTAAATAGATTTAGCCTGACACCGGCACGTCCGCTCGGTTCCACGCCGTCTTGCGTATACCCCCAAGCGAGCGTCTCTTTCGCCTTCACCATCTCTATTCTCTCGGATAGAACACCACACTAATCATTATTATTTCCAAATTTTTGTTTATAATATTCAAAAATAAATGATTAAAAATCTCATGCCTCTGAATACGCTGATCTTTTATCTTCAGAGGATGACTACTGAACTTAAGAAATACAGTCGTCATCCCGATATCTCTAGTCGAACGGGCATGGGCATATTCATTATTAGGTACCTACCCAATGAATTTTAAAAGCAACATGACAATAATCAAATAATTAATTCATTGCAATACAAAAAAATACAATTAAAAACCAATGATTCTCACGACTCCACCCTCTCTCTGTCTCACGCGACAAAACATTTTGTATAACATTGTTGAACAATTAACCAAACATTTTGTTGGTCGAAGCGCCACGCGAGTGCCGCGGGCGTTTTTTGAAACTAACAATAACTGGTGTTATGAATTAAACATTACAATAACTTTGGTTTTCGGTCTGTGTTTTTATTGTCATTTTGGTAACTTTGACAAGTATTTAATAAAAACGAAAAATAATTGGGTTCATGTCTGTATGGTCATGTTACTCTTAGATGTCAAAGTACTCTGATGGCTTAAGCCATAAGAGTTAGAGGCGTGTCCAAGTCCAGATACATTTGGGCATACGCTTACATTTCGCTGAATTTAATATTCTATTGTGACAGCTTTCAGGTTTCCTTACAAAGTTATCATTTACTAGAGTTCGATGCAAAATATTCATTAGTGCATGCATGACCAGAAAAACAAACATACGAACAAAATTATGTATATTTGTATGTTCAATCGCCAAACTGTTATTTTATTAGTCACGGGAGACTCGTTTATGTGGGATTTAACCCGCGGCGAACTTAGGTAATAGTAACAATAAAATAATAGGGGACCTTTCTGAACCTTCCGATTGCAAATATATGGAGCACATAGCTTGCGGCTAAATACTATCACCATTTTGAACTCACTCCGCGTGTGGTACCTTTCCTTCACCACAATCACCCGTTGATAAAATAACATACTAATAATTAATTTAGACTATTTTGAGTTTTTTGAATTTTCTCAATCATACCTCTAAAAATTACTTATACTTACATTTCCTGGTATTAAATCTGTTGTAAAAAACGTTAACGTTGGTAGGAGGGTAGTAGAAGTACGCAGAGAAAATGTCATTTGACTCTTTTCTAGCATAGAGATAGAGTCATGATGAGTAAAGTCAAAGTCAAAAAGCATTTATTCAGTAGGACCGCTGGGATCACTTTGAAACGTCTTAAAACTAGGTTCTACTCTAGTAAACAGGAAGATAAGACAAAGGCCACTGACTGTGTTTACTCAGATCTTATTAAACCATTAAAACGATAGAAAAAGCAAAGAGTGACTCAACACTTACGACACAACGTACACTAAAAACGATTCAAAAATATTTTTATGACAAAACATTTAAAATTGTATACCGACACCGTTAGAGGTTAACTTGCAGATTGGATAAAATTTTATTGCGCTGAAAATGCTAAAATTTTACTGCAAATCCAAGTTTTATTCGAGTTTTGTTCCATTTAAAGGTATTTTTGGTGTTAAAATAAAAACAATGGCAGGTCAATGGAAGCTAGTTTTTATGCAACAAATCTAAAGCTATGATTATGTAGGTACTATACAAATAAGTTAAAAGATCCATCACTGTGTGTTTCTCTATGTTGCAAATAAATAATTTTATTTCAAATCATTTTATTTCATTTCACTATGACCTCTAATGATATCGTCCTGATAATGAATTACACGATGACACAATGAAGAGGAAGAGGAAGACCTAGGATAAGCTACATGAGCCAAGTAAAGGAGAAGGTAGCTGGCATGTCGTATAAAGAGGTCAAGGAAGCAGCCCTGGAAAGAGATTCATGGAGGGATTCATCAGTTGTGCCGACAAGGAGTAAATCCTTAAATAAGAAGAAGAAGAATGAATTACAATTAATTATTTAAATCGTGCGAGTTCATTGAAAATTAGATTTGATTTAGAATTTTAGACAATTATTTTTTATTTATTTTATTTTGTCCTAAAAATATTTAAATAGCCTAAGGCGTGTGTCATAAATAAAAATAGTTTGGTGTCCCGCATAGATGCATGTTGCCGGTCTAATCGACCCAGCGTGCGATTTAGGGTTAATTTTGTCTTATTTTCTTTACAATGAACGACATCGATTGACTACTACAGATCGTCATATAAAACTCAACAAACTATGCTGTTGTACCTAGTAAATTTGGCTAATGTATCGTGCATTTTCTCAATGCGTGGAATTTTCATTGCCAACCTATTTTTAAAGATTTTTTGTTAGTATTTAATTTTTTGTACGTAATTCTATTAGATTTAATGGATTTTTTCTTGTTTGATACCACAATATTATTCTTTAATCTGATATCAGCGGTGGCGAAAAAACATTCTCACGAAATCAAATCTTGACAGATCATTATAATGTAAATTTGACAGTCTATCAAAACTACGACACGCTCCGTGTCAAACAGACAACAACAAAACAACGCATCTAAAAAGAAAACAACAAAATGTCATTCGCAAATAAAAGCATACAGACATACAGCATGTCTAAATGAGTGTATAAGTGTGCGTTGTGTAAAAACAATCGGGACCCGTACAGTGTTTTACGATGGCTTTGACGAAATCAGAATCGAATCAAACGAACGTAAATGGAAGATGTAAAAGTGTAGAAAGGGAAATCTATGGAGTGGAGATAATTGTACATCCACATTGCATTTTCATTTGATCTGTTGTGGGACAAATAGGATACAATAAATAAAATAGGTTATTAAAAATACAGAATGCATAACATAACGTCTATGCTTTGTAGAAGAATAAAATGATAAATAATACCATTATTTAATAAAAACAGGAGGAAATTAATAAAATACGTCATTATTGTATACATACTATAATATTATAAATGTGAAAGTAACTCGGTCTGTCTGTTGTTACGCTTTCACACCCAAACCGCTGAACAGATTAAGCTGAAATTTGGCATAAGTAGTTGAAGGTTGTATCCCAGGGAAAGACATAGGCTTTTTATTCCGAAAAAAATTAAAAAATCCCGAGGGAACACGGGTAACACCGCGGGAGCGCAGCTAGTAAAACATATAAAACAATAATAATTGAATATCCATTTAGTTCAAAAAACACGTCTAAAATATTTTTTTATTTACAACAAAATCTTGCCTACTCCAACATCTTCGTGGAAAATCTACCAAGCACATCAATTTCCGAGGCATCGTACGCGAACACGTGACCGACACGTGCATGCACATTGCACACCCCTAGCTCCATTGTACTGATGACTTGGTCAGAGAAACTTTTCCAACAGTTTCTATAATCTGTGGTCGGAGTGTTGAACGTAATTTTTTGAATTTGGTGTTGGTGGTAATTCTGTTCCCTTCTCGGTATCCTTAATTTTGTTAGAATCTATTCGTACTTAGCTAGAAAAATTTCGTGTATTTAAGAAACACAACGCAAGAAGTGGGACATCTTGGAAATCAATATTGATGGTGTGTGTTCATAATAAGTAAGGTCGAGACAAATTCCTTATTTCGTAATGTATGTGTGTGTTTTAAATTCAAAGAATACGAGATTTTAAAATCATTTTTGATCTCAATTTAAAACATCACACACGATATCACCCAGTGTACTGAACCATCGAACTAAATTCATTAAACTCACCACGCTTGACTGTTTTAGTCTCCCTATCCAATAATTACATACGTTTTAACCAATACACCTCCCTAGCATTATTTGAATATGGGTTTATTTCAATTGACTTAACGGGATTTTCCAATTTTTTGGAATGACATCGAATTTTGAGCTCTACACTGACGGAATAAAGCTCATAATTACGTTTGTCATGAGAAAAAAAACTAAAATTTGGTGATATGCTATTTTGGACTTAGTGTCGTGCGCGATAGAGTTGATATTTTGATTGAAAGGGTTGGTTAGTTAAGGGTGTGTGTCGTGTATTGTATTGTAAATTAATAAATTTAGCTCTTACAAAACGTAACTTTATTTGTAGTATTGTCACCGCCACTTAAAAGGCCACATGTCGCCTCGAGGGCTATTGATGTTTTTGTTTAAAAATATTGATTTTGACTTCGAAATTCGATTTTGGTTGTTGACTTTGAAGTGAAAATACTTGGGTTTATATAGGCTTGTTAGTCATTGTAATATAAAAACCTTTGTTATATATTTTAATTATAATTAAGTATATAAACAAAATCAATCAGATCCTTAACAGAATAAACCTAAATCTAGACTTTTTCAATATTTGTTAGACAAAAATGACTCAAAAGGTTTTTTAGATGCGACTTTGCAACAAGAAATAAGTTTTTTTAACAAAATACAAAATAGTTTATTTAAGATAAGAAATTTACGTTTTCAATACTCCAAATTAGATAAATATCTACTTCTTTTAGTTTCCTATTCATTGTCATTAATTTATTATAGGTTCCTAATACAGCAGTTCGAGGTGATTGTCTGCAAGCAATAAACAAATTAGCTCCTTAATTCCCAAAGGTATAAATCTCTCATTTAAAACCAATAAAACTGAAATATCCTTTAAAATTCCGCAGTCGGGTAAACTGAGTTAATGGACGCCGGCAAACCGCGAAATGGGACACGGAACAAAACTTAAAATAATTGCTTCGATAAAATGTGATTTAGATGTTTTGATACTTTTCCTGATTAGACATTTTGTGAGAAAGGCAGAATAAAAACTAAAGAAGAAAAAGTACTTACGTTTAATTATTTTGAAACGTAGTGAAAACAAATTCGTTATTTGTTTGCCAAATAAAACCAAACACAAGTTTCATTAAAAGTTAAAAATATTCAATCAAGATGGTACAATACAATGTCAAATAAAAAAAGTTGTTGTTGTTGTTCTTAGCCCCCACTATCCCTCTACTGGGAGAAAAAAAGTACATTATGAAAATAGAAATGTACTTAATCAAGAGTTCCATGCGATGATTGCGAGAAAGATCAAATTATTAGGACAGTTGGAAAAACTGCCGCTTCACAACAAACAGCGGTAGCTTTTACATACACATTAGTCTCCTTGTGGTCACAGGGTTGGTATAAAGCCGCGTCTACATGTTTTGCAAACCTAACTAAGCACCGTCACTGGTGTGCAGCCGCGAGAACAAGAGTTTGGCAGCAGGGTTTCGCAAACGTGTAAATGCGACTTTAAAATGATTTAAGTTGGTATAAGTACTTACCTAATTGACCAGTTGATATAATAAGAATAATAAAGTTGTATTTTCTCCACATCATATACAACAGTTACAATAGGTACTTAAATCTACATAATTTTATGTGGGTCAAAATACGGCTACCCCTCAGCATTTGCTCCAACAGCTCGAGAGTGTTGGAGCGCTGGTTTTCAGTGGCGCCATACCCGTTGTGGCGCAGCACTTGCTGCGACACGCGTCCGATAATATGCTCTCGCCAAAGTATCAAACCTTCTCGATCCTTCCAAAAGAGTTGTATCACCATTCCGACGCGTAAGTCATTAACTAATACAAATAAATTAGATTTACGGCAAAAAATGTCGGATCCGACCCGCTGACGGTAATACACCCGAGGGACAGTGATGTAGTGACCAACGATACAGGGTGTTGCGATACGTGCGTATTACTATTAATGTATCTTATTTACTAACGAAATATTTAAACAATTGAATGGCATGTGCTTGACTGAGTGTGCGTAACTTTTTTAAGATAGAAGAATGGACAAAATCCATACTTCCATACTAATACTCGTATTTTTCCTGTGTCGCCATCTATTATGTAGTAAAATGTCTCTGTATGTCTGCCTGTTTGTTACCTTTTCACGCCTAAACCACTGAACAGATTATGCTGAAATATGACTTGGATAAAGATTATGTCCCAGTGACGGACATAGGCTATTCTTTTTTTTCAAAAATAATCATGGAGGGCGTGAAATAAGGGTTGAAAATTTGTATGGGGAGTTGAAAGTTCCAGTTAAAGGCAACTAGATGGCGTTGCTAACCTACGGCTGAGGCCGAGATGGCGCTATTATTGCATTTTAAAAGTTTCAGAAGATTCTTGCAGTTTTCAGTTCTATTTAGAGGTCTTCAAGTGTGTTATTTTAATGACGAAGTCGCGGGTACCAGCTAGTGTTGAAATAAAAATCCATGACAGCCATATGTACTAAGGGTAGGAACTATTTCATAATAAACATATTCCTGGAGCGCATTTTCATTTAAACTATTCGCAAATTAACTAAAATACTAAAACAAAACAAAGAATGACACGCGTGCACTTGTTTTCACATGTCCAATTTATTTAATGCTGGAAATTCGAGAATATAGCACGAGTTTCTAGCACCAACCGTGTTGACCGAATGGGGTTTTTCCGAAGATTGTACCCAAGCAGATAGTTTCGAAAAACTTGTACGCACATTTTAAAAGGAGCTATAAGCGATGAAAGAAATTATCGTGAGGAAATCTATACTAAATCAGTTTTTTGCCTTCCCTGTGGATAAGTCTAAAGCCTTGTACGGACAACGCGTTCCAGGCTACGCATTCACGTGTTCCAGGCTACGCGTTCACGTGTTCCAGGCTACGTGTTCCCGCGTTCCAGGCTACGTGTTCCCAAGTTCCGCGCTCGCGCGAGTCGATGTAAAATATAAAATTTATACGCGGTGCTGCAGGCTACGCGTAGCCAGGAACGGGTAGTCCGTACGCAAGGTTTAGTAAATTTACCGTGAACTTTAAAAAAAACCTCATCCTTCCTTGTAATTTTCTACCTATCACATAAAAGCCGCTTTTATATATCTTTTTAAGACGAAATTTTTCTAAAAAAAAGTACGTGAGTGATGTGCAACACTCGGTTGGAACGAAGTTTGAACATTTGACATTTTTGACATTTTGCGCACCTTGTGCACCACTTTTCGCATACTTTTTTTTGCGCACAACTATGCGCACCATTTTGCACAGTATGTGAAGTTATCAACGAAAACATTTTTTTTGTTTCTCCAGTAAAGTTGTGTTTTTGCAGTTATCATTTTATTCCCCTGAGACAGCGATATGTCGTGACGGTAAAATCAATAGCTTTTTTTCTAGCCTCCATCCTCGATATCGTCCGAATAGGAACTTCGTTCCAAAAACTCGTGCTTCTAGCTTAACATAATGCTGGAGCGAGAAAAGCGAGGAAACTGAACTAGAGTGGCGTTTAATTAACCGGTTAAAGTTAGAAACGGGAGTGTAGAGACAGATTCTATCCGTAGTTTTGCGTTACGTGCGCTGTCCGTATCCGAGTTTTCCGTATTGCCTTCAAGGCGTTAACAATATACGATTTCGACTGACTAAAAAAACAAATAATTTGAGTATTAAATAATTTTCATACAAAATATTATCGTAGTTTTTAAATATAAAATAAAAAAAAAATTAAATAAAAAAACTATTTTTTTGGAACGAAGAACAGTATCGAAGAAAAACAGGCTAGGAATAAAATTTCGTTCCATTTTACCGTCACGAGCGTCTCGACACGAAATCGTCACAGTGCAAAGTGCGCAGCCACGAACAGTGCATAGATTGTAACAAGAGCGTTTAATTTGAATTTAAATTTGAAATTCTCAGTATAGAACACTACTATTTGCTTCGTTCCAACCGAGTGTTTCACGACACTCTCGTACTTTTTTAAATGTAACTTTCAAAGAACTGTTATTTTTCTAGTTCTTGTTTGGAATCTTGGTAACTGTAACCACTCGTAAACAATGATAAAATAAAATAAGATTTATTTAAAATATAGTTTTAAGTAGTTCATAATTATTAGTACATACGTTTTAGTACAATACGTTTAACGGATCTAGGCATTCGTGAAGTTAGCCGTTTGTCTGCGCAGTGACCGCTTTTTCAAACGAAATTGTGTTCTGCGCATCGAAACGGCTTGCTCAGTTATTTTTCAGTGAAACTAAACTTTTTGAACATCGTGTCGTATGATGTAACTGCTCTCTGCATCGTGCACGTGAAAGTTTCGTAAACAATATGAATACGAATGGGAAGGAATTTAATATTTTACAAATGTTTAGTTTACGGATATTATTTTAATATATGAACTAGTCTTGTCTTCTAAGTTAACAAACGTTATAGTGTAGTGAATAAATTGTACTGCTATTAACTAAAGATTTGTTTACTTTATGAAACAAAAATACAACTGTTTGCCATAATTATATTATCTTTTAGATGTTATAATGTAGATTAGATGATGATTTTTATCTATAGATCATTTCTAACGATCCTTAGATAGCTTGACTAATCCTGTTGTATTTTGTAAATATATGTAAAATGTAGTAGCTTAGTTTCTGTAAATAAATTATTCTATTTAGATGTAATAATGTAATATTATATTAAACAAATTGTTTACAGTGAAAAATCAAAACGTACTCCAACTTTTTATCAAAATATCATTTATGACAAAAGGTTCCCAATAATTTTTGCATGGCCGGAAACAGAACCCGACCTTACAGTTAAACCATTACGATTATTTAACATCACCCTGTATACTCCTCGTTAAACGAGCTCGGAGCAGTCCTAACCTTTTCCGCAATCTAATTATTTTAAGTGCATTTCACTCTTCTCTTAAAACTATAAACATTAGCAGCTAGGTTAAGTCATGACTTATAGCGGTTATTCTTTTTGTTTTCTGTCCCGTAGATCATTTTTTTAATAGCATTATCAGAAATTATAAAAATCAAATGAAAATAAAGAGTTATTCTTCAATGATTCATTGCTAATTCAAGGACTTTGTATTAGTATCTACAAACTTATTTAGAACTAAAAGGAGGTCATTCATTTTGGGCCAAAAGTCAAAAGTGCCGACCAACGAAAATAAAGGTGTAACCGCTACGATGGAAGTCAATCAGAGTATTTTGTAATATTTGCAAAAGATTTTGAAGTCAAAAAAATAATTGTATATAATATAATATAATAATATATCCAGATACTTAAAAATACTCGGATTGACATTCCCAATAGAGGTGAGGCCTTTTTTTTCATTGGCCGGCACTTTTGACTTTTGGGCCCAGCTTTGTACAGAGCGTGAATGGCCCCCTTTATTTTTCTAAATTAATTTAAATATGATTCAATGAGTGATACTGCATTGAAAATCAGGTAATATGGCATCATCATCCTTTGTTTATGGTAATGAGTGGTGTTCAATACAGTACATAAATATTTCTTATTTAGTTTATTTGAAATAGTAGAAATTATTTTTGTATGGCAACAATTTATAAATTAAAAAATGTAGTTACCACTTCCGGTGGCAACACTCTCTCTCTCTGTTGAACCGTGCTATGGCGGACATTATTAAATAAAAAATAAATAAAAATCATTTATTTCAGACCCATTTGATCCATAGAATAAGTTTTACATTAGGTACATTAACACACATTTAAAATTAAAAATAAATAAATAACAATGCACAATAAAAATAAATAAATTTAAATAAAATAAAATTAAGTTACATAAAATAAATACATACAATGAATACATACATGGCCGGCCTCAAACAGATCATTGAGCCACTAGCGATGATACTGGTTTCAGCATCATCATCCAGTGGAGTGGAGTGCTAAAATTACAATAAATTACCAAATTACAATTTCCTTTGCTGTTTCATTAACAAGTGGAAATGCTAATGACAATCAACAAAGGTTTCAAGCCCGCCCAAAGTCTATACCTTGTTTCATACGAGCTGCTGACGTGGGGTCATTATAAGTTGCACCCACTTTTGACCGCTGGAATGATAATTAATTGATAAAGTGCAGCGTCAGGCAAGTTCACTTGATTTCTATTAAATAATAAATAAATAAATAATGCTGGACTTTTCACACAGCATCATCTAGCCCCAAAGTAAGCAGAGCTTGTGTTATGGGTACTAGAATGACTGATAAACTACTTATATACTTTTTGTTTGTAAATACATACATATTATACATAAAAACACCCAGACCCGGGACAAAATATCTGTAGGTCATACAAACATTTGGCCCGCGGCGGGGATCGAACCCGCAACCTTCTGCGTCGCAGGCGGACCTTCGCCCACTGCGCCACAGGGGTCGTCATTAACTTATTAAGTGTGATAATGGCAAAGCAATGTCTCAGATGCAATAGCCTAAGTGCGCGAAAGACGCCTCATTGAGGTGCATTTATAATCCTTTGACCACACTGGTTTGAAAGAACTGGTGATATGATATTATGAAGAAATTCGATTCTTAAAATAAATAGGGTCTTTCATTTTTAACTACACAAACTGTCAGAGCCTCATTTTTGGGTTGTTTATAGACGTTTGACCGTATCAATTTAATTCCTAAGCCCATTTAAGTTTTCACTTCAAAATTTATCATAATTTATTGATTTTTTAAAATTGTTGCATAATGATTTTCAAGGAGAACAGACGTTCCACCAATCACAGCGCAGCTCTATCACGAATAAGCTAAGTTATACAAGAAGCAATAATCAATTGAAAGGATAGTCTTTATTGATTTTCTCGGAATTTTCATAACAAATAAAATCATTACTAAAATATTTTTTTATTTATTTTATGAACCCAATTCCTGAATAGGTACATATAACATTCATAAATGATATTGTTGGTAAAAATGGAGTGTTGAGATAACGGCTAATGGAGGGAAGTGGAAGAAAAAAAACCTGTTGTGCCGAATAAGAGTGGGACAAGTGCTGGGAAATAATGATGATACGTACATACAAAGAAAATACCCAAACAAAAGACAAATCTTTGCCAAAAGTTTGTCCTGTCACGGGGATCGAACTACTCATATAGACCCCATCGAGGAAAAATATGAATAGTCTATAATTACTTACCAATATTCCACATACCGGTACATTACACAGATGAGTGCAATTAAATGAGTCGCGTGACTCAAATGAAATACTATTTTGCAAATGGTAGGAGCATGATGGACAAAGATTAGTAAATTACTGTCATACAATTTTAATCCATCAAACGCTTGAGGGTACTATTATTTTACTAAATGTCACACACATGCACATTGATCGCCTAAGTTTTCCTCTACCAGCTCTTCGACCTTGCTGCTAGATCAAACTTCCTCCACATTCAAACCACAACAATTTGCAGATTTTTGTGGTTCGAATCCCACTTCATATATATTCTTTCAAAAGGGAGCCACATTTAAAACAATCATCTAGGTAATAAATTAATGACAAATAAAAACCCAATTAATGTGTTCCTAAAATAAGGGCCAATTTCACCAAAGTCAAGTTTAACAGCTGGTTAATAAATCGACCGTTAGCCGTTTATCAGCGCAGTGAACGCTTTTTCATACAAAATTGTGTTCTGCGCAGACAAACGGCTCTCTGTCACTCTCGGATTTTTGGTTGTTCTGACATATTTTTAATTTTAAACGATGTCAACTGCTAGTTAGCTAACCGGCCGCCGACCAGCGATTAGATTTAGCGGCTTGTTAATGAAGATATTCCTTTGTTAGAGCATGATGGAGCACAAAGCAATTGTAAAGGTCTGTTAAATACTTAATCCGTTGTTATTTTTCTTACTAAATTTGATGTGAAATTAACTAACGCTCTGTTAGATAAAGTTTGGTGAAACTAGCCCTTAACCTTACGGTCATCTAACAAAGCCTATATTTTATAGATGTGTATTTTGACACATCAAATTGATACAGCATCTGTCACTATGACATTTGTCACGTGATCTCTAATTTGACGACATTACATCAAGTATGGAGGTGCAATTATGGAATTAAAAATGAATTTATATGAATAGTTTTGTGATGGATATTAAATTGTCTTGTTTGATAATTATTGTTGTAATTTGTCGTAATTGTTTTGATTAACGAGATGGTATCTGTCAGTGTTGACGCTAATTTAACTGCAGTTAGTAGAGTGATTGAAATGATGAATTCAGCTTTCATAATTATCACAATTTACAAGTAAGTTTGGCAAAGCAAAATGTTTCAATCTTGTATACTCATAATTAAAAAACCAGGTGCGAGTCGTATTCGCACACGAATTGTTCCGTAATATTATTTCTAAAAACGGCAATAAAATTACGTTTGCTGTACGGGAGCCCTCTTAAATATTTATTTTATTCTATTTTTAGTATTTGTTGTTATAGCGGCAACAGAAATACATCATCTGTGAAAATTGCAACTGTCTAGCTATCAAGGTTCATGAGATACAGCCTGGTGACAGACGGACGGACGGACAGCGTAGTCTTAGTAATAGGGTCCCGTTTTACTCTTTGGGTACGGAATCCTAAAAAAGAGATTAGTCCTTTGAGATTTTAAGCTATAGGAACTATGATAGATACATGAACTTTTTCTTTATTATACAGGTTGTAAAAAGACGTCTATCGAAGCCGAAAGGGGTAGGTACAGCATACAAAGAAAATACCCAAACAAAAGACAAATCTTTGCCAAAAGTTTGTCCTGTCACGGGGATCGAACTCCTCATATCGACCCTATCGAGGAAAAATATGAATGGCCTATAATAAAACACAGCCAAATCCAAAAGGATTTTCAAAAAAAATCATATCTGGAGAAAACCGACCTCGCACAGCTGGTCGAGCGTATGTACTGGGCGCGTTTTTACACGTAGATTGCTGAATTTTGAGTTTTAACTGTTTATTTCTTTTATAAATGAAATTATTAGGTAGGTATGGTCTTATTATGTTGTACTGCTAGTAAATAATTAGAAAATAAAATAAAATGACGTAGCTAAGTCATTCTATATTAAAATATATAAAAACATTTTTGAAACGTTTTTTTGATAAATATGTTTTGAATAATGGTCTGATTGCAATCCCTCAGTTTTCGGTAGCAGTCTTTTTACACCCTGTATATAAAACATGATTTCTTCTCGTGGCAAATAAATCAATATTTATTTCTATAGTTTTAGCTACGTACATCTATTTAATGGCTGTTTGTTTTCCTTAGAAAAAAAATAGAGCCCATTTATTACAGTGGTAGACAAGTATACCTACATACGACAGCATATATCCTAAACTCGTACCAGATTTTCTTTTCAATTTTCAGCTCAATCCACACGTAAAGCAAACGCAATTAGGGCTTGTCCTCACGATCAAACAGAATATTCGTGTTTGTTCTGTCAACAGTCGTGATCTTTGTTTAACGATTTGAACTCGGGTTTGGCAGGATAATATTTTTTTAGGGAAGTGGAAGGTTCAATGTAAGAAATGTAGAGGAAAATAAACTTACTCATATACATTGACTGGCAGACCTGTACCTGGATAATTTTAGTTATCTATAGATCGTTTTTACGACGATCATTAGATAGCTTGACTGATTCTATGGTGTTTTGTTATTTTATAACTAGCTGACCCGCGCGACTTCGTCTGCGCATGATTCATTTTTTCCACCAAGGGATATAGGGATTGATTTTTATATATAGAAGAAAGAATAGTAGTAACTTAGTTTCTGTAAATAATTGTCAGTCTAGTTATGACACTTTGTCCTGGTTCGGAATCGAACTCACGACCATCGACCAAGTGCTAAAAAGATAACAAAACGAGGTGGCAATTTTAGAAGCCATCTCAGTTAAATTATATTGTTCAATCTTAACTGTTAAATGTTTAAAAATCGATGTGTATCAAAATAATAGTTATTCAACAATTATAAATTAAGATTTATTGAAATATTATATTCCCTATTGCAAATTATATTTGATGCCTTCTAAATAGCCATGAACAGATGTTCTGACGTATTACCAAAATTAATCCCAACAAGTGATCACTTGTTACTAGAAACCACTCATGCGCATTAAAATGAAATGTGGCAAGATACAATAAAGCGCTTTCATCGCTTTTATTAAAGTTTAACAGCTTTTTACTCATGCTTAAAAGCTAGTTTTATCTAAAGGAGTTCTTGATAGATCGTCAAAGTAAAGCAGCTTTCGAAACGGTCTGTAAGTGGATGGGTGACCGCCAGTGGCATTTACATCTGAGCGCTTCCGTGCTTCGGCGGGCACGTTAAATTGTCGGTCCTGGCTATTTAAGTCGTCCTTAAGGCGGCTTAAAAACTCAGTCACCAGAGTTGGCCACTGACTCATACGAACTTACTTACTTTACTTATCTAAAGGCGAACTCAGCCCTAGAAACACATGGCTTAAAAATTAGTAAATTTTATATTACTACAAAATCTAACCTTTATAACAGCATTGGTAGTTACGTGGTTAATACTAGTGAATTCATTTAGTCCGTCTCATAAAAAGTTAGATTTAACCAAAAAGTCCTTAAACGTAAATGTAAAGAAGCACTGTAATCAAGTACTCTAACAAACAACAACAAAAAATTGGACATGCCTCTGACTACCCCCCATCTTCAAAACAAAAGGATCTGGAATAAGTAACATAAAAAAAGATCCGAGAGAGTGTCTACCGCGCCTTGGGGATACAGTCGTGAACCTGCTGTTGTTTAAGTACGTACTCTAACTTTTTATGATATTCCATCAGTATTCTATCATTCGGTATTTTTAATCAACAGCGCTTGAAATCAGTTTCAATCACAAAAGCGCTTGCAAAACAAATAATTCAGACGCATTGCAATAAACTATTTTTTCGCTCCAAAACACCACAATAGAACGAGATTGACACAGCGCTCTTGTGGCAAGTGTAAGAATTGTCACCCAATTGAAATGGGGGTGGTTTTTTGACTGTTTGTCATCGGATCGTAATAGGGTAGATTAGAAATTGAAGCGATCTTTGTGGAGATTTGTATTGAGTCTTTTGTCAAGTCAAATTGAAGAGGGAGGTCTGGCTTTTAATTTCTTAGTTTTTTTTTATTTGTATAGATTTTCTTTTATGTACGGTACGCTTGTATTTGTATGGTGCTATACATTATTGACAAATTATTATTATTGTTGCTTGAGGACCGCGGTAGCGTAGTGGGTATAAGCTCTGCTATGACGTGAGAGGTGTGTGTCTCGTGTTGGGTCAAATATTTGCATGATCTTTTTAATATTTCTACCAGGTTTAGGTTTTGTGGTACCATTGGTAATCGTTATTTCTCATACTCGCACAGGGACTCGTTAAGCTATGACAAAGCCCTAAGCCCCTCGCAGACTACAAATTTTTCTGTCAGCCGAAGGTTTTGTCGGGCTCTGATGAGTATGGAGAAGTGCGTGAGTGCGCACCATAGTGCGCACACTTCAACGATTTTTCCATACTCATCACGAGCCCGACTGAACTGTTGGCCGATGGAAAGTCTGTAGTCTGCGAGGGGTCTAAAACTCCGTCACAAAAGCTTGGCGACAACTCATATGAACTTATCTTCTGTTTGATACTTAATCATCATATCCCTGACCTTATCCCAAGCTAAGTGGGCACAACATGTCTTCTTCTTTTACTCACTCCTATCACTTGTCAACTTTTTGATAATCAAATTATATAATAATCAAATTATACTTACAAATAATCACGTATAGCATGACTACAAAATCTTGATACAATGTTGCTGGACAAAGGATCCGGATTACGTATGATCAAGTTATGACCAAGACTTAACAGTCCTTGGAGTGCAGTTAACAGAAATTCAATTATAAGTTCACTCCTTTCAAAGACAAAGAGTAAACTGCAAAGATGGGTTATCTAGGTAAGGTTATATCAAATTCTTTACCAATTTATCACGATTTGGAACGCGTTTATTAGAAAGCGTGGAACGCGTAGTCCGTACAAGGCTTAAAAAACAATACTTTTAGGGTTCCGTACCTCAAAAGGAATAAATGGAACCCTTATAGGATCACTTTGTTGTCCGTCTGTCTGTCTGTCTATCTGTCAAAACACTTTATCTCGGGAACGCGTGGAGGTATTGAGTTGAAATTGAAACCGTATACTCAGGTCTACGGTCCCTTTAAGCTGTGAAAAAAATCAAGTATCATAACAGTTTTCACTGTTAAAGGAACCTACGTACCTACATAGTCCTTTGTACGGAACCCTCAGTTGGCGAGTCTGACTCGCACTTGTCCGGTTTTTTTTTGGCACGATATTGCGTTTATGTTTTTGGATAATAATCGCTCTATTATTTACCTCGACATTTCGATATCTTCTATCATTTCAAATACCTATAAAGAATACAAACGTAAAATGTTAAGTTGTTTATTTTTTACAATAAACAACATCTCTCATTTACGAGGTCATGGCCTTCGATATAGCGTCTGTACCTTTTATAGTCTATGGCCAATTCGTCGTAACTGCATATATCGCCCAGTTGACTCATAACCCGCGCTGAATCGCTTCCAGTTAAGTTTGTGATGCGGTCGTCTTGAACTTGCACGGATCAAGGACCAAGAAGTCGAGGTTAAGCTATAGCGAATAATAAAATTATTAGTATTTTACAAAAATTCAATAGGACCCTGTTTTGCTTCAAAAACATATGAATACTTTCTCAATCAATTCCTTTTAATAATGGCCAAGGAGATATATACAGAGTTACGTCCACATTATACAAAACTTAGCAATACCTAGGTACGTAAAAAAAACTTAGGCCTTTACATCTATATTAGATGATTTATACAGCGTCAGGAGGCAATCCATGCCTGCACTTAACGGGACGCTGTAGTGCCTGGGACATTGTTTGAGATGGAATAGGCTTGCCTAGCACCTAAACCATCCTCTCAGCTTAATCGGCCTAGCCCACAGGAAAGACGACGTCAATACGTGTGGACGTCAATAGGTACGTAGGTACTTACTATAAAAATGGAATGATGCGATACGTGTAAGGTAGCAAGCCTGTACGTAACCGCCTATTGGTTTTTTTTACAGAAATTATGTTAAAATGCATGTAATAAGTTATTTTATTTATATGTAGGTCCTATTTTAAAACGCATACGCTGAATTCCATATTCTACACCACACATACTTATTTTAATTGCTCGTAAAGCAAGCTAACATGGATTGATTCGTCAGAAAGCGATCATAAATGACAAATAAACAATGCTCTTAACAATTTATTGCAACAGATATACATGAACACTTAACGAAACTCCATACAAATTCCATCGTGTTGATTGTTTTTTTTTTTCTTATATATAACCTTATGCTTAACTGATTCAGGTCACCATCACGATTACCTATATTCTTATACAAAAACAAAAAGTCGTGTTCGCCGAATGGGGTTGTACCTTAACTTTCAATCCGAAGGTTGTGGGTTCGAATTCCGGCTATGCATCAATGGATTTTGCGTTTCGTAAAATTGATATGCGCTTTAACACGTGCTCTAAACGGTGAAGGAAAACATCGTGAGGCAACCAGTTAGTGTTCTTATAAGCGGCGATGGGCTTGCAACCTGTCACGTATGGAATACTAACTTCTGCAAGATGTGGGCATGTATCAAATATGTGTTTGGACATGCCTCTGACTACCCTCTTAGAAGGATCTAGAATAAGTAACATAAAAAGATCTGAGAGAATCTACCGCACCTTGGGGATACAGTCGTGAACCTGTTTACGTTTTACGTTTTACAAAAACAATAAAATCAGTCAAGAAGGATCGTTTAAAACGATCTATAGATAACTCAACTGATCCAGGATCAATTTCATTTCGCTTCTATGAATCTGTTAATCAAGTAAAGCAACTGTACCTACTAATATGCCTCAGAGGCAACATCTACATTAAGCTGCAAGGTAGCATAAATTACCCCTTTATCGTACCACACAGAACGCATAAATCATGCACATCAGATTCACAGCGTAATATGCTGACACAGCACCAGTTTCTGATACAAGCTACAGAAGAAAATGATATAGCGTCTTTCATTTTAAACTACACAAACTGACAGCCTAATTTTTGGGTTGTAAATAGACGTTTGACCGTATCAATTTAATTCCTATGCCCATTTAAGTTTTCACTTCATTTATGATTTATTGATTTTTTGAATTGTTGCATAATGATTTTTAAAGAGAACAGCCAATCCCAGCGCAGCTACATCACGAATGGGCTAACTTATACGAGTACAAGAAGCAACAATAAATTGAAGTCTTTATCGATTTTCTCAGGATTTTCATAACAAAACAAAAAAAAATCATAACATAAATATTTTTTAATTTATTTTTTGAACCCAATTCCTGAATTAAGTTAGTATAAAATTAATATTAATATTGTCCGTCCGAGAAGGGCAAATTATATTCTATTTATTTCTAGTCTCTATGGCTAATTAGAGTGGCGTTTAAGGGGTGATGTTCAGTAGTGAGCAGCATGTGAGATGAAAATAATTGTTGAGAATACAAAAAACAACAGAAAAACACACAAAAAACATCGAATGAAAACTATTAACTTGTCATCGATTGTCACGACTATTACTTACCCAGGGCACGGTACATTCTCTCAGAGCGTTTTATGTATTCCAGATTCTTTGTAACCTAGATGTCAAAGGGGATGGTCAGAGGCATGTCCTACAGTGTACAATTATCAAGTTAACATTATTACAAATATCCAGCTCACAAACAAGTTGATTGCTACAGAAACTGATGCCACAACCCACAGCATCAACATGTAAATCCATCGGTATGGGGACTTAGATGTTCGGATTGAGGCGCTGGATATATCGCTGTTAGGAGTTTAGTCTGTCGATAGTATTGTGATTTATTTGATAACCAAGAAAATGAGGCTTACGTATTGATTGATGTCAGTTGAAGCCATATAATGAGTTTTAGACACTTACGGTGGCAAAGGGACAGGGAGTAGAATCACCTTATCTCAGAGGTTAATTTCTCTAAGCACCTAGCTCATAAGACAATTTGAAGTGATTCCAGCTGTCCTACTTGTTAATGAAACAGCAAAGACAGTATAATTTGGTAATTTATTTTAATTTTTGCACTCCATTAATGATCGCCATGGCACGGTTGAACAGAGAGAGGGAGTATGTGCACCAGAAGTGGTTACTACCTTTTTAAATTTATAAATTGTTGCCATATAAAAGTAATTAATTTCTACTAATATTTCTAATAAGCTAAATATTATTAACATTTTTAACGGGATATTTACCATGATTCAATTTCTTTGGAGTTTCCCGATATTTCGGCGCAGTTGCACACGCCATGATCACGGAAGAACCGAACGGTGTTCTCTTTCCCGTTAATAGTGTTAATAGTGTTGATAACTATGATAGTTTAAAAAGCTAAATATTATTTATGTTCTGTATTGAATACTACTGAAAAAAAAAACTTATAGACTTTGTCTTTGCGAAAGAGGTAGGTAGTACTTCCATAAAATATAACATAGCGTCAATTGATCATTTAAGTTAGTGCATCACTACAAATCAGCAAGGCTAACCTTCTTAACAAACATCAAAATCGGATCAGCCATTTCAATACGCAGAAATAACACACTAGGTAAGTAAGTAGGTAAGAGGCACAAGGTCCCATTATATTTCGTATTTTGTGGAATAAAATAAAAGCCTATTCCTTTCAAAAATACGGCATTCCAATCAGAAAGTTTCCCAATAAATCTAACAGGACCAAAATAAATCAAACAGGATTATCTCAACGAATGCTTCGCGAATACAAATAAACGCTCTTATCAGGAACCTTCGGTCCTGTGGTCCATAACTTGTGTTTTTTTGAGATATATTATGTTAGGGTAAGAAATTGGTTGTTTTGTCATTTTTATCGTGCCACTAGTTTCTTTCAAATCTATTATTGTGGTTATAAATGCGCCCCAAAGAGGTTCCTTTGATGCAATAATTGAGTAGCCTTGGGGAATACCCATAGTAAGCGTAGGGATGCCTGTACCCATCAATCGGTGAATTCAGGCTGTGGATGATGATAAATAAATAAATAATGTTGGACTTTCACACGCCATCATCTAGCCCCAAAAAGTAGAGCTTGTGTTCTGGGTACTAGATGATTGATATACTAATATACTTCTTGTTTGTAAATACATTCATTTATACATAGAAATCACCCAGGCCCGAGAAAAATATTTGTAGATCATACAAAAGTTGGTCCCGCCGCGGGGATCGAACCCAGGCAGGCCTTCGCCCACTGCACTACAGATGTCGTCATAATGATAATAATCAGGATATGGTAGACAGTCTTAGATTTTTAAGTATCCATGATCCTTTTACTCCAACTCATCCAAACTGGATAAAATTCTAATTGGTGAAAAATGTGGACGTGTGATCAGCATCTTCAAAGAAAGTCTTCGTTTTCTGAAGTGGCTTGTCACTTCCTTTTAGAGCTCCTTTCCCAAAGGGTAAAACGGGAACCCTATTACTAAGACTTTGCTGTCTGTCTGTCTGTCCGCCTGTCACCAGGCTGTATCTCATAAACCGTGATAGTTAGACAGTTGTTTTCGCAGATTATGTATTTCTGTTGCCGCTATAACAACAAATACAAAAAATCAAAATAAAATAAATATAAGGAGGGAATATAAGGGACTCCCATAAAACAAACGTGTTTTTTTTTGCCGTTGTTATTAGATAATGGAACTCTTCGTGCGCGAGTCCGACTTGCACTTGGCTGGTTTTTATTTAGATATCCTTAACCCTCAGTTGCAAAAGCTAGAACAGATCAAGATCTGAGAGAATGTCTACCGCACTTTAGTTACAGAATCACTGTTGATGCTATTTCGTTTCATTCTCAAAATAATGTCCTAGTCATTTCCAGTAGTAACGGAGAATGTATCCCCGTCAGCAATATGTTGGTCCAGCCTGATGTGGTATTTCAATTAGGAGTTGAGCGTCAGACGTAACTTTAATTAAAGCTATCGGACCAAGTGGTGCACCTAAGGTGATACATGTTCTGGATGGACTTTTGGTGCTTTTCAATGCAAAAATAATCATGATTTTATCGTCGTGTTGATAGAAAACTAAGTAAACTTTATAGCATTGTTATAAAACTTACGCCTTCTATCTTTATTACCTAAAAGATTGATGGATTATTGTCCATACCATACTAATATTATAAAGCTGAAAATTAGAAAATTAGCGAGTTTATGTTACACAGCCCAAAACGCAACGATAGCGCGATCAAATTTTTCATGTGTCGCCATCTATCATGTAGTAAAATGTCTCTGTCTGTCTGTCTGTTTGTTACCTTTTCACACCTAAGCCACTGAACAGATTATGCTGAAATATGACATAGATAAAGATTATGTCCTAGTGACGGACATAGGCTCCTTTTTTTTCAAAAATAATCATGAAGATCGTGAAATAAGGGTTGAAAGTGTGTATGGGGAGTTGGAAGTTCCAGTTAAAAGCAACTAGATAGCGTTGCTAACCTATGATTGAGATGGCGCTATTATTGCATTTTTAAAAGTTTCATAAGATTCTTGTAGTTTTCAGTTCTATTAAGAGATTTTCAAGTAAGTTATTTTGCTGACGAAGTTGCGGGTACCAGCTACTTATTAAATAAAATAAGAATACATTTTTACAAATTGAAATGCAATAGAAAATCTCAAAAATTTACATTTAGTTACGGGTCTTAATCGCGTAGGTATTACTTAGTATTGGTCTTACTATCAAAACGTCGAAGTAAAAAAATAAGTAAATACCTTCCGATTAAGAACCGTAACAAAATTAAAATATCTTATCAAGTCGCGAAAGTTTAAAATGTGTAATCTCTAAATGTGTTCTTGACAATGATCACTTGCATACCTACGTTAACAATTAACAACTATACATAAACAAACAATAGAATATTTACTGCAATAAGCTAAAAACATTGATGTGCGCGCCAGAGAAAAAACACACTAAATACTCTTTGATTAATGATCAAAGTAGAATAACCTTGTTCTTTAAAGTACAATCTAAAGTCCAAACAAGTAAGGAACATAATAAAGGTTTACACACACCACACTAAGCATCGGTGTAACCTCAGGGCTGACTCATCTCGTAGAGATGAGATCTTATCGATAATCGAGTTACATTTTTGTGTATCAATATTTTAAGTTTCAATATTAGTGACAAACCAAAATTTTATGATATTTTTGTACTTAATTAGTTTTTTAGATAAGTTTCCAATTAGAATACTAAATACAAATTAAATAGATGACGTGTTTTGAAAAATATTTTCAGATATAAGTAAAGCATGTAAAAAACCAAAACTTACTATTTTTTCTGAAAAAAAAAAAAGAAATTTATTTAAAATTACGTGCATTGTGTTTTCCCAAGGGGTGCCAAATTAATAAGCACTTGAGCAAAATCAAACGGCAATTTACGTGATTGTTGTTTTCTTTGAAATTACACATGTTAGTTACTAAACAGCTATTACTTTCGAATTGTGTGGAAATTAATCTAGTAAAGTGGCGTTTAGATTTTATTTTTCCTTCTTTATTCTGCTAATAACATAATTGGTGTTTTCATCGATAGGGTACAACCCTTTACGAAGATTTTGAAGTTTTCAATTGAAAATAACCTCACATATGCTATTGTTTTTTTATTACAATTGAAACAAAAAAAAACTTATTTGGAAATCAGTTCACAGTTGAATCATGACTGTTATAAATCTCGACAGTAGTGATGTAGTGACAAATGCAAATTTAAAAAAAAAACACTGATTTCTTGGATCATTAAATTAACCTTAATATTTTCTTTTTCCATACATTTTAAGAGTAAGTAGAACGATATTAACAAAGACAAAAGCAAAAATAATTTGGTAGGTAAGAGATTAATTTAATAAATTATTTATCGATACGGAATAGTGTTGGGCAACGCCACAGTGCTACGGGTAAAGGGTGACCGACATAGTGTCGCCGCGGTAACAGGGGGCGTTGCTGGGCGGTAGGGCTGTCCCACTTTTATGTTAAACGCTTTTATAAAAAAACATTGTTTTATAGAAAATTGAAAGGCAAAAACTACTTAACAATAACGTTTTTTAATGCACACGCCAAAAATTTCGTTGTGCAATACCGTTAAATAAACTATTTATGTCTTGGTTCATATATCCAGTTTTATTTCCAAAACTCCACCAAAATGGCCAAACAATGATAGTGTATGTGTGTAGTCTTCAGAATCTTCAGCCGTTTTAGCACAAAAATGCAACAATCATCATTAATTCGTTCATCTACTCATCCATTTATCCAAAAGGTTTTGGATAATATTATTCGACGTTTTGACGTTTGAATCGCGTCAGTTTTAAAGTGCATCAGTCTATCCCAACTTTCGCATTTATTATTAGTTAATAGTAAACATTTCGCTGCCTCCGGGGAATAAAAGGATAACTGCAAAAACACAACTTTTCAGGAGAAGCAAAAAACATGTTTTCGTTAATAACTTCACTAATACTGGACGTAGACGGATGGTTGATAGCTTTAAGCATAGCTGATTTTTTATGAAATCTGAATTTTATGCTGACACACGCGTAATTTATGCGTAAGAAGAGATATTTTGAAAACAAGAAGTTATCTTCTTGTTAGTCAAAATTAATCATCGTCCATGTTGCCTAATGTCGGTTATCATTTTATTCACCGTATTTTCTAGCGTAAACCTAATATTGTACCACGTGTACCACGGTCCTACCATTTTATTCAACGCTTTTTTAAGGTCGAAGTGTATATGATAATAGGTGATTATAATTCTAATCTCGTAAATATTGTGTCACTTCGTTTATGTTAAGCGCTTTTAAATAAAGTTAGGTAGAAGTAATCACCTATTGTTTTATTATTTTCAAGATGTTTTTGAGTACTTTTTAACTAGCAAACCTCTTCAAAACTGTTCTAAAGTATTAGAACAAGGTTACCTTGCCTTGAAATAAAATAATGATGAGTAAGAAATAACCATAACTATTTCATAAGTCTTTTCAAGCCTTCAGCTATGTCAAGCATTAAAAACTTCTAGATTTTCTTTGATTTTTTTATAATAACGATAAAAATCAGACATAAAATCACATAAAATATTAGCAATTAGCATATTTCATCATCAACATTCCCCTGCCCTTATCTCATGATAAGAGGGGTCGACACAGGGGGTAGTTCAACCTCTGGTCCATGCCATAATGTTATTCCTCCACTCACTCTTATAATTCGTCAACATCTGTGCATCCACTCCTTTTACATTCATATCATCTCTCACACATTGCAACCACTTCTTCTCTAGCCTTTTTATACTAGCATACCTCCAGCCACACTCATAACTTGTCCTTACCATGCCAATTTATTTGGAAATAGGTGCCACTTTCAAACTTCCCTCCCCGTATATAGGTATTCATTCCTTATCTTACTTACCCGTTAACATGAGCTCTTAACGATGGCGGAAAACATGGTGAAGAATTCTGTAGCTTAATCAGCTCTAAACTACGTAAATATAAGAAGAAGTTGTCTATACGTGCTAGGCAAGCCTCAAGCCATCTCAAACAATGTCCCGGGCATTACAGCGTCCTATTGAGCGTAGGCATAGGTAAGTTTCCTCATGGCGCTTTATAAATCATTTATTAAAGATGTAAAAGTTTTTCTTATCTAACCATGGGTGGAATACACAAGCATACATACATCCAACTCATTTGCATCGCGGTAACATGCACTTTCCTTTCATCCATCTTCTGCATTTCCTAATATCCATCTTTTCCTTGGTTTGCATATCGTCCCTGAGACCTGTGGCAACTTTATTCATCACGTATTCATCCTCTTTAACGTCTTAGTCAATATTATCGTCGTTCTGGAGAACACATCAAGGAAATTACTTAAAATCGAAGTAGACTGGACATAGGGTTTCACAATCTAGTCTACAATTTAAAAGTATGGTGACAGTAAGCTTCTGATAATTTCGCTGTCACCATATTGATGGAGTGAGGAGTTGTTCAACAGAACTACTCAGAAAATAGTCCTATTGAGTTGGAACTTAAGACATCGTTCGAGTTTCAACTCTAATGTTTTAAAAATATGGTGACGATGAGCTGATCTGATGATTAAATCAGGAGCTGTTCAATGGAACTCCTCAGTGAGTAGCAGTAAACTACCCGAGTTTAGGCTCATATTAATCAGCCCACGGTAGTCCATTCATTGTATGTTAGTTGTTGACTACCATGATTGGTTTAATTTAAAATAGAACTAGGTACCTAACAAAATCTTATAACCATTGATCCATACCATTGATTTTTTTGCAAGTTGACGTCCTAGAATGTTCAAAATTGCGTTAGTCGCACTTAAATGTTGTCAACCTAACAAATACGGTTATTATACACCGCTTTAACAATCAAATCTTATGACGGTTCCCTTTCGCACAGACTCTAACAGCGGTATTATACGAAACGTATGGACATGTTTTCACGAGAATAAAATGATAACCTGCGTTTACCATTGTATAGACGAATATTTCTTACGTGAATATAATTGTATGACTCTTTGTCATATTAAAAGGTGTGGGTACATTTTGATAATATTATATTACAACTTTATTCTTGTAAGTTTAGGCATGTCTAGAAACATCGAAAAGTATTGTAATATTTTGTATCTCCGTGAATAATTGTACGAATGTTACGAAAAAAATTGAGCAGATGTATTAGCACCCAGAGATCCCAAATATGGCATAACACTAAAACTAAGATAATGGCAGTTATCCGTTTATTCCCCGGAGGCAGCGATTTCATCACGTGCCAACCCTATTCAAAAAGGGGGACAAACAGGGGGAGCTCTGGGGAGCGTATTGTCCACCATACGATACATCAACGTTGAATATCAATGTAAAAGCATCTATCGCATCTCTAGGCTCATCGGACATAATTCAGCAATTTTACTCTTATGACGTGATTATTAAGATGTATGAATCTGTGTTCTGTGCTGGCAGATGTTTATGGAGCGATTTTTCTTTGGAATGAGAGCTATTTGTAGAGTAAAGTACAGCTCAGCTGGTAATTTCTACGCTGTAAGACATGGATTTGGTTTCCATAGGGTATGTTCTATCTAGGCTTACTGGTTACTTTATTTTTCTTTCACTATTTCAAAGCTCGTGGTAAAATGTTCATACAAAATTATATTTTCCATAAGCATCCAGGTATATTTTGTTATTTTTAAAAACTTTTATAACCACTTAACGGGACGCTGTAGTGTCTGGGATATTGTTTGAGATGGAATAGGCTTGCCCAGCACCTAAAACATCCTCTCAGCTTAATCGGCCTGGCCAACCGGAAAGACAACGTCAATACGTGTGAAGCTGACTAAGCTGCGAGTTTCCTCACGATATTTTCCTTCACCGTTAAAAGCTTGTGTTAAAGCGCATATACATTTTATGAAACGAAAAATCCATTGATATGCCGGGATTCAAACCCACGACCTTCGGATTGAAAGTCGAGGCACAACCCCATTCGACCAACATGGCTCAAAAAACAAAATAAACAACTAACTATTATCTAGAACACCTGTGTTTAATCTTCTCATATAAATTTGGTAAATTTTTGACGTAAATTGAAATAAACCTTATCTCAGGTCAGAGGGTGATCTGATAAAAAAAATTTATAAAGTCAGAGGTCGAGTTAGGGTTGAAAAATTAGAAATTTGGGTAGAAGCGTTTTTTGGATTTACGAGTAGAGGTAGGCAAAAGAAAAGATGGATGGATTGTGTGAAGGATGACATGAGTAAGAAAGGAGTGAGTGTTGAGATGACGTCTGATAGAGGAGAATGGAAGAAGAATACATGTGGTGCTGACACCACATAATGTGGGAAAAGGGCAGGAAGATGATGATGGTTTGGAAAACACATGACAAGAAAAAGAAGACTTTCGGCTATCAATGTAAAGTGTGACAGTGCTGCTAGTTTAAAAAAAAGAATGACATTTTATTCAAATTAATAGGGTTCCCATATCATAAACAATACAACAATGTTTATTGCAGCTTCAACAATGAAATTCGCATTTGTTAACACATTTAAGTTTTTAAACTATTGCAAATTGGTTAAAGTTTTTCAGACAACTATTTTGAGCCTTTTTCTTGATATCAGCCCCTTGTTCTTTGTAAGGGTAAACTAAACATGTGTAATCTATATTATTTATGGTCAATTATGTCCTGCAAACGAACCTGCTCTATTGTGAAGGACTATTTAGTAGTATTCCATAATGGACAGAAGGATTTAGATGTTGGATTTTTTGTCATTTTGATTCAATGGAGCTGCATACGAGTATCACAAGTTTTAGTTTTACTAAGATTATAATTATTTTAAGTAGGTAGGTATACTTATGTTTAAAATGTAAAATGAGCTTATGCATGCACATAATAGTAAGTTAATAGTGGAAAGTCATTTTTTTATGATGAATGGGTTAGCTCTTGACCTTGAAACTTACATAGATAAGAATGAGGTCTACGATGGAGCGAGCCTACCCAGAAGGTGCCTATAATACTGATAATTATAATACTGATGCACGACTGGAATTAAATCTTCAGATTGAAAGCCAACCCACTTGAGCAAAATAGCCTTCTGCAATAAAATTAACTTCAAACATGAATGAATATAAGAACGCTTGCAAAATTTCTGTATTAGGTTCATATTTGGCCTACGCAAGTATGACCACGTCTCTCCTCTACGCTCTCAGCTTCAGTGGCTTCCCATACGTCGTCGCCGGGATACACATGTTCTTTCTCTTCTCTATTCTACTCTTTTCTGTCCTTTCTCACCTAGCTATCTTAAAGATAGATTTGAGTTTCTCCATGCCGCTAATCCCTTTAACCTTAGATCGTCCGAAAACTTACTCCTCAAAACACCTGTCCACAGCACGTCCTTCTATGATAAATCTTTCACTGTGCATGCTGTCCATCTGTGGAATGCGCTTCCTGTGGATATTAGGAAAGCTCCTTCAATCCACTCTTTTAAATTGAAATTGAAGCAACACTATCTTCAGCAGTTGTCTTAATTTTTAGTTTCTTCTTTCTAGCATTTAATAAGTATTCATTTTAGTAGGTATTTATATACTATAATTATATATTAGTATATTGTTTTTATATTATTAATGGCATGTATAAGGATTATTTAAATACTTTTTACAGCTTTGTTTCCCTCAAAATGAAACTTCTGTGCACTACCGTCCTTTTTGTATGCTTCTTTAGTTTATTTTCCATCCAAAGGTTGCCTGGAAGAAATCGCTTTCAGCGATAAGGCCGCCCATTGTACTAATTTTGAACTTGTTTTATTTATGTGTTGTTTTTTTTTATTAATTGGTGTACAATAAAGTGTTCATTCATTCATTCAATATTCAAAACGCTTAAAATGAAGTTGAATCTTTAGTTGCTTTAATAATATGATGTAAAATTTTACGAGTTTTGTAAGAGATTTTACTCGTAGCCATAGAAGATTTATAGCTGAAGTAACGTAAAAATCATTTTTAAAAGACAGTTAAAATGGTATGCACTTCTGAAACAACTTATTAGGATTTTAACGCCTCATACAAATAAACTATACACAAGAGACTATTATAATAGAAGAACTGAATGTGATAAAAATAAACGTAAAAATACAACTAAAATCAAAGATGTTTTGTCCTTTAAAGAAACCTCTCATAATACAAAGTAACATTAATAGGCAGTTAAACGAAAGCTTCAAAAATTATTAATTATAAACATGATGTCTCCACACCTTTCAAAACCAAACCATGTCCAATAACGTACCCGAAAAATTTGTACCCGTAACTCAGCAACATTGTCCCTAAAGAAAGGTGTAAAGAGACCATGTCTCATTTTATAGGACTAGCTATAAATCCGGCGTTTTATTGCCTAGAATTAATGTAGAAGCTCATTACTGGCAATTCTTATGGTATTTGTTTATGGGTCAAGAAAGCGACGTGCGAAAGGGTTAATATAAAAGGGGAGTTTTTAAGGGAGTTCTTTGATGTGTGATGTTGATGTTTGAAGAAAAATCGTTGGTCACAAATTAAAATTTATGAAACTATTTCATACAAAATATTCATGAAACGGTCAAACACTATGAAATTAATCTTATCTAATATTTTGGTCAAGACGTTACTTATTTTTAGTCTCAAGATTGAAATGAAATGAAATGAATGTTTATTCAAAAAGGTCTTAACTAACTAAAGTAAGTAACAATCTTGTATCGAAGTAATGCAAGGGGAAGAACTTACTCGCAGCAAAAAATTGCTGTTTGTAGTTCGTTGTTCCCATATAACATAAGGTGTAGAGACCTAGTTCTAGATTTTGCTTTGAGAATCTCGTTCTAAGTATAAGACTTGTATGTAGAAACGAGTGATCGCTGCATCGGCTACTAGATAGGTAAGTAGGTTTGAGCTTATTAACAACTTTGGAGAAAGTACATATTTATTCATTATGCAATATTTGTTACGACATAGATGCTGGATTCTACATACATACATAAAATCACGCCTCTTTCCCGAAGTATAGGCAGAGACCACGGATCTCCACTTGCTACGATCCTGACACACAACTTTTGCCTCATTTACTCTCATTAAATTCTTCATACATGCTCGCCGGCTTAGGGTTTGGCTGAATTCTGTTTTAAAAAAAAAAATTGTGATGAGGCATAGTTGTGATGATAACCTTTTTCATTTTCATCTGCCTGAAAGTTGACTGCTGAATATGTTCCGATACTTCCAAGGTTTTGTGCCACATATTTTTTTTTAAATAATAAGAAGACACAAAGAAATATGATGCGCATCGACACAAAACACGAGCAATCAAAATTTTACATCAAAAGGTCACACAAAACAGGTTTAAAACAGAACGTGACTGTAGAAAGGACCGCGCTTATTATCATGTTTAATAAACATTGCAACATTGTTGATTATTGTCAAAAACCGGTTCCTAACCATTTATCCATCCTAAATAATGCCCATTGAAATACAAGTGACAAATGCGCAAAAACTCTAAAAGACAACAGACCAGAACTACATTTTAATGCTCTTGTTCTTAAGTACTCGAATTTTTAATGGTCGATAAAATAAAATCCTTGATGAGAAAGTTAATTTGGACAAATTTTTATTCACTTGTGTTGTGAGAAATTTTGCAATAACAATTTTAGGACCTTGCTAATCTAGTTTCATTTGGACAATAAATGAATTGATCTAGAGTGGTATGAATTGGTTTAAAGTAATAAACTGATTTATTCTTGTGAATGTAGTTGATATTTATGTGTGAGAACTAACGCAATAAAATTACCTAAAGGCATGTCAGGTGTTTTCATTGATACATTCAAAGGATCGGACAAAAAGAAGGAATTAAGGGACAAACTAACACAATCCACGTAAAAATTCAATAGAGGTTCAGTTGTCATACAAAAATAAGATATTAAAATTTGGATACAAACTAAAAAACGATTATCATTTAAACGTTGAAGATAATAAGAATATCCCGGAACTAAATACCAGAATGGGGTCAGCAAACAACAAAGACTATCCGTTACACCCATTAAATATCTTATTTCACACCTCTCCAAACATTTAACGATATTTTAACATACAAGAAGAACAATGATAACACATCATTAATCCAGAAATGGTCAAATAATGACCATGAATAAATAATACACTCAGATAAAGGCCTTTTGAATATACCCTAGGTGAAAGCACGGGAGAAAAAATATCACGATGCAGACATCTCGAGCCATGACCCTTATATGCGAATTTGAAACTTATATTCTGCGGGGTACAGCTCCCTTTTCAAGATCCAAACTAAGAATTATGATAGAAAAATTAGATGTGTGTGCAAACCAAATCAAACTTTATATGCTATTGTAATAAATTTAATTTAGAATGATTACATTTGAAGGGTCTAAGGAACAGCGTATCGCAAGGATATATGGTTGGACCACTATTATTTTAATTACATGTGACGGAATTGTATCACAATATGTCAGCAGATTGATGTGAATCTATTGTGTTTATGATTGTCATTGGAATTTTGAATAAGGGCGTTTTTTGTAAAGATATGTCATTGCTCGACGTGAGAAATGAAGTAGCATTATTAATATGTAGGTCGATTGAGAGAAATTCTGGGCTCTTAAACGTGACATACTGGATGTGATTATAAATAACGATATTCCATTATTAAATCATCATATAATAGAATAATGGATTTTGTCGTAATCGAAGAACCATGCTTGTAGTTGTGTTGGCCGAGTGTTGTAGCCACTATAATTGTTTTTTTATTTAAAAAATGGATGGTAAATATTACTGTCAGTGACCTGGATCAGTTGAGCTATCTATAGATCGTTTCTAACGATCCTTAGATAGTTTGACTAATCCTGTTGTATTTCTACACTATATAATATATAATATATAATATAATATAATATATAATAATAATATTATAAAGAGGAAACATTTGTTTGTTTGTTTGTTTGTTTGTTTGTTTGTTTGAATTGAATAGGCTCCGAAACTACTGGACCGATTTGAAAAATTCTTTCACCATTAGAATCCTACATTATCTCTAATGAACATAGGCTATAAATTATTTTCCAAAAAATTAGAGATCCTTATGAAAATTGCAATAATGTAACCAAAGGTGTAAAAATGTAGAACATAAAATTCTTTATATCGCGTGCGCTGCGAAAACTATTGATGATAGAACAAAAAAATTTTCTACAATATTAAAGAACGTATCAATATCTACAAAAAAGTCAGCGATAGCATATGTCCAACTATTGTGGTTGTGTCAGAATAACAACTTTTATAATTTAAAAAGTGAATAAAAATGCCGACCAAAAGCAGACCACGTTATTCTTATTTTGGTATTTATTCTTATCCAAATAAATTCCTTCGTAGTAAAGGCTGTTTCAGTACCCGTCGATTACTTTTTGAATAATTGTAATCGGACATTTTATTCAAAAGTTATCATGAGTTTAAAAATGTAAGATACATCGCGACCACAGAATAAATATCAGTTAGTACGGTAGGACAAGTGTCTGGGATTTTTAACACAGGTAACGGGATATTAACCATGATTAATACCATAGATACTATTGATCATGGCGTATGCAACTGCGCCGAAATATCGGGAAACTCAAAAAACATTAAATCATGGTAAATATCCCGTTAACTGTGTTAAAAATGTTGAAAACCATGATAGTTTAAAAAGTGTCTGGGAACTATGGAATGGGAGAGGAGAGTGGTAATATATATAACAATGAAATATATATGGGAGGTAGGGGAGCATTGGGCAGTCGGGAGGTTTGGACACCCCCGTGTCATGTCGGCCATAAACCATCGTGCCTATCGTCAAATCGGAATTTGATCAGTTAGAATTGACCATGTATGGGGGTGGATTGGCATGACTAATGGTGGATTGGCATGTATGGCCGGCATAACACAGGGATTTGCCGGTGGTGTCCAAACCTGCCTTACTGCCCAATACTCCCATACCTACCTTAGACCTTACCTACATATTAACCTGTAAACTTTAAAGGATCATACATCCCGCTTCGGGACCGCCATGTTGTTATAAAAGTTTTGTTAAATACCTATAATAAACCCGTGCGAAGCCGGGGCGGACAGCTAGTAGTAAATATATGTAAATATGTAGTAGCTTAGTTTCTGTAAAAAAACTACGTACGTCAAGAACATTGTAGTTATCTAATGGATGACTGGTAGAGAAGTCACGCAGACTAAGTACAGCCCAGATCCAAAATAATTTATGTTATATTATTTTTATGTGGTATTTGTATTAAACTAGCGTTTATTCGTTTAGGTAATTTAGAAATACACATATTTACATTCCCATGAATAGTATAAACAAAACAAATACCGTCTTATCCTCATTTTCCCATGAACCAGTCGTAAATTCCATACCAAAGCCACAGTTTTTAAGCATTATCAGAATTGAAATGACTCAACCACTGTGACATTTTAATCCTATAGCTTCCCGAACTGACTATAACTTACACTGTGCCCGACAAAGAGTCTTGAGTTCACAGGTCATAATATATTCAGAAAATGCATTGTGTCTGCATAAAAGGATTAGACAATGACATTCTGGTTATGTTGGATAAAGATGGCTATCGGACAAAAAATTATAACGTGGACAATATTTTAGTTGTCATTAAACTAGATACAATCTGGGGTATTTTATTTGGTTAATGAGATTTATTTGGGAATTTCACACGCACAATCTTTCGCGAGTGATTGAGCGTACAGGATTGCGCGCGGGAAAGCATGTACACGCAATCGCGAGTGATAATTTTGTTGCCACGCGTTCTTTCGCGCTAGTTCTTGTCAAAACGCAATCGTGCGGTAAAGCATGTACGCGCAATCGCGAGTGTTAATTTTTTTTAAGATTCAAGCTACGCGACGCGTTATTTCGGACATGATTGGCTGTATCACTCGTGATAGATTGTGTGTTGCCAGATAGAATGCGTAGCTTCAAGCTTCAAAAAAATTATCACTCGCGAAAGATTGTGCGTGTGAAGTTAAAGGCAGATCTTAGCAGTGCACGCTTAATGTGTATATCTCATGCAAATAGCTCTACCTCATTAAATGTTTGAAGGATCTGTATAATGACTACAAGCTTAAGAATAAAATTAGTGATTGTTTTATTTTGTTTAGCCAGTGGTCTATGATGTTGAGGCTGGCTGATGATTCGTTTATTTTTCAAAGAAAAAACTATTTTCATAAATATTCAGTTGTAAATATAAATTATATTCCGTTCTATTCAGTAAAAGTCTAAATATTGTATTTGAAAAGACAACTACTTATCGTATTACAAAGCGGACCGGACAATAGTGGACATCTTACGTCGAATTCTTGTATTTACGGGTAGCCTTACATACGAAACTATTTGTTTCATCGTTGGTAGAAAGCGCAATAAGCTCCCTCGAAAAGAATATTATTTACGGGTAGGGATGTACTTGTTGTTTTCGGCCATTTTCTGAGACCGAAGAAAACTAAACAAGGAAAAATACTTTCGAATGTTTTTTTTTTTTTGGAGTTTGGATCAATTTGTGCTAAGTAATTATGTTTTGCAGACATTAATTTAACGGTTTCGGTATAAAGTAAGCTTTATCTGGTATATTTTTCGATCAACTGGTTCTACATTGAGCTCGGTTATCAACCTGATGTAGGTATTTAACTATCGCATTGGTCTTGCTTGTTATGATATTTCAATTTCATTTATTATAATCAATACTTCATAATGTTTAATGTTTGTATTTTATTTAACAGATAAATGTATTCGGCGTAAACTTTCGGCCTCATTAAAAAAACCCGAGAGAGAAGTGGAACATCCCTCATAAGACACTATTTTCCCAGCGAGACAAGAAATAAGGTAATATTTAGCAGAGTAAAAATCTACGTGCTCTGGCGAGACGTGCACATAAATTGTCTCTTGTAAAAGAACTCTAATGGTATCTGCTATTGTGGTTCTTTCGATATTAAAGCATGGTTTGAATTGAAAGAAATGGTTTGTGAATGAAAAGAAACATGAGGAAAACTATTGAGGAAAATGGTAGTCGTAAAACATTGATCACACTAATATTTGAGAAATGTTTGTTGCTGAGTTTAAATGTACTCCATTAGGCTTTTTGGATTGAGCTTATTAATTTTACGATAAGTTCTTTCAGTTAGGTAAATAAAAAACCATGGTATTTTTTGAATTTCTAAATCATGAAAAAAATCATAAGTACTCCATCCATACTAATATTATAAAGCTGAAAATTACAGGATTAGCGAGTTTATATGTTACGTTGCCCAAAACGCAACGATAGCGCGATCTAATTTTTCCTGTGGCGCCATCTGTTATGTAGTAAAATGTCTGTGTCTGTCTGTCTGTTTGTTACCTTTTCACACCTAAACCACTGAACAGATTATGCTGAAATATGACTTGGATAAAGATTATGTCCCAGGGACGGACATAGGCTACTTTTTTTTTTCAAAACTATTCATGGAGGGCGTAAAAATAAGGGTTGAAATTTTGTATGGGGATTTAAAGTGAAGTTCCAGTTGAAGGCTACTAGATGGCGTTGCTGTCCATGGCTGAGGTCGATATGGCGCTATTATTGCATTTTTATTTTAACAGCAATTTTCAGTTTTATTTTTATTAAGTATGTTATTTTGCTGACGAAGTCGCGGGTACCAGCTAGTACTCCAAAAAGCTTTCTTGATTTTGAGAATGGGCATACGACAATTTTGTTAGTGTGATTTTTTTTATGTCTACCTACATGTTAGACAAAAAAAGTACGTGAGTGTCGTGGAACACTCGGTTGGAACGAAGCAAAGAGTACTTTTCTATACTGGGAATATGATACATTAATTGTCAATTAGGTATCCTAGAAACGCTTTTCCGTACTAACAATGTACCAATCTATGGACTGTGTCGCGGCTGCGCATTTCGCACTGTGACGATTTGACATATACATGTGTCGTGACGGTAAAATGAAACAATTTTTTTTTTCCATCATCAGTCTTTTTTTTCTTCGATGCCGTCCGAAAAGGAACTTCGTTCCAAAATATGAAATACATATGTGCAAGACAAAAAAATATAAACAATGAAGGTCAATGACCTCGTGTGAGTTGCCAGTATCAATGTTGCCGATAACAAAATTACCCGAATAGCTTTGATTAAAAGCGAACAGCAGTAAAGCGGAGCGTTAATGTGCAAAACCACACATTTCGGGATGTCCACAACAATGTCACGCTGCCGACGAAAAATTAAATTAACAGTGACACGTGGTTTACGTGGATCTAGAGAATCTAGACGGTTGAAACAGATTTTTGCATGATTAGACATAAACAGGGCAGGGGTCAGGGAACAGGAGTAGAATCACCTAGTTTTAAGACGTTTCAAAGTGATCCCAGCGGTCCTACTGAATAAATGATTTTTGACTTTGACTTTGGCGCTTATAGGTCTGCGAACACCCTTATAAGTAAGAGTTGAAGCAATTAGAATCATAATTTCTTACTTTTATAGAATCGAAACGGAAGGGCCGTATTAACAATGTAACAATCTATGGACTGTGTCGCGGCTGCGCATTTCGCACTGTGACGATTTGACATATACATGTGTCGTGACGGTAATAAATTGGAACAACATTTTTTTTCCAGCCTGTCTTTTTTTTTCGATACCGTCCGAAAAGGAACTTCGTTCCAAAAATCATGAATCAGCACTCACTGAATACACGGATCAAGTTTTTTTAACGTTAATGATTATAATGATCTCGAATATGGAATGGATAAAAAAGCCAGTTCCATCAGATAAAATCCACGGTTTTTGCAATAAACTGCATACGTAGCCCATAAAGTAAGGTTAATAAGTTCGAAGCCCTGTCGCGTTGCTATCGACAAATATTTTGTTTTGTCCATTACGTATCATGTCAAAGTTACATTGTAACGCGCAAACATTGAAAATGCTTTAAACAAAAAACTGCATTTTGCATTTTCAACTCTATTCAATTCTAAAGCCGATGGCTTAGTAAAAAAACGTAAACAGGTTCACGACTGTATCCCCAAGGTGCGGTAGACATTCTCTCAGATCTTTTTATGTTACTTATTCCAGATCCTTTGAAGAGGTTTAGGGGGAGTAGTCAGAGGCATGTCCAAACACATATTTGATACATGCCCACACCTTGCAGAAGTTAGTATTCCATACGTGACAGGGTGCAAGCCCATCACCGCCTATGGAACACTAACTGGTTTCCTCACGATGTTTTCCTTCACCGTTTAAAGCACGTGTTTGCACATTGATGCATGGCCGGGTTCGAACCAACAACCTTCGGATTGAAAGTTGAGGTACAACCCCATTCGGCCAACACGGCTAGTGCCTGAAACAGGTTTTGAAATGGACACTCCGTCATGTTTTAGTAATGCTTATACTTTACTAGCTGTGCTCCCGCGGTGTGACCCGCGGTCCCTCGGGATTTTTTAATTTTTTCGGGATAAAAGGTAGCCTTTGTCCTTTCCTGGAATACAACCTTTAACTATGCCAAATTTCAGCTTAATCTGTTCAGCGGTTTGGGCGTGAAAGCGTAACAAACAGACAGACAGACAGAGTTACTTTCACATTTATAATATTATAGTATGGATTTTGTAAATAAATCTGTTATGGTAGCTGAAAATATAAGTATTAAAATCAAAGTAACTGACCTATCCCAACACATCTTAGTCTCCTAGTCCAATGCAATATACTCAACTTTTAACAGTCGGGTGATAAAATAAAGTTGACTTATGTCGTTAATCCATTGTGCAGTTTAGCAGTAGCCAAAAGACAGACTTTGTGTCTACAATATTGTCGTGACTTTTAAAAGTGGATTCTACCATTTGTTGTTAAAGTACCCCTTCAATTCTGAATATAATTATTTAAAACCAAAAATAATAAGTGAAACTGAAACTTTAAAGAAAGAAATAAAAAAAATACTTTTAACTTTGTAAAATACTCTAGAAGTGGTCCCAAATACATTATACATTAGTATTAATTACATTAGTATATAAGTATATAAGTTATCTGGTTCCCATAGTAAAAGCTTTGCTTACTTTGGGGCTAGATGATGCTGTGTGAAATGTCCAGCATTATACATTTATTTATTCTTCAGGGATCGATACTTTTACAGTAAAACACACTACGTACTTCATTCAAAATTTAAATCAGTTTTCATTTAATTTCACATAAAATAAACGTCTCACTAAAGATAAGTTAAATGAAAACTGATGGTAGTGTCTCCATGTTTACAGATCCAGGATTTAATATCCAGGGTAATAAAGGAGAGATGGAAAATATTTTCATTACACTCGCAGGACACGACACCGTAGACTTATACAGTTTTGTAAAAGCAACCACCGACTTTTACTGTTGAGTAGTAAGTTCGAAAACAAGTGCACGAAAGGAGCCACTTTGAGGCGCACTTATAAATCCATTCACCACACTGGTTTGAAAGAACTTGTCACATGACAAAGAAGAAGAAGGGCGCACTTATATTCATAAGAATGGATTTCTATTCACCACAATGGTCGAAAGAACTTGTGACATGACAAAGAAGAAGAATATGATCCTACTGCAAGGTATACAACAGACTACCAGAGAGAATAGAATAGAATAGAATAAAGTTTTATTTTCTCCACATCATATACAACAGTTACAATAGGTACTTAAATCTACATAATTTTATGTGGGTGAAAATACGGCTACCCCTCAGCATTTGCTCCAACAGCTCGAGAGTGTTGGAGCGCTGGTTTTCAGAAAGGTTCTCAGAGAGCTGCTTACGCCATTAATTCTGGTCCTCGACGAAGACGGCTTAAGCATAGGTCTTGTATGGTGACCACGAGAAATCGTCAATGTCTCTTGGAAAACCACGTTTCGCGACATCGTTGTAAACTTTTTATTATTGCCGATGGGATATTACAATGTTGTTGAAATAATACATCAAAGTTTAATGGATAAAGTAGCTTGAGTGGCCAGTTTTAAAGACTGATTTATTGAGCTTCTAATGGACTCTATTTGGAAGTCCAAAACTGTTTAATAACTACCATACATTTTGTTCATATCATCATCCGCAGCCAAGAATATCCCACTGCTGGGTATAGGCCTCCCTCTGTTTCATATAGTATTTGTTTTCTTCATTATTATTTGCTTAATGTTCAAGATAATGGCCTATCTCATAAAAATTACTGTAATGTTACGGTAAAAAATTGTGAAGTTATGTCAACCATTATTTTTATAATCAAATCGATAGTAAACACGTTTTTTTATTCAAAAGATAGGGCTTTGTCGCAAAGCGATTATGGCACCCTGGTTAGTTTACAATCAGCTCGCCTGAAATCGACTTATAGCTAACTCAGGCAGCTCGCTAACAGCAAAGTCGAGGTGGCGTCGGGACGCTGGCTAAATTGACGTATGCTAAGCGTCAAGACAGCGGCGTGTATGTCTTGTTTCATTCATTCAACATGTCATCTTCAAAAGATGAGTAGAGTGAGGTGGTTAGGAGTCGCGGAAGAGGCGCGCGCCTCGTCCGCGCCCCCGCCTCGACGTTCGTTTCTGTTAGTGACACGCCTTATAAAGTGTTCTACCTGTATCCGTAGTCAGCACGTTTGGTTGGAAGAGTCTAAACAAAAAAGACAAGTTAAATTCAAATCAGTTTCAGTTTTTATATGTAAGTAATTTAATCATACACTGAGCAGGATCTGTCCAGTTATTGTGGACGGGAATTAAAATGCTGGCCCACGCGAGCAGACGCCTAGTACCAACCTTATACAAAATTCATTTAGGTAAGTACTAATGTATTTCGCTAAATGTCTGTCTAGCACCCCTTTCACGCCAATAAAGTTATAACGATATTATGATTGATATTTCTGTGAATACATTTAATGCTGATTTATCTTTTAATGGACAGTGCTAATATGAGGATAGCGTGGAAGACTGAGGAACGCCCACTTAAAACACATTAGTGTCAAAAAAATGGTAAGTACCATAAGTTACTTAGTCATTTTGATAGATGGATAACATATAAGCTAAAGTTGTACCTAGACAATTAATAGACCGTCATTCAGCGAGTTACACCTTCACAGAGCAGCAGGCAGTATATTCCAGATCCTTGAAGAATGAAGATGTAGGTGTAGTCAGAGGCATGCCCAAATACATATTTGTTACTTACATGCCTTCATACGTGACAGGTTCCAAGCCCATCGCCGCCTTTAAAAATAGTAACTGATTTCCTCATGATGTTGTGTGAAAGGACTTTCAAGTTGCTAAATTCAACAGTAATCAAGTCTTGAGTGGCAATTAAACTTATTAAACGTTCGTTATTTGAAGACATAATTTATTTTTGAATAAACGGGTTATTATCACGTACCTTTTTTACCTTTTTGTACGATCTGAAGGTCGTAGGTTGAATCCCGGTCGTGCACCAATGAGTTTTTCTGCCGAAAAATGTATGTGCGCTATGCCAGTACTCTCAAACGGTGAAGAAAAACATCGTGAGGAAACCGGCATGTCGTAGAACCTACAAAGTTCGAAAACATGTGTCAAGTGCACGAAAGGAGCCTCTTTGAGGCGCACTTATAATCCTTTCACCACACTGGTTCGAAAGAACTGGTGACACGACAAGAAGAAGATCACGGATACTAAGCACAACGGATCTTTAGCTCTCTGAAGTTAGATGCAATAGACGATTGCGCAGGTTTGGTGGAGTAAGCGAGATAGCACGATTTTAGGCGTCATCAAAAATGGGTTCTGCGCAGCTACTTCAGAGAGCTAAAGAACGATTGTGCGTATTTTAATATACTTGTTATAATTGGTCGATGAATAGAAAGAGTGGGGGGAGGCCTTTGCCCATGCAGCAGTGGGACATTGAGGTCTTTTAAAAAAAATTGGTCACGGGAGAACTGATGCACTGCGAGTCAGCAGGATTCAGGTTCGTGATAAAAACTCGTTTATTCAAAAAGAAATTGAGTGGCAATCTTTGAAAGCCACAAACTATTTATATATGATAGGTTGTATCAAAAAAGTTCCACGTTGATATACAAAATAGCGTGCAAAGGAACTGCGTGCTTCGGTTTATCGCCTATTTATTGACCGACATAGCATAAATTGCTTCCATTCAACTATCCATTATTTTGCTATCAAGGCAATATCAAGGATTTTTATCGACGCATCCCTAATGTGCAAATTATAATCGTGTTTTTGATGGAATCAAATTATAACTTATTATGTATTTTTATACTTATAAAATACATAATAAGTACACAAGCTCTGTTTATTTTGGAGCTAGATGATGCTGTATGAAAAAGTCTAGCCTTATTTATTTGTTTATTTTGTATGACACATCAAAACCGGTAATGTTCATCATCATACAAAAATATTTGTTTAGAATCGAACCCACGGCTGCGCAGAAGGCAGAGCTAATCTACTAAGCTGAAGTCTAAATACATTCCCTAAAATACTTTATAGCATCCAGACACAAAACAAACGTTCACGACCTCTGTAGTGCAGTGGGTGAAAGCCCGCTTGGGACGCAGAAGGTTGCGGGTTCGATCCCCGCCGCGGGATAAATGTTTGTGTGTTTCTATGTATAATAAAAATAATGTATGTATGTAAAAACAAAAAGTATATAAGTAGTATATCAGTTAATGCTTCCCATAGTACAAGCTATGTTTAGTTTGGGGCTAGATGATGCTGTGTGAAATGTCCAGGATTATTTATTTATCTCTATATATAAAATGAATCCCTATATCCCTTGGTCACGCCATCACGCGTGAACGGCTGTCGCGTGGGTCAGCTAGTTTATTATAAATATGATAATTACCTACTCATCAATAAAATATTCAAACAAAAGGTAATAAAAGAGATTAAGGCCTCTTTATAATTTTAAATACCTTCTTGCCTTCAGTGCAATGGCCTATTTTATGTCACGAACTGCAACTTTTAACGATACACTTCTCGCTTTTTACAAACAACAGTTATATGGAGACTTATTAGGTCTGTACACAAATTTGTGACGCGAATTCCTGCTGTATATTTTCGTGCGAAGGGGTTGTCAGCCTTGGAATGTCGAATGGCGTTGGGTCAGTCATTTTAGCCTGCCTACCACGAGTAGAATAAGGTAGAATTGAGTAATGAGACATTTTGACGTAAAGCAAAAGCATATTTTCTACTACCACAATAAAACTCAAAATTATCTAACTCATGGCATTTACTCTATTCTATCGTAGAGATAACGTTTTCATGGTCTTCTTATCGTGTCACTAGTTATTTCGAACCAGTGTGGTGAAATGATTTTCATGGTAAACTTACGCAACGTCCATCTCCTGAGATACCTAAAACCGTGGTAAGTATTTTGTTGCAAAGTGATTGTCTCCATGCATTTTTGTTCTGGGTGCACTACAGCGATGACTCACGGGGCTGACTCATAGCATTCCTAGCCGGAGCACCTGATGAAATCATGGGTCAACGACCATGGTCACGGTCTGAATGATAGCGTTATGCGGATTGATGATGAGTAACTTTCATGCTGTGTGATTTGTGACCTCATTCTAATTACTTCAGGATAAGAATAATTTATTGCAGAGCTTCCTGCTTACCCTATCTCTAAATATAAAATAAAATAAATAGATGACGTATATACTACGTATATACTTTTTGTTTCGTAAATACATGCATATACATAGAAACACCCAGACCCGAAACAAATATCTGTAGATCACAAATATTTGTCCCGCGGCGGAGATCGAACCCGCAACCTCCTGTGTCGCAAGCGGACCTTCGCCCACTGCGCCACGGCTCTCTTTTCTATCTCTATCTCTATTTTAAAGGTTGAGTATAAAATGACATTTGAGTATGGGTCATTCCAAATAAATTTTAAGTTTTCATTTCGCTTACCTACTAACATTTTATGACCTATGAATAAAATGAACGATAAATGTACAAAACTTACTGAAATATTTATTTTTAACAACAAAAATTACATTTTTACATTGTTACAAATTATGACAACTTAGCTTGCTTCATGGTTGTTTCCTGTAACAAAAAAAAATTACAGATTGGCAAAGGATATGGAAAGTTTGCGATAAATGAATAGATAATCATCATCATAGATATTATATGAAGCGCTCGTGGTCGTGCTTGCTTAGCCGTTCTTGATAGATCGTCGAAGTTAAGCAACGTTCGAAACGGTCTGTAAGTGGATGGGTGACCGCCAGTGGCATTTACATCTGAGCGCTTCCGTGCTTTGGAGGGCACGTTAAAATGTCGGTCCCGGTTAATTTAGTCGCTAAGCCATGACGGTGGCCTTAAGGCGGCCTAAAAACTCCGTCACCAGAGTTGGCCACTGACTCATACGAACTTACTTACTTTTTATCATAGATATGGCCTTAGTGCTAACAATTTTTATGATCATTTATTCAACACATTCTATCATCCAAAAATTCCTGTCTGTTTTTGTATTTTTACTTGAGTCATTTTAAGAAAAAAAGACAATATCATCATGACAAAAACTAATTAATTATACGCAAGTATTAATCCTTTAATTTAACCTAACACATCTTAGTTTACAGCCATCTTACTAAGTTATACCCCAGAGATCCCACTCACTAACTTCCAGAATTATAATTTCAGTAGAATTGACAAAATATATGAAGACTACTGAAGGTACAGATAAAAATGAAATTCACACTTCAAACATCTAGTTGAAGCCAGTTGAAGCTTGCCTATCTACCACTCTCTCGTTCTCTCTGCCTAAGCAAGGAATTTAGCAAGGGAAGGTCTACCCACTGAGTCCATGAGAATGATTGCTAAGCAAGCGTCAGCTAGATGTTCGAAGCGTGAACTCCATTTTTATCCATACCTTCATGAAGTAAGGTCACAAAAATGTATGTTACAATGTTCAAGCTTAACTTGAACATAGCTGCTAATTTGTTTCACAAATTCATTGAAATTGTGCCCGTGGTTTCAGTTTTTCTATGAATACAAATGAGGAACTTCAGTACTAGTCCCCTGGCTAATTTGCTAGTGGAACTAGTTTTCTTTGGCTCAATATTCATGAACTTGTGTCTAATTACCAAACAAATTAGCCAAGTTAAAAAGACTTTTTTCCGCTCGAAACTAAACTGTCTTATTCAACGGGTATACTATCGAAAGCCACGGCACAGGAAGATAAAACAAGAAGATGTTTATAAAGGAAAAACCTTATAATTAGGATCTTCGCTTGCTCCTATACTGACACACATCTTTCGCTTTCACGCTCATTATTTTTTTTCATACCCTAATATCTTTTCTATCTTCCTCTCCCCGCTATTTAAAAGAACGCTTTGTTTACTTCCATCAGGTAAATGACCGGAATCTTCGGTCCTCAAATTCTCTCCAGCTTGCAACTCCTGTCCATAGCACCACTATGTATGGTGACTCTTTCACTGTACAAGCTGTGCAGCTATGGAACTCTTTACCCGTTTCCATTCGAATGTCTAAATCTATACATATTTTTAAAGCCAGTGTCTGTGAACATTATCTTTCCATGGCTGGTTACTGCTAACTGTTTTTATTGCTCTTTGTGTAATTTGCTCTGTGTAATTTGTGTGTGTTGTGTTGTGTGTGTAGTGTAAGTATAGTTAGGTAGGTACTTAGTTTGTTACTATTCTCTACTTTTGTACACCGCTGTTTTTTCTGTATTCGACTATCCTGTCCATACAAATGGTTGCCAGGAAGAGATCGCTTTTAGCGATATGGCCGCCCATTGTACAATTTGTTTATTTGTTATATTATCTGTATTATGTTCTTGTGTACAATAAAGAGTTAATCTATCTATCTATCTATCTATCTATCATGTTCATAATGACCAGAAAAGTACTCGACTAGATAGATAGATAGATAGAAAATACTTTATTTCACACCACATAAAAAGTAAAACAAAAACATACAAAAAACTTAACTATGATATACAATCGGCGGTCTTATCGCTAAAAAGCGATCTCTACCAGACTACACAAGTCAGGACCAAAACAGCGCAGAAGATCCCGACTCACATGGATGTATTAAAGAAAGACATGAAAACTAACGAAGTGGACCCGCTGATAACCCAGAAAAGACAGTTTTGGAGAAGAACGATTAGGAGAGCCGACCCCAAATAAAGATGGGAAAAGGTCTGAAGAAGAATAAAATACTCTAATAATCATGTTTAGCAGTTTTAGGTATTTTCCATTATTAACTTTGGGGCTGTTTTTAAAATAACTTTAAACTGCTTCTTTCTTTAGGTCTTGCTTAAAACTCGACCAAAAAAGAACCAGTGACAAACCAAACACAGACCGTTGTAATTTGACAAAACGAGAAACATCACAATTGATACAAACGAATGGGATTTGTGCCTGAGGCATTTTGTCTTCCAATCCGATCTAAATAACCAATCGCGAACAGGCAGATGCAATTGACATAGGTTTAGGACAAAAAGACGATACTCAGGCACCAAATTGAGTGAGTTTGCATTGAAAACTGCGGGTTCTGCAATCACTCATTAGAAAAAGAACTGCATGGCTCAGTATCAAATTCAAAAATAATCTGTTGGAATTAAAGCAGCCAAAAAATTATATGTAGGCATTTTATTTATAAATGAAATCAGGTAAATCTTTATTAATATAATTCATAATTAATCTAGTAGGTATACAAGTTTGTGAAAATTGTATACCTAAGCTAGTATTTTAGTCGAGTAGCGAGTAATTTGGTACCTAAACGTGTCTGAACACCAAACTAATTTAGTCGAGTAGGTTAACAAGTATTTTTTTACTACTAAACTAACTAATTCGACTAAAATACTAGCCTAGTCCGAACTAGACTACACAGCTGAAACCGATTACGCATGAGAATCTCGCTTAGATTTTATAAGGTTTAGAAATCATCAAACTGAACTCTGAAATCCATAGAAATGCTATCGGCGACCACAAAGCTTTCGCTCACATGACTCACAAACGATTGAAACGTTAAAAATATAATCTAACAAACCAAAAACGATCCTTACATCCCTATTTATAAAGATCAAAATTGTTCGTTCTGTTAACGTTGTTTTACAAAACTAAAATCTACCGTATGCTGCAATATTTAAAGATCAAAATAGATTGTGGAGTAGAAATTAAAAACTCCATAGGTGGCGATGAGCAGGCGGTAAGTTAGCAAACAGAACGATTTTCAGCAATAAAAGAAAGGAAGGCGGTACCCAATTCCATACAAATAGCAAAAATATAACTGACCTTTTTAACCGACAAAGCAAAGGAAGGTTATGGAACAAAGATGTAAAGGAAATGACCCGCTGGGTTTGAGAATGGCTTGAAAGAAGGAACGTCTTCACTGGCTGGTGATAGGCTAATAAATGGTTTTTAGGGTTGTCTGTCACTTTGTGATTGATAAAAATTATAAACTTTAGTACCTATTTTGGTTGTGGATTAGAGTGGAAGAAAAAGTGGAAAGTAATCCACTAATGGATTTGATTAGTGGATCAGAGTGGAATAGGGCCTATTTATACATTTCTTCATCATGCTAATTATTATCAACTTTTTACGAGACGAAATCAGCGACTATTAAATGTGTGATCTACAAGAAAAAAATTACCAGCAGAAAGAAACTTTTATTAAACAATCAGGGAAAAAACATTATAACCACAGCTTTACGACTCATTACGAAGCAAGTAGAAGCGACTAGAATCAGTTGAAACATCCATGTATCTTTAAAAACTATACATAGATAGCTCTTTCACTCCAGATCTACATTAAGGAGATTTTCATGAAAGTAAGTAAGTTCGTATAAAGCTATAAGCTAACGGCCAACTAAAGTGGGGTTTTCTTCTATTTAATTTTTTATAATTTAAATAGCTTAGCGTGGGATAAGGGCAAGGGAATAATGATGATGATGATGAATTTGACAACCCTATACGTAAACAACGTTGGCCAAACACTGATCGGCACTTTACAATGTATCTTTACAAAACCCTGTTTGAACGCGGGCTACCATTTTAACTTCAAACGACCATTTTCAATAACAAAATGGCTATTTTAGTCACCCTTCTAAGCATTTTATTTCCATAATTAGTTCCTCTCTATAGGAAATTGGACAAAAATCCTTTGCAGAAAACTACAAGACTGCTGCGATATTAGTGACGGAACGAATCATTGTATTCGTTTGTATTGGGAACGGTAAGTTGGCAAAATAAAGTCATAATGCTCGGCTTTGGTAAAAAAATGGTTGGTTTTTTTTAGGTAGCTTACGAGAGAATTCAAAGGTAGTTTTGGACAATCAATTTGTTGCGCACCATTTTGAAAGTTGGCCGCTCATTTTATTAAGTGCTTTGTTGCCTGTACGAAAATATTTTTTTTGTATTTTCGGTAGCTTTTTGTGAGGATGTGTGTATGTTAACTTACACGCAAAAACTAGATAGAGATATTTTGAATTATTAATGAAAAGTCTTATCAAGATTCCCGACGGGATTCGAACCTGCAACGATCAGACGATCATCCTAAAGCCGGAGTGCCTTACCATTCGGCCACAGAATTCGTGTCGTCACAATCGAAATTTTTGATAAGCTCATATTTTATCGGTTTTGATAAGACTTTTCATTTCTCAATTAAATACCTAAGTGTGGTTTAATACTATAAAAAATATATAATATAAATATAAATTATAGATAGAGATAGATTTATAGTCTAGAATAGCACACAGGCTACTTTTTATCCGGGAAAAAAGTATTATTCCTGAATGACCGCGAGAAACACAGCGATGCGCAACCTCAATAACACTAAGAAAAGGTGGGCATGTGATATACAGGGTGTAAAAAGACTGCTACCGAAAACTGAGGGGTTTCAATCAGACCATGATTCTGAACATATTTAGCGAAAAAAAACGCAAAAAATTTTTGACTTAGCTACGTCATTTTATTTTATTTTCTAGTTATTCACTACTAGTAAGTACAACATAATAAGATCGTACCTACCTAATTATTTCATTTATAAAAGAAAAAAACAATTAAAACTCAAAATCCAGCAATCTACGTATAAAAACGCGCCCAGTACATACGCTCGACAAGCTGCGCGAGGTCGGTTTTCTCCGGATATAATGATTTTTTCGGAAAATCCTTTTGGATTTGGTTGTGTGTTGGGATGCTGTACCCTTTCGGCTTCGGTAGACGTCTTTTAACACCCTGTATATGCACTACTTCCAGACTATACAGATCTAAGAAATAGGATCGTTTGGCACCAAAAAAAAATGGGAAAGTTTTTGACGATTTCTGAATTTTCCAGTACTCAAACCTTAAATGAAAATGAAAATGAAAATGAAAATATTTATTCAAAAAAGGTCTTAAATATTAACAATGTTCTTAGCTGCCTATGTAGGTTTATAAGTTGTAGGACAAGATATAGGTACTAAAAGTAGACTCAAACCTACCGCAATCTTGTTACGGACCTAGAACTTGGAAGTTGATACACATTACTCATGTAAAAAGTTACTGACCTAAATTAGTTTCTGCATTGAGTTCCTCGTTCTAACTAAGTAGAGACTTGTATGTAGATACGAGGGATTCTTACTTCGACCAAAATAAGGAGCTTACTCATTACACTCATATTATGCATATAGAGTTAGTTTTAAGGTTGACATGGGCGTTATAAAAACTTATTGATCATCAAATGGCCCCATAGAGTGTTTTGATCCCTACGTGAAACTGAATCGATTGGCATAAAAAAAATAGTTTTTAGTTTTAGCATTTTGTCGCTGACTGTAATTTTTTTCCAAAATCTGTAAATGCAGCTCAAAATATCTCAAAAAGTTAAGTGGCTCGACGACCTCTGTGGCGCAGTGGGCGAAGGTCCGCCTGCGACACAGGAGGTTGCGGGTTCGATCCCCGCCGCGGGACAAATGTTTGTATGACCTACAGATATTTGTCTCAGGTCTGGGTGTTTCTATGTATAATATGTATGTATTTACAAACAAAAAGTATATGTATAAGTAGTTTATCAGTCATTCTAGTACCCATAACACAAGCTCTGCTCACTTTGGGGCTAGATGATGCTGTGTGAAAAGTCCAGCGTTATTTATTTATTATTTATTAATTTAAGTGCGTTTTCCTGTAGCTACAAAGGTCAAGGTACCTGCCCTCCACATTTTGTGCATTCCCAAAGAATGTGGAATACACAAAAGACAGAGAATCTTTTTCAGATATCATGTGGGCCTCCATGTCTTAGGGACACAGTTGTGGTCGTGTTTATTTTGTTAAAGTATGTTCGTATGAGTCAGTGGCCAACACTGGTGCCGGAGTTTTTAGGCCGCCTTAAGGCCGCCGTCATGGCATTTATTTTGTTAGGAAGTGTACTCACTTAAGGACGCAGACTTTCGGATCCATAGATAATAGATAGTTGTTCAGACTATTTTCGCAGTTCATGTACGCCATACCGAAGCCAAGGCCACCGCCGATGTACATGGGCCACTTTCTGAACCCTCGCAGGAAGAAGCTGCCCATCATGCTGCCTATTAGGAGACCCGCGGCTGGAACAAGAAGTATAAAGAGTAAGCAAGAGTCAGGCTGCCTGATAAAGCCAGGTCACTCATCTATAGCACACAACCATAGCACGCATCTATCTACATGGAAAACATAGCTTAGCAGAACCCGTTTCCACCAATGCTCGAACATTTTAGGTAAGTATTACAACGATTATTTAATCAGATTTTAATAAGACTTGGAATAAATGAATTGGAAAAGCAAATACATATACTCGTAATCCTAGATGGTCCCAAATGAGCAAAGCCACGGAAAGCTAGTAGTTAATTACATACCTAACAGTCACATAATAATCTTCACTCCACACTACGATTCCCTGGGTTGAGAGTATCAAAAATATCAGTATCTAGGCATAGGACTTGAATAAGGTTTGGATCTAAATAATACCGTTAGGAAATGAATTGGGGTTAGAAGGGGTAAGACTGAGTAGGAGGTAAAAATTACACATACCGTGTTAATATAAATGTAATTTTAATCTTTGCTTATGTTACTTTATCTTGCTTAGTACTTACACAATTTTTTTATAAGTTTTGGAATTCTACACTATGTCAAAACACTCACCCGTTTTTAGTCCAAAATCAACGAAACAAGCCGAGTATCTATCTTCAAAATCCCTTTTATCGGGTTTACTCATTTCTCAATGCACTAAGTTATAAACGACGAACTTATACTAAAATGCATCGCAGCTTATGTTTTCTATTACTTATATTGCTTAGTTTGGGTTTTTACACGGAATTATTTTTTAAAATACAACACAAAACAATTTTTTACACTTTGACGTTGACAGTTTTGCGGTGACGGTATGTTTTTCTTTTCAGAAGAAAGAAGTTTTGTTTTAATCTATCAAACCGAAGCAAAGAGTACACTATCAGAATCCATCCAATGATGCTAATATCCATCCGTGGAAGAGGAGAACATGTTGTGCCGACCTCGCATGAGCGGGATAAGGGCAGGCCAATGATGATGATGATGTTAATATCCATCGCAATCACTTATCAAAGTCGAAAGTATGTCTTTCGTATTTTGGTCCTGATCATACTTCGTGTCGTGTATCATCTAATTTTAAGAACTCATCTATCAGCCCGGTAGTACACACTACTGAGTATTTAGACCTCCTCTCTATATTTAAAAACTTAGGCCTTTATATTAGATGATTTATACAGCGTCAGGAGGCAATCCATGCCTACACTTAGCGGGACGCTGTAGTACCTGGGACATTGTTTGAGATGGAATAGGCTTGCCCAGCACCTAAACTATCCTCTCAGCTTGATCTTAATCAGCCTGGCCCACATAAAAGATGACGTCGATACGTGTGGAGCTGACTAAGCTGCGGGTTTCCTCACGATGTTTTCCTTCACCGTTTGGTGAACGAAAACAAAAATGTATGTATGTGTGTATGTTGAGAGTACTGGCATAGTGCACATACATTTTTCGACAGAAAAACTCATTGGTGCACGACCGGTATTGAACCCTTGACCTTACGATCGGAATGCGGGGCTAGCTACCAATAGACCACCAGTGCTCATTAGAAGTCGTAAGAACACATAATTGATAAAAAGATCATAATATTAAACTCAGAGAACCAAAACAATAAAGGAAATCATAGCACATATCTATAGCTTTTGAATATTAGTCATCTCTTAATTATGAGACCTATCTTCGGTTCCAATCAGGGTTGTCAATTTGGTCAATTACACAGAAACCACTTTGATAAGACATGCAAATACAATATACAGTGGCATCCCTGACAATCATTGATGCAGCTTGTGGTATAGCTAAACAGGACAGCTTACTCATTTCAGGATAGAAATTATGAAGTGCTCGTGGTGTAAAATGCTTAGTCGTTCTTGATAAAGCGTCGAAGAAGCAATGGGCTGAAAGTAGATAAGTGACCGTTAGTGGCATTTTCTACGAGCACTACACGTCATTAGAAGTCACGTTAAATTTTCGGTTATAACGTTGCTAAGCCATGACTATTAACTGTTGTAAACTTTTAATTATATGTATTTTGTTTAATTAATTTTTAACTTGTTTTTTGTTGGTGCCAATTCGCTATAGTAGCATCATCATCATCATCTTTATGCCCTTGTCCCACATTATGTGGGGTCGGCACAACATGTGTTCTTCTTCCATTCTCCTCTATCAGCCGTCATCTCAACACTCACTCCTTTCTTATGCTAGGTTCACATTGCTGTCGGGGTGTGTCGGGACGCAACAACATTATTCGCAACCACAACACAACACAACCTACTAATGTGAATCTATTCAAGGTAATAAGCGTAACCGATTGCGTTCTGGCGCGCCCCGACACAGCAATGTGAACCTAGCTTTACTCATGTCATCCTTTACACAATCCATCCATCTTTTCTTTGGCCTACCTCTACCTGTAAATCCATCAACATTCCATACCAAGCACTCTCCTAGTTACATAAATAAATTCGAAGTCGCTAAAGATCATTCAGCTACTCTCAGTTGAGTGATCTTTAGGGGGTAATCAGAGTCTAAAATCATGGATTTTTTTGAAATGGGTATCTATAATATATAGAGTAGACTAGTTCTTGTCCTAGTGTCTCGTTGTATAGGTATAGGAAGCCTGACGCTGCATAAATCATCTAGCAAGTAGATAAAGGCAAGTGTAGTGAACTAGTTATCCTATCTAGACTATGCAAATGATTAGGCTTGCGGGCTTGCAGCTTGTTTAACGCTAAATCCTAGTCTATTACTATTTAGAACTGGTTCAGTTTATACAGCATCAATTATGTGTGGTTCGGAATGAATGAACGTGCCTTGCCTGGGAATGCTTTCTGGTAATTAGTATGGCTTGTTAGGAAATTAGGTTTCAGGGACCTTGTTTAAAATAATTATTGTTTTGTTCATTTTGTTGTTCTCTTCGGGGATGAAGCAGATAAAATCGCATTTCAATAAGCCTCTGATTACTCTTTTCGAATTCTTCAAAGATTTTGAATGGAACAATGATTAAATCTACACTGCATTTGAAAAACAGTCGTGACTCCGTGATTGTTTTTTCCTCACTATGCTATACTTTTAATAGAAATCTGAAAATTTTTGAGTACGTTTATGTTTGTTATCAAGTGAATCGATTTATTGTTGTTTGGTAGAGTAAGCGAGATAGCATGATTTTAGGCGTCATCAAAAATGGGTTCTGCGCAGCTACTTCAGAGAGCTAAAGAACCATTGTTCGTATTGTACCTATACCTACTTAACGGAAACAATTACACTAAATCAAGCGAATCAAATCAGCATTACCTCCGATTGTGATTGAAATCATAATTGGGTATATTTATTGTCTGGGGATTAGCCGGTGGCAAATCCTCTTGAGGATAGAGTAGGAGACAAAAGGTGATTTTTATACAAGACAATACCTACTAACAAAGCTGTGCTCCGCAGTGTTTAACCCCGGTCACAAAATTATATTTTTACTTTTTGGGATTAAACGTGACTATGTTTAAGTACACATTAATGTATCTATCTCTCAAATTTCCATCCAAATACTTATAGTAATAATCAAAAATCTAAAAATCAAAATCATTTATTAATAATATTAGACATTTCACACAGCATCATCTAACCCCAAACTAAACAAAGCTTGTACTATAGGAACCAGATAACTGATATAATACTTTTAATGACATAATTATACTTTTTGTTTGTAAATACATTTATACAAAGAAACACCCAGACCCGAGATAAATATTTGCAGATCATATAAACATTTATCCAGCGGCGATGATCTAACCCGCAACCTTCTGCGTCCCAAGCAGGCTTTCACCCACTGCGCCAAAGAGGTCCTCAATTACTAAACTTAAAATATCATTTGAAAAAATTACTAAACAATAGCTAAGACATCATCAAAATCTTGATCTGAAATAACGTAGTTTAATATGAAATAGAAAATAATCGCCATCTCCTGGACTACTAGCTTATGTGTGGCTTGGTCCTTAATTGGGTATTCAGGTGTATGGGTGTATGGGCACCATAGGTCGCAAATAGAGCTTAGGCTTCAAAAGCTCTCTATAGTAGCTGGTGTAACAGCCAAAATACACTTATGCCTACCTAGAGGGCAACTAAGCTGTATGCCGGGCTATTTGTAAAACACCGGTTACCTCTCAGGACTGTATTACAACTTTTGTTCTATGACTTTTACAAAACATAATATTTACCAAAATCAAGATTTCGTTGTCCTAACACATTTCAACTCTGTATCAAATATATCAATTTCATGCGCCCCGCCGCCCTAACTCCGCTCCCCTCGTTATTGTACTATCGCTTATTTTTATTATCTTATTTTTGTATGAAAATCTGTGATGAACTAAAATATGATGAATTTTTCAAAGTCATAGAACAAAAGTTGTTGATATTAATACAGGCCTAAGAGATTACCGGTGTTTTACAAATAACCCTTTATTGTATTAGGACACTCTTCTGGCTATCCCATAGACATAAAAGGATCTGTGAATAAAAAAAAATGTCGGAGTAATTACATTTATCACAAAAACAGGTAATAAAGATTTTCATTAAACTTTTCCTCACGACACACAACAAAACCCATCACTAATTTAATAAACATTTGAATTCAGCTCACACCCTCTAATGTGGTGACCGAGAATTTTTAATTTAGATCCCAGGTTTATTACATACCCTTTTTTGTCTATAGGAATACAGGACTTTGTAAGTGGTTTGATTTTACTGTCTGGCTCTTTGACTATTAATTTGTGCATTATTTTACTAATAGGAGGAATGCCTAGAGCATTATATTATGCAAGACGACCTCTGTGTGGCGCAGTGGGCGAAGGTCCGTCTGCGAAACAGAAGGTTGCGGGTTCGATCCCCACCGCGGGACAAATGTTCGTATGAGCTACAGATATTTGTCTCGGGTCTGGGAGTTTCTATATAATATGTATGTATTTACAAACAAAAAGTATATAAGTGTCTTTATCAGTCATCTATATAGTACCCATAACAGCTCTGCTTACTTTGGGGCTAGATGATGCTGTGTGAAAAGTCCAGCATTATTTATTTATTTATGATAACCGAAACATTTTTACTGAATGGACTTAGATAGTTTTATTGTTTTATTAAAATAAATTATACTTAAAAATGAATACGTAAAAGCAAAACAATTAGGCCATTTCAAAACAGTCGCCAATTTAAAATAATTGGGAAGTGATTCTCGCCCCTCTGTAAAAATATTGTCACAACGAATATGCAAATCTTTTACTCAAAAGTATAATATACTAATTGGTTAAATTGCTTCCGGTTATTTATATTATCTTTGACGAATTAAACGATATTAGATAACTTGAAAGGATCAAGCTGCTTAAGGAGGTCTAAGGGGTCTAAAGGCGACTAATGCATCAACCCTGAAGCGATTCTGTCATCAAAGACTGTTTAGAAGGGATCATCGTATTTTAATTCAATAACAAACTTATACTCCACAAGTTTTCTAAAAGATAAAGAGACAGTTGCAGAAAATCTTACGTTATTTAGTATTCAATTTTTTAATTTTTACACAATATAGTAATAGTTAGATTGTTGAAATTATGGCTATTGCATTTCTATTCGGAAGAAGAATAAGGTTTTGGTTTGGAACAAATTTTTTTTCGATGGCGTCCATAGAGCAAAAGGGAACTTTTTTTGTCTCGTATTTACGAGTATACTGGTTAAATAAGAGAAAAAGAGAGAATAGGATTTTTCTATTCAAAATTAAACAATTGGTAATGACAGGGAAGATATCAAAGTTCTATTAATACAATTTTCACGTGTACACAATCAACCGCAACATTTACCTCCACGGCGGAGATGCCGGCGAAACTCAACAAAGGTTTCTAAATTAAGAATTAGTCCACACACCACACACACCACAAATTATAAGTCGAGTTTAAACGATAGTTCACAGTTTAGTTCATTATCATTTGCTTTACCCGAATAGTGTAAACGTGCTGAGATAATGTTGGTTATGATGATGATTGTTTCTTGTAGTATTTAAATCTATTGCCAGAATTGGCAATAGATTTAAATACTACAAGAATATTAGATTTGCCTATTTTAACTGCTGTTGAATAACAGCAGTTAAAATAGGCAAATCTAATATTATTTTATTCATTTGTCTTCGTCTGATTAATTGACTTTATTACTAATATTTTAACTTAACTTTGATTATGTCACTTAAAGCATGCCACTCTCTCAGTTTGCACACCGAAATCGGTAAAACATGTTGCTTCCAAGACCTTCCTATGTAATCATCTTTTTTACCTATACATGTTTATGCAAATAAATAATCTTTATCTTTATCTTTATCTTTATCTTTATCTTTATCTGCTAGCCAAAAACTTATTACATAAAGCAGAACACTTAAAGTAATCCTTGTTATAACTTTAGAATGCTGAATTATGAGTACTTATCAAGCTTAGGTTGGCAAGTTTCCTCTATAACCAGAGATTAAAGTTGGCGCAAGTGGGTCTTCTCAGTTGTCACAATGTGATGGCACTGATGGATGGAACTGTGGGTGGGTGCTAAATATGTGTTCATTAGCTGAATAACTCCTTTATTTTTATTTTAGTTTAGTTGACCTAAAATGTCTGAAAGATTGCAGTGATATTTCCTAATATGCTGTCAAACTTAAATAAAATATTGAAACGAAGATGGCTGAAACTTGGTTAGTTAAAAAAATTGGTTGTCTGTGAAGTCGGTTTACTGACGATAGTTGAACGTGACAACGTCTACGCATCGCTCACTCAAGTAGGAGAGAGACGGATGTCGAACGCTGCCGAACGCAAAGGCCGATTGTGCTTCATTGTCGCTCGTTCCGCGCTCTCGCTTGCACTTCAAGCCTTACATGGAACGCCTCAGAGCGAGGTAACGCCGCATGACGTCATGTTTTTTCGTGCGTGCAGCCGGCTCTATCGAATTATAAGACGTAGTCACGTCAAAAGTATTTTCAAATTAATATCTGGACCACAATACTACAGGAAAGAGATGACTGGAGAGTAAGAGGAGACATTTGCTCAACAGTCGGACATTGAGGGCTTTTATTAATAAAAATAAGTATTTTGAATTTACGCCCTAAAAAATCCTGAAAAAATTTAGACATTCAACCCAGTCTATACTCTACAGAAAGTGGATGATCCACTGTGGGGTATAGATGAATATCGAACTCGCACATCTTGCGTCTCAGCCGAGCATTCAAATTATTATTATCGTTAAAGATAAATATAAAGATAAAGATAAAGATTATTTATTTGCATAAACATGTGTAGGCTAGCTTGTTAGCTTCAAGATCTTTCAGAATTCAACCCCAAAAAAACAAGGAAATGACAAATCACACCAAATCCTTCAACGACAAAGGCTCATTCACACAAAATTACTGGCGCCAAAATGACAGGAGCCGTTCATCTGCATCAGCTTACGAATTGTCTCATCTAGTTTATAGCTTGGCTTTGCCAGATTTGAGCGACGTTTTATAGTTGTAAGTTTACGAGCACTGATTAGCTTGCTGATTGGCTGGATTGATAAAAAGTTAATTGGATGCATTGGATTGGATTGGATAAGATTTTTGATGTGAAAACTTTTTTAGCCACGTTAGGCATTTAGGGAGAAATATCAAACTCAGTCACGTGACTGTTACCGGTTACGACACCATCCTCTTACTAATAATACGTAAAGATTTTTAAATGTATCCCAAAAATTAGCACCCATGCGGGATTTGAACCCACAACCTTGCCGATGAGTGGCATCGCTCTGACCAACTAAGCTAACGGGCAACCGACGCATGAGTTGAAATTTATTTTGGGATACATTTAAAAATCTTTAAATATCCCTAAGTGTGCGGTTAACACTATAAAAATATAACCCTTATCGATTAGTAATACGTACCTTAATTCCGTCACACATTGTATCTTCACAATGGTCTATTTGTGAGAGTGGCCGCCTCAGGTGAGACTGCCACGAGTGCGAATCCCACTGGGATAGTTTTTTGTACTTTTTTTTAAATATTAGAACCGTTACCGAAACCTCGTTAAAGTTTTCACTTCTGTTGGCACTCCCGAAGTGCTACATTTTATTTTGTTATCTATGCATTACTTTTTATTCGGATCTATTGAAAACTATCATCATAGACAGCGAATAATATAACACTGCATGGTGTTGGGTTTTATGCGATTCATTTCGGTCCTGTGCCACACGCATTCAAAATCTATGTTCCCTCTTGATGTCAATTACCCATCACGTTGATATTCCACTAATTAGAACTAAGCGCTTTCAAAGGTCTTTTTTTTACTGCAAACATTTGGAATCAGCTTCCAGCGTCTGTATTTACACTGAGCTACGACCCTGTTGTTTTTAAGAAGAGAGTTAATATGCACCTTCTGGGTAGGCTCGCTCCATCGTAGACCTCATTCTTACCTGTGTCAGTTTCGAGCTCAAGAGCCAACCCATTCATCATAAAAAAAAACGCTAATAGACACCTTATTAACATATCCGTTGTAAAACGCTAATATACATCTTAATTACAATGTCCGTTGTTCGTCTACCTCTGGGTCAGTAAATATGTTAGTCTCTATGGCTCATCTGATTCCAATGTATTTTAAAAGTTACATAAACTGTAAGTTTAGTCGTAATAAACTTGATGTTAATGATATAACTTATCAATAAAGCTCAAAACCAATCAAACTAATATGTAGGTACTTCTACCATGGCGTCAATAAAAGCAGATTCGGTATGACGTCATAAAGCTTGATGAATTTTATGCAAATGCGCTGTAAACTCCAGAGGGTATTGTTTTAGTCGTTAGTGTGTGCGATTCTGGTTTCATTTCGACAGAGTTAAGTGGCAGGTCGTTATTTAGGGATAGGTTTATGATTTTGACAGATGATTGTATTGGCGCCCAACGCGGGGCAAAAATACTTGAACTGAAGTTGAATTTCATATATCCTGATTTCATTTCAGTCTATCCTGAAAAAGAGCCGTGTTGGTCGAATGGGGTTGTGCCTCGACTTTCAATCCAAAGGTCAAATCCCGGCCGTGCATCAATGGTTAAATTTGTTATAAGGTACAAATCAGTTTGTAATAAAAAAAGGCTCTACCTTGTAGTCGCACATCACAGGCTCTTAATAATTATTATAACTGTGTATTATACAAATTAATGTATGTATATGTATGTACAAGCAACATATTATTTCAGTTTCTGCGGACAGTAGCTAGTCTTATATTAAAACTCATTTTATGTCGACACTTTGCTTGGGATAAGGGCAGAGAAAAGATGTACATCATACATTGTGCTTCATAGTCTCGTCAGGCTGCTTTTCCTCAGCCAATCTCCACATTGATGAGAGCTAAACACCAGGATTAGAGGAACAAAATGCATAGGTAGTAAACTTTACGACTATGCAAATAGAAGGGAGTTGCGACGTAAATCTAAACCCTCAATATGTAGGCGTGCGTATTGCAAATTACAAGTTGACGTTTAGAACCTATCGGATATAAAAGTTGTTATTTATTACTTGAAAAACAGTATTCAGTAGGTTTAACAAGATTACTAAGCCTCTATAACTCTAATAGATGAAAATCAAAGGATGTTACGCTCCGACGACTACGACAAATGTGTCTTGGAAACAAAATTTGCTTAATGTCATGACAATAATATAAATCTCTCCTTTAAAAAGGTTTAAAAAATTTCACTTAAGAAACAGAAAACTGAATTTGTCAAGAAATTCAAAACTGAGCATTGCTGGGTTATATTGTATCGAATAGATTGATATCTAAGGATCGTTAGAAACGATCTATAGATAGCTCTCGGATCATTAAAAATTGGATGAACTTTGTAGATTATGTACAATGTGAAAGTCATACGTAAATACCTGTTAATACAAACACCCACATAAAATAACGCATTCAAAATTTTTAAGACAATGTTGCCAGATCTTGCAATAAAATTGGTGTTACACTGGTAACAACACAGGATTAAAAATCGTCGTAAAGCGAGCTTAGCGAGGGCACCCGCGTTTTAGCGATTGCCGAGAAGTTACGAGTTGTCTTAAAGGATTAAAGGGTGATGTTTTGGTGCAATGATTAGTAGACCTTGTTTTGGGTGACAGATTGCCAAAAGGTTTGTTCTGAGAAACGTCTTCCTAAAAAGTCTAAAAACTGCAATGAAAAAGGAAACTATTACTTAGTATGAATATAAAATATAAATACGATGTGTTCATCGAACTCTGTGGCGCAGTGGGCGAAGGTCCGCCTGCGACGCAGCAGGTTGCGGGCTCGATCCTCGTCGCGGGACAAATGTTTGTATGACCTACAGATATTTGTCTCGGGTCTGGGTGTTTCTATCTATAATATGTATGTATTTACAAACAAAAAGTATACGAGTATAAGTAGTTTATCAGGCATCTAGTACCTATAACACAAGCTCTGCTTACTTTGGGGCTAGATGATGCTGTGTGAAAAGTCCAGCATTATTTATTTATTTATTATTTATTTGTTACTCGTATAAGGTCAATTTCAGTAAAACATTTCTGCTAATATGGGTGTCAAGACACCAATTGACCTCCCCAAATGTATTTATAAGTAGTCACATTATTACCAGTCATGGCTAATTCGCCTAGTGACAAAAAATATTAAAGGAGCTATCGTGTTTAATTTTTTTTAATTTCATTTACGTGTATTTTAGTCAATTATTATTTTTATAATGACTACCTGTGACAAATAATTATAATATCGTATAGCAAGGAGGTATTTAAGAACACCACAAAAAGAGGTCAAAGTTTGCTAATTTTGCCATCAATCACAACCTAATACCCAATGGTTAATTTTACCACAAGGAAGCAAAACTAACCTATAATTTTATTTGACGGACAAATCACCTTAAATATATTGAATTGTCACAACTATCAATTAACAAACAAAGGTAAAATTTAAAATTACCTTTTTTTAAAGTTGTTGACCATTCAAACATCGAAACGTATCATTACTCTTTAAAACCCACGCAAACTGATTGTCAAGCTGACAACTGTTAATTAAATTTAAACAAAACGTGTCATCCAATTCAATAAATTAAAACCCTATTTTATAAACAAATAAATAAGGTTCAATATCCAAAATCATTAGCCCACTGTTCATACAAGAATTACAAATTTTCCGTGCGCAACGCTTCGCAGCAAATTTTGTCAAATTTCGAACAAAAGTAAATAATTGAATGAACTACAAGTATGTTTTACAAAAGTGTAAAGAGCTCAGGTGCGTAACAAACTAATTAATTCGAATGCCCGCATTTGATTACTCAAATCAAATGGTGTATTGTTGGGGGTGAAATGAGAAATCGCTAAGAAATTTGGTTCGTCACGTTCGTAGGTCGCTTCCGGTGGGCTTTACGACGCCTCATTATATTGTTTGAATGTTCGGAAACTGTAGACTGGTTTCATAAAAAAAAAAGTTTTTGAACTTATAGATTTTTTTATTTCATTATAATTGGCACGCACGAATACGTTTTAAAGATATTTAAAAACATATTTTTGGTAAAATTTATATTGTTATAGTGAAAATCTCACACTAATGATTAAGGATCACTTAATATTTTTAAAAGCATATAAAAATTTCGGGTGGTAACGCTTTTTCCAATTTAATAGTATTTGAAGTATTACAATTTGTTTTGTTAAATAGGTAAGTAGCAGGATGAACTAACAATAATATCCATATAAGACAAGCCCATTTAACGGTAAAGAAAAGCATTTTGAAGTAACCTAAATATTTTTTTTATACTTACGTATAATGTTTTTTAATTTTATTTTATTTTTTCATGTCTATCACTTACTAACACTGTGCAGCACCCCACACACAGGTGTAGTCGTTTCACACGGCGAGGCAACGCCATTTTTATGATATCTCGTTTATTATTATGTTCAATAATTGCTCGATGCGCACCCACTGGGCAAGCGTGACCGCAGTTTTAGTTACCCAAACATTATAGTGATACAAGATTAACTACTGAAATCATGCTACCCGTGGTTTTATGAAATACTTCACTTTTCCTTGGTGAAAAAAAAATCTATGCGTTCCGGGTATTAACTACTCTTTAACAAATTTCATCTAAACTTTTTAAATTTACTGACAACTTTCATGTACAACACAAGCTCTACTTACTTTGTGGCTAGATGTTTCTGTGTGAAAAGTCCAGCATTATTTATTTATTTAATTATTTATCCAGCCATATTTTTTTTTATTAACTAGCTGCGCTCCCGCGGTGTGACCCGCGGTCCCTCGGGATTTTTTCATTTTTTCAGAATAAAAAGTAGCCTATGTCCTTCCCTGAGATACAACCTTTAACTAAGCCAAATTTCAGCTTAATCTGTTCAGCGGTTTGGGCGTGAAAGCGTAACAAACAGACAGACAGACAGACAGAGTTACTCTCACATTTATAATATTAGTATGGATAACTACCAAATTTTTCCATGCAAGACAAGAAAATTTAACTTCGCAAAAATTTTACGTTTTGAGACCTTTATCTAAAAATGGCTTATGATAATATTTTACATTCTCAAATTGCTCATGAACTCTCACGAGTATATACTAATATAAAACATAATTATTTTGAACTTAACCATTTAAATTAACAAGTTTCATGTGCCCTTTTCAAATTAAACGATGATTTTGATAACCGCAAACCGTTTTTCACCCCAATCACGCATTTTCTCACGATTTTGATAATTGTGATGATTCATTTAATTATTTTAATACGCATTAAAAATTTTTCATAAGCAGCATCCGAATATTCATCAAACGAACGCAAATAAGAACGGGAATAACACCCCAGGGTAGTGATACCATTTAATTTTAACTAAAGTAAACGGTAAACCTTCATGTCTTTTTAGACTCTAGCTAGATAGATGACGAGGATACGCTATCAAAAGCTAGCCGTAGCGCATTAAAAAAGTAAGTTCGTATGAGTCAGTGGCCAACTCTGGTGACGGAGTTTTTAGGCCGCCTTAAGGCCTCCGTCATGGCTTAACGACTTTAATAGCCGGGACCGACAATTTAACGTGCCCTCCGAAGCAAAGAAGCTCAGATGAAAATGGCACTTGCGGTCACCCATCCACTTACAGACCGTTTCGAACGTTGCTTAACTTTGACGATTCAAGAACGACGATGCTTGCTTAGCACGACCACGAGCGCTTCAATTTATCAAAACGAAAAATCCATAGCTAGTAGGTCTTCGGATTAAAATATTCAAAATACTTAGTTGTAAAATATACTTAATTAGTTATCATTTTACACAGATTTATCACTGACCATTACGTGACACTTTCCGTCCATTCCCGTCCCTTTTCCGGGACATTACCCTGACAAAAGCAACCTGCTACAGAAATGCTTATAAAAAATGATTACATCAAAAACAGTACCCCAACGACATGGTTCTAATTAAATTAATTGTACGAGTCGCGATATAAATGACGAGCTACGAAATAGATGGAAAAAATAGATTTACAAAGATAAAAGCAATAATAAAACACTTCCCGGCTTGATAGTGCTTCCTATGACGAATTTAATATAAAAATTGTGTGTATAGGTACGTACTAATCTAACTGCTTATTACAGTCAGATTTTATTCAAAAATCCTTCACCGGAGTTAGCCAATACTTATAAGAACTTCCTTATGCACTTAAGCAGGTTTTATTTAACTTTGGAATTTTGGTAGAGATAGCATCAGAAGAAGTTTGAAACCTACGCTTGTTGGCTAGAGTACCTACTTAGTGGGTTACCTTTAAATCGATAATGTTTTTTTGGAACGGTTGTTTATTACTAACGGTTGTTTATTATTGACGACCTCTGTGGCGCAGTGGGCGAAGGTCCGCCTGCGATGCAGAAGGTTGCGGGTTCGATCCCCGCCGCGGGACAAATGTTTGTATGATCTACAGATATTGTGTTTCTATGTATAATATGTATGTATTTACAAACAAAAAGTATATAAGTAGTATATCAGTTATCTGGTACCCATACCACAAGCTCAAGCTTACTTTGGGGCTAGATGATGCTGTGTGAAAAGTCCAGCATTATTTATTTATTTATTTATTACTTTCCTGTTGCAGTTTTCTGAAAAAAAGCATGAATTGGCCTTCAGACTTTTAAAACCTTGTCAGTCTGTCTCTGTTTTAAAACACATTAAGTCTGTTATGGTGTTGTAATTTTTGCTGAATAAATAAATAAGTTCTCAACACACATCTGCCCCCTTAGCATGGCGATTGTCTAAGGTTGTTCTGTTATTCTCCGGTACCTAGACAAACCATGCTAAGGGGGCAGAGTAACAAAAAGCAGGAAAATGATCACTAAATACTTTTTGAAATTGTAAAATAATACGAGTAATAGTAGCATCTATGAGCAGCATACACGCTTACAAAACCGATCATCCCTGGCAGTATTACAAATAAAATTCGTCGTAGGAAGCCCGCACGAAGCCCGCATGATCAGCACGATCACGATACCGGACATTAGGGATGATATTAATCACTGTGCTTGTATTACCGTTACTAGGCTTCATTGGATTGTAGCATTTTTATTTTTAACCGACTTCAAAAAATAAATTGGTAAGTATGTAAGTATGCTGTCGTATTATATGGATCAGAGTGTTGGGCAACCAAAGTGACGGATGAATGAAGAGTGAGTTTGAAAGTAGCGCCAGTGACTGACAAATTGAGAAGTGGAAGGTTGGCGTGGTATGAGGAGGGATGAGAGTCATATAACACGACGAGTGATGAGTATGAATGTGGATGGATATACCGGTAGGGGTAGGCCTAAGAAAATATAGATGGACTGTGGGAATGCGGATATGTTTGTGAAAGGAGTGAGTTCTGATATGACGGGTGATAGAGGGAAATGGAAGAGAGAAACATGTGGGATAAGGGCAGGAAGAAGAAGAAGATGCTTTTTTATGTATGTTCACTGTTTTCTTTGTTAATGTTTTTTGTGGAAACATTTATAAAATTCTATTTTTGTTGGAAAGGGTGATCCTCCCGGGGATCCCATAATAAATAATGACTTTTCACACAGAATCATCTAGCCCCAAAGTAAGCAGAGCTTGTGTTATGGGTACCTACTACATGACTGATATACTACATATTTTTTTTTGTAAATACATACATATTAATACATAGAAAACACCCAGACCCGAAACAAATATTTGTACTTAATATGAATATTATTCCTGAACGATTGATACTTCTTTAGTAAAACTCAAAAATACCCATTCTTGCTTGTATGTACGACCTAAGTTAACAGAAGTTGGTTAACAGAAAGTTAACAGAACTTTTTTCGGTCTACACAATATTAATATTTAGAGAAGAATAACTATCACTTGCACTGAGTTAACCTCTATAATTACGGCACAAAAAGCAAATTACTTACAGAAAAAATATATCAGAAAATGTCACTGTCAATGTTTTTAAAAACGTTTACAGTGACAAACAAAATTATAAGGCGATTACACAAGTCAAAGACACCGCTCAATATTTGAACAAACCAAATTACGTGTAGACTCGACCTAAATAATATAATTGCTTGTTATATTATTCATAAAGTATATTTAGATATGCTGGGGACCGAGATGTTTGGAGGGAGTGGAGGGAGACCTTTGCCCAGCAGTGGGACTCTCATGGCTGATAATAATAATAATATTTAGATAACCATGTAGTCCGCTTTGCACGTAACGCATTAATTTAATTTATGTCATGTAGACAACAGGATGATCTGATGATGGACTCGGAAGCTACGGAATAGATCCAACGGAACAGTTGAAATCAATCAAATGCTTAATAACTGGTTTCAGTTCGTTCCTACTAAAGGTTTTTGGATAATACTAGTGGACCCGGGCGCGACTTCGTCTGCGCATTGTTTCGTCATACAAATTTTAGAGATAGAACTACCTTGTTCCAACCCAACCCATGAAAATAGAACTTAGTTTAAGTACTTAATAAAAATTGTTCAAAGCATTATACAGGGTGTAAAAAGACGTCTAACGAAGCCGAAAGGGGTAGGTACAGCATCCCAACACACAACCAAATCCAAAGGGATTTTCCGAAAAAAAACATTATATCTGGAGAAAACAGCGTTTGAAGATTACTGTTTGCGTATGTACTGGACGCGTTTTTTTACGTAGATGCCTGAATTTTGAGTTTAAATAGTTTTTTCTTTTAAAAATGAAATAATTAGGTATGTATGGTCTTATTATATTATACTATTAGTCAATAACTGAAAATAACATAAAATAAAATAAAAAAAATAAATAAAAAAAGCTTTATTGGAAAAAACTTATAGAACTAATTAAAATACATTCCATGTACACACCTTGGGTAAAGCAAATGTATCCGCGAGGTAAATACCTAACCTATTTATCGGTAATCCCCGAAACTTGGCTCATACAAACATGTTAGGAAGGTAGGTAGCACCTTATGGTATTGAGCTTAAAATGACTAAGCTAAGTCAAAAAATTTTTTGCGTTTTTTTTTCGCTAAATGAATTTAGAATCATGGTCTGATTGCAACCATTCATTGCAGCAACTCAGTTGTCGGTATTTGTCTTTTTACACCCTGTATAACGACATGACATCGCCATTTTGAAAAGTCAAAAGTTATTGGTTGTCATGGCAACCTTAGAGCAGTTCTCTTTGGATCAAACAGACTACTGCTAACGTTTTTATGCAATATTCCCGCTGTCCTTTTACATATTTTTTGGTTTTCAGGAACGTTTTTGTGGCCTATATGCAATTCTGGAGTTATACATTCAGCTTCATTATAAACTGTTTCGTCGTTTTCTGATCCTTTCATAAACATACAATCATCCAAACATCTAAACAAACTCACAAACTTTCATCTTTATTATATGAGCGAGATTTTATTTACAATTGAAATCCGCAGACTTGGAAAAATTCATTGTATGTTCTAATAAACTCAAAGACAAATAATGGGCTTTTCTTTCATCCGTATTCTGCTTTTCCTCATTTTAAGCTTCAGGTATTTTTGTAGCAATTTATTTAATCTACACCCCAATTTAGTCTCAAAACAATTGCTCAACATTAAAGAAAGCGTGCATACTCCCCTTAAATAAATACCTCCTTGTGTCAATACTGACATGTCACCAAAAGTAACGTTTTACAAAAATAACTAAAGAATATTTGAGAAATGTTTTCAACTCTATCTTAGGCAACATAACGCACAAAATCGAATATCAATTTTAAAAATGTATCACAATAACATTGTCAGTGCAATAAGGTTTTAATAGCTAATTATTTTCGCTGAAATCATTGGTAGCATTTAATGCAATAAGGTTCATTTTTCTGTGAGATTTTGCGAGAGTTTGTGTGTCGTGTATGGAGGTGTCATTTGCATCAATCCACGTCGAATTAGGGGATTCCTGTGTTTAAATAATTGTCTGGGTGATATTTGATTTTCTCTTGTAAAATAATTGCACGTAGGAGGTAGAAATATTTTTCAAATATTGCGCGAAATTCGAAATAACCACAACTTATGACATGAATATATTTCTTTTATACGAACAATTACCAACATGAGAAGTTAAATAAAAAAATATAATTTAGACATTGTTACAATTTTGATTCACTCAGATAATCCAAATAAAAACAATTAAGTATATGACTAAGTACTCTATTGTATTAGGTCATACCTGTAAAAATAGATGTAATGTTTCAAATAAATACGTAAACAAGTTCACGACTGTAGGTACTTATCCCCAAGGCGCGGTAGACATTCTCTCAGATCTTTTATTGTTAAGGTGCTTTCTGGTAAGACCGGACAAGTAGTAAGTCCGGATAAGTCATGTAACTACTAAATTCAGCAATATTTTTAAATGATGGCAACATCACCGTACGCGCCATTTTGTTGTGCCCCTCCCTACAATCTGCTTTTTACGCTATGCCCAGCAGAACGTGTGCTATTGTCGTTCAAAAAAAGGATGTACCAAAAGTGGAAAAAGACATGATCCGATCTTCCACCTGAAACGTTCTGTGAGCAATTTGGTAGGTAATTTTTGTTTATTTTTGAAGTTTTGCTGTTTTATTACCATTTGCGATGTAAGACTAATTGATTAGTACTATACAATCATGTCTACGACGTTTGTAGACAAAGATCCGATCTTTAACCTCGTAGGTTAAGATCGGACATAATCCGCCGGTCTTTCACTTTAAAGTGTTTCTCAAACTTTTTACTTTACATGCTTTTTATTTTACTTTCAATATTCGATTTGTCTGTATCAAACGTCTCACTTTCGAGTCTTGGCTGTTTTCGCCTACAAGTAAGTAAGTTATCAAAGTTACCTAAATTTATGATGTTTAAAATGTAACTTGTTTTACTAATAATGTTGTAAAAGTACTTACTTTTTTGTTTTTACTTAAAGAAGTATTTGTTATGTTTAGTTGTTGATTGTTATTGATTTATTGTTTGTTCTGGATTGTATAAAATACGTAAGTATTAAGATTTGTTGACAGAACGTGCTATAATACTGCATATTTATATTACTTAATAATAATTTAAGTGGATTGACCGAGTTTGGAATATTTTGGGGGAGACCTTTGCCCAGCAGTGGGAAGTGGACAGTATAGGTGTACGGTTTACGTCACCGCACAATTCCTGCATGTTCTCGCGGGTCAGCATTTTACGCTACAACGTGGATTACGTGTCCAAACAGGACAGTTGCTTTCATAAACTAAACGCGAAACCACGTCGCAGCGTACAAACGCGATCGCAACTCCATAACTCAACTTAACAAATAAACAGTGAAATTTAACTTCTGTTTCACTCAACAAACTCTATAAGATTGTAGGCCACAAACCCTACAATAGGTTAAATAAAAAAAAATATTTAAAGTAAAGTGCCCACCTACAGACTGAAATGTTCGTCCTATTAAACAGTAGGTATTTAGTTGTATATTGTATGTTCAACTTCACATAAAGTTTTTTGATTTTATGCTTATATGTTTGTAGATTAAAATTTAAGCTTATAATGAATAAAGTTTATTGATAATAATTTTTTTGTTATTATTAGAGCTTGAAAATGCAAGTTTCAACTCAGAAAACTGACTTCTATTTTGTTAATTGTCTGCCTGCTGTAATTATGAGTCTAATGAGCCTTTAGATGTAAAAGTTTGAGATACACAAAAATCTATGTTTGAAGCATGCGGGGTAAGATCGGACGTTTGGAGTAAAAAAATGTATTAAATCTTCGCTAAAACTTAAATTTGAAAACCAATTCAATAACAATTTGTACTATGTTTTTTATTAGGTAAGTCCGAATATTTTCCTGTGATAGAGCTTATTCTAGCTGTTACAGAGGTGATTTTATAAGGTAGTCCGGTCTTACCTTAACACGGTCCGATCTTTTACTTGCCATTCTGAAAAATTTTGCTCTGTTTGATCATTCATAATACATCAACCGTTGTGTTTATCTAAACATTACAAATAAGAAATGAAACCTCTGTATTTTTGCAACAGTTTGGTTGCTATGGCGTTGTAAAAGAGTCACTAGAGACGATACAATAAAATATTTTCTAAGACTCTTTAGGTTTTCTCAAAAATAGTCCGATCTTACCAGAAAGCACCTTACTCATTCCAGATCCTTTGAAGATGTCTAAGGGTCAGAGGCACGTCAAATCACATATTTGATACATGCCCACATCTAGTATTCCATACAAAACAGGTTGCAAGCCCACCGCCGCCAAATAAATAAATACAATTCATAAATACCAAGTTGAATACAATTTTTAATGCTACGAAGTTGTAGTGAGTGTGAGTTAGGAACAAAATGAGTAAAAAAAAAAACTTTTTTTTAAACTTTTAATAGTGAACAGATTTGTATATTAATCCGCGAAAAGATGTCGATTGCAAACTAGAATACGATACAAAATTGGAATAGTCTAAAGTTTATATAAAATATTGATTCTACCAATTCTACTAAAGCGAAGTCACGGACGGAAGTATATCTAAGTGTGGTAAAACGGACACTTGTGCCGAGTGTGAAATTAACATAAAAACGCAACATTAGCATATCGCGTTTCGAGACACTATCTGTAACAGATGTTAGGTCGCAGGATAATAAAACCATCGGATTTAGGGAGGTTAATTTGAAGAGTATTTATTAAAAAAACTGGATAAGATTTACTTCGATTTCATGGATTTGAAATTCATGAAATGGAGAAGGTAAATGACGGATGTCCAAAAGCACCGGGTAGTATTTTGACGTGAACTGCAGTGGTCAACTTAACCGACTCTGGACCAAAGTTGGATGCTACAGAGAAAATCTAACCAGGTGGGGCTTTCAGTACCCTGCACTTATCCAGTGAGATTTTGGGGCTCCCGTTCAGGACATGGAACACCTGCTCTCATGTCCTCTGCGCCCTACAACCTGCACCCAAGAGGACCTGCTCAACGCTAGGGAGAAAGCAGTTGAGGTGGCCTCATACTGGTCAAAAATGGTTTAAACATTGACTCGAAAGAAGTAAGCCTATATTATGCAGACGCTAGCATTTCTGGCTAGGCAAGCCAAATGCCACTTTGATAATTATAGGTAGGTAAGTACTAAATTCACAAAATATTTTATAAAAAAACAGACTTTCTAAAGTATTGAAACATATTGTTAAAATATCTAATTTTAAACAAAAATTATAACTTTTATGAGTACTTAATTCAAATTAATTTAAATTTTATTCACCTCTAAAACTAAATTTATGTATCGAGGACGGATCAGCGCTTGCACTTGTGTACAAACAAACAGATGTTTTGTGTTCTTGATATACGGACACATCAACAATCGTTTCACGGTCAATTTGTTTTATTTCGGTCGTAAAATCAGGTGTTACATTTTACGCCAATTAATTAGTTTTTTAATTACTTACATTTTTTATTATTCAAAAGTAATTTAAAATGGCTAAAAAGCTGCTTAAACCTTTATCACTCCTTAAACGGTTTACCATACATTTTGAAATCGATGATTATGTTTTTTATGCTCGCTCAATAAGTAGTGCTCTAAACGGTGAAGGGAAACATCGTGAGGAAACCAGTTAGTGTTTTTATAGGCGGAGATGGGCTTGCAACCTGTCACGTATGGAACTCTAACTTCTGCGAGATGTGGGCATGTATCAAATATGTGTTTGGACATGCCTCTGACTACCCCTAAAGAAGATCTGAGAGAATGTCTACAGCGCCTTGGGGATACAGTCGTGAACCTGTTTACGTTTGTTTACGTTTACAATAAGTAGTGAGAGATTGGTTTTCAAGAAAAAGGGTCGTTTCGTTTTCAAATTTTTAGTCACTTTTCTGACTGACTTATGATTGACAGACATTTATAGGTATACTGATGAAGATGGATTTAGTTTTATGTCTTCTATTTATCCTGGGAGACCAGCTTATCCTGGGATGTAAGACCAGCTATGAATTTAAATAGTTCCACAGCGTATGATCGAAATCTTAAAATTGAAAGCAATGCTCTTCAGATAATTATTGCACACATCAATATTTAAGGCACTTATTGTAAAGTTCAAGACGAAGACAAAAGCTATCTTTTCATGGGTTTGTCACCCATGAAAAGATAGCTTGAGGATAATGTATGCGTTTGTAATACAACCACCATTCTTAGCATTCAATTTAGAATGCTAAGAATGGCTTAAATTTGAGTTCAAATCAAGACTTGAGAAACAAGGTCACACACACATATCAGATTTTACATGAATATTATTTTTTTGTGTCTTATAACAACAAATTTTATTTAACCACATCACCCTGAGCCAGCACAAATATTTATATTTTGTGTTTTGAGAAAATTAGGTTCAGTCAAACCATTAGTTAATGTCCGATGTTTCAACTCAAGTAATTGGTTTATTTTTAGTAAGCACTTAAGTTTAATTAATCATTTTAGAAGAAAGTCTTAGCCATGTGGTGTCGATGACACAATGCAAAATGAGTCCTTATTCATCAAAAATTATCCCGAAAAGTACAGCATCTATTAAGGCAGTTTACATTCATCCCGTTGACAACTGTCGTTTGTTACGTTGTTAAGAAATGCCTTTCTTCTCTGGAAATAGTGTTGCAGTAAAATTTAATGGGTGTCAATATTTTTGAGGGTTACATTGAGGTGACTGAGAATTTACGGGTTAACTTTCAAACGCTCAACTTCTTCTAAGGATTAATAAATATTTTATTTACAGAAACTAAGCTACTACATATTTACATATATTTACAAAATACAACAGGATTGGTCAAGCTATCTAAGGATTAATTTTGTATACAAGTATATGTAAATTTTTAATCAACATCTTTATTTTCCTACTCTCTCCCAATGTGGCGTATCAAGACATTTAAACTAAAATAAGCAATAACAATAGTACTCGAACCAACCTTTGGATCTAAAGTTACTATACAATACCAAGCACTCTCACTCGACCCAATACTTACTCAACAATCATTTTGAAAACAAGCGGCATTTTTATCATTACATCTTTCTTTAGTCCTTTAAAAATACCAACACAATGAACCGATGTCGAGTCAATAATGAAATTTACGATGGGCATTACAAACCTCTATTTTACAGCTGTATTGGTCAATCGCAACTTTGTGCAATTTTCGGCCTAAAAGACCGCATGACCACACACAACGGTCTCTTAGACCCAAACGGTTACAACGCGTGACTAATAAGGGTTAACATTTTACTTATTTTGTTTATTGGAGTATTGTTTGAAATAGTGAAATGTCTTTGAACGGTAGAGATGGAAGGGTATTTTGTCATTGTGGGTGGTTTGGATGATGTATATTCCGATGTCTGAAAAGACTGATGTCATGGATGCTAAATCAACATAATAGTATGGATGGAGTAATATAAATGTTCAGTTTGAGGAATAATTTAGGTAGGTATGCACCCAAGCACGATGGGTATCATATTTTATTGGTTTTTTTAAATGCATTCATGTCACGCGGCCTAAAAACTCCGTCACCAGAGTTAGCCACTCTAGTACTATCTTACTTAATAAAACTTTTGGAACGAAGTTCCTTTTCGGACGGTCTCGAGGATAGAGGCTAGAAAAAAAAAGAGATCGATTTTACCGTCACAACATATCGCTGTCTCCGGGGAATAGAAGGATAACTGCAAAAACACAACTTTACAAGCAAAAAAACAGTTTTCGTTGATAACTTCACAAATTATTGTGCTTAATGGTGCGCATAGTAGTGCGAACAAAAGATGCTCAGAGTGCGAAAAGTGGTGCACAAGGTGCGCAAAATGTCAAAAATGTCAAAAGTAAAAACTTCGTTCCTACCGAGTGTTCACACACACACACACAGTGTGTACACTCACGTACTTTTTTTTTGTTAACCGGTTTGCTTTTTTTCAAACAATTTCTATAATTCAGTATTTTCAAAAGTACACTATTTAAAAATCCAAAAAGAACCAACTGAAGATCATTTTCAACTCAATCCGATTACTTCCTTTCACTGAATCAACATACAGAATGTAACATGTGCTCTATTTAACCGATCACTTACTGAAAGTCACCCCTATAATGCGACTAAAAAAGAATTTTTAAATCTGCAAATAGTGCCCCTCATATTTCACCCTTCAGCGAATCTGAGCGTTGAGTTAAAATGTTTGAACTCTCAAAAACTTACGCCGTAAAATGGCATGTAATAGAGGTGGGAGATACACTCAGTACTGTCAAAAAACAAGGGAGGTTTTCGCGTAATGTCGCGTAGCATTACCTTATTTTCTTTCCAACGTTTTGCGTTCGTTACTTTTTCAAATCGTGTCATTAGTTTTTTAGAACCAGTGTGGTGAAAGGACTATAAGTGCGCCTAAGATACTGCTTTTGATAATTAGATCTTTAAACAGTTAGATAAATGGATGTTAACTTATACAAAATGTCGGCAGTATTTGTAAGTACGTGTTTTTGACCCATAGCGTAGACATAGGATCTTGATTGATCTGAGAGAAAACCTAACCCGTCTTATAACAAGAAAATAAACAGAGTTTAGACTAAGACTAACTAAAAAACTGTCCCTAGAAAAACGATCTTTAAATACTCGTACATAGAACGCTTTTTTGTGGTAACAGTTTTGTTTTTACATGTGTCAACATGGGGTTTAACGTTTATGTAATAAGCAGCAACGTATTTTCAGGGCGTCGTCTTCCGTTTTCGATTCTTTCCGTTTTGATTATTGTTTATGATTATGATAAACGTTTTCAGTTCGTCTCTCAGTGTGTCTCAACCGAAGCCTCTCAGCCTAATACCGATGGATAGATACCAAATGTTATAGTTTGAGTCATCATGACTATCATCTAGGGGTGAGATAGCAAGATGAATGCTTCGAATATTGATCATCACCGTTAGGAAGTCATATTGATGGATGGGAGTGAGTCAGTTATGGTTTACTGTTGTCTGTATTTTAGTAAATGTTTATAAACCGGCAATCGGGTATTTATAAACCCGGTGCTGCTTATTATAAAAACGTAAAACCTTGGTTGAACCCCATGTTGACACTTGTCAAAACAAAACTGAGCTTTCTATGTACGAGTATTTAAAGATCGTTTTTCTAGGGACAGTTTTTTAGTTAGACTTGGTCTAAACTCGGCTCATTTTCTTGTAATACGCCATGTGTTTATAAAATCAACAAAATTTCGACCCCAAGGCCAACTTATGAAAAAAAAAAACAGAATATTCTTTCAGATTATCATTTAAGATCCTTTAAATGAAAGATACTTATAAAAAAGAATATCATGCTTATTAATCAAACCGCATATTTTCCGATGCCTTAATTCCCTTATTCGATCAAAGAAACGCATTAACTTCCTGCAGAGTCAGTGGGAGAATCATTTTTCTTTCACTTAGGGGCACCAAAAATTCACTTGTACTGAATTAGTTCATAATCCAACGGCTAATTCATCAGTGGGGAGTGATGCAGCGATTTAAGTGGTGAGATTTAGACTTTTTTAGAAGCTGTCAAAATAATATCTAATTTTGCTTTCTGCTTTTTGAGCAGAGCGTCCTATTGTTTTTAACTGATTCCATCTATACAGGGTGTAAAAAGACGTCTACCGAAGCCGAAAGGGGTAAGTACAGCATCCCAGAACACAGCCAAATCCAAAAGGATTTTCCAAAAATATCATTATATCCGGAGAAAATCGACCTCGCACAGCTGGTCGAGCGTATGTACTGGGCGCGTTTTTATGCGTAGATTGCTGGATTTTGAGTTTTAATTGTTTTTTTTTCTTGTATAAATGCAATGATTAGGTAGGTATGGTCTTATTATGTTGTACTAGTAGCAAAAAACTAGAAAATAAAATAAAATGACGTTTTTTTTCAATAATATGTTCAGAATCATGGTCTGATTGCAATCCCTCCGTTTTCGGTAGCAGTCTTTTTACACCCTGTATATTTTTGTAGGTATGTGTAAATCGTGGGCATAGGTACAGTCAGCAACGAAAGCCGATCACCAGTTTGAATAATTAAAACGTCACCTGTTTTCGTTTTCTAAGAAAAAAATAACCTTTCATGGGAAATTATTATGGTCTTTGGTCCTGATGTTACGGACTGTGGAATTATTCAGATTTTTGAAACATCAGATGTTAATCGACTTTCGTTGCTGACTGTACCTTTGACAAATATTTTCAACCGACTTCAAAAAAGGAGGAGGTTCTCAATTCGTCTGTATTTTTTTTTTTTTTTTATCTTGTTACGCGATTGTTCCGCCATTTGTTGACCGATTTGCAAAAGTCTTTTCATGTTTGAAAGGGTATACTCCAGAGGTGGTCCCATATAAATTTTATTCCTGAGGGATTGATAGTTTCCCCGTAAAATTCTAAACACCTTCCCTCCTAGCCATGTCACAAATAGAAATCGAATCGACAGCTTGACGCCCTGAGTCACACCGCGTTTCGAGTCAAACATTGAAGTCGGTTTTCTTTTTAGTATAAAAACTTAATTATTATGTACCTATTTGGTTGTACCTCTCTGACCTTAAATTTTCAAAGAATCTTGAATTTCCAAGTAGTTTCTGTAATTTCTAACACCGATACGTAGCATATTGCATAATAGATATCGATCAAAAATCAACCTCAAACATTGCACAAATTATACAAGATAATAATCCTTTCAGACAACAGATGGCGTTGTTCGCAAATTACCGTAAGTAATCTGTAATGAGCTCACCTGTACATTGAGTATGAGGGTGGTTAGATGTTGATTTATGATGGATAGTTTGACGTTGGCTTGCTATTTATAAGTCACAGATGGTTGTCAGAAAACTGGTCACGCATGAAAGCTTGCTTTTGTTCCAAAACTGCTGTAGGTACTTGTTATATGTGTAGATTTGTTCCCCCCTCATGCCAAATCTCTTTATATAAAAATGAATCCTTATATCCCTTGGTCACGCAATCACGCGTGAACGGCTGGACCGATTTCACTACTTTTTTTTTGTTGTGTTTGTTATTGTAAGGAGAAGGTTCTTATGACAGAAAAAAATCTCTAAATTAATCATGGAGGGCGTGAAATAAGGGTTGAAAGTTCCAGTTAAAGGTAAAAGATGGCGCTATTATTGCATTTTCAAAGTTTCAGAAGATTCTTGCAAATTTCAGTTATATTTAGATGTTTTCAAGTATGTTATTTTGCTGACGAAGTCGCGGGTACCATAGTGAAATATAAAAAAACGTAAGTACTGAAAATTCCATGCACGCTAGAGACAAACAAATTCTTACCTGACAGTTTAATCATTAGCGCACTAATAACTTTAATAGCAACGTCAACTTAACCTACAAACCAAACTACCGACATCATAAGGAAAGTGCTGAGTATCAGCTTTTTAGAATAAAAAGTGATCCTGTTTAGATACTGAGTGCACTGACTGATTACCACCATGAAGATGCACCGCCACGTAATAAACAATCCTGATGAGTCGATTGGTTTCCCGGCAAATCCCGCTACATTGTCTTGCCTCACCGTCCCCTTATTAGTTTGAAGCTGCAGTACTTATTTTATATCTGTGCGGCATTGTTGACGCTGTAAAAGGCCTTGTAGTTCACAGTTCGTAAACATAAACAATAATCAAAACTCATTAACCCTTACAATAATTCGATGAACAACTGCTTCAATAGTCCACTTCCGTGAAACATTAAAAACGAAATTACTAACCATTTGACATCTGACACCGCGAATATTCAAATTAATGCATTATCGATATGAACAAAGGTGAGGGTTCTTTGACAGGTTGGTAAGAACAGTGCTATGGAGTGGATGAATTAAAAAGTTTAGAAAAAAAATGTAAATCTAAGTCAAAAAACATGTATAGGTAATACACAAATCCAAGAAAGATTAAAGTAATTTAAAACGAATTTAGTCGTATCAAAGCACAGTGCGTAGATAAACAATTTCGTATGAAAAATTGTTTATGGGCATAGAACCGGCTGCCTTCAAAAATGCATAGATCCGTTGCAACTTGGAAAAACTTATAAAAAAGTCTACTAAGAAAATGAAAGCTCACTCCACGCCCTCAGAGAGGAAGGTCGGGCAAAGTGCGCTTAGGTTATGACACGTAATTTGCGCGTAAATCAAATTTGTCCAGTGGGCGGGTACTTGTCTAGCCCATATGGCCGAGTCTACGCGTTACATTCTAAGTGCGTTTGCGTGTAAACTGACGATTCGTGATGAATGATCGTGAAGAAATTGACAGTTGGTAGGGTTTTTTCTTTTTATTGACTTAAATGTTTTTGTTTTATTTGGTTGCTAGAGGAAAGAGAGGTTGATTTTGGAAGCGTTGGCAAGATAGTAAGCCACATAGTTTTTTGGGATAAACGGAAAAACTAAAAAAACTAATGGCAGAACTTGAAGGAAATCTTTTCTTAGCTTCGAAGGATGAGTGAATGATGAATGAATGAATCGTTTTGTATAATACTTTTGTTTCACTTCAATATCATTAAAAAAATATTTATTTCACCTATTAGAATTATGTTTGGGTGCTCAAATGATAAAATACTTATAATAATAAAATTGTGTAACAAATATAATAAATATGTATGTAATTATAATTATGCATGAATAATTCTTCAAAGTGATGAACATAATATTATTATATTAGATATTAATTAGTGATTTTGGGAATAGGCTTTATTTATTTATTAGAATTATGTAATCCTATTTTTTATATTAACTAATTATGCTAAGTATTCATAAAAATAATATTAATTCACATGTGAAAAAATCATCAATCGTAATGAATAGTTTTTTGAATATTATATTCAACTCTATGTTTTGAACATAAAACATATATTTCCCCAATATCAGGCACTTATTTTGCATCGCATAATTATCGTACAATTACCAGTTTATCAACAATACGCGTTCCAAAGATCAGACTGATATGACCAGACAGGGGTGAAAGCGCCCAATATGGCCCAGGTTATTTTGCATGATCTAATTCACATGTTAATTTTATTCAAAAACCTTATGTCACAATTTTTCTTACCTTTTTAACTTTCTGTAAATAATATATAACATATAAATAATATAACATATAAGCGACGCGTGATCCGAGAGCTGGCACATTTTTGGCTCAAAGGATCAGCATTGCCATCCAGCGTGGTAATGCCGCCAGTGTTTTGGGCACGCTTCCGACTGACAGTGACCTGGATCAGTTGAGCTATCTATAGATCGTTTCTAACGATCCTTACATAGCTTGACTAATCCTGTTGTATTTTGTAAATATATGTAAATATGTAGTAGCTTAGTTTCTGTAAATAAATAGTTATCTGACATTTCAAAAAAAAAAAAAAAAAATATATAACTAAATAGATTTAAATATACACCGCTATTCTGTAAATACCAAAAAAATATTAAGGACAGTTGCAGCAGATGTCGTCAGATTTTTTTGTGTTGAACTATCACAAAGTTATCGAGGATTGTAGTCAACCAAAACCGAACAAAATTTTATGAAAACTGTACAAATAAGTTACTACAGACTACAACGCGTACGGACTCTCATTCAAACTATGCTCTCGCATCATCCCCAGTCAGTAAAATCGCAGTAGCTATCATAAATCCATGTCTGACTCAACTCGTCTCCTTTTTAGGTTGTAATTTTTTTTCTCATTTTTTGAGTTTTAACTAAAAAAATGTGATAAGTAACAGACACTGAGACTATGTTAAAAATAAATTGGGTAATTAAAAAATAGGGGTGTATTGATAATAAATAAAACACATAGGTAGGTACTTGTGTCCAATTATATAGCGTTATCGTTGATTTATGCACTGTTGTAGGCAATCATTCTCAAAGTTTCTGATTTTATGTTCAGTATCTATGTATTTTGATAAAGGTTACCTAAATAATCCATATTTTTTAGTAAAATATCTGTCAGAAAAGGCCACCGATTTGCCACAAAAGCTAAAATTAAAACACAAATAACCAAATCTTATAATCAGCTTAACAAAATCATACTTAAACCAAATAAATGAGAGATTGCGTTATCCAGCTAAATAACCACTTATTGGCATTTGCTACACTGTCGGCCACAAAAAATAATCCACCCTCGGTTTAGTCACTGAACACCTGCACTTTCCCATCTGATTTGAACTTGCAATGAAACAAGTTGAATATAATATCGCGTAGGTACGCTTGTTACTAGTGTGAGTTTTTTTTTAGAAAACACTAATTCATTAATGTAAGGATTTTATTTATTTGATACAAAGTCTACTCGTAACCACAGAACCTTAGGTGTAATAATATCATTAATAAAATAATTATAATGTAGGACCAATAATAACCATTAATATATTTTCAAAACTCTGACCCACTGCTGGGCCTTTGCCCAGCAGTGGGATAGTGGGGGCTAAAAACAACAACAACAACAACAAAATCAAAAAATGGGTCTTTTTTGTTTACAAGCATTAACGTAATTTTTTTTTACTAAGCCTTTATTAAATAGAAAATTTTACGTTTTACCCAACCTTACAATTTTACCTTTTAAAAAAACATGGGTAGGTTAACCCACTAAAAACATAAATTGTATCGTACATGTTAAAAACAAAAGACGCACCACATTCAGCTGTATGGCACACCACACCCCCAGCGCTATCAGTAATGAAGAATTATTGTTTTTGGCGTCACACTCAACTGTTTTGTTTAAGGATTTCCTACCGATAAGTCTCTTCGGTCTTTGAATAAACACGTTTGCACTTGTGCCTGTTTAAGTTGTTGCTTTTGTGCCTTTTCAGAGACATTATTGTTCCATTTTTTGCCACCTAGTGTATTTTTTACATGTTTTTTATTTTGACTTGTGTGTCCTTTGATGTAAGGTTCAAAGTGTAGTTTCAAAGACCCTTTTGAGATCAGTGGGTCGTGGTAATTGGGTATGGCAGGTCGAAGACCACATGTGGTCAATAAGGCGTTACGAATTGTTTTGTGTGAAAATAATTTGGAAGTTAAAGCACGTACTATATTAAAAAAACTTGGCTGTCACGATTGATTCATTAGTTTAACAAAAACTTGAACTACATTTTTTTATAGCTAATTTCTGCAAAATTAGTTCATGTGCAAAATATTATATTTTGACGTGCCTCTGATTATTTAGTTATCCTCTTTGATCTCCTGATATTTTGATTCCTCACAATGTTTCATCATTGATAAGATTTCTTTTTTTTTTGACTATTTTTTTTACCTACTTACTTATTTTTATTGAGGAAAAACATAAAACACACTAGACAGTGTCCAAGCATTATATCACATGACTTGTGGATCTGGCCCCTTCGCAAGTGCTCTGACAAATAAATCATTTCTAATACGATTTTCTTTTAACATATTTTAGCCACATCGGGGAGAATATTTGGCACGTGTATCTTCATAGATATTTTCAGTGGTTATATATATATTTTTTTTTGTTAGCCTATACTGTCCCACTGCTGGGCAAAGGCCTCCCCCGTCACCTTCCACACTACTGGTTATATACAGGGTGTAAAAAGACTGCTACCGAAAACTGAGGGATTGCAATCAGACCATGACTCTGAACATATTTATCGAAAAAAAAACTCAAAAAAAATTTTGACTTAGCTACGTCATTTTATTTTATTTTCTAGTTTTTTGCTACTACAGTAGGGACAAGATAATAGCTCACTTTTGACAGATGTCAGTTTTATATTCATAGTGAGGTGACCTGCTTAAAAACATCGATTAAATGAATGAATCGAATGAATCGATACAGACTTGAAACATATGTGAATTTTAAAAATGATCATGCGAATCCCTGTCCCATTATTATTTTTTCTTTCATAAATTAAAGGAGCAAAATAAGACAAGTACCTACGTAATTTAACAAAAAAATTGCTTTTATTCACTTGAACTATCGGAACTGCTATCTTCATCACTGCTGTCAGCACTCAGAGATATTATTAATTCATTTTCAATAATATTGTCTATTCTCACATCTCGTTCAAAATCTTGTAAAATTATTTTCTTTGTCTTCTCCACGACTTTTCGCCAGTCTTCTGTAGTGACTTCTGCACATGCAGTTTGTAGCAGAGTCATCATTTTAGCAGTACTGAAGGGTGGTTCAGTATTGTTCCGCGCTGCATGACCCTTTATTTGTGCCCAAATAAGCTCGATGGCGTTATACTGGCAATGGTAGGGAGGCAATCGAATAACTTCGTGTCCATGCTCTAGGGCTAGTTCATCGATTACATAGCGGAGCTTGGACGGCTTAGTTGCTTTTACCAGATTTAACAACTCAACTTTTAATAAAGTTGGACTTGCCTCCACACCATTTCTTACCAGCCACGAGACAATTTCTTGCTTTTTATTTGCTTGAGTTGGTGGTTTATCAACTTGTACAGAATGATACGGAGCATTGTCCATTATAATTTTCGATGGGTTTTCTAAGCTGACTAGCAGCTTCTCAAACCACTCTTTAAAAACATCCAAGTTCATTTCCTCATGGTAATCTGTTGTAGTTTTAGAGGCGAATGCGAGGAGGCAGTCTGGAATAAAACCTTGAGAAGCTGATCCCGCGTGACATATAATAAGTCGGGCTCCTTTTCCCGATGGAACTTTTGAGGTGGAGGCCGCTGTATCATCGGTCCATGTCCGCGCAACCGTATGGTTCGCATTCAACCATGTTTCGTCAATAAACACAACATTGTCCCAATCCGTTATTTTATTTACCTCACGTAAGAATGTTATTCTCTTCAAAATAATATCGTAGCGTTCTAGCAGGATTTTCCGCTTGTCGGATTTTTTAAATCTAAAGCCAATCGATTTCAAAACCTTTGCTAGAGATGATTTGCCTCCAAAAAATAAACCTGCGCCTTTTAACGAACTCAATAGCTTTTCCCGTGTAGGATATTCTTTTCTCGAGTAATAAGTTGCGAATTGCAGTAGCATCAAAATTATCAACGTCAACAATTTTCTTGTCCCTCTTTCGTTTTTTCGGTGTACGTAAAGTATTATCTTCTGAGCCTGATGGTCCGTATTTCTCTTTCAGAATTTGAGTTACTGTCTGCTTCCCTATTCCCAATGCTTCGGCAACGCGTTCTCTCGGTGGTTTCAATGGTAAAAGAGGCCCATCGTTAACTGATTCACGTCCAAAATAATTGTACAATTTCAGCACTAGTTCGCGAGATTGACTGTTTAGAGTTTTCCCCCGTTTCGACATAGTAAGACTGTAATGTTTTTCTTGTTTAATAATCGTTAAGCAATCGGAGTCCAATTTATAGCCAGGTAAACGTAGTCAGTAAGATCAGTTCAATGAAAAAGCCGGATCAGAAGAAAATAACAGAGAGCACACCAAAAACGCACAGTCACTTCGCACAACAACAAAAAACTGCGTCATCATCATGTTATGGCGACATGACATGCGTCATCGACAGGCACTGGTGTTGCCAGCAACATCCACCTAAATTGCACCCAACATCAATGACCTTTCTATTTAGTTATTTTTTTGTATTTTTATAGTTAGTTAAAAGAATAATAAATATGTATAATTAGGTTTTACTATAATCACAACGTGGTTATAAATTTATGGTGATTTTTCTTCACAAGTAATCATTGCATTCGATTCAACTTACAATCCTATCAGCTTTCGATTTTTAGAGTAACATCCCTAGTGTTTAAAAAGAAAAAGGGTTGACTGACGCAACATTGTAACGACGTTCAGTTCTTTAGATCAGAAATTGTTTATTATGTTTAGAATGGTTTATTAGTGAAAGCAAATCGTAAAATTACTCGTATCGGTCATTATTACAATAAATATGTAAACGTAATTAAAAAAAGTTAAGCAATTGTGCAGTTCTTATTTTATGCCCGCCGTTACAAGGTCACGTTGTTGAATTTTGATGAAATGTCAAAAGTGACCTATTATCTTGTCCCTACTTTAGTACAACATAATAAGACCATACCTACCTAATAATTTCATTTATAAAAGAAAAAAACAATTAAAACTCAAAATCCAGCAATCTACGTATAAAAACGCGCCCAGTACATACGCAAACAGTGATCTTCAAACGCTGTTTTCTCCGGATATAATGATTTTTTCGGAAAATCCTTTTGGATTTGGTTGTGTTTTGGGATGCTGTACCTACCCCTTTCGGCTTCGGTAGACGTCTTTTTACACCCTGTATAATATACATTATTTAAGTGTTTAATTTTTACATGCTTATGCGTCGTCCTAATACACTAGTCACTGGTCTAAGAGCATGATGATAAATATTAAAGGAATGCATCTCAATTCAAAAATGACCTAAAGTGGCCAAGTTGGACCCTTAAGTTCCTTTCAAGTCGTCAAACTTAAAAATTCACCAATATTTTGCCTCGGGAGTTAAAAACACCTATCATACTAGCTCTAACTAAAGGTGCATTTACACGATGCAATTTTTCGTACGATTTGCCTTAGCAAATCGTACGCCTACCCCATTGAACGTGCCGACGAGCGTCGCGATAACTATGACAAATCGCATACGATGAGCGTTTTCACATGAAAAATTGTCGTGCGATACGATATCGTATGGGTTGAAATTGCATTGTATAAATGCACCTTAATTGCTATATCCAATAATCCTGCAGACGAAAACACTAGATCATGCATTGTTTACAGAGCCTACGGCTAGATGGCGTGCATTAGCTGAGTAAACAGCTGGCTGCCTTAATCCGGTCGCCAGCGCCCTCTATGAAATAAGCAAACATAGTGTTGTGGATTTTGATTGCACTTTATGTTGGCTGTTATGTTTTACGAAGTCTGTAAATCTATTTGTTGTACATCATAGCTAAACTTGGTCTACTAATAGGCATAATGTGATTAAAGTGTTAAAGATTGTCCGGTACCTAGGTATAGCTTCCTCAATCATGACATTACACACACACACACACATTTACACACACATACATTACATTACATGACATTTGTTTGCAATACATTTACCACATTGTTGTTCCAAAGTGTTCTTTTGCTGGGCAAGAGTCTCTTCTAAAATTTCCAACGGTCCATTTTTGGCGATCTCCTTATCAAAACCTAGACTAATCACATTATAATCATTTATTTACTATGATTATAAATCTTAACCCCTATCCCCACCGTCCACTTAATATACACAGATTATGGATATTGGGTATAGGTACACAGTTGGGAAACAGAAGGAAGACAAATTAAGGCATTTCAAGCATCAATCGCGCGGTGTGTACAACGAAACTGCGTATTATGTACTGTAGGGGTAGACGGACAGGCAAGTTACAGTTTAAGCTTGCATGAGTTTGAACTTGTATGAAACTAGTAGGTATACACTAGTTGTTTACTATTCAATTCCATCATTCTGTTCTTAGCGGGCAAATCTACGAGACTCAAAAGGACAAATCTTTTGAAATTTTGTAACTAGCACCACGACACAGGGATCTAGTGCGAGATCAGGACGATGATGTGACAGCTGGGTTTTCCTTCGAAAATTTCGTCAAAAATTTTATATTTTCAAATATAAAGCAATTTCGCCGCGACAGTCCTTGAGTCAGCCATATCCGTTTGCTTACTTCGATATTTGAGCGGCGGATAGTACCGGTGTTTGTATCGGTATTTGCTCAGGTAATACCAGTGCAGTCAGAGGGTTAATTTGAGGTACTGCGCTAAGCTGATTAGGGGGTCAATTTAGGGTATTTGTCTCAGGGTTTCTAGTAAAGAGACTTCATACTGATGTGACAAGATGACAAATTTAGACTAGGTATAGTAGGTATATATAAGTAAGTTCGTATGAGTCAGTGGCCCACTCTGATGACGGAGTTTTTAGGCCGCCTTAAGGCCATCGTCATGGCTTAACGACTTAAACAGCCGGACCGCCCGGGACCGACAATTTAACGTGCCCTCGGTATATTATGATAATAATTAAAATGCTGACAATATTTTTCGATATTTCGGTATTCATCGTCAATACAATTTAAATTATGTTCTAAGAAATTACTTAAAAGTTTTTAGTATTTATTTCTTTAGTATTTATTTGTGTATTTTTAAGTGTTATTAGTTACATTTTTAGAAAACCAACATTAATTTATTTGTTTTATCAACTTTACTATAATTAATTATGAATGACTGAATGAACACTTTATTGTACACCAATTAATAACAAAACACAACATAAGTAAATAAAACACGTTCGAAGTAGTACAATGGGTGGCCTTATCGCTGAAAGCGATTTCTTCCAGGCATTATGCGACCGTCCGAATGAATAGATATTATTATGTAGCTCCTTTACGCTAAATTGGCTGAGCGAATTTAGGTGTCATTTTTTAATGGAGGTAGCAAACCCTGAATTAACGGAATTTTCCGGGAAAAGTTATTCAAAGTCAAAGTCAAAGTCAAAAAGCATTTATTCAGTAGGACCGCTGGGATCACTTTGAAACGTCTTAAAACTAGGTGATTCTACTCCTATTCTCGAGGGACCGCGGGAAACACAGCAGGGCACAACTAGATAACAAAAAATACTAATTAGCATTTTGATTCAATATGACGGTAATCGTTTTCAGAAAACCCAAACTTAGATTTGCCACGTTCCGATGACGCAGTGATGATTGGTAGACGGATTAAATGATGTCTGAACCTCGAGAGATCACTAAGCCAAGAATAATGATCTGGAGTCAAAGGGATTCTGTATCAATGATTCTGTTGATCTGTCAAAGGGATGAACTGAAAATCAGCCAAGGTAGAGTTGGACAATCTCTGTAGTGCTGCCTACGTCGCAGGAAGGTTGCGGGTTCGATAATGTATTATCTGCATTGCAGATCCAAGATTATAATATTTTCATGTAAATAAAAGTAGTAAGTAAGTATGTAATTTTTATGTAACGGGGTTAGTACACCGACGCATTCGCATGCGATTCGCATCGACAGATCGCATCCGACAAAGACGCATCTATGTCATTAGCTATGTGCTAGAGTGAGACGTGTGGGTTCACATCGCTTCGCATTCGCATGCGAATGCGTCGTTGTACTAACGGGGTGAATAAAAGTTAAGATTGACTCGCATATTTCTTGATCTCTTTGCATAGAGGTGGTAGGTCCACCTGCGACTTCGAATCCCATCACAGGGCAAATGTTTGTAAGTTCTGCAATTATCTCTAATTATTTAGTTTTTAATTTTTTCTATGTTATGTGTTTAAAGCATAATTGTAGTAAACCAGTCATGTGGTTCTCATAACACAAAGTTAAAACACCTAATTTGGGGCCAGATAAAAGTGTCTAAATATCTACACACGCGGGCCTTCGCCCACCAAGACCGTTGTTTACAAAGCCGCGTACAGACATCGTGAGGCGTGCGTTGCGAATGGTTCGTCTCGCATGCCTCGGGCTGTGTGGACGTGCGAACGCCGCCTCAGTGCAAGCCGTGTGCTCCGTGTGGACGAGCGGGTATTATTTGCGTTGCGCGCTCATGCGCTCATCATTGTTCTATCTACTGACGAACACCGTGCGTGGTTGTTTGCGTGCTGAGCTTGAGCATGTGTCGTTCGGAACGCATGCATAAATGTACCGTCGTAGGCATGCGAGACAAACCATTCGCAACACACGCCAGTTTTCTTACTTTATTCAATAACTAAGTCCACTACCATACCACAGATCATAAACAAGTTAGTATGCCAGCGGAAATCGCGCCCGCTACCCAATCAGGGCACAATTTCCTTGTAATCAGTAGCACATCAAAACATCATTATGAACATTTATTGGGTCATTGCTATCTATGATGTCGTCGGACTTTTATCTGAGATTTGAGATATACATTTATTTACAGAAACTAAGCTACTACTTATAATTGTACATAGAATTACAAAATACAATAGAATCAGTCAAGCTATCTAAATGATCCTTAGATCGATATTTTTTATTAACATGGTAAAAAGTTAAACCTTGCAAAAACCAATTTTTGTAAGTAGGCTAGGGCATGTTTTTGGCAACATACGTCCATTTCCATTTTTTTTACACACAAATAAAAAACACACTTTGGGCTATGTTCGGCTGAAATAACTTGTGACAAAAACTATATCATCAATAATATTAGGACTGACTCTTAGGTCATTGACCTATACTATGCAGTTTACTAATAATTGTTTTGTATAATCTGCAACGCATAAGCTGCGGGATGGACGCGTCGTCACGCGTAATATACAGGGTGTTTGACTGAAATGCTTTTTTATGCAATCAATTGAAGTTCTGATCTTTTTATCTGATATAAAAAAAAACACTTTTACTTCTTTTCAACACACTGGTTCTGAAGAAATTGTGACACGAAAAGAAGAAGAAGACATTTTTTATCATGTTCGAAGTAATATCGAACACGCAGAAATGTGCACTTTGGCAGCGTCAGCAGTCAAGCGCACCTTTGCACGGCTTCATCTAAAACTCGTCAGATCGCGTCTTGACATACCACCGAGAGCGCGGGCTCATTACCATTAAACCATTTACCATTTAAAGGTACCAATAAGTCTATCGATCTAAGTGTTTTTTTATTATAAATCATTTATTCGAATATTGGCTTTTAACTTTTCAACCAATAACCATTAACTTCAAAGAGCTTGTATTTGTGGAAACCATACACACGAAGCAAAAGTCTCTACATATCACAAAAATCCAAATAGATAAATTCTAATTCTATTTCATAGTAAAACGTTCTATGATTTATCTACATCACAATAATTTGTGAATTTTGTACTTACCAATATCCTTGACACAGGCAATCCTAAATTAGATCAAGACTTTGTGGTGCTGTAGAGCTATTTAATTATTCTTATGACCACGAGCGCTTCAAGCGATTTCGAAGCGCTTCGAAGCGCTCGTGGTCATGCTTGCTAAGTCGTTCTTGATAGATCGCCGAAGTTAAGCAACGTTCGAAACGGTCTGTATGTGGATGGGTGACCGCCAGTGGCATTTACATCTGAGCGCTCCCGTTCGGAGAGCACGTTAAATTGTCAGTCCCGGCTATTTAAGTCGTTAAGCCATGGCTTAACATGGCATGGACGGAGTCCATAAGGCGGCCTAAAAATTTCGTCACCAGAGTTGGCCCCTGACTCATACGAACTTACTTTTTTATTATTTTTAAGTTTCTTTTTTGGGTCATACTCACACCTACTTCATTCTCCCGTGCAATGCAATTTAATTTAAACACACGCAAATTGTTAAATCAAAAGCACAGGACCGTCATTTATCATCAAGCAGATTAACAGTAACTACGTTTCACTTGCTCCACTAACTACTTCCTTGTTTTCTTTGTCTATTTTAATAAGAGCCAATAAACTACCATTCTACCATACCTATAGAACACAGTTACAGACATAAAGACTTAATATCGATTGGGTAACTTACTTAAGGGTAAATAGTTTTTTTGGCGAAATTGTAATCTAGTTTTGTAATAGTAAAAACACAATCAAAAAAAAAATGAAAAACCTCAGCATTTTTGTAATTATTTTAATTATTTAATGCATTTCGAAAACCTAAGCAAACGTGAGTACATTTTATTAGTATTTTTATTCCTGAAAGGCTTATGTATTGCCAAGCAATATATTGAAACCCAGCAGTGAGACTATGATTGTGGATGATGACTCTTTAGTGTATTATCGATAGATTTGTATGAATATATATACCTAATACATTATTGTATTGTATATGTGTTTGTATACGGTAGTTAATACTAGTCTATCTCTGTCGTCCAATATGACATTCCGCCTCGGGCGATATCTGCGAATTGCATTGCATTTGACACCAGGAGACGTCAGCCGTGAAATGCCTAGAAGCTATTCCTTGTATGGCTACGTCATCTAATGAGGAATGCTCCTAATTAGAAATGGAATTGGACACATGGAACCTCAGAAAAGTAAATAAAATGCATCAAAGTAGTAAAACTACTAAATACACATTAAATTTAAATATAAATAAATAATGCTGGACATAGAACTTTTTGTGTTTCAATTCAACACGTTAGTTCTGTTAGTACTTTCAAAAAGCCAATTCTTATCATCCCACTCATACATCCCATGTATAATAAAGTTGAAAGTTTGTGAGTTTGTTTAGATGTTTGTATGTTTGTGTTTCAATCACGCCTAAACCAGTGAACCGATTTGGATGAAACTTGAAATAGGCGTAGATAGTGACCTGGAATATCATAAAGACTATTCAAAATGTTGGTACCACGCGGGTGAAGCCGCGCGCAGTAGCTAGTATTTTATAAGTCCTAGAATACTAGTAGTAAGTCATTATACTCGAAGTAGTAAGTTACTATCATCATAGCTTTCTTACTTGGATAAAAAACAACCAAACATTTTTTAACATGCTAGGATGTATAAAAAAAGAACCCCATTTTTGCGGTTACGAATTTACCCCAAAAATGTTTTTGCCCCGTTCTGGGTTTGCACTCGTAAATACCGTTTTTTGATTCAATAAATGGGTGAGTTCGTCATTAAATGTCAAAGTATTTTATGTTTTTATTGACAACTGTGGGATTTCGTGGGATAACGTTTTTTATCTATTTTTGCGTAGTAATGATGACATTGGCCTTTTTATTATGTTTTGATAAATTTCACAGGATGGGGCTAAACTACGGTTAGGCTCATTGTAGTAGTTTTATGTGTTTTTTAGAAGGGTCCTAAGAAAGACCTGGTTTTTTAGGAGAGCAAAAAAGTAAAAGATGAAGACTAGGTTGACTAGTAGCGAACCGATGCTTTGTCTATATTATTATTAATTAGTAGAGTTTGTTTTCCATTTTTCTTATACAAAAAGTATTTTTTTAGAAATAAAATAAAAGAGTAGACAATTATAAAAGTATTTTTTTAGCAAATATCACAACTCTTTTCTAAATATCTGTCTTCGGATTCTTATTTAAAACAAACTTGAATTCAATTTATCTCCAAAGTACAGTCACAATAGTAAATTAATGGTATCATCTACAGACAATCACATACAAAACATACTCGAGAACAATACGGCTAATGGCGTTTTACGGGGCTCATTCAGTCAGCAATTACTGATAATAGAATAAATAGGGTAATCAGGCTACTTCAAACCCTAAAAGGGCTACCGGTGAATAAAGCTGCAGTTTTGGTACATCACACTTGAATATTTAGACACACTAACTTTTGTTCACTATGTAAGTTCGTATGAGTCAGTGGCCAACTCTGGTGACGGAGTTTTTAGGCCGCCTTAAGGCCTCCGTCATGGATTAACGACTTAGCCGGGACCGACAATTTAACGTGCCCTCTGAAGCACGGAAGCGCTAAGATGAAAATGCCACTGGAAGTCAAGCATCCACTTACAGACCGTTTCGAACGTTGCTTAACTTCGACGATCTATCAATCACGACCACGAGCGCTTCTGTTCACTGGCTATCTATGCTGACAAACCTTGCAAATTAAATAAGCTTCTGTGGTATGAATAACATATTTAATTTAATTTTTCATTTTGAAACAGGAATGTAAGTATCTCCAATGCACAGTTAATATTTCTCAGTTAACCGAAAAATTGTGTGAAATGAATTATTAATATTAAAAAATTGTTTGTAGTCCTGATTTTCTGAAAACGAATTCATGGTCAATTATATTTAAAAAAAAAGAATGTTTGGTACTTACCCTATAATTACGCATTTGAAGTGGCGTAAAGAGAGAAGCTTTTATCCATCACTGAGTAAAGTCAAGTTGTGGATGATGTTGATTACTCTTTTCGTCAACCGTGCCTTAACCCTTTCACCGCGTCTATTTGGATGGTAATGTGTTAATTTTCAGTTTCGCATTCAAATTAATGTGTTATTAATATTGTAATTCATGTTTAAATGTCAATTGATTGCTCTGTCAGTGCTGGTGACAAGTAATAAGGTTGTTTACTCGTGATTATTGGACGAATAGCATTCAGTGTTAACGTTATTATATCCTCATAATTTGCCCTTTGTTCTGTATTATTTAATATTACACTGAAAACTTATAGAGAATTGTAAAATTTGATACGAGAAAATTATATTTAAAATTATTTGATTGTTCCGCTCGCGGGTTTTGCGCCTGATCAAAACTTTACAGTTAAACTGAATGGAAGTAGGCGTTCGTGATGTTAGTTTTGAAGCACTGTAGATGCTTATTCATAGAAAATTGACAACATCGAAACTGCTAACTTCATGAACTTCGTAACGTACATTTGTACCGTGATTTAAACACAAATAGAAAAACTGATTGGTTTTTATAAAGTTGTTTAAAACATAATCTCTTTTAAAAGTGACCATGTATGTATAATATGTATGTATTTACAAACAAAAAGTATATAAGTAGTATATCAGTCATCTAGTACCCATAACACAAGCTCTGCTTACTTTGGGGCTAGATGATGCTGTGTGAAAAGTCCAGCATTATTGTTTTATTTATCCACACTTCCACACTAATATTATAAATGTGAAAGTAACTCTGTCTGTCTGTCTATCTGTCGGTCTGTCTGTTTGTTACGCTTTCACGCCCAAACCGCTGAACAGATTAAGCTGAAATTTGGCATAGTGAAAGGTTGTATCCCACGGAAGGACATAGGCTACTTTTTATCCCGAAAAAAATAGAAAATCCCGAGGGACCGCGGGTCACACCGCGGGAGCGCAGCTAGTTTATGTGTAAAATAATAATTCTCTGTCGCATCTACAATTTCACAGATTTTTTTATTCAAGTGCAACAAAGTAACTGATTCCATCACTAGGGGTCATAGTGACAATTTGTAACAATACAAGTCAAAATAATGTCAAAGTGTAACATTTTCTTGATATGTCACACTTCTGTGATCCCAATTATGACCTACTTCATCTTGTACACCAGTTAGAAATTTTAAACCACTATCTTTCGTGTTTCAGTGAATTTTATTTCAATGAGAAAAAGTATATTTTCGACTAGCAAAAAAAATCATAACGGTGAAACTTTTTGCAATTTTTTTTCCTCTTTAAGGGTTAACCGTGTCAAACTGTCAAGGGTTACCAATATAGAAAAAGGGGGCTAGTTCAAACAGAATGACAAACTTTTAACACCCTTTCTTTATCGGTGAATAAAAAAAAACAAAAAGACAAAACGACGTTTACAAATTTTTACGTTCAAATCGAAACTTTATTATTTAATAAACTTTGCAAATGTTTTTTTAAAGGGGGAAGTTTAAAAAGCGATATTCATTAGTGACTATAAAAAAGTAATGTCCTATTGTAATCGACCGATGAATTTTTAAGATGATTTTGCGATTTTTTTACGATCGATATATCGATTTTATGGCGTACTTTTATGATAATTCATTTTCGTGAGAAAGTACACCAGCTGTCGTTTTAGTCAAATTTTAATGTCGTGACTCACAAAAAAATGTATGACCATAAAGTCATACAAATGAAATCATAAACGTTAAAAAGTAGAGCATTGATATTCGTTTACTGAGATTTGTGTTGGTACATAAAATATCCATGATATAACATACAAAGAGTTTCTTAGTCATGTATTTGGCGAGGTGTTATAAAAACGCTTAGGTATATAAAACAAATTACCTGCCTTCATTTGAGAGAAATCGTTAATCATTGCCCAGCATTGGGATAGTGAGACTAAGACCTGAGTGTCTTAGACATCTTTAAAGGACCCTGCATTTCTGAAGTTCTGTGTACCGTAGCTTCAGTATGCTTAGCATTGTCAAATGTTTTTGCTTTTGACCATATATTTTAGTGAATATCACTGCAACTAGACCGTCACAAATAAAAAGAAGCACACCAGGCTGCGTCACCCGTAGGTGACTAAACTAGTCACTAAACATTAGGACAGCATCCAGGTCTCTACGTGCTTAGCCACAGGGTTCTGATGTTAACTCGTATTTAGGTATTGAAGCGCTCGTGGGGTAGCTTGCGTAGTCGTTCTTACTTGTCAAAGTAAGCAATGTTCAGACCGGTAAGTAACATGGGTGACCGCCTTGTGGTCAACTTGCGCTTCCGTGATTTCAGGCAAGTCAAATTGTTGGTCCCGGCTATTAAGTCTCTATGCCTTACGGAGGCCCTAGGGCGACCTAAAAACTCCATGACCAGAGTTAAGCATTATATTTTTTCACAAAATATAATAAATTTCAAAAAATAGTTGGCCACTGACTCCTACGAACCTACTTTTTAAATGAAAAAAAAGACTGATCCCTTCATGTCAAATAGAAGCTCATCTCTATGTATAAACCCGCAGCTCATCAAAAACAATTTAGCCCCATCATTTAACGGGATAATAACAGTCTATTTTGAAAATCCGACATTATAACTGCACATCAAAGTATTAAGTTTATCTATTCAATGTTCCGATTTGTTTTTTAACTAATTTATTGTGTTTAAGCACGAACTTTCACGCCCTTGCTTTGTAGATGTATAAAAAGTAGATCGGGTTAAACTAGAGATATAAAAAAAACAGGTTCGCGACTGTATCTCTAAGGTGCGGTAGACATTCTCTCAGATCTTTTTGTTACTTATAACTTTTTATAACTTGAGATATAAAAAAAATAAAAAAAAAAATCAGTTCATAATAGGTTAAAGGAGTCGAAAATGCATGGTGATGGTTGTAGGTACTTATCTTACCTTTTTTAATTTGTGTATATATTGTAACATAAACAGACAAAAAGAAAGGAAGCGGTCGAGGTGTAGCTTACTCTGAGATGTTTTTGATAGATCGTCAGTTAAGCATCGTTCTGAATGGTCAAAATGTGGATAGGTGCTCCATCCATCCATCGTAGACCTCACTCTTGCCTGTGTAAGTCTGAGGTCAAGAGCCGACCCATTCATCATAAAAAAAAAGAAAAAGGTGACCGCTAAGTAGCATTATCAACACACTTCCGTGCTTTAGACTTTCCTATCAAAGCTATACCTACAATTATTGAATTTTAAATTTTAGGGAAAAATATCAAAATACCTTTGGTAAGTACTTTTTGATGAAGCATTTGTTGTATTTTGAACTTTTTTTATGAGTAATTTTGTAAAGTAAGCTACAAAACCTTTACAGATATAATATCTCTTCCATTGAATACAACACCATTGTTCAACTATGGGGGTCCATCTACACTCACAGATGAGTTTTTAACTATGAGTATTACATGTAAATTAATTAATAACATATGTAGTAATGTGTGTTTAACTATAAGTTATCTGAGTTTTAGTTGAAATTAGTAGCATTTATTGTCAATGAGGTGATATTAGCCGTTTAAATGAGTTGAAAACCAACTGTTGTCAAAATATAACTAACACAAAAATAAATTATTAGGGGACATTTGTACACACAGGATTTCATAAATCTATTATTAAATTAAATCTATTATTTTTCACTGTTTCGCAAAGATTAAACCTTAACGTAACTTAAGATTTAATCTAAAACTTAAACGTTTATTTACAGAAACTAAGCTACTACATATTTACATATATTTACAAAATACAACAGGATTAGTCAAGCTATCTAAGGATCGTTAGAAACGATCTATAAATAGCTCAACTGATCCAGGTCCCTGTCAGTCGGAAGCGTGCCCAAAACAATGGCGAAACAAAAAAAACATAACCTAAAATTAACAAAATTTTATTTTATTTATTAGGGATTCATCAATAAAATGTAAACTTACTTAAAATTTTATTTATTAGTAAAATTTAAATGTATTTGTGCTAGTTTGTATTTTTCCCGTAGTCTAACATTAAAGTTTTTTTTTACTAGTTTTAGTAATTCACTAAAAAGTAAGTATTATTTATTATACTGAAAGTAAAAGTAATATTTATTGTTCAGAAATGAATGGCTATTGAAATAAAGATATTTCCAATTGGACTTCAGAGTTGATAGTTTTCTCTAGGGGATGCTTAGCGTAGTCTCTGTGCAGTTTCATCAGAAGCTTAGATTGATTCTTTTCATTTTTTTGAAATATAAGCGCGAGCCCTCGGGAATACTTCACTTTTCTGAGATTAAAGTATCATATGCTTTAGTCTCAGCTACATCATAACATATTTCATCCAAATCTGTTCAGCCGCTGCTGTGTGAAGGGGCTACAAACAACCATAGGTATCTACATCCATCTAAACTTTTTTCATTTATAATTGACACAAGAATATAAGTCAGACAAAGAAAAAACAATAAAAGTAAGTCAAACAATGGCCAATGGATGGTCTTATCGCTAAAAGCAATATCTGCAAGGCAACCTAGAATAAATCTGTATAGGTAGGTACCAAACTAAGAGCTGTTATTACATAAACGCTAAACCTTAGGCGCGCACTACAGGAGGCATATGCCCAGCAGTGGACTGCCATAGGCTGATGATGATGATGATGAAACATTAGTTGAACCCCATGTTGACACAATATGTCGAAACAAAACTGTTACCACAAAAAATCGTTCTATGTATGGGTATTTAAAGATAGTTTTTCTAGAGACAGATTTTTAGTTGTCTTTTAGTCTAAACTCGGTTCATTTTCTTGCTCTTTAATAAAATTAACTAGTTTCTCCCGCGACTCTGTTTGCGTATTAAAAACCGATAAGTATTTACTCATTTGATTCTGAATGTAATTTCGGACAATGAGCACGAGTTCACTAAGTGAAACGTGTAGATGGCGCTACCGGTGCTAACCCATAGAATATGAACTTAGCAAACATTTCGACTGCGACGAACAAGGATTCTGTACCCGAACTGATAAAGGGCGGCTCCGGCTTTAGGAGGATCGTCGTATCATTGCGGGTTCGAATCCCGTCGAAATCGAAAATTTTGATAAGTCTTTTCATTTCATTTTCTCCTACTTCTTCATACCTACTATGTAACATAATCTTAATTCTCATTCTTTACCGTAACCATATCACAGTAAAACACCATAAACACTTAAAATCCAAAACAACCACCATTTAATCATAACTTAACATATTAGACACTCCAATTGAATTACTTTTATGGTGTATAACCCCATAAAAAGCTATCACGTATGCACATGAAACAGCTTTTAGGAAATTAAACCATAAAGTCTGAGTAGTTACGGGTATTATCGCTTGTATCCGTTTCTGTTAAGCTTAGCAGGTTCTTTACACCATTTAACTAATTTGATTTGGTAAATAAGTCTCGTCTCGATTCAATCCATAGCACAAAAATCCTTAAGTCTATGGTAAAAATCTACCTCGTATGTGATGACATCAAGGTGTATTTGTAAATGTATATACAACGACAAAATAACTTGCATTTACAAAAAAAAGTAAATAAGAAGTAAAAAAAAACTTAGGCCTTTACATCTATATTAGATGTTATACAGCGTCAGGAGGCAACCTTTGCCTACACTTAACGGGACGCTGTAGTGCCTGGGACATTGTTTGAGATGGAATAGGCTTGCCCAGCACCTAAACCATCCTCTCAGCTTGATCAGCCTGGCCCACAGGAAAGACGACGTCAATACGTGTGGAGCTGACTAAGCTGCGGGTTTCCTCACGATGTTTTCCTTCACCGTTAAAAGCTCATGTTAAAGCGCATATAAATTTTTCGAAACGAAAAATCCAGTGATGCACGGCCGGGATTCGAACCCACGACCTTCGGATTGAAAGTCGAGGCACAACCCCATTCGACCAACACGGCTCTAAATAAGTAATATATCCAGTCATATTGCGGCAATAGGTATCCATAACACAAGCTCTGCTTACTTTGGTGCCAGATGCTATGCGTTAAGTCGAGAAATATTAATTCATCATTTCCCTGGCAGTTTTTAGACATAGATTGAGGCGTAAAAATCCGTGAACATACACAAAAATAAATAATACAAACATTATTTCTATAAATCTCCATTTTGCAGTTGAATGATAAAATATATAAACCACGTAAACAAAACTAATCAAAAGCCACGTAACCAACATTATCTTCACATCTCTGCAATAATTAAAGTGCACATCTCACTCCGTCAAATGTGGACATTTCGCTGAAATGGCCGTGAATCCTCTTATCTTAATCCTGCCACGGAAGTGACGTGTGGCCACTGAGCCAGTCTGTAGCGATCAGATTTACCTAAGTTGCAGTGTAACGTGTATGTTTTGCCCTAGGGCCTTATTGTGTAATTCAACTGGCAATCTACATGGGCTTCATTTTGATATTATTTAAAACCCATTCTGGACTTCAATTGTCATTTCCCTACTTAAATACCAGACAATTTAACGTGCCCTCCGAAGCACGTTAAATTGCGCTGAGAAGCGCTGAGATGAAAATGCCACTGGCGGTCACCCATCCACTTACAGACCGTTTCGAACGTTGCTTAACATCAAGAACGACTAAGCAAGCACGACCACGAGCACTTCAAACTGCTTCTGATTCTTTTAAAGAGCTCAAAATTTATCCATTTCTACGACGTCATTTTTTCCTTATGTAGCTGTTCTCATCATTTTTCTGCCCTTATCCCGCTTATGCGGGGTCGGCACAACATGTTCTCTTCTTCCACTCTCCCCTATCACTCGTCATCTCCGTATCCACTCCTTTCTTACCCATATCTTCTTTCACACAATCCATCCATCTTTTCTTTGGTCTACCTCTACTCACATTATCCATCCACATTAATTTCCCTTTTATTTACGTGACTTTCATCCCTCCGCATTACATGCCCATACCACGCTAACCTATTGCTCTTCAACTTTTCAGTCACTGGCGCTACCATCTCAACATTCGCATCTCTGTCGCATGCACTCTTCTTTCATCCGTCGCTTTCATAGCCACAAAATAAAGTCTTCTGCATTATTAAACCAGCGCTTTTAACGTGTGAGCAAATTAATGAAGTCGGAAAAGTTGTACAAAGTATCCTAATGCAGTCGAATAATGTAGCAATTTGAAATACCATTTAATATGCAAAGCTTCAAAGCTGAAACTCTCATGTGTCTTGACTAGTTAATGATAAATAGCGAGAACTCTGGTGGTCTAGTGGACACGTCTATTCCGATCCTAAGGTTGCAGGTTCGAATCCGAACGTGAGTCTAACGTACGCTTAGAGTTTCAGACTTCAGAAGTCGAAATACCAGCACGATGAACTTGACTCAACTGATCAAATTTTTGTATTCGGTATTAGGTATCATTAATGAATCATGGCTACATTGAGTTTTTATAATTTCTAACACCGGATGGTCATTACAATTTCTAGTGATTGTCTTTAGGGTTAAGTAAGTTACAAAAAGTCAAGTGATGTTCAGGTAGAAGAAATGAAAAAGCTATTGTGAATTTATCTTAATACGTAGATAGAAAGAACTATTCTTTGGTGACAGACTCAAGAGTAGGTACATTATGTACCTCTTAGCTACTACCATTTACAATGAAACTACAATGAAACTCTGTCGTTTGAATTTTTTTTTACTGTGAACTCATTTCGTATGTTTTGTAAATGCGCTATTACAAAAATAATAACAAATATTTCATTATTCCGCATTGACACTCCATAAATATTTTACTACATTTTGTAATTTGACTAAAACAAAAGGGTGAATTTATATTCTCATAAAACATTGAAATACGGCTTCTATAATTTTATGACGCAACAAAATTATCAAATAAAATTAAGTTTTTATGTAAAATCTTCAGTTTACTGTTCTAACACCGTAGGGAGTTTTAAAATTTTCAACAAATTTAAATTTACAGCTCCCTCATAAAATTTACTAACAAAATGTTTCAAAATTTGTGTTTGTGAAGTGAATTTGTAACTTTGCAAAGATTTGCTATCCAATGAATCCAATTTAAAAGCCGTAAAATAAAATTGGCCGTTTAGAAACTCAAGAAGGTAAGTAAATAAATTAGTTTAGTTTTTATTACCTACTTCCGATAGCCTTTGAATTAAAATGGTGAAGGATAAATCTAATAAAATAAGAAAAAAAATATCTTTAAATTTTTCTATATCAAATTTTATTTATTTCTTGATAAAAATTATCCGTTTTCATTTAATTTTTTAATAAATTATCAAGAAACTATTTGGAAAAGAGACTAAATTTTTAGTAGCTGTTTGAACCTAAAAGATAACCTATTACAGGGTTAAATGAGGTTGATGCACTGCTTTCAGCTTGACCGACTAACGGTCAAAATGACTCACTACTGCGGTACTTGTTTTTTTTTAAACCATTTACAGTAGAATAAAGAAACGGGACGCGGTTTATATCGCAGCAGGATATACTTCTGATTCACAATAATCACCATAAAACGATAAGCTACCTATATTAAAATCATATAACTATTTATAGAAACAAGATCATGACTGTACTCTTACAGCAGTTTTGAAGCGTGCGATACACGCGCGTTGTAACAATTTCTTCTACGAGTATATAGGGTCTTTCATTTTATACTAACTTAATTCAAGAATTGGGTTCAACAAATAAAATAAAAAATATTTATGTAATGTTTTTTTTGTTTTGTTATGAAAATCCCAAGAAAATCGATAAAGACTATCCTTTCAATTGATTGTTGCTTCTTGTATAACTTAGCCCATTCGTGATGTAGCTGCGCTGCGATTAGTGGAACGTCTGTTCTCCTTGAAAATCATTATGCAACAATTCTAAAAAATCAATATAATGATAAAGAAGTGAAAACTTAAATGGGCTTAGGAATTAAATTGATACGGTCAAACGTCTATTTACATACCAAAAATGAGGCCCTGTCAGTTTGTGTAGTTTAAAATGAAAGAACCTATAGAATAGTGCGTACACGGATGTTTTTTAAACGAAAGCGTGCGCTTTAAAACGCCTAATGTGTTACTTCTTCTTCTTCTTATCCTGTCACCAGTTTTTTCGAGTGTGGTGAAAGGATTTTAAGTGCGCCTCAAAGTGGCTCTTTTCATACACTTGACACATGTTTTCGAACTTTGTAAGTTCTACAACATGCTGGTTTCCTCACGATGTTTTCCTTTACTGTTTGAAAGTACTGGCATAGTGCACATAAATTTGGCAGAAAATCTCATTGGTGCACGACCGGGATTGAACCCACGACCTTACGATCGTTACGATGTGTTACTCATAAAGAGCAGTAGGTATAATCTTTCCGATTTTTGTGCGTTAGAGATGAGTAGTCAGAGAAATGTTAGGTTAGAGATAAATTAAAAACATGTTTTTTTATAAAATCAACATTAACTATATCTCATTTATTAATTTTGTTTTCTCTGACAAATTGTAAATAAATAAATCAATAAAACCTCTCTGGAAAATTTTAGATATAAAACATAATATTTAGTTTAAAATATCTTAGCTTCCTACGAATAACAGCGGAACTTCCGAACTCTGCTATTTCTTGCAGAAATAACAAATTAACACGTTGAATTCAGCTGAGAATTAGATGTTATTGCAGACGTCTGCAGGTTCAAAAGTACCTATTTGAGAAGAAACATCACTTTTCATTAATTTTTGTTACCGGGCTGACGGGTTATATTTATTTTTCTATTATTTATTATCGAATATAATTAGTAGGTACTAAGCTGCTACATATTTACATATACTTATTTACAAAATACAACAGGATTAGTCAAGCTATCTAAGGATCGTTAGAAACGACTATAGATAGCTCAACTGATCCAGGTCACTGTCAGTCAGAAGCGTGCCCAAAACACTGGCGGCATTACCACGCTGGATGATAAGTACCTACTTATTATGTTTCAATTTACATAATGCATATTTTGTTTTAGTTTCTACGAATAAAGATTAGATGGAAAAATTATATTAGCATGGATTAAAATCAACAAAAAAAAATTCTTTTAACAGCCTCACTCAGAGTCAGTAATTAATGTTTCCCATTAAAACCTTTGCTAACTGGTAGATATTAGTGACTTTGAGTACCGACATACATAAGAAAAGACTTTCTTTATATCAGTTACTAAATAACCAACAAATGGTAATAATCAATTCTATTTCTTGATTGAATCGGAAATGCAGACAAGCTCTTCTCCCATTAGACACAAAGACAAAGGTGTTAATATCTACTGAGAAACCGAATAAACTTCAATTAGATGGAGCCACTATTGCACTTAGTACTAGTGATGTGCTTGTGTTAGAAAAACAAGTTAATTTGGGATAAAAAAACAACTTCGGTTCTATCGAAAATGCAAAAGAATAAATACGACCTCTAGAATATATATTAATTAAAATTAATGTTTTTTGTTTCTGTGTCATGATTTCATTTTGATAATAGTTTGTGTGGATTGTTGGATGATAGTATTTTTAGCTTTGAATCAATCAATACCAAAAGAATGAATGAGAAAGAAAATATTATTTTTACCTACTTAAACAAATAACCTAAAAATATGCCTAAATTACGATTCATAACTTGTTGTGCGCAGCAAAGTCTAAGCAAACAAGGGCTGGTCTTTAGTTAAAGCCAGAGGAGTCACGGCCAGTACTGCATTTTACAAAATGTATTCATCCATAACTTATAATTATGTATTCGCGTGGCCTGATGTCGCTCTGCCCCTCGACAGCTGATGTGTGCACAATGCGTTTGCTATCTTGCTTAGCTTCTTGAATTTTACTAGCTTTACTTTTAATTTTACAACTAAGTTAGTTAAGAAATTAGCCTAAGTTTAGATCTAAGATGGATCACCTAAAAAAGCTAGGCCCCAAACCGTGTTTGTTGCCCTGATTCTTCACGGTATTGGTCGCGAAGGAACAGGAGTAGAATCACCTAGTTTTAAGACGTTTCAAAGTGATCCCAGCGGTCCTACTGAATAAATGCTATTTGACTTTGACTTTGACTATTTTGAAACCACTTGGACTAGACGCTGGACATTTTTTAAGTATCTTACTAGCTGTCTAATTAGTCTTGGTCTTGTTTTATCCCATCACTAGTGTCTCGCAGACGCCTCGGAGCGTAATTGTTTATGTTTATTGGGTGCTTATTGTTTGCCTTCTGTAAACAAGTTTGTTTCTTGTTGTATAATTTGCAATAAACAAAGAAATGAGCTGTTTATTGTTGGTAAACGTTTTATTTTGTCATAAAACGTAAATTTTGTTATTATCTTGTTGAGACATTTCTTCAATTATCGAGAGATTCTAAATTCTAAATATCGATGCTTAAATTCTAAAGTCAGTTTTAAAAATTTTAAGTCAATGTTAGCGGCTACGTAAACTTAATGCATCTGGGCCTTGATTCATAATACAGCGGAATGCATTCGGTTCGGAACAGACCAACAGCAACAATCACACGTATTATGAATCAAGGGCCTGGGTGCATAATTTACACTTTAAGTAAACTCAAATCACCTGTACTGCGGTTCATAAAACAAAAGACATTTATTTACAAAAAAAGTAAACTTTTTTCAACCAATGAAATTATACAGGGTATAAAAAGACTGCTACCGAAAACTGAGGGGTTTCAATCAGACCATGATTCTGAACATATAATATGTATATCGAAAAAAAGGCAAATTTTTTTTTTACTTAGCTACGTCATTTTATTTTATTTTCTAGTTATTTACCACTAGTACAACATAATAAGACCATACCTACCTAATAATTGCATTTATAAAAGAAAATAACTATTAAAACTCAAAATCCAGCAATCTACTTATAAAAACGCGCCCAGTACATACGCAAACAGTAATCTTCAAACGCTGTTTTCTCCGGATATAATGATTTTTTCGGAAAATCCTTTTGGATTTGGTTGTGTGTTGGGATGCTGTACCTACCCCTTTCGGCTTCGGTAGACGTCTATTTACACCCTGTATACAAACTTAAACTTTATTCACTCAAACAAAATTAAGTGATCAAATAAAGAACTGTCGAAATTTAGTTGTACATTAAAAACTACTTACTCAGTATGAACGAGTTAACTACACAACGTCCAGTCTAAGATTTTTTTTAATAAATAAATATGTATATTTAAAAATACATCTAGGTTAGTGCCTAATTTGTACCTAGTTAAGCTAATTGCCAATTGAATTCTTCAAACCAAACAAAGAGTTCATTTTCAAAAAACAATGTAGAATTCGTAAATCGTTGTCGATTCCTCGAATCGCCTTTCAAATTCATATTCACCAAACCACAAAGATAGCATCTGATTGCAGAAATATTGCACACGAATTTAGTTCTTAATCTACTAGTAATAAGAAAGAAAATTGTGTGTGTAAATAGTTTTGCTGTTTGCTTTTGGGGTTTTGCAGGTATCGGTAAACGATCGTTATGACGAATACGTACCAGACGTTATTATTTTCGAATTAAGGTCGACCTGTCTGAACGAGAATTAGGAAAATTAAAATGTTGACTAAGTTTATTTACATTTTCACAAAAATCACAATATCGTAAAATATAGGGCCTTTCATTTGACGACCTCTGTGGCGCAGCGGGCGAAGGTCCGCCTGCGACGCAGATGGTTGCGGGTTCGATCCCCGCCACGGGACAAATGTTTGTATGATCTACAGATATTTGTCTCGGGTCTGGGTGTTTCTATGTATAATATGTATGTATTTACAAACAAAAAGTATATAAGTAGTATATCAGTCATTCTAGTACCCATAGTACAAGCTTTGCTTAGTTTGGATCTAGATGATGCTGTGTCAAAAGTGTCCAGCATTATTTTTTCATTTTATACTAACTTAATTCAGGAATTGGGTTTAAAAAATAAATTAAAAAATATTTATGTATTTTTTTTTTGTTTTGTTATGAAAATCCCGAGAAAATCAATAAAGACTAACCTTTCAATTGATTGTTGCTTTTTGTATAACTTAGCCCATTCGTGATGTAGCTGCGCTGCGATTGGTGGAACGTCTGTTCTTAAAATCATTATGCAATAATAAAAAAAAAAAAAATTGATACGGTCAAACGTCTATTTACAACCCAAAAATGAGGCCCCGTCAGTTTGTGTAGTTTAAAATGAAAGACCCTATGTAGTGTCGATAGTACCTACGTCATAAAATATGATACATGGCCTTTCGCAGAATTTAGTACTTATACAAATTGCATACCTACATAATTCTAATACATATTTTGGCACTCGATAATTCCGTATATTAAATAATTACATTGATATAAAATTGTCTAATGGGTGAATGTACTGAACCATTGTGCTATTGATGGATGGTCATGACTATCAAAAACTATCGGACGCGAGCCAAGTTTTCCTTTTACCTTTTGGGGTTCCACATCGGTAAGAAAGACGCTCATTAATCATTTTATTTCTGGAAATTACGAGGCAATGAGGTTCTTGTACCCTTCTCTATTTATGTTAAGAATTTGTTAAATGTTTTTTGAAAATGTTTGTTCCAAGGACTCCATCATGGATTAAAAACAAACTCAAACTCAAACTCAAACTCAAACTCAAACTCAAACTCAAAATTAGTTTATTCATTGAAATCACTTTGGATTGTTTAGAATCGTCACTTTTCAATTTGTATATAATTATAATACATTTTTATCTTAATTATGCTAGAACGAGTTGGAGCATATTCAGTCCCAAGCTTTTTTGTCATCCAAATAATCTGATATTTTATAGTAGGCTTTTTTGCAGAGATGACGTTTAATTGTATTTTTAAATTTAGTGATTGATAAGTTTTGCAATTCACTTGGGACTTTGTTATAGAAGCGTACACACCCTATAAATGATTTCATTCATTTCAAACATAAACATAACCCTTCCTTTGACAGTCGGGTAAAAACAGGGATCTACCTAGGTATAATTATACTATGCACGGTAACCACAAAACAACTGTGACGGTAACGTTTAGCTGTATATTCTAAAATCGGTCACCCATCTAAATTGTGGCCACACAAAACGTTACTTAATTTCAAAGATAACACAGCAAGTAAAACTTTGAGCGCGTCATTTATAAAATTAAAATAAAACAATGTTGATTTATCGGAATATTATATTTGCCATACTGTTTACTAGGTACTAACTTAATCAACTTTATTATTATTATTATTATTATTATGAGCCATTGCTGTCCCACTGCTGGGCAAAGGCCTCCCCACATTCCCTCCAGACGTCGCGATCCTGTGCAAGGCTCTCCCAATCGACCATAAATTTGTCAAGGTCGTCTCGCCATCTTTCAACTTTATCTTATAAAAAATATACTGAACCCGCAACTTAAAACTTCACAACACTATAATCTATTGTATTTTTTTACAAATCGCTGTACACACCCGAGACAGGGATCGAACCTAACCCTTTGTTAAAAAGACACCTGCACCATTGAGCTTTGGGTGCTCTTTACAATAGACAGACAATAAAACATCTTAACCACCTCAAAAACCACTAGCAATTCTGATCTCTAACTGGTAGGCTTAAGGTTGATAATGCTAGCAAGTGAATGTTTCGAAGTATCATCGTTGAGTTACGCAAATTTTTACAACAATTAGGAGGTCATGAAGAGTTGTGAGTCATCGGCACGTAATATTTTGAGAGAGTTAATTTTGTTTAGTTTTTCAACCCTAGAGTTTTTTTTTCGGAAAGCAATAGATTTTTTTCAACCCCTTGGTTTATTCAAATTAAGGTTAGGTACTTGAAATTTTTTAAATGTAAAAACAAAACAAGTAGGCTTTTATTCATTATTTTTTTTAATTAAGTAGACGTATGTGTGTGTAGCAGCTTGTTTTCTGTAACTAAATATAATTTTCACGGAAATCATCTTTATGAGTGATTGAAGGAATTACTCAAACAAAAGCCTTTGAAGATGATGTCTGAGGATAAGGATTAAACTTGGGACAGACGATTAGAACGGGTTTACCGTAAAAATAAAATAAAAACAATGGCAACGTTTTGGGAATCTTCTTAATAAGACCAAGACCCAATAAAAAAAAGGTGAGTGTAAAAAATGGTGATTTAAGTACCTATTGTGCTTTTTAAAGCTTTTCGAGGCTTAATCGGTAAAATGGACTGATGGATATCAATGAGTTAACCTATGCTTCTTCACCGTTCTTTTACAGGGACTTCAGACGCACAACCTGCAGCTGATTATCATCCTCACCTGGTTAATATTCCACTTATTAGAACTAAGCACTTCGAAAGTTCTTTTATTATGCGCACTGCAAAAATTTGGAATCCGCTTCCAGCGTCTGTATTTCCGCTGAGCTACGACCCTGTTGTTTTTAAGAAGAGAGTTAATAGGCACCTTCTGGGTAATCTCGCTCCATCGTAAACCTCACTCTTGCCTGTGTAAGTTTCGAGGTAAAGAGCGGACCCATTCATTAAAAAAAAATCAGGGTAGAATCTGCAGAAACTGGGTTAAAGTAGAAAAACCATCCTTTCATCACACTGGTTCGAAAAAACAAGAAATCACTACATAGTATAAAACAAAGTCGCCTTTTTTGTCCCTATATCCCTATGTGCGCTTAAATCTTTAAAACTACGCAACGGATTTTGATGCGGTTTTTTCCAATAGATAGAGTGATTCAAGAGGAAGGTTTATATGTTTAATACATGCATCATATACTAAGGCAACATTGCTAATTTTAGAGGTTTCTAACGTGATGTCGTAAATTAACCTATTTTTTTGGGCTTATTTATGCCCGTGCAAAGTCGGAGCGGGCCGCTATGTTTTTATATACAACATTCAGTTTTTCTGTAGTGTATTTAATTTAGTATCAGCATTGCACCCGTGCGAAGCCGGGGCGGGTCGCTAGTTAATAATAAAGGGAGCCAACCGCAGTCAACCTTCCACAAGAAAAGAATGCGATAAACTTCCGGTCTGTCTGTGACTTTTTGCATCATCGTCTGGATAAAGTTATACCTGTCTCCTATACGTTACAAGTGCGTTGCCTGTTCGTAATAATTGTCCAAAAATGTAGAATGAATGATCTTAATACATACATTTTTCAAATGAAGACTTATGATTTACAAACACAAAATGCACTGAATTTTTTTGAGATAGCTGCTTTGATGGGTTAGATCTGAATTATTAAATAAATAATATCTAAACTTCCTCTTAATTTTTTTGACTACATAATCATCACAAAGAAAAGCCAAAGGAAGCGAGGCCACCCTTTTCTCAAAGTGCTTCGTTGAAAATTTTACTTAGCAGTAACAATTTTAAATTAAATAAAGGGAAAACGTAAAAAAAAAAGTTTTTTATTATTTTATTCATTCTATTCATTCAATAAAAACTGTATCAGACAAGAATGGCGATAAACTGGGACATAAGATTTGAATTTCGACGCCTTGAGCTATGTTATGCTTATTTCAATCTATGTTTATTTCAGTAGTTTGTAAATGGGATCAGACGATACTTTCGACCTATTTCTGCCAATGTCAAGATAACAAGATATAACAAGATGAAGAGACAGTAAATTAATGTTTTTAGTATTAAAAAAAAAAGTTTATACCACAACGATAAAGATAAAGATTATTTATTAAAAAAACTATAAAAAAACAGGGTTAAAAAAAATTTATGACCAATGACTTTTGTGTTATAAATAATGTTATTTTAAAATTAAGTACGAGTACACAACATTATTTTACTCTATTTGCTTACTACTCGTATTAAGTCCGTTAGCATAATTTATTCAGCTACCATTTATTAAAAATAATGATTTTGTTTTTTATATTGTATTTTTTTTGCTTTTTTGGTTGAATGTTTATATACAGAAATTACTACATATTTACATATATATATTTACAAAATACAACAGGATTAGTCAAACTATCTAAGGATCGTTAGAAACGATCTATAGAAAGCTCAACTGATGGTCACTGTCAGACGGAGGCGTACCCAAAATACTAGCGGCATTACCACGCTGGATGGCAATGCTGATCCTTTGAGCCAAAATATTGCCAGCTGTCGGATCACGCGTCACTTTGACCAGACGCCCTGAAAGAAATTTGAAAACCCGAAGAGCGCCAGAACCTCACGATCTCAACTTCAAATGGTTCAAATATATAAACCCTATCAAGATTTATATATTTGCGCCTTTAGAGATTCTTAGCCAAATTATATTTATATTTAGATTCACCATTTACCCTAATCAATAACTTATAATATTCTGTTGAGAAAATATAATTTGCATACAAACCCCTTCCGCAAATTGATTTGAATCAAATACCGATTGGCATCTCTTTGTGTGGTTACTTTTGAAATTGACCATGAGTTATTTAAATTGTTTTTTATTTGAATTTTGTTTCTCAGGTATAATGTCAAGTTGTTTTTGAATGTTAGTTGTGTGAATGTTCACACTTCCTTCTTCACGTGATTTGCATAAGACATTATTATGTTATTGATTGATTTGATTATCAATTGACATACGTATTTTGTTTGCTATGTATTTTGAATACATAGCCTAGCCTTATTTATGGGTGACGGGCGTTTGGACCACATCTTATCTATTCTATTCACAACATTTTCTTCAATTTGAAATCTCTTTTCTACAAAGTTACTCCTGACAAAAACAAAACAAAGTTTAAGTGCATCCTCTAAATTCATGCCATCTCCAGAGTTGCAAGAAATTCAAGCGTCGGAATTTTTCGTGGATTCTTAATGCAAGAAAATCCCACTTGCATTTTAGTATAAACTCCTCATTTAGCTTCTGATCAAGTCGGATTGCTGCATTCTTCTATCTCAATTTAAATAATTTGGATTTGACAAATGCTTCCGAATACATAATGCAATTTCTCATCCCCGAACATATCTAATTGACCGTGTGAGTTGCAGAAATTATGGAGTTCTGCAAGGTGGTACTTTTGGTCGCATTATGTTAATATTGACGTATTCAAATTGAGGATTATCATAGACTTGCAAGTGTGTGAATTTTGCTACTATTGTATTCTCAGAAGTTTTTGAGAAACAGGTTTGTTAAATATTAAAATCTATTGCAGGTTCATTTGGTTTGTAACGGAACTTTTTACATATATACGTTATTTTTGCTTATATTTTTATAAAATTTGTTCTAGATATATTTATTTATAGAAACTAAACATTTACATATACATATTTACAAAATACAACAGGATTAGTTAAGCTATCTAAGGATAGTTAAAAACGATCTGTTGTTGTAGACAAATCAAAGAAGTAAGAATTTGATAGTTACATTGCAATTCAAATTGCAAATTGAAGAATACAATGAGAGTGAATTTGATGAATTCTATGAAAGAGTGATTTTATGTATTATACTATTGATGGATATGGTTATTAAACATATTTATTCCTGATTATTATATTATAAAATATATATAGTGGTAAAATGTTAATTGCCTCATGATACCTGCCTCAAATAAACAATTCGGCAATTCAACCTGTTCTTTTAAATCAGCATTTCCTTTTAACAACCAAAAGGCGTTATTTAATTTAACATTTCAGTTTCAGTAAAGTTTTTCATTGGTACAGCGGGCTGTGGGCGGTAATTGCAATGGCTTCATAGACGTTATTAATCATTGGCCGACAGGGTTGAACAAAAGATTTTGCAGGGTTGAAATGTGATTTTCGTTTTCATATAATTTTTATTGATAATTTTTTTTTATTGTGTGATACTATTGATCCTTCATATTTTAGAAGAATTGAATTTATTTGTTGTTTTGATTGAATTTTTAGTTAAAATCTAACGAGGTAAAAATTTATTTACAGAAATTAAGCTACTACATATTAACATATATTTACTTTTTTTTCGCTTCCGACTGACAGTGACCTAGATCAGTTGAGCTATCTATAGATCGTTTCTAACGATCCTTAGATAGCTTGACTAATCCTGTTGTATTTTGTAAATATATGTAAATATGTAGTAGCTTAGTTTCTGTAAATAAATACATTTTTAATAAATTTACAAAATACAACAGGATTAGTCAAGCTATCTAAGGATCGTTAGAAACTATCTATAGATAGCTCAACTGATCCAGGTCACTGACATCAAATCTAAAGTAAAAAATTTGCTTCGTTTTAGATTTATTACGAAGTATAAAAACATTGTTATCTTAGTATAGTCCTGATGATAGATAACTTTTCATAACAGTTTCAATGTAACACCATTGATACTGTTAAAAGTGAAAACTTGTCACATAACAATTTACTTTATAGCTGTTATACAACCATCTCTTTATAGAGCCATGTTGTAACTATAAAGAACAAAATTAAAACTAGTGTCAGGTCTATTGGAAGGTGATTGAAATAAGTTTTTTTGAAAAAATTTCAACAAGTACAAGCTTTTAATGGGTTACCGTGAGAGACTTCTCCGATGTACGTACAAAATTTCATTTAAATCAACCTATTTTCTAAGGAATTCCATTGAACAGCTCCTGACTTCATCATCACATAAGCTAACTGCCATAATAGTGCATTGTCACCGAAGACTCATAAGTGTTCCAAAATTCAGCTCAATCGGACAACGGAAAGTGGGTCAAATTAAGCCTGCAAGATTTGACCCGGACAAACAAACATACAAACATTGCAAGTTAACCGAAGGTATATTAATAGAATCCCAGCCGTCTCATAGATTTGAGTTATGAGAATGATGCTTGAATGAACTAGACATATCACGATAAAGGAAATTCTCCTGAAATTACCCTCAGCTTAGTCAGCTCCACATGCTTTAACCATTTATTTCCTGTGGATAAGGCTGATGATAGTTTAGTAAAACCTAAGCATAGGTTGTCTTTAGTTAGTAAAGAAAATAGTTCTAAGAAATAACATTGAAACTTGTCACGTTTTTTAAAAAACTGCTGGGAACGTGTGGCATCTCGTGTGACCAAGTTGAATATTTATTTATGCAACAAACTATGTCAAGATCATTTTATGATTCACTTTACTCTAGAAAATGTTTAGTAAAACCAGGTAAATCTATCCACTGGTAAACGCGTGATTGAAACACAAACATACAAACATCCAAACATCTAAACATAATGTATCTACATAATGTATAAACTCCCAAACATTTGGATTAACCGGATTTATAAATAAGTAAAATTAAACAAAATTAGTTTACTATAGATTTTTTTTTAAATATACATTAATAGAAAATAAGTTACATAGATTTACAAAATACAATTTGATCAGTTGAGTGAATCACTTATCGATCCTTAAAAACGATATATTGATAACTGAACTGATATATGTTTTTTATTAAAAAATGATTACATAAAAAAAAAGAAAACCTGCAAATAAAATTTTGAGTTTTGCCAACGATCAACCCTATGAAAACCGAAATATAATGCACAAGGTACAATGGCGTGCATCAGTGTTGGCGCGAATTAATAGCAACACTAGGGCTGACGCCGTAAAGCCGCGCTTAATGAATATTGCACAAATGCAGGCTGACTGATGCGACGGTATATTGACTTCGGTGTACAGTTTAGTAGAATGTCTTTTAAAAGCTACTAAAAAAAAGGACGTGAGTATCGTGAAACACTCGGTTGGAACGAAGCAAAGAGTACTTTTCTATATGTACTGGGAAATTAAAAAAAAATTACAATTAGGTATCCTAGAAACGCTCAACCGTACTAACAATGTAACAATCTATGGACTGTGTCGTGGCTGCACATTTCGCACTGTGGTGATTTGACATATACATACATGTGTCATGACGGTAAGATGGAAAAAAAATCCAGCCTCAGCCTTTTTTTTTCTTCGATACCGTCCGAAAAGGAACTTCGTTCAAATAAATAGGATCACAAATGCATCCTCGAGGTGCGGTAAACATTCTCTCAGATCTTTTATGTAAAAATTCCTGATTCTTGAAGATGTCTTGTCTATGGCAGTGGTCTAGGGCATGTCCAAATACATAATTGGCCACTGTTGTAAAAGAAAGCATTCTATTTGAAGTTTGCAAGTCCATCGTCCAAACGAATACAAACTTTTGACTTTATGATTGTTTCCTTATTTTCTTGCATTTATAAACCTTAAAATCTATTGATGACCGTTTGGGATTCAAACCAACGAACGACCTTTGGCTTAAGGTACTAATCCACTCGGATTACAAATGTTGAGTAACTAATATGAAGAAATCAACATGTTTAGGAAGAAAATGCTTAAAGCACCGAATTTTTTTATTTGTTTTATCAGAGTTTTCGTCACGACTGTAACGCTATTGTTTTGTGTGCTATTGTTCCTGGCATTAACATGTTAGTCCCAACGTCTGCGACTTCTAGAGAAATATGATAGCTTAGTATCGCAATCAGAACCATTAGGGCTTGGAACAGCGCGGTAGTAGACAATAAAAGGTAAACAATTTCTTAGATCTTCAGAAGTTCATTATCATATCAGGATTTTTAAGGGGGTGGTCTAGAGACATCTTCAACTAAACAAAAAAAGTACGTGAGGTTCGTGCAACACACGGTTGGAACGAAGTTTCAACTTTGACATTTGGAATTTGTCAATTAAATTATTTTCAAATATTAAAATCCTAGAAACGCTCTTCCGCACTAACAATGTTACAATCTATGGACTGTTTCGCGACTGCGCACTTAAACTAAACACTTAAACTAAAATCTAACGTTTTTTTTTTCTTCTAGTCCCCATCCTCGATACCGACCGAAAAGGAACTTCGTTCCAAAAACAAAATCACTGTACTGCAGGAGACATTACCGGCCTTCACACGCACAATCTTTCGCGAGTGATTACAGGATTGCGCGCGGGAAAACCGCAATCGCGAGTGATAATTTTTTTGAAGCTTGATTCAACGCATTCTTTCACGCGTGATTGGCTGTATCGCGATAGATTGTGCGTGTGAAGGCTGCTATTCTCTAAAATCCATGCATTCCAGATCCTTTGAAGACATCAGAATGGCTAGACAGAGGTTTGTCTAAATACATATTTGACACTTGCCCCCATTTGAAGAAGTAAGCACTCAATACGTGAAATAATTGCAAACCTAGAGCCTCTTAGAATACTAGCTGTTTTCCTCACGATGATCCTCCATCACTGAGATCTCGTGTAAATGCGTGCTTTAAATCCAAAAATGTAAATTCATTGATGCACGGCAAGTATTTGCACAGTGTACCTATTAAGTGTATATTTGGCACAACACGGCTATATTTTTGCTAGCTTAAAAAGCACTTTCAAAATAATTATTCAAAGTAAACGAACCAATTTTACATAATCCCCATCAAAATAAACGATGTGCATTGACAATGCACAAAAGGACGCAACACGTATCGTACAAAAACACAACTCATTGGAACACCTGCGATTTTCAATACATCATTGATCGATTAGCCATGACCACTATCTATCATGCAAATAAAGACTCTATTCAAACCGTATATTGGTGGTTTTCGTATGGCGTTGCGTGTGGGGAATAAATTAACTTTGGTTTTATGTGTCAATCAGTATGGATCGTCGAAAAGGGTGAATCTGAATGCAGAAGTGGTTGGTTTTAAATTTTTGCGTGATTGATTGGAATTTATTCAGAGTGAATTTATTGAAAAGCTGTGTGATTCTTCTTCTGCTTTTTCACGGCAATGAATAATAAGGGCAACAATCATGGCTTGGACCCTATCTCTCTTTTATGATAATGAATCTTAGTTTAATCTAAATAGCTTCAGTAGTATGAATTACAAATTAAGGCTTATCAGAAAACGTTCTTGCTGATTAAATCATCTAAAACCATTAAAACCCCTCTCTATGTTTTGTTGTCTCTATTGTTTTTGAAAATCAGTTGGATGAACAATACTTCTTCTTCTTCTTCTTTTTTTTATTAATGGCAACTAACTGATTAACAGTATAATTCTGCCAATGTCAAGTTTTAAATAAGTATTCATGTCATATCAAGTCATGTCAATTTGGTTTTGAAAAAAACATGGCGGCTTGTCATTTCAAAACTCCAGTGGAAATCTTTCGTCAAATGAGAAATCTTCTTGAATACTCCCCCATTCCATTTACCAAATCTCCTGTTACGTAATCCAAGGCTTCATTAGTAAAATGCCACCGAAATTACACAATAAAACCTAGTAACACACGAGAAAACTAAATAAAATAGCAGAGCCACTAGCTCCTTCAAAAATGGCAAAAGAAGACCCAACCAATTCTTAACACCGGCCATCTGCTAATATTTTATTCTCTCAAAATTTATGACACTAGCATGATACGGACACTAGCAGAATTGTGAAGTCGCAGTAGTCATAAAGAAGAAGTGAAGTAAAGTGACCCAATATTGCTAGAAAGAAAACCACCAATCATTAGGTACAACAATGTAGGAATTTCAGTATTCACTTCCCTGCCCGCATGGAACTGACTCATTTATGCAACAAAAACAACCTTGAAGTGATGATGCTGGTAGGTTTATGATTTACACATAATATGGCCTTGCAATACAATATTATTATGTTACACTTTGTTACATTTATACATACAGGATGAAAAAAGACGTCTACCGAAGCCGAAAGGGGTAGGTACAGCATCCCAACACACAAACAAATCCAAAAGAATTTTCCGAAAAATCATTATATCCGGAGAAAACCGATCTCGCACAGCTGGCGATACGTAGATTGCTGGATTTTGAGTGATAATATAGTTTTTTCTTTTATAAATGTAATTATTAGGTGGTCTTATTATGTTGTACTAGAAGTAAATAGGTAGAAAATAAAATAAAATGACGTAGCTAAATAAAAAAAAGTTTTTTTTTTCGCTAAATATGCTCAGAATCATGGTCTGATTGAAACCCCTCAGTTTTCGGTAGCAGTCTTTTTACATCCTGTATAACAAACACGACACGGTTATCTTTCGGGATTTCCAAACTCCAAATAATTTTAAACTGTGATAATAATTCTAGCACGCGAGCGGCGATTTCTTCGCCGAGAAGAAATCGCCGCTTGCGTGCGAGAAACTCTCCATGTGTAACAGCCGCTTATCAAAAGTGATCTCTGTTTTCAGGTTAACCTTCCAAATCAAAAAGGCTACAGTGAACTCCTCAGTTCAAACAGCAAGTTCAATTGACGTGACATACATATTTGAAGTGTGACATACACGTGAACATACACATGACATACGTGACATACATAAGTGAAACAGTTGCCATTATTAAAAAGAAGAAGAAGACTAAGCTAAGATGTTACTGATTGGGCGGTATATAAAAAGGTAGATAAAAAAAAAAGTTTTCAAAAGTTTACTTCGACTTCATCGTTGACGTTGAAAACCAAGCTGGATATCAAACATTACAAAACTAATACTTTGTTAGACATGATGATCATAGCAATAAAAGCAGATTACAGGCATAAGAGAGATGGAAAACTTCTTCTTTCATCAACAATAGAAATGGTGAAGCATCTGAATGAAAAGAAACGTAAAAACTCCAATAAATGATGAGCTTACCAATGCCGAACCTCATAGTAGCAATGACAACTTCGAATTTCTCGCATAAACCCTTTGAACGGATTGGAACTATGAAGACTTTAAGTACAAAGGTCGAAAATTCAGCGAGAAAATTGGCTGATTGACGTGTATATTGTAAGTAGTATTAATATATATATTTTTTTTAATAATACAATTTTGATAATACATTTAAAAAACTCGCATATTTTGTAACGAGACGTAGGTAAAATCAATTATTGCACGGCCGGGATTCAAACCCACGACTATACTGAATGCCAATAAAACTTTTACAAATATCTAGAAATACAGTTTATTTGTAAATATTACTTGAGCTTGTAAAATCTCTATTCCTTTGTTATGAGAGAGTGAAGATTGAGTATGAGTCACCTGCGCCGGCGCATGTTGCATACAGTATGATTTTAATTTGTATCAAATATTATTTCGATTATTTAATTCAAATAAATAAATAAATTAAATGGGAACAAAAAAGGGTATATTTTACGTGACTAAATTATTTGTCCTAAAACTTTTAATAGGTACCTACTTATTTTTATTTTATTTTTGGGTAATAAATAGGGCAGATAAATATGATTTTAAAATGTTGGCTTCTAGGTATCATGGAACATTACGTTCTCAAGCACCTGTCAAAAGTTAAACAAACTTTATAAAAGTCCTGAGTCTAATTAGCAATCACTTTTATGAACAGGAACAAAATACGTTGCACAAGCCTTCAAACAGATTAAGCGGACTCGTTTTACGACCTGTCTTCAAACACAATATTCTAAAGTTAACACAGACTGATACATCAAGTTTAGCGAATGTAAACTAATAAGCTTTTATGAGAAAATACCTTATTTCTATGTAGACAATCAGTCTGTACAGCCCTTGTATGTGTGTCGACGAGGAGAGAACGCTATTGCAAGTTGTCGAGAACAAAAGGGGAAAGATGATCGGCCATCTTAAACGACATGACAGTTTCATTAAGAACATTATAGAAGGAAAAGTGGAAGGATGATGAGGAAGAGGAAGACCGAGGATAAGCTACATGAGCTAAGTAAAGGAGAAGGTAGCTGTCATGTCGTATAAAGAGGAGAAGCAGCCCTGGAAAGAGATACATGGAGAGGGATTCATCAGTTGAATACAAGGAATAAATCCTTAAATAAGAAGAGAAGATGTGTGTTCTATGATTTGTACAATCAGCCACAAAAGTTCATGAACATTAACATTTTGATGTTATTGAGTCCTTAATCTTCAGAACTATTTTGTGTTTATTTGACGCAGAATCTAGAAACCATAGCTTTGGGATCCATTCAAATAAAATTTATTTCGCCATGCGCCACACTCTATGCTGCTTATTACATAAACGTTAAACCTTAGTTGAACCCCATGTTGACACATGTCAAAACAAAACTGTTACCACAGCGTTCTATGTACAAGTATTTAAAAATCGTTTTTCTAGGGACAGTTTTTTTAGTTAGACTTTGTCAAAACTAGGTTCATTTTCTTGTAATAAGAAGGAATGGAACTGGAAAAATATTCAAAAATGGAACAGCTATTTGAAAAATAGTTAAAGATCAGCCTGTATAATATCTGATGCAACAGATAAGGTGCGTACACACTGGCCGTTTTTTCAACGGTGCCTCCCCGTACCACCGTCCTACTTCTACGGTGACTCATGCAGACGAGAGCGGACAGGATGGCGTGGAGATGGTAACTGAATCTAAACTTTTTAGACTTCCAAGTGATGACATAGAACGTCGGGAAAATAAAACAATGCGTGGTAAATAGTTGTTTTTTTTAATAAAAAAGTGAGTGTCGTGGAGCACTCGGTTGGAACGAAGTTTGTACATTTAACATGTTTGGCATTTTGCGCACCTTGTGCACCACTTTTCGCACTCTGCGCACCTTTTTTTTGCGCACTATTTACACAATTAGTGAAGTTATCAACGAAAACATGTTTTTGCTTGTCCTGTAAAGTTGTGTTTTTGCAGTTATCCTGTTATTCCCTGGAGACAGCGATATGTCGTGACGGTAAAATCGATTGCTTTTTTTTCTAGCCTTCATCCTCGATACCGTCCGAAAAGAAACTGCGTTCCAATAATAATAAAACACAATCTGAATTTGTTTTAGAAGTCAGAACAACTAGGTGAGTTTGTAATTGGAGCTTTGAAGCTCTTTGTAATAAAAATACTTAGTATTTTATCAACCATCCATGTTATAATGGCGCTGATTTGTTTTGTCAATCTATTAACAACGAGCAAGCTACACTCATTGATTTACTGAACATAAAATATAAAAAATATCATAAAACAGAAAAATGTCTTCCTACGAACTTTCTTTATAAACTTATGTTTTGATTAAATAATTATACAAATAAAAATATGAAAACTACTCGATAGTTTTTTATTCCTCCCGCTCTGTTGATCAAAGTCGAGACGTCTTCGAATCTTTTTTCAACTATTTGACGCCGAAAATATTTAACTAAACGATTCAAATTATAATTAGGATCTTTTGAATCGTGGACACTACTTATTTAACTAATACACGTCATGTTTAGTTTATTGGAAAATCACTTTTATTTTAATACAGTTAGAGGTGATTATTGATTTTGTAAGTGGTATTTGTAATTTGGTGAGTTGAATTGCTTGAGCTGACAAAATTATAATATTAGTGACCAATATTAATCTTAAAATGTCATCTATTGTTAGAAGATTATTATTTTTATTTTTTATTTATACTTTGTATGAGAATGATGACTGCGTGTGGTAAATAAATAATGCTGGACTTTTCACACAGCATCATCTAGCCCCGTTATGGCATCGTTATGGGTACTACATGACTGATATACTACTTAAATAATTTTTGTTTGTAAATACATACATATTATGCATAGAAGCACCCGGACCCGAGACAAATATTTGTAGATCATACAAACATTGGTCCCGCCGCGGGGATCGAACCCGACACCTTTTGCGTCACAGGCGGGCCTTCGCCCACTGCGCCACAGAGGTCGCCAATGAATCTAACTTTTAATCAACACACAATTAACATAATAATTAGACCCACAACAAGACTTTAATTTAAATAAAACGAAATAAAGGTTTTAAATTAGCTCTCTAACATATTCCCCGAAAATAATTTGTCTACATACTGTTTAGGAATATTCCCATTAAGCCTGGTATTTTTTTTTCGTCACCAGTCACAACTGACACTTAAATCGGTATTATAAATCTAAACAAATTGTGGAAACCGTGTTGGCCGAATGGGGTTGTACCTCAACTTTCAATCCAAAAGTTGTGGGTTCGAATCCCTTCCGTGCATCAATGGATTTTGCATTTGGTAAAATTTATATGCGCTTTAACACGTGCTCTAAACGAAGGAAAACATCGTGAGGAAACCAGTTAGTGTTCTTATAGGCGGCGATGGGCTTGCAACCTGTCTAACTAACTTCTGCAAGATGTGGGCATGTATCAAATATGTGTTTGGACATGCCTCTCTCCCCATCATAGGATCTGGAATAAGTAACATAAAAAGATCTGAGAGAATGTCTACCGCACTTTTGGGACACAGTCATGAACCTGTTTACGTTTACGTTTTTTACAAATTGTGAACATAAATACATGTATTTTTTTCATATAATTTGCTAATTTCAGATTTTATTTAATCTGCATTAATTTTATAATTATTATTTTTTTTACTAGCAACTGGCAAATTACAACAGGTTATCGTCCGCTCCGTTCCGTCTTTTCCTTTTGAGGTACGGAACCCTAAAAACGTCTTGGAGCACTTAAGACTAAACCTTTTTGACCGCAAAATTGCGACAAAAGGTAAAAGGATAAAGTTTTAATTATTTGGGGTTTCATTTGAAACTAATTGGTACAAATATTTTCATTATGTTTGAATACGGACCCTATTTGTGAGAAAATTAATGTTATATTAAATTCTGATTGTGATGGTCAGCTTTTATTTTGTTTTGAAGCCAATTTTATTGAAGCACTGGAAGTGTAGCTTAAAACGAAATAAAAAAATGGTTGTCTGTAAAGTCGGTTTACTGACAATAGTTGAACGTGACAACGCAAAGGCCGATTGTGCTTCTTTGTCGCTCGTTCCGCGCTCTCGCTTGCACTTGCGGAAGCCTTACATGGAACGCCCCAGAGCGAGGTAACGCCTCATGACGTCATGTTTTTCGTGCGTGCAGCCGGCTCTATCGAATTATAAGACGTAGTCACGTCAAAAGGATCACGCATGACTTTTCCAGGGCATGGTAGACATTATTCGAGCTTTATAGGCATTTAAGGGTAGACCAAGGTACGTCCATCATTAGACATCATGTCCTTATTTCATAGTACATATAAGCGGTGAAGGATAACATCGAGAGGAGTTAATAAAAGGCACTTTTCGTTCCCAGCTATTAAGTCTTTATGCCACGATGGGGGAAAAAAACTCCTTCAGAGTTAGCCGCTACATTGAGCTTACTTTGACCAACATATTTCTACGGTAGAACCACAGACCAAAAAACATTTTCGCTACACTCGTTTATGGGTAGAACAGACTAGAATTACATTAGAGTTTAAACAAATACATCTTTTTTTATTATTTTTTTTATTTACATGAACAAAAAAAAGAAAAGGGCTTTTTCGCTGAGCGACTATACCGCCCAATCTGTAACATCCGTAACATCTTAGCTTAGTAAAGGGATCTTCTTCTTCTTTTTTTATTTACGTGATCAAAAAAAAGGGCTTTATCGCTGAGCGACTATACCGCCCAATCAGTAACATCTTAACTGGTTTCACTTCACTTCTTGGTTTCTTCTTCTTCATCTTTTTATTCCTTCTTCTTCTTTTTAATAATGTCAACTGTTTTACTTCACTTCAAATATGTATTCATGTCACGTCAATTTGATTTTGAAAAAACATGGCGGCTTATCATTTCAAAACTTCGGAAATCTGTCGTCAAATGAGAAATCTTCTTGAATACTCCTTCCATTCGCCAAACCTCCTGTTACGTATCCAAGGCTTAAAGTAAAATGCCACCGAAATTACATAATAAAATCTAGTAAAACACGAGAAAACTAAATAAAATAGCAGAGCCACTAGCTCCTACAAAAATAGCGAATGAAGTCCACATCTTTTCTGCAACCGCAATAATGACTCCAATGCTCAATGGCATAATACTCTTTTCTACCATAGAGATAGCGTTGTCATGGTAAGTCTGCAGAAAGCTAACTAGGAACTAGATACTCAAAGTTTCGTATAGTTTCTCCTTCTCTAATCGAGACATCACCATTAGTGCATTGAAACTGTAAATTTAATCAGCAGAACAAGTTGAACTGCTGATTACTTCTGGTTAGTTTAACTGTTGGTTATCGAGTTTTGCATCGAGACATGTCTGCTGGAATTAGTTGGTTTTAGTTTGGAACAGTTTGGTCTAAAGCGACCTCTGTGTCGCAGTGGGCGAAGGTTCGATGCAGAAGGTTGCGGGTTGGATCCCCGCCGCGGGACAAATGTTTGTATGACCTACAGACATTTATCTCGGGTCTGGGTGTTTCTATGTGTGATATGTATGTATTTACAAACAAAAATTATATAAGTAGTATATCAGTTATCTGGTTCCCATAGTACAAGCTTTGCTTAGTTTGGGGCTAGATGATGCTGTGTGAAAATGTCCAGCATTATTTATTTATATTTAAAGCTGTTAAAAACTTGGTCATGGTTTTTACAGCCTTTTTGCATTCCATACATGACAGGTTGTAAGTCTATCGCCTCGTATTATGCAAACAAGTTAATTTGTAATTTTACTCTTCAGTGTTTAAAGGTAGACTTACCTATATTTTTGGAAGGAAGTTCCTTTTCGGACCGTATCGAAGATAGAGGCTAGAAAAAAAGCGATCGATTTTACCGTCACGACATATCGCTGTCTCCGGGGAATAAAAGGATAACTGCAATAACACAACTTTGCAGGAGAAGCAAAAAACATGTTTTCTTGCTTCAAAAATTGTGTAAAATGGTGCGCATAGCAGTGTGCAAAAAAAAGATGCGCAGAGTGCAAAAAGTAGTGTACAAGGTGCGTAAAATGTCAAAAATGTCAAATGTACTTACAAACTTCGTTTCTCCGGATATAATGATATTTTCTGAAAATCCTTTCTATTTGGTTATGTTGGGATGCTGTACCTACCCCTTTCGGCTTCGGTAGACGTCTTTTTACACCCAGTATATATGAAAAAAACAAACAGGTACACGACTGTATCCCCAAGGTGCGGTAGACATTCTCTCAGATCTTTTTTTTATGTTACTTATTCCAGATCCTTAGAAGATGTCTAAGGGGGGTAGTCAGAGGCATGTCCAAACACATATTCGATACATGCCCACATCTTGCAGAAGTTAGTATTCCATACGTGACAGGTTGCAAGCCCATCGCCGCCTATAAGTATATATGATCTGTGGCTAAATACACTAGATAGGATACACACTCCTAAAGACAACAACGAAAGATAATATGAATATTGAAAAAAGCCACGAAATTAAATTATTTGCAAAAAAAATTGCATCATCCTAGCAAAGTAGGTCTTGATAATACATTCACTAATTTACACGCAAGACATGTCGCCGGATATGAATCAGAGATTGTTTACCAATTTAGAACCTGATTTTCCCTGACACTTGACTGTATTAAAAGGATTCGACTATCTTAACAAATAATGTAATATATTAATGTTATACTTTGGAATTGTAAAAACATAAATGTATAAATCATTATGGAAGATATTATACTTGTGCCCAAAACAGGGAGGAGTAACTCAGGGTCGGAAAATGTAGCGTGGAAAGAAGCGGGGCTGGGTTGGCTGGGTGGGAGGGCACTTCTTCTTATCGTGTCAGCAGTTCTTTCGAACCAGTGTGGCGAAGGGATTTTAAGTGCGCCTCAAAAAGGAGGAGGGAGCACTCAGCAGTGCATATATAATGGGCATTAGATAGTTTTTCTAAAAATACGTTCTTGATATATTATATATTATTTAAAGAAACCTATACTTATTCGTTTTTTAATTGTTATTAGCAGTCACTATTTTTACCACAAATAATAGAATTTACTGTCTTTTTTTCAACACAATTATAAAGGAAGCGAATCGTAGATACTAGGATCGGTGGTCTGATACCATAGCAACAAGTTTGCGAGTTCGGTGTGTCATCAACTTGATCTTGAGACGTGACCCGCTAAAGTTTGTGTAGTATTGCATCATTCTTACCTGTTCTATCTTTCACATAATGTAATATTTATTAGCAAAAACGATCGTAAACCAGCTTACGATTGTATCGTCATAACCGGTGAAATATCACGAGTATACATGTGTAACATTTAGAACGGTCAGTATGGGATGGGAAAGTCTGAGACTATTACACAATAGACGACCTCTGTGGCGCAGTGGGCAAAGGTCCGCTTCCTTCACGCAGAAGGTTGCGGGTTCGATCCCCTCGGCGGGACCAATGTTTGTATGATCTACATTTAGAACGGTATATTTGTCTCGGGTCTGGGTGTTTCTATGTATAATATGTATGTATTTACAAACAAAAAGTATATAAGTAGTTTATCAGTCATCTAGTACCGATAACACAAGCTCTGCTAACTTTGGGGCTAGATGATGCTGTGTGAAAAGTCCAGCATTATTTATTTATTATATAAACCTTAGTTGAACCCCATATTGACACATGTCAAAACAAAACTGTTACACAAAAAAGCGTTCTATGTCTTAGTCTAAACTCGGTTCATTTTCTTGTAATAAGACGGACGAAGATCTGTTCATGTCATCGGTTTTAGTAAAAATTAAAACTGCATTCACACATTTTCAAAAGAACGTGTACTCAGCTCGAGAATCGAACCCGGACGTTTTGAAAAATGAAACTAACACTATTTCTATTTAGATATCGATTGTGAAGTAAATTATATGAAACATGATGTCTTAAATTAATAAAAGCCTTGTTTTAATATAATATAGTTTAAAGACAATTTTACGAACCTAAACGAGTTGAATGTTGTATTGAAAAAAAATGGTAGTCATTTCAAACACCTACTAAAATAAATTAAACGTTAATACAATTTTGTGGTACAGTCACCGACAGAAGTTCATGATCAATTGAAGATCTTAAAGCTTCATTTTCATCATTATTTGTGGGAAAATTGCCTATTTTTTTTTATAAATAGTAATGGTGCAAGGCAAAACATCCAATGTAAGGTGAAGTTTTATCTAAAACCCTACGAACTTCGAAGATATTGAAGATTCAAATACATCAATGTTCATGAACTTTTGTCGCTGACCGTACTACATGATACGATTCTGATTCTATTTTATCATTTACAATTTTCATAGGATGATCTCTTATAATTATCTTTACCATAAAACCTTGATTGGTCTTCCTAATGAGTCAGTGACCTCTGCGGTTTTGACAATTAGATTTTGAATACTTCCTAACTGATAACCTAGTCACACCCTCGTGTGATTCACCAATAAGTGGATTTGTTTCATCAGTCTAGGCTGTGCAGAATGGAATGTTCTGAGTCACCATTTGCTTATTTTCTTCAGTAACTCAATTATGAGCTTTATGCAAACCATACGTAATAATGTGTAAGAATGTAATAATTACGTTTAAAAACTAAAAAGAAAACCGACTTCAATGATTGACTCAGGACGCAGCGTGACTCAGGGCGCCAATTGAGGATAAGCACACTCTATAAATCAAAATAGAATAGAAATCGAATCGACAGATAGCGCTTAGACTCCACCTATGCACCTGCAACTAATGACATTATTTGGAAAATATAGACCACCTGATCGGAAGGAAATTAAGTACCTATTTACATACATTTTATGTCAAGTAGGTACTGCGGCACATGATTTCCTGGGGCCGTATTCTCGTTCCTTTTTTTCGTTCGTTTGATGAATATTCGGATGTTCCTTACTACGATTTCGGACTTCAAGGGCCAATTTTTTGGTTTGGAATATTTGGTCCTAGGTTAGGATCTGTTTCAACGTACCGAATATATACCTACAATGGAGCTCGAAGTAAGAAACATCCGAATATTCATCAAACGAACGAAGAAACTAACGGAAATAACCCCTCTGGCATTACTTATGTCAAACTGATGATTCACAATACGTCGTCAGTACAAAATGTAACATAGCTAGGAGCGAAGGTTTTTAGAGTTTAACGGGGAAACTATCAATCTCTCAGGAATGAAATTTATGTGGGACCACCTCGGGAATATATTCTTTGAAACAAAAAAGAATTTTGCAAATCTTCTCAAAGTCAATAATGGCGGAGAAATCGCGTAACAAGATACAAAAAGAAAGAAAAAAAAAAACATACAGACGAATTGAGAACCTCCTTTTTTGAAAACGGTTGAAAATATTATGTAGGTATAAAAAGTAGTTAAAGTAAAAAAAGTTATAAGTAACTAAAATATTTTTACATGTTAAATCCTTAGAAGCTATACATATTATGTAGGTAGGTAGAGGTACATATGACTTATCTAGTCACATACATATATTGTACATAATATGGCTATGACTACCTTTGTCAGACTAGGCTAATGTGTTTAATAATGTCTACCACACCTTAGGGAACGAGTCATGCTGATATTTGTTTAGTTTATACAATAATTATTGAATCTCCTTTTCTTTAAAAGCTACATAAAGTACATAAATACGCTAAGATGTGCTTAATAAAAAGTTAAAGCATAATAAAACGCCCTTCAGTTCATAATCAAGGCGACTCTTGTCATGAAACACATAGTAAGTTTATAATTATCACAGAAAATCTGTCTTATGAAATTCTAAGGCTTTTACGCTGCAAATGAAGTTGCTATTAAAACTTACTAGGCGCATAGGTAAACTTCTCTTATGAACTGATAAAGCTTTACAGCACTCATGTTGAAGTTCACAGGGTTCTAAATAGTGTCTGGCAAGCAATATTTAAATCGAAATGGTTTATTTTGTTCCCATTTCTTACGGCCGATTTCTCAAACGCAAATCATCTTTAAAATTAACAAATATGTCATTCGACCAATGAGGTCCAAGTATTCCAAGTTTAATCAGCTTGAAAAGCGTTCGGGAAACCGACTGTTAAACTAGTGGGGCTATGATGAGCAACGTGAAATTGTCACGGCGTGAGATGAGAATATTTGTCATGCCGGCATTTTTATCATTTTGCGCTAATATGAGCGCCATGACAGAGACTATGTCACACTATCTCACAATTTGACATAACGATATGAAATAACGGGCTGCGCATGACGACAGACACAGTTATGACGATTTTTAACGAGAAAACAATACGAGAGACTTCAGTCACGGTGTTCATCATAGGCTCACTGGACAGACATAACAGGATCACGGATGGATCCTCGAACGCCATTGGCAATTAATTTCAAGCACAAAAGAAGCCACACTCTGGTCTGTGTGTTGTGAGTTTATATAAATTATCATGCAGATGATTGTATTAGTTTAATAAGTCTCCGTCACGACTAAATCACCATAAATATCTACTATTAAAACTGTAGTGCGCGCGCCTATGTAACCATTATTACTAGTACTAAGTATTCGTAATGCTGCATTCAAAGTAAAAATAAATCACAAATAAATAATGCTGGACTTTTCTCACATCATCATCTAAAGTAAGCAGAGCTTTTGTTATGGGTACTACATGACTGACTACTTATATACTTTTTGTTTGTAAATACTTACATATTATACATAGAAACACCCAGACCCGAGACAAATATTTGTAGATCATACAAACATTGGTCCAGTATGACACCGAAGTTTTCATTATACTTACCACTAGGTATTAGTTTTTACACCAATGGTTTTAAAAATAACAAAAAATTCGCATTTAAAAAAGCTCTCACTGTAGCTCTACTCTTTAATATTCTTTACCATTTTCACCGGAAACCGGAAACCGCAGTAGAGGACGGCCCCCCACTAGATGGAAAGACGATCTGGTAAAGATTGCTGGGAGCCGTTGGGTGCAGGCTGCACAAGATCGATCGCTGTGGAAATCGATGGGGGAGGCCTATGTTCAGCAGTGGACAGTAGATGGCTGGCATGATGATGATGATGATGACCATTTTCACTATTATTACTTTTAATTATATTACTGTTCATAAAAAAACTACAACTACTTTTTTTGGACTGCTAGGATTTCAAGTTTTAAAAGGTAACCTAGTATTCATTGATTATGCTAATGCGCCGTAAAAAACCTCTTTAAATCATTTCCACATCTACTTCTAAAGAACTAATACTACTATACGAGTACAAGAAAAAGAAGAACCTAATGCCACTTTTTAAGCAAACATTTTTATTTTTTTTAAATTAAACTGCAACATACATAAATGCATTCAAATGACTGCACACAAAGAGATATTGTGCTTTATCTATGCAACCCGATACCCACTCAAGGTCTTTTTGATAAAAACTTGTTACAATATTATGATTGTTTAAACGGCTATAGTGCAAGCAATGTTTACTTTATAGAGTTACACAATGATTGGTAGTATGTTTGATATTTAGTATATTTTCCTTTTCTTATCTAGTTATTTTACTACTTTTAATCAAATAGTTAACTTAGACCATTCGTTTCTTAGGATAGAACTATTATATTTAAGTATATATTTTATTTTAATTTTAAATACATAATGACTGTTTGAATCTTTTTTTTTTTTTTTTTTATGATAAATGGGTCGGCTCTTGACCTCAAACTTACACAGGTAAGAGTGAGGTCTACGATGGAGCGAGCTTACCCAGAAGGTGCCTATTAACTCTCTTCTTAAAAACAATAGGGTCGTAGCTCAGCGGAAATACGGACGCTGGAAGCTGATTCCAAATTTTTGCAGTGCGCATAATAAAAGAACTTTCGAAGCGCTTAGTTCTAATAAGTGGAATATCAACCAGGTGAGGATGATAATTAGCTGTGCGTCTGAAGTCCCTGTAAAAGAACGGTGAAGGCTATTTTATTTTTTCCTGTATTAATTTAAAAATTGCACGCCATACAGAATAAGTACATTGTTTCTGGATTGAGTTTTTAAAAACAAAATACCACCATGTACTACATGTATTTTACGCAATAAATCTTTACTTTACTCTTTACTTTACTTTCCTTATAAGTCCTGATGGGGGCATTGGTGCCTGCGAAACAGTTTTTCAAAAAACTTCTGCAGGTATCATCGTTTCCACTGTATACATAAGCCACTGTTACTGTTACTGAATTAACTTGATTTGATTATGATGTTGAAGTCCAATAATATTAATATATAAAATCTAGGTATATCTAGGCTATCTAGTATCTAGGCTATTGACACTAATTAAAGTGGTGGTGAAACTTCCTAAAGCCTAGTTTTAAATGATTGCCAATTACTATCCGCAGCTTTGCTTGCAATTAGATATTAGACATTAGGTACTTCTTGACAGAAAATAGACGTGCCTATGATTACCCCTTAGTTATTTTTCAAGGGATATATTTTTTCTTAATCTGAGAGAATGTTTACCGTGCTTTCAGATCACAGTCGTAATCTGCGCGGTTGCAAAATAAGGGCTATTTCTTCGTGGTCATGAGTGGGTAGTGACTACTCAGAACTAGTCTAGGTAGTTTCTTTAGATATTATTACGAACCTGACAGATTTGTCCAGTACCAAAAATAATTATTAGTTTATAATCTGCAACTCAATCAGCGAAAAGCCACCAACCATGTCGTAAACTTGATGTTTTGCATAAAAGACTAACTGGATTTCTGATGGATATCCAAATTGCACTCTTTTATAGCCTCATTTGCATGAAAGCGGACAATGGTGTCCAATTTAAGTCCCATAAAACCTCCCATATCCTAATTACACTCATTCGCGATCGCCAAGCGTGAAACCTAAATTTCAAATGTCAAAAAACGCACTAATGACTCCAATGATTTTCCAGGAAACCAAATGTTTACCACCAATTCTGAAACACCAAAGCATCTTTATTAATAGACAGATAAGGTTGAGAGTCGTAATGAATTAGTTGTTTTGGTAGACGCAAATAAAATGATGAGTATGAACCACAATTGGTTGTGTTAATCGAGTATCGCGATAATCTTTTCTTTGAATTTTCTTTTTTGTTGTAGGATGTATTCTGAAAATTGAATTGTGTTTATTGCTCACAAGTGCTTGTTATGCTATATAATTGACATTGGTGCTTGATATACTATTAATCTCAATTAATAAAGCTACTTACTTAGTTTGGAGATACTCGATCGCGATCCTGTAACAAATATTAACATACCCGCCTTTTCCCGTTGATAAAAACATATTGGAACAAAGTTCCTTTTCAGACGGTATCGAAGAAAAAAGACTGAGGTTCCATTTTACCGTCACGACACGTGTATATGTCAAATCGTCACAGTGCGGAATGCGCAGCCGCGACACAGTCCATGGATTGTTACATTGTTAGTACGGAAGAGCGTTTCTATTGAACAAATTAGTCCCACTAATCCCATCCCACTATAATATAATAAAGCTGAAAGTTTGTGAGTTTGTTTAGATCTTTGGATGTTTGTATGTTTGTGTTACACCTAAACCAGTGAACCGATTTGGATGAAACTTGGAATAAGCGTAGATAGTGACCTGGAATAGCATATAGGTGATTCAAAATGTTGGTACAAAAAAAATAGTTGGTTTAAAATAGCAAAACTATTTGAAGATTGTTCTCATTTATCTAAAAACTTTGACCATGTCACATCGAAACACACGAGTGGGTTGGTTTGACTCCAAAGATTAGTCATAAAATACGACCAAAACACCAGAATAATGCTGTAGAAATGATCTCACTGAAGACATTAATTGTTTTATTGTTTTGACCCTGTTAGTGTAGTGATATGAATTTGAAAAGAGAAAGTGGGTGATGCATGAATCACAATGTTTGCATGCTGTACCTTGAAGTTAATGAAGGTCAGAGATTTCTAAAGCCCTGAATCACTTAGTTTGACTTAGAAATGCTTAGCTTTAGCTTTAGTTGGATTATGGCAAATTTTTTACGTACCGTAAAAGCAGCTGCAGAAAAACAGATGTAATTTTGTATGGTTTTATTGTTTTTTACTGATTTACCTTATCGTAATAAAACTGGCCATGATTTATAAACCAAACGTTATCTAGAAAATCAATTATCACTCATAGTAATATTTATCATGAGTCCATATTTCAAAAATATCACTAAACATTGTATCACCGCGATAATTTCCTTCAGTTTCAATAGTAGTCCTTACAGCATGGCTTTTTACAAGGCTTGTAGCTTCCGTCTGTGCAAATATAGGATCGTATTTTCTTCGCCAATGGACAGTCTAACCTTCCGCAAGGACCGTGCACGTCCCTTTTGTTCACAAACTGACCATGCTGGTACTTCCCCTTTACAGTTTCCCCATGTATAAACTGATGTTGAGATCCTCTGTAATCCATCCGCTTTGGACAGTTGGTACCGCCGCACGGACCTTTTGGGAATCCCATAGCTAAAATAGCCAGTTCGCTTTCAGTAAATGGAGCCACGAAGTCTTCGTAAACAGTGGGTTCCTCTTCAGGTCTTATAGGTTCTTTGGTTATATCTGGAGCTCCGAAGAAATATGCCACAGGTGGTACGGCATCTATTGTTGTGCCCTCCCAATGTCTGACAACTTCTACATCCTTGAGTTTTAGATCGTCTGTCAGGTATTTTCGACCAGGCAGCCTTTCCATTTCTGGTAGTGCAACGAAGTAACTGATGATTCTATTACCCAAGCAAGTCAGACGGAGAAAAAACTCTATTTCCCCTGATGCTTTGAGATCTTCTTCGCACTGTAGCGGCCTTGTTAGTTCTACAGTATTGGTTACCATTTCTTGCTTTCTCGTGTCTCTAAACTCAGCTTGATCCATGTTCACAGGGTTGAAGTCACCAGCCTTTTGAAGACAATTGAAAAATGACTCATGCCATTCAACAACGCAGAATCCGATACAGTTCATTTCCTGGTCCCTGTTCCAAACTGTGATATAAATTGGAGTTTTGCGTAGCATTTCTTCTAGTTTTGACGGTCGGGAGAGAAACATCACTGAGTTACCAACGCCGAAGTATGGAGGTTGAGGGAGTGGTTCTGATGGAAGGACAATTTTGATTGGTGCAGCTTTGCCTTTTTTGCCTTTCGGCTTTGGTGGTTTTTTTCCCTTTTTACCGGGAGGTGGCGGTGGTGGAGGTGCAATGAAATTGTCATGAGCAACGTAAAAATCAAAGAGAGGGAGACAGTTCATTTGCATAGTGCATGTCTGCATGAACTTCATTTCTTCTTCGGACGGCATTGGTGGCTCTTTTCCTTTCTTTCCTTTCTTGGGAGGCTTTGCTGCCTTTCCTTTCTTGCCTTTTGCGTTTGCTTCGGCTAGTGCGAGTTCTTCTGCTTCTCTTTTACGAGCCTCTGCTTCCATTCTGAGTTCGTACTCATCTTTGACAGGTGGCTCGATTTTGAGGACGATCTTTTTCACAAATACTTCAATCATGAAAATTTGCTCCATTGTTGTTACCTGTAAGTAAAATAAAAATCGATATTAAAATCATTGCCATATAAAAAACACAAAAGCGATCCCTAGCACAAATTCACAACCATTTTTCGTTCAAACATGGCAACACCAATAGTTGTACAGCATCAATTAGGTTGTATATGTATTGTATATACTCGTAGTAGGTATATTGTGAAGGTACAAAATTAAGCCTGCACAAATAATAAGCCGTTAGCTAACGGAGGTCGAGATTTATTAAGATTCAACAGGATAAACACCCTTCCTCACCTCTTAACCCGGTGTCATTGACCTATTATGCGCGTCGTGTTACTTTGAGGCCGAGAAAAACATCAAGTTATTTAAGTACATCAGAAGCTAGTAGTGTATGGAAAGTTGGTCACCAAATATTGATATTGACCAACAGCAGCGGAGTGCCCCAGGACAGCTTCCAGGGAGTACTAGCTCCATACGCCTGATAGTAAGGTAGCAAGGGCATCAGCAAAATCAACATACCTTAGATTTAACCTCTCTTTGCCAAACAAACAAATTCCTGTTGTAATATTGTGATAAACAAACATAATTTTGAGTAAGACAAGTAATTTACTGCATAATTTTGTCGGCCAAAAACAGATTGAGTAAAACGGAAAACTGTAATTTTGAGATTTCAAACCATACTGGATCGTTGACGCGAAGCTTGTCAAAATCAAAGGGTCAAATCTGAGGTCAAAATGTTTGGATTCAAAAAGTTTTACCGTTTGAAAAAGGTAAGAATAAAAAAGTTTTAGTGACATTTCTTAAACAGAGAGGAATCTCTGAGATCCCTGTATTGAATTTGATTCAATATTTTTTGATGTCAATTGTTTAGTTGATGTCATAAGTTGGAAAGTTAAGTTGCAAACCTACTCTCACTAGATCTAATCTTTAGATTAAAAGTCCCACTAAACCAAGCATACGCGATAAATCGCTATAATAATAATAAGTAGGTACTAAGACAATCTCTCAAGTGCTACACACTACCTTCTAAATAACCCCATTTACAATAATGATCTCGAACGGGATCAAACGAGAGAAAAAAAAGCAAGACTACTCGCTTCAGAGTTCATTCGTGGGGTCACATTTACGCACGTAGTGGGGAGCGCCTGCGCAGGACAAGTTTGTTTGCAATGGAGTTTAGGTGAACTGGAATAGAACCTTCACAGATATGAGGAGAAAGCAAACGCGGAAATAATGATGAGCTTGATAGTGATAGAAGGAAAGACGCGCTTATTATACCAATGCTGTATGTTCAATGATTCCTCGCTTTTGCGGGGTTCATGTTATGAAACTACTATATTTTTAAGATCTACTAAACTAGCATGCAATAAACGTTTTGAATTGAATTGAATAAATTGAATTTCATGAAAAAATTATGACCAAAAAAAACACTTTTTTTCTCATTAAAAGTCTTAGTTAATCCACTTTCCAAAGTAAAAGACCAGAAATGTTTTTGTTTTGATTTGGCTCATCCAGATTTTACTAAACTTGATCTTTGATGCGCACGGACACATTTTCCGTCTCGCTCGCACGCTGATATTTAAATTTAGAACTGAGCTTGTACATTCGCAATATGCACGTCTCGGACACATTGTTTTAACTTACATTCGAAATCTAGATTTTTCCTTATCACAGGAATGGATAATTCTTATTTATTTTTATTTCATTTCTAATGGCTTACGAATATTACCAAGTTGGCGGTAGACAGGTTTTTGTTTCAAATGGGAATCAAAATATAAGTTAAGTAGCTACTAGAAGATTACAAAAAATAAAGCGAGAGACAACGAAATAGAGCAAGAAGAACAATCATTAGAAGAACGTTTTTGTCAACAACAACGAACTAAAAGGCGACTTTCATCCGTCAGTTTCATAGATATAAAGAATCAGAGAACCTATAAAACTTAAGGAGAGAATGCTTAGGAGACCTCAATTGGGTTTTATAACAACGCCACTTAAAACTCGTACGAACGTAAAGTCAGTCCTTGCCTTCTCAAGTTCAATAAAATAAAGGTTAAAGATATTTTTTTACAAAACGAGTTTTGAAACAAAACATGAGAATCAGGCAACAAACAACATTGAAACTTCGCTTCTGATATCATAAAAAACATACGCAACATAGGCAAAGTCGAACATACAACCTTTTCTTTTTCAGAGTTGGTTAAAAAGTAGACTCAAAAACCAAAACAACAAAATCAACTTACCTACATCAAAATCCCTAAAACCTACTCGTAAATCACAAAAAGGCATAATAAAATTCATAAGGCTATAAAATTTTCCGTTTTGCCCTCCGAGGATCGATGGGACGCGGGAGGGGGGTCGTTAGCCCACAGAACCGGTAGCGAGTGCGCATTGGCAGCTGCGCCTGCGACTGTAAAGGCGCGTTATAGAGCTTTTGTTTTGATTTTTATTTATCTTTTCTTTTATTTTTTGTATAAAAGCTAATGTTGACGAAGGTTTTTAGAAGCTCTAGAGATCACCGTCATGGCTGAAATACTCGATAACCGAAGCGACAGTTCAAAGTTAACTCTAAAGTACGATCAATGCTACTAGTGGTCACTTATAAATATTGCAGAGTAAAATGTTGCATTAACTTGACAATCTATGAGATGTCAATTACGCCATGAGGGCTTCTTTTTACAGCATGAATCATTTTATCATTCAAAAATTAAGAAGGTCAGCCTCAGGGCAGCGGAAAGGCATTTGGTTCGACTAGCATAAGTCCAGAAAAAGTGGCATATAAAATAAGGTGCCTAACACAGCAGTACTAAGATGGATAAAGGTTGATAAAAAAGATAAATCAAAGCAGACATTTTAAGTAATTCTATGAAAACAAAATATAACAAAGAGAATGACGTTCAAGTAAACACATTCATAATCTATTTAGGTATTCACTCGCATGTTCCAACTAAAATGATTCAGCTAGTTCAATGCCATGTGTCATAGTATAGTATGAATAATTAAACACCGTCTAGGGAATTGGTAGCGTATTGATCGACTAGAAAATTATTAATGAACTTCCTAAGAATTACTTTGAAAAATCGTAGAATAGAAAGCGAGGTTTTTGTGTGTATAAGTTCAAAAACATTGTGTCTAGCGCATGAAATAAGCATTTTTGAGACACACTTATAATCTTTCACCACACTGGTTAGAAAGAACTAGTGACACGACACGAAAAAACACGAAGGTGTAGTATTTGTAAGTATAACTGAAGTTTGTGACGAACCTCTAAGACATCTTCAAAAGATCTTTCATTACAAGATATGAAAATTACTACAATGCTCTCAGGAATACAGTCTAATACAATCCTTTTAGTAGTTTCGTTACTAAAATCTTGTTAAGTAAAAACAATGCCAGTATGTCTACACCTTTAGCGATCATCTCTCTACAAGTAGTATAGCGTACGTGCAACTTACACTATACCAATAACAGACTGTAATTATGTTATACATACACTTGTGTATGTCTCTTGTATGTGTGTGTCAACTCAGTGATGGTCTAAGCGCCAGTTGTATCATAGTTATTGAGTATCGTATTGAACGTATTTTTTAGATGAAAGATAGCTTATGTAGAGACTTGTATGTAGTAATAAACCACAAAGTCTGCTCAGTTGAAATAAGGAACTCCACTCAAAAACGTTTCGTAGTCCATCCACTATTTTAAAATCTGGATTCTTAGCTGCTTATTTAAAAAGCAGGTTTACATTGAGTTACCTCTTAAAAGCGAATTACATTTTAAGTAGGTTGAGACTTGTAATATTATTGTGACAAACTATATAGTTAATGGGTACATGCCTTGAGTCAAACTGGCGCAGGATAGGGAAGGTTGGCACAAGCGGAGAGAGGCCTATGCCCAGCAGTAGGATGAAAAAGGCTGCGGATGATGATGATATAGTTAACACGTTCGTGGACGGTAAGCTTATACCATTGTTGCTAGAAAAGCCGTACTTTTTCCCATAGGTACATTTTATTTTACATGTACATTTTATTTTACATCCGAATGACGGCTGAGGAAGCAGTGAATGAGGTGCCCTATAAATTGCCATACAAGCACACCGGTCATAGCCGTACTGGCACTTCGATATCAAGTGAACTACGTAAAATTCCTTCTTGTAGACTGTGGATTGACAGTAGAAGTATTATATCTGTTTGTGGGTTGCCGGTAAGAATGCTTTGTACGAAGATCTCACACAAATTAATCTGCTATGACCGTAGTGGTTTTGACAAGGCTATAAAAATCTACGGCGTTAGCCGTACTGCCAATCGCTGAAATCCTTTAATACGGCTATAGCCGCTACCGGCCACGAACGTGTTAAACCGAATTTCAAACCATTAATTTCTATTACCTACCTAAAAAATTTCAAAAAACTTACTTGTCTTCCGAGACTAAAGTTGAAAATAATTTAAAAGTTTTAATAGTCGATCAATCAAAATAATATGAGTTGTTTAACTTTTCACCTCCCATTTTACACCCTTGGGAGACAAAAAGTTAAAACTTTTAAGTTTTCAATGAAATTGATGTATTATCAAATTAATTATTTATTTTATGCTGCTTAAATATATTGAACGGTAGTCTATTGTTTACTTCCTGTAAAACTAAAAATAAGTTCGTAATTTAAACATAGATTAAAATTAATTTTTTTTTTATTTGGAACAAAGCTTTCAATTTTAAAAGAAGAAAACTCTAACATATACTAAAACAGAGGACTTGCTGACTTTTGTTCCTTAGTACCTACCAATGTATCGTATTGAACGCATAAGTGTTACAAGCTTGCTGCGCGGGACTTAGTTCGCGTGGTATCAACATTCTATATAGCTATGCTATTCTAGGGCACTAACTACGCCTTTTCTAAGTTTCATCCAAATCGGTTCACTGGTTTATGCGTGACTTAAACACTCGCATACTCACTCACAAACATTTAGCTCTATTATACTAGTAGAAACCAAGAAGTGAAGTGAAACCAAGAAGAAGAAGAAGACTAAGCTAAGATGTGACTAATTTACTTTTTTTTGTTCTGCTAAATAAAAAAAAACGTGATCTTTCTGATACTGGCGACAAATTTAGTTCAGTTATACATTAGATCTAAGTAAAGTTCACGCTTGAGAATAGATTACGATTTGTGATTGGTTTGGTGTTGTGAGTAATAATAGTTTTGTGAGTTATGACAGCTGTGTGTAGTTTGAGGACCATTCTAAAATAAGAAGTACTTGAGCCTACATTCGAAACTCAAGCAGAGAATGATTAGAGTTTACACTCTACCCAAGATGGGTAACAGAGAATGATTAGAGTTTACACTCTACCCAAGACGGGTAGAGTTTAAACTCTAATCATTCCCACCTAGTACAAAATCAAAAATTGGGTCCGAAAAGTTTACCCACTGTAAAATGGGTTAGGAGCGTTTGGACCACATTTATATATAGTTTTTTACTGTAAGAAGTGCTGGTTGTATTATGTTTTGGGAAACATTGGGAATCATTATTTAGATCAATAAAACGATGCATTTCTAGATTCTTTGCAATCCATTTCAACTGTTTATATTTACTTTTTACCAACACTGACAAATCTTGAGTCACAGTGCAATCAAAGTGCACCGCGCAGGTGTCATTGTTTTCCCAAGTCCAGTGTTTGTGCTTCAATTAAAACTACCATCAATAAACAGTAGGCTCATTTACGTCGCGTCAGATGGTTTCATGCTAACGGCTGTTTGGTGTAAGTTATGCACGGATCGTATAAAAATAAAAACATGTCACATAATATTCTGGTTTTTTTTTCAAAATGTCTTGTGCAGAATGGCATAAAGGAAATGGGAGACATGCCTAATACCTGAGTACGAGTCAAGTGAATTTGTGATAATGATGGTGATGATAATGATACTAATATTATTATTATTATTACGGACACTAAGAATTAAATTATTAAGGTACCATTAGAAGTGCAGACAATAATGTACTTACGAACTTTTTTCGAAACGAAATGAAAATAAGAGAAAATTACAATACAATCTAAAAAATTAATGTAAATATAGAACATACATAGCAATTCAAACAAATAAGCAAAGCAAACGAAACAAAAACACTTCTACTGACGAAGGAACCAACAATCTCAAATCGTATAACTTGTACCACTATACAGAGATTACACACAAAATTTATAGGGTACGATAGAAAATATTGTTCAGAAGTCAGTGTAATGGGCGTTTGCATTACGTTGATGCACGATGATAGCCGATTGTGTTCTTTAGCTGAGATATAGGCAGTTTGGAATACCAGAATGATTTGTCAAGTTTTTATACTTATCAGTAATAATGAGCCGTGTTGGTCGAATGGGGTTGTGCCTCGACTTTCAATCTGATGGACTTTTCGTATCGTAAAATTTATATGCGCTATAATACGAGCGCTTAACGGTGAAGGAAAACATCGTGAGGAAACCCGCAGTTTAGTCATCTCCACACGTATTGACGTCGTCTTTCCTGTGGGCAAGGCTGATTAATCTGAGAGGATGGTTTAGGTGCTTGGCAAGCCTATTCCATCTCAAACGATGTCCCAGGCCCTATTAGTGTCCCGTTAAGTGTGGGCATAGATTGCCTCCTGACGGTGTACAAATCATCTAATATAGTTGTAAAGGCCTAAGTAATAATAAAGTAAGATAAGATAAGATAAGATAAGATAGTTTATTTATCCACATCATATACAACAGTTACAATAGGTACTTAAATCTACATAACTTTATGTAAAAAGTAAAGTAAAGTAAGAGTTTATTTTATTATGTTATTGTTAAAGGAATGGTGTTATAAAAACGTATCCCCCGCGCTAGATTTAACTGTGTTACGGCAGGATACACTTCTACCTCATTAACATGATTTATTAAATACGAAAAAGAGTAAACAATGTGGTGACGGTTCGTCAAAATACTTAAATTATCTTTGTCAAAAGTGACAACTAGGTTAAACTATTAATAGCTAGTAAGTACATTCAAATATCAAAGAAACAACAACAGAGAAAATAGTAAGCAGGCAAAGTTATTGTATAAATATTTAGATGTATTTGTTAGGTATATGCAATGTTCTTTGATTTTGGATCAAAACAAATAAATAAAAAATATATATATATATATATTAGATCATTGGGTATGTATAGGTATCTATATTATAAAAGATACGAACTATAGGTATAACATAATTATATATATTAATTCATAATAGTAACGGGTGTACAATATATTTAATCAGAGTAAAGATAATGCATATAAGTTATTTAATAATAGAGATTAGGTTTTCGGTATCATTGTAGTTTAATTCTTGCAAGAAATTATTAATCATTTTTGCGCAAACAAACTTAGTTTGGTTTCTTATTGGTATTACTTTGTTAATACGATTGTATAGTAATGGAGCTAAGAATGTCAGAAAACGTTGAGCAAAGGATGTCCTTTGCTCTCTCCTTGCTTTGGAAGTGTTTTATGACAAATGTCTTCTCGTTCAATTTTACTAATTCTGATAAATTCAAGACTGTTATTCAAGTGTACGAGACTGTACGATTAGTGAAGTATTGCTCTTTCAATCGCCATTTCAAATGGGTTTGAAAACTATGTTCGCAATAATTCGCATAAACATTTAATTTTACATAAAAAAAATATGAAATATCCGAGTCAAATTAGTAGCACATGCCCATGCACATTATTTTAAATTGATGCACGATTGGGATTTGAACCTATGATCTTTGTATCAAAAGCTAAGGAGTTTTTTCTATAAGTATTTCTTTCATCTGTAGCTTTATTTTCAATAAAGTCAAAAAGCATTTTTTCAGTAGGACAGCTGGGATCACTTTGAAACGTCTCAAAACTAGGTGATTTTACTACGTTAATAGTTTTATATACTCCACTATGTCCACTCAAATCAACATCTAAGGAATGATAATACAGTATATTTGTCAAAATAACACCTCAGGGTAGTTTCAACCCTTGCTAATTGACAATCCAAAGCTTATTGTCCAATAGTTTGGCGATTTATATAAACACTGTTAGGTAAACAGTCAATGTAGAGATAGCAAAACAGTTGATTCTCTTTTTAGTTCAAACGAAACAAAACATTGATTATGACGACTGTATTCCCAAGGCACGGTAGACAATCTCTCTGTTCAAATTCAGTCAAGCTTCTGCTAAGATGTTTATCAAATATACAAAGCTATTTTATGACAACAAAAAAAAAATTAAGGACGGTTGCAGTAGAGAGGTGTTTGCAGCAGTGGTCTGTTTGTTGTAGTGGGCCAAAAAGGTCCAGTCTCAGTTTATTGTTACTCCATGCCCGAAGGCACAGAGTAACGCTGATTTGCAGACTGGACCTGAGATGTGGTTTCACGAACGAAAAGTAACACTAGAAGTATGAACAACACATTTTTTTTAGTTTTTTTTTATTTAACCTACACTGTCCCACTGCTGGGCAAAGGTCTCCCCCATATCTTCTATGTCGTCTCGCCAACGCTTGTGTGGCCTGCCCCGACCTCTTCGGCCATCTGCAGGTACCCATTGGGTGACAATCGTAGCCCATCTCTCTGGGTGCATACTGCTTACATGGCCCGCTCAATCCCACAATACGAAGCTAATAATAGGTAGGTACATACAAAATAATATACTTAGATAGGTAGGTAGGGTAGATAGATATTATAATTTATCTTTTGTCGCTGTCTCTACACTAGTCCACAGTTTAATCAGTAGCAAAAACACTCGGTACCCTTTTGCATATGCAAACAAATGTCACTTCCACGGTCTCAAAACTAACAGACAGTGCCAAAGCATAATAGTCTTTATTGTTTTCGTAATACAATGATTTATGCCTTAAATCAAGTCTTATCCTAATTATAAGGTGCTTCTGTGATGTCTGTACCATAACTAAGTGGTACTCTTAAAGGGCTTGAAACGAAAGTATCTGAATACTATTTATAATCTATTGTCGCACTTTATTCAATTGTAGAGATGTATCGACTTATCTTATGATGCATTATTAGTCTTAAAATTAGATATTTTGAAAATATGTATTTGTAAAAAAAATATAGCAGTAGTGTTAGTCCTGTGGTTTTAAAAACAAAAGCTCTGCTTACTCTGATGCTATAAAATATAGAAAATGCTAAGCGATAAGACTGCTCTTTTTACTTTGAGTTCCAGCGATACACATGAGTCGGTATTCTATCCTGTAAAAGACACTGCAAATCATAGCAGTGAAAAAAAAACTTAGGCCTTTACATCTATATTAGATGATTTATACAGCGTCAGGAGGCAACCTATGCCTACACTTAACGGGACGCTGTAGTGCCTGGGACATTGTATGAGATGGAATAGGCTTGCCCAGCACCTAAACCATCTTCTCAGCCTAATCAGCCTGGCCCATAGGAAAGACGACGTCACATATAAAAAAAAAAAAAAAAAAAAAATGCTGGACATTTTTCACACAGCATCATCTAGCCCCAAACTAAGCAAAGCTTGTACTATGGGAACCAGATAACTGATATACTACTTATATACTTTTTGTTTGTAAATATATAATATATCATATCGTATCATACATATCATAGCAGTGAACGTGTTACATAATCAACTTCTTCAATACCGTCATATTAAAATTAGCTTCCAGTAAAATTATTATCGCACCCTCTATTTCGGTTCTAGCAGAATTAGTTATGCAAGACTGAAGAGGCCATCCAAGTCGTCTGCAGGAGATCTGTGCAAACATTCATAGCGACCTTAATTGGACTATGGCACAATATATTGCTAGCAGTAGCTAAGTTCATCACAGAGAAGGTGATACCTAAAGGTCACGTTCTTTCGCATTGAGGAATATGACTCAAGGAGGAGGTGAAATATCTATGACCTACTGCATCTTTATAAAATTATTTTGGTGAGTCAGGAAAGATAATATATCATGTCAAAAAACTATGAGGTCATAGACTCTGATCATTTTTGGAAAGAGAAATTCGAATAAATAAATAATAAAAGTGTTTTTTATTCTCTTCTAATACTAAACCTACTTACTTAAATAACTTACAAATTAATGACATGTAACAATGGTGTTATCAATAAATTCTGTATTTCTGTATTTCTTCATATTTTATTGTACTTCTGAAGCTGCAATACTGATGATTCTGATATTGTGCAAACTACTTATCTTGTTTAATAGCTATGTAGACTTTAGACAGCATTTCGACTTTATTTTCGGACAAGAGCACTTTATCTTGGCTGCAATTTTCTTGCAGTATTCTGAAGTTTAATCAGGGTAGAGTTGACGTTATTTTGATGAGTCTCCTCATTTTCAAAACACTTTTTCGAACATAATGCTTTACCTTCGCCACAATATCGGAACATTCGGATGTTAGGTCTGGTCTTTTTCCTGGTGTATTGAGATCCTTACGGATCTTCTGACCTTGCTAGTAGGAAGCTTTTCCTGTTCACTTCAAACTTCAAACTTCAAACGAAAACTTACCATCTCCTTTTTAGTTCTTATACTTTTTTATACACATTTAAATCAGATTAAGATAGTGACGTGTATGTAGGTTATAAAAAACTAAGGTTCTTGGACGAAGGCTCGTTTATTACTCACTTCAAATAATGCTCGCACAGCGAATGTAAGGCGCAGATGTCATAATAGATATACATCATTCCTCGACACTTAATTTGGAGAACCTGGTGACAAACAAAACATAAAACAAACTTGATCGATGGAGCATAGATCTGCTGAAGTGCCACTTGTTTCTGAGGAGTGGCTAGATTGTGAAGCAGGAGAGAGTGAGAGAAGGAACGCAGAAAGCTCATCTGTGGAGACGCCATCAGCGAATGTAAGGCGCAGGATGTCACAATAGATATAAGTACATCAGATAGACTTCAAATAAAACAAACCAACAAAAACATCGTAAAATAAAACAAAAAATCAATGTATCGTCACACACTCGACCATCCCGTCATCGGCATGTCCATTTTCGACTTTTTTTGTTAAAAACCCCGTACCGTTGTAAAAATAAATGAGGCTTCGCAAACAGTGGGGTGAGGACAATAGTTAGGTCATTATATTCGGTCATTTGGAGACATGGCTTCGATTTAAGGGGTTTTTTATTTAAGGGTGGCTGGGGTGGGAATAAATAACCTGTGAGTTGGGGGTTGTCATTCTTTAACAGGTTTTATTTTTGAAATAATATTGGATGACTTGTATTTAGTCTGAATTTATGCTTAAAATATTAGGGTCTTACAAAAATATCTGCTATGTTCAGAGACAGATATTTTATATTATTAAAATATCTATTTATTTGGACTTGCCCCTCGCTACTTTCAATATAAGTACACTTACATTGAAATTAGATCCTAGGATACTACTATGATAAGAGACGACTGTACAGTCTTCAACTGTACATTTTTGCTGACGCCGCTATTGGCACGAGCGCGCGTCATTGTAATTAGGTATTTATTCATATTTCACACATTTTAATATTCAGTGTGTTGTTACTAACGAGAAAGGAATCATCAACATTGTTTACCTGTACGAACTTAGTGCAATCAATAAACTTATCTACAGTGATTGGGATCTTTTCTCTCCACACTCAACTGCAAGTGTATAAACCATACAACGACAAAACCGTGTTCACCACATCATTATACTCACTTGTGTATCTTTAACAACCAACAGTGGTTACCACTAAAACTATTGATAAAACACATATTCATGTAAATACAAAAAGCCTAAAATCACAATTATCTTTATCCAAACCTTAAAAATTCAACCAAAATTAAACCATTCCTGTATCGTCACATTAATTTTAACGATTGAACTTTCTTTGGCACTTGTAAAAACGCCTATTTAACGAGGGAGGACGTAAAGGCCTATTCAGATTGAGGTTGTCGTAAAATTTATTTAGTGATGTGCCAGGTGGCTATTAGTTCCGTAAATACGGAAACTATAATGGTTCATTTCAAAGAACCTAATAATCGGAATATTAAAAAATACTAAAACGTTTCAATCGTTTATGATTTATGAAAGTATAACTTACATCAAATTGAAAAGTGATCTGAGTAAAAAAACATTATATTATGTACTTTACTGATTAATAATAAATAAATAATGCTGGACTTTTAACACAGAATCATCTAGCCCCAAAGTAAGCAGAGCTTATGTTATGGGTACTAAAATGAGTGATAAACTACTTTATATACTTTTTGTTTCTAAATACACACATATTATACATAGAAACACCTAGACCCGAGACAAATATCTGTAGGTCATACAAACATTTGTCCCGCGGTGGGGATTACATCAAATGCATATTTTTTTTAAATAAATAAATAATAATAAATAATGCTGGACTTTTTCACACAGCATCATCTAGCCCCAAAGTAAGCTTGAGCTTGTGGTATGGGTACAAGATGACTGATAAACTACTTATATACTTTTTTTTTGTTTGTAAATACATACATATTATACATAGAAACACCCAGACCCGAGACAAATATGTGTAGGTCATACAAACATTTGTCCCGCGGCGGGGATCGAACCCGCAACCTTCTGCATCGCAGGCGGACCTTCGCCCACTGCGCCACAGAGGTCGTCAAATAATGGTCTGGGATCAAATACAATGTTTTTTTTGGATCCGAATGGATTTAGATTTTATGTCTACTGGATAGGAATCTTCTCAAATATCCTTACCAGTCTATAGCAATATCCCAACACTCTTAACATAACTTCCGATAATTATTCCGCGTTTCCGAATCCGCACATAAAACCATAAATGATTTTCTTACACATCACTAGTAGATATAAACGAATGTTTTCCTACACCGCTGTAACAGGAAAAGTGCAATTCTTTCGCGTGAATTGTAATTTTGCTTGTACAATTTGACGTTTAGATGGGTTTTGAGAATTATTTCTGCAATATGCTAGGGTTTTTGTGTAATGCGAATATTTTTGGTTAGATTTTCCTGTTATTATAAAACGGTACCACAATATCAGAGATAACTGAGGCCAATAGATTCACTTTGTGGTATACGAGGAGTAAACGCAAAATCCGCTGAGTTTCGTTTCCAATGTGTTAGTTTCTAAGATGCGAATCCTTGACTAAAATGCAGTAAAAAATACTTTTGGAGGGTTTCAAATCTGATACAAAATGTCAGATATCAGTTTCATATCAGAGAGTTATTATTCGTAAAAATACTGAAACTCCAGACACGAGTGTAACAAAAAATTAAAGAAACTACCTAACCCATTAAACTAGTATTTTCAAATTATGAATCTTATTCCAATACCAATAAAGATCATGAGATTAATATTTTTATTGAGCATAGAAGTAAGCGAGCTAAAGACAATGAACGTGGGAAAAATTCCGAGCTAACTGTTCCGGGGAAAGCAAGAAAATATTGTTCATTGTATGGTGAGTGAGCGCAAAGAGATAAAATGAATAAGTCAGATTTATTGACAATCCTAGCTCATACATTTTGAGTAAAAGGAAAAATTGCAACATCTGTCAAAACAGTTCTGATGAAAATTTTGACTTTCAAATTATAAACTCAAAAATAAATAAAATGTTCATAATACAAATAAATTAAGTACCGTACGTAGGTCAATTATTTAGGTAAACATAAAACTGTTCAGTTTTATATTATTTCTCTAAGCCTAAAATGGATGAACTACCATTTTCATCAATTAATTTATAATCACTTGCTCTCACTCGAACAAAACAGCATCGTTAAACAGTGAGTCACCAAACCTGAAATTTCATATTCGTGTCTTACGTCCATTTTTGTTGAGCGCCCGTCGCGTGCGCACTTCATACTTGCGTATTACATCCTTTTTTGTTTTCATTCTCATCAATTCTATTTCTTATGACTACAACAATAAGGTCCTAACTTGCTTGATGTATGTTTTCTGCATGACTTACCATCAGGTGTGGTTATAATTAGCCAAGTTTTTATTGAAACTGTAGTTTCTGAGTCAAGTTCATACTTGCTATTAATTCAGGCGTGTTGGCCTAGGTCATGGACGGATGTACGTGATGTCGAAATAACTGGTTCTGCATTCCTCAAAATGACACTCCTGTTATTACTGAATCCTCTAGGAAATAGTCAGTTTGTCTCTGTATGATAATAGCCAGCCATACACGCACGGGTATGCCCGTCGGATCTGCCTGTCGGACAGATCCGTGATTACGCACACACGCACGGGCATGCCCGCCAGGCAAGATACGGTTGTAAAATGTCTCTTTCAAAGCAAATAATTGAGTTCAAATGTTTCTTTCAAACAAATTACGGTGAAATCTGGTGAGCACATCCGTCGCTACGCACATACACATAGTTGGGTGCTCGGCATTTATCCGAATTGATCTCTACATTATCTGTGGTGCCCGTACCCGACCGATCTGAGCACAGGCAGCGGGCATGTATCCGAAGGGCGCAATTGTCACTTTTTTCACCATACACGCGCGGATCTACACACCAGTCATGCCCGACAAGCAGATCCGATGGGCATACCTGTACGTGTATGGCCGGCTATTGGCCTAATATTTTTGTTTGAAAGATCATCGGCTTATCCAGCGGTGCACCAATAGGTAGATTTTTTTTCAAATACAAAGAAAATTTAAAAGCAGTGCAACTTGGGGAAACTATAGGCACTTAGTACTTACCCTACCCCTGGGTTTTGTACCATAAGTACCCTAATTACACTTTGTAAAGAGTGGTACATTAAATTAGACTTTCAATAGAGATAAATAAGGTTATAAATTACTGTTCGCCAACAATTTGCATCGTAATCATAAAGCACAGATACAACTTGTACATTAATAGTCGGTACAGTCGCTTTCAGAGCTCAATGGAGCGAAGTATGCTAAGCATAAGAAAAGCAGATAGAGTGAGGAACACAAAGATAAGGCACACAACCAAAATAGAAAACGTCACACTAGTAGTAAGAAAGAACAAGTGGAGATGGACAGGTCACACTTTAAGAGGAACGGAGAAATGGAGCAAATCTTTAATATATTGGCAACCTAGAAATCGAAAGAGAAAATGTGGAAGACCATTTAAGAGATGGGAAGACGACTTCAAAGCTATCGCTGGGAAATTATGGTCAAGAACTGCCAGAGATAGACACGAGTGGAAGAAGTTGGAAGAGGCCTATGCCAAACTAGGGCAAACGGAGGAAATAGGGCAAGAGTGTTAGATTAACTAAAATTAGCTATAAGAAAAACTGTAAACCTCCGAATAAAGGCTTATATTATTATTACAGTCGCTTGCGTCGTCACATGTGAACTTTGTTGTAATTGTAACAGATAAAAAATGGTGATTGAATGGTGACGATATTTTTTTTTGCAACATTTGTTGAAGCAACATTTCTCTACACCCAAATTTTTGGAACGAAGTTCCTTTTCGGACGATATCGGATGGGGGCTGGACGAAAAAAGTGTTAGATTTTTGCGTCACGACACATGTATACGTCAAAACTTCACAGTGCGAAATGCGTTGCCGCGAAACAGTTCATACATTATTACATTGTTATTACGGAAGAGCGTTTCTAGGATACCTAATTGACAATAATTTATTTGACAAATGCCAAATGTCAAAGTTGAAATTCCCAGTATAGAAAAGTACTCAAGTGCTTTTCTACACTAATATTATACAGAGGAAATGTTTGTTTGTTTGTTTATTTGAATTGAATAGGCTCCGAAACTACAGGACCGATTTGAAAAAATATTTCAGCATTATAATGCTACATTATCCCTGATGGACACAGGCTATATTTTATCACGGGAAAGTGATTTTTTCCCTAGGGACCGCGGGTAACACCGCAACGGACAGCTAGTTTTATACATTATATTACAATATTAGTGTAGATAATGCAAAAAAAAATCCGTAATTTCCCGTAATTTTTCCGTAATTTCGTTAAATTTATATGCGCTACACAAGCTCGTAACGGTGAAGGAAAACATCGTGAGGAAATTCGCAGCTTAGTCAGCTCCACACGTATTGACGTTGTCTTTCCTGTGGGCCAGGCTGATTAAGCTGAGACGTGCTGGGCAAGCCTATTCTATCTCAAACAATGTCCCAGGCACTAGCGTCCCATTAAGTGTAGGCATGGATTGCCTCCTGACGCTGTATAAATCATCTAATATACGAGTAGATGTAAAGGCCTAATGCAAAAAAAGTAGTTGCTCTAAAAGATGATGGAAAACATCGTGAGGAAATGATTTAGTTACCTACATCTTAAATGTATCTTGAATACATAAAAGTGTATGCGATGATACCTAATCGTGATTTGGATTAGTGGATCATGAACCACTAATATCATTCATCCATTGATCAGAGTAGAATAGAACTTTTTTATGTTTGCAATTTCCAGTTACACAACTTATCTTTGCGGGTGACTGTACCTATAGTAATTTTCTACAATGGGTCGTAATTACATTGTCAAGGTTTCTGTTTATTGCCTATTGTTGGCTGTGTTTTAATTTAAATTAAATACTGGATATGTAGCTAGTAACAGTTCAACATCGAATATCTTCATAAAAATAACCACATATTACTATTTTTTAGCGACGCGTGATCCGAGAGCTTGCAGATTTTTGGCTCAAAGGATCAGTATTGCCATCCAGCGTGGTAATGCCGCCAGTGTTTTGGGCACGTTTCCGACTGACAGTGACCTGGATTCGATGAGCTATCTATAGCTCGTTTATAATGATCCTTAGATAGCTTGACTAATCCTGTTGTATTTTGTAAATATATGTAAATATGTAGTAGCTTAGTTTCTGTAAACAAAAATTACACTGTTTACTAGTTTTTTACAAAAGTTTTCATAATAAGAGACTGAACGTTGTTTGTTTGTTTAAAAAATCTAATCAAAAATTTAATAACGTCATTTTATTTTACACCTCGCCTTAAACCTGCAAAGCTCAACCACTAAAATACTTTATAGAAGCAGTTATCACCAAACATAATTAAAGCATTGTCTTGGCGCGGCAAAATTACGAAAACCATAAATTGTAAGCGTCTTTAGATGCCATATTTAAAATAGTCTCGTAAAAACGTCCCCTTAACCAGACACTAAGACCCCTCGAGTCTTTAAACTACGATGAAAAAACAACAGGGAAGATAAAATTGGTAAGGAAGACACAGCTCAAGCTAGCTTGGTTGGACGTGAACTGCACCAGGAGATTTGACCTCTCATGAATTTGAACTTCGAACAAAAGTCGTAGATTGTTGATGGAATGTACGGAATGAAAAGGTCAGGTTATATTGGTTTGTGATGGCCTGAAAAAACTTGAGTGTCATCGATCTACCGACTCCTGTTTCTTGAAGGTATAAAATATTTTATTGGTAGTTAAGACTTTATTATTTGATTCTAAGATTAGTATAATAGGTAAAATCATTAAGGGACAGGGTACAATGACTTTGTTTTTTCTTTTTAAAGTCATCCTGGATCATCGTAAAGCATCTTTTTTAAAAGTACCTCCAACTACTGAAGACTTTGAACTCAATTTTAAAATAGGTAACAATTAAAAAAAAAAATTGTTACCAATCAAAATGCTTCCCAAATATTGCACTCATAGGGATTCCAGTTCGCGAGTTCAGATCCCGGATGGGGGGAATTTTCCCGTTGGTTGGATGAATTTAACCGGACCGCCGGACCAACCCAACGGACACTGCATAAATCATCTTGTAGATGTTAAAGGCAATTGATGATGATGATGGAAGCATGTCACCTATCAATCAACTTTATCAGTTCATTGAACTTACCACAATACCCAAAAGAAAACCAATAGCAACGTACAAACAAAGAAACCCTACTCCTTTGGGAGCTATACGCGATTAATTGAGCTATAGCTGTTGTCCGTCTGTCTGTAAACTCACATTGATTGATTTTAGAGCTATTAGAATTTACAATGAACATTTAAGTTCAACAACGGGATTCTAGTAGGTAAGTTTACGAGTACATTTATTTTAATTTAGTTTGTGATTTGAGCTTCTTGCTATGGCGGTAGGACGGGAAGAGAAGCGTTCCTTTTGAGGTGAAAAATAAAGATAAATTACGTGAAGCAGTTAAACGCTATTTACACTATACCATTCTAGCATACCATTGCCTATTGCCACAGAATATACATGCTCCATTAAGTTTGAGAGAGCAAGAGGCAAGAATGGTATGCCAGAATAGTATGCCAGAATGGTATACTGTCTGTGTTATATTAGAAACAAAGAGTACCAGAATACTAGAATATAGGATCCGGAGCTAATTCTTCTGATTGCCTTGCTAACAACAGAATGATGTTCTAACAATTAACCCACTAACATGCCCTGGATCAGCACCATGGGTCTCGCCTAAGCCCCTTCCTTCATTCAACTTTAATTTGATGAGCTGCTACAATCTTGTCAAAGTCAAAGTCATAAAGCATTTTATTCAGCAAGACCGCTGGGATCACTTTGAAACGTCTTAAAACTAGGTGATTCTACTCTTGGTCCTTGTTGATTTTAACGATTCTTAAATGCTAAAAATTCAGTGTATCACTCTGAATTTTTTTTTACTTTAACTTTGATTTAATGAAAAAGATTTTGGCTGGCAAAGAGACAATACAAACTCTTAAGAAACCAAAATACCACCCCTCAATAACTATAAACGCAATCATAACACCAAAACTGCCATCCTGTATATCCATCACAGATAAACGCACCTAATAAACAACGCTTAAAGAAGCACCATGTATAATGTCAGTTTAAGCTTCCTAACGACTTCACTGTGAGTTATTTAAGTGCTGTGTTTTATTAGTGTCAATAAAAATTACCTTACTGGGGAGCGCGGTGTAGCTTGCTAGTGGTTATTGATAGATCGTCGAAGCTTATCAACGTTCTAGATGGTCACAAAATTGATGAGTGACTGTTAGTGCCATCGACCCAACAACAAAATAGTGCCTGCCCATGAGAATGAAGATGCCAATTGGCTTATTAAAGGGTGGGTGAGTAAGGTTGTACGAGTATAAGCTAGGCTACCACTCTACCCCCCCGATGGATTCCAATCTTGACGCGATGGGGGGGCTTAGTAACCGTAGTTTGGAGGCCCACGGTGAAGCGAAAAGGAATCCCTGGTGGGGACGCCCTGGTGGCGTCTGGCGGGTAGGGTCGCGGGTGAAGAGGCGTGTCGGTGTTTCGTTGCCGCTCGCCCTATCTCCCGCGACCCAACGGTGGCGCACCGTAAGATGCGTCGGCGGTGGGGCCGCAGTGGAAGAGGAGTGTCGGTGTTACGTTGCCGCTCTCCCTGTCCGGCCGTATTTGGAGGCTTCTCCACGCGCACCTCTTTAATTAGAGTGCGCAGTGGACGAAGGGAGCGGAGAGCTCTGGTGGTGAGTAGCGGACGCTAGGTGTGGGGGCACCTTCGTCCGCCTTGCACTACTCACCACGACGCGGGGCCTACGGGGCCTCAAATTAATTATTAAATTAAAGTTATTTTAATATAATTTTTTATTAATTTAATTTTTTTAATTTTAAATTATTCATTCTTTTCTAGATCTGGGTTTTTTAGTACCATGGTACCTTCTTATGGTTTTTGATGACGACGGAAATCTCAGTATACGTCAGGAATGTGTGACTGTTTTGGGTGTTTTTTTTTTGTAATACCTCAATCAGTTCCTCTACAAATATTGTCAAACCTGCTTCACTACAAACTAATATCATACACTTCTTTTTATAAATCTTTTTTTACTCGTTTTCAGTAGCCCACATCGCTATCTAATAATGATATTGCATGGTACCATCGATTACTGGGACATCGTTAATCTAATGATCCATATTCCATAGTTCCCATGCAGGTATTTTTACAAATGGATTTGTATGGTCATTTATTTTTATTACCGTAGACAACGGTTTTTGTCTACATTTAGTTCTTTTTTGGGAATTGGTAAAGTTAGTTATTGTGGTTTTTTTATGCACATTGGAGTTATGTACTTGAGTGGCTGATGCAAAGTGAAGAGCTTAGAACGTGGAATATAAGGATGCAAAATATGAGCATACGCCATTATGTTTGATCGTGCCTCTAACTACACTAACAAAACAATAAAGTCACAACAAAAGAAATAACATCCGATACACACGTCTTATGCGCTTAGGGGATACAGTCAAAATTCATCATCATCATCATTCCCTTGCCCTTATCCCACGCTAAGTGGGGTCGGCGCAACATGTATTTTTTCTCCATTCACTCCTATCACTCGTCAAATGTGTATCCACTCCTTTCGCATCTCTCACGCAATCCAACCACTTCTTTTTCGGCCTTCCTCAACTTGCATAATCTTCAGCGACACTCATATTCATCACTCTCTGGGTAACATGGTTTTCATCCCTCCTCATAACGTGTCTATATAAGCCAACCTAGCACTCCACACCTTTTGCAGTCAAAAATAAAAAAAGGCTCAAGGGAAGAAGCTAATTATTAGAAGCAAACAAACCATGATTAAAAACCAAAATATACATTATGTAGCACATGCCAACATTTAGGTACCTACTCACGATAATGTTGCAGCCGCCAGGAACCAGGCATAGGTTGACTCCTGACGCTGTTTACATCGTCTAAGTATTATGTAAACGCCTAAGTTTAGTAGATAAAAAAAATCGCCATTTTCAAACAGGTTCACTAAGTACCTAATCATAATCACCGGATGTGTATTTCGAAAGCGGGTTTGATTCGTATTGTCCTCTTAATGACGTCATTAGATAAATGGTTACTCATATCCTGTCCATACCTGTTATGGTTGCGTTTATTGACTTTTTATATACAAAAATAAGCAGATTTAGGGCCAATGACCATATCTAATCTCCTTGTCGTTTCACTAGTTGTTTTTAGAGCGAGTGTGGTGAAAGGGTTTATAGTGCGCCGCAAAGAGTTTCTTTACGTGTCGAACTCCCTAGTTTTTTCTAATACTAGCTACTTCGCGCATTTTGAATAGCCTCTATATGCTATTCCAGGTCACTGTATACGCCTATCCCAAGTTTCATTTAAATCGGTTCACAGGTTTAGGCGTGATTGAAACACAAACATACAAACATCCAAACATCTAAACAAACTCACAAACTATAATTTTATTTCATTAGTGGGATTGCATGCGCGTGACGCTGATTATGGTCGAACTACACCTGTATCACTAACCATCTTTTACTTACCCATAATTCGCCCCGCTTCTGTAGTGCGTCAGGGATATTTGCGGAATACCAGACGGATGCTTTCGAAGCCATACTACGTAAAAAAACTGCATCCCTGATTCGCAGAGTGCGGGGCAGTCAAAACAGCATCCTGAGAACTATATCGGACAGGTTCACCTCTCCGATCTGGAAAAGTTTTGTGCGGAGAGTGGTTTAGGTTTTCTTTAGTTTTAAGTTTAGTGTTTTAAGATTTTATTTTTGTTACTTACTTATTTATTTATTTATTTATAGTGATTATTTGTTTTGTAAAGTGTAATGGATTTTAAATTATCTGAAAATAAATTAAAATAATACGCAATAAATAAATGAATTGAATTGAATTGAAATTAAACCTAAAAAGTTAGAAAAAAATGTGTAGCCAAGTGTACTATAGTCAGCCTCAAAAAAGTTCATTATGAAGTGTCACGACATCCAACCTATTCTGTGAAACTCCAAAATATAAAAAAGTTCAGCAACTTATGATTGATATCGCTTCCCTTGAAACAAATGTTAGCTTTAGGCGAATCAATAAGAGGTTAGCACCATCAGTTATTTTGGCACCGGCATATCTGTTGGGGCACGCGATCTTTTCATTAGTGTTCGTACAAAGTAGATGATTTATTCTGTTGTATTCTACAAAGTGATTTAGTAGTCAAAGATTCTAATGCTATCTATATTGTAATCCTTATACTAGTCGTGTCACTTAGTTCATTTGAGCTAGTGGTGGAAAGATCTTGCACTTGACATTTTTGGACAGAAAAAAATATTTTACTGTAGTACAAATACAGGCGAAGTTCTTATAAATCTTGAAATATTTTTATTATTAAAATAAAACTTGGAAAACTCGAAGGGAGGCCTTTGCCCAGCAGTGGGCTAGTGGGGGCTAAGAACAACAACAACAATTTTTTTTTTTTTGTAAGTAAAATAAGTTTTTCTATCATAAATTAGTTAAGTATTAAAAGGTCCCATTTTCATGTCTCTTTGTTTACCTTTGCCATGTTTGTTTTTGCTTGATTGAGAGAGATAGGTATATTACGCACAATCGTTCCTTAGCTCTCTGAAGTAACTGCGCAGAACCTTTTTTCGATGACGCCTAAAATCGTGCTATTTCGCTTACTCTACCAAACCTGCGCAATCGTATAATGCACCTAACCTAACTTCAGAGGGCTAAAGATCCGTGGTGCTTATTATATCGGATTGTAAAATTATTTTGCTGATTTAGTTTGACTCATAATTATGGAAGTCTAGAGTAATCCATACTAATACGAGTTTTATAAATGTGAAAGTAACTCTGTCTGTCTATCTGTCTGTCTATCTGTCTGTCTGTCTGTCTGTTTGTTACGCTTTCACGCCCAAACCGCTGAACAGATAAGGCTGAAATTTGGCATAGTTAAAGGTTGTATCCCAGGGAAGGACATAGTCTACCCTTTATCCCGAAAAAATGAAAAAATCTCGAGGGTTTGCGGGTCACACCGCGGGAGCGCAGCTAGTTCTAAATACATCTAGCAATGTAAAAATATCTAGTTAAGTTCTAAAAATTAGGTAGGTAACAAAATTAAATATTGGTGTACAAAACTACAGAGCCAATCGCTTATACCACACCCTTTTCTACCATGACCTTACACTACCCTTCTTTGCGTAACAGGTAGACACTATCAGCAAATTTACTCTGACACTAGTCACACCAATCTCAACCTTACACCTTCAGAATACAGTTCAAAAGAACCATTATTTAAAGTTGTTGAAAACTTTTTGCTCTACTTTTGCGGAGCCGGTTTGGGCATTGAAGTTTTTGTGTCAGAGCCTTAATTTTAGCAAATACATGAGTTGGATTGCAACTGGAACGCTGCTAAACCTCGCGTTATAACGGCGTTAGTACACCAACGCATTCGCATGCGATTCGCATCGACAGATCGCACCCGACAAGGACGCACCTATGTCATTAGTTATGTGTTAGAGTGAGACGTGGGCTCGCATCGTTTTACATTCGCATGCGAATGCGTCGGTGTACTAACGGCGTAACACGACTAAATAGCACAATGATTGCTATAAAATCAGTAGACAATTATATTTTCTATACCTATTTTTTTTTCATAAGTACGCGTTTATTTACAGAAACTAAGCTACTATTTACATATATTTACAAAATACAACAGGATTGGTCAAGCTATCTAAGGATCGTTAGAAACGATTTATAGATAGCTCAAATGATCCAGGTCACTGTCAGTCAGAAGCGTGCCCAAAACACTGGCGGCATTACCATGCTGGATGGCAATGCTGATCCTTTGAGCCAAAAATGTGCCAGCTCTGGGATATACATGTTATTATACTTATCAGGTCTTGAGGATACAATCATAATCTTGTTTTCAACTCAATGATTGAAGTAGTTAAAAATATAATAAGAAGTTTTCAGCGTAAAAATTTCGCTTATCGAACAAAAAACTCCGTCGCCAAATGGACAACATGGACGACTCTTTTGCGATCCAACTCACTTTTGTTACCAGATCGGCCTTCGTATGCACGTGTTCAAAACTTTTTGCAAGTGCATCGCGCAAGTATTGAACAGTTTTTGTATATATTTTTTGTATGAACTTGTATAATTGGCCACCTGATGCTGACATGCCGTAATAAATTGACATACATTCGTCTATTGAAATTCTGTAGACCTGTGAGCCTTATCTGACAATTCGGACATGTTAAGCAAACGCTAAAGATTATGTATATGGTATTTAAAATAAATATAGTTAGATTCCTAAATATCTTCTACGGTGATTTATTTATTTTTCGGTTTTCGCAACATGTTAGTACCGATGGAATAGGAAAATGTGATTTTTTATTGTGATCGCAAAAACTAATGAATTATTTCTTTGATACAATTGAATATTCTTTTGATAAGTGCCAGTCAGATCAAATAGATATGGCCAGCATTTTGGAGAAGTAAGCGGCGTTAGGCTTGCAATCTGTCATGTTGAAAAAAATACAAAACACACTTAAACTATAAAAATATAAAAAAACATTTCGTGAGTTGTACGAGACATTTCCATGTGGTTATACTGCACATGCCCATTTTTTGTGACTGAACCTAAACAAAATTATGTAAATTTGAACCACGCCTACACACAAAAACTGCTAATCCTCACACAATACCCCAGCTGAGCAAACAGACTCCATGTTGAAGAAAGGTTGAATCCATTTCAACCATTTCGTGGGAGATAAAACCAAAACCTTAGTGCATAAATTGATTATTTTTAGTTAAAACTGTAGCAAAAGATAATTCAGGGTGCTAAAAGACTACTACCGAAGACTACAGGGTTGCAATCAGACTATTAGTCTGATCGTTTTTTTATATATTTAAACTTAGTACAACAGAATAAGGCCATACGTACCTTACTACCTTATGATTGCATTTAAAAATAAATGAAAAACCAGCAATGTACGCATTATAAAAAATTAAAAAAAAACCAGCAATGTACGCATTCAGTAAAAACGCACATTGCTGGCAGCTCGCGGCGCGCTCACGCGGCTGAATGCGCGCATTGCTTGCTCATGAAAAATTAAAATATTCAAACGCTTTTTATGAGTTATGAATATGAGTGTGGCTGGGTATGCAAGAAGAGGAAGGCCGAAGAAGAAGTGGTTGGATTGTGAAAGAGATGATATGAATGTAACAGGAGTGGATGTACAATTGACGCGTGATAGAAATGAGTGGAAGAAGAAGACATGTTGTGCCGACCCCACTTAGCGTGGGATAAGCTCAGGGAGATGATGATGAAACGCTTTTTTCTCCGGTTACAATATTTTTTTCAGGAAATCCTTATTTTACTGATAAAGAGTGTGAGAAGTGCTATGATATTACTGGTACAATTACTCACGACCTTCAGATCGTTAGTCGAGATATCCTGATCCTGATCAACACGGTTCTTGAACCGACATTCCTCTACCTCAATCTTATGTAACGACAGTTTAATAAAGTCGTGCGAAAATCTAAACGGTCATTGCACTTGATGTCAATGACCATTTTTCTGTAGTAACCTCTGGTCATCGACTATAGTATTTTGTACATAAACCACATTCTTTCGGACGAAAAGAATCGAGGTTGGACAGAGGTCGTCGATATTTTTGCAATGACATGTCTGGATCCGCGGTGGAATTTTTTAAATACTTATCTGTTGATGAACGTGAGGTTGAACAGAGGTCAATGGATCGTGGATTTTGCATTGGCATGTCCGGATCTAAAGTAGTCTATTGGGTTTTCCGAAATTTTGTGACGGAACACTCAGTATCATCGTAGTAGGTACCTAGGGAGGTACAATTTTGTAGGAATCGTTTTATAGAGACCTTGTAGAAAAGTAAAAAAATAATAAATAAATAAATAACGCTGGACTTTTCACACAGCATCATCTAGCCCCAAAGTAAGCAGAGCTTGTGTTATGGGTACTAGAATGACTGATAGACTACTTATATACTTTTATATTATACATAGAAACACCCAGACCCGGGACAAATATCTGTAGATATTACAAACATTTGTCATGTAGATAGATAGATAGATAGATAGATAGATAGATAGATAGATAGATAGATAGATATCTTTATTTCACAGAAAAATGTAACATTCGTCATTTAGTAGTGTTTCTAAGCCTATATTAGGTTTGTCTAAACACTACGTTCTCGTTGACAACAACATGTTTAGTAGGTACAAAGTTTGAGACATCGAATAATAATTAAGGTAGGTAAAAATAAGTAAAAAACGTAATCATAAGCAGACGCATAGAATGATAATGGTTGCACGAACACATCCAAAAGAGTTTGCATATTTTACTACGCTTGTGTGCGTACGCTTACTAGAAAGACTATGTAGCGGGGATCGAACCCGCAACCTTCTGCGTCGCAGGCGGACCATCGCCCACTGCGCCACAGAGGTCGTCAAAATGTTTGTCTTTGGTGTTTTAAAATCCCAATGAATACAAGGTGTGAATGTGGGGTGCGCAGAATAGAGAAGGTTGGTGTAAGTAAGATAAAAAAAAAAAAAAAAAAAAAAACATACATACAGCCGAACATATTATAACCTCCTCCTTTTTTTGAAGTCGGTTAAAAAGAGGCCTTGTGGGTTAGGCAACTCTTATTTCCAGGAACTTAATGATGCTGTAAAGTACCAAGTTCATGATGAGCCCCCCGCACCCAACACAGCAATACCGGCCTGTTGCTGTAAAGTAAGTAAGTTCGTATGAGTCAGTGGCCAACTCTAGTGACGGAGTTCTTAGGCCGCCTTAAGGCCTCCGTCATGGCTTAACGACTTAAATAGCCGGGACCGACAATTTAACGCGTCGTCCGAAGCACGGAAGCGCTCAGATATAAATGCCACTGGCGGTCACCCATCCACTAACAGACTGTTTCGTACGTTGCTTAACTTCCACGATCTATCAAGATCGGCTAAGCAAGCACGACCACGTGTGTTAATGATATTGATCTCATTAATCCTTAACCATACTTTGAGTAAGTTGGGCAATTTTTTTTAATAAACAATACCTACGTCATGAGTTTAATCTTTGTTTATTTTCCTGCTACAGCAATCATTTCAATCCAGATCAGACTCAGTTTTATTACCATGTGTTGGTTTTCTGAGAAGTGAAGATCATCCTTTTACCTTACGTCTGAAGATGGGTTGTTTTTGGAGTTATAACAGGATTACAGCTGTATATTCAAGAAGCCGTATCTTTCAGATCACGTCACTCAAGATTCCTTGACGACATCAGGAGTAGTCGAAGGTTTAGAGACATTTTTGGAGGATGTATTATGATCGCATGCACTGCAGCTTGAAGTTTACTTCGGGGTTTATAGGGATCTGAACTTTGTACCATCACCGTCACCGTCATTAGATATCTTCCTCCATTGGAGGACTACCACTCCGTTGGTGCTATGCTAACGCGTTGAGTGGCGGCATTCTATTCATGGAGATTGTGCTCCGTTAATGTGTTAGCTAAATCACTCGAATTACGAACACCGCTTTTTTGAAGACCTCTGTTTTACTCGTATCAAACACTTATTCGTTTGCACATCAATATCGTTTTGATTTATACCTCTGCAAGCCCTAAGGAGAGAATATCTTATACTACTACGTGTAAAATTAACACTCTTCGCCCCGCACCAAACGAGTTCTTGAGCGTTTACAAACAAGAAGCATTACTAACACTGAAACGTAGATTAAGTTTACTTACTAAAAACTCTTTAATGACCCCTAATTCTACTTAAAACATTAATTTATGGTTCAAAAGTTGACAAAGCTTTTGATGTAACGCATATGAGTGCGATTTAACACAATAGTAATGATTGTAGTGTCTGGTAGGTAAGTATACTGGGATGTTTGTATGGAGTTTTGAGAGCCGTGTTGGTCGAATGGGGTTGTGCCTCGACTTTCAATCCGAAGGTCGTGGGTTCGAATCCCGGCCGTGCATCAATGGATTTTTCGTTTCGAAAAATTTATATGCGCTTTAACACGAGCTCATAACGGTGAAGGAAAACATCGTGAGGAAACCCGCAGCTTAGTCAGCTCCACACGTATTGACGTCTTTCCTGTGGGCCAGGCTGATTAAGCTAAGAGGATGGTTTAGGTGCTGGGCAAGCCTATTCCATCTCAAACAATATCCCAGGCACTACAGCGTCCCGTTAAGTGTAGGCATAGATTGCCTCTTGACGCTGTATAAATCATCTAATATAGATGTAAAGGCCTAAGTTTTTTTGTATGGAGTTTTGTCGAGTGTCCGAGGTGTGCCCTAGGATAATCCAGACCGGTCCAATCGGTTGCAAAACAAAGTACCAGTAGCTTGATGAAACGACAGTTTAGGTTTTAAAACATCTAGGTCACAACAGTATATGATGCAGTAGGATAACTTCAAAGGAAATTCCTACGCAAATGTGCTATATGAATGATCGATACATTTTATTACTGCCATTCTTCAATAATTTGATGATATAAAGTAACTACAAGGTGTAACATTATCAGTAATATGAGACTGTTTATTTCAGTGAAAATAGATAGTACTCGACATATTTTTACTATTAATAAGGTTCATAATTGCAGAGTCAGTCAAGCATTGATGTTTTTAAACTCAAGTATATACAGATTATGAATTAGTGGCTAAACTCTGGTGACGGAGTTTTTAGGCCACCTAATAAGGCTTCATCAGAGCTTAATAACCTAATAGTCGGGATTGACAATTTAATGTGCCCTACGAAGCACGGAAGCGCTCAGATGATAATAACAAAAGCGGTCACTCATCCACTTTTCTACTTAGAACAACTAAGATAGCTACACTACGAGCGCTTTGTATAAGTAGGCTGGACTTACTCTTCTGTTTAACATTTTACTGTTCCGTGTTTACGTTTCTGTTTTATGATCTGATTTTACGTCTGAGAATTAGATTCGCGATGTTTAGATTGTGAATAAATTAGGAAATGTTTTAACCATTTACTAAATGAACAGTTATTGGGACCTTATTTTGGAACAAAGTTCCTTTTCGGACGGTATCGAAGAAAAAAAAGACTAAAGGCTGTTAGTACGGAAGAGCGTTTCTAGGATACCTAATTGAAAGTATAGAAAAGTATGAGAAGCATACTATAATCAATATTTTTTCATAGGATTTATGGAGAAGGAAGCCTAAAACAGATAGCTAATGACCTTGTAAAGTTCTATCTCCTAATGGTTCCTTATCTAGTTGTAAAGTTAACCTTTTTTTTGTAGCTAGTCGGGAGTCAGGTTTTTGCGTTGTAATATTAGAAGATGTAGGGTAGACGTCTCAGTTACTCATCGTTTTAACAGAGGTTTGTATGACGGTACCTAACTAGTGGTTGCTATTTCAATAACGAAAAATCCATTGATGTACGGCTGGGATTTAAACCCACGACCTTCGGATTGAAAGTCGAGGCACAACCCCATTCGACTTCTATGCGCTTTAACACGAGCTCTTAACGGTGAAGGAAAACATTGTGATGAAACCCGCAGCTTAGTCAGCTTCACACGTATTGACGTCATCTTTCCTTTGGGCCAGGCTGATTAAGCTGAGAGGATGGTTTAGGTGCTGGGCAAGCCTATTACATCTCAATAAATGTCCCAGGCACTACAGCGTCCCGTTAAGTGGGATTGCCTCCTGACGCTGTATAAATCATCAAATATAGATGTAAAGGCCTATGTTTTTTATTTAACTAACATGATATTATATAACATAACTTACAAGACCAAATCTTTGTCTCGATTTGTTCTTATTTTTGTATTATAAAATATATATTCTTAAAGGTAAAACAGCGCCAAAAACATCATTATCATCAGCATTTTTCTTCAGTAGAGGGTACGGTAGATGTTCTGCCTCATATTTTTATATAAAAGATTCCTTGAAGATATATAAAGGATTAGTTATTATTATATATTTATGTTGAAAACATCATTTATTGAAAAGACGAGTATACAATGTATGACGACATCTGTAACGCAGTGGCCTGCGACGCAAAAGGTTGCGAAGTCTATCCCCGCGGACCAATGTTTGTATGATCTACAAATATTTATCTCGGGTCTGGGTGTTTCTATGTATAATATGTATGTATTTATATCAGTCATCTAGTACCCATAACACAGTTTCTGCTTACTAAATGATGCTGTGTGAAAAGTCCAGCATTATTTATTTATTACCACGTCTACCCTAAAACCCTTATCGCTACTCCTCAACGTGTCCAAACTTGCTAAAAAAAGATTTGTTTACGTTTTTTTTTTGAACCCAGCTGCTAATGAAAGTTTTTATCTAAGTATTTGTGGGAAGGCAACATAATGTTCTTTAAAATTAAGGTTAGATTTGCTAAGAATTTAGGCCTGTAAGGGTGGTGATTTTAAATCGAAAATACGAAAAAATTTGACAGTCATAGTATAATAACACCGAAGATTATCTAAAACGGGTTTAAATTTTCATTTATAGACTTTTGCATCTTTTGCAAAATAATAAAAAAAAATTAAGTTAATTACAACATAATTAGTTAAATAAATAATATAATATTTTTATAATAATATAAAGTCAAAAGTACCCTTAGCCGGCGAGCATGTATGAAAAATGTAATGAGATTGAATGAGGCAAAAGTTGTTTTTCCGGATCGTAACAAGTGGAGAACCGTGGTCTCTACCCCTTCGGAAAAGAGGCGTGATTTTATTTATGTATATATGATTAATATAGGAAATTTCATTTTAAACTTACTTAATTCAGGAATTGAGTTCAACAAATAAATTAAAAAATATTTATGTAATGATTTTTTTTTGTTTTGTTATGAAAATCCTGAGAAAATCGATAAAAACTATCCTTTGTTGTTGTTGCTTCTTGTATAACTTTGTCCATTCGTGATGTAGCTGCGCTGCGATTGGTGGAACTGGAACGTCTGTTCTCCTTAAAAATCATTATGCAACATTTCTAAAAAATCAATAAGATACATTTTTAAGTGAAAACTTAAATCAGCTTAGGAATTAAATTGAACCGGTCAAACGTCTATTCACAATCCAAAAATGAGGCCTTGTCAGTTTATGTAGTTAAAAATGAAAGACCCTGTATAATATTCTATCAAAGGACGGTTGAAAATATTTTGGAGAGACCTTTACCTAACAGTGATAAAAAGTTGATAAAAAAATGAAACAGCAAGTTATGACCGTTTAGTGGCGGTTACAGATTTTTAAGAATATGTTTTGTTGATTTATCAATTTGCAAGTTCAGTCGTTGTACGCGGTGGAAGATAAGATAATCATTAAGCATCTGACAGAAGAGAGATTATTTTGTCTATTTTGCTAAGTTGAAGAAAACCACACTTTCTAACTTCTCTTAGAAGACACTTTCTGGAGATTACTTCTAAAGATACCTAATCGTCAAAAACATAAACTTCGAGTATCATAATTCATTTGACGACCTCTGTAGCGCAGTGGGCGAAGGCCCGCCTGCAACGCAAAAAGTTGCGGGCTCAATCCTCGCAGCGGGACCAATGTTTGTATCATCTACAATTATGTATCTCGGGTCTGGATGTTTCTATATATAATATGTATGTATTTACCAAAACAACAAGTATATAAGTAGTACTTATATCAGTCATCTAGTACTCATAACACAAACTCTGCTTACTTTGGGTCTAGATGATGCTTTGTGAAAAGTCCAGCGTTATTTATTTATTCATTTTCGGTACAAAAATATGTAGAAAATGCAAACATATTGTCAACACCATAAAAAATTGAGAATTTTAAGTTCCTTCATAAGAAAAACATCTTGAGAAAGCCAGCGCTTGCTCCGCTCCGCATCATCAATCATGTCTTTTCTGTGCAGGTTAGGCTAAGCAAGGTTAGATATCCTAGGCACTACAGCCTCAGCGTCAGACAAAGAATGCTTCGCTGATAACTAAATTCCTAACCTTCTGGGTAGGCTCGCTCCATCGTAGACCTCACTCTTGCCTGTGTAAGTCTGAGGTCAAGAGCCGACCCATTCATCATAAAAAAAAAAAAAAAAAAAAAAAAATATACGCAAACAAGTATCACTTTCTATGGTTCCCATACTTTCTCCCTCAAGCTCAGTCTTCTGTGACCAGCTATTACTTACTGTCATTCACTGACCATAACGAAGACACGTATGCAAAATAATACAGATTTGCAGAACAGGTGCGCTATGGATGCAATCTACGTCATAAAGTTGAAACGTGGTGGATTAACAGTGGAACTCGTAGAGCTGAAAGTTTAAGTGTGCCATGATACTAAAGCAATGGTCGATAGGAGTAAATGATAGTTGAGTTTAGTGGATGTGGCTCTGGTTCTATGGTGCAAGATTTATTAACTAAGTGAGACCAGATTATCCAGATTATTTAAATAATCCTACAGAACAAGTTCTTTGACTTTGATTTGAACAATTTGTCGTGGGTTTGATTTGAATCAAGTGCAAGGGTTTTTTTCAAAATGTATTAGTTTGTGAATAGCAAAGCCCGATCAAAGTACAGACAAACTTAGGCTTGGACTGTTGCATAAGGAGGTTTTTAAAGACGACCGTTTCAAAGGAGGAAAATAATGGTTTAACGTCATCAACCCTGCTAAGCACCGATCATCTAGGATTGTATCATCTCTATGCAGTTCCACCGTGCATTGAACTCTCTGTGGGCAGCGCTAATCTCTGCGCATCAGCCGTATTGCAATTTATTAACTCTGGCCATGTGTCGCACGCGACAAAACCGGGTTTTACAGGATTTTTCCGGTGCTTTCCGGATCGGGGTGGACAATTAGTGAACACGTGTCGGTGCTTGGAATTTATGATTTTGTTGACTGTTTTTGTAGGTTATTTTTCTTGTCTGTCATCTATCTCCTGCTGTCAATGATAATTCATAACATTAATCTACATTATGTCATCACTGATGATTTTACTGCCTAACAAAATCATAACAGTATTGTACTAAACCAATTTGACCGCACATCCAGCATTCACTTGTGTGTCAATTGAATAGATTTGTACTTTTCTTAACTTCTTAAGAGTACCTTTACATAAATGTGCCTCTGATTTCCCTCTTAAACCATTTAATTATGTCGAAGCAATCTTGTTCTTCCTAAAAAAAGCACGCGAGTGTCGTAGAACACTCGGTTGGAACAAAGTAAAGAGTACTTGTATTAAATTATTTGTCAATTAGGTATCTTAGGAACGCTCTTCCGTACTAACAATGTAACAATCTATGGCCTTTGCGGCTGCGCATTTCACACTGTGACGATTTGACATATACATGTGTCGTGAAGCAAAAATCTACTTTTCATTCAGCCTCCAACCGATACCGTCAGAAAACTTCTTTCCAAAAATCGAAGAGAACGTCTACCATGCCTTCAACTTCTGAATGACCTACTGTTTGACGCTTGATGTCAAACAGTAGGTCATTCAGAAGTTGCAACCACGTGCAAGTCGATACTTGTTTCTTTCTCAACAGGGGGTGAGAGGAGGGATCGTAGTTATAGGTCTCTCTGAACTACTGATGTAGTTATTGACGTGAATGTGTATTTCTTTGTATAAAATTTACAACTTAGAGTAAATACAATTTTTCAAAGAAGGAAAATACATAGAGATGCTTCCAAAAAACTCATAGGCCATTAATAAACGTGGTGTAAAGTTACGCCAAGTGCTTCTCCACGCGCACCTCTTTAATTAGAGTGCGCAGTGGACGAAGGGAGCGGAGAGCTCTGGTGGCTCACGAAGGTGCCCCCACACTTAGCGTCCGCTACTCATAGCGGACGCTAAGTGTGGGGGCACCTTCGTCCGCCTTGCACTACTCACCACTATGCGGGGCCACCTTAAGGGCGGGGATCGCCAGAAGGGGACTGGACGTAAAGGCTGTGCCGGTTTCCCAGACCCCCTCCATTCCAGGCGACGCCGGAATGACGCTGGGTCGTTTAGTGGGTATACCGGGAGTCCCGGGGGAGTCCCACATACCCCTCTCGCCCCCCGGCGGAGGGGATGCGTAAAGCATTTTTCCCAGCGAGAAAAAAAACAAAAAAGTGTAACTTAGGAGTCACCATAAAATTTTTGGAGTTTAAGCGTAGCGTATTGAGGTGGAGTGACGATCTGCGAAAGGCTGCCGGCAGAAGCTGGATGCGTCGAGCTGAGGACAGGGCGCAATGGCGCGCGCTAGGGGAGGCCTATGTCCAGCAGTGGACTGATATAGGCTGATGATGATGATGAAGCGTAGCGTAACTTTACTCCACGCTTAAGGGCCATAGAGATACATAGAAACGCTTCTTTGGCTTGTTAACAGAAACACAATCGTGCCTCCAAATCCGTGTTAGAAATGGTGGATTTTGACTTTTGATTCGTGTAGAAACGTTGGAGATAAAAACAGCGCACATACAACTAATTGTAATTTATTCATAGCCTTTCAATATCCTCTCAATAAACGACATGTTTACACATGTTTTTATGAAAAACTATTTCACGTCAGCATTATTGGAGGCTCTCGAATAGATTGCCTCCTCTTTGACATAGTAAAGATTTTCCTGAAACTCGACCACAACACTGAAATAGTATAGTGTTTATTTACAGAAACTAAGCTAAAACTAAACTAACACTGAAATTATTTTAATCGGCAGTTATGTTCTTTTGTGATTAGAAGATTATAAAGTATGTGAAATATTATACAAAATTAGGGCAACAAATTCGGTTTCTGATAAGATTTCGACTCAGAAAAAAACAGCTCAGTCTATTGTGTACAGTCAGCAACGGAAGTCGAATAACAGTCTGATTTGTTAAAACGCCAGTTGTTTTCGATTTCTAAGAATTTTTTTTTAAATTCACATGGGCTGACACTTATTCTTTAAATATTTGTCAAAATATTTCTCATAATGTTACAGATTTTGGAAATATTGAGATTTGTGATATATCAAATGTTGGCGACTTTCGTTGCTGACTGTACCTTCCAATTAAAAAAGTTTTGCCAGATCCATTATCATCATCAACAATAACATTTTTGCCAACTTAGGCTTCTTATTGTTTCTGGAGACTTTTTTGAGGTAGATTGTAGGCATTACCCGACTATATCGCTTGCTTGCGACAATGATGACACAACTCAAAATCAATGAATTTTCAGGAGAGCTTTTTGAAAATTTGACTTTTAATATTGGTAAAACTAAAGCATTCAAAAAAAAAAAATTTTTTTTCTATAAGTTATTACCTCATTTATAAGCTATTCAAATATATTATGACAAAGATTACCTGGATGAGGTTATCATGAGACCGTAAGAAGTGGCGTATAGAAAGAGAAACCTATACTCAGCTGTGGGCAAAGTCAGGTTGCGGTTGATGATTTATTGTACGGATTTGTGAATCTGCTTTACATTGTACTATGTGTCCTCAATTTCAGTTACACGCATCAGTTAATCCGCGTCCGTTTTTAATAGTTTTTAAGCCACCCTTCAGCCCTCCGCTTAAAATGATTTGTATCGACATTGCTCTTGATTACACTATCAGACCCAGTTGGGACTGGATGAACCTTTACTATCAATATTTAAAAATTAAAAATAAAATCTTTTTGCAAGTTTTATGATTTTTTGATAGAGCTTGTTTGATACTTAGTAGTAAATTCTGTGCTGTGGGTTTGATTTCCACTGTTGTTGTGTAGTTTATGAAACTTTAAAAGGAAACACTGTCTTTGCTATCTTGCTTAGCTTTTTGATTTTTTTTTATATACATTTATGTAATTAAGCCAATTGATAGGTACCAACTAAGTTAGCTAAGAAATTAGCCTAAGTTTAGAAATAAGATGGATCACCTAAAAAAGCTAGGCCCCAAACTGTGTTTGTTGCCCTGGTTCTTCACGGTATTGGTCGCGAAGGAACAGGAGTAGAATCACCTAGTTTTAAGACGTTTCAAAGTGATCCCAGCGGTTCTACTGAATAAATGCTTTTTGACTTTGACTTTGAAACCAGGATCACGACTGTTTCCCCGAGGCATGATTTCAGATCTTTTATGTATTCCACCTGTGTGTTGTCCAAAAAATATTCTATCTAGAAGAAATCGCTTCTAAGCGATAAGACCGCATTTACATTATTTAATTAGGTTTTATTGTTGTTGTGTAATTATTGTGTACAATAAAGAGTTTTTCTTTCATTCTATCTATCTTTATGTCACCTCTAGTGTCTCTTCAGACCTCTTAAAAGAGAGAGATTCTGACCTCTTAGAAGTTGGAAATCCAAATATACAAAGATACAATGACATGCCCATATTATGCAGGATTACTATTATATACGTGATGGGTTACAAGCCCATCGCCGCCTGTAAAATCATACACGGGAATACATCAATACTGTAGATTTGAATAAAAAGCCTCTACTTTGTAATAGATGCAGCCTATTACGTCAATCGACATCAGGTGGCTATAAGTGAATTACTAGGGACAAACGGACAGCCATTAAAATTTATAGCTTGTCGGACGTGTGGAAAAGCCTTATTAACGTGATTTACTACACTTTAATTAGCTTGGAGTGCTCTAAATGTGAACTCGGTCTCATTATGGGAGTGTGGTAAACTGAGGTTCAAAATACTCGAATGGCTATGCTGATCCGTGGAGCTAATATGCACCCAGCTTCGATCAAGAGTGCACCACGCATTCTTAATCGAAGCTGGGCTAGCATGACTCACGTGCACGAAAAACGAGATTTTTTTCGATTATCATTTGGCTTGTACAGGGTGTAAAGATTTCTACCGAAGCCGAAAGGGGTAGGTACAGCATCCCAACACACAACTAAATCCAAAAGGATTTTCCGATAAAATCATTATATCCGGAGAAAACAGCGTTTGAAGATTACTGTTTGCGTATGTACTGGGCGCGTTGTTTTACGTAGATTGCTGGATTTTGAGTTTAAATAGTTTTTTTCTTCAGGTATGTATTATTATTATGTTGTCCTAGTAGTAAATAACCAAAAATAACATAAAATGACGTAGCTTAGTCAAAAACATCCAAACATCTAAACAAACTCACGAACTTTCAGCTTTATTATATTAGTGGTATAGTGGGAAGTGTGATGTCTTCTTGGCGTGTGACTAATTATTTTGAACTACTGTGGTGAAAAGATTTCAAGTGCGCCTCAAAGATGCTCTATTTCTGTAAACAATTAATATTCTGTTTTTATTGTTCCAGTTGTTTTTTCGCTTTAATAATACCTACAGCGAAACAAACTACTTAAATAACGAACTAATTAATATTCTCTTTACTGCCAGTTCAATATAATAATAAATTGTCATCAAAATAATGCAGAACATTAAAATTTATATGAATTCATAATGGAAAAGAGACGTCACAGTAGTGCGAAAACCGTGCAACTCTCAATTTTATGTTAATTAGTTGTTTCATTGTCCTGAATTTAATACAATTTTAAGCATTCAGTTACTAGACTCGGCTCTTTAAAAGTCTCTTATATCGTCATCATCATTAGCAGCTGAAATGATAGTCTGATAGCCATGCTGTACATAAGCCTCCTTCCTCACACGCAACTCCAATCGGCCCTGTGCTGATCTCATCCAAATCTTTTCCTCTATTGTCTCTATCTATGCCATCCATCTATCTGGCTGCTAGCACTTTTCCTTGGGACTCGGTCAGAGTTTTACACCACCAGCCATCACCGAAGCCAAGTATCTTGATATAGATTAATTTTAATATAGGTAGTCCAAAAGCCTCCATAAATGATTACATTACATATTTTTTTATTAATCATTTCATTTCACTATCTAACAAAATCTCACTGATTAATGTCTAAAAAGTTAATAACATTTATTCTCTAGGAGACTTCTAGCGCCATCTATCGCTTTTTGCAGAAAACTCAATTCCAAACGTGCCATCGCATCGGGATAAAGTCGTGTTCCTATTTTTTCAAGGCCAAAGGTTGATATATAAAATCATAATTTTATTTACCACATATAAATAAATCAAGGAGATATATTGTATCTTCAACAAACATTAGTCATTGTATCGTACGATGTCCCACTTTGAAACGCCTTTTACACGATACCATTCTTGCCTTTTGCTTTCTCAAACTCAACGAAGCAAGAGCTGATATTCTGTGGCAAGAGGCAAGAATGGTATGCCAGAATGGTACCGTGTAAATGGCGTTTTAAACTCAAACATGTTTATACTTGTTATTGATATCGATACAGCCTTCGAGTTGTATGTTGTTGGGAATGAAATTATAATGTTTTTTTTTCTTTTGCAAAAATCTTATACATTGATAGTCTAGTAGGGTTTTATTAATGGTTTTAATACCCTTCACTCCTTCTCCTTTGTCATCCAACCACGCCGACTATGTCGTCCGACCAACGGGCTGGTGGTCTGCCTCGTGGTCGATGTGCGCCTCTTGGCCACCATTCTGTCACTGCTTTTGTCCACCGGCCGTCATCTCTTCTAGCCACTTGGCTAGAGGACACTTTGTCCTGCCCATCTCCACTTAAGGCTCGCGATCTGCATACCTACGTCTAAGAGTATGTGGTCGAGAAGCGAGATACCGAGCATGGTACTATTTAACTATCAATAATACAATCATAATCCTCAATAGTCGTGATCCCTTCTTGTAATAGTGAAATGTTTTTACAGCATTTATTTGCATACCTACTGATATTTAAGGATCGTTACAAATGATAAGTAAAAGTAATTATAGTTCCAGATCAAAGTCTTTAATAATGTGATTTTAATAAAGCTTTGTTACTTCTATTCGACTTCTTACAGCATCTTAGACAAACTCTTTGATATTTGTTTGTGCTAAATTTATTTTCATAATAATCTCTGACTCAGGAACCTTGGTCAGGTTAATGACTAATCCTGTAGTTAGATCCGATGACTTTAGTGAGGTGCCGAACTTTTGAGACGACAGTGGTGTCTGATTTGAAGATGTAGGTATGTGATATATTTTAGACTCAATTCTGTTCCATTGTTTTATTAAGTCATCAGAAAATGTACCAAGCAATGATGAAACGTTATGATATTTTAAAAGTAAGCGTTGATGCTGATGTGTTAATGAAGTGATAAGTAAAAGTGATAAGTTTTTTCTATTTTATGGTGGATATGGTTGAGTGAGTGTTTTATTGCGTTCATCATAATCATCTCTTAACTTCTGTATGTTTTCATTTTTCAAGGTTATGATGAGTTACCAGTGAACAAACAATACATTATTATTGCGTTGTAGCATCGTATTTTTTCAGTCTCGATGTCGTACAGACCCTTAACGGATTTGATTAGTGGATCAGAGTGGAATAGGGCATTTATATCACTGAATGATATCACATTTTTTTAAACTATCACTAAATATTTTAATAAGTTGAACACCTTTATATTTTTTTATACTTACGATAACATTCGTTTCTGCCAGGCTGAAAATCATGAAAAAAGCGGTGTCGTGTTTTTTCGGTCTCATGTTCATTTTGAATAGATTCTTATGTTTAAAATATGAAGCACTATAATTTTCAAGTTATTAATAAAAAACTTCGGACGACTAAAGAATGCTTAATGCAAGTCACATAATGTGCGCAATATTACTATAATTTACGTAAACATAACTTATTTATCATTTCAATGATTGAACTAAAAAAAACGAATAAGTACGACAAGTGAAAAGAGGCGTGTGTACAAAAATAAATCACAATTTTAAAACTTCACAAAGTGTTTTGCTTCATACGTTTGTCGATCATTATCATTTTATTGCCCATATACATTGAATCTTTACAAAGCTTTCCACTCGGCCTAAACGCCAATAAACCCAAAAACACCTTCGGTTGCACAAACCAAACGCCTATGGCAAAACCGCGACCATAAACCGTTTTATACACGCGAACGTACAAACATACCATTACAGAATTGCTTCGAATAAACCACACGCGCTAACTCCTGTCACAGTACCGAATACCGATCCTAAACTCGCGTTAAACCAGCTTTACGAACCTCCGTCTGCAGAACAAAGAGCCGTTAAAACACGAGAATTACACGAAACGTATTTTAGTAGGACTGTGTCTGCAAGTCCATGATCAAGTGAACGCTTCGCGTGTATCAACCCCGTGCTCTCGAGCCCTCCATTCTTACGTCACCTCACCCCATACTGATCCAGCCGTCTCATTGGCTCGTTCGGTTTGGCGCGCTTTCTAGCTTCCAAACTCAAAATCGTCACCATTTTCCCTTCCTCTCCTGCAACTGAGAGCCGCAGAAATGCAAGAAAGAGAGAAGCTTTCTTTCTCAATCGCTGTTGTAACATGATGTAACCAGTTTTGAACGAGAGGGGAATACGGCAGAACAAAGGGAGAGAAAGGGACGGGACAGCCGTGTCGACGTTGATTGTAGTGGTCGAGTGCGAAGGGAACGTGCTACCGTGCGTTCTACAATTTATAATCAAATGGATCGTAGCTGTGTGCGTGTGTGCTTACATTATGCACCGCACTCACACACAGGGGCGCGTGGAGCGAGGCAATGATGTGCACGTCGTAGTATTATCCCATTACACGATTCGGTGCCAGGCAGGCCGCACGTACAGTAGTCGTCCACTGAGAGACCTCTTTTGTCGTACGGCTTGCGAAGTGACTATTTGTTTACATCTAGTGGCAGCGATGCATAGTGTCAGCGCGATTGTGTCATCGACCGTGAGCCGGTCACCGCCAAATTACGAGTGAATAACGAACTAGTTACGCGTAGTTCAGTAAAAAACTTTTAGTGAACTTGTGAACTTTACGGTCAGACTCGATTGTGATCTCAGCATCGCCAAAACTTTCAAGTCACAGTTGTGCCATTTCGGAGTGTCAAGTGAACTTTTTGAGTGATTTTACGATTTATATCAAATGAAAACGAACATTTTTGTATGAGACTTTTTTATTGTGGAGAAAAGTTTTAACATAGAAATTACAAACTTTTTTGAAACAGAAAATTGAACATCGAAAAACAAAGACGTGACAGAAAATTATCGAAGTAAAAATAAGATAACTTTGGAAACGACGAAGACAAAGTCACCAGAGACGAAGTCCAAAAAGGTACACAGCATTTATGCATACAAAACAAACTGCTATATGCCCACGTTTCTTCCGTAGGAAAAGACATTGTGAAAGACAAAGATGGCTATAGCGTTTAACTTGCCGAGCGAGAGAGAGGCGACGGAGGAGAACTTTTCGCGGTTGAACCGGCTCCTTGCCGAGTTGTATGAGGTGTTGTGCCACATCCTGGTGTCCCGGCAGCCTGGCCAAGAAGTCCAGGACACGCGCCGAGGTGAGTGCCCGCCCGAGCCCTTCGCACCACCACACAACTTAAGATGCAATTCGACATACATCGTCAACTTAGTGATGGTCGTGGCAATCATAAAAGTGTCTCTATCGTCGTCACTCTTCAATACCATCAGATAAAAAGAAGATCATAGATAAGTATTGTTAACAGTGAACTGCATAGCAGATCTGGACTGTTGTTAAGTATTTTGTAAGCCATCCGTGTATGTAATATATTTTTGTTTGGAATGGAAGAGCTGTTGTGTCCGACTGCACTTAAATTGCCTGGTGGTTCGTTCGGGATGAGCTGCGGGATCTCTCGTGGCTCATTCTGTTCCTTTAATGTTAATCGTCTCATGAATTTTGCTTTTTGACTTTAAAATTTGAGTGAAGTTCGACAAAACGTCTCATGTTCTTGTAAAATACAATATATTTTTTTTAAATCGCGTATGATCTTGCGAACTCTATGGAATTGTTATAAGTGCTTTTGCCAATATCTGCTCCATTAAATTGAATAGTTTTACCAGTGAATAAATATCGATGTAACGACGAATAATTGTAAATTTAGTGTTGTTAAGTTTTTAGTTACAGTTTCGTTTTGATCTCTTATTTTGTTTATCAATTTTAGAATCAATATTTTCTTAGTTTAAATTATTAAGATGCGATGATCAGTCGTTTCTTAAGCATTTAGTTTTTAGTAAGTTTCCACGAGGATCTCAAATTTTATTTAAGTTCCAAATAATATCGATAGTCATCATTATTTTTGTTTTTTTTTTACTTTAATTTCATTGATTTCGATTAGACGCCAAATATTAGTTGAATAATATTCAAAAATCTTTAAATCAATGATATTGAATTTTTATAGATGACGATAATAAAAATACGTCACCAATGTCTGATGAAAAATATTTGTGAGAAAATAAATTCTAATTTAGTGTATTTGTAAATAAAATGATTCATAATTTCCTAAATATAATTTTGTTAATCTTACAATTTATTAAACTATGTTTTGTTTAGAAAAAAAGATGTAAAAATATTTCAAAATACATTTACTACTTTGTAAATGAATAATAATATTCTGTAGTATTTTATTTTACATAATATAAAAATACTGTAAATATTGCATTTAAAAATTTGTGATCTTAAGCATTTTCGAATAATTTACATTTACCTATTCTAGTTGAAAATCATTATGTAATCATTATATTCCAAACCGCATAAACTGGTTATGTTTACTATAATAATAATAAAATTATCCCGAGCATTTTTTTATACTTAATGGGAATGTAAAATAAACATTTTTTTGTAAAAAATGGAGCAAGTTTTATTAAAACCTTAAATTCTACATGATTTTTTTTGATATTTTTTAGTGATTCAAATAATGTCATTATAGAATATCTCGCCGCTCTTATCGATGATGCAATTTTCTCCGTATTTTTCTTTTTTACGACAAGATTTTTCTTGTATTCGAAAAACTGTTTTTTTTTTATTTCGGTCAAATATCATTACGAAGTTAAAAACGTGATTACTAAAAATATAACAAAACACATTATATCAGAAATAAACAATTCTATACCTAAAATAAGCAAACCCTGGCCAGTCATGAACAGTGTTTGTTGAAACTCGTCAATCAGTCCAGAAATAATCTTGTATACTACTAATGTCAAGATTCAGGACTGGAAATGATAGTTTATTCAGTAAAATAAGAGTATCAAGAAAATATATAAAGGCCTTTGGACGTGTCTGACTATCCCTTAGACATCATCAAAGGATCTGAAAGTTCCTAGAGGTTAAAAAATATATATTTGTGGTTTGAGGAAAGGTAGCAATTCTAGTGGGGCAGAACTAGTAAAATTAATCTAAATTTAAAATTTATATTTTATATCTCAAATTAGAAATCTTTTGTCACAAAATTACACCGAACATTAAAGAAACTGAATAGTATATAACAGAATAAGTTGGTAAGTAAGTTAATATGATTTTCTTTTTATAAATTTTAGGGCAATGAAAATAACACATCAAAGCTAAAGTCGTGGTCTTGTTTCTTCCTGCATCCAAACCCTTCGGAAGTAGATGCACTATTACAGCATCATACAACTCAGCGGTTGTAAAGCCCTTTATAGCTTAGTCTAGTATATCTACTCAATATAGACAAGAAACTTGAACTAGTACTAAGCGTAGACCACAGCATCAATAACAGTAGCGTAGTACGTAAACTTGGCACGCTCTATATCGTAATTCAAGTCACGACCTCTTAAGACTCCAGTATAAGAATTTGCGATCAAAAAACGAATATAAAATGTGAACAGAACACAAAAAAAACTTATTTTGACAGATTTGAGTGTTTTAAAAAATATTTAAATCATAATCATTATTTATTTTTAAAACAATGACAATGTTATTATTTTTTTAAATTACCTAATTAAGTACAATAAATATGTAAGTACGTGATGTTCATTAAAAAACTAAGTACAATGTTCAAATTATATTAAACAAATAATACGAACATATAGATATCACGATACTTAATCCTTTATAGATGTAATAAACAAAATCACTTCTATAAATCCTAACTAACAAAACAGCTACAAAATCGCATGACTTTATTAAGTTGAAGCGAATAAGGGCATTGGCAATGGACTCGATTCATTCTGACCGTTTGAAAGCGAAAACCAGCAAATCGAAATGAAAATAGTAGAGACATTATAGTTGGCTTACTGTTTAGTTTGATCTATCAAAGAATTTTAAATGTAATGCAAGATAATGCTTTTAGTCCATCCAGAAAAAGTATGGCGTGGTGTTGAAACTCCTAGAGAAGAAATAAAAGGTAATTAATAAGAGATCTATAGCTGTTTAAAAAAAGTTAGATTCAGATTTAAAATTCAAAAAGCAAAATTCTAGTTACGTAAAAAAAAAACGTAAACAGGTTCACGACTGTATCCCCAAGGTGCGGTAGACATTCTCTCAGATATTTTTGTTACTTATTCCAGATCCTATGAAGATGTCTAAGGGTAGTCAGAGGCATGTCCAAATACATATTTGATACATGCCCACTTCTTGCAGAAGTTAGTATTCCATACGTGACGGGTTGCAAGCCCATCGCCGCCTATAAGAACATTAACTGGTTTTCTCACGTTTTCTAGTTAGATGAACCATATTCCTTACATAAGAATTATTCTGTTTTTGAGTTTTCCGATAAACGCAGTTGTATGTGTCATGATCGCGGTAAAATCGAAAGTCGGCAAAACTCAAAAATAATGGAAATAATGATACTGAAAAAAATCCTAATTATCCAATAAGACACCATTTCACGTTGAAAGAAAGAAGTTTGCAGCATTTTTTCAACTGGTAAGTACTTTTTTATTGATATTTTATAATTGTATTATGTTCTTCGCGTCTAAGATACAGGATTACCTAATTCAGGCTCCTATTGTAATAATTTACCTAAGTTCATAAAGATCATAAGATATCATAAGATCCTCCTCCTCCTTGCGTCGTTTCCCCAGTGCTGGGGGTCGTGACCCATCACGGAAGTTATCTTCTCCCGTACGATGTTGCGCCATTTGCTTCGGTTTTCAGCAGCATGCACAGCTTCCGGCATGTTGAGGTCGAGTGTGCTGCGGATCTGGTCTGACCAACGCATCGGGCTCCTGCCTCTTGGCCGCTTTCCCTCGACTTTACCCGTGATTATCAGCTTCTGGAGATTGTCTCCGGGTTTACGGGCTATATGGCCAAAGAACTCGAGGATCCTGCGAAGGCACACAGATGACAGGCGTGGCTTTTTGTCCAACTTAAATTCCTTGAGCACCGATAGGTTGGTTCTGTGCGCAGTCCAAGGGATGCGCAGCATTTTCCTCCAGCACCACATCTCGAAAGCATCCACACGTTGGCGGTCTCTTGCTTTCAGAGTCCACGTCTCATCATAAGATATACAGTGTAAAATAACGTCTACCGAAGCCGAAAGGGGTAGGTACAGCATTCCAACACACAACGTACGTAGATTGCTGGATTTTGAGTTTGAATTTTTTTTTCTTTTATTAATGAAATTATTAGGTAGGTCTTATTATGTTGTACTAGTAGTAAATAAGCGAAAATAAAATAAAATGAAATTTTTAGAATCATGGTCTGATTTCAACCCCTCAGTTTTCGGTAGTAGTCTTTTTATACCCTGTATGTATGATATGAAATTTCTAAATAAATGATTTGAGTTTATTGATTACTCTTCCAAAATTAGCTAAGTCTATCGCTAGTAATTTTAGCTACTTAAATTAGTAGTCTTTATTGGTGGTAAAATTAGTACTTACCTAAAGTATACATTTTGATGACTAGGTACAAGATAATAATCATCAAATCATCACCAAAAAAGGTCACGCTTTCAAGTATCGATTGAAGTGGAAAGAGACGCTCCATCGCTCACAGAAGTCATAACGTTTTTATAAAAGACCCTAATATAACCGTTGGCTATTGTCTCACTGATTGCTTTTACTTGATTTAGTTTTTTTTTTAACAGTCCTTTGGTAAAATTAAAACAAAATCAAATAGAAGTATAGTATTCAATAGTTATGAAAGGGAATCGTAGTGATCCCCTAATATTATGATTCCCGATAGAAAAAAAAAATCTATGCTTGTATTCCTATCTATGAAGTTAGTTAGTTTTATTTTTAGTTTTAAAAACGTAATTATTGTCATTGATGTAGTAAGGTCCGCCCTATGAGTAAGTGTAAGCTTATAAGACTAGATACACCATGGTGTTACTGTACCTATATTCTTTACTCAAAATAAATATTTGAGCTACCCGAAGTCCATTTTTAAGAAAAACAGGTTAAAAAAACTTAGGCCTTTACATCTATATTAGATGATTTATACAGCGTCAGGAGGCAATCCATGCCTTCACTTAACGGGATGCTGTAGTGCCTGGGACATTGTTTGAGATGGAATAGGCTTGCCCAGCACCTAAACCATCCTCTCAGCTTAATCAGCCGCCCACAGGACGACGTCAATACGTGTGGAGCTGACTAAGCTGCTGGTTTTCTCACGATGTTTTTGTTCACCGTTAAGAGCTCGTGTTATAGCGCTTATAAATTTTACGAAACGAAAAATCCATTGATGCACGGCCGGGATTCAAACCCACGACCTTCGGATTGAAAGTCGAAGCACAACCCCATTCAAAAAACACGGCTCAAAAAACAAAAACAGATTAGGATTATAATACTTATTGTGCTAGAAACCAGTGCTAGAGTAGTTACCTATTTTATGTTGTAACGTCTGCTGTCTTGTAGTTAATCCTAATGACTGGGCTTGGGTTGGTGAAAATGGACCTAAGCAAGTTTATTCCGTTAGTCTCTGTTTGAGTTCATCTACATACGTAATTATGGTAGGAAGTTGGTGTTTTATGCTATAATCTTTAAAAGGATACATCGATAAATGCATGGAAAAAGAAAATTACCTATGTAGGTTATTATTGAAGGTAAAAAATATCACAGATCAATTTAGCTTCACCCGCTATAAATAATAGTTAATCAATTTTTTTATATTGATTTTATTTTTTCTTACTGGCATGATTTAATTTTTGTTTATATTTTCTTGTTGCTTTGTTATTATTGATGAATTATTGATGTATGTTATTATTTTATTTTTAAGGAATGTTATATTATATACCTACTCTCTCTATCGTTTTAGGTTATCCTGTAAAGATAGAGTTGATGATGTAAATAAATAAATGAAATGAAATGAAATGAAATGAAATGAAATGAAATGAAATGAAATGAAATGAAATGAAATGAAATGAAATGAAATGAAATGAAATGAAATGAAATGAAATGAAATGAAAATGAAATGAAAATTTTTAAAGAAATATTTCGTCAGTAGGTACATTTATTTCATTTCTGTTTCGTAAAGTCAAAAAAAATAAGTATTATAAAGTACGTAGGTAAGTATCATGCACAATTGCACAAACATCAAATAAATATATATAATGCTGGACATTTTTCACACAGCATCATCGAGCCCCAAACTAAGCAAAGCTTGTATTATAGGAACCAGATAACTGATATACTATTTATATACTTTTTGTTTGTAAATACATACATATTATACATAGAAACACCCAGACCCGAGACAAATATATGTAGGTCATACAAAAATTTGTCTCGCAGCGGGGATCGAACCCGCAACCTTCTGCGTCGCAGACGGACCTTCGCCCACTGCGCCACAGAGGTCGTCAAATATATCAATAAGCAATCTATATCGAAAAGCAAGATAGATAGATCTATAGATAATATACACTCAGGGACTGATTTAGAGGAACGTAAAATATATCTAAACGAGTCTTCCACAACGGTAAAGGAATAATATATTCCACAGGTGTAGTGTACCCCAAACAGGTGCTTAGACAAGTCCAGACAAGTTCAATAGGTCTTTGTATAAGCTCAGCCTATGGCCCATTTGGCTTTTTTGACGTTTTTTGGTCCCAGTTTTTTTGTTTTTTACTTGTTTTTGATAATTTATCGCAGAGGATTCCGGATTTAGGGGTTTGGGTAGCTATAAAATAGGATTCCGATAATTTTATTACTTGTGGTGCTCTGTTTGGTGTCTTAGGTTGGAGTTCAAGACCCGGCCGTGCATCATGGTTTTTGCGTTTTCTTTTCTGTGTGATTATAAATAGAAATGTACGATAGATATTTTCATAGATTTTTAGGCATTTTTAATTGGTGCTGTAATTTTATCTAAGGTCATTTACAGATGTCAATATTGTGTCGAAAAGTCGTTGCAAAAACAGTTAAAATTGAAGCGCTGGTTTCGAGGAGACGTTAACCCAATTATTGCATCGCTTTATTTTAAACTGGTTTCATGTTCATCTCAGTTAATTTTACAATTACAACCTGTTAAACATCATTAAAATATCGATTTAAATTAAAAATTATTCACATAAAAATTCACGGTTCATAAACTTTTGAGGGAACTTTGGCTCCAATTGTGGCAAGTCTATAATAATTCTATTGTTAATATGACATTGTTATGATTTTCGTTGTTATAAAAATGGGGTCAAGATGTTTTTGAGATCATAATCCCTAATAATAGAAAAACCTGAAAAGTAAATATACTTAAAAGGATTTATTTGCTGTGAAATCTGTATAAACTTATTATTGTTATAACTAATCGGAATGTGACGAGTTTCGTGAGTCATAAAAATATAATTTCATTTGTTAAAAAAGTTTTTTCAAAACACAACTAGATGGCGCTGCTAAAACTTGGCCATTTCTAGATCGCGCTATCGTTGCGTTTTGTCGAGTTGACCGGTTGGAAAAATTGAAAATATTGAATTCGTGCCTCAATCTATTGAGTAAGGAAATTATTGGGCCTTGGTAACGCTAGGCAATGTCCGCAAAGGGCGATACGGTTTTTGTAGGGTTCAGGTCGTCCCGGGGCCGGCACCTACTTTGTGCCGGCTCGGGTGAAGCGATCTGCCTTAAACGAATGTTGTCGAAAATCTGATCTGAAGTTGTTATAATCACCATTGTGATCAAAAAAGGCTTTAAACGCGTATCAGGTATTTAGTTTGGCAAAGAGAACTATCACAAATTCAAAGTATAAGCTGACGTAGACATAATTAGCGTTATGTCATACGAGCGTTTGATTCGATTATGGCATAAAGTCAGCTAGGATAAAAAAAAAATCCTGATAAATAATGTCACTTGACCTGTTAACGGGTTAGTATTGTATTACTAACATGATTCAACAGTTGCAATGAGACACGAGCGAGTACTTGAACTTGGGTTACTTAAAAAGCGGTGACCAATATAAAACGTCCGTTATATCGGGGCTAAATATTTTTATAATGATTTTCATAGGAAGGCAACTTGTTGGGAAGCTCGCATTTGAACATGTCCATACTTTTTGCTTTTGTCCTATGTTTTACAATATACAATTAATAATGAAGAAGGCAACGTCATTAGCAGCTTTTAGACGCACAGTCTTTCGCGAGTGATTGAGCGCATAGGATTGCGCGCGGGAAAGCCTGCACGCAATCGCGAGTGATAATTTTGATGCTACGCGTTCTTTCACGCGCGATTACTCGTTAGTTCTTGACAAAACGCTATCATGCGGGAAAGCCTATATTTTTTTTGAAGCTTGAAGCTACGCGTTCTATCACGCGCGTTAGGCGCGATTTGATAGTGCGTATAAAGGCTGCTATTGATTATTATTGACGTGTTATTAGGCACATGATTATAAATTTTACGAAACGCAACATCTTTTAACTCGCAACTATTGAATTAAAAAACAAGTAACATGTTGCAAATTAACACGCATTATTGCTTTCAATCCGTCATCCGTTTTTCAAGAACCTAAAGCTGTAGTAACAGTTTAGTCAACACGTGTGACCAATTATACTGAGACAAAGGCTTATTGTGTTATGGTAGAGCTATTAGCTATAGAGATAACGATTGAATTTTTAAAAGATAAGGAGAGCGTAGTCATTATTAGATACATGATATTTAGTGAAAAATAGGTACAAACAAGTATAACATTTAAAAATATTTAGTTTTTTTTATAATTCTGGACTTTTCACACAGCATCATCTAGCCCCAAAGTAAGCAAAGCTTGTGTTATGGGTACTAGATGACTGATATACTACTTATATACTTTTTATAAATACATACATATTATACATAGAAACACCCAGACCCGAGACAAATATTTGTAGATCATACAAACATTGGTCCCGCGGCGGGGATCGAACCCGCAACCTTCTGCATCGCAGGCGGACCTTCGTCCACTGCGCCACAGAGGTCGTCAAAGTTAATAATTTAATAATATAAATTAATAAGTATTACCACAGACAATATAATTCTAGTTGTGATGTATAGTCCGAGAAAAGTATATTATCTAATATCTACTGACTGAATAGCCGTGTTGGCCGAATGGGGTTGTACCTCGACTTTCAATCCGAAGGTTGTGGGTTCGAATCCCGGCCGTGCATCAATGGATTTTAAGTTTCGTAAAATTTATATGCGCTTTAACACGTGCTCTAAAGGGTGAAGAAAAACATCGTGAGGAAACCAGTTAGTGTTCTTATAGGCGGCGATGGGCTTGCAACCTGTCACGTATGGAATACTAACTTCTGCAAGATGTGGGCATGCATCAAATATGTGTTTGGACATGCCTCTGACTACCCCCCTTAGACATCTTTAAAGGCTCTGGAATAAAAGATCTGAGAGAATGTCTACCGCACCTTGGGGATACAGTCGTGAACCTGTTTACGTTTACGTATCTACTGACAAAGTGAGGTGAAGGTATAAGTAGCAGTAAGTATAATAATAAAACTTTTATAATCGTGAGAATACATGCATCATTGCTTAGAAAGCATTTAAGAAGCAACGTTGATAAGACTATTACAAAAATAATAGCTGTGTTTATAACTTGATTGTGTAGTTATAAACGTCTTACGTATGTAAGTTAATGCGTTTAATTTTATTAATATATCATATTATACAGGGTGTAAAAAGACAACTACTGAAAACTGAGGGGTTGCAATCAGACCATGATTCTAAACTCATTAAGCGAAAAAAAAACGCAAAATTTTTTTTGACTTAGCTTAGTCATTTTTTTATTTTCAGTTATTGACTACTAGTATAACATAATAAGACCATACCTACCTAATTATTTCATTTATAAAAGAAACAAACAATTTAAACTCAAAATCCAGCAATCTACGTAAAAAAACGCGCCCAGTACATACGCAAACAGTAATCTTCAAACGCTCTTTTCTCCGGATATAATGATTTTTTCGGAAAATCCTTTTGGATTTGGTTGTGTGTTGGGATGCTGTACCTACCCCTTTCGGCTTCGGTAGACGTCTTTTTACACCCTGTATATAGTTCTTGTCGGATTCGACAATGGCGAACCAGGCTTGAAATAAAAATTACTCATTTTCGGTTATGAGCCCGAATGTGGCTCGCAAAGCCAAATTAATATTTCATGCATTGTTGTTAACAAAACGAAATAAAACAGGTTCACGACTGTATCCCCAAAGTGCGGTAGACATTCTCTCAGATCTTTTTATATTACTTATTCCAGATTCTATGAAGATGTCTAAGGGGGTCGTCAGAGGCATGTTCAAACACATATTTGATTCATGCCCACATCTTGCAGAAGTTAGTATTCCATACGTGACGGGTTGCAAGCCCATCGCCGCCTATAAGAACACTAACTGGTTTCCTCACGATGTTTTCCTTCACCGTTTAGAGCACGTGTTAAAGCGCATATAAATTTTACGCAACGCAAAATCTATTGATGCACGGCCGGGATTCGAACCCACAAACTTCGGATTGAAAGTTGAGGTACAACCCTATTCCAACAGGGCTGTTTTACGAAATAGTATCACAATAATTGTATTCCAAAGTGTGGTAGACGCTGTTTCAGATTTTGTGCCATGTTTTTTAAACTCAAAAGTAAATGCATCTCTTCTTATCTCTTTTAGGTTTTTAGGTCTTTTAGGTGTAAAGTTGCATTTTGCAAATTAAAAAAAAATAGACAATTTCGATGGCTTGACGACTTTGATTGTGTGCTTGGTGGATTCTCGTGGCGAGACTAACGTTTAGTTAATAAATTAACGAAAATTACTAATTATAAATTAACGCAAATTATTTCGATACTTACCGGATACGCACCGGAAACCTCAGTAGAGGACGGCCCCCACTAGATGGAAAGACGATCTGGTAAAGGTTGCTGGGAGCCGTTGGGTGCAGGCTGCACAAGATCGATCGCTGTGGAAATCGATGGGGGAGGCCTATGTTCAGCAGTGGACACTAGATGGCTGACATGATGATGATGATGATTTCGATACTTTCATTTCCATTTTCAATAATCATAGACACCATGTAGGTACAGTCAGCTACGAAAGTCGATTAACAGTTAAAGTTTTACAAAGCTGAATATTTTTGAAATCCATAGACCTCAATTTGACGAAACCTTGAAAAATATTTGAAGATTCCACGTTAGCGCATAATAATTCCCCAGAAAAGTAATTTTTTTTTTGAAATCAAAAACAAAATAAATTACATTTTAAGATATTAAACTGTTAATTGACTTTAGATGCTGACTGTACAAACAGACAGTATAGAACAATTACAGTACTTTTTTGTGGTAGATACATTAAAAGCCTCTTTCAAGTTGGGTAAATATCCGGCCTATACAAACCAGCAATTTCTAGTAATTCAGAAATCGTGACGAATCATCTTCATATCAAAATTACTATTGTCTATAATAACTGCGTTTGGATAATCAAATCAAAAACCTGCTTGCCACTTGTATCAATATTTTTTGGAGTTCAGAAAACATTGAGAAAAATATAATCCATACTATTTTTTAAATATTATTGTATTAATGTGAAAGTAGCTTCGCTTGTCTGGGTGTTACCTTTTAACGATCTCACGAAAGGACATATTATTTTTTAGGCTAGGTACTTTTTTTGAAAAAGTACGTGAGTGTCGTCGAACTCTCGGTTGGAACGAAGTTTCAACTTTGACATTTGGAATTTGATAAATAAAATTGTCAAATATTAAAATTCTAGAAACGCTCTTCCGTACTAACAATGTTACAATCTATGGACTGCTTTGCGACTTCGCACAGTGACGTTTTGACCTATGTATGTGTCGTGACGGTAAAATCGAACGCTTTTTTTTTCTCGTAGCCCCCATCCTCGATACCGTCCGAAAAGGAACTTTGTTCCAAAAATATAATGGAGAAGTGTAATGGGAATTTAAAGTTTGTGCGAGGAAGAATGCAGCAACATAACTTTATTGCTGCTTAATATAAAAACGTAAAACCTTGGTTGAACCCCATGTTGACACATGTCAAAACAAAACTGTTATCACAAAAAAGCGTTCTATGTACGAGTACGAGTATTAAGCTGTAGGGAAATTTCAAAAAAATAAGATGGCAACAAAAAAATATTTATTATTTAATTTTTTATTATTAATTTTTTAAATTTAATTTTTTTTAACATTCCCATACCAATATTGGGTTACGACAGATCAACGAAACGTCCGCGATACCAAAGTTGGTATAGCCCAGATTGAAAGACAGTTTTTTAGTTAGACTTGATCTAAACTCGGCTCATTTTCTTGTAATAAGCCCAGTTATGTTTATCAATAGAAATAAAAATGATTCTTATAATTTGCCACCAGTAAATCCCATAAAGATGAATAAAATTAAATACCAAATGGTGCTATGTCACTTGTAGCTAAAAAATAATAATGTACTAGCTGGTACCCGCGACTTCGTCAGCAAAATAACATACTTAATAAAAACAGAACTGAAAACTGCTGTTCAGAAGATTCTCTTCTGATACTTTTAAAAATAAAAATGCAATAATAGCGCCATCTCGACCTCAGCCATAGGACAGCAACGCCATCTAGTGGCCTTCAACTGGAACTTCACTATAAGTCCCCATACAAAATTTCAACCCTTATTTCATGCCCTTCATGATTAGTTTTTTAAAAAAAAGTAGCCTATGTCTGTCCCTGGGACATAATCTTTATCCATGTCATATTTCAGCATCATCTGTTCAGTGGTTTAGGCGTGAAAAGGTAACAAACAGACAGACAGACAAATTAGATCGCGCTATCGTTGCGTTTTGGGGAACGTAACATATAAACTCGCTAATCCTCTACTTTTCAGCTATATAATATTAGTATGGATATAATATTAGTATGGATTAGTATGGATTAGTATGGATGACGACGCCATAAAGCAATCTGAACTACTATTGAGCCTATCTATCTCTGACTTCACTCGTTTACAGTTGCTTGGAATAGGATCCTGCAATAGAAATCTAATAATTAGGTAAACGTAAACAGGTTCACGACTGTATCCCCATGGTGCGGTAGACATTCTTTCAGATCATTTTATGTTACTTATTCCAGATCCTTTGAAGATGTCTAAGGAGGGTAGTGAGACGCATATCCAAACACATATTTGATACATGCCCACATCTTGCAGAAGTTAGTATTCCATACGTGACAGGTTGCAAGCCCATCGCCGCCTATAAGAACACTAACTGGTTTCCTCACGATGAGTTTTAGACTGGTTTCCTTCACCTTTTAGAGCACGTGTCAAAGCGCATATAAATTTTACGAAAAGCAAAATCCATTGCACGGCCAGGATTCGAACCCACAACCTTCGGATTGAAAGTCGAGGTACAACCCCATTCGGCCAACACGGCTTTCTACCTCATAATAATTATTTTCACCTAATAATTATGTCAAAACGTTTTTATTTATTTTATTGTAAATAATAATAGAATATTGGTTTTTGTTTCAGGTAAGTTTCCCTAGTGAAGTCTAATCTTTTGATACCTTCAGCTGCAAATATGGATCCTCTCATTATTACCAGGTAAGTAGGTACTACAAGGCAAGTTGAAGTGGCAGTGAGCGGGGCACATAATATCTCGTAGAACTGACGGCCGTTGGGGCAGAGAAGTTGAACAAAATAACCATTAACATTAGATAATTACAACCCGCTTAATAAATAATGTTAGTAATAAAATCAATTCATCATTAATAATGTTCGACACCAAGGACATTTATTCTAAAAAGATTCATTCATTTATGTGTGTCACAAAACATCCATCAGTTAGTACAGTTAGCTACAAAAGTCGTTGAATACTTATGTATATTTTTTTGGTAACAATATTATAACGAAGATTTGAAATAAGAACCTATAAATTCTTTTTCCTATTCGTATTCTTTATTGCTGAAGCAGATGCAGATTGCGAGACAACATGGACTTATTTTTACTGGTTGTAATTTTGCTAGTGCTAATTGTAAAATATACATTTAAAAAACTTGAGCTTCTTCTGCCTTTTGTGCTGCAGTTACCATGTAGTTTTATATAATGCTGGACATTTTCACACAGCATCATCTAGCCCCAAACTAAGCAAAGCTTGTACTATGGGAACCAGATAACTGATATACTACATATATACTTTTTATTTGTAAATACATACATATTATACATAGAAACACCCAGACCCCGAGACAAATATCTGTAGGTCATACAAACAATTGTCTCGCGGCGGGGATCGAACCCGCAACCTTCTGCGTCGCAGGCAGACATTCGCCCACTGCGCCACAGAGGTCGTCAAAGTAATCGTAGTGGTCATCTTAATTCTTAATTCTTTATTGTACAAATAGACACACACAGGATAATAACATAAAAAAGGACATGTACAAAGGCGAGCTTAACCCTACAAAGAGTTTTCTTCCAGCAAACCTTTGAGGCTAGAGAGATGTGCAAAATAGATAGATAGTCATCTTCCCGAAGGACACTACCTAGTAGGCTTTTCATTGTGTAGCTAACTGTACATTACTGTTTTATCACAGGCCGTTGATAATTGGCTGTCAGCGTGATGATGCGCAGACGCAGACGTCGGCTGTTTGGATAATAAGGATCTATAATGTTATTTTATAGTGATGCGTTTGTTTCTAAAAAACTTCTCTTTGTTGTCATTATTAGTTTATTTTGTAATAAAGTAAAGTAAAAAAAAAAGTAATTTTAAAAATGATGTCCTAATGAATTCTTTTTGCAATATTTCACCTTTAACTTTATCAATACATAATAGTAGAGTATACTTTGATCTTTGATAACATACTGATGATGTGGACATAAGTCTTAGTTACTTGACTCATATATTGAACAGATATATTCTCTTCATATATTTTTTCGTGTTGGTCAAATTGTTATTGTACACCATATATTTATGTATGTTTATTGCGTATTAACTCCCATTAACTCTCATTAAAATGTCAAACCTAAAAGCAAGTGGCATCATTATCACTGTCAATTCAAACGTCATCGATGACAAGTCGTGACTATTTGTTAATGTGCCACCCATTACTTGTTATAAGTGCATGATGAGATAAACGATGGGACGAAACAAAGCAGTGGAATGGTAATGGGAATTTGACCGCAATATGGTAAAATTACTGATAAGAACGAAGCACCTATTCTTTATTTTCACGAAACAAACCAGGATAATTAAAGATGATGGCTGGTACAGGAAACACAAGTTGAATTTTTGCAAAAAGTTAGCTCTAGGTAATAGGTATCTACATTCATGACTGGTTGAGCAATCACGATGCTTTTGTTTACCGTAGAGTTGATCATATACATTTTCCAAAATGAAAAATCGTTTAATGCACTGCCTAGACGCAAGTTCTTTTAAAGACTAAAATAGTTAAACAATTTCGCACTGAATGTTTTGTTTCAGTAAAGTATTACATTCATATTCTACTCAAAATCTCTTTATGCTTTACATACCTATATGACACAAGACTAGACACACTTCATAAAACTTAATCTTCACCATATTCTTAGAAATTAAATCATAACAGACTACACTATATGAGATGAACTCGATATAATTTTGCTAAATGAAGCGAAACGCCCATAATCCCTTGTAGCATTCTTACCCTTGAGCTTATTTTATTTACACTTTAGAAAAGTAGTTGATATGGAAATTTGAACTTTACTCCCTAGAAGATAAGTGTGGACGATAATTAGAATGGAGATACAGTATCGAATTGTCTATAAAGCTTGCAGTGCAAATGATTTATGCGTAAGTTCCGGTATCTGAACTGTTTTCAAGTTATGCTTTTAAATCTAACTGAAACCGATATCTAGTTCAATTACAGTTGCGTTTGTATACGATACGTGAAATATCATTAATTTTACTGTAGCTATTTCTGTTGCGTCCTCCTCTTGACCTTAACATGAGACCCTAAGATTCCCACAGACTAATAAATATACTCCTATTACAACTCCTATTTATATCATGCGTTAATCTACGAAAAAATCAACGATATTGATGAGGTCGTGTCACATTACGCTTCTTATTTCAATTCGAAAGCTAATCTGACGTCTTCTAAACTTTACATGATCGATAGTCCTTTCAATACCCAAGTTCTTTAGTACAATGATATTGTGGTCACTCATATAGTGGTCTTTAAGTTTGTAGACATAGAGATCAAAATTGTAACTGATATCTTTAACGGTAATGTGATTATTTTTGTTTTGATTTTTGTCTGTGTCACAGTTTTTTGTGCTAAGGTTACAATGGTGTTAGAAAAGTGACTGAACTTTATGGATGATTTGATTTCTTCTTGGTAGTTTCTACTGTGTATTTTGGTATTCCAGAATGACATCGTGTAAGCGGCGTGCTACTCAATCAAAACATTGTTTAGATGTCAACTAATACCACCAATTTATAAATTTCCAATTTAAATCATAATATTCGTATGATTTCTTTCTTATGATAAATGGGTCGGTTCTTGACCTCGAAACTTACACAGGCAAGAATAAGGCCTACCCAGAAGGTGTCTATTTACTCTCTTCTTAAAAAAACAGGGTAATTTAAGTATAAGTAAGTATAAGTAGTAGTGTTTTTCTAGTTATTATTCAGTTTGATGTCGCTCTGCCCCTAGACAGCTGATGTGTGCACAATGCCTTTGCTATCTTGCTTAACTTTGATTTTTTTGGTACCAACTGAGTTAGCTAAGAAATTAGCCTGAGCTTAGATCTAAGATGGATCACCTAAAAAAAGCTAGGCCCAAACCGTTTGATGCCCTGGTTCTTCACGGTATTAGTCGTGAAGGAACAGTAGTAGAATCACTTAGTTTTAAGACGTTTCAAAGTGATCCCAGCGGTCCTACTGAATAAATGCTTTTTGACTTTTGACTTTTGTATTTTAAACTTTAACCTCCATCACTTTATAAACCGATATAAATTAGCTAACATCTAAAACTTTCATGATCTGTTGTTCTCAGAAGTGAAATAAATCATATTAAAGCCAAAGACAAGAGGAGGTATTACCGTATGAGCTTCGCTTAACTACTCCGCTCGTAAAGAGGTAGCAAGCTTAGCACAAAGATTTACGGTCACATGTCACACCGATTTGTAACCTTTAATAACAACTTCTATCGTGTCAATTTTGCAATCTCAAGACACCTAATAAATTCTGATATTATTAATTATCTAGTCATAAATAAATAGTAAAACAGCTGTCAAATATATTCTCTTATAACAAATGTATAATAAGAGATTCATAGTCTCTTAAAGGCCGTCAAAGCACACGTGATTTTAGCAAAGTCATTAGCAGCCTTTATAAGCACAATCTATCGCGAGGGATACAGCCAATCGCGCGTGATAGAATACGTAGCTTCAAGCTTCAAAAAAGTTATCACGCGCGGTTGCGCGTACATACTTTCCCGCACGATAGCGTTTTGACAAGAGCTAACGAGTAATCGCGCGCGAAAGAACGCGTAGCAACAAAATTATCGCTCGCGATTGCGTGTACAGACTTTTTCGCGCAATCCTGTACGCTCAATCACTCGCAATAAATTGTGCGTATAAGGGCTGCTAATTGGTTTTGTGATGCAGTACACTGCAGTTTTAAAATCAGTGCAATAGTAACAACGTAGTTGGTCACAGCATTAACGTCAGGCCATGCCCTAGGTCTTTGGTGTTGTATACGGTCAGCCTTAAGTTGAATATTACAGTTTGGTGTAACATCCAGCCGCTCTAAGTGGCCACATACCTCATGCGGTAACAACGAATAACCAAGCGTTTAACATTTGATTTATTAGCCCTAGAACGGTACTTGCTCCGTGATAATGGACTTGGATTGTGCAATAAATGTATCGGGTTAAAAGGTAGAGGAAAAATTGAGTACTTTGTCACTTTTATGATCCGTATCGTAAACTCTGGAAGCACTTCGTACCATCACTAGTTACTTTGATTTATTTATTTTAATTTGTGTTTTGACACTGATGTAATCAAATAAGGCATTTGATGTTGGTGATGTAATTGACTAAGTATATTCTTTGCGAAATTGACATGTTGAAAAACTGCCAGGAAATTAGAGTTAATTTCTTTTTGAATAAACGGGTTTTCACGTACTTGCTTCATCAGTACTTGTATCAGCGTTCAAATCGTCGGGCTAAATAAAAAAAGTACGTGATAAAAACCCGTTTATTCAAAGATAAATTATGTCTTGAAATTAGAGTTCATGTTAACCCCCCTGATCTGGCACACCTAGTATAGTCAACTGAATTCCAATACCATCAGGGTATACCAAATTTTTTTGATCTTTGTGAATACAATTCTTCAGAGCAATACATAATCAGTTCTTTTAATTTTATAATTTACATAAATAAAAATAATTAACTTAGATGATAGGTTTTATTAAAAGTTGTAAATACGAGTCGCAATGAATACCTTCATATAACATTACAACTTGAATTTCAAGTCCGGCGCGTGCGCAGATCAAATCTACCATCGGTTTTAATGCATTATCTGATGTGAAATAGTGATGTACGGTGTCGACATCGACATGTTTACTGTTTTAAAATTTGCAAACTCACGGCTAGATACATCACTACCACAGTTGTAAGAGGCTAATTGTGGCTTATTTAAATTTAATTTGGAGAGAGTAATTAATTAAAAGTGATATGTACGAGTACTTATAACATCTTTTTATTGTTTGTTATATCAGCACTCTCTCAATATTGCATTGGCGTAATGTTTGAAAAGTTTTCGAGCAAGTTAAAAAAACAACATGACTTCCGAAAGTATTTCAAAATGTTTATAAATTACTTTTTACGTACTTTTTTGCTGCATATTATACTTACCATCTTTCCTGTGAACAAGGCCGATTAAGCTGAGATGTGAGAATATGGTTTGGGTGCCTGGGAAAGCCTATTCCATCTTAAGCAATGTTGAGGCAATACAGCGTCCCGTTAAGTGTAGGCATAAGTTGCCTCCTGAAACTGTATAAATCATCTAGTCGGTATTAGGTTAGGCCTAAGTTTTTATCATACCATCGACATAAACTCACCGACATGGTCCCATCCCTTCGATACCAGTTTGTCGTATCGAAGAAACGGTCCTGTGGTGTACAGATAATATAATATTATGCGGTTACGAATAGAACGTAATCGGAGCTCAACGTTGAAAGTTAATCTAATATTGAAATTGTATTACTTTTTTCGTTTGGGTTCCTCAAATGTAAATAAAAGGTCTTGTAAAAGTCCGAAAGTTCGTATGAGCTAGACGTTTACACAATGCCATTCTAGCAAATCATTATTGCCTTTTGCCACAGAATATAAGCTCATGCTCCGTTGAGTTTGAGGAATCAAGAGGCAAGAAAGATATTATGCCAGAAAAGAAGCGTGTAAATGGCGTTTTAATTGAGTACAAAATCAAGCCTTTACATCTATATTAGATGATTTATACAGCGTCAGGAGGCAATCCATGCCTACACTTAACGGAACGCTGTGGTGCCTGGGACATTGTTTGAGATGGAATAGGCTTGCCCAGCACCTAAACCATCCTCTCAGCTTAATCAGCCGCCCACAGGAGAGACGACGTCAATACGTGTGGAGCTGACTAAGCTGCGGGTTTCCTCACGATGTTTTCCTTCACCGTTAAGAGCTCGTGTTATAGCGCATATAGATTTTACGAAACGAAAAATCCATTGATGCACGGCCGGGATTCGAACCCACGACCTTCGGATTGAAAGTCGAGGCACAACCCCATTCGAACAACACGGCTCACAAAATCAAGACTATCTCAACATTAATTATGATAAGGATTTAAATAATAAAACCTATTCCAATGTTGCAATGTACAAATTACAAGCGATAGATGATGTTTTTTTAGGTTTTACAGGAAGATTATTAGAATCCTTTGGAAATCTGAGATTGGTTTTTTATCGGTTCACATTAAAACAGATATTTTCAAGATAAATTGATAAAACATAAATAAATAAATAATGCTGGACTTTTCACACAGCATCATCTAGCCCCAAAGTAAGCTTGAGCTTGTGGTATGGGTACTAGATGACTGATAAACTATTTATATACTTTTGTTTGTAAATACATACATATTATACATAGAAACACCCAGACCCGAGACAAATATCTGTAGATCATACAAACATTTGTCCCGCGGCGGGGATCGAAACCGCAACCTTCTGCATCGCAGGCGGACCTTCGCCCACTGCGCCACAGAGGTCGTCGAACATACATAATCGAACATGAAAATTAAATCATATTTTATCAAATAGAAAACAAATCTTTATAAAAGTAATGAACCCACAATCTAAAATTTCTCTCAAACTTGATTTGAAGCAAACATATAATTTGATTGTGATACAATACAGTAGCTACGCGATTCAAACGCAATTGAGTGTGGGTTTTGTTCAGTACAGTCAGAAACATAAGTTCTATTCTTGAACGACTGAGTAGCAAGAGTTGCCAGCTCGATCTACAATCCATACTAATATTATAAATCTGAAAGTAACTCTGTCTGTCTGTCTGTCTGTCTGTCTGTCTGTCTGTCTGTCTGTCTGTCTGTCTGTTTGTTACGCTTTCACGCCCAAACTGCTGAACAGATTGAGCTGAAATTTGTCATGGATATAGATTATACCCCAGGGACGGACATAGGCTACTTTTTACTTTAAATATTTATAAGGGGGCGTGAAAATAAGGGTTGCAAGTTTGTATGGGGAAAAAAGTTCAGCGACCCTGGGCGAGCTCAAAAAGATGATGGGTGACCGCCGCTTTTTGCTATGTTCTTGCATTGCAGATTTTTTTGTTTTTTTCTCATTTTGCATGTTAAATGATTTTTAAATTAATGATAAACATGTAACATGTATATTTCCACTCATCAATATATCCGAAATTAAGATTTTTTTGATATTAAAATACTTTTTCCTTGGCTTTGGTTAGAACGCCATCAGTATCACCCGAGGTCAAAACTGCTTTTTACTTTTTTCTCCTAGGTGGCGTTTCTACTATACCGGAGGTCGAGATACGATCATTTTGAGTTTTGAAAGCTATTGGAGATTTTTGCTTAGACTTTTCGATAATTTTTATAGGTTTTCAAGTACCTACTTATGTTATTTTACTGACAAAGTCGCGGGTACCAACCAGCTAGAAAATAAAATATTTTTCCTTGGCGTTGGCGTTGGTTAGCAACGCCATCTATGTTTTTCATTTTCACAACCAGGTAGCGTTGCGAGGTCAAGAATGCAGATCATTTAGCGTTTTGGAAATTAAAATTTGAAGTACCTACCTACTTAATGATTTTAAAATTAATGATGAGCATGTAGGTAATCATTTATAAATCTACTCATCAATACATCCGAAGTTTAAATTTTTAATATTAAAATTATTAACGCAACTAGATGGCGCTGCTAATTTTGACCGTTTTCTAGATCGCGCTATCGTTGCGTTTTGTCAAGTTTACTTTAGCCTGTGCTTTAGCTTATACTTATTTCCTTGATCTTATTCCTTAAATAATCCAATCCCACTAAAATTATGAATTGATCGAAGATTAATTAATTAAAGTTTATTAAATAAAGACTACGTACGGACGTACTAAAAATACGTTTTTATCAAAGAGAATATAAATAATTTTTATTTTTTCAAAACAACTTCTATGGGTGGTGCAAGGCAGTTTCAAAGTCGTAAGATTCGAAAAGAAAGTCTGTGTTAGTGAATGTTTGTTTTGTTGCTCCGTGACGACTTATCCGATTGTGATGAAATTTGGAACGTAGATGCTTTAAGTACCTACTTGAATATAGGCTTATTTAATTTAAAAAAATCAACCCATATGGATGTTTTACAGGGTGTTAAAGTTAGAAGGGAAAATTTGATTCCTTGGTCTGATTCACTGCAAACACAGTGTAAATAAACTTTAGGTAACACTCCTGCACTTGAATCCTAATAATGCGCAGACGAAGTTGCGCGGGTCAGCTAGTAACAAATAAGTTAATTATAGTTTTTAAGACTTGCCGTCACCAGACCTAATTTCATGGCAGTTTTTTTGACGACGGACTCGTGGTTACACCAGATTATCACACTGGTGTAACTAACAGAAAATTATTTTATCGGTTTTAATCAGTGAAAAAAAAATTCTAGCGCCCTGAAAACTCCGTAATGAATCATACTATTTATTATTAGGAATTTATGTGTCCCACTTCTGGGTAATGACATCCCTCTGATGGGACTCTCTCTGTAATCATAATCTGGTAAGAATAGGTACCTATAGCTGATCCCGCCAACTCCTCACCATCACAATAACTCAAAAGAAATATTTTCTATTTGTATTATGACTCCGACTGTACCAGCAGGTACTTTTGACATGTGGGTGGGCCACAAATTGTGCTCGGTTCAACTAGGTCTGTTGACCACTTTATAAACTAGGTTTAGAAAGATCACAATTATTATTATTATGACGTGATATTATTTGACACAAATAATAATTGTAACTTTGGTAGATATTGTAAATAGGTAAGAGAATGGTGTTCAAATTTGTAAAAAAACAGTTAAGTAAGAACTTTGAAAAGTTAATTGTAAAGAATTGAAGAAAATATTTAAAAAATTAAACGATATGTTTAAAAAAATTCAAAAAAACAGGTTCACGACTGTATCCCCAAGGTGCGGTAGACATTCTCTCAGATCTTTTTATGTTACTTATTCCAGATCAATTAAAGTTGTCTAAAACTCATGAAAAAAACTATCGTTGTTACTAAATAGTAGGCAAAATTATTATGGATTGTAATTTCAAATCATACAGACATTTGCATATTGAGATTGCATAATCAATAATAATCAGTGGGTACGTTAGTTTCCTCCGATAAGTTTCAATGCACTTTTTGTTTTTATTTCATGAATGAATGAAAAATTCTTTATTGCACACCATTAATAAAATTAAAACAGACAAAAATAAAAGAAAAATCAGATAAAAATGTACAATGGGCGGCCTTATCGCTAAGAAGCGATCTCTTCCAGGCAACCTTTTGATGGAGAGGAACATCAGTGAAAAGAAGATTGGTCGGGTGCATATGATGAAGATTTATTGAATTTTTAAAGCAATAAGACAGACTACTTACATAAACCTAAAGCTATTAAAAATAAATACGATAGAATAATTTTCACTTTAAGTTAGGCAGAATATAATTTAAATAGAACGATTTTGTGTTTTACAAAATCATTAATGGAGCTTTCGTAATTTCTGTTATTAGTTTGGTGTCAGTATGGCGATTCTCACTTAAAAAAAAAAGATCTGAGAGAATGTCTACCGCACCTTGGGGAGTCGTGAACCTGTTTACGTTTTTTTTGTAATTTTTTTAAGACTTTTAGATTCTTGCTAGGTAGGTATACTTTTCGTAATGCTACAAAGATATTTTTCTCATCATAACATTGAAAGTCACATGACTCACTTGCCCTTATGTCGTAGTATAACGCAATACTATACTCTTATCTTGCACATGCGTTGTAGTAAAATTATCTCTTTTATGTCCATAGTTATGTACATATTTATGTGTTGCATTGTTATGTAATTATGCTATATTTTTTTGTCTATAAATTACAGGATAGTTGTCAACAAAAGCTCTCTTTTAAAATATTTTATGCTCTAACCTCAAATTCTGGGTTATTTCTAAAGATTTTTATTATAATTTGTAAGTGGTTTTCCTTTTTAATTTTTTTTCTCTCCTTATTACTTTTTGATCGAAGTTCCTTTTAGGACGGTATCGAAGAAAAGACAGACTGAGGCTGGAAAATAAAATTTGTTCCATTTTACCGTCACGACTCATGTATATGTCAAATCGTCACAGTGCTAAATGCGTAGCCGCGACACAGTCCATAGATTGTTACATTATTAGTACGGAAGAGCGTTTCTAGGATACCTAATTGACAAAATAATTTATTATATGTACGAATACCTTTGCCTATTGTACAATCTGTTTATTTTTATATATTCTCTGTATAAGGTTCTTGTGTACAATAAAGCGTTAATCTATCTTTCTCTATTCCAAATATAGAAAAGTACTCTTTGCTTCGTTCCAACCGAGTGTTTCACGAAACTCACGTACTTTTTTTATTTTTTGACTACCTCTAGACATCTCCAAAGGATCTTGATCACCGCACCATAGGGGCATCCCCACTATCAACATCTGCACTACCAACGATTGATGATATTAAGCAATGTATTTTTTTTTAATTCAATACTAAAACAGACAGAAAAATGAATGAAGCCAAAGCAAGTTAGTAGTAGTATTTAGTAAAACCAACTCGTGATTACTAGTACTTAAGGATTTTAGTAAAACCACAATTGCGTCGCAGCAGGTTAAAATAGTTAATAAATCATTATAATTAGAACTAGTAATTAATTAGCTTTGATTTGTTTTCCTTGTGGTTAATTGAGAATTATTCTATTAATGAAAATATTATATATCTTTAGACTTATAATTTATTGTAGGTACTTACTACTACGATAGATTAGCTTAATACGTCCTCAAGTAAAGTTTAGCGTCTCTGTTATGGCTTAGCACTTTATAACAACTTTATAACCGGGAGAAGCACGGAAGTGCTCCATTTTGAATGCCACTATCGGTCACCCATCTATTTGAATCTGTACAGAACTCCACTTAGTCATCACGAACGACTAAGCTACAACTAAGCCATTTTCTCAGCTTAATCGGTCTTATTCACATGAAAGATTATTTCTGGGCTAGCCTAATTCGTCTCAAACAATGTCTTGAGCACCACAAGCAGCGTACCGTTGAGTGTAGGCATAGGTCAACAGTACAATCATCTAGAATGATTTTAAAAGTCAGTGTACCTACTATATAAAATATCGTAATGTAGAGATAAGTTTTGGGGGTAGATGGTATTCCCCCATATTAAGGCAAAGAGGGAGTACTCGCCTTGCTAAGGTTTGCCCAACTGGCACACTTACCCCCTAAGGTAAGTGTGCTAGTTGGGCCTTTCAGCCGACAGTTATAGTCGGATAGTTCTATATAGGCTATATGTGGCCAGAAACTTTGCATGCGCGATTCAGACTTTCTATACTTTTTGCGTGTTTTCCAGCGCCATCTAGTGGTACAGCTCCGAAATACGTCGCTGTAATTGACATCTCTTGAAGTTCAGCTTGTAGTTCAGGCGATGGTAGATAGAGGTCGCCACAAAGTTAAAACATAGCTTTGACACGAGTCTTACTCGTTATGAAGCAGACCTCGAGAAGAACCAGACATCGAGTCCAAAGCACAAACTGCGGCCAAAAAGCTGGGCATTCTAAATAAGGTCAAGCAATATTTCACGCCGGGTCAACTTTTGACTTTATATAAGGCTCAAGTTCGATCTTGTATGGAGTATTGCAGCCACCTTTGGGATGGTTCTGCCAAGTACCAACTTGCTGCACTTGACTCGGTGGAGCGCAGAGCCAAGAAGCTCGTAGGTGAAGACTATCTTGCCGAAGCAAAACTCGATAGTCTGAGCCATCGTCGTGAGGTATCGTGTTTGTCGGTGTTCTACAGATTATACTACGGTGAGTGTGCCCAGGAGCTACACGACCTTATTCCGCCTTCACCGTTCTTTTACAGGGACTTCAGACGCACAGCTGATTATCATCCTCATCTGGTTGATATTCCACTTATTAGAACTAAGCGCTTCGAAAGTTCTTTTATTATGCGCACTGCAAAAATTTGGAATCAGCTTCCAGCGTCTGTATTTCCGCTGAGCTACGACCCTATTGTTTTTAAGAAGAGAGTTAATAGGCACCTTCTGGGTAGGCTCGCTCCATCGTAGACCTCACTCTTGCCTGTGTAAGTCTGAGGTCAAGAGCCGACCCATTCAACATAAAAAAAAAAAAAAAAAAAAAAAAAAAAAAAAAAAAAAGACCGTAGGTCTTCTAAGCTACACCACTAGCCCTTCACGTGCTATGATGATAATCATAATCTAAAGCTAACAGTCGTGATTCCCACAGAACTGTTGACGGAGATAATATGACTTTATATTGCAAAATGTTAGAGTGGATTATAAATACACTTGACATAATATTATCCTTATCAGCAGACTCAGTATTAGTATTTTAAATTAATAAACAAACAGAAAAAAATAATCAAAACCAGTGATCAAATGAAAATGAACTAATGCGAAACGTAAGTAGGAAAAAATCTGCTGGATAGAAAAAAATACTAACGTAGAAGTTTTGCGAAGAGTAGGTGAGGAGAAATCTCTATTGCAAGCTGTTGAGAATAGAAAAGGAAAAATGATAGGCCATCTTGTACGACATGACAGTTTCATTAGGAACATCATAGAAGGGAAATTTGAAGGAAGGAGGGGTAGAGGTAGACTGAGATTTAGTTACATACAGGGTGTAAAAAGACGTCTACCGAAGCCGAAAGGGGTAGGTACAGCATCCCAACACACAACCAAATCCAAAAGGATTTTCCGAAAAAATAAATATTTTCCGAGAAAACAGCGTTTGAAGATTTTCATTTATTTCGTCAGCCAGCAATGTACGCTACGCATTCCGAACCCCACGCGATAACTTCGGCAGTGCCTACCTACTATGTGCGTAGCGTAGAAATTTGATTATTGTGAGGTAAGTAGGTACTTAGACTTACCTAATTCCACTGTAACCTCAAACTGAGCATCTGCTCAACAAGCACAGCTGAGCCTGCCTGCCTGTAGGTACCCAAGCGTTTCTCCCAAAAAGAATCAAGACCTGCTCTTCTACTTGCAGATCAGAGCCTCCAGATCAGTGTTGGTTCGGGTAACTTAACTATCGATCAACCCTACCTATTTTGTGGGCCCATCGCATTACGCGCTAGGCCCATAACACAACGCATTTTCACACACGATCACAACAAGCACTTTTGACCGAACACACTCGCACTAAACAGACACTCACTGTTCTCTTCTTAACAAATGTAGGCAGGTACCTACTAGGTAGGTAGATACGATAATTAACTACCTAAGTAGGTACTAAATTATCCTCTAATAAAACCATAAAACTCATTCGCGACAGTAGTACCGGTAATGCAATTTGTATGCGCTGCGCGAGCGTCCAATACGTACGAATATTGAACTTCAACTAATTAATAAATAATAAAATCAAACAAAACGAGTCGAGAAATTAGAAAGAAAATGTAGCGAAATAGAAATTGGAACCTTATTTCAATAGTATTAGAAGACAATTTCTTAATATCTTTGACAAAAGCCGCCAAAGAGTCAACTGAAAAATGCCTAGCAAGGCATGTTTCACACTACTCAAGAGTTGAAAACTGATGGATTTATTCACTGATCATTCACTTCATTGTTGTACCTAGTGATATTTGATAGAATAAACTGATAATCTTATCAACCATTAATCTTATTATTTGTTTACTTAGGCAGGTACTTACTTACTTATTATTTGTTTATGTAGTGAACAGTTGATCTAGTGCTGCTGTTAGTATAAACTTTGACATAATGAATGTGTATCCCAATCGAGGTTAAAGATAAAGTGCTGGTCAAACACTTCGTTTTTTAGTTTCTTAGTACTAACATACTATTAATGTTAATATTGTACGTCCGAAAAGGGCAAACTGTTTGTACATTTTATTTGTTAACAAACCTACCATCTTTGTTAAATCCAACTGTACGAAATAAAATATGCGTGGGAAACTTTAAAACTGATTTTATTAAAAATTACAATCATGAGACAATCCGCCATCAAAAATCTTTCAAACAGGAAGGGACAAAAAATGACACAACACAAAAACCAACTAAATTTTGTCAATGTTGCCATTTTAAATATAAAAAACATGTAACTGTACTGCCAGTTAAAACATAAAAAACTACTATTAAATTACACACTTTTACATTTTACAAATTACATTTTTCTATGTTCAGATTGTTCTGAACATAATTGGGGCCGGCATGAACTTTATTCTAAAGGTAGCTGACAGAGCCGTTTAATTGACCGTCTGTATACTTTGTTGTTCATCATTACATCAGCAGCTCTGACTCTACCATCTCTACCTGGATAAGTTTTCACAATACGAGCCATCTTATACTCTAAAGGAGCAGTATTAAAATCTTTTACAATAACCAAATCACCTTCTTTGAGGTTTGGTTCTGGGTATTTCCACTTGGGACGGCTTTGCAGCTGTGTTAAGTAATCATTAGACCATGATTTCCAAAAATCTTGTTTAAGTTTAGTACAAAGATTCCAAAACTTTAATCGATTGACTGAAATTTCTGTTAAATCTACTTCAGGATAACTGGTCAAAGCCGTTCCAATTAGAAAATGACCAGGAGTTAAATACTCATCAGAGTTTGTGGAGAGTAGAGGCCTAGAGTTTAATATTCCCTCGATTTGAACAATGACTGTATAAAGTTCTTCAAAAGTTAAACATATCTTGCCTACAACCCGCTTTAGGTGGTGTTTAACACTTTTAATACCTGCTTCCCACAACCCTCCAAACTCAGGTGAATAACTAGGTATAAACCTAAATTTTATTAAATGCTGGGAGCAAAACCCATTTACAGTATCCCTGTGATTTTTGGAAGATTGTAGGTTATACAACTTTTTCATTTCATTGGACGCTCCTTTAAACGTCTTAGCGTTATCACAAAATATATTTGTGGGCATGCCACGCCTCGAAATAAAGCGCTTGAGACATGCTAAAAAGGCTTCAGTTGTCAAGTCTGATACAAGCTCTACATGAATAGCTTTTATAGCAAAGCAGACGAATAGTGCGATGTAACATTTCTTTACAATAGGCTTTCTCACCCTAGCTACCTTCATATCGAAGGGTCCACAGAAATCAACGCCGACATGCTGAAATGGCCTGGACGCTGTAATTCTTTCCTGTGGGAGGGAGCCCATCAACTGCTTAGCAGCCACAGCTTTTATTTTGAAGCATTTAATACATTTGCGCACCACTTTCTTGACCTCTCGGATACCATTTACAATAGAGTACCTTTGTGAAAGAGAACTCAAGACTAATCTGGGACCGGCGTGTAAAAGTCGCAAATGCTCACTATTTATTAAGAGTTTTGTTAAGTGAGAGTTTTTTGGAAGGATAGTGGGATGCTTCTTCTCAAACGACATTTCCCTGGCATTATCGAGCCTACCTCCAACTCTAAGGACGCCTATTTTGTCGAGGAAAGGAGAGAGACTACCTATTCCTGTCTTTATAATTTTTCCAGCAGCAAGTGACTCTACCTCTTTACCAAAATATTGCTTTTGAGTGCAACGCACAATAATTGACATTGAGTCGCGAAGCTCTTGAGGTGTTAAGTTACTGTCTGTTATTTTATCCTTATTTTTAGAGCAGTTATTAAAGAATCTGTAAATAAATCCTACTACTTTCTGCAATTTATATAAGTTTGAATATTTTTCAAACAAGCTGGCTGCAAATGATGGCTCTACCTGAGTCACATTGCACGGTAAATCTTGCTCATCATTTTGTTCTACATTTGTGAATAAGTCAGGCAATTTTAAGTTTTCTAAGCCTAAGTGTGTATATTGTTTGTCTGATAAGTAGGTTGGCCCGTGCCACCACATTGAACTTTGTTGCAACTTGTGCGGCAAAACTCCCCTCGAAATTAAATCTGCAGGATTGTCACATGTCTTCACAAATCCCCATTTATTCTGATCAGTTAGCTCTACAATTTGCTTGACTCTGTTGTTGGCATATATATTGGATTTTACACTGCCTGACTTGATCCAAGCTAACACTATTTGGGAGTCGCTGTACAAAAATGTCTTTACTTGGGAAAACCTACCCATCAGGACTCTACCAACCCTTTGTGCTAGCTGTGCCAGGAGAAGAGCACCATTGAGCTCTAGTTGAGGAATTGTGAGGCTTTTGCCTAATGGAGCAACACGAGACTTAGAGCAGAGTAATTCTGTTTGTACTGAACCATCATTTTTTAAAATTCTTAAATAAAGGCAACAGCCAAAGGCTTTAAATGATGCATCAGAATACCCCACCAACTCTACATTCAGAATATCATTATTATTGACACATCTTTTTACTGTGATCTTACCCATAAGTTTCAACTTATGTAAGAAATTGTTCCAGTATAGAAACTGTTCTTGTGGAACTATAGCGTCCCATCCTATTTTTAAAGACCATAGCTCCTGCATAAACATTTTTGCTACCACTATAATTGGGCCTACCAAGCCAAGAGGATCAAACATCTTTCCTATGAAGCTCAGAATTTTTCTTTTTGAATTTAAGTTATGCCCTTCCTCTATTATGGGGCTGGAAAAGGTGAAAGTGTCTGAAGTGATTTCATACATCAAACCTAAAGTTTTTACCAGATTATCTCCACTCATGTCTACATTTTCAAACTGTCTTTGCTCAATTGGAATGTCATTTATGACTTCTGGGTTGTTAGAGCACCATTTATGCAAGGAGAAATTACCTAATTTGAGAAGCTCTACTAATTGAGTTTTCAGTTCACAAAGCTGCTCTACATTGTCCGATCCACACAAAATATCATCAACATAAGTATTTTTGATCATTGTTTGAGCAGCAAGTGGGTAATCACCTTGGTACCTATTAGCCAGTTCAAGTAGGCATCGAGTGGTCAAGAAAGTAGAGGCCTTCAAACCATAAGTGACAGTCTGAAGCTGTAAACAGCTGATAGGCTTCCTGGGATCATCTCGCCAAAGAATGTTCTGAAGGCAAGTTTGTGGACTGTTTATGAAAACATTGCGAAATGCCTTTTGAATGTCACATACTAGTGTGAACATGTAGGTCCTGAACAATATTAAAATGTCAAAAAGCTCACTCTGTACCACGGGGCCATTCAGCATGACGTCATTGAGGGACACCTGGCTGCGCGACTTCATACTACCGTCAAACACCACGCGGAGTCGAGTCGTCTTACTCGCCTCGTTGATAACAGCATGATGTGCTAGAAAGTAAACAGGATCTCTATCAATATCATACATCGCAAAATCCACCTCTTTAGCATGTCCCAGCTCTACATACTGATCTATGAACAATTTATATTGTTCCAACAACAAAGGGTTTGATTTAAATCGTTTCTCTAACATGAGAAATCTTTGATAGGCAACCGAAAACGGATCACCGAGCTGCAGTTCCTCCAGAGGAGTGATGAGAGGCATGTCAACATGAAAACAATTGTCTTTCAGACTCACTGACTTCTGAAAACTTTCTTCAGCCTTCTGAAACTCATCACAACTCTTCACCGCAGGCTCGGGTAACTTTTCAGTCAGCCAAAAATTTTCCATAATATTTTCTAACTTTTTCTCATCATGGATAGCAAAATTAGAGACAATCTCACAAGTTAAATTACTTACTTCACTATTTTCAGACACTTTTTCAGGAATGTTGCCACCAACTACATACCCAAACAGGGTGTTTTGCAAAACTGGACCATTTTGGATTTTTATACAACCATCTAGTAAAACACTATAATAAATATCCGCACCTAACAACAGAGAAATCTCTGCTGGAATATTGAAATCATCATCTGCAAGTTTTACATTTTTAGGTAAATTCCACCCAGATACATTTATAAATTGTTGGGGCAACCTTGAGGTTATTCGGTCAACAATGTGACATTTTAAGTTTAATTTTACATTATTGTGGCATGGAAGCACACTTATGTTCACAAGTTTGTCAATTTGAGTTGGTGTATTACCTATGCCTATAATACTATGGTGCTGATTTATAGCAATCAGCCCAAGTTTGTTTACAAGGCTTGTTGTAACAAATGATGCCTGGCTGCCCGTGTCAAGCAGTGCTCGGACAGAAATTTTTTCACCATTTGGATTTAGCAAGTTAACCTTTACAGTCGGAAGCAAAACATTGTTGGAAATAGGATTCGAAACCAAAGACACTGCAGCCTCAACAGGACTGGCCGGTTCTTCATGCAGCAATGTGTTGTGGCTCTCTTTACATATTTTACATTTAAAGATAAACTTACATTTTCCGCTGTGAGTCTTTAGGCAATTGGTACATAAATCATGGTCCTTGACAAACCTCTGACGGTCTGCTAATGCTGCCGTTTTGAATTCCGGACAGCTGAAAAGAGGATGATCATTTTTATTACATTTTTCACACATTCTCAACTTTTTGACTTGTGAGGCAACATTGGTTACCTTTGGTTGTGTAGATTTATAGAATCTACTAGTACTTTCATAGCAAGTACCTTTAGGGGGTAAACTATCTTCTAACGCTATAGCGCGCTTTTCGAGAAAGCTTAAAAAATCTACCATGGAAGGCATCTTTTCTATATCCCTATCTAATTGATAAGCTCTGTTGGTGATTTGATCTAATTTTCTCGTTAAAATGGAAATCAATAACATGTCCCATGTATCGATGGGCTGTTCAAGATTTTTCAATGCATGCAATTGTTGCTGCACTTCAGACACAAACAACCTTATAGAGGCTGCAGTGCCTTTTTGCATTGTAGGCAAATCTAACAAAACACCTATGTGATTCCCTATTAACCGCGCTTTGTTGTCAAATCTTTTTTCCAACAACTTTAATGCTTCCCTGTATGATTCATTTACTAGCGGCAAATTGACTATGACTGCCAAAGCATCATCTGTTACATACTTTCTTAAATAGAACAACTTCTGGACATCTGACAATGTACTGTTATTATTGATAACAGCCATAAACAAATCATAAAATGGCTTGAATTTAGTAAAATCTTTCCCATCATATGCAGTTAATTCAATGTTTGGTAGTTTACAGGTTGAACTATTATAAAAATCTGAGACAGGTTTTTTACCTATTCGCTTTATAGCAGCATTGATTTTAGCAAGCACAAGATAATATTTTTCTTCTACTTCACCAACCTTTTCTGAGTCGCTTTCGTCAATACTTAGTATGTCCAATTGCACAGCCTCATAATTGCTGAGGGCACTGATCAGCTTCTCCTTACGCGCCTCCAGAATCTCCACCGTTGCATCCGAAAGGCTTTCGGGGTCTTCAACAAAAGTCTCAATACGTGAGATTGTAGATTTGCACTGTCCTCGAAGTAATCGATGTTTACGCAATAATTCCTTGGATTCCGCCATTGTAATACGGTAGGTATACGATAAAACTACTTATTAATACGATTTACGAACACTACGCGCACTTTAGTAGCACTTTACGAACTTTGAAGACACCGGAGAGATGTTTGTTTACCAACAAACAACTGACAGCTTGACGTTGAGAATGACAGATGACAGGACACTCCCGCGCACGTTACTCCTCTATACCATAGAGGCGTCGCGTTGAGTACCCACACGATCCAAATAATAAATCCGTGGTAGGTAGTTGGGAAGAAACGTGATGATGACCAGAAAATTGAACTTCACACGATAACTCGATGATTTTGATGCTTTCTTCTTGATGATGCTTCGATATTTTCGTTCTATTATAGCATAGAACGAAGTTGCGGGCCTCGTACAACAACCCGACAATGCCGACTTGTATGGCAAGCCGGTCTCGGCGAACTCGGTTTTCGCGTAAACTCGTCGAAAACTACACCGTTCGGCACTGACTCTAAACTATCAACTTCTCGAAGGACCACCGCACGCATGTACGAAATAAAATATGCGTGGGAAACTTTAAAACTGATTTTATTAAAAATTACAATCATGAGACAATCCGCCATCAAAAATCTTTCAAACAGGAAGGGACAAAAAATGACACAACACAAAAACCAACTAAATTTTGTCAATGTTGCCATTTTAAATATAAAAAACATGTAACTGTACTGCCAGTTAAAACATAAAAAACTACTATTAAATTACACACTTTTACATTTTACAAATTACATTTTTCTATGTTCAGATTGTTCTGAACACCAACAGTTTACAATAAAAACTTATCTTATCTTATCTTCGAGAACTCGGTCTTAGACGAATTCTTCGTCAAGCATAAAATTCGCAAACACTGTAGACGCAGCTTTATACCGACCGGCTTTTACAAAGGATTCAGCGAAATAGAAATCTGAACCTTATTTCAATCAAGTTAGAAGATTTTGATAGAACCCTTTGACTCTGCCGCCGACACGTGCAGCGTTCAATCGAATTTCAGTAATTTTTTTTTTTGAAATGAAGCTTAATTTCGCTGTCCACAGTAAACACATGATAGCCGAGCTAGAACAGTCAAGGATTTAAGTGCATGAGCCCAGTGTTCAAATCCTAGAGTCGGAGAATAACTTTTTTAAATTTTTATTTTTTTTGTACTATTATTTTTTGTTTATAACCGTTACTGAAACTTCGTTCAAGTTTTCCTTACTTACGATTTTATGAACTCAATAGTGAAACATTTTGTTTATGTAACTAATAATAGCTGAAATAATGCCAAGTTAGGTACTTATGTTTAATTTTTCTAGTTTACGTAACTAAGATTTTGTTTATAGCACTGGTGGAACTGCATAGGTGCAGTAGACAGGCGACGCGAGAGCGGGGCGGGTGCGATGCCCGGCCGGCCGCGGCGGTCGTCGGCCGCGCGCGCGTGCGCTGACCTCGCTCAGCTGCTCGCGCGCTCGTACTAGTCGCGTTATTTTACGTAGATTGCAAGATTTTGATTTTTAATTGTTTTTTTCTTTTATAAATGAAATTATTAGGTAGGTATGGTCTTACTATGTTGTACTAGTAGTAAATAATCGGAAAATAACGTAAAATGAAGCAGCAAATTCATTTTTTTTTTTGCGTTTTTTTTTCGCTAAATATGTTTAGAATCATGGTCTGATTGCAACCCCTCAGTTTTCGGTAGTAGTCTTTTTACACCCTGTATATGAGTCAAGTAAAGGAGAAGGTAGCTGTCATGTCGTATAAAGAGGTCATGAAGGCTGCCCTGGATATAAATAAATGGAAAATGATGCATCAGTTGTGCCAACAAGAGACAATCCCTTAAATCAATAGAAGAAGAAGAATGCTAAACACAAAACCGTGACGGGCGGCCTAAAAACTTCGTTACCGGAGTTGACCAATAACTCATATCGATACATTAAAATCATACAATCAGTCGAACATAGAACCTCCTCCATTTTCGAAGTCAATAGGACTGCTGGAATCACTTAGAATAGTCATCAAACTAGGTGATTCTACTCATGTTCCTTCGCGAGAAAAACCATGAAAAACCAGGGCAACAAACACGATTTGGGGCCCAGCATTTTAGGTGATCCATCTCAAAACTATACTGTCAAACTCCTGTAGGAAACCAGTCAACCAAAAGTGGGGATAAAAATATGAGGTTATGAGTGGGTAATAACCGAGTTCCTTCATGCATAAATGAAGTCGGTGATATCAAAGAGAATTACGCAGTAACCTAAAATCTTGAACTAAATACCGTCTGTTGTAAACAAAATAAACTCTAGGTTGTAAGGTACCTAGCAATAGCCGGTTTAAAGGTAACAGCTACCGTCTAGTTCTGGGGCCCAAGTCAGCGACTTCAAGCGATTTTATATACCTAACTTCGATCTACGAACCTTCACCCTCCTTCTGAAATAAATAAATATAATGCTGGACTTTTCATTGAAATAAAGTGTAACATATGCAGGTAATCTATAGTTATGATCCTCATAAACCATCATCATCTAGACCGTTGTCTTTTCAGCGAGGAGAAGCAACAAACATAATCAGCGTAAAAAAAATCAATCACCAGTGTTTGCTAGCTCATTCGAATTTACTCCATCATGGCTTAACGACAGACGTTATCAAAATCAAAAACTATTTATTTATTATGCAAAATTGATAGGTCCCTAAGTCTATACTTTAGAGTGTAGAGCACTGGTGGTCTAGTGGTAGTGCCCCCGCCTTCCGATCGTAAGGCCATGGGTTCAATCACGGTCGTGCACCAAAGAGTTTTCTCTAAAACGGTGAAAGAAAACATCGTGGGGAAACCGGTATGTCGTAGAACCTAAAAAGTTCAAAAACATGACATGTGTCAAGTGCATGAAAAGAGCCTCTTTGAGGCACACTGGTTCGAAAGACCTGGTGACTCGATAAGAAGTCTATACTTTAAGGCACAAGTATACACAACTACTATGTACTACGCTACCCAACACGCATGAACTTTTGCGAGCAAGCTATCTAACCGGTTCTGCACAGGGGTTGAGTGGACCATCTGTTCGAGTTATAGGCCAATAAATATCTTAGTAATGAGCACCACTTGTTTATTGTGTGCAGAAGTGTACCTCGTCGTAGATTGTTTTAATATTTTTCAAGATCTGTAGAAAGAGATGGAGAATAACTTTAAAGATCTCACATCGAAGCGTCGCGCAATGTTAACTTTACAGTAAATTCATCTCTACTTTGTAAGTCGTAAAGTTTCGTTTTGTGTAACTATGAAAGACGTGCAAGCTCGCTCGACGACGCCCGCAGTCCCGCGCGTTGTAACAATCGCAATACACCTGGTACGCTAACTGATGGAAAATATACTTTGAATTTTGAAACATGACTCGTACATTCGCTTGATGTGATCAATTTAAGTTGAACCTAAGCCGACCACTTAGATAATTATATAAGTGAAGTTCAGTTGCCATTATTGACGAAGGTAAAGAAGATGTTTTCTTCTGTACGTGACAAATTGCGAAAAACCAGGTGAATCATCTATTTATCACAAACTGGAACATGAATCAGCTGGTGCTAAATGATCTTCAGACAATAACCAGAAGACCGTTACTAGTCCTGGAATCATGACTTACGATTTTGTTTACGGAAATATGAAAGGTTACTGTTAGCAAGAATACGAAGACTTGAAATGAAAAACTTCATTTGCAGAGATGTTTGTGATGATAAATTAATTGGGTGTGTTGAATTGCAATCGAATATTGATAAATGCATACAATACTATCAGAAATAACTGAGAGAGGTTTGTTTTGGCAAGCAAATAAAATAATTTTATTATAATAGTGATTATTTTTTAATTCAAATACTTAATATCTGGGGGCACGGAAGTGCCCCCGCCAAGACTAGAAATACTTTTTTCTGTTACCTAAATAAAATATTTGCAACTGATAAGTGTGTGTTTAAGTTAATATAATGAATATTGACTTAAAAACTATTTATTAAATTGTAATTTATATTATTAAAATCGAATGAATCAAACCAACGTTCATGTATCTTTTTCACAAATACTCTTCACTCTTTTTTTTCTTCAGCATAAATATTAAATCACAGCCACTCCATACATTTCTTGTCTCTAAGGCCAGGTTGGTATGAAGCGTCTTTATTACCTCTAGTCCCAAGATTTTGTCCTCAACCAACAATCACTTACTAACTTTGTTGTGACTATTCCCTTTCCTGGTTTTATTAAGGCTGACTTTAGTATCTGCTATTATTACTAGCTCACACTTGTACTTCGTAGGTTAAATTGTTTTTAATGGCTTATTGTTTTGAGGCTTAGTAGTTTGGTGTTGGTCAAAAATCATCAAACTCACCCTGAAGAAGCGCTCGTGGTCGTGCTTGCTTTGTCGTTCTTGATAGATCGTCAAAGTTAAGCAATGTTCGAAACGGTATGTTAATGGATGGGTGACCACCAGTGGCATCTTCATCTGAGCGCTTCCGTGCTTCAGAAAGCACGTTATATTGTCGGTCCCGGCTATTTAAGTCGTTTAGCCATGACGGAGGCCTTAAGGCGGCCTAAAAACTCCGTCACCAGAGTTGGCCACTGACTCATACGAACTTACTTACTTTTACCCTGATCTGTCCGTCTAGGGTGACGTGCTAGAAGTAAAAGTTCGATCTGCCTCCCTGAGAAACATATTTTTTTTTATAAGTAGTAAGTATTATGAACTGAAAAACGTAGCTTATATCGAGCTAGCGAGTAGCTTTCTATCGAGATAATATTTTACGACACACTTATAATTTTTATGTGTTTGGACATGCCTCTGACTACCCCCCTTAGACATCTTCATAGGATCTGAAATAAGTAACATAAAAAGATCTGAGAGAATGTCTACCGCACCTTGGGGATACAGTCGTGAACCTGTTGGTTTAATATTATTATATTTCTTGCGCATAAAATAGCTATAAAATAAAATCTTACAGTAAACAAACAAGAAACCAGTAAGTACACTAAAAACCGCAAGCTTTCGTCACTTATAAACATTATAATTCTAATCTCCTATACATAAATTATAGGGCAGTCGTTAAATATCAGTTTTGAAGCGATTGCAGTGACATAAAGCTGTTTTGCATCTGCAACTTTATCTTCATCCTGTCAATCATCAATTTTGAACTCTATAGCTTTGAAATACGGATTAAAATCTATTTCTTGTTCAGCATAAGCTAGTTTTTCAAGTACAACTCGTGTTTTGCTATTAACGTCTTCGAACTTAGTCTTTATGTGGTATGTAATAGAGATCGTTTCTGTTTTATAGTGTTGTTTATTAATTTTGGTCGGTAAAGATTTCGTTTGCGCAATGTCAGCACGAGCCCTGTTGATGCACTGTCTGACTGTCTTATATTTGTCTCTACAATTGAAATTATCTTCTATAAATGTTTAGCAGTAATTGCGTTGTTGTGTTTCTTGTTTTTCGTGTCTATAACTTCTGCAGTAGCTTTGTTTATTTATATTTATTCCTAAATGTATCGCTATTTATTCCTAAAGTATTTTTTTTATTGATATTACTTTTGTTACCTACCAAACGGAAGACCAGCGTTATAGTAGCTTATTTACATATAACAATATGCTGAGTGGCGGCCATTTTTTTGCCATTTATATTATACTAGCGACCCGCCCCGGCTTCGCACGGGTGCAATGCTGATACTAAATTAAATACACTACAGAAAAACTATGAACGTTGTATTTAAAAACATAGCGGCCCGCTCCGACTTTGCACGGGCATAAATAAGCCCAAAAAAATTGGTTAATTTACGACATCACGTTAGAAACCTCTAAAATTAGCAATGTTGCCTTAGTATATGATGCATGTATTATACATATAAACCTTCCTCTTGAATCACTCTATCTATTGGAAAAAACCGCATCAAAATCCGTTGCGTAGTTTTAAAGATTTAAGCGCACATAGGGATATAGGGACAGAAAAGGCGACTTTGTTTTATACAATGTAGTGATAGTGAAGTACCTACGCAAATTATTACCTTTAAGTTTTTTTTTACTTCATTCTGTATATTTTTTTTGTTGTGGTATAAAATAAACTATTTTATCTTAACTTATCTTAAATTTTAATGCTATCTTTTTTTTATATAAACTCAGACATGATTTACTTAAAGTTATTTAAAGCTTCACTTCTTCACTTTGGCACTTAACAGAAAGAAACTTAGGAAGTTTTCGAGGTTATATTTTTACTATTTAATTTAATAAATTATTTTCTTTGTGTCTTATTATTATTATTTTTTTTTTTATTTAACCTATGTCATCCCACTGCTGGGCAAAGGTCTCCCCCAATTTCTTCCATCTGTCACGGTCTTCTGCCACGTCCCACCAGTGCTCTTCAAAGGCATCCAGGTCGTCACGCCAACGTTTTCTCGGCCTGCCCCGGCTTCGCCGCCCATCTGCAGGCACCCATGGCGTGACAATCCCCTGTCTTATTAATATTTATTTTTATTCTATTTACTTAATCAAAACTTGCTGCTTTTATTACTTATAATAAATACAATAATATTATAACACATTGAACAAAAAACGTTAAATTTAACGCAAACTGGCCTAATTTCAAAAGCATGAAAAGTAGGTCGCATTTGATAGATGGCAAGGTGTTACAAGGACAATAATTAAGTTAGAGTAGGCTTTCAAAACTGCTTTATTCGTACTAAGTCTGAATCAAGTAAAGCTGAAATATGACATTTTGTTTTATGATATGGTAGTTTTAATTGGTATTAAAATTATTGAGAAGGTTATTCTTGATAAAAAAAAATATTTATTTACAGAAACTAAGCTACAACATATTTACATATATTTACAAAATACAACAGGATTAGTCAAGCTATCTAAGGATCGTTAGAAACGATCAATAGATAGCTCAACTGATCCAGGTCACTGTCAGTCGGAAGCGTGCCCAAAACACTGGCGTCATTACCACGCTGGATGGCAATGCTGATCCTTTGAGCCAAAAATGTGCCAGCTAGAGAGCTGACGGACGTGATCCGAGGATCACGCGTCGCTTCGACCAGATGCCCTGAAAGAATTTTGAAAACCCGAAGGGCTCCAGAACCCCACGGACCTAGGGTCTCAACCCCAAATGGTTCAAATATATAAACCCTATTCTTGATTAAATTTTTTTTGACATGTTATGTATTTTTGCCAGTTTTCCATGGATTATAATGGTTGAGTTCTGGCATAATGGTCCAGTTATGACAGAATTATAGGTGTCATTTCACAACCTGACTAGAGTGTCAATTTTGTGCGCATTTATACGCAAAATGCAGATAATTTTCTCGTAAATTATTCAAAGCTCGTTTGGTGTCGTTTTGATAGATTTGCTGCACCCGAGACTAATTTGTGGTTGTAAAAATTTGTGAAATATAATTTATTCAAAAAGGCTGGTGGAACGTGACAGATTGAATTTTAGAAGAGACCTTTGTCCAGCAGTGGGAGAGTATAGGTTGAAGAAAAATAAAATATTCCTTAAATTAGATTAAGTATTTAATAATATTGACTGCATGAGTAAATTTTAATTCAATCGTGACAAATTTTTAACAAATTAACAGTAAAAAAAAAAGAATATTAATTTTTTTTTCTCGGGTAGAGATAGATAAAATATAGAAAATAATTTATTGTACACCACATGGACCAAGTGTCGACCTGTTGAAAATTTCTTGCGGAAAAAAGCATTTTTTTTTATAAAAACATGTGCCTGGGTACTCTCCCAAGCAATTTATAATATAGCGCATTAGAAAGCGAAATGAATTTTTTACTTGTTGTTTTTACTTTATGAACCCCATCACAAGGCCACTAACTCATACAAACTTACTTAGCAAGTCAAGTATGGATTTCATTCCTCACCATTTGGCCACTCATACGAGTACAAACTTACTTATATCAAAGCTAGTGTTAATTCCAACACATTCACTATTATAAGTCACAACTATAATCCAATCCAACTCATCCAACTCATATAATAAAGCTGAAAGTTTGTGAGTTTGTTTAGATGTTGGATGTTTGTATGTTTGTGTAAGGATCAGGCTCAAACGACGAAATAGTTTACAATAAAATTTGGTAAGGTTAAAGATATAACTCCAGAATAGCATATAGGCTACTTTTTATCCCGAAAAAACGTTCCTGAAAACCAAAAAATATGTAAAAGGATAACGGGAATATTGCATAAAAAACTTTAGCAGTACTCTATTTGAAACAAAGAGAACTGCTATAAGGTTGCCATGACAACCAATAACTTGACTTTTCAAAATGGCGATGTCATATCGTTCTTCTATGCTTTGAACAATTTCAAAGACAGCAAATCCAAAAATGAATTCAGTGTTTTCATGGATTGGATTGGAACAAGGTAGTTCTATCTCTAAAGTTTGTATGACAAAACAATGCGCAGACGAAGTCGCGCCCGGGTCCACTAGTACACATTAAAATGAAAATATTCCCATCACCTCTTAAAAACACGACAAAGCCGTCACGAGCTAACGGTTATGCAATCAAGACCTAGATATAACCTAGGTACACTAGGCCCACTGAATACGAGATTAGGTCACGAATGTCGTTCTCAGGTGTTACACAGCTCATGATATTGATGACCTGAATTGAAATTGTAGATTTGCATAGTGACATGTAGATATCAGGAAATGTGTCTATTGATTCATTGGAAAGCTCAGTTTATTATACTGGTAAGTTAAATGAATGAGCTAGCTTAATAGATTTTAATGTTTTGATAATGTTTTTTAAAGTTCATTAAAAAGGGAACGCTTATTAGGACAATTCATGTTTCTGTCAGACAGTTCAAAGTTTATAAGTTTTTTTTTTATTTACAAAAAAAGAAAAGGGCTTTGTCGCTGAGCGACTATATCGCCCAATCAGTAACATCTTAGCTTAGTCTTCTTATTCTTCATGGTTTCACTTCACTTCTTGGTTTCTTCTTCTTTTTATTCCTTGTTCTTCTTTTCACTTTGACTTCACTTCAAATCTTTCTTCAAATATGATATTTCACGTCAATTCAAACACTGAAATTTAAATAGATTGATTTGCAATCAGAAGTGAATCTACATTGTCACAAACTTGAATTGGATCCAGCTGAGCCATCGACTGTGCAAGCGATTTAATTTAATGCAGGTCACTGCCAGTAGAACTCAATACTCACTTCAAATGGCACTGACTCCTTGAACTAAATATGCGAGAACTCTCCAAATACGCGTTGGCAGACTAAAGGGAATTTAGAAAATGCGTGGTATTGTTTTACAAGTACATTTCAACAACATCAGAACAATGTGGTTTTACATAAAACTATGTCTTTATTCTAAAGCCCAACCTCTGTGGATCTAGTTTAATAAAGTGGCTAAGCTTTAGCAGTCAGCCTACACAGTTGAATAAACTGTTTTAGTTTTTGACATGGTCCGTATATTATACCAACATTTTAACCATCAGCTTATACACTCTGCTTATTAGTAAACAAAATACGAGTAGGTATGTAGATACTAAAGTGTAGTCTATTCACAATTAAATATTTGAGGTAAGCTACGAAATTATTAATTACTAGCTGCGCTCCCGCGGTGTGACCCGCAGTCCCTTAGGATTTTTCATTTTTTCGGGATAAAAGGTAGCCTATGTCCTTCCCTGGGATAGAACCTTTAACTATGCCAAATTTCAGCTTAATCTGTTCAGCGGTTTGGGATTGAAAGCGTAACAAACAGACAGACAGACAGATAGACAGACAGACAGAGTTACTTTCAAATTTATAATATTAGTATGGATATGGATATTAATATTAATATAGGATTAATATATTAAATTATAGGATTACTATAATATTAATATAGGATTAAAAAAACACACGTGGACATCACTATTCCTGTGTGGCCTAGACAATGTTGGAACCTCATGAGCGAAACCGCAAGCGGGCTTCTTGTACTAAAGATGTAATAATAATAAGCCTATGTTTTTATGCAAAAGTAATTCAAGTAATGTATAAAGTCGTGTGGCCCAACCCCAAGGATAAGCAAGGTGTTCGAGCCCACGCATCGTAGGCGTACAGGTTTCTGCAAGTTGCAAATTCGACACGCAGTTTCGACAGCGATACCTTTGTATTTTGCTGAATTAACGCATTTAATTTATGTAGTTCATTAGTTGCTATATATTGTTTATCATCATCATCATTGGGCTTTTGTATCTATTACAGACATAGGAGGTGTCAGCTACAAAAAAGGATTGACGCGCAAGTTATTTAAAGTAGTAGTAGGCACATCGCGAGGAAACCATTCAGTATTGTAATGGGTGGTGAATTGAAGCGAATTGATAGGCTTGTTACCTTATTATATTAAATTCTAAATTCTTCAAAGTGTGGCCTCCAATGTGTATGTGGACGTGCCTTTGACCTTTACATTTACAATTCTTGAAATCCCTAAAAATAAGATGTTTTTAGGTATTTCAATTTTTGTTGGGAATACAATCGTGTCCATGTTTCGATTTTTCTGTTAATTTTTAGCTTGCGATGTCCCACTGCAGGGCAAAAGCTTCTCTTTCTTTTATCTGTGAGCTAATGTTTCGTTTACAATCCAAAATTATTTTGCGATTTTCAGTAGCACTTCATTCAGGAAATATGCGAATCTCAGTATTTCCTCCATCGTGCGCGCGCAGCGTGAACATAAACTATGTCAAGTACAAACCGATTTGTGAATCATTACCGTTTGTAATGCAAGGAAATGAATCTTCATTATTCTGTTCTCTTTAGAGTACGCTTTTAAGAAGCATCTTATTATAGCAACATTTTGTTTTGTAGACATTACTAAATCATGTAAGTTTAATTATAATTCCTATTGAGTTCTTCTTCTTATTTAAGGATTTACTCCTTTTCGGTACAACTGATGAATCCCTCTCCATGTATCTCTTTCCAGGGCTGCTTCCTTGACCTCTTTATACTACATGACAGCTACCTTCTCCTTTTCTTGGCTCATGTAGCTTATCCTCGGTCTTCCTCTTCCTCTTCTTCCTTCCACTTTCCCTTCTATAATGTTCTTAATGAAACTGTCATGTTGTATAAGATGGCCGATCATCTTCCCCTTCTGTTCTCGACAACTTGCAATAGCGATCTCTTTTCGTCGACTCTACGCAGAATTTCAATGTTGGTTATCTGATGAGTTAATAAAAGTAAAAAAAAAATCTAGAATCTTGATAAATATCACACGAGTTCGGGTCCCTATCATACGTTTTATGTTTGGTGTAATCCAAATAAAAACTCACATTTTTGAAGGTCATTCCTTAAAATCTTCTAATTTAGACCAATTAAATCGAACCAAAAGTCTATAAGGCTATTTCTACCGTGGGATTATAAATAGGACAATGCCAGTGACGTAACCACCATCTGTTGGTTATTCACTGGCGATCGTTTCAATCAAATTAACTTTTCAAATCGAATAATGACCTGAAGAGGCAATTTGAATGTCAAAAGCAATATCTGCTTAAGGCATAGACAATTTAAGCTTTGGTAGAGTATTGAGAGTCTTGACCTGTTAGATCAGTCTTGGTTTATAAAGTCTTGATCTGTGAAATTAGTCTTGATTGAGTGAATGAAGTGTTGAAGTTTCAGCTATATTCTCAGGCGTCACTTTGCAAATAGGTAAAGATTATTTAAGTATATTGTTTACGGCACCTCTTAAAGAATTGATCTCTTAAATGACTCTGCTACTCAGTTATTTAACTTTTGCGGTAGTCAACGTTTGCCTATTGTAGTTTTACTCTCACGTTTTTTTGTTTCAAATAAATGTGGAATATAATTTTGGTAGAAAAATATTACAAATTCATGCTAGTGTGATCGAATTTATTTTAGTGTTAGAGATATGTCAAAATGACAATCTGTCTTGTCTGTGGAAAAAGTTGAAAGATGTAGCATGATGTTTTGTTTACTTGTTGTAAAAAACGAATAAAGCAGTAAACAGTGAGTGATTTGCGTTCCATTTGCTAAATATCCCTACAACTTTTGGGGGCTCGTCCGGGATAGCCTGCAATTTGACGTGAATCGAAGATTAAAGACTCAAGATCTCGCCGTAAGTTATCCGATCAAGCATACCGGCACGCCGCCATCTTTCAAAGTTTCAACATCGTGCTTGCTACTCTGACGTCATGGTAAAAAATGTTGCCAGCTGCGGAAAAAATCTACTAAAATGGTAGCTTTTTGTTTGGACATGAAGATTTATTTTTGAAGACTAAAGACTAAATGAGTCCAAAGAAGCCATCATTTTGTACGACGACTAAAAGACGTAACTCGAAGAATTTAAAAATAAATTCAAGCTTATCAACCACGATGCCACCGAAGAAAGATGAAAAGGAGAGTGAAGATGAAGAACAGGAATGCGACGTACAAATTTCATTTAAAGACCTAGAAAAGTCGATGACAATTTTTACCGGAGATGACACCTACCCTATCGAGACATTTATCGATGATTTTGAAGATACTGCTCAAATTATGAAGTGGACAAAAATCGAGAAGTTGATCTACGCTAAAAGACTACTGGATGGAACTGCCAAGCTATTTTTACGATCTTTTGGGAGAGTAAAAGACTACGCAACTCTAAAGAAGGCACTCAAAGAAGAATTCGGACCTAAGATAAATAGCGCCAGCATACACAAGAAGCTTGCATTGCGTAAGATGAAGAATGATGAAACTTACCAACAATATTTCCTGTCAATGAAAGAATTGGCACTTCATGGAAAAGTAGAAGACGCTGCACTGATGGAATACGTCATTGATGGTATCCGCGATTTGGAGACAAATAAAGCTATGTTGTATGGAGCTGCAGACATAAAAGAATTCCGCAAGAAGTTAGAAATCTACAGTGACTTTAGAAAGAAGATACCTAAAACACCCGCACAACCTGGACATTCTGGACATTCATCTGGACATCACCCAGCTCGCAAGACGACAACGACGCACGTGAAACGATGCTACAACTGCGGTGACACAGATCATCAATCACCCACCTGTCCAAAAGGAATCAAATGTTTTAAATGTAACGAATATGGTCACAAATCAACTGAGTGCACAAACAATAACGAAAAGCCAAAGAAGACTCTAAACATTCAAAACAAAAATGAAAAAGAAGAAGTTCCTTACAAGAAGATAAAGATTAATGGAGAAGACTTTGTAACCATGATAGACACAGGAAGCGACATAAACCTCATAACAAAATCAGAATTGGAGAAAATTAAAGAAGGAATTGAACACTACAAAACAGACTCAACGTGTATAACAGGAATAGCAAACAACAAAGTTTATACTGAAGGAATGTTTACAGTTAATGTACAAATTGATGAATACTACACAGATGTTAAATTCCACGTTGTGAAAGATTCAGAGATACCTGTACCCATACTAATTGGAAATCCTATCCTGAAAGACTTCGAAGTGTATTTCACACCCGAAGGTGTTTCTATGAAAAAGATTATGCACCTTACACTTCTAATGGAGGAGGAAAACGAACAAAAATACGACATAGAAGATTCTAAATACAAGGAACAGATTCGCAATATGTGTGAAGAGTACAAGCCTAATGCAAAGAAGAAAGAAAGCAACGTTGAATTGAGAATAATACTAACCGACGAAGACCCAGTTTTTCAAAACCCTAGACGCCTATCGCCCTTAGAAATGAATGCTGTGAATACACAAATTAAAGAATGGCTAGACAAAGGAATAATACAACCTAGCAAATCTGATTTCGCCTGCCCTATTGTTCTGGCTGATAAGAAAGATGGATCACGAAGAATGTGCATGGATTATCGACGACTAAATAAGAAAGTAATTAAGGAACGATTTCCCCTGCCAGTAATTGAAGACCAGATTGATAAACTGAAAGAGGCAAAGATGTTTACATCTCTTGATCTGAAGAACGGGTTTCTACACGTGAAAGTACACAAAGACAGTCAGAAGTACACAGCCTTCGTCACTCCCCAAGGCCAGTATGAGTTTAAGAAGATGCCCTTTGGATTGTGTACAGCGCCATCTGTATTTCAAAGATTCATAAACGACATCTTCAGCGACCTAATTATCGACGGAACTCTGCTTGTATACCTCGATGACTTAATAATACCCTCGAAAACAGAAGAAGATGGAGTAAGTAAACTAGAGAAAGTGCTAAACAGAGGCGAAGAATATGGACTAGAGTTTAACTGGAAGAAATGCCATTTCCTAAAGAGAGAAATTCAATACCTAGGCTACATTATTTGTGATAACGAAGTACGACCGTCTCCAGAAAAGATAAACGCTGTAGCAAATTTTAAGAAGCCAAATAATGTAAAGACTGTTCAGTCATTCCTTGGACTGACAGGATACTTCAGAAAATTTATAAAAGACTACTCCCTGATTGCGAAACCCATGACAGACTTGTTAAAGAAAGATGCTGACTTCAATTTTGATGAAAGATGCGAAAATGCTTTCATAGAATTGAAAAGGATATTGTGTAGTTCACCGGTTCTGAGAATATACAATCCAGATTTAGAAACAGAGTTACATACCGACGCAAGCGCAGATGGATATGGAGCTGTTCTGCTACAGAGAAGCCCTAAAGACAATCAGCTTCATCCCGTCCACTATATGAGTAAGAAGACGACTCCAGCTGAAAGAAAATACCATAGCTATTATTTAGAAATTCTAGCTATTGTGGCTGCTATAAAGAAGTTTCGAGTCTACCTGCTGGGAATACATTTTAAGATCATCACAGATTGCTCTGCCCTAACTATGACGCTACAAAAAAAGGACTTACCACCGAGAGTCGCTCGCTGGGCCCTACTTCTAGAGGAATATGACTACACGATTGAACATAGACCAGGACCAAGAATGAGACACGCAGATGCACTGAGCAGATATCCTATCTGTATGATGCTCACAGAAGTTACAGCTCGTATAAGAAAAGCACAGAATGAAGATGACTATGCAAGACTGATCAAAAGAATATTAGAGACACAGAACTACCAAGACTACATACTAGAGAACGAAATACTATACAAAAAGAAAGATGGAAACAAATTAATCGTTGTACCTAAGAAAATGCAATATGAGATAATCAGAAAGAATCACGAAAAAGGACATTTTGGAATTGCAAAAACTGAAGAACTGATAAACCGAGAGTATTTTATTGAGAATTTAACAGAGAAGACGAAGAAAGTAATAACCAATTGTGTTGAATGTATTCTTATATCGCACAAGAGAGGTAAAAAGGAAGGATTTCTACACCCGATTGACAAAGGCAATATTCCACTATCGACTTACCACGTAGACCATCTAGGACCAATGACTTCGACTCATAAGAATTACAAGTACATCCTTACTGTCGTAGATGCCTATACGAAGTTTACCTGGATTTACCCTGTAAAGACTCTAACCACTGAAGAAACGCTAGAAAAACTAAGATTACAACAACAGACCTTTGGTTCACCTGAAAGAATAATTACCGATCGAAACGCTGCTTTTACTGGAAACGACTTCCAAGAGTATTGTAGAAGTGAAAATATAAAGCACTATACAATCACTACAGGACAACCCAGAGGAAACGGCCAAGTTGAACGAATCCATCAGATCATCATTGCCGTATTAAGTAAACTAAGTGCTGATGATCCGACAAAATGGTACCGCCGTGTGTCCAAAGTCCAAAGATGTATAAACGGAACATACCAAAGAAGTATTAAAATGACGCCATTTGAGCTGCTGTTTGGAACCAAAATGAGAGATAAAGACGATGAACTTCAACAACTAATAGAAGAAGAAAACATACAGAATTTTACCGAGAAGAGAGAAGAACTTAGAAATAAAGCCAAAGAATCTATTCAGAAAGTACAAGATGAAAACATAAGAAACTACAATAAGAAGCGGAAGGCAGCAATTACCTATAATGTTGGAGATTTGGTTGCCATAAAAAAGACCCAATTCTCACAAGGAAGAAAATTGTATCCTAAATACTTGGGACCTTATGAAGTCATGAAATGCAACCCAAATGATCGATACGCCGTGAAGAAGATTGGGTTACACGAAGGCCCGATTAATACCACCAGTTCAGCTGATCTCATGAAGCCGTGGATCTCACTGGAAGACGATTCATCTGGGTCAGATGAATGATCAGGACTGGCCGTGTGGAATATAATTTTGGTAGAAAAATATTACAAATTCATGCTAGTGTGATCGAATTTATTTTAGTGTTAGAGATATGTCAAAATGACAATCTGTCTTGTCTGTGGAAAAAGTTGAAAGATGTAGCATGATGTTTTGTTTACTTGTTGTAAAAAACGAATAAAGCAGTAAACAGTGAGTGATTTGCGTTCCATTTGCTAAATATCCCTACATAAATATATATTTTTTTATTTAATAATCATCTTTGTTGATTTTTACATTAACGTATTTTTCGCAACAAACTCCATTTACACAAAATTCTAACTCCAAGTCTTTAATCAAGACTCAAGCTTTACCACATCTCTACTGATAGTACAAAACTACTACTAATTGAAGTCATTATCGTCAGTACGGTACGAGACGCGCACATATCATTACAACAAATTGATTTATAATTGTAATGCATTTTTGTAATACAATAACTTGTAACGATGTTTTGTCTTTAGAACTGAGACTTCAATTTTTTTCGAACAAAGTTCCTTTTCGGACGATATCGAACAAAAAAGACAGAGGCTGAAAAAAAAAGTTGTTCCATTTTACCGTCACGACACCATGTATATGTCAAATCGTCACAGTGCGAAATGCGCAGCCGCGACACAGTCCATTGATTGTTACATTGTAAGTACGGATAGCGTTTCTAGGATTCCTGATTGACAATTAATTTATTATATTCCCAGTATAGAAAAGTACTCTTTGCTTCGTTCCAAACGAGTGTTCCACGACACTCATTCTCTTTCAAAGGCGTCGAGATCGTCCCGCCAACGCTTCCTCGACCGACCGAATTAGGTTAATAAAAAAAAAAAGGTACTATTAATACCCTACGCTGCCTAACCGCTTGTCATCTAATCAACCTCGTTATAAATTATGTTTTGCCTCCCAGATTCAAATTAAATCCGCCATAGCTAATTTAAGACAGATTTCCTCCAAAGATATACTATCTGTAATCAGTAGCTATTAGTGAGCTATTGATAGCTATCGATCGTGACTTGTTCTCGAACGGTAGCTCAAGTTTAATAGTTTACTCGTAGAGGTAGTAGTCGAGGTACTGACTGATATTATACAGCTTATTCAATAGAAACATCGTGAGGAAACCCGCAGCTTAGTCAGCTCCACACGTATTGACGTCGTCCTGTGGGCGGCTGATTAAGCTGAGAGGATGGTTTAGGTGCTGGGCAAGCCTATTCCATCTCAAAAAATGTCCCAGGTACTACAGCGTCCCGTTAAAGTGCAGGCATGGATTGCCTCCTGACGCTGTATAAATCATCTAATATAGATGTAAAGGCCTACTTATATTCAATAGAAATAAGGACAATTGAAGTTCAATCGTGCATTAGGCGTGTGGCACTTACTACAAACAGGATCACGACGATATCCACAAGGTACGGTAGACATTCTCTCAGATCTATGATACGGTTATTGGATCCTTTGCAGGGGCAGTCAGATTTACGTAATAACACGTTGGTCGATCTTTGCCGAGTGGTAATGGTTACGTTACAGTGTCGCGAATTCAATGATTTTTTTTCCAAAAATGTCCAACGTGCCTAAAAAGTTTTCTTTTAAAAAAATCAATCAATCTCTATAATATAAAAATGAATCCCTATTTCCCATGGTCACGGCATCACGCGTGAACGGCTGGACCGATTTCATTAAAAATTTTTTTTGTTGTGTTTGTTATTGTCAGGACAAGGTTCTTATGACAGAAAAATCTATAAATTAACCGTGGAGGGCGTGAAATAAGGGTTAAAGGTTATATGGGGAGTTGGTCGTTCCAGTTAAATGCAATAGATGGCGTTGCTAATAAGTATGTTATTTCTAGTATTAAATAATACTTAGTGATCTATTTCAGTGTAAAGTGAAAGTGTTATCGCATCGGTTACATCTGATCTTTGAACAGAGCCGCATACAACCTGTGTTGCTTACTTAATTACCGTCTAATTGAACGTTTACACTCGATGCTTTAGTGGGCGTGTGGTCTAATTTGTAAACTTATTATTTTATGTTTTTAATTATTTCCTGAATCGCCTCAAGGAAAAATAATAATAAATGTACGTGAGTGTCGTGGAACTCTCGGTTGGAACGAAGTTTGTACATTTGAGATTTTTGTCATTTTGCGCACTGCGAATAGCTTCACAAAAAGATGCGCGAGTGCGAAAAGTGGTGCACAAGCGCATCTTTTTTTGCACACTACTATGCGCACCCTTTTGCACAATTTGTGAAGCTATCAACGAAAAAATGTTTTATGCTTCTCCTGTAAAGTTGTGTTTTTGCAGTTATCCTACGGTAAAATCGATCGCTTTTTTTCTAGCCTCCATCCTCGATACCGTCCGAAAATTTACAGAATAAATGCCTCATGTCTGTCAAATAATGCGTATTTTAACATGGGGCCTAAACGTTAAAGGAAAACATCGTGAGGAAACCATTTAGTATTCTGATAAGCGGCGATAGGCTTGTGATCTTGTGAATTATTTATTTTTAATGAATGACGTAGGTAGGTGCTATTATTGACAATGTATTATGATTTATTTTTTGCTTTAGTGACTTATTTATATATTAAAAAGATATACTACTTAAAAGTATTTAAGTAGTATATCAGTCATCTAGTACCCATAACACAAGCTCTGCTTACTTTGGGGCTAGATGATGTTGTGTGGAAAAGTCCAGCATTATTATTATTATTATTTATTATTATTAAATAAGAATGTAAGATACGACTACGCTATTGCAATATAAATAAATACTAAAAAAAAAAATATATCACGTACGAAATGAGCTTCTGAAAATTACCTATTAAAATACCAAGTACGTTGCTGGTAAAACAGACGGTCCCTTTGATATGGAATTTGACACCGTTGGTAGCAGGCGTTGCATCAAACACAGCCCGTACTGATGCCTATATCAATTCGAAAATCAACTCGCTAGTTAACTGAACACGCAAAAGCAGTTAAATCAGACAAGGTACCTAAGGCAGGTCGCTAACAGCAAAGTCGGGGTGGCGTCGAGGCGGGGTCGGGGCGCGGGCGAGATTGACATCGCGGCGGCGCGGCGTGTATGTCTTGTTTCATTCATTCTACATGTCATCTTCAAAAGATGAGTAGAGACGGGTGATTATGAGTCGCGGAAGAGGCGCGCGCCTCGCCCACGCCGCGCCCGCGCCTCGAATCTTGGCTTTTGTTTTTTTTTTTTAATTTTTTCAACGAGATTCGCGCCCGCGCTTCCGCCTCGACTTTGGTTTCTCTTAGCGACACGTAAATAAACATAGACTAGTACAATATAGTAGTGTATTACAGTACTACGGGTAAAACAAGATCGAGCTTTCTCTGTGATCATCACTGTATATCACGACACACACCAAAGTTAAAATAAATAATTATTATCTATTATCAAGCTTATCATATTGTGTAATAGGTGTGTCTTCCTCGTAAGAAAAGTGCCATTGGACACTTTTTAAGTTATATTTTCTTTATAAAACTATGTCAGAAACAAATTGCTCATTACTTGGCCAGATTGTAAATATTAGTAAGACACTAATTAAAAAAAAACAAAAAAGAATATTGTGTAATAGATATAAAATGCATGTGATGATGATGAATACTAATTTGACAGATTTTTTTTTAATATAGAATAGAAACTAAGCTACTAAGCATACATAAAAAATTATTTGACCAAAAATTGCTTGAAAATCAAATTATGTTTTACATACATACTCATTAGGTACACTTGGTTTTCTCAACTTACATAGATTCTAAACTTCTCACACATAAACGTCACAAACATGAACAAATCTTACTTTATTTTGCATTTACTAAACTACGCATTTCAATTCGTCTAATCAAAACCATTATACAACTTAATACAATATTACGCGAAATAACGTAAACAATATTCCGTGCAATTGCAATTTCAAGCTTTAGTCTTGTCCTCTACACACAGCCTTGACACTATTTGGTTGAGTACCTAGCTTTGCTTTGCTGGGAAACGATGAACGTCATATAACACCGCGAATCCTAGATTTATGATTGTAATCTGTAACGATGAGCTACGATTATCAGCTGTGATGGAAACTTCTGAACAGAATTCGTTTATATATCTTGGAATGTGATGTGTGTCGCAGAAGTAAAGAAAATCAAAACAGAAACACTAAATTTGAGTATGTATAGGGAAATACACAGTGTGGCACACTCAAATCTTGTAGGCGTTTCAGATCCTTTGACGATAGATGTGACACGTCAGAGTTCATTATTCAAAAACTATGTCTAGCTTACGTCCTATTCAGTCTAGGTCAATGATATTTAAAAAAAAATAACATCATTGGTTTGGGTCCATTTCTGTTCCATTGATGTTCGCTAACGCGCAAGTGGACTCCTTTTACACCACCATGCGCAAGCGTGGAGCATTTCTGGTGCGCAGGGTCCGAGCCAGCTCCAACAGCATTCTCACCGTGTTCGCTAATAAGTTTGACTGCATTTATCCTATACCACAACTCAAGGATGCATGTTTCAACTAATAATAATAATAAGATTAAGTTTGATTATTCTAAGTGATTTCTTTTATGATGTATAAGATTTAATTTAATTTATATTAACGCAGTATTTTGTGACGGTGACGGAATCGTAAGGTCGTCTAGGGCTTTAGCTAATTGCTAACACCTGCGTTCTAAGCTAATGTTATTGGCTTTTTGTTTGTTTATTTTATTATGTATTATTTATTAAAAATTAAATGTTTTCTAAAAAGAGCTGTGGTGGCCAAGTGGGGCCAAGTGGGCCAACTAATATTATAAAGCTGAAAATTAGAACATTAGCAAGTTTTCAGCTTTATAATATTAGTATGGATAATGTAATAATGGCAACACAGAACAAATTAGATAGCGCTATCGTTGCGTTTTGGGCTATGTAACATAAACTTAATCTTCTAATTTTCAGCTTTATAATATTAGTTTTGATCATTGACCTACTTACTGTATAAACAAATTAAATAACCTATGATTCAATTGAACTGTTAGTTTACGAGTTGGGAAAGCTGGCATATCACGACTTTTATACCTATAGTAGAAGAGGATTTGATGACGAAATGCATGCATCCGACATTTTGTACAAATGTCGTGAATCAAGGCTTCCTAATTTCTTGAAAGCATGACTTCGTATGACGACGCGACGGATTTTGACTGAAGACAAGACCTCCGTGTTTGTTGCCTCGGTTCTTCCTGTGGGCGGCTGATTATGCTGGATGGTATAGGTGCTGGGCAAGCCTATTCCATTTTAAACTATGTCCCAAGCACAACAGAGTCCCGTTTAGTGTAGGCAAAGATTGCCTCCTGACGCCGTATAAGTATCTAATATAGATTGGTCGCGAAAGAATTGGCGTAGATAGATTCACTTAATTTTGAGAAATGATTCAAGCGGCCCTTTTTGACTTCGACTGATTCGATGAGTTTTAAAAGTAACATCTAACGTGTTGGCCTAATGGGGTTGTACCTCGACATTCAATCCAAAGGTTGTGGGTTCGAATCCCGGCCGTGCATCAATGGATTTTACGTTTCGTAAAATTGATATGCGCTTTTACACGTGCCCTAAACGGAGAAGGAAAACATCGTGAGGAAACCAGTTAGTGTTCTTACAGGCGGCGATGGGCTTGCAACCAGTCACGTATGGAATACTAACTTCTGCTAGATGTGGACATGTATCAAATATATTTGGACATGCCTCTGACTACCCCCCTAGACGTCTTCAAAGGATCTGGAATAAGTACTTTACATAAAAAGATCTAAGAGAATGTCTACCGCACCTTGGGGATACAGTCGTGAAACTGTTTACGTTTTACATACATCTAACAGCAGGCTTTAAGCTTAGGTATCTAAAAACTTTCGAATTTACAGTACTTATCACTGTAATATATGGAAAAAATACCATTTTAAAAACATGAGATTGCGTACAATTCAAAGCAAAGCTTTCTTTCCATTGACCTCAAGTCATACAAAGATATCGATGAATATTTCTTTGTCTTTGTAACATTTCTGTCGGTAAACGTAACCTTGTGTATTATTTTCGATAAACAAACACGGAACATCAAAGAGAACCACACACCGTGTTGTTTTGGGAAAAAAATGCCCACAGACAATAATCGTGCTTTGGTTCAGTAGGTAGTTTTAAATGTGGAGCTTGATTAAAGAAGTCACAGATTTCACAGAACTAACAAAAACTGTATTGCAATTAAGCTTTACGTGTACAGGGTGTAACATTTAGCACGGTCAGTATGGGAAAGTCTGAAACTAAAAGCCCTATACCACTCTGATCCACTAATCAAATCCATTAAGGGATTTGTTTCCACTTTAAGTTCCACTCTGATCCATCAATGGTTTTTATAAGACTTGCGAAGATCTGTTCTTCGGAACCATGTATTAAAACAATGCTTTTATTAATTTTAGACATCATGTTTCATAATAACATTTACTGCTTAAGACCACAATCGATATCTAAACAAAAATAGTGTTAGTTTAATTTTTCAAAATGTTCGTTCTAAATGTTACACCTTGTATACCAGCGCCGCTCTCAAAAGACTCATCATAGCGTGGACTATAAAAGAGTAGATTATACAGGGTGTAAAAAGACTACTACCGAAAACTGAGGGGTTGCAATCAGACCATGATTCTAAACATATTTAGCGAAAAAAAAACGCAAAAAAAAAAATGAATTTGCTGCTTCATTTTACGTTATTTTCCGATTATTTACTACTAGTACAACATAGTAAGACCATACCTACCTAATAATTTCATTTATAAAAGAAAAAAACAATTAAAAATCAAAATCTTGCAATCTACGTAAAATAACGCGACTAGTACGAGCGCGCGAGCAGCTGAGCGAGGTCAGCGCACGCGCGCGGCCGACGACCGCCGCGGCCGGCCGGGCATCGCACCCGCCCCGCTCTCGCGTCGCCTGTCTACTGCACCTATGCAGTTCCACCAGTGCTATAAACAAAATCTTAGTTACGTAAACTAGAAAAATTAAACATAAGTAGGTACCTAACTTGGCTTTATTTCAGCTATTATTAGTTACATAAATAAAATGTTTCACTATTGAGTTCATAAAATCGTAAGTAAGGAAAACTTGAACGAAGTTTCAGTAACGGTTATAAACAAAAAATAATAGTACAAAAAAAATTAAAATTTAAAAAAGTTATTCTCTGACTCTAGGATTTGAACACTGGGCTCATGCACTTAAATCCTAGACTGTTCTAGCTCGGCTATCATGAGTTTACTGTGTGCAGCGAAATTAAGCTTCATTTCAAAAAAAAAAATACTGAAATTCGATTGAACGCTGCACGTGTCGGCGGCAGAGTCAAAGGGTTCTATCAAAATCTTCTAACTTGATTGAAATAAGGTTCAGATTTCTATTTCGCTAAGACTAGACTGAATCCTTTGTAAAAGCCGGTCGGTGTAACGCTGCGTCTACAGTGTTTGCGAATTTTATGCTTGACGAAGAATTCGTCTAAGACCGAGTTATCGAAGTGTTTGACCAGCACTTTATCTTTAACCTCGATTGGGATACACATTCATTATGTCAAAGTTTATACTAACAGCAGCACTAGATCAACTGTTCACTACATAAACAAATAATAAGTAAGTAAGTACCTGCCTAAGTAAACAAATAATAAGATTAATGGTTGATAAGATTATCAGTTTATTCTATCAAATATCACTAGGTACAACAATGTAGTGAATGATCAGTGAATAAATCCATCAGTTTTCAACTCTTGAGTAGTGTGAAACATGCCTTGCTAGGCATTTTTCAGTTGACTCTTTGGCGGCTTTTGTCAAAGATATTAAGAAATTGTCTTCTAATACTATTGAAATAAGGTTCAAATTTCTATTTCGCTACATTTTCTTTCTAATTTCTCGACTCGTTTTGTTTGATTTTATTATTTATTAATTAGTTGAAGTTCAATATTCGTACGTATTGGACGCTCGCGCAGCGCATACAAATTGCATTACCGGTACTACTGTCGCGAATGAGTTTTATGGTTTTATTAGAGGATAATTTAGTACCTACTTAGGTAGTTAATTATCGTATCTACCTACCTAGTAGGTACCTGCCTACATTTGTTAAGAAGAGAACAGTGAGTGTCTGTTTAGTGCAAGTGTGTTCGGTCAAAAGTGCTTGTTGTGATCGTGTGTGAAAATGCGTTGTGTTATGGGCCTAGTGCGTAATGCGATAGGCCCACAAAATAGGTAGGGTTGATCGATAGTTAAGTTACCCGAACCAACACTGATCTGCAAGTAGAAGAGCAGGTCTTGATTCTTTTTGGGAGAAACGCTTGGGTACCTACAGCCAGGCAGGCTCAGCTGTGCTTGTTGAGCAGATGCTCAGTTTGAGGTTACAGTGGAATTAGGTAAGTCTAAGTACCTACTTACCTCACAATAATCAAATTTCTACGCTACGCACATAGTAGGTAGGCACTGCCGAAGTTATCGCGTGGGGTTCGGAATGCGTAGCGTACATTGCTGGCTGACGAAATAAATGAAAATCTTCAAACGCTGTTTTCTCGGAAAATATTTATTTTTTCGGAAAATCCTTTTGGATTTGGTTGTGTGTTGGGATGCTGTACCTACCCCTTTCGGCTTCGGTAGACGTCTTTTTACACCCTGTATAAAAGAAAGATAGAGTCCCAAGTGTTGAGAGTTTTTAGTTGCCATGGTTTTGACAACCTCAATGGTGTGGCGGGAATGTCCTTGAATAGAGGTGCGAATTTCATTCTCAAGAGAAGACAAATGTTTGCATTTTCTGCGGATATTTTTTACAAATATTAGCAGTGTGATTTACGAATGTAAATCCTGACATACAAACATTTTGTCCAGCAACGACAATCGAACCTATACCTGTTACATCCCAGCCGAGCATTCAACCACCATGCTAGGTTGTCGATCATTTGCTTACCTTCAGTTTCTACGTATCTCCAAACTCACCCTACGTAAGGGTGTGTTTACACTAAACACGAGCCAACTTTAACGCCATATTTATTTACATTCAAAATAATGCGCACACGCAGGCACGTGTTCAAACTTGGAGCGTGTCATAAAAATTTTGGAATTTGTACGCATCTGGTGTGGTTAGTATACACTACGCTTTAAAAAGATTGTAAAAACTCGATTGTAGCTGAAACGTGTCTTTAACTATTTTACGATCATCTTAAAATTCGTAGCAAACGATAAAATGTACTTACATGTAAATTATGATGGCATGCTAGTAATAAAAACGTTATAGAGGTTGTAGGTTCAAATCCTCACAATAACTTTTTTTTTTGCATTTTTTTATGTTGCCTATTATTCGTTACTTTGTACTGCTGAGGGAGAGACGCTTGCGTTGGATGCCATGTACATCGCATGGGCCACTCTCGTCTCCCAAGACGTGTCTTACTTGAGATAGCGCATGCAAAAGCCGTTTGGAGACCTTTGCTGATCAAAAGAGACATGAAATCTTTTAATATCAACACTTGTGGTGGGTAAGAGCTCACTGCCGATAGACCCGAGTGGAGGAAATGCGTGCGCGACGGCAAGAAGAATCACGATCAGGTCTGGTTCACCTCCTTAGTGGATAAAAGGGCTAAGGGGCACGCCAGCATAACAAACCCAACTACAGGTTCACTCAGCTGTATCAACTGCGGCGAACTGTCCGCTCCCGAATTGGCTTGTACAGCCATTAAAAGAAGTGTGTATTCTAAACAGACACTGTTTAAACTGTCTGTAAAAGACGTATAGGTCAAAGATGGTACAATGTGACAAGTACCTTATAAGCTAAGCGTCCACACGTCGGTAAAGTATGCATCGGACGCATCGCATTTTTATTATTTGTATAGAAAGTCACAAAAGTTCGTCCACTGATCCGCATCATACGGATCGCACTTTCTAAACAAATAATTAAAATGCGATGCGTCCGATGCGTATGATACCGACCTGTGGGCGCTTAGCTTAATGGCACTATAGTGCCTTTTAGTAACTTAAACACTTTTTATTCCACGCCTATTATAATTTTCTAAAACTTTGAACAATTTATTGCAAAAAGAAAATTATAGTTTCCTCTCATCCGAGTATTTTAAATCCTAAGAACTCGGTGACTCATCCTTTATAATCCTGACCAATAACAACAACGCAAATTAGTTCTTATTTCCACAGCACGTAGAGTCAATTTAGAGCTAAATAAGATTAAAAGATTGGCAGGTATACAGAGTTATGTAATTGCACCAATTGGTCTTTATTTTCATTAGATGTAGGGTCATTTTTGAATAATTTGTTGCATTTTTAGAATGGCAAATCGCTTCGTAATAGGAAGATAATGCAGTTTAATAGGATATGAGTATTTTATATAATGGGATTGTAAATAAGTGAATGGTTCATATTATCGTCCTTGAAAATTTACAATTATTGCTCTAAAACGTTTTTTCAATATTTTAAAATTGTAGAACTCATTTTATAGTTAATGAAAACATACAGGGTGTAAAAAGACAACTACCGAAAACTGAGGGGTTGCAATCAGATCATGATTCTAAACTCATTAAGCGAAAAAATAATGCAAAAAAATTTTTGACTTAGCTTAGTCATTTTATGTTAACTGAAAACAGTTATTGACTACTAGTATAACATAATAATACCTACCTAATTATTTCATTATTAAAAGAAATAAACAATTTAAATTCAAAATCCAGCAATTTACGTAAAAAATCGCGCCCAGTACATACGCAAACAGTAATCTTCAAACGCTGTTTTCTCCGGATATAATGATTTTTAAGGAAAATCCTTTTGGATTAGGTAGTGTCTTGGGATGCTCTACCTACCCCTTTCGGCTTCGGTAGACGTCTTTTTACACCCTGTAGAAAGAAAAAAATGTTTGAGCATTCTAAAAAAAACATCTTTATTTGTGATTCACGCAAAAAGATCAGCTAAGCCTTCATCTACTAAGGATTTTGAATGTCTGAACATCAACTACGCTTTAGCGTCATATTAACGACATTATTCATAGTTATTATGAGCATTCATTCATATTCATCATTTTTATGAATAAAATCTATCAAAAACTCATATCTACGAGTAAATCAGAAACGAATAGGTGACTGATAAATACACCGTACAACATACGCACCAATTACAATGATAGTTAGGAAATTATGGGTTATTCTACCTCGTTGCATCTCTCTCTTTAATAATGATTTGCATGAGAAGGAAAGAGAAAGGTACAGGACTCGTTTTCAAAACTACAGGATCTTGTGGTTAATCATGTTTTATATTTGATGCGCACTATCATAAGAGTTATAACCAAGTGTTCAACTCAGGTGAAGTAAGTCTTGTTATGTCGCCTGTTCTTTCTAACTAGTGTGGTGAAAGGAAGTGCGCCTCAAAGAGGCACCTTTTTTGCACTTGACATTTGTTTTTTGAATCCTCTTTGTGACCGCACAGATCGTTACTGATCGCTGTACCAACTGTCCACAGTTCATAGCAAGGCAACTAAAATCATAATAAATAAATAAATTATGCTGGACTTTTCACACAGCATCATCTAGCCCCAAAGTAAGCAGAGCTTGTGTTATGGGTACTAGATGACTGATATACTGCTTATATACTTTTTGTTTGTAAATACATATTATACATAGAAACACCCAGACCCGAGACAAACATTTGTAGATCATACAAACATTGGTCCCGCCGCGGGGATCGAACTCGCAACCTTTTGCGTCGCAGGCGGGCCTTCGCCCACTGCGCTAAAGAGGTCGTAGCCGAAAGGCAATATTATAAAGACTTGCCCAAGCTTAGGTACTTAGAAAGATATTAGAAACTTCTTGAGTGAAGATGCTATTAGGTTCAATGGTGGTAGTAACATAAAATTGAATGGGAGAGCAAAGCTGGGTGCAGACGATGCTTAAATTTGCAAATAATTGCTATTTAAGAAGCTTAAGGCATCGATTATAACATTTTGGATACTCTTCAGTTTTTTTAGTGCTTCCCAAAAGTTGCACCTACGCGAGACTTGAACCCGCGATCTTCACCAATCTTTTTTTTATGACTTGACCTCGAAACTTACACAGGTAAGAATGAGGTCTACGATTATCCTAATACTTTACTGTCGGCTTGAAGTACTTCTTTTTGGAAATAGTACCCATACAAGACGCTCGTCCATGTGAGCCAATAGGCAGTCATACTTAACTATTTGCTTATATTTATCTAAGTAGCTATAGCCAGAGATAGGGACGTGTGGAAATTTTGGAGGAGACCTTTGCCCAGCCACTGCTTTTTTTTTAACGATGACTGATAAAAAAAAAGTAGCTCACATTTCAGAAGCTTTCAAAACATCATCATCATCATCATCATCATGTCAGCCATCTAGTGTCCACTGCTGAACATAGGCCTCCCCCATCGATTCCCACCCAACGGCTCCCAGCAACCTTTACCAGATCGTCTTTCCATCTAGTGGGGGCCGTCCTCTACTGCGGTTTCCGGTGCGTGGCCTCCACTCGAGAACTTTTCTGCCCCAACGGCCGTCAGTTCTACAATAAAATACATGTGTTTTGCTAAATCAAATTGCTTGTAGTTTAAACTCTAATCAAACACTTAGTTTAACCTATTAGTGATCTACAGGTTTTGTCTGTATTATCTACAGGTTAAAACTAAACCAAGTTTAAAGTTATGTCGGTGCAAGTGGTGCTTAGTTTAACAATGTGTCCAAACCGTTTCTTTAATTGACCAATAACTTTGGCTTACTTTGTTATCCGAAGTGCTAGTTTTGAAGAAATGAACTGTAGTGTACGGGTATGATATCAAAGCATGCTTCAGTACAACACGATGTAAAAAAAATACTATATTTGTGCAGGCAGACCACCAGCCAGATGGGTCGACGACATTGAGAAAATAGGGGGTAAGAGGATGAGTAATCGTAATCGGAACGAATGGCATATAATGGAGGAGGCCTATGCCCAGCAGTGGGCGGACACGGGCTGAGAATGATGATGACGAGAGAAGTGAATCTTTTGTTTATGATAGAATAACTTTGCCCAACAATTAAACCTTTTTATTGATGACTTGGTCAATTTGCTTGGAGCTGATATAAGATGCTTGATTAACTTTTGTATTTACGATATATTTAATTTATTGACAGCGAATAGCATCACATATTTATAAACTTTACAAAATACTGTAGAAATAGTACAGTCAGCATCAAAAGTTGATTAACAGTTTGTTTTTTTTTAATCGCCATTTCTTTTCGATTGCTAATAAAAAATAAATATTGTTTGGGAAATTATTATAGACTGAGTTATTCATCAACTATTTGTCAAAATTTTGGTCATGGTGTTCAAAACTTCAAATGTTAATCAACTTTTGATGCTGACTGTACCACTTGGCTCGTTGCAAATGACCGTTTGAAGCTTACTTACTTAGACTCTGTCTAAGCTTTGCTTAACGCTGAAGCACGCCATCGCAATAGAGACCAAGCATGTGTATTTATTAATATCTTTACGGGCACCACGGTCCATAAAGGATATTATTTAGTGCGCAAAGCAGACTGTGATAATATTATTAGTTTAGAGGTACTTTCGCTGGATTATGTCGCGTGCAATCTCCTTTCTGAAACACTACAGTATCTGTGTGTACTTGACTTTAGTTTATTGGTGAATCAAAAGATTTGAATTATGTATTTTTATACAAAGTACAGGATGGGGTATTTTATTAGTTGAAAATGCCATCGGTCACGAATTAACTTTTCGTGATATTTTCTGATTTATACTTACATAATCATCTAGTACCCATAACACAAGCTCTGCTTACTTTGGGGCTAGATGATGCTGTGTGAAAAGTCTAGAATAATTTATTTATTTAATTTTTTTAATAGATTAAAAAACATAAATCACTGAAGGTGAACACGTTCTGAGACTTTCAGAGAAAACATTTTTAAAGGTTTTTAAGGTTTCAACTAATTTCAAGTATTTAATTACTATTATAAAAGTTGATGATGCTTTTTCACAGCTTGAGACTTTCAATAGGACTTACCAGTCGAATTTCGAACCAGCGTGGTGAAAGGAAAGCGTGGCGCCTCAAAGTGCCTTTCGTGCACTTGACACATGTTTTCGAACTCTAAAGGTTCTACGACATGACGGTTACCTTCACGACGTTTTCCTTCACCGCTTGAGAGTACTGGAATAGTGCGCATAAGTAATTTTTGACTAATGTGGTAGGAATCATAACAAACAACGCGTCAGACGAAATGTATTTTTGTTTGAAGTGACAGTCCTAATAGCAGAAACAAAAGAACTTAAATAACTTAAAGCCAGTTTTACACTCGTAAAACATTGTAACTCCATTTTGGTCACCCCACATAATCCCCTGATCACAAAAACCCGACATTATATTTTACAGGGTGCTTCGTTTGAAATGTGTACTCGGCTTTGAACGTAAGCTAAAGTCACTTATAATGAGGTATTGTAATGCTCTCCTGAAATTTAATTTTTGGATGTGTAGAGCAAAAATATTATTGGCCGAGTACCTCGACTTTCAATCTTAAAGTCGGGTCAACGTTTAAGTTTTCAATCAGATAAAATATAGGTTTTTTGTAAATCAAAATGTTTTATAAGTAATTAACTAGCTGACCCGCGCGACTTCGTCTGCGCATGATTAATTTTTTCCCCGCAATTTTTTTATTTTTTTCTGTCATAAGAACCTTCTCCTGACAATAACAAACACAACAAAAAAAAAATTGTGAAGTCGGTCCAGCCGTTCACGCGTGATGCCGTGACCAAGGGATATAGGGATTCATCTACACTAATATTATAAAGAGGAAACATTTGTTTGTTTGTTTGTTTGTTTGTTTGTTTGAATTGAATAGGCTCCGAAACTACTGGACCGATTTGAAAAATTCTTTCACCATTAGAATCCTACATTATCTGTGATGAACAAAGGCTATAAATTATTTTCAAAAAAATTAGAGATCCTTATGAAAATTGCAATAATGTAACCAAAGGTGTAAAAATTTTGAACATAAAATTCTTCATATCGCGTGCGCTGCGAAAACTATTGATGATAGAACAAAAAAATGTTCTACAATATTAAAGAACGTATCAATATCTACAAAAAAATCAGGCGATAGCATATTATGCTTATCTAATTTAAAAAAAAACAACCCATATGGATGTTTTACAGGGTGTTAAAGTTAGTATGGAAAATTTGATTCCTTTTTATTCACTTCAAACACAGTGTAAATAAACTTTAGGTAACACTCCTGCACTTGAATCCTAATAATGCGCAGACGAAGTTGCGCGGGTCAGCTAGTTTTTATATATAGAGATAGAGATTATCTAAGGAACGCCAGCAGCATAGGTGTTATGTATGAAATAACTTTGTCAACTCAATTATTCTATTTCATAATAATTTATACACGGTACGATGCTATTAAGGCCATTTAAAAAAAAAAGTATGTGAGTATCGTGGAACCTCCGTGGAACACTCGGTTAGAACGAAGTATCAACTTTGTTTGGCATTTTGTCAAATATTAAAATCCTAGTGCTAACAGTGTAACAATCTATGGACTGTTTTGCGTCTGCGTACTTCGCACTGTGACGTTTTGACCTATGTATGTGTCATGACGGTTTTTTTTCTAGCCTCCATCCTCCATCGATACCGTCCGAAAAGGAACTTTGTTTCAACAATTTTATTTTGTAAATTGAACATTATTAATGCCTTAAAATTTAGACAAATACAAAATTTTTATTTAAAAAGTTTTGTAGAATCCGAAATCAATATGCACAACAACAATCGCTATTTATTTTCTATAAACATAATTGTTCTATTTTGGGCAACATGGGAAATTTTGACCACTTGAGTCCTTACAAAGTATCAAGTACTTATTAGAACATCTTGACTTGTTCTCAAGTAACAAAAGTACACTTATGTTGGGAATAAAATTAAATGTTGGTAATTATTCTATGATTGGATTTATTTTTGATCTGTGGGAAAGTTGATGTTAGAAAATAGTTTTTATACTCTTAGATACCGCTATTTTTATATTAAGTAGGGGTAAGAACAGTTTTAAAAATAACCAAAATTAACATTAAATTTATACTTAGGAATTTAAAAAAATAAATCAGGAAATAGTTTAAATAATATTATAATACTATGTATTTACAGAAACTAAGCTACTACGTATTTACCTACATATATTTATAAAATACAACAGGATTAGTCAAGCTATCTAAGGATCGTTAGAAACTATCTATAGATAGCTCAACTGACCCAGGTCACTGTCAGTCGGAAGCGTGCCCAAAACAATGGCGGCATTACCACGCTGGATGGCAATGCTGATCCTTTGAGCCAAAAATGTGCCAGCTCTCGGATCACGCGTCGCTTCGACCAGACGACGCCCTGAAATAATTTATTACTACTTTTTTTTTTGTTATTAAATAGTGACCTATTTAATTTTTTTTTTTTTTTTTTTTTAGTACCCCGTAGGGATCCCACTGCTGGGCAAGGGCCTCTCCCAAACATTTGGGAGGAATTGCCATAATCGCCACGCTTGGCAGGCGGGTTGGCGATCGCAGTAAGATGTCAAACGGTTCAGAGACGCTGCTGCCCGTCTTCTGTGTTCCTTTATTCCCTTAGTCGCCTTTTACGACACCCACGGGATGAAATGGGTTGGTACTATTCGCCGCCGGCACCACACAGCTTATTAACCTATTTAATAACAACAAAAAAAAAGTAGTAAAAAAGCATTTGACCTCCCTCTGCCTGATGATAAGATGGAGCATACTTTCCTAGAAGGAACCTATTTACTCTTGATTTAAAGACCCCAATATAGTACTTTTCGGGGAATACGTATTATTTTAAAACAAAAATCCTAGGTACTATGGGAAACGAAAAACTTTCCAAAAACTTTTGCATAAAAAATAGCTCTTCAGATACTATTTTTTAAGAAAACCCATCTATTTTTTCCACTCTTAAATCTTCAAAGCCATTACAGGTATCAAAAACCGATTTACAAACGCAACTAATTATATTTTCACTAATAAATCCACCAACATATCCCATTGCCTTTCAACAAAACGCCTTAGCTATAATTACGCAGGATTTATTAGCTGTCTCAATACTAAATATCCACTTCGGTGGTGTAAAAAATAAATACGGATAATGCTGAGTCGTTCTTGTTTTTGGAGGGTTCTGTATAATAATATGTTTTTTAGTTATTTATTTATTTACACACACATAGCATATGCCATTACACTGTAATGAAAACTGTAATGATTACAGTTTTCACCAATTCGTTATATATACAGGGCGTCCCACGGCTATGCCACATGGAGGGAAAGTACCTTAAATATTGTAGATGGAACATTTTACTGAAAGAAGACATTATTTTTATTTAAAAAACAATTTAAACTGCATTCACAGATATTTAAATAATTACATGGTTGAACCGGAAATCGAACCCGTTACATGAGAAAAATAGTCATCCTGTAGCTTTATCATACCGATCGAAAGGCTTCATCATAAGGATTATTTTTTGCTAAATAACATAGTGTCACACATAAAAGGAAGGCCATGAATTTTAACATTTGTGTTCAGAAAAATAAATACTTAGCTGACACTGTCGTAAGCACATACAACTGACATTATCATTAGTACGTATTACTAGTAAATGTACCCACTTGAGAAGTATAACCAGTGTGAAAGTGTCCACGAGCTACAAGCAGACTTAGACATGTTATTCGAAATATCCACCACAACAAGATCAAAAAATCGACAGGGAGCGAAATAATCAAAAGAGTTCGACTTTGTATTCAACAGGAAGGGAATCATTTTGAGCATTTGATAAATTGATAAATTTTGTATTAAAAATGTTAAAGTTCATGGCCTTCCTTTTATTTGTGACACTATGTTATTTAGCAAAAAATAATCCTTATGATGAAGCCTTTCGATCGGTATGATAAAGCTACAGGTGACTATTTTTCTCATGTAACGGGTTCGATTTCCGGTTCAACCATGTAATTATTTAAATATCTGTGAATGCAGTTTAAGGTGTTTTTTAAATAAAAATAATGTCTTCTTTCAGTAAAATGTTACATCTACAATATTTAAGGTACTTTCCCTCCATGTGGCATAGCCGTGGGACACCCTGTATATTTAATAACTATGATTTCATTATGATTTGCCCGGGCTCGTGTTGGATGGGACAAGCTTAAGGGTTGGGGGGGGGGGGTCTATACTCAGCAGTGAATGAAGTCATGGATAAATAATACAGTAAGAATCTTTACTTTATAGAGAACCACAATAGCTTTTAAATAAATATAAAAGTACTAGCTGCGCTTTCGCGGTGTGACCCGCGGTCCCTCGGGATTTTTTAATTTTTTCGGGATAAAAGATAGCCCATGTCCTTTCCTGGAATACAACCTTTAACTTTGCCGAATTCCAGCTTCAGCTTCAGCTTTCAGCGGTTCTGGCGTGAAAGCGTAACAAACAGACAGACAGACAGACAGAGTTAATTTCACATTTATAATATTAGTTCCATTCCATACTTCCATACTCCATGTATGGAAGTATGGAAGTATGGATAGTATGGATTTAGATAGAACCTACTTACAAGGATTTTGAATTTTGTATGCTACAAAAGGTACATTATGTCGGCGGCAGATCGATGAATTAGCCGTTTCATGATATGCCTAGGCATATCGTTTAAGGCCATTTTACGATCTGCCTAACTTAAACCCGCCATATGGCTGTGTAAAAAAAATAACTTCATTAATTTAAACGGTAGTCATTCTTTAAAACAATAACAAACCCCTAAAACTAAAAAAGTCCCATCCGTCAAAATGCCCATGCGTCGATTTGGTAAAACTTTGTCCCTTGACAATCGGAATGTCAGCCCCCTGAATTTATCCCGAGTTTTGGCGCCAAATTAGGGTGTCTTTGTTAGAAATATATTAATATTCATTTAACTTGGAGATTGTACTATTTCGGGGTTTATAAAGTGTCATTTGTCATTTTGTTTCATCGAGTGTGTTTTGATTTTGAAATATTGTTGGAATTTTAATTGTCGTTGAATTATTGAATTCATTATTTTCTGTTGTGTTGAATGATTTTTATTGAACTAGTTTTTCACAGCTTATGGTTTTACATAAATTATTTTTACTAGTTAAAGGAAAGAAAGTAAAAGGTGGAATAGAGTATTGACTGAATGGTGGCCCAGATCTGGGTACAGGAACGTAGGATGTCCGGGGGCCAGATGGGCAGACGATATTGTACACGTCGCGGGCCCTCAATGGGTCAGATAAGCGCATGATCGTGGTGGATGGCACAAGGTAAGGTCAGCCGTGTTGGTCGAATGGGGTTGTGCCTCTACTTTCAATCCGGAGGTCGTGGGTTCAATTCCCGGCCGTGCATTAATTGATTTTTCGTTTCGTAAAATTTATATGCGCTTTAACACAAGCGCATAACGGTGAAGAAAAACATCGTGAGGAAACCCGCAGCTTAGTCAGCTCCACGCGTATTGACGTCGTCTTTCCTGTGGGCCAGGTTGATTAAGCTGAGAGGATGGTTTAGGTGCTGGGCAAGCCTATTGCATCTCAAACAATGTCCCAGGCACTGCAGCATCCCGTTCAGTGTAGGCATAGGTTGCCTCCTGACGCTGTATAAATCATCTAATATAGATGTAAAGGCCTAATTATTATATATGAGGTATTATAACATGTGAGGCTTATCTTCATTTTTAATTTCATATAATTTTCAGTGGTGTTTCACTAGTTTCAACAGGCTGGTGGTCTGCCCCTTTGTAAAAAAGCTTCATTTCACTAAATAAGAGCAATAAAGTATTAACTAAAGCATTCTTGCAACAGAAATATCCTCCAATTAAACTGTCAATGGCCATCACACCACACTCCCCTGTTTTCCGAAAAAAATGTCTCCTTCAACACAATTTACATCTTTCTCCCGGCAAAGTGACAAGGGCATTGATTTCTGACATTTTAATTTCAGGTTAAATAACAGTCCCCTGTTAGTTTACTGAACTATTTTCGGTGAAAACAGGAATTGGTGAGATGTCAGTACGGAATGACAGGAATTTGTCAGTGTTACATGACAGATGCATTTAAATTGCTAGTGTAAGTAAATTGAAAGATATTCTGAAAATAGAACGGTTTTGTCAATTTTGCTAAAGAGTGGCGCTTTTTGTTTCTGTCTATTAGCTTTTGTAATCTAAGGGCTTGTTTTTCCATAACTGGGAAAGGTCAAAAGTAATTTCAATAATTACGTTTTTATACTAAAAAGAAAACCGACTTCAATGTTTGACTCGAAACGCGGTGTGACTCAGGGCGTCAAGCTGTCGATTCGATTTCTATTTGTGACATGGCTAGGAGGGAAGGTGTTTAGAGTTTTACGGGGAAACTATCAATCCCTCAGGAATAAAATTTATATGGGACCACCTCTGGAGTATACCCTTTCAAACATGAAAAGAATTTTGCAAATCGGTCAACAAATGGCGGAACAATCGCGTAACAAGATACAAAAAAAAAAAAAAAAAAAAAAAAAAAAAAAAAAAAAAAAAAAAAAAAAAAAACATACAGACGAATTGAGGACCTCCTCCTTTTTTGAAGTCGGTTGAAAATTCAAGAGTACGTAGAGTAATAAGTGTGAGAGATGAGAAAGAAAAAGGAGGGATGAGAGTCATATAACACGACGAGTGTTGAGTATGAATGTGAATGGATATACCGGTAGGGGTAGGCCTAAGAAAAGATGAATGGACTGTGTGAATGCGGATATGTTTGTGAAAGGAGTGAGTTCTGATTTGAAGGTTGATAGAGGGAAATGGAAGAGAGAAACATGTTGTGCCGACCCCACTTAAGTGGGATAAGGGCAGGAAGAATGAATGAATGAATGAATGTAAGAGTAATAAGTCTTAATCTTAGCTCAAGAACGAAATGCTCACATTGCATTTTCAAAATAATCCGTTTTTTTTTTCAAAATTCTTTTAGGGCATCTGGTTGAAGCGACGCGTGATCCGAGAACTGGCACATTTTTGATTTTTGGCTCAAATTGCCGCCAGTGGTTTGGGCACGCTTCCGACTGATGACCTGGATCAGACGAGCTGTCTATAGATCGTTTCTCACGATCCTTGACTAATCCTGTTGTATTTTGTAAATATATGTAAATAAGTAGTAAATAATTCTTGTTTAAAACATAATCTACTTCGTCTAGATATTTGCATTAATATCATGCCATTGTAAATAATAAAAAGACAAATCGAAGCCATATATGAACAAAATTGATTAAGCAGGAGCAAAAAGACTTTAACAGCTAAATACTTAGGTACACTAATCGGTTTCCGAAAATGGTAATCCTCCAATCACGACAGAATCGTAACCAATGATTATGATAATGATAATAAATTCAATTTGTAATTGCAACTATCGAATCGACCGCCCACAAGTGGTTAAATTACTTGCCTTAAAGATCTGAAGTTATGACTTACTCATTTGTTACTTCTTAAAAGGCATATTCTAGCATTCCTAGTCTCTTACTCGATTTGTAAATGTAAAAGTATGCGATATTTGACAATTAAAGTATTTGCCTCTTTCTTTGAAATCAGAGTTTTCATTGATATTTATGTTATTGATGAACTAAATACTCCTTTGCTTATTATATTTGGTTTTTCAATTCACCTTGACTGATGCGCTCATCATCACCATCCACAGCACCCACAGCTGGATATAGTGCTACCTAAGCATGTGCCATCACCACATTTCTATGCTAATCTGACCCATTGTCGACTTGTGACATGAACAACATCGTCAACCAATCTTGCCGCCACTTGATACCAAAAAATCTGTTCATTCGTTTGCTGTTTTTGGAACGAAGTTCCTTTTCGGACGGTATCGAAGAAACAAAAGACTGAGGCTGTTTGAGGCTGGAAAAAAAATGTTGTTCCATTTTACAGTCACGACATGTATATGTCAAATTGTCACAGTGCGAAATGCGCAGCCGTGACACAGACCATAGATTGTTACATTGTTAGTACGGAAGAGCGTTTCTAGGATACCTAATTAACAATTAATTTATTATATTTACATTTGGCTATTGTACAATTTGTTTATTTTTATATATTCTCTGTATAAAGTTTTTGTGTACAATAAAGCGTTAATCTATCTATCTATCTATATTCCCAGTATAGAAAAGTACTCTTTGCTTCGTTCCAACTGAGTGTTCCACGACACTCACGTACCTACTTTTTTTTGAGTTTATACTATCTTGAATATTATCCATGTGATCACGACGCCGACCAGTCTGCAAGCACTCAGATATTTCTGTAGTGTGACACACACATGCAGCTGACGTGATTAGATCGAATGGCATTTATCTCCTTTTGGGGACTCGAATGGTTAGGTGTTGAAGTGTGGCACATTCTGTAGCTATGTAACACGCCGTTTACACGATGCTATTCTGGCATACCATTCTTGAATCTTGCCACGATAATAGCTCTTGCTTCGTTGACTTTGAGAAAGCAAGATACAAGAATGGTACGCCAGAATGGCATCGTGTTTTGCACGTGATTGCCAAGGTGTCTTGATAGTCTTTCATCATGCATGAGCGAGTCCTTTTTCCGCCTTCACCGTTCTTTTACAGGGACTTCAGACGCACAGCTGATTATCATTCTCACCTGGTTGATATTCCACTTATTAGAACTAAGCGCTTCGAAAGTTATTTTATTATGCGCACTGCAAAAATTTGGAATCAGCTTCCAGCGTCTGTATTTCTGCTGAGCTACGTTCTGTTGTTTTTAAGAAAAGAGTTAATAGGCACCTTCTGGGTAAGCTCGCTCCATCGTAGACCTCACTCTTGCCTGTGTAAGTTTCGAGATCAAGAGCCAACCCATTCATCATTAAAAAAAAATCAATCCAGGGACGAATTTTTTATCCTTAGTCAGACCTATTTGTGAGTATCTAGCTTTTCTTTAAATTTTGTGGTCGCAACTCATTATAACATTATCAACTGATTCTCTCACAAAATTTACCCCATATTTGGGACATGGCAGTGTTGCAACAAATAGTAGCTCTGTGTTGTTAGAATAAATTCTTTTTCTGTACTTACTGTTTTGACTGTCTAAAAAATCTGCTTAATAATTGAACTGCAATGAATTGGCGTGCCAGTCTTGGAAAACCTTTGCCAAGTAATACGAGAAGCAAAAATAGAGATAATTTATTAAGTCAACCAGTGCAAAGTTTGTATTGTAAATCCATTTTGCTACTGAACTTGCTTAGCCCATGAGCTTATTTTCTTCAGCATAATTTGTATCCGTTATACAAAGCACGTGGCAGACAGCATGGCGACCAGTCTTTGTTTAGCTTTTGGCATTGTCTCGGGTCCAGTACTAATCGGGAATTGGGAACGTGTATAGAATATTGCAATTTATCTGTGAGTGGTAGAGTTGAAAATTCGTTGAAGAGATTCAGATGTTGAACTTTTTATTGGTGAAGATGCTCAGGGATTTTTAGAATGTGGTTTATCATAATGCCATCCAGCGTAGTAATGCCGCCAGTGTTTTGGGCACGCTTCCGACTGACAGTGACCTGGATCAGTTGAGCTATCTATAGATCGTTTCTAACGATAGATAGCTTGACTAATCCTGTTGTATTTTGTAATATATATAAATATGTAGTAGCTTAGTTTCTGTAAATAAACTTATCTTTGTAATGGTGACAAATACCTCAAGCTTCATTACAACTTAAACTCATAAGTTCTTATTATATTAAACAAACATCATAGAGTAAAATATTTACAGCTCATTTGCAACAAAAAATATGAAATTAAAACTACCTACCTTTTCATTAAAAATATTATTGTTGCGAATAGGAACGTATATTATTTAGTTTTATGCAAAAATTTACGTACAACAACGTACTACATGCAAATTTTATTTAAGCCCATTATCCTTCGCATGATAATCTTGAATCAGTAATGCCAAGGGCAATATTGTACATAATATATATGTAATATACATAGGTAAATATATGATTTTCTAGTTTCCATTTTCAGTAAAACATGTTGCGATATATTCAAGCCTCATATAGGTATGAGTCGCTCTCTTATTTTAGAACGTCTAAATAGTTTTTTATTAGTCTAGAGATTTTAAACTCTTTGTGTAAAGAAATAAAGCATGTTTCTCCGTGGTCGGTTATGCGAGTTGTGTTTTATTCTGAGGTGTTGCGTGTAGGGCCGCAGTAATCAAGGTCTTCAAGTCTGCAAGTTGAATGTCAAAGTTTTGTTTACATTTTCTTTGCGTATTCAACTTGCATTATCATTGTTGGGACTATTTTATGGTGACCATAGCATTGTCTTTGTTGGTGCCAGTTTTCAATTGTCTACTGTAAGGTTGCTATTCTATTGCTTATTGCTTTGTTATTGCGATTTGTTTTGTTCCTTATTGTTATTTATTTTTATTTTTATTATTTTGTATATTTTATGTTTGCAAATGCTTATGAACTTTTTGTAATTTCGTTTTAGCAATTACTAAAATATACTTTTAGGTGAGTGTCTGTTTATGGTTAAACATTTTTACTTTATCGTTCGTTTGTTATTAATTATACTAGCACACCGTCCTCGAGATAAGTATCCTGAAATATTTATATTATTTACACAATGTAGTACCGCCTAGGTGTCACCATTCCATGCACTATGGTTGAGAGTATTAAAAATAAAAAACCTTCCTGTCACTGTCAACCTCACCTGTCTCGCGCGCTTATCTCGCTTGCCATTCGCGTTTTAGTGCTCACCGTTCCATATAACCTATTTCGCACAAAAAAGTTAAATTCTCAATTATGCCGAAACGCAAGCATGATTACGATTATCTAAGTGAACAGCTTAAAAAGTTGAAGAAGAAAATCAAACGTGTTCGAAAACAAGAGGATTCCTCTTGTTCTAGTGATGAAAATGTGGAGGAGCAGATCGATGCCGCCACCGGCGTTGGCGCCGATCACAACGGTACGTATCTAAATTATTTTCTACACATTTGAATACGATACAATGCAATCGAGCTGATCATCGGACTGTCTCACAGCATTAAAATATCGTACTTACCACTAAAACAAAAATGCAATATCGAGCTGATCTATGGACTGTCTCACTGCATGTCTTGGTATGAATGTGCTCGGGCTGTTCTTTGGACTGTCTCAATACATTCTATAAATGATTGTTTAAGACTACACAATCATAAAAACATGCGATCGGATCTACCTATGGGTTTTTCCAATGCTATACAAAACTATACTTATTTACCTTCTATGGTATATAAATAAGTGATTTACCATGTAGGTAGACTCGCTCCTGCCTTAACAAGTATACTCATTGATTCATAAATCATTCCAGACAACCTATTGGAAGAGTACATGGCAGAAAACACAAATAATGAGGAAATAATAGAAATCCCTCTACCCTTATCAGATCTCACAGATATTATAACAAACAAAGACCAACTCTTGAGTGAAACACAAAACAAAGAGAATGAGGACAGTGGCCTTGACCAAGAAATATTAGAAATTCTCGGAGATGACCCTGCTAGCACCGAACAGTATGGCCCAGAAATTCATAAAGAGTTGGCAAGTCGATTGCAACATATTGCAACATCGGGGCTCACTAAAGAAGCCAAAAAAGAACTCCAACAAAGATACTTATTGCCTTCGAATGGGATTCTCCTAGGCGCACCCGCAATAAATGCAGAAATTAGGGCTGCCTTGCCAGAGTCTCTAGCTAACCGAGACAAGGCTATAGAAGCTAAACAAAAACTTCTGGGTTCGGCTATCTCCTGCATTGCATCAGCTACAACGCAGATACTAAGTTCCCAAAACAAGGATCATGAGCTTCTTAAGAAGTTAATGGATGCAAACAGAATATTATGTGACGTTCAACATTCTGATTCGAATACAAGAAGAATGTTTAGCACATCCGTACTGAAAAAAGATGTAAAAACCCAGATACTTAATTCTAAGATTGACAAGCTCTTATTCGGAGAAAATCTCCCGGACACCCTCAAAACTGCAAAGGCTGTCTCCAAATCCAGTGCCGAAATTAAAAACACATACAACATCAACAACAATAAGAAGCAGCCTCAGCCGTCGACATCTAAGACCAACCATTTAAACATGAAGGGCCCGGCGGCTCCATTCCGGAAACCGCCGGCAGCAACACAGAAGTCGCGGCAGACTGCCCATCACCAGAATCAGCACAACAAATCATTCAAGACGTCATCGCATCAGCAGAAGTTCACCAACTATCGACGACACTAGAAGAGGTAAATTATGCAGGACGCTTATCCTTATTCTATAACCAATGGTTACAAATCACTCAGGATAAGACGATCCTATCATGGATTTCTGGTTATAAAATTAATTTCTCTGATACTGTAGAACAAATCTTGTTACCTACAACTCCTAGCTACTCGCTCACAGAACTAGCACAATTTAAGGAAGCTATTTCAGACCTCCTTAAAATAGGAGCTATATCTCCATGTGAACCATCTGAAAACCAATTCATCTCCAGCATTTTCTTACGACCAAAACCAAACGGCAAGATGAGATTCATTCTCAATTTAAAGAACCTAAATAAATTCATCAAAACTAACCATTTCAAACTTGAAGACTTGCGTACAGTCCTGAAACTTGTATCTAAAGATAGTCTCATGGCAACAATAGATCTGAAAGATGCCTATTTTTTAGTAAAAATGGCTGATGAATCCAGGAAATATCTAAGGTTCACATATAATAATACTTTATATCAATTTAACGTCCTTCCCTTTGGCCTTAATACAGCTCCATACATTTTTACCAAAATTATGAAACCGGTAGTAAAAATATTAAGATCAGCTGGATATATTTCTAGTATATATTTAGATGACCTTTGTTTGATAGCCGATTCAGAGAAAAATTGTATTGAAAATGTAAAGATTACCAAACAGTTTCTTTCTAGTCTGGGCTTCATAATAAACACAAACAAAAGCATCCTTACACCCTCATATGAGTGTAAATACTTAGGCTATGTTATAAATACCCATGAAATGAATATTCAATTACCTTTTGATAAAAGAAATCGCATTATTAGTGAAATAAAACTTTTCTTAAAATTGAAAAATTGCAAAATTAGATTGTTTGCCCAACTTGTTGGACTTTTGGTATCTGCTTGCCCAGCAATTGAATATGGATGGCTCTACACTAAGCAGTTAGAACGTTGTACATTTTTAAACCTCCAAGGGCACGAAAATTATGAAAAAGTCATGAAAATTCCTCTTTCTCTACAGACAGACCTCGAATGGTGGCTAAAGGCCCTTCCTCACTCTGTAAAAAAGATAAGAGATGACAACTTCACTTTGGAGTTGTACTCTGACGCCTCAACCACTGGCTGGGGGGCTGTCTGTGGCAAGGACACTGCCAGTGGACCGTGGTCCGACACTGAGAAAAAGTTTCACATTAACCAACTAGAACTACTAGCCGCATTCATTACCCTTAAAATCTTTGCAAAAAATTGTTCAGACTGTCAAATTCTAATACACATAGATAACTCTACTGCTATCAGTTACATAAACCGAATGGGCGGTATACAATTTCCCCACCTAACTGAAGTCGCAAAATCAATATGGCAGTGGTGTGAACAACGAAAAATCGTAATAGTAGCTTCTTATATAAAATCCGCAGATAACGACGTAGCTGACGCGGAGTCGCGACGCTCTCACCCCGACATCGAATGGGAGCTAAAAGATGAGGCGTTCCGACGTATAACATCAAAGTTTGGCTCTGCTGAAATAGACCTATTTGCCAGCCGCATAAACAAGAAATGTCCCACTTATGTCTCATGGAAACAAGACCCTGATGCGTTTACTATCGACGCGTTTACTTTAAATTGGGCTGATTTTTACTTCTATGCGTTCCCTCCGTTCGCTGTTATCTTAAAAACTCTTCGAAAAATAATAACGGACCAAGCTAAGGGCATTGTCGTGGTCCCGATGTGGCCCACACAGCCGTGGTACCCAATCTTCAGAAAATTATTAATATCAGACCTAATAATTTTCGAACCTAACAAAAATGTTATTATCTCTCATTCCAGCAAAGGGCAGATTCATCGGAATCTTACCCTGGCTGCGGGCGTCTTGTGCGGGAAGCGCTGTTGAGACGAAGTGTACCACCATCATCCATTGACATCATGCTGGCATCGTTAAGTAGCAACTCCATTAAGCAATATGACGTATGCTTAAAACGATGGTACAATTTTTGCTCTATTAATAACTGCAACGTGTTTGAAACTTCAGTACCTAGGATCATATACTTTCTTACCCAAGTATACCAATCAGGTGTTCAATATGGAACACTCAATAGCTATAGAGGAGCCCTATCTCTTATAATTGGTTCACACATATCATCAGATGACAGAATAAAAAGATTCTTTAAAGGTGTGTTCAGGCTTCGTCCCCCTTTACCTAAATATAACGTGACATGGGATACATCTAAGGTACTGGATTTTCTAAACACTTGGTTTCCTAACGAATCTCTCACACTAGAGAGATTAACAAAGAAATCCATCACTTTATTGGCGCTCACGACAGCGCACCGGGTACAAACCCTCCAAAAAATTAAAATAAGTAACATAGAATCTCAAACATCAAAGTTAGTGATTAAAATACCTGATCTCATAAAGACCTCTAGAGCCGGTTTCAATCAGCCCGTTCTTCATATACCTTTTTTCACAGAAAAACTAGAAATATGTCCAGCCACTACTTTACTCTCATATATTCATCAAACTGCAGCTCTACGCAAAACAGACAACTTATTCATTTCTTTTAAAAAACCTCACAACATTGTAACAACACAAACCCTTAGCCGATGGATAAAAACAACATTAAATGATAGTGGTATCAATGTTGATACTTTTACGGCACATAGCACCCGCCATGCCGCTACCTCTAAAGCACACCAATTGGGTGTTAGCATTGATAACATCCGACAGACCGCCGGATGGAGCGGAACTTCAAAAACGTTCGGTCGTTTCTATAACAGACTGATTTTAGGTGATGAAGATCACACTTCCTTAGCTAGTGCCATACTAAATAATTCCTATTAATTAATGTATGTATAAAGGAAAGGAGTTCCTATTTTTTGTTATTTTACTTAAATAATTTTTAGTTGATCAAACTGTGATTTTATAATAATTACTTATTTACTTCATCTTATTAAGGACATAACGACTGATTCTATTACCTAATATTCTATAGGTAAACTGTGATTCTTAATTATAGCTAATTATTAATAAGAGAATATTATAATAATACTGTTAGCTATAAATAAATAAACAATTCTAATTCCACATCCTTTTTTATTAAGTATTGATAAACTATGATATTCCCAAAAATGACTCTCAACGTCTACATTGTGTAAATAATATAAATATTTCAGGATACTTATCTCGAGGACGGTGTGCTAGTATAATTAATGATTAAACGAACTTACCAAGTGAAGTTCTATCATAATTATACGAAGCACACCGTCCGAAGAGATAAGTATCAATCGCCCACCCAACCCACAGCAGAGCTGGGAAACCCACAAAAATTTTGGAAATATCAAGTTATAAATCTCTGAACTAAATGACAAGCGAGATAAGCGCGCGAGACAGGTGAGGTTGACAGTGACAGGAAGGTTTTTTATTTTTAATACTCTCAACCATAGTGCATGGAATGGTGACACCTAGGCGGTACTACATTGTGTAAATAATATAAATATTTCAGGATACTTATCTCTTCGGACGGTGTGCTTCGTATAATTATGATAGAACTTCACTTGGTAAGTTCGTTTAATCATTAACTATATTGCGTTCTTTCTGTTCAATATGAATCATAATGTTACTTAGAAATGTATTTCAGCTTTGTTTACAATTATTTTTTATCATTTTGATGTTTGATTTATGCCTTAGTTTTTTACTTGTTACACAAGTTTATAGTCAAGTCTTAACTTTATAAAATCTCTGAGGACTCAGTTGAAGTCAAAACTAGCTGTTGACGTAATCCCAATAGTTCCATAAAATCCCAAAAAAATATAATAACTTTTCTTGCTTATCACTTATTTTGATCATAATTATTGTCATAAATTTTCGGTAAAATTAATATTTACTTACAAACAATATAATTTTGTATTATTAAAATCAGCAATTCCGTAAATATTTGTAGAGAGGATAATAATGAACCTTTCGGAATAAAAATATAAATAATAACCTAAACAATACTGATAATGTAACTGTTCGATGTCTCCATAAAGGGCCATTCGGGACGATCAAATTCGGCGACTCAACCTGCATCGTAATACTTGTGGGGACTGTAAAATTAACGGTACTTGCAACCTGGTCCTACAACAACACTGGTCTAAGTTACAAACTCAAGATACAAAGAATATATAGTTTTTTTTTTTTTTTTTACTTTACTTTATAATATTTTATTTACAGAAACTAAGCTACTACATATTTACATATATTTACAAAATACAACAGGATTAGTCAAGCTATCTAAGGATCGTTAGAAACGATCTATAGATAGCTCAACTGATCCAGGTCTCTGTCAGTCGGAAGCGTGCCCAAAACACTGGCGGCATTACCACGCTGGATGGCAATGCTGATCCTTTGAGCCAAAAATGTGCCAGCTCTCGGATCACGCGTCGCTTCGACCCGAAGGGCTCCAGAACCCCACGGACCTAGGGTCTCAACCCCATTATTATTGAAAAATACAAAAAGTTATGATAAAATATATAAAACAGATATAATTAAAAATAAATGCTATTTTAAATAAATGAAAATATAAGAATGCTTCAGTAAAAGTTTCAATTTGGTTATAATAATAACGCCATAAAATCCTGGGAGGTTATTCGCGTTCGTTTTTTCGTTCTTTTGATAAATATTCGGATGCCTATGATAAGATCAACGTTAAACACGGCTCTTAACTAGGACCAGACGAGTATTCCATAACGAAAAATTGGCCCTTGAAGTCAGAAATCGCAGTAAGAAACATCCGAATATTCATCAAACGAACGAAAATAAGAACGGGAATACGGCCCTTGTAGTGTATTCAAAATAATATTGGAGGTATTTATTCCAAATTCATTTAAAAGTAAATCGTACACTTTTTTTACCATTTTATGTTTTACCATGATCTAGCTAGATTTATGTAGCTACAAAACGCGATAAAAATAAATTGAAACGCTATTTCTTATAATTTACGCCTCTCGTCTTCAAACAGGTTGCAATATTAACATCGTCCACGTTTGTTTACCTTTTATTTTTAGCATTATCTTTTTGAATTATCGCTCTCAGACGATTTCGATTGACTTTTATTAAAACTTATCCTTATTGTGTAAACTGACATGTTTAACTTATTACAACTTATTACAAGAAAATTAGCCGAGTTTAGATCAAGTCTAACTTAAAAACTGTACCTAGAAAAACGATCTTTAAATACTCGTACATAGAACGCTTTTTTGTGGTAACAGTTTTGTTTTGACTTGTGTCAACATGGGGTTCAACCAAGGTTTTACGGTTTTATAATAAGCAGCACACAAAGTTTTGAATTTATTGAAAGACTAGCTGACCCGCGCGACTTCGTCTGCGCATGATTATTTTTTTCCGCGCAATTTTTATATTTTTTTCTGTCACAAGAACCTTCTCCTGACAATAAAAACACAACAAAATAAAAAATAGTGAAATCGGTCCAGCCGTTCATGCGTGATGGCGTACCCACCAAGGGATATAGGGATTCATTTTTATACTATATAGAGATATTCTCTTTGTTCTTTTTTAAATTAAAAAAGTATGTTTATGAATTTGGAGACTATCTTATTAATATTGGTGCCAACATTAGTTGATAAACATTTAGTTACAAATAATTATGTATTATTTTAATACCTCAACTCATAATTTTCGATAAATCAATAAATTTAATCTTTCAACATAAATAAATAATGCTGGACATTTTCACACAGCATCATCTATCCCCAAACTAAGCAAAGCTTGTACTGAGAACATGATAACTGATATACAACTTATATACTTTTTGTTTGTAAATACATACATATTATACATAGAAACACCCAGACCTGAGATAAACATTTGCAGGTCATACAAACATTTATCCCGCGGCGGGGATCGAATCCTTTTGCGTCCCAAGCGGGCTTTCACCCACTGCGCCACAGAGGTCATCATAAAATTACGGTTTTTGATTGCTGTGGCTCCGAAATATACAGCTACTTATAAACAGTAGGTACCTAGTGTACCTAAGTACTAACTATATACCTTTATTGCTAAAAATCTTTTTGTAACACACGTCAATGTATATGTTTGTATTTCTATGCAAATGCAATTGAAATAAGCTGAGTACAATGATAAATTGATATCAAAACAAACTACACAGTTTTGCTTTAACATCTTTATCTATCACATACGCATGCATGGTCACGTACTCGCATCTGCTGTAGCAAATTTATTCTTATTGTCGAACTGGTTAGGCTCAAAATTGTATAACTATCGTCAAGACATCTATGTATGGTCGAGGCGAATGAACGATTGTGTCAGTACGTGCATAAAATAATTTAAAATGACCAGCATAATAATGACTCTAATTTTAATTAAGCAGTTAAAGCACATAGGTCTCTTTAGCTTGGTCGTTTGGTAACAATGTTGCCACCAATTTGTTTTTAAATTAGTTTCATTGTTTATTGACACAGCGATGTTTATCGTGCAAAATAATTTCTTCTTAGCTTTTCCAAGATTGATGATTTAGCTTTACGGTCAGTTCTTCTCTATTTAATTTGTGGTATTGCTGTGGCTATAGATTTTGCAAATTTATCTTTTAAATACTTAAAAAAGTCCGTAAGTGTCGCTTTTCAACCGACTTCAAAAAAGGAGGAGGTTCTCAATTCGTCTGTATGTTTTTTTTTTTTTTTTTTGTATCTTGTTACGCGATTGCTCCCCGCCATTTGTTGACCGATTTGCAAAATTCTTTTCATGTTTGAAAGGGTATACTCCAGAGGTGGTCCCATATAAATTTTATTCCTGAGGGATTGATAGTTTCCCCGTAAAACTCTAAACACCTTCCCTCCTAGCCATGTCACAAATAGAAATCGAATCGACAGCTTGACGCCCTGAGTCACACCGCGTTTCGAGTCAAACATTGAAGTCGGTTTTCTTTTTAGTATAAAAACGTAATTATTATCAAGCCCTAACCATTATAGATGAAAAAACCCTTTGAACAAACCTGGAGTCGATTTTCAAACTGTGGAAACGATTGAAGAAAAGGACTGCTACACAGTTTATTAAACTTTTGCAGTTCTCATCGTTCTTTTGTAATTAGTTTTTCTGTGTACATTGTTCTGAATAAATAATATATTTTTTTTATTATACCTAGCGGTTTGACATTTTAAAAAAAACCTTGCACCTTAAAGGTACAAAAAACGAAACGCTAACTTTGCAACCAAACACGAACATGAAAAGATTAAATATCCGGAAAAAATTAAATGGTGGAGAAATAACGCCTTCACTAGAAAATTAATGTCATAAGGACAACATAATGTTAGATGACAAATAAATAAGACTAGGAGAAGATTTGAAAATATCAAAAACAGTTAAAGTTAGGCTAATTTGGTATCAATGAGATAACACAGAATAAATAAACAAGTAGCTAAAGGGCAGATGATTAAGTAAGTAGGTTCGTATGAGTCAGAGGACAACTCTGGTGACGGAGTTTTTAAGCCGCTTTAAGGCCTCTGTCATGGCTTAACGACTTAAATAGCCGGGACGGACAATTTTACGTGCCCTCCGAAGCACGGAAGCGCTCCGATGAAAATGCCACTGGCGGTCACCCATCCACTACAGACCGTTTGAACGTTGCTAAACTTCAACGATCTATCAAGAACGACTAAGCAAGCACGACCATGAGCGCTTCTGATGATGAAGAGAATCTATTGAATAACATCTTTCCATACAAAAAATAACCAAATAAGTATATTCTTGTTTGCTTGATTCTATGTAAGTAAATATGTATAGTATAACGACCTCATGAACGTAGTTACGTTACATCCTACAGTCAGTGATTCTAGACTAAATCATGTCTAATTCTAAGTATGTCATTGATACAACAGCTTTGATAGCTAATGTAGGTCAGTGTTTTTATAATTATTTGTGATACACAGTATTTGACTTCAATATAAATGAATTTATTGACTCCGGCGAGATATTCATTTATTCCCATATTGTATCTGTCTGCCAAGAGCAATTCAATTTGCATCTTTGGCACCTGCTTCTAAATGGAACTTTGTGCAATTTGCATTTTCCCTTGAGAAAACAAATTTAATTTGCACGGCATAAGTCAAAGGTTGAAGAAAGAAAACAATAACAATGCTGTTGTTTTTGTAGAAACAGAAAGCTCGAATGTACTTTTCATACTTTTTCAATTTATATTTTCAAATTAAATAAATGCAAAAAGTTACAAGGCATGGTCAGAAAAATCCAGAGATCTCCCAATTTCAGTAATTTTCTTTTTTGTCTCTTAGACAGTCCAAATTTTTAAAGGATTATTACCGTCTGCCCCCGCCAACTGCCCCCACGTGGTGGCAGACGGTAACATAAGGATTATAACACATACATATTTGGCACTAGCGCACATTTTGCTGAAGTTAGCATCCATACGTGATAAGTTGCCCATCACCGCTTATTATTAACATTCATCACAATTTTTCCAGTTATGTTAAATATAGTAAAAGTTTAATTTAAATAAAAGCTTGTAAAAAACTACCTTCACAGAAATAGTAAACAGATCGTCTGTTTACTACAAAGTTATTTTCAGTACGAAGTGAAATGTCTTTTACTTATTTGTTTACAAGCCGCATTTACAAAGAAAAAATTTTCCACATTTTGTTTCTTCACCACTCTGGTTGGATATATCAGTAGTTATCTACTGATATGATAAGAAGTATCTACTACGTGTAAACATAAATACACACAGGCGGAAGCGTGCCCGAACCACTGGCGACATTACCACTATGGCTAATGATGGTCCGATCGAACAACGCTTTTCTATAATAGATGATTTATACAGCGTCAAGAGGCAACCTATGCCTACACTTAACGGGACGCTGTAATGCCTGGGACATTATTTGAGATGGAATAGGCTTTCCCAGCACCTAAACCATCCTCTCAGCTTAATCAGCCTGACCCACAGGAAAGACGACGTCGATACGTGTGGAGCTGACTAAGCTACGGGTTTCCTCACGATGTTTTCCTTCACCGTTAAGAGCTCGTGTTATAGCGCATATAAATTTTACGAAACGAAAAATCTATTGATGCACGGTACGATACGGATGCACACCTTCAGATTGAAAGTCGAGGCACAACCCCATTCGACCAACATGGCTCATCATTACATTACTGTAATACTTTTGCTTGTTACCTGCTTTCTGTACGAACATCGCGTGGATGTTGGCGTAGGTCGCCATCTGTTGTAATGCTTCATAAACGTCTGTACAGTGTCGGAATGCATTGTCATATAGTTTTAAATAGTTGAACTAGCTGATGAAGTAAATAGATTACCCATTGTGACCACCTGGATATTTTTTACTTGCTTTCAGTGAGATGATATAATAAATTATGGGTTGTAAGTACAGTCGCGGTATGAAAAGGTTCGTCATCTTAAAGTCGACTTTTGCTTGCACGAGTGCAAGAACCAGTACTGCCAACATTTTAATTAATAAATATTACGTTTTGTTATGTTTAGCGTTTACTATCGATTATAGGCAATGACATATCAAAAAGGTTTTGCATAATTTGTTTACTGTTTTACTCCATCCTGTCAATTTTACAAAAATAACAATTACCCATAACAACAAGATTTTGATATAGGTTATTTGTATTTAAACGTTATTTAGATTACTGTAATCTTTAATTATACTCTATTTTCCTGGACTGCCAAGATTTATTGACAGAGATATTACTGTCGGGGTAAACCGCTTTGTTGATAGGACCGAATATGAAAGAATAGTACGAATAAGTAATATAATAACTTTATTTTATTTAATAACGTATATAACCACCATTAGCATCAATCACACATTGTAACCTGTTTCTCATAGAACCAACAAGGCGAGAGCATAGGTCCGTCCCTCGTGTATCTTCCCAAATGATATGGCAGTGGTCTTCTATAGCCTTCTTGGTTCTTTCGTTTCTATTATCCCATCGCTGCACCATTAAACCCCATAGGTTCTCGATCGGGTTTAAATCTGCAGATCTTGCTGGCCACGGAATCACCGCTATATCACTGTGCCGATTGAACCATTCATTCACAATACGAGCAGTGTGCGTGCGAGCATTGTCTTGAACGTAGCTGACCTGAGGTAAGTCAGCAGCTGTATATACGGTACGGACACTTGGTAGCATACTGTCTTCCAGAACCGATAGATAGTGAGTTGCATTTGCCCTTGAAGGAAGAAGAACGAGCTCGCCCACTCCATCCGCTGACATCCACCCCCAAATATTGGCAGAGATACGTCCAGAACTAAAATTGGGCACTACATGGTCTTCTGTATATCTCGTGCCGTTATACCTCCACAAATGAAGCCTCCCATGTTGGCTTGACATAAAGGATTTTTCGTCGGTAAATATAGTGGTACTCCAATCAAAGTTCAAATAGGTCTCTGCAAATCTCAAGCGTGCTTCCTTATGGGTTGGTGTCAGAGCAACTTTTTTTGAGTGTCGTCTATAATGTAATCCCATTGAGTGTAATGCATTTCTTATTACTCTAGGACAAACTTCATACAGTTGAGCGAAATGATTGGTTGACACAAAGCCATTTTCTTCATATTGCCGTCTCATGTCGGCATTTTGTGCAGCACTAAGGATAGGACGGCGACCAGAATTGTTGTGACGATGATCTATGAGTTCACCTTCTTCACCATATCTCCGGATCCAAAATCTTACACTATCCCTGGTTACATTAAGACGACGCGATATCTCACTGATATTGTAGCCAGCTTCATGTTCAGCAATAATTGCTGCTCTTTCTACAACACTTAAAGGTCTCGGCATTTTATGTAAAATATAGAAACGTGAAAAAATAAAATTGCAATGTCAACAATGACAGACAACGAGATGTTGAAACCAATAAAAAGTTTTTACATTATATAATCTTCTTGGTCAAGACAGAAAATCAAACAAGTATAATCTGTAATTTTAAACTTTATTGTCAAACAGTTAAACATAATTTTCTGTGAACCAGTCTGTTCTGTGACTTAGTTTGAAAAGGTAATATGTGCTTGCGGAACGTTAAATGAATCAATTTGAAAACTGGCGAACCTTTTCATACCACTACTGTACATGATGTCTTGCTGTTAGGCAAGCCTCTTTGTTACCTGCAGTCTTCGGTTGATTAAGAGTCCAAGTGATCACGCCAGAGCTTTCTAGGCTTAGTTTTGAATCAGCTATCAACATTTTTCTTTAAATTGGCCAGTAACTTTAGTGGCTCATCACTCGGCGTGTGACCCTGTAAAGGATGACGAGACAATCTGGATGCATTTGAACCAATCTGGTAAACTGTGGTTTTGGAAAGGTAGGGGACATTTGCCTTGGAGTAGAATGATGAAGTTAATAAAACAAAATCAATTCATAATTTTTTTGTATAACAGGTTTTTATCATGTACCTAATAATTTAGGTGTTATTCGTTCCGACGTTCGAAACGTCGGGCCGACGTTTCGAATACGTTACAGCACTCGTGGTCACGGGTGAACTGAAACCCGTTATACAAAAATAATTATTATGTCCTCAAATCATGAAAGTTTAAAGTCAAAGTCAAAAGTCAAAAAACATTTATTCAGTAGGACTGCTGGGATCACTTTGAAACGTCTTAAAACTAGGTGATTTAACAACAGGTTCACGACTGTATCCCCAAGGTGCGGTAGACATTCTCTCAGATCTTTTTATGTTACTTATTCCAAATCCTATGAAGATATCTATGGAGGTTAGTCAGAGGCATGTCCAAACACATATTTGATACATGCCCACATCTTGCAGAAGTTTCCATACATGACAGGTTGCAAGCCTATCGCCGCCTATATGGTTTCCTCACGATGTTTTCTTTCACCGATTACAGCACGTGTTTAAGCGCATATAAATTTTACGAAACGCAAAATCCATTGATGCACGGCCGGGATTCGAACCCACAACCTTCGGATTGAAAGTTGAGGTACAACCCCATTCGGCCAACTCTGCTCTTTAGGTTCTTTCTCTAGGTGATTAATAAGTACAAACCCTTTGATTTATTGCTAGGATTTTGTGAATAAACATGGTAATTGGGTGACTCTACATGTTGCTACTATACAAATATACGCTGTATCAATTTACGGTAACCTCGTTGCCTGTTTCAAAGCAAGCAGGATTTCTGACAGAACTCGTTTCCAAGAGTAGGTCAGCTACTTTTTCAAACCAAAATAAACGTACTGACCACGATTACTTTTTCAAAAATAAATAATTTATTAACACGAAAATGAAAAGGAATGAGATACTTGTTATTCTATAAATGTAATGTGATATTTTTCAACGTTTTTAAAAAGTGGCAATGAGCTTTCAAGCTGCGATGGTATAAACTTATTTAGTCAACTTCGTCCCACTGTTGGGCAAGATTTCCAAAGGTCCCAATCTTTTCTCTCAGTCTCTACACTCCACCACCTTTTGCCAATCTACCTCGAAGCCTTAATGCTAATATGAACAGTAGATAATATTAAAAATTGTTTTGGTCGTGACAAAAAAATCTGATAATTTATCTATTTCTCTCCTTACAATCTGTCCTAAATCTATACACAGTATTCACCACATAAGATGCGCTTGCGTCGATGTTTGTAGCAACTGAATCATCATCTGTGGTCTCGGGTCATCGACTTGTCCGGTAGCCTACAACTTTTTAATACAATATAATAATGCTACTCATTTTGTTTGTTTTTGTGTTTTGGTTATTGGGTGTAATATTTATTGGTTCCTATTGGATGTAATTATAGAATTGAATTGGTTTCTTTTTAATATTTTTTGTTTTGTGCACGAGAAATGAAGAGGCATGTTGGTTCTATGAAATAGTGCCTTTATTTTAATAAAGGTTCTGAAAGCAGTAACAGACTATTTTTAATGATATTTGTGGTTAATAATTCTCACAAAATTATTCTCACAAATTCTAAAGTGTTAGCAAAAAATACTTTAACCCTTCACTAGCGTCGAGTAATTTATTAAATAAATTCAAAATTCGTAACAGATACGGTCAGAAAAAAACCAAATCTTTTTAAAGCACAATCAATTAGACTTAACACTTTGCATGTCAACGATAGCTTCTTATTGAAGAAGCATCATTTATCATTCACACTGTAATCATAATATCAAGTTGGTAATGTATTCGAAGTTTATAAAAAATGTTCACTTGATAAAAAAATATTTTGTATTCAGTAGCTGAGGGTTGAATTTTTTATTAGATTTTTTGACATTTACATTTTACATAGTATCAGGTTGGTTTTATTTAGTAGACATATAATTTTTATATCTTTCTTTATTATTTAAATGCTTTTGAATCCTTTCGCCCCACCTAAGTTCGAGTGGCACAAATTAGAAAAAAAAACATCTGAGGAAGTAAGGTTTAAAATAGATATGAGTAATTTTAAAATGACCAAGTAAGCTGAGCTTTCGTCAAACCAATAAATCAATTTCACTTTGTGTCACACTGAAACGCATTAGCAAGTCGTTTCTGTCCGCGATACCATTGTTATTTTACTTTGTGATGACTTTAATTTAATTTAATTTTATTTAATTTTTTAGGCCTTTGCCCAGCAGTGGGACATTGAGGGCTAATATAATAATAATATAATAATAAGTATAATTTTATTCTATCAAGCTACGATATCTTAAAAAAAAACAAAACAGGTTCACGACTGTATCCCCAAGGCGCGGTAGACGTTCTCTCAGATCTTTTTATGTTACTTATTCCAGATTTATTGAAGGAGGCATGTCCAAACACATAATATTTGATACATGCCCACATTTTACAGAAGTTAGTATCCCATACGTGACAGGTTATACGAGTACGTGTATATCTTTTTTATTTATTTTCTCTAGCTAAATGCCCAGAAAGGCAGATGGCAAGATTCAAAGGAGATTAAAAAAAAAAAAAAAAAAAATATTTTAAGGAAAATCAACAAATTTAAATAATTTTACTGGGTAATAAAGCACACAAACAGGTATTAGATAAAAAAACTATTATGGAACCCAAACCCGGGACAAATTTCTGCAGATCATGCAAACATTAAAATTTGTCCTGTAGCGAGAATCGAACGCGTACCTCTTGCGCTACATAGCATACCAGTAGCGATAAAAATAATGATAATAACTCTATTTCAGAATAGTGTTTTTTGATATAACATTTTGTGAAACTGCGAAACGTCGTAAGCCGACAGTGGATCAGGCTGGACAGGACCGGGAAAAATGGCAAAAGCGATGGGAGGCCTATACCCAGCAGTGGGTGAAGTCGGGCTGCGGATGATGATGATGATGATGAAACTGCGAAAACATTGACCGTAAATTACAAAACACTGCAGGAATGACCGAGTGACATCTCATTCTATTTTCGGAGCTTGCACTAACATCGCGCACCGCATGAAAATCAACGTTTATTTAGTTTGTGTCAAAGAACAGAAGAATTTATAAACTAAATTTTAGATAAGATACTGATTCAATGACATGTAGGTACCTTCTTTTTTTAAAGTTTAAATAAAAAAAATGAAATAGGCAACTTGGTACGCCAGCCCGTTGAGTGTTTTGAGTTTCATTTTGTGTTTCAAAGCTTGACCTTACTCAATAAAATACCCAGGTGCCTATGCCTACCCCAGTTAATAACAATAATTTTAGAAAAAAAAACACAATATTTTTTTACGTCCCCTTGCCCCAAAGCCCTACATACAAAAACAATTTTTGCAGAAAATAAGATGAATTTACCTCTCTGACAATTCCTAACAATAGGATTAGTAAGGAACAGGTGTTCAGCTTTCATTATTACAACGATACATTAGTTTACGCATTAAAGTAAAAAAAAAAAACAAAAAAAAACATCAGCTTGCCACGAATCAAATCCGTATACGACAATCATTGCTTTACTTCGAAAAATAACACATCTGTAATTATTATGCGTTCACTGCAAAAAGTACCGTTGCTATAAAAAGATAAGGCTCAATATTGACTATTTGTTTTAACCCTCTTATGACGTTTTATCACGCATCGCGCAAGAGGTCGTTGGTACTCAGGGGAAACTAAAGCACAGGTGTCCAGCGTTCGGTCTGTTAGACAGAGACAGGGATATCAAATCGGTTGATGCGTGAAAGGGACGCAACCAAAATAAACGTTGAACTTGTGTAGTGTTTTTTTTCCTTTTGCTCTCCCTCGCCTATGTTCGTGACGGATCTTTTTTTATTTCGTTTTACTCTTGCAGCCTTTTTGGATTATTTAGCTATATTTCTATCTTACCAATTAAAGCTATTGGGTTAGTTATTTTAGGGTGTTTTAGTTACCATTCACGCCAATAAATTGTTGTTATTATTGACCGAGCGAGCGAAGCGTCTCAGTTTCGAGATTGGCCAAAAATGCTTTTGTCCAGAAGGCGGACAGAAGTCCGCCTGCGCCTTCAGTCGCATTTTTCAACCGATTTTGACGAAAATTGGCACAAAGGTTCCTTGATTGATTAAAAAACTTTTGTCGATTGCGAGTTTTGATTGGGGTGAAAATAGGGGAGGTAAGGGGGGAATTTGTGAAAAAACTGTAGCGTTGTACTAAGTACCTACTTATTTATTAAAAGTCATATGAACGCACTTTGACGTCTCAACTTTGGCATTTAGAATTTGTCACATATTATTACAAAATCCTAGAAACGCTCTTCCGTATTAACAACATAACTAATCTATAGACTGGTTCGCGACAGCGTACTTCGCACGGTGACGATTTGACATATACATGGGTCGTCACGCAAAAATCGAACACTTTTTTTCGTCTAGCCATCTGATACCTTCCGAAAAGGAACTTCGTTCTAAAATCAAGTATAATTCGTAGCAAGTGAAGATCCGTGGTCTTTGCCCACACCTCCGGAAAAGATTCGGATATGTATGTCAATAATTTTTTGATGTATGTTAAATATAAAAAAAAGATCTTGCCAACTAGTCCACGTCCAGTTTTAATGATAGAAGATTGATTTGACGTAGCTCACTATAATGCTCCTCTTTTATAATGTTTGTACAAACCATGATCATAGGATATGACAAAGATTAAGATGATATACCGTTAACAAAATTTACTCTAATTCAAACTCTATGTTAAAAAGGATAAGGTTTATTTGTGCATACATGCGTAGAAGATGTCGTAGGCGCTAGAGAAAGAATAGAAAAACAATTTAATGACAGTGATATGATCCAAGATCGTGATTATGTCGTATTGTTCATGTCCCTAAGTTGTGTAAGATGTCGTTGTAAATAGGTCGTAATTGTAGAAAAGTTTAGCTTCAAATTGTCAGGCGTGTTGCTAACTGACCTAGTTTTAAGACGTTTCAAAGTGATCCCAGCGGTCCTACTTAATAAATGCTTTTTGACTTTGACTTTGACTTTGACAGAAACGAAAGTCGAGGCGCGGCGCGGGCGTGAATCTCGTTGAAAAAAGTAAAAAACAAACAAAAGTCAAACAAAGTGCCTGGGACATTGTTTGAGATGGAATAGGCTTGCCCAGCACCTAAACCATCCTCTTAGCTTAATCAGCCGCCCACAGGAGAGACGACGTCAATACATGTGGAGCTAACTAAGCTGCGGGTTTCCTCACGATGTTTTCCTTCACCTAGAGCTCGTGTTAAAGCGAATATAAATTAATTAAAAATCCATTGATGCACGGCCGGGATTTGAACCCACGACCTTCAAATTGAAAGTCGAGGCACAACCCCATTCGACCAACATGGCTCTTGAGTGAATATAGGCAACTTTTTTTTAAATACATATATGTAGAGACATCATCTACGTCTACGAAACCGGTATTAACTATAAATTGCATAAAGATCGTTTTGATTTTAGCAATAAAACAGCAGGCACCGACAGTCAAATTAAACTTTGAAGCATATACAGTTATCTACAAGAAACCTTATATCCATACAGCCCAACAATTAAGATAAACCTTTTAAATATAATGCTGGACATTTTTCACACAGCATCATCTAGCCCCAAACTAAGCAAAGCTTGTACTAAGAACCAGATAACTGATATACTACTTATATACTTTTTGTTTGTAAATACATACATATTATACATAGAAACACCCAGACCTGAGACAAATATCTGTAGGTCATACAACATTTGTCCCGCGGCGGGGATCGAACCCGCAACCTTCTGCGTCGCAGGCGGACCTTCGCCCACTGCGCCACAGAGGTCGTCGAAACCTATTTGCATAAACGTTACGCTTCACTTTTCGCTATCTACGTAAACGGGGCCGGGGGCAGAATCTAGTCTTTAATCTATATATTCTATACTATCTACACATATAAATAAAATAGAAGTGTCTGTCTGTGATTTCAAGATAACTGATTTAACAAAGTGCTTTAGAGTTACACAAAACTAAAACACAAAATAATTTTTGTGTCTCTCTGTATGTCCGAGCTAATCTATGGAAAAGCTAAACTGATCTAATAATGGAACTTTCACCGGAAGATAAAGGAGGTTATAGGGCAACATATTGTATGAGAGTGAATGAGGCAAAAGTTGTGTGTCAGGATCGTAGCAATTGGAGATCCGTGGTCTCTGCCTACCCCTTCGGGAAAGAGGTGTGATTTTATGATTTTGTGTATGTATTGTAGGCCATTTTTATCCCAGAACGCCAACAGGATCCCAATCTTGTGGGCTGAGGAATCCTGCGGTTTTTAAAACGGTTTGTAATAAAAACCGCGTCCTAACTAATGAGTAGTGCAAACGAAGTCGCGGGCACAGCTAGTAACAAAATAAGAAGGCATCATCGATGCAACGGGTTTCTCCAACACAGATGCGCGTACGCACACAGACGTAATGCGTAATGCCGGTAGTATTCAGTATAATAACCGAACTGTGATAATGCTGATGGTACGGATAACAAAATAAGTTATGTCGCTCATACAAGTATAAACAAGTGTGGTTTATCACTATAAAAAATATATAAAAACAAATAGGTACACATCATCACGATTATCCACAAGGCGTGGTAGACTTTATCTCAGGTCTTCTGTATCCTTTTATAACAACAACGCAAGCTGGGCTTGACAATACGGAATTTTCTTTCTGTGTTTTTTGTTAATGTCAACTCAAAAAAAAAATCCAAAAACAGATCAATATTTACTCAAACATGTAGGTACTTAGCTTTGCATTGCGATATCTATACTCAACTGTATCCAGCAAGAAGAAAACAATCACGAACAGGTTTTGCTGACTGTACCAAGCCTCCTACAAGCACTTGAACCCAAAACACGTGGTGTAAGAAAGAGAAATAAAATAATAAAACCCTTTAATTTATACCACGATAGTGTCTGTATCTTAAAAATAAAATATAGTTTTTTTTTTTTTCATTTTGGGGCATTGGTCTTAGTGCTGTGCATATTTACGGATGGTTGCTTTTGTCATTATATCGATTATTTTTGTAGGTACGTGATTACTCGATACTTTTTTGATGTTATCTGTAGTTATTATCTACAGACTCTCTTATTCTAGTCTAATGAATAAAGATATTTAAAATTTTAAAATTCTCACTAAGTATGTATGTAATTTAAAATTTTAATTTAAATACCTACCCATTTACGGCTCAATAAACCTCTTCAGCAAAACTTATATTAAAAACTTTATTTATCGAACATTTTGAATAACTTCCTTTTTTGCTTGCTTTGCTCAACTTTTGTGATAAGTTTTTCTGATAACTAATAACATAAACAACAACAGGTATTCATGTTTTTTCTTATCATGGCTTTGATATCCTAATTTGTTATTTTTAAGACGGATGAGTTTTATTATAAGGTAGCTTTGTTGCATTTCTATGCAATCTCTACCAAAACAAACATTTTAAACAGAACTGATTGAGAACTGATCACAAAATCGATAAGATTGAATCATTTCGATTTAAATCACTCAAATATCGATAGCGTGACCTAAATACAACACTAGTTTACACAGTAGCCAGACTCACGCCCACACTGACACCAAAGTATAAACGGACAGTCAACGGCAAAAGATAAATAATATGAATTGTTTTACAATACGTCATAAATAATTTGACTAAAAAACCTCTACTCTTCTAACCGATTATCTAATGACAGGTAGATCGAAAATAATTATCAGACAAATACAAAAAAGTCGTTCAATGTGAAACCAAAATGACTATTTTCTTTAGGAAACAACAGTGATTTGAAACTGGTACTCTTAATCAAATTTTATTGATGTAGTCTAAACGTCAATCAAAGATCAACTCTCGCTTTTTGAGTTTTACAACCGTCGTAAAATCGATACGCTCGTACCGCAAATTTCAAGTTAAGAATCGATTTTACAATCGATAAAGTAGGCATACGTCTTCCATCGATATAAATATACCACATCACCACAGCTTCCTGTATTAACGCATACGGGTGAAATTTCAAATTAAAAATTTGTGGGTACCCGCAAATTTTACAGTAAATTTGACAGTCGTTTAAAATTTACGGTCTTGCCGCAGCTACCTGTATTACCTGAATACGGGTTGAATTTTTGGCTAACTTATTTTAAATTTCAATAATAGCCTTCCTCGGGCGGGATCCTTTTTTGCAAATTTAGGATTATACTTATTAAAGTGTTTTTTTTTAAGGAAAATAAAAATTTTAAGAAAAACTATACCTACTAATGTACATACATTAATTATTTTTCTTTTAAGTTATTCTTTATAACAGCGCCCATGGGGTGTTTCGCGTTCGTTTGATGAATATTCAGATGCATCTTACTGCAAGATACGTTGTATTCAGTCGATAGATCGATATCGATAAAACAAGGTCCTACCCTAAGACCAAATATTTTAAAAATTGCCCTTCGAAGTCAGAAATCGTAGCAAGAAACATCCAAATATTCATCAAACGAACGAAAATAAGAATCGGAATACAGCCCCTGTTCAGTCCTTAGCTTTCATTCAGTTTTGAAAATAGTGGAATAGTTCGGGGCAAAGTGACGAAGCTACAAGTATTAAACTATGCATAACAGACTGAAATTCCAATTATATTCGGAAACTCAGAAGTAATGGGCTACCATTAACCCTAAAAGTAACGAGTAACATTTTTCACAAACTTTCAAAAGCGAGTCACTCATATTAGGCACTTAGCCTAACTTAAAATATAACATCTCGCTCGTGTTCCCTATCTGTCAAATATTACAATACTCTTTTAAAGTCATTTTCAAGTGTATTTGCATAGCAAAGAGTGCGTAGTTCAGTAGTGGGCTGGTTTAGTAGAAAAAGTTGGGCAAACATACGAGCAACAAAATAGTGGCCAATGGCCTATAAGATTGTATGAATAAACCACTATTTTTTTTTTATATATTACTATAACTGCGCTCCTGCGGTGACCCGCGGTCCCTCGGGATTTTTTAATTTTTTCGGGATAAAAAGTAGTCTATGTCCTTCCCTGGGATACAATTTTTAACTATGCCAAATTTCAGCTTAATCTGTTCAGCGGTTTGGGCGTGAAAGCGTAACAAACAGACAGACAGACAGAGTTACTTTCACATTTATAATATTATATAATATGGATATGGATTACACTACACATACATTCATTAAATCACACCTCTTTCCATAAGGGTAGGCAGGATCCAGAGATTTCCACTTGCTGATCCAGAAAGACAGTTTTTCTCATTCATTCACTCTCAATCAGCACGATCTTCTAACAAACTCGTACGCTTAGGGTACTCGTATCTGAAAACTACAACACAAGCAAACCTAGTGTATGACTGTTGGGTGTTATTTATTTATTTTACTGCAACTCCTAGCGAACGCGTCACACATAAGTTGCTTATCTGCCAAACCTAATGCAGTTCTGTCACACGTAAGTTGCTCGTCTGCCAAGCCTAACGCACTAGAAAACTAATTACAATTCAAGACCACTCTCTTCAGATAATTAATAAGTTTGAAGAGCACATTTAAATACAATGCTGTCTGGACGCAATGCGTCTCTGACACTAACATAGGATGTGTTAGTTTTGTGAAGTTTTTACTTGTAATAAAATGACTACTGTTAAAGTAGTAAATAAAAACCTAGGCCTTTACATCTTTAATAGATGTTTTATACAGCGTCATGAGGCAACCTATGCCTACACCTAACGGGACGCTTTAGTGCCTGGGACATTTTTTGAGATGGAATAGGCTTGCCCAGCACCTAAACCATCCTCTCAGCTTGATCAGCCTGGCCCACAAATAAGACGACGTCAATACGTGTGGAGCTGACTAAGCTGCGGGTTTCCTCACGATGTTTTCCTTCACCGTTATGAGCTCGTGTTAAAGCGCATATAAATTTTTCGAAACGAAAAATCCATTGATGCACGGCCGATGATATGAGCCGTGTTGGTCGAATGGGGTTGTGCCTCGACTCTCAATCCGGAGGTCGTGGGTTCGAATCCCGGCAGTAGTAGATACAGACTTGATAATTACTATTTATATATATACAATTTTTTGCCAAAGTATTGTTGTGATACCACAATATGGTAACATAGAAATAACAAGCCTAATCCAGCTGAAACAATGTTCCAGGCACTTCAGCGTCCCAATACGTGGTAGGCATAGGTTGCCTCCTGACGCTGTATAAATCATTTAGTATAATAAGGCCTAAGAAGAAAAATATAGACAATTGTTGTACAAAGGTATTGTTGAGTAGAGCTGCTTGGAATAGAGAAGCTAGAGTTCGATCAAAGATAGCAGATAAGTATTCAATGTTCTTAAATATTTTGTATCTTCGAAAATTTTCGGAATATTTTGTTCTTTCGGTTTCATTATACTCAAAAATTCGTTTACGTGTTCCGATAAGTTTTACAATTATTATTTTCTCAAAAGGTCTCTCTCTATCTACAACAATGCTTATAACAAATACATTTTAGAAACAAAAGTCTGGTGTCCCGAGGCGCTACACCGTTCTCCACCAATTATCCACCATTATTGCTAATTGCACCCATTTGTGATATAGTAAATCATAGACAATACGAAGCCATCATTGACCATAGACACTGATGGTCTAAATGGTCTAAATCATTTTGACCATAGACATTTGAGGTCTAATGGTTCAGGAGCTATTATTACAGAATGGGTGAGGTTTAACTGTTTTGGTTCGAACTTTAAAATTATTGTTTTTTAATAATTAATGTTTTATGGTCGATTATTTTTAATGACTGACAGTTTGAAAGCAATCTACTCAATTACACAAAATAATATAACTATAACAAAAGATCACATGAGATAAGTAATTATTTAAGATACGAATTTTTATCATGCAACAAAAACATGAGCAACCATGACGCTCTATATTGTTTAAATGCCAAGATTTAAACCTCGCACTTGGTTTCAAAATCAAGGCTTACTGTGACTTGTCTAAAATATGCATATAAAGCCTTGTGTCCTGCGACCAAAAATAACAAAACATTCTAACATATTTTTTCTTACATTCTAATATTTTTCCGTCCGCCTCGGATAACATTTTGCATACAAAAATGTTATGCGATGTTTGATGTTAGGTGTTAGAAAACACAAAAAAAGTGTCGCAGAAGACCCGGCTTTAGCCTAACATGTTTCCCTAACATAGGCCCAGCCATCGAAAGAACTAGTGATAAGAGAAATACGTTCTGCTTCTTTTGGGGCCAGATGATGCGTGAAATGCTCAGCATTACCCATATAGGGTCTTTCATTTGAAACTACACAAACTGACAGGGCCTCATTTTTGGGTTGTAAATAGACGTTTGACCGTATTAATTTAATTCCTAAGCCCATTTAAGTTTTCACTTCAAAATTTATCATTTATTGATATTTTAGAATTGTTGCATAATGATTTTCATGGAGAACAGAGTTCCACCAATCGCGGCGCAGCTACATCACGAATGGGCTAAGTTATACAAGAAGCAACAATCAATTGGAAGGATAGTCGTTATCGATTTTCTCGGGATTTTCATAACAAAACAATAAAAAAATCATTAAATAAATATTTTTTATTTTTTTTTTGAACCCAATTCCTGAATTAAGTTAGTATAAAATGAAAGACCCTATATATTTATAGACAGCGACTGACGAGAGGAACCAGCCAGCAACAGGTTCCGTGACAGTTACAACCGCAGGGATATAGTGATTAGAATTAATGATTGAAGTCACAACCAGTTTAATTACCGTGATTAGATTTGTAACTGATGCATGGCAAATGTTCCGTAGAGTTTTGCTAACATGTTTGTATTCAATGGTAACGTCATGCATTCGTCGCAATATTGAACAGTACCTGCATATTTTACCAAGTATAAGTATTTAAGACGCGGCTTACACGATACCATTCTGGCATACAATCCTTGCCTCTTGCCACAGAATATTAGTTCTTGTCTCTGAGCTTAAGAAAGCAAGGGGCAAAAATAGTATACCAGAATGGTATTGTGTAAACAGCATTTTTCAACACACTTGCTCATAAAGTGGCTCTATGGTCACCGCAATCAGGCACATAATGACACCCATAATCAAACTGTGACTTTTTCATTACCATAACTCACTAGTGAGTAATAGAATTTTTTTTTAATTTTATTGGTTGAGTAGCTTTGTTCTTTAAAAAGTTTTTATTCAGAAAAAAGATCGTGTTCAATAGAACAAATAAATTAATGTTCCTATTGCTTGCTCATTTCATGCAACTTCTTATTTAAATAGATAATTTTAACTCGTACGTGTTTAATAAATAAAACTTTCACTCAAATATAACTTTTGTTTTCTCTATAATAAAAGAAAACTTTAAATTCCCCATTTTGTACGTGGCAGAATAGGCCGCAAACCCTATGCGCGGCGCGGAAATATAGTCTGTGGCCGATCGCAATGCGCGCGCATAGGAAAACTGATTAATTTTTCCCGCAATAGCGAAACATTTTTCACAACTCGTTTTCACTTTTGAAAATGAGTTTTTATTGTTATTTTATTCACAAGTGTGTTGAAAAACGTCGTATGATACACGTGTGTATCACCGTCCTCGGTTCTGTTAAGAGCCTCGCCTTAACGGCTCGGCTCTTAAAAACACCTCGGCGGTAATCACCAATGTTACACCCTAGTACCATAATGTACTATTATACAACAACAGTTCTTACTATGTAGTTACATATAAATTCTGTTTAAGGATGAATATACAAAATTGTATGGTTTTTCGGTACCATTTGCTGAGCCTGGAACACTGAGCTGAACCACAGCTGTAGTGAAATTGTAGTACGAAATTAAAGGTAAAGTATTCATCTACACGGGGTGATAAAAAAAACTGGGTAGTCCCATACAAAAATTCCACAAATAAAAGCTTTTAATAACGTAAGAATCGCTAAAAATGACGAAAAATGGGGTCCGAATCGGAACAAAAATAGCCAAAGATGCAGTAAATTTTGACAAAAAAATTATAGAAAATTTTAGCTTATATAGTCCTCTAAGCGTGTTGCTAATTATTTTTATCCCAAATCAATTAGTTTTTTATTTATGAGTATATTAAAATGTACAAAAAACAGTACGATTTCTCTCCATACATTTTCTATGGCGTGCGCAATCTCGATTTGCCATATAAATCCGAATCCGAGCTCAGACGCTTCAGATGCACGTCAAACGTGCTTATGGAAGGACGGGTGTATCGCATTTTTCAATTTTTTAGTTCGACAAGGTTCTATCTAAAATTCTGTATGAATACGAATACCGTGACTGGAAAATATTGATACTTTTGGTTTCGGACGATACAGCTGATGATAAGATAGGATAAGGAAAAAAATTTTTTTTTTCCGTCACGTGTAAATCGTCAGCACCAATGCCCAGTTATAATAGGTGCGCGCCTATTTGACCGAGCGAGCGAAGCGAGCGCAGCGCCTTCCTTTCGAGTTTCGCAAAAATTGCTTTTGTCCGTCTGTCCATCTGTCTTTCTGTTCTCACAATCAAATCGCATTTTAAAAGCTTTTTATTAACTTGCAATGTTTGTATGTTCGTAGGTTTGTATGTATGTATGTTTGTCCGGGTCCTATTTTACAAGCTTAATTTGACCCACTTCCCGGCTTCCGATAGAGCTGAATTTTGGTACACCTATGAGTCCTTGGAGATGATGCAATAATTTATGATGACAGCGAGCTGATCTGATGATGGAGTCATGAGCTGTTCCACGGAACTCCTCAGAAATTAGGCCGAATGCGTTGAAACTCAGTTTGTCAATCAAGTATCATCTACAATTTTAAAATATGGTGACAGCGAGCTGATCTGATGATGGAATCATGAGCAGTTCCACGGAACTCCTCAGAAATTAGGCCGATTGAGTTGAAACTCGGTTTGTCGATCAAGTATCATCTACAATTTCAAAATATGGTGACAACGAGCTTATCTGATGGTGGAATCAGGTGCTGTTCCACGGAACTCCTCAGAAAATAGGCCGATTTAATTGAAGCTGTGTAAATCGGTCAAGTTTCGTGTACAATTTGAAAGTATGGTGACAGGAGCTGTTTTGATGATGGAGCCAAGAGCTGTTCAATGGAACTCATTATGTGGATAATAGTAATATCCGTGTTTGGGCTCATATGAATCAGCTCATCACCCATAAAAAGCTTGGACCTATTGAAAATATTTTTTCAATAAAAATATTTTTAATATTGTAGATAGGTAGGTACTTAGGTACATTCTTCGTAATTTTTTTGGAGCGAGGTCTACTACTCTCACAGAACCACTAGTAGTAAAAAGTTTTCAAAGTGTGCAAAGTACTGACAACGAGTAAAGGTGCGCATAGCACTGCGCAAAGTTGTGTGAAAGGTGCGCAAAGTAGTGTGCAAAGTGCGCAAAGTAGTGTGCAAAGTGCGCAAAGTGCCTAAAATGGTGTGCAAAGTGGTGCGCAGTGCTGCACGAAATAAAATAGATGCGCAAAGTGCGCAAAGTAGTGCGCAGTGCTGAAAGAAATAAAATAAATGCGCAGAGTGCGCAAAGTAGTGTGCAATAGGGAATTATAAATGGTGAAGTGGGGGGGTAGTTAGCCCCCACAAATTATGTGATGAAAAGAAAAGGTTATTTTTTCGCAAGACAACTAAACAGCTTGTTAGTAAATTACGAGTATACTATTCTAGCGACCAAAACGTCGTAAGCGCTATGACAAAGTACGTGAGTTACGTGATGAACTCGGTTGGAACCTCGTTGGATGGAAGTTTCAACTTTGACATTTGTCAATTAAATTATTGTCAAGTATTAAAATCCTAGAAACGCTCCTCCGTACTCAAAATGTAACAATCTATGGACTGCTTTGCGGCTGCTCACTTCGCACTGTGATCTTTTGACCTATTATGTATGTGTCGTGATGATAAAATCTAACGCTTTTTTTCTTCTAGCCCCCATCCTTGATACCGTCCGAAAAGGAACTTCGTTCTAAAAGTATTGAGGGATAAAATCACGTAAATGTTAGATTTCCTAAGATATTTGAGATTAAAAATTTAATGCTTAAATATAACTGCTAAATAATAAAGATGCACCTACCTACCTACCTAATATTTCAATTGTTTTATAGCACACCATCTACCTTACTTTATTTTTTACTTTGTACTTTCAAAACATTCAAGTATCAAAATTAGCTCGTTCAACTAATAATCGAACGGGGATACGGCTTCAAAGTGTGCGTAAGTGTTTTGTTATTGTGTGCAGGCCGAAACTGGCATCTATCAAATTGTATATTCGTCCTTAATAAACATTTGCAATTGTACGCATTCACGCAATACTTTAGGCCTTTTACATCTATATTTTTACTTTTTTTTTTTACCTCCTGACGCTGTATAAATCATCTAATTTAGATGATTTACGATCCTTAGCTTGACTAATCCTGTTGTATTTTATAAATATATGTAAATATGTAGTAGCTTAGTTCCTCCTAAGCAGGATTTATCTACTCATTTTTGCCTATCATTTGAGATACATTTCGTTTGCGCCGGGGGCTTGCCTGGGGTTTGGAACACAGTTCCTTTTCAGACGGTATCGAAGAAAAAAAAGACTGAGGCTGGAAAAACATTTTGTTCCATTTTACCGTAAATCAATTGTTAGTACGGAAGAGTGTTTCTAAGGTACCTAATTGACAATTAATTTATTATATTCTTAGTATACAAAAATACTCTGCTTCGTTCCAACCGAGTGTTCCACGACACACACGTATTGGCATTATTTGTAAATAAAATCATAATTCCATAACATTTCACACTTTTCTTGATTCTTGACCCATTTCCACTGCAATTTTATAATAAATCAACGTCGTTCCATTCCTATTCCATAAGCGGTACCCTATTGCTAATTCTCGGGTAATTTTGTTAATGACAGATTGTCATTTACTAGAAACAGATAATGTTGGGTTCTTGGCAACTGGTGTTAGCGTGCGGTTTCGACGCGACGTGATTGCGAAAAGCATTCACGTATCACATCTTCGTCATGCCTACTATCACTCATTGTTTGGTGTCATTTGTTCACTAGTTATCTTTCGCTAAGACCGAAAAATATTAAAATATTAGATGAGAAAACCGAAAGACTACTGCGCAACATAATGATATCCTATGCTAAACTAGTTTGGAATCCCAAATTTTTGGTGCTATGCATTCAGGTTTTGGTTTTTAAGGTTTTTTGTTTTTGTTTGGATTTTTTGGTTTTTAACCAATTCAAATTCGGCGACTTTCGTTGCTGACTGTACAAGTCTTTTGTTTGAGTCAAATACTTGCTGAATAATAATATAAAAAGGTCTATTATTACCTACTTACACAGATATTCGAGTTTGTATCAATCATTTAAAATTGTTCAATATGATTCACATCACCTCGATTTTATAAATATTAACCATAAAATATATGTTCTCAAGCCATTAAAAAGAAAAAATAACACTAAGCAAACGACACAAATAAAAACCTTAATGCCCGTAAGAAACTAATAAGTATTCAAAGCATCGCTAAAAGCCACAACTACTATTGGCTAAGGTTCGATAGAAAGCAGGTTTGCCATTTTACTGGTTAAATTGAAGATGTGAGTGTGTGTGTTTACAGTCAACGACATAACTGCTGTGTATGTGGGTAGGTTTCACTGTGTCAGTCAGTCTCCAATAAATTTATTATTATTAAAAGAGTCGCACGTTTGTGTCGCACGTTTTGCAAACGCGCGACGGCATCGCTACTAGAACACATGCACTGCTACTAGAATCGCAACAAACTCACGTCAGCATCGCGACAGCATCGCTACAAAAAGTCGCCGTGTGCGAGAGCTCTAAGGGTATTTTTACTATTTTTCAAAATTGGAATAGGAGCAAGAGTATGATGATCAATCCTTTTGGTACAAATGATGCCAGTTAGTATCAGTGATGAGTGTCAGTCTAGGATCTGTGTACGACAAACTCATAATTACCCGTTTCGCGTTGTGGTTCAAAAATCATACCATTTTCTCATTTATTCATTCGGTTAAGTACTTATTTAATCAATTTATAATTTGCCTGCTTACCTAGTAAATGTGGAAATAAACAATCTTCACACAAGCCCGTAAACCAGAGGTTCTAACATTGTTCCAAAGTAAACATAGGTATGAGAAGAGGCACATCAAACACTTGGCTGTCATAAACGGTCAGTTTTACGACTGACATAAATCATGAATCGTCTGATCGTGTATCGAACGACAAAGACGTAAATCTTTGTCGTTCTAAAGCGCGGGTGATGAGACTGCGTCTTAAGAGATTTCAAATCATCGTTTTAAAAGAATTAGTAAGTGCATTTTGTTTCAATGAGCTATTTTTGCTAAGAATATTAAAATATAATTTAAAAATGTTTATTTGCGTTACAGGTACAACTATATTTTTTTGAGGAGACGGGAATAATTTTAATAAGGACTCTAGTTTAGCAGGTTTTAGTAAATAAACTAGCAAGAGAAATATGAGTCAGTCAGTCAATATTAAGCTATCTATAGATCGTTTCTAACGATCCTTAGATAGCTTGACTAATCCTGTTGTATTTTGTAAATATATGTAAATATGTAGTAGCTTAGTTTCTGTAGGCTAGTTGTTGGCGTAGAAACAACAAATTAAAAATTTTAATTATTTTGTTACAATTAATAGTAATCCAACTATTTTTGTGAAAAATACTGTGGTCGCTAAGTCGCGAATAGTGAGACTGCGGCCTAAGTGATTTCTAACTAGAGCTTTTATTTCTTAGAGTGGCCGAGAGATGACAACTTACTTTTAACGCTACTACTGTTTATTATATTATGTTAATAAATTATAAACGTAATATCCAACAACAGAAACGCATCCCTAATCCCTCTTTGTTCCCAAAAGATTCCCACAAAATCATGTTTTGACCAATGGTCAAGATGACACAAACAATGATTTCTCGAGTGGCTTCAAAAGGACAAAACGTGCAATCATCATCGCATGATTAATCGATTGAGGATGATCACGCCGTTTTCGGGATCATGACTAAAATAAATGGTTTATAACGTTTTTTGATCAAACTGAGTCTATAGGCCACCTGGGTTCGATTAGACTCAATGGGGCTTATTACAAGAAAATGAGCCGAGTTTAGACCAAGTCTAACTAAAAAACTGTCCCTAGAAAAACGATCTTTAAATACTCGTATATAGAATGCTTTTTTGTGGTAATAGTTTTGTTTTGACATGTCAACATGGGGTTCAACCAAGGATTTACGTTTTTATAATAAGCAGTAGTGAGATTTGTTTCACTCGAATTGAGAATATCTTGATTGGTTACTTTGAATGAATCGCGCTTGATCAAAAAAACTAGTTGTTACGAAGTAGTATCAGGTATTTTACTGTGTATTACTTAATAATAGACGACCTCGCTGGCGCAGTGGGCGAACGCCCGCCTGCGACGCAAAAGCTAGCGGGTTTGATCCCCGCGGCGGGACAAATATTTGTATGATCTACAAATATTTGTCCGCGGTATGTGACCGCGGGTCACATAGCGGGAGCGCAGCTAGTAATAAACTAATCGACAGCTGTATCTGTTCCGAATTCGGCAAAGGCCTCTTCCAACGATTTCCATTCCCCTCTTGATCTGACTGTTCTGATCCATGTGTGTCCCGCTTCAGATTTTATTTCGTCCTCAAATCTTTTAAATTGTATGTAATGTATTTTTAATGTGTATTACCTACTTACGTGAATTTTATTCTTGATCGTAAAAGATCAAATCAAATCAAATCAAATCAAATCAAATTGTTTTATTGCGTATTATGGGTAAAAAAATGTAACAGGTGTTAGTGGTACAGTAACGGTCAGCCATAATCAACGTCTTGCGCATGCAATATGTACCTACATTTTATATGATATTTCATTAAAATAAAATTAAACAATACAATAATAAGGTTCAAGTTAAGTTAAGGTTAAATTCAAGTTAAGTATTTCCATGTCCAAATAAAATAAGATTAAATAGCGTCAATATTCTTGTCCAATAGATATTCACTTATAGTATAGTAGGCTTTTTCAATAAGCACCTTCTTCAATTTTGTTTTAAAAGTATTAAGGCTTGGAGCATTTAGTATAGCTTCAGGTAGGTGATTGTATATATGTGGAGCCATACACATCATACTTTTGTTGAATAATGCAGTTTTGTTTTTTGGAAAACAGATTTTATTCTTGTGCCTGCTACTTTGACGCTTAACAAAGAGGTCCATATTAATCTGTACAAAAATTGCCATCTCATAAATGTAGAGACAGGGTTCTTGATAATCACACTTATACTTACTTATGTTTATTAGTATATATATATATTTTATAAATACAAAATCTATAGGTACTCTAGAAATGTATCTGCAGCATAATTTAAACTTCACATAGATATTCAATGTAGAGTAGTAGTTTTGGGCACGCTTCCGACTGACAGTGACCTGGATCAGTTGAGATATCTATAGATCGTTTCTAACGATCCTTAGATGGCTTGATTAATCCTGTTGTATTTTGTAAATATATGTAAATATGTAGTAGCTTACTTTCTGTAAATAAATTATTCAATGGTACTATGTAGAGTTGATTTTCGAGAGTTTTTTTTTGCTGATTTTTTAAGGAAACCTACATCCAGCAGTAGGTAGATGATGATGAAAATATAAAAAGTAGTAAAGGTAATAACAATTTAGGCAGAGCAGACGAAAGGCAAAACACCTGTGTTACGCATCCAGGGCCGGGACAAAAAATAAGTTGCTCGCGTATCGGCTATGAGACAGTTTAGTGTGGACTTTGTTTACGTTTTTTACACTCGTGTTTCAAGAGACAGGTAATAATTTTTTTTAATCAACCTATTGTGTCCCACTGCTGGGCGAAGGTCTCCCCCAAAATTTTCCACAAATAAATAATAAAAAAAAAGGTAATAAATAATAATAATAAATAAATCGACATTTATTTCAGACACAAGTTCCATAGATTAGGTACCTAAGTACACACAAAAAAAAGCACTCGTGTTTGTTTTTGGGTATCATTTAAGCTATCACCAATTTAATTAGTTTTGTGTTTCTTAAATAATAGGGTTTGTCCTCAAAATAGTAGATCTGTCACCAAAATGTAGTCACCAAACAATGCAAAATCAGTTCCACAATAAATCACCTAAAATCCTGAGATATAAGGTCTAGTACCAAATAAATGTTTTTGTATGTATTATAATAGGTGTGTATTATAATAGGATAACTTCTAATGACCCTTTCGTCAGATTTATTTATTTCTGGCGCTTCGGCGGCCGCTGCCGCGGCACACTCGCTTCGCTCGCTCGCCTTGCGCATGGTTTTTTCACTATCCTAACATAACCTACCCAACGACCCATTTGGTTAGGTTAGCCAGAAATGTAGAATAATGGAATCTGACGAACGAGGGAACAATTTTTGTTTATCTGAGAACGAAAATATTTCGTGGCGATAGATCTATTTATTAGGTGATACAACTTGATGACAAATATAAATTTTGGTGATAGAAAATATAGTTCCCTTTGTTTTTCACTTTAAATTAAAGTTTACTTTAACCAACTTGTAAGGAAATATTTTTATCTATAATTTCTTGCACCCGTATAAAATTATTGTGTTATGATTTTGAATGTTAACTTTGTTTACAGAATCGAATCTATTTGCATCATACATCATTTTACAAAATACCCAAAAATCAGTAAACAATAGGCCATTGGATTGTTGAGAACGATTTAGGTCACTACCAGCTGGAAGCGTGCCCTGGCAGCTATTAATGCTACGATGCTAAAGTGTGTTCGAGACCGATCGTGCTGTTAAAAGCTAAAGTACTGATGCATATTGGATCTCAATATAAATACAAATCAGACAAAACTAAATACAAAATGCAAAGGCATATCTACACTACTCGAACCATTGCACTTTAGAAAGAGACAGCACCATCTGCCATCTCGCTCGTCCGGTCGCTGCACGTGTGCCATGGAAACGGGTTCCAACGGCCAAGATTTTATTAATTTGTGTTTTTGGTCTAAAGGGTGTTCTTTGTCGCAATAGGGATTTTATGTGGAGAGCTTTTTTCTGATATTTTTTATACGATTGCGACTGCAACCACCTGTCGACCATTCCTACTAAAGTAATATTGAAGTGCTGGTTGCAAAAGATAACTATTTATTTTCAAAGTCAACAAGCATTAATTTAGTAAGACCATTGGTTTTACTTACTTACTAGTTCTAAACTTAATTGGGCTTTTTACAAGAAAATGGGCCGAGTTTAGACCAAGTCTAACTAAAAAACTGTCCCTAGAAAAACGATCTTTAAATACTCGTACATAACGCTTTTTTGTGGTAACAGTTTTGTTTTGTGTCAACATGGGGTTTAACAAAGGTTTTACGTTTTTGTAAAAAGCAGCAATAGTTTTAACAGCTAGGTGATTATACTTCTGTTCCTTCGCGATTAATACCGTGAAGAACCAGGGCAGCATAGTCAGTATAATATTTAACCTACTTCACCCATGAAAGCTAAAATTAAGTTGAAATCTCTTATATTTTTTTCGGTTTCTTACAAAAGATCACTCGTTCCTTACCAGTCAACGCAGTAAGAGCGGTTTCACATTATCCGATCCGATATCGGTCTCGGACACCGATACGATGGCGGGGCGAGTAAAATGTATGAAATTGATAGCTCCGATATCCGATATCGGATCGGATAATGTGAAAACGCTCTAAAAGTGAGCGCAGTACCCAAAGGGACCATCAATACACCAGGCATTTCGGGCACTAAACGAGTTTAATGTGCATCTCCTTTTATCAACCGACTTCAAAAAAGGAGGAGGTTCTCAAGTCGTCTGTATGTTTTTTTTTTTTTTTTTTTTTGTATCTTGTTACGCGATTGTTCCGCCATTTGTTGACCGATTTGCAAAATTCTTTTTATGTTTGAAAGGGTATACTCCAGAGGTGGTCCCATATAAATTTTATTCCTGAGGGATTGATAGTTTCCCCGTAAAACTCTAAACACCTTCCCTCCATGTCACAAATAGAAATCGAATCGACAGCTTGACGCCCTGAGTCACACCGCGTTTCGAGTCAAACATTGAACTCGGTTTTCTTTTTAGTATTAAAACGTAATTATTACTTATTAGTTGCATTATTTGTCGTTGACTGTACTAAACACTAGTTTTTGAAAGTGGTACGAGTTGGGAATAAAAATAATCATATTTTTCAATTTCCCAACTCGTACCACCTGGTACAAGTTTTTGTGGTACGAATTGGGAATTACTCATTCTGATGAGTTCGAGTTTAGCATTAAAATGAAACACCGTCTATACAAGTAAAATATAGCCTATAGACTGCGTAGAGCCTCGCTTCTGTTCTACCATCGATATTGTTGATAACAAATTGCTTTTCTTTGTTCTGTCTGAGTCTTACTTTTTATTCAACAAAAAAAAGGTTATAATCATTTGTCATGATTGTAAAGCTTCTGGTTGGTGTCAAGTAGAGGTTATGCATATTTTTGGTGTATCTTGTCAAACAAAAAATGTGTTAACACAAGTGTTGGATGCAAAAAGTGTACCCTAGTAACTACTGTTGTCACTTCTACTGAGAGATGAGTACGATTTTTGAGGATGAGGATCGTAGACCAAAGAAGCGTATAGTTGTAATGGCCATAGCCAATACGAGTTTACTCATTTTTGTGGCCTCACAGAACTTCAAGAAAACATTTTTTTTTTGGGTTGGCTCTTGACCTCGAAACTTACACAGGCAAGAGTGAGGTCTACGATGGAGCGAGCCTACCCAGAAGGTGCCTATTAACTCTCTTCTTAAAAACAACAGGGTCGTAGCTCAGCGGAAATACAGACGCTGGAAGCTGATTCTGAATTTTCACATTTTTCAATACTTCTGCAACAAAAATAACAAGTTCTTCTTTTTCCAGATCGACCATTCTCCGAGTCTGATGCTGTCCATCCAGCACCACCAACCCAGCAATGCCGGATCTCAGCCTCCTCCCCCCCTCTTCCTCTCACTTTCGACTCAGAAGACCTTGACGATGATGTCTTCATAAACCCTCGGAGTGGAAACGATCCGTTCTCTACAAGAAATCTGGAGATCATAGGGTATAACACTCCGAGGAGTCCTGCAGGGGTACTTTTGAGTCCAAGGAGGGAGAGGACGTTTAACTTCTCGTTGACAAGTGAGAAGCATTGGCGGGATAAGGGAGGGACGGATGTGGCTGATGGAGTTGATGCTGATGAGGTAGGTTCTTTAACTCTTTGTTGACGCATAGTGGATATCTACAGGTGTCCAGCACACGTCCTTAGGACGACACCGTAGAGGATAGCAGTATTCACCTTAATATGAGGTCTACTTTAAATTTATTTCTTGCCAGTAGGTAAAAGACGACTTGCTTCTTGGTCGTTTTAAAATAAATACCTAATGCTGGACACTTCACACAGCATCATCTAGCCCCAAACTAAGCAAAGCTTGTACTATGGGAACCAGATAACTGATATTACTACTTATATACTTTTTGTTTGTAAATACATACATATTATACATAGAAACACCCAGACCCGAAATAAATATTTACAGATCATACAAACATTTATCCCGCGGCGGGAATCGAACCCGCAACCTTCTGCGTCCCAAGGGGGCTTTCATCCACTGCGCCACAGAGGTCGTGAGGACACACGTGAGGCACTTGAGGACTAACTATTATAAAGGCTTTTTAGCTTTCAAAACCATTTTAAATTGAGGACGTTTTGCTGTCAGAGCATTTTATATTATTACTAGCTGACCCGGCAAACGTTGTTTTGCCATATAAATAATTTATAAGGGTTGATCGTAGAAGGGTGAAAATTGAGGATTGTATGTATTTTTGTATGTTGTATCATAAAAAAATAGAAATTAAAATTTTTGTCTAAAAAATAAAAAATAAAATTTTGGGGTGGACTACCCCTAACATTTAGGGGGATGAATATATATAGAATATATAATAGATGTTGGCCGATTCTCATAGATACCGGATAAGCACAAAAAATTTCATCAAAATCGGTCAAGCCGTTTCGGAGGAGTATGGCAACGAAAACTGTGACACGAGAATTTTATATATTAGATGCCGTTCTTATTTTCGTACGTTTGATGAATATTCGGATGTTTCTTACTAAGATTTCTGACTTCAAGGGCCAATTTTTCGGTTTGGAATATTTGGTTCTAGGTTAGGACAGTGTTTTAACGTTGATGTTATCGACTGAAGCAATACCAGAATGGAATCGTGTAAACGGTGTTTTACTCCAGGGGATTTATTTCCTTTCGTTTGATGAATATTTGGATGTTTTTTACTACTTACTTTGAGCCACTGAATACTATATTCGGTCGATAAGATCAACGTTAAAAGACGGTCCTAACCTAGGACCAAATATTCTAAGCCAAAAAATGTACTCTTGTAGTCATCAAACAGACAAAAGAAAGAACGGGAATACGGCCCCAGGTTTAGTACCTATCTAATTAGATGTATTTAGGTGTATCTAGGTAGATTACTCACAACATGATTCTCGGCTCATCGGCATAATGAATCATAGCAAACAAAGACGCACGTGAATACAGAAAAATATTAAACACGGTTTCAATGTATGTGTGTACAATGTTTTTGCTGCTTTTGGTTCATTAGTTTATTTTAAAACCAAGCTGACGTTACTTTAAGTTATGTACGAGTTGATAAGTAAGACACTAAACTTAGAATAATTGAACTCTTTTTTTATGATGAATGGGTCGGCTCTTGACCTCAGACTTCCACAGGCAAGAGTGAGGTCTACGATGGAGCGAGCTTACCCAGAAGGATGATGATTTGTAGAACTCTACAAAAATAATCTAGGTACTTATAATTTTATTCCCGAGTCCCTATTAAAAAATAAGAGCAATGCTATGCGGGTGATTGCGTTCCGGTATTACCAGGCGTAACATTATTCTAACGTATGCCGAGTCTGAGTTGCGTGTTCGATACTATAGAAATATAGAATACTCTAAACTTAAACACTTACTCAAATATGCTGTCACGTAAGGAGTGCTTGAATATTGTATTTGAATCATCCTCCGATTATTGTAACGAAGTTCCTTTTCGGAAGGTATCGAAGAAAAAAACGACAGAATCTGGAAAAAAAAATTGTTTCATTTTACCGTCACGACACATGTATTATGTCAAATCGTCACAGTGCGAAATGCGCAGCCGTGACACAGTCCATAGATTGTTACATTGTTAGTACGGAAGAGCGTTTCTAGGATACCTAATTGACAATTAATTTATTATATTCCCAGTATAGAAAAGTACTCTAAGCTTCGTTCCAACCGAGTGTGCCACGACACTCACGTACTTTTTTACCTTAGAAGTGTACACACGATACCGTTTAGGTACTGCTCACTCAAAACTCCGACTCAGCGTTCAGAGGGTGGTGCCCAACAATTATTTTGTTAATGTTCACGATAAAATAAAAAGTGCTGACTGAAACGGAATTAAATCTTTCCGATAGATACCGGGTAACGGGAGAAATAAAATTTTGTATGAGTGTTTTTCTTTATTTGGAGTCACTTTGTATGGAGCAGGCTTTTTTGTTAATCTAAATTTTGTACCTTTACACATTTTTTGTATTCAAAACATTATCAGTAGGTTCTTCCAAGGAAATATAGAATAATATGGTATTTTATAGTAAAAAATCATATTTGTCAGTAAACTTTGAATGATTGAAATGTGGTGTGCAATTTTGTAAATGCTAAGCCATAAGTTTTAGGCCTGAAATTATTGGTTACAGTCATATATTTCTATCAAATATAAATATTTATTTTCAACACACTTGCTCATAAAGTGGCTCTATGGTCACCGCAATCAGGCACATAATGACACCCATAATCAAACTGTGACTTTTTCATTACTATAACTCACTAGTGAGTAATAGAATTTTTTTTTAATTTTATTGGTTGAGTAGCTTTGTTCTTTAAAAAGTTTTTATTCAGAAAAAAGATCGTGTTTAATAGAACAAATAAATTAATGTTCCTATTGCTTGCTCATTTCATGCAACTTCTTATTTAAATAGATAATTTTAACTCGTACATGTTTTATAAATAACACTTTCACTCAAATATAACTTTTGTTTTCTCTATAATAAAAGAAAACTTTAAATTCCCCATTTTGTACGTGGCAGAATAGGCCGCAAACCCTATGCGCGGCGCGGAAATATAGTCTGTGGCCGATCGCAATGCGCGCGCATAGGAAAACTGATTAATTTTTCCCGCAATAGCGAAACATTTTTCACAACTCGTTTTCACTGTTGAAAATGAGTTTTTATTGTTATTTTATTCACAAGTGTGTTGAAAAACGTCGTATGATACACGTGTGTATTGATGATTACCGTCCTCGGTTCTGTTATGAGCCTCGCCTAACGGCTCGGCTCATAACAACACCTCGGCGGTAATCACCAATGTTACACACTAGTACCATAATGTACTATTAATCTAGAATGACGTATTTACTATGCAAATTGTTTATCTTCTATGCACTTAGATCAAACTAAACAAATATCCTATCGTTTGCAAAATCCAGTTTCGGTGAATCGGAATCATTATTCAAGAATAAGGTAGGTAGGTAATTGAATGTAGCAACAGTCATAAACACATCCACTACTCGTTGAAACGCACTTCGTATATTTTGTCGTGAATGAGGTCAGAATGTACCAAGCTTGATAATTTATTTCATGACAGACTCAGTTAATTCATTTGTGGTATATTTTGGTTTGAAGCCTTCCTCAATTATTATATTAGTTTAAATAGATGCATGAGAGAGTTGCTTTTTGTTTTTTACTTACTCTTTCAATATAAAAACATCTTTCTCCAATATTTAGAATTAATATTCTTGGAAGAATCTCGTAGTTAATAATATGATTTTTCTCAAATCCAATTTATGCCGAGCACAACGACACCTCAATGCTCTGTCCGCATCCAATGTAGAATGTGATATCTTTGCCGATAGGTGGCCGGTGCTCGAGAGAGAGTGTCCGAGTTATAGCGAAGAGCCTAGCTCTTTGATGCCATGGTAGCCTTGTTAAATCTAACAGTTTTTGAAGATGTAGTACCTACTTACCCTTCTTGAATGTTTACTAGTTTTTTATTTTTTTTATTTTTAAAAGTGTGTTATTTTTCTACTGTACCTATTTATTTTTTATTAAGTACCCATATTTTTTTTTTAATTTGATCTCACTAGGTTAACGCCTTAGATAATAGTACAATCTGTAATGTTAGCCTAAGTTGTAAATAAATAAATAAATATCTAAATGTCTAAAATAGTTCCATTAAAACTCAAGATATAAATATAAAAAAGCCAATGCCACACTTTTCAGCCCCCACTTTCTACTTTACGTTTTGACGTAAACTTATTTTAGTATTTAGTGCCAAATTAATTGCCCCACAAAACATGGCGAGGGTTGAGTTTACGCGACATTGGGCCGTTTGAGTGGATCTGACAGTTGATGTACCTATAAAAGTTATTGCGTGTAATGAATTGGTAGAGAAATGTTGGGACTACTACTTATCATTTTTGTAACTATCTTGACCATTTGGCATGACATTGTATGGTTGGACTATTTCTGATTAATCAGCGTAAGGTCTCGTTTCCAACTACACGAAAGCTATTAAAAGAAGTGGCCCGAAAACCACGTCACCATTTCGTTGGCCGCTAGCTCAAAGAAACTAAAGCGTGATACACATACATACAAACATTCCACTCACAAACATTTAGGTGTGTAATATTAGCAGGATATTTCGACAAGGTTCTAACAGTTATTGCGTATAATTCTCGCTGGCTCTCCCACTGTGAATCGGACGAAAATAGTCACAATAAAAAGTATTTTGTACTGTCAAATAAAATAATAACAGATTCAGATTTATGACACACTTTTATTTATCTTGCAATGTGTATCCAGGTTTCAATATTGACCTGCAGCCTTATTGTATAACTAAACTGGGAATGGACATCGGTTTCATTTTGATATTTGAAACCCATTCTGGACTTCAATTGTCATTTTCCTATTATGTGATTGGTTGAGCTCGATTGGGATAACAAATAAGACGTTTCTAAGTGATCCCAGCGGTCCTACTGAATAAATGCTTTTTGACTTTGACTTTGAATGGGAATGGATTTCAAGTTAGACAATAAGACTGCCGGTCTTCAAGCTGAATTTGATCCACTTTCCGGTTTCCATCGGTCTGATTAAGTTACTTGTGTTTCAGGGGCTGACCACCAGTCTTCCAAATACCTTTAAACTTTTTAAACTTTCGTGATTTGGTGACATAATTATTGTTTTATAATTTGGTATTTATTACTTATCTACTGTTTTTTATTTTTCCGACGTTTCGGACGCATTGCAGCGTCTGTGGTCACTGATGAACTGATGCAGGCGAGTTAGCTTCTATTATTGAGGGTAGATTTCGTCAACCCTCAATTTTTCTTCAGAATCCGATAAGGACAGATTCACACCGCGACACACGACACTTATTGTATCAACCTTGGTAACTAGGTAAATGTTTAACGTGCCTTGGGGATACAGTTGTCATTCTGTACTCATCATCATCTTCATGCCTTTATCCTACTTTATGGAGTCGGCACATGGTATTCCTCTTCTTCCATTTCCCTCTATCAGCTGTCATCAAAGCATTAAGGCTCAATGCACATTGAGTTGGCAGCGAGGCGACAATCAGTTTTAATAACAAGACATAATATCGCACACGCATCACTCATTTAATTTTTCACACAGTCTATGACAAGCATCATGCTGTATTGTACATGTTACTAATGTGGCTGAGTGTACTGCATTTGTGGAGCATTGGTCAACTGACAAGCGGTGCTGTAAGATAATTTCTAAAATAAGATTAGAGTAGGTATCTACAATATTAAAATACAATCATTCGCCCACGACTTCGTTCAAGTGGCTACAGGTTCAGTAATAATAAGTCGTTTTGATTTGAGGCATTTTGCTTTGTAGGTGTTTTAAATGTGAGTAATTTTGCGACTAAGTCGTTTCGCGGCGTAGGTATTGTGATCAAAGAGGGTAGCCATTCTGATGTTTAGAAATTTTACTATAAAGTCCGTTTGCATTAGAGGTTCAGTAATAATAAGTCGTTTTGATTTGAGGCATTTTGCTTTGTAGGTGTTTTAAATGTGAGTAATTTTGCGACTAAGTCGTTTCGCGGCGTAGGTATTGTGATCAAAAAGGGTAGCCATTCTGATGTTTAGAAATTTTACTATAAAGTCCGTTTGCATTAGAGGTTCAGTAATAATAAGTCGTTTTGATTTGAGGCATTTTGCTTTGTAGGTGTTTTAAATGTGAGTAATTTTGCGACTAAGTCGTTTCGCGGCGTAGGTATTGTGATCAAAAAGGCTTTTAAGTACCCAGAAATTTGATGCATCTAGGTGTTTTATATATTTAGTATGTCAACTTTAAATTAATGATAATATATCTGTCGCAGCCAACTAGTGTAATCAGCCGTTCAATTAAACACCTAGCCATTTTATTAAACGGCGCAGTTCAACTAGCGGCCCGAATGTTATCCAGTCATGAAAAGTTTATAAACCTACAACAACAAGTACATGACATTGACATGACGCATGACAGATACCCTAAGAATACGTTCTGGACATAAAATTGTAACGATGTTGTTTCAGATGTGCAGTCCTGTACTTTATAGCTCTAAGGACACGAGATTTACCGTGTTTGGTTAAAATTCCTTGCTTTTTTGTTCTACCACAATACATCATGCACTCACAAACTATAGGTCATTCGTATATACAATTTTAATACATACAAGTAATTAGGAAAAGTTGCTATAGTAAGTATTTTTTCTCTTGAAAATACCAATTCAAAGATACTACGAGTACACTAATTGCTATTGAGGTGGGTAAAAAAAGGATCACCATCCTTTGCTTTGCAAAAAATGGATGTATATGTACGAAGATGTAAGTAGACAACATTAGAAAAAAAATACTTATCTACCACATTGAGGGCAACCTTATCTTTTGTTGAAAATGTTGTTCTTAGGAAACTATATAATTTTTAAGCGCTTTTCTCCCATCGATCGGAACACTTGTCCCAAAGCAAATTGTGTAATCAAATCAAAAAAAGCTTTAGCTAAAAATATGAAATACAGCCATAGTTGTTTGAAATTCTCTATGAACTTCATTCTGTCATTGTCACCAATTTATCGCAACTTTTGAGCACTAGACATAGAATTTTATATAATTGTATAATTGGCTGAGGATCTCAAAAGGCGCAAATATATAAATCTTGATAGGGTTTATATATTTGAACCATTTGGGATTGAGACCCTAGGTCCGTGGGGTTCTGGAGCCCTTCGGGTTTTCAAAATTCTTTCAGGGCGTCTGGTCGAAGCGACGCGTGATCCGAGAGCTGGCACATTTTTGTTTCAAAGGATCAGCATTGCCATCCAGCGTGGTAATTCCGCCAGTGTTTTGGGCACGCTTCCCACTTACAGTGAGCTGGAGCAGTTGAGCTATCTGTAGATCGTTTCTTACGATCCTTAGATAGCTTAGCTTGACTAAACCTGTGTTTTGTAAATATATGTAAATATGTAGTAGCTTAGTTTCTGTAAATAAACATTTATTGTATATAGTTTCTTAGATAAAATTCTATGAGACTAAACAATTATTGTGACCATAGTCAATTTGCGATACGTGCCAAAGATTATGGATTAGAGTGGAATGGGGCAAAATATAAACACAACACCTGACAAATAACATCGAAAATATCTCGCAAAAAATTATCCCTCACCTTTTATATTCTGTCATCCGTCAAATGTATTTTCTCAAGGACCACTAGAGGGTTCCGTCGAGAGCGTTTTGTTATTCGCGTTCGGTACCCTGATTTCTTTTATTTACTCCCGTTTCGCTTCACCGGCATTAATATTCATAAGTAAATTGCCGAGATAATCTTAGGGATAGGTTTTGGAATTCGGTAGTCTTTTGTGCGAGTGTATTTGCTGGCACATTTTGTTAAAGATACGAGTTTTTATTTATGAAGATGTTTGGCTCCCTCTTTGGTATCAGGGAGATTGGTTTCTGTTCGCCAGGTATTTGTAGATAGATATTTTTCTATGAGCGTGTACCAAAAGAAAGAAAATTGCGGTGACATTTTTAAAGTAGGTCCTAGATTTCTTATGAGCGTGTACCAAAAGAAAGAAAATTGCGGTGACATTTTTAATGTAGGTAGGTCCTAGATATTACGAGCATTAATCGAGTTACTGTCTCGATTTTCCGATATTTGTGGTTTTCTGGTGTGCATAGGCAAAGACAATATAATACACGCATAGGCAAGGATTTTTCGTTACTAGTACATACGCTTTGACACAACAGCAAACTTAAAATCCCTTCTACACACTCCACACGACATAAGAAGTAGAAAAATATATGATTTCGATGAAACGCACGCCTGGTTCAAACTAGATGGAACCTAGCTATTGGTACTATTTAAATGTGTATCTATAATTTTATACCTGCATGAAATACACAATGCTAAAATGTATGTATAATTTTACAACTGAAAACATTGTTCAATTTTATACCAAACCTTTCATATTCGCAACATATCCATTTAAATTCCCCCTGAAATGGGGATCACGGGATAAGGAATAAGGGATTAAAAAGAAATGCCATCCCATTGTGGAGATCCACTTGTACGAAGCAATCATTTGAGACGCGACAGAGTACGGTGAATGTAAAGAAAAGATCTAGAGGGTACAGGGTGCCCCAAGCATATCGATAATTTAAATTAAAAAAAAACTCATTACATACAATGATACAATTCATATGGCACAAATGGGAAAGGCCCTGCAGTGGTGCATAATTGTGTATTTATATAAAAAAACTTGTTGGCTTGTTGTAGTTATATACAAAACATGGTAGTAATATTATTTTTATATGATATGGGAAATCACTCAACGAGATGCTGCAGTGTCAGTAACATTGTTTGAGACAGAATAGGTCTATGAAAAAAGTAAGTATCTAGGAAAAAAATAACAATACGCGTGAAACTGGTTTTCTTTCCATGTTCTCTTATTATTATTTTTTACACCTACTGGGTGCAACCAGTGGTCTGTGTGCTGTAGTGAGCCAAAAAGTTTATTTATTTCCACCAGTAATGGTATTCTGATTAGTATATTTAGTATTATTTCTGTATATCTCGAAATAACTTGGAATATTTCGGATACCAATTGACTAAATATTTTTTGATATCTACACCGATCCGTAGTGACCATTGGAAGAGTCCAATGGGATATGTTTGATAATATTTGGCACGTAGCAGTGATACACCCTGTAGTGGGGAAGTAAATGAAAGGAAGATGGGAAGATATGCATAAAAGGACAAGGTGGAAAATTGTTTGAGGAAGTGAGAGCTGTAATGGATGCCCGAAAATGTGGACATTTAAGGATCTTTTAAAATGTAGCAGTAAATAGGGTTCTGACTGCATCCGTTAAGATGACATTCTAATATTTACTAAAGTACTGAAGTACCTTCTCTCAAAATTTTAAACATTCAATATCTTCGATATGTAAGAGGGTTAATCAGGCATCTTTAGTTTTGCTAATGTAAGCATTTATAACAGATACCGTAGGAAATCTTATATATAAAAATGAATCGCTTTTTCTCTTGGTCACGGGATCACGCGTGAACGGCTGGACCGATTTCACAAATATTTTTTTGTTGTGTTTGTTATTGTCAGGAGAAGGTTCTTATGACAGAAAAAAAACTATTATATTAATCATGGAAGGCGTGAAATAAGGGTTGAAAGTTTGTATGGGGAGTTGGAAGTTCCAGTTAGAGGCAATAGATGGCGTTGCTTATTTCGCTGACGAAGTCGCGGGTACCACAGCTAGTATTAAATAACAATAACTACATTTTTATTTCAAGTACTTATAAGCTGTAATATAAGTGGAAATTAAAACGGTTATTATGATAATATTTAAGTTGCGATAGTTATTTTAGGTCATAGACATAAAATATGGCCACGGACCCGCATCAATCATTTTGGTAGTAAATTAAATTTGGGTCAAATTACGAGGTCACTAATATCAGTCAGGTCAGTCGTAAGTTTAATAAAGAAATTAACTATTTATTCATAGAAAATAATACTACCTACTAAAATATTTTACTACTAGTGCAGTTCACAATATAAAAAAAAAACAAACACTAACCTTTTCAAAATACAACTATCAGTTGGGCCATATTAGGATCGTTGAAAATCTAAGTTAGTTTTTTGTCACCCTTTAGAGTTTGTGTTATATTGTGTTTTTTTTAGCAAAATGTTATGACGTGCCACAATTATATAAACGTGCCTCTTGACTACTTTTTAGACATTTTCAAATAATATTAAATGAGATATTCCCTTATAAAACCAGAGAGTAATTATCTACCGTGCATTGACGATAGTCGTAATCCTGTTTCGTTTTGCAAACTTTAAACATAAATTCAGAACCGAAAACTCCGTAATTTTATTTAGCGCGAAAAACAAATTCTATAGCCGTGACAAAAACAAAGCTTGGTTACGCAATAAAAATAAAACAGGCTAAGTCTCAGATCCCGGCTTTACGCCTTGAAGTGCCCTAGGAAGCTGAACCAGACGTTTTCTAAAACCTCCTAACGGATCGAAAATAAAGAGGAAAAAAATCGAGACATCTCCACCGAGGTCTCAAGCCTTAAGTCTTGCGCTTACACAGAACAGTAACGGGATATTTCTTATGAAAATAAAAGCAGCTTAAAATTACGCGCGGTGCGAATAGGATCATCAAGCGGCCGAAATCACGAACAGCCATTGTTCGCCTTGTAGTTATAGTAATTGCAGAAAAATCTAATGATTTTGAACGGGTTATTGTTATAATATCAGTTAGAAAAAAAATTATAGAAAAACGATTATTTTTTGAGTTGGTTCACTTTCGCAACGTGGTATAAAAAGAGTTAGAAATACCTAAGCTAAATAAGTACCAAATGTTGCAGTGCCTCAGCGGAGTTCATGTTATGAGACACTAATAAATTTTAAGATCTATCTACTAACATGAAGCAATAAACGTTTTGAATTGAATTGAATTGAATTCAAAACTCTTCAAAACTCAGTATATTCAAATATATATATTGTATATTCAAAACTCAGTATAGGTTCTAATTACAATCACTCAGCGTGTGCTGCAGCAACTTGAAGATAGGAAGATGATGATGCAAAGAATTTGAACCTAAAATCTTCGGATCCATAAATAAATAATAGGTAATAATAATAAAATAAAAAAAAACTTTCACTAGCTACTGCGTGCGGCTTCACCCGCGTGGTAAGGTGCTTTCTGGTAAGACCGGACAAGTAGTAAGTCCGGATAAGTCATGTAACTACTAAATTCAGCAATATTTTTAAATGATGGCAACATCACCGTACGCGCCATTTTGTTGTGCCCCTCCCTACAGTCTGCTTTTTACGCTATGCCCAGCAGAACGTGTGCTATTGTCGTTCAAAAAAAGGATGTACCAAAAGTGGAAAAAGACATGATCCGATCTTCCACCTGAAACGTTCTGTGAGCAATTTGGTAGGTAATTTTTGTTTATTTTTGAAGTTTTGCTGTTTTATTACCATTTGCGATGTAAGACTAATTGATTTGTACTATACAATCATGTCTACGACGTTTGTAGACAAAGATCCGATCTTTAACCTCGTAGGTTAAGATCGGACATAATCCGCCGGTCTTTCACTTTAAAGTGTTTCTCAAACTTTTTACTTTACATGCTTTTTATTTTACTTTCAATAGTCGATTTGTCTGTATCAAACGTCTCACTTTCGCAAGCTTTTGTACGGATGTCTTGGCTGTATTCGCCTACAAGTAAGTTATCAAAGTTACCTAAATTTATGATGTTTAAAATGTAACTTGTTTTACTAATAATGTTGTAAAAGTACTTACTTTTTTGTTTTTACTTAAAGAAGTATTTGTTATGTTTAGTTGTTGATTGTTATTGATTTCTTGTTTGTTCTGGATTGTATAAAATACGTAAGTATTAAGATTTGTTGACAGAACGTGCTATAATACTGCATATTTATATTACTTAATAATAATTTAAGTGGATTGACCGAGTTTGTGATACCACGCTGCGTTCAACGACTGGTATTGTCGACGTAGGGCGCAAAACAGTCAAGTTGAAGTGAGACTGGGCAGGGCACGTGAGCCGGATGCACAGCGAAAAATGGGCAAACATCTTAACACCCTGGAGACAACGCCGCGGACGGCCAAGGAAACGCTGGAGAGCCGACCTCGACTCCTTCGATAGTGGGTGGTGGAACCTATCAAAGGAGAGAGATGGTTGGAAATAATTGGGGGAGATAAAGATCTCCCCCAATTATTTCCAACCATTATTCCAACCCAGTTCCAACCATTATTCCAGTGGGACAGTATAGGTTAAATAAAAAATAATAATTTAAGAGTAAAGTGCCCACCTACAGACTGAAATGTTCGTCCTATTAAACAGTAGGTATTTAGTTATGTTCAACTTTACATAAAGTTTTTTGATTTTTTGCTTACTTGTTTGTAGATTAAAATTTAAGCTTATAATGAATAAAGTTGATTGATAATAATTTTTTTGTTATTATTAGAGCTTGAAAATGCAAGTTTCAACTCAGAAAACTGACTTCTATTTTGTTAATTGTCTGCCTGCTGTAATTATGAGTCTAATGAGCCTTTAGATGTAAAAGTTTGAGATACACAAAAATCTATGTTTAAAGCATGCGGGGTAAGATCGGACATTTGGAGTAAAAAAAATGTATTAAATCTTCGCTAAAACTTAAATTTGAAAACCAATTCAATAACAATTTGTACTATGTTTTTTATTAGGTAAGTCCGAATATTTTCCTGTGATAGCGCTTATTCTAGCTGTTACAGAGGTGATTTTATAAGGTAGTCCGGTCTTACCTTAACACGGTCCGATCTTTTACTTGCCATTCTGAAAAATTTTGCTCTGTTCGATCATTCATAATACATCAACCGTTGTGTTTATCTAAACATTACAAATAAGAAATGAAACCTCTGTATTTTTGCAACAGTTTGGTTGCTATGGCGTTGTAAAAGAGTCACTAGAGGCGATACAATAAAATATTTTCTAAGACTCTTTAGGTTTTCTCAAAAATAGTCCGATCTTACCAGAAAGCACCTTACCAACATTTTGAATAGCCTATTGCTATTCCAGGTCAGCCTATTGCTATCTACGCCTATTCCAAGTTTCATCTAAATCGGTTCACTGGTTTAGGCGTGATTGAAATACAAACATACAAACATCCAAATATCCAAACATCTAAACAAACTCACAAACTTTCAGCTTTATTATACTCGTATTAGTGGGATTACACGTCAGTGTGAAGTCTCCCCGAAGCTTTGTTTCTCGCCACTCACCATGCCGTATCATTAACTCAGAGTGGATATTTTTTAGACTTTTTAACTCTAATCTCTTTTTTTTCATTTATTCGCTGAGTGGTGTCACTGCTCTTTGAGTCGACTCAATATTCGCTGATGATGCGATGTTGTAATTAGTGGGAGAACGATGAAATGAGAAAGGTACCGTTGAAGAAAAATTCCTTTCTTCAGTTACGGGCCTTTACTAGTAGTATTTTGGTGAAGTATAAAGCAAATTTAGTTAGGCATAAACAAAGAAACTTGTATGTATTACCTACAATGCCAAAAGACATGCCAAAATCGTAGCTATAGTAGAAACTAGCTTCCGCGCGCCTTCGCTCTCGTAGTACCAAGATAAGATTCGTTTATTTGCCAGAACATAAGAAACAATTCGGTCTTAAGATACTACGGTTAGTTTAGTTACGTTCTACCTATATTTTGAATAGCTTAGCTATTCGGTCACTATCTTTGCCTATTCAAAGTTTCAACTAAATCGTTTTTTAGGCGTGATTGAAACACAAACATCACTCGCAAAAATTCAGCTTTACTATATTAGTAGGATTTGTGTCTGACAGCTACGGGGAAAAGCCACAGGCGCGGATCCACCGTTATGAGCACGGTAGACATGCCAACATTTGACCGAAGTTTTTAGAGATTGGCCAAAAATGTGTTCATCAGTCGGTCAGTCTGAATGTTCTCGCACACATGTCGCATTTTTTAACCGATTATTATGAAAATGGGCACATAAAGTTCCTTGATTTCTTTTAATTATTTAGCCGATAGCCATCTTTGATTGCGTATATTGTAATTGAAATTGAGTTTTGACTGAAAATCGACCAAAACTTAGAATCGGTCTGAGACTATAGTTAGAAAGACTATAGAGAGCGAGTTCATCCTCCGACTTCCTAAGCCATTTTATGGGTGGCGTGGTTGTGCCCACAACCTTTTTTGCTGGATTTGCTGGATCCGCGCCTGAAAAGTCGTGATTTTGTTTGAAAATAACACTATTATTCTCAATTATCAACCGTATGTCTCTATTATTCTATATCTTGTGCAAACAAGCCACTTGACACGTCAAATAGCACCTGCAGTTGTAGTCATGGGAGTGAATCCATACAATAACGAAAGAGGATCCATCGTATTGTGTTCAACCGCACTCAATTTTATAGTTTTAGCTTACTTTTGCGATCAAGTTTGCAAAGGTTAATGTTTTATGAATTTCTATAAACTATAAGTTTGATTTATGATATTTTACAAAATAATTAAAATTCTGTGAAGAACAACAAGCATCAAATAAAATTAAAAAATAAATTGAGAATGTGCATTGTTTAGCTAAATATTGTAACAGGCAAAACAATCTTAAATGGGACTGGACGGGCCATGTTTGCCGTATGTCGGGAGACCAGTGGGCCAAATTGACCATGGAGTGGTGCCCTGATACGAGATGGAGAGGAGATGGAGGGACGAGCTCGCCAAAATCCGTGCCGACTGGACCTTACTAGCACAGGAGAGAGATGAATGGAGGGAGTGGAGGGAGGTCTTTGCCCAGCAGTGGACATTGAGGGCTAAATATAATAAAAAAATTAAATATTTTAGTTACCTACTTAACAATTTTTTTTTATTAAAACACATTTATAACCACACAGTAATAGTACTTTTATCTCTATAGATATACTTGATTACATTATTGCTTTCTTCATAACACTCGCGTATCAATACCTTCAAAGCAAGGTTCCTCATAATTTAAAAAATTCAAAGGAAATTCTCAAATTGAGCAGATAAAATCTAATATTCAGTATAATAAATATTGCGACGGCAAATAATATGAATACAAAGGAGATGTATAAATCAGGGAAGTCTTTGGCGATATCGTAATGAAATCGAAAGGTGGGGGATGAGACAAATTCTACTAATATAAATGCAATAGATAAATATGGTGTGATGTTCTTTGTTCATTTTTAAGATTATTGTTAGAAATACCTCGGAAAGCGTTGGTGAGATGACATTAATGCTTAGAAGATTGGTAGAACGTGGCGGAGGATAGAGACTGGTGAAGAGTTTGGGGAAGACCTTTGCCCAGTTGTGGGTGGAGATAGGTTACATAAAAAAATACTAATACAAAAAATTTTTTATAAATGTTTATTAAGTGCGCCTCAAAGAGGTTTTGCCCAAGCATGAAAACAACTGCTAGGTAATATAAAATACTTCAAATATTTATATATTGTTATTTTAGCCACGCACTGTTTAGTTTAATGTGATATCAAAATTTAGTTATAGTATTTTATATATATAACATTAAGAAAAAGTAATAAAATTAAATCCTTATAATACGATAACAATATTCACTATTCAGTAATAAATACAATTAGTGTGTATTATTAAACAGTTTTTTAAAAAAAAACATAACTCATCCTTAGAAGTACCAAAAAACGAGCTAAAAATCTTTTCATGGAACAACGCGTAAGTAAAACAAATAAAAACAAAAATGTGTTCGCCTTAACGAAGCTCACCTTCGCAAAAAGAAAACTTATTACGAAAATTCTATTTCAGAAGCTCGGAATATGAGTGAATACGTCGAGATTCCATAGACTTACAAATGATTAGAATTAAATAATGAAAGATTGAAAAAAAACATTGTAAAATTATTTTTTTGTTTTTGAACAGTTTTTTTTTGTTTACTCAAATAAAATAGGTAAATCATTAGTTCGTAATAATCAAGGAATATTTTTAATCGTTGTTGTTAAGTAATATCCTGTTGTTTATTGATTTATACTAAAATTATCGAATAAATTAAGAGAATCTTCACGAAAAATTATAGCTTACTTAATACTGTTAAATTTAAGTATCTTCTCTTATTTTCAACCGACTTCAAAAAAGGAGGAGGTTCTCAATTCGTCTGTATGTTTTTTTTTTTTTTTTTTTGTATCTTGTTACGTGATTGCTCCGCCATTTGTTGACCGATTTGCAAAATTCTTTTCATGTTTGAAAGGGTATACTCCAGAGGTGGTCCCATATAAATTTTATTCCTGAGGGATTGATAGTTTCCCCGTAAAACTCTAAACACCTTCCCTCCTAGCCATGTCACAAATAGAAATCGAATCGATAGCTTGACGCCCTGAGTCACACCGCGTTTCGAGTCAAACATTGAAGTCGGTTTTCTTTTTAATAAGGTTAAAATATTAATAATTTAAATACAGTTTTTTTTAATAGTTCATCATAATTTTTTATAGGCATTCAAATGATTCATGATTCATATTTTCTATGCCACTTCTACCCCAAAATTTTCCGCATTGTGCAAAAAGATAAGGCAAAAGTCATCGAGATTTCCCCCGTGCCCGGTGTTTTTATAACTTAGCGCTATCCATCAGATAAGGTATTGTACAGATCATATCCGTTTGATAATCATGATACAAGAAAATTCAATCAGAATTATGATTATTATATGATTTTTTTAGCTGATTATAAAAAATATGAGTTTATCTATCTTTATTTGTTTCTTTAGGCATAATAATTTATGCAAAATGTAGTTTTTGTAGTGCTTCTGATCCTCGCCTAGAAATCTTTTAATGATTTTGAATGCCTCAGATCAGACAGTAAAATCCTGGTTTGAAAGCTTCTTAGGCTATATTTATTTATTATTATTTAAATGCTTTCGGAATCAAAAATTCAGGCCTTTTGATTTTAATACCTTATTTTATAAAAAAAAGTACGTAAGTATCGTGGAACACTCGGTTGAAACGAAGCTAAGAGTACTTTTCTATACTGAGAATACTCGTATAATAATTTAATTGTCAATTAGGTATCCTAGAAACGCTATTCCGTACTAACAATGTAACAATCTATGGACTGTGTCGCGGCTGCGCATTTCGCACCATGACGATTTGACATATACATATTGTGTCGTGACGGTAAAATGGAACAAATTTTTTTCCAGCCTCAGTCTTTTTTTTCTTCGATACCGTCCGAAAAAGAACTTCGTTCCAAAAAATATGGAAAAAGGAGTGTCGGTTGTTCATTCGGCGACATCGTGAAATCTGCAAGTGCAGGGAAAGTGGCTCAAAATATAGACTTATGGCAAAAGCATAGAGCAGTGTGCCCAGCAGTGGGATGAAAAGGGCTGATGATGATTCCTATTTTAACTGCATTAAAATGGACGTATCTGCTTCGATTTCTACATCATTGGTAAAATTTTAAAGCCTAAACCAAGCGCGTAAATATTTTCATAACAAATGTGCGTCATACGATATTAGCAATAACTCGCACACGGCATTTTATACGATCAACACATTGGGAATACGTTTATGTTGTATTTTGATGTGTGACGATTAGGGATAAAGTTTTTTTTTACAATTTACATTACATTTTGAATCTATTACAGTTCCATAGAGAGAAAAAATAAGTATGTAATTTTATACATTTCGTATCTGATGATTCTAGACAAAAAAAAATGTCTAGAAAAAAATGTTTATCTAGCTTTATGGCTACCAAAAAAAAACAGGTTCACGACTGTATCCCCAAGGTGCGGTAGACGTTCTCTCAGATCTTTAAAAACCAGTTAGTATTCTTATAGGCGGCGATGGGCTTGCAACCTGTCACGTATGGAATACCAACTTCTACAAGATGTGGGCATGTATCAAATATGTGTTTGGACATGCCTCTGACTGATATACTTATATACTGATAGGATCTGGAATAAGTAACATAAAAAGATCTGAGAGAATGTCTACCGCACCTTCGGGATATGTCTACCAAATGAGAATATTTTTTTAGTTGAATCGCGTAATTTATTCTGCATCCGGTTTCATATATAGATAGATCAGAAATCACGATTCACTCCATGCGACTCACAACTCGAAAATGTTAATCATTTGGTCACACTCTTCTAAATATTGATATAATGGTGACCGCCATTTTCATCTGAGCGCTTCCGTGCTTCGGAGAGCTAAATTGTCGGTCCCGGCTATTTAAGTCGTTAAACCATGACGGAGGCCTTAAGGTGGCCTAAATACTCCGTCACTAGAGTTGGCCACTGACTTATACGAACTTACTTACTTTTTTTCTCAATATTTGAAAACTAGAAAAGCAGAATCAGGCCGCTAGTTGACGATAAAATAAATCTACCGAAAGCCCACCTCTATCGCAAAACCGTTTTATACCCAAAAAAAAGCACAACAGAATCTCACCCCAGCATTATTGTAATCTGCACAATAAAAACGATATTAAATTTAAGACTTTTACTTTATACAACGGAAGATGGAAAACGAGTTTCATATCAGTTGTTAAAATAAACGATGGATTTCGGCGCGTGTGGTGTATTAAATTCGGAATGTATGACTGTTTTTATGACCCTTAGTACTTACTTGTATGTTTTTTTTTATGAAAAATCACATATAACTTTGGTACTTACTATGTTTTTTTAACGAAATATCACACATCAACGTTGCACCTACGTTGCACCACCGATGCATGTACTAATAACAGGATTTTATGTTGAGAGCCTGATGCCATCACGGATGAAGTTTTTGGTAATACTCGTAATAAATGATTTAACCAACTTTATTCATTATTATTAAAGTAAAATAGGTCAACATTTGACCTCACTCTGCCTGATTGAGCAATAGTGAGGTCTACCATGGAGCATGCTTTCCCAGAAAGAACCTATTTACTCTTGATTTGAAGATCCCTGTTGTGCTTATCAGGAAATACAGAGCCCGACAATGAATTACACAATTTGGCAACTTACCAAGTGGAGTTCGATCATATACGAGTATACTGCGTATTGCTGAATATTTGTTACAGCATCATTTTGGTTCCAAAGTAAGTAGACAGGTAGAACTTTTGTTATGACAACCACATGATGCAATTAACATAGGTAGGTACCTACTTCTTAAATATAGAAATAAATATACAATACAAATATATTTTTTCCCGTTCACATGGGTTATTCACTTATATTATTCTGCTATCGCTGATATAATTATGCTGGTTTGATGATCGATGTTTGAGAAAAATAAACAAATAAACGTGAACGTGAAAAATGTTTTACCTTTCGCCTAATCTTACTCGCTCAGAATCGAACATAACCCATTTTATGTATTTTTTTATTCACGATAGGCCCTTACTGTAAATCTAACATAAAGAAGAAAATAAAAGATTTGCTATAAAAATTAAATCTCTTACACAAAAGCCTCCCCTTAACGGAATAAATGGTATAATTTTTATTGTTGTTCCAAAAATAAACATAATCTTGAGCGCCATTTTTGTTTTAGGAGAACGAATTTTAAAATCTTGTTATAAAATTCGCGTAAAAATATAATGTAGCTTTTTATTGGCATAGAAGATAACGATGAGCAGGCAAATCTATTTTGAAATTTATCAGTGAAGAAAGATTCGGGATGAAAATTCTCGATTCTGTCGTTGGTAGAGAAGTGATAAACTAGGACTACCCTATATAAAATTCTATGGTCTTTGGTTTGAATCTTGACAATTCATTTCTAACAGAAATTTTCAGCACGTAGAGTTTCGATTTTTTTCATTTAGTCTGTCACCCAATGGAAGTTGGAACAAGCCACCAATAAAGTATAAATTATGACACAACGTATTCCAATTTTAATTTTATTATAGTCTTTATGCCATCGACGCGTGCGCATATTAACAAAGCAATCGCTACAGGCTGTTACTTTTTTACGATCGCCTTGCGTTACTGATAAAGGGTGTTCCGAACGTTTATCGACTATTTAGTGCTAATTGGCTGTTTTATGCCTTGAGTGATAAATTATTGTGCTGTATGAGACGATGAGATAGTTTAATAAAAAACTATAAATGACAATGATTATTAGTGCGTTATTAAAAAGGAGCATCTTTGAGTCGCACATAAAATACTTTCAGCACACTGGTTGTAAAAATTGTACTAATTAAAACTTTTGGTGTATAGCTTAGTAAGTGATGATTTTGAAACAGAATCGGTGTTTAAGTTGTCTCCTTTGGTAGAGTTGACTGCTTCTATTCCTAAGCAACTGCAGCTGATTTTCAAGTTCAAAAAGTTAGTAATATTAGAAGGGCTAGACCAAAAGTATACTAAACATTGACCTTAGTGAAGAACGCAAGCTACGCAAGCTACGCAAGCTACGCAAGCTACGCAAGCTACGCAAGCTACGCAAGCTACGCAAGCTACGCAAGCTACGCAAGCTACGCAAGCTACGCAAGCTACGCAAGCTACGCAAGCTACGCAAGCTACGCAAGCTACGCAAGCTACGCAAGCTACGCAATCTTCGCTAACTACGCAAGCTACGCAAACTTCGCTAACAACGCAAGCTACGCAAACTTCGCTAACTACGCAAGCTACGCAAACTTCGCTAACTACGCAAGCTATGCTACGCAAGCGTGATTCAAACACATACATTAGTAGGATAAACTTCCTGAAATAGATTAATCGTATCTGTTTTCGCTTCATTTCTCTATCTCAATGTACGTCATCACAATGTTACTATTATTTATATTTTTATGTCATCCCTACTGACTGCATTATAAATATTTTATATTCATCAATAAATAGTTTATGATACTCGTAAGTTCACTGAAATAAATTTACAACGTATAGGCGATTAGCCAAAATCCTTACGACTTGACCATAAATAATGAATAAAAATATAGCCAAAAAAATAATAACTCAACTTTTTATTGTGTCGCGTTTATACGGATGAAATTTAGGTATGGGTTCCGTATCCAAAGGGTGACACAAAATCCCATTGAAGCTCATGTTTCCTTAGTTCTTTAATTTTTTTGTGTAGGTAGATACTGCGGTTCCCTGTTTAGTAGTATACTTAGGCCATTACATCTATTATCTTCCTTTTCATCATCTATTATCTTTATTTTCCTTGATGTTCCTTTCCATCCAAAGGTTGCCTGGAAGAGATCGCTTCTTAGCGATAAGGCCGCCCATTGTAAATTTTTATCTGGTTTTTCTTTTGTTTTTGTCTGTGTTAATTTTATTAATGGTGTGCAATAAAGAATTTTCATTCATTCATTCATTCATCTTCATCTCCCTGACCTTATCCCACGCTAAGTGGGGTCGGCACAACCTGTCTTCTTCTTCCACTCACTCCTATCACTCGTCAATTGTGCATCCACTCCTTTTACATTCATATCCTCTCTCACACAATCCAACCACTTCTTCTTCGGCCTTCCTCTTCTTGCATACCCAGCCACACTCATCTTCATAACTCTTTGGGTAACATGGTTTTCATCCCTCCGTGTCCAATGTGTCCACTGTCCATACCAAGATAGCCTAGCACCTAGGCCATTACATCTATATAAGATGATTTATCATATATTACGAGTAGATGATTTATACAGCGTCAGGAGGCAACCTATGCCTACACTTAACGAGACGCTGTAGTGCCTGGGACATTGTTTGAGATGGAATAGGCTTGCCCAGCACCTAAACCATCCTCTCAGCTTAATCAGCCTGGCCCACAGGAAAGACGACGAGAGCTGAATAAGCTGCGGGATTCGAACCCACGACCTTCGGATTGAACGTCGAGGCACAACCCCATTCAACCAACACGGCTCTTTTGTATGCGATTTAGTAGTACGTAGGTACCTACTAAATATAATAATGATTCTTCTGAAATGTATGAATGAGTTGGTGTAATTCATCATCATCATCATCTCAGCCTAGAATCAACTGCGTAATAGGCCTCCCTTCGCTTCTGCCAAACTTTCTGTACGTTCCTGTAAAATTCTGTACAGTTCACCCAACGGATCTAGGCATTTGTGAAGTTAGTTCGTTATATTTTGTATGAAAAATCGGTCACTGCGCAGACAAACGGCTAACTTCACGAATGCCTAGCTCCGTCAGGCGAACTGTACATCCTTGATCAAGGTTTAACCTGCTACTTTTTCAGTATTATCGACCCATGCAACGAACAACGTGTTTGTGTAATTATTTTAATTAAAACAATGTATTGTGCTTTACGGTCACTCTACACATTCGCCGAACTATTTGCCAAACTATTCGTCGAACAATTATTTGAATAGACGATGACAGGCGAATACAGGCGATGAGGCCCTCTACACGATCGTGACCGTCGGCATTCGTCTATCATCGGCGAATATATAGAGGGTGGTTTACGCAAGAATACCGCGATCAAATTTATTTGTCGCCATTTTGTATAAAATAATTTTGTTTTTGAAAATGGAACCCATATATTTCTACCCTACTCTACCTTCTCCAATAGTGATGTGACACACGCCGATACGGTTCGATACTTTACGACCATATTTAATTTATCTTTGTCATCGTAAATGTCGCTCTCGTTGCGTCCAACATTATTATTTGTTGCTCGCGCGGTTTTTAACGACGCTTTTACAAGATTGTATGATGAGATTTCAGAAAAAAAAACTGTATTTATTCATGTTATAGGTAGGTACGCTTCACTTATTTTAAAAGATATTAATATATCTTATACTTACTTTAAGGTGTCATAAACTTAAAGCCTTTATGGCAAGAGCTCATTTAGAAAAAAGTTATTGTGAAAGAACTACAGATATAATATAAAAAAAAGATTAGGACATTCGTTTAATCATGAATATTTTAATGAATTTATTCTTATATTTATTTTAATTTCTTATATTTTAATATTAAGGGTGGTCGCAGACCTATCCGCGCCGAACTGTCAATTCAATAGAAGAAATGCTGAGACAAGTCTGTACAAAACGTTAGAATTATCTTTACGACTATTTCGTCTTCATATGGCAAACAAAATTCACGATAGCAATAAAATATTCAATGATCTTAGATAAAATCGCGTCACATTCGACTGTTCTTTTATGGTCAATCTAAACGTCAATGTAAGAGTAAAGAGCCCCTACTAAAGAAAGACTTGAAATCATTGGTTCAAACAAAAAATAAAAAAGTGGCACTCCGGGAGTGCCGACAAAAGTGAAAACTTGAACGAGGTGTGTAACGTTCTAAACTTAAAAAAAAAATGCAAAAAGTATATTGCCTCTATGGGATACGATCCAGCCGCATGCTGCATCGTAAGCCGAGCTATGAGCCGATGGGCCACTGTCGCTAACGACGAAATAGCAGATACTAATATACAGAAGCCTGGCTGCCTGCGGCCAGACAGGGCGTGTGGCGCGGCGGTAAACGCTGACAGATCCAGAAGTTTGTCAATTTTCACCGAATGAAAATGCGAATTCAATGATTTTTCCCATCTCAAAAATGCCCAGTGCACCTAAAGACGTTTTCACTTTAAAAAGTTAGTGTAGAAGGTAATCGTCTCGTCGACCAGTTAGTCTGGACTTCTTGTATGAACATAGGCTAAAAAAGTGAAAAATAAAAAATTTTGAAAAAAAAAAATTGAACCGACTTCACAGAACACAAACAGACGAACCTTCTACACACTAAAAAGAAAAAAATAAGATTATAATTTGAAGTTTGAAGGTGAACATACATAAAAAAAACATACATACAGCCGAACATATAACCTCCTCCTTTTTTTGAAGTCGGTTAAAAACTGAAGTCTCTATCGAGTTGATGAAATTCGTAGTAAACGCCTGAAACTTTGTTATTTTATTAGGTGATGCGCAACATCTCTGTTTAAGATCATATGGTTTTTAATGCTTTTTAAACATTTCATTGCTTGATAAATAAATTTAGGAGCATTACAATGTTGTGTTGATGTCTTGAGTGGAATAATTAGATGTACGAAATAATGAATACGAGCTTAAAATAAGATAACTTTTTATATTCTAGTTCCTATATCTACCTATAGAGTAATAAATGTTTTTATAAAAAAAAAAAATTACTTACTACACTAAAAACTTGACAAATAAATTAAATTTAGGTACATTTTACATTAGTGCATAAACAATCTTCTGTAAATTATTATAACGTACCAATACCAACCTCTTTTTTTTTATATCGACGTTATTAGGTTTTGTTGCCCAACATACAAAATCACTAATAAAATATTAATAAGAAAATTTAACTTCCAATATCCTTACTTCCGAACATCAATGACACCCATCAAACAAAATATCAAAATTAAATAGAACTCATTTCACGACTCCTTTGATAAAAACCTCTTTTGCGATTGTAAATAAACCTGACAGATTGTTTTTGTACATCAAAGCAAACTCTATTCTAGTCATATCAATATAGAACTCATTTTTGCTGGATAACAACGTTTGTAAATTCTCATGAACACGGAAAGAAAACGACTCTATTACATTCAGAATAAAATCTATTTTCCGATGACTTGCATATTTTTTTAAAGTAGCAGGATCAGTGAAAATTATCCTTCGATTCGTATTTTGAATCTCTTTGAAGTGATTTTAGTGAACCATTGTATTGGTATTATCAAAGACATTTTTTGCGGGTATTTCATTATTACGCTTCTGCGATCAGTGTTTGCTGTTCTCGCGAAGGTAATTTTGAATTGAATTTAACCCTTACAACTACGTTTTAAAAATAAATAATTACGTTTTAATACTAAAAAGAAAACCGACTTCAATGTTTGACTCGAAACGCGGTGTTACTCAGGTCAAGCTGTCGATTCGATTTCTATTTGTGACATGGCTAGGAGGGAAGGTGTTTAGAGTCTTACGGGGAAACTATCAATCCCTCAGGAATAAAATTTATATGGGAACACCTCTGGAGTATACCCTTTCAAACAAAAAAAGAATTTTGCAAATCGGTCAACAAAATGGCGGAACAATTGCGTAACAAGATACAAAAAAAAAAAAAACATACAGACGAATTGAGAACCTCCTCCTTTTTTGAAGTCGGTTGAAAATAAAAAAATCTTACAAAAAAAAACAATTTTCTTGCATTTTTTTTATTATTTACCTGCGTATCGTAAGTAAATATTTAGAAAAAGTAACTGAACTTCAAAGAACGTTTACACAAATCCCGATACCATCAACAAGAACAACATTCAACCCCTTATACCTCTGTCAATATTAGTCAAAAACATAGTTGTTCCTCTACAAAAATAATTCAGTTTACTCAATGGAGTTTCGCTATCGAACAGTTAAACGAAAAGGTGAATTCTAGTTACAATATTTTTATATTAAATCAAAATGGCGATGTATTTCTTAGTTCAACTTATTCAGCGGGCTCTGCCTAGCATTAGTGCGATGATGAAATAGGTGTGGAATCGGTGGATCACGACAATCGAATAAATGAATGAATGAATGAATGAATACTTATTACTTATATACTTATATATACTTATAATATTATAAATGTGAAAGTACCTCTGTCTGTTTGTTTGTTACGCTTTCACGCCCAAACCGCTGAACAGATTAAGCTGAAATTTGGCATAGTTAAAGGTTGTATCCCAGGGAAGGACATAGGCTACTTTTTATCCCGAAAAAATGAAAAAAATCCCGAGGACCGCGTGTCACACCGCGGGAGCGCAGATAGTTTAAAATAAAATTTGAATTTGGAAGGTATTTTTTTGGTAAGCTATTTTTAGACCATTTTTTTTTAAAGTTGAATGTTTAAAATCATTCTTGCGACTAAGTAATACAATTTGAATTTGGAACTGTAAGCGATTTTTCACAAGAAACTAATTTTATTATTTATTTACTTTCCAAATTCGTATGCAAACGATTCCTGCGATTGCTTTGTAAGATTAGCTTCTCGTTTCCACTTTTATAATTCAATATCTTCTATCTCTTTTTAAGAAGGTTCTAAGGTTCTTTATATCTCTTTCTTCAATAATGTAAGCAATTTGTCGGCCTCATTCAATTTGGTAGAGAAATTAGGTAATAAAATTATACAGATTTCGTATAAAATGTTAAAACGTAAGAGGATTGCTTTTTCTAATTTTATTTGTGGAGGGTGGAAATGTACCTGTGGTTTGTAATCTCTTTAAATTAGGGTGAATATACGTACTTACCATCTGTCATTGTTACGCCGGGATCGAAGGAGATTTGATTTCAAGGAATAATTTTTTTTTGTAATCCTTACTTATTAAACAGTGGCACAGAAATTGTAATGACAGTGGACTCTTTTTAAAATAAGGTTACGGTGATTGAGATTAAATTGTTGTCTAATGATTGTTGTCCAATGAAAGCATCCACTTGTACAATACGACAGGAAAATAAATTAAAATAAAATACTGAACAAAAAAACAAGATCAAGACTAATCATGAAAGGAGGTAGTAAGTGCAAGTAAGTGCACCAATGAGTTTTGCTGCCGAAAAATTTATATACTATGCCAGTACTCTCAAACGGTGAAGAAAAACATCGTGAGGAAACCTCTTTGATGCGCACTTATAACACTGGTTCGAAAGAACTGGTGACACGACCAGAAGAAGAAGAAGTAAAACCCCAGTAGCTACCATTTTATGTTTGACTCGTCTCGTCTCCTCTTTAGGTTATAATTTTTTTTCTCTTTTTTTGAGTTTTATCTACATACATTTGATCAGTAACAGACACCGAGACCATGATTGATTTTTTTTTGGTAATTACAAAATAGGAGTGTATCTTTACGTTACAATATTACATCTTTGATAATTCAGCAAAGAGTATATAACAGTTATAAAATAAATCCTTTTAGCACAGCAATACATCTAATAGTGTTGACTTTATAGCAGTAATTGCTGTAATTACTAATAAAATTTAGCTAAGATTCCTCAAGGTAATAGCAATTCCTTATAAGTATTAGAACGGGATATAGCGCTCACTTTTATTAGTACTATCTTAGATAGATAAATTAATATTGTTTTGTCAATTCTCTTGAGCACATTCCTAAGATTATCTCCATTTACTATAAGCAATTTATTTGCTTTTTTTTTTTTTTTTTTTTTTTTTTTTTTATGTTGAATGGGTCGGCTCTTGACCTCAGACTTACACAGGCAAGAGTGAGGTCTACGATGGAGCGAGCCTACCCAGAAGGTGCCTATTAACTCTCTTCTTAAAAACAATAGGGTCGTAGCTCAGCGGAAATACAGACGCTGGAAGCTGATTCCAAATTTTTGCAGTGCGCATAATAAAAGAACTTTCGAAGCGCTTAGTTCTAATAAGTGGAATATCAACCAGATGAGGATGATAATCAGCTGTGCGTCTGAAGTCCCTGTAAAAGAACGGTTTCAAAGCTTTATTAGCTGGGCAGGACACTTGGCCAGACGCGGTGATGACCGGTGGAGCAGAGTGATTACCGAGTGGTGCCCTTGAGAGGGCTACAGAATAGTAGGTCGTCCGGCTAGATGGGTCGACGACATTATTAAAACAGCGTCGTACATGGATCAGACTGGCGCAGGATAGGGAAGGTTGGCACAAGCGAAGAGAGGCCTATACCCAGCAGTGGGATGAAAAAGGCTGCGTGATGATGAAAGCTTTATTAAGATGACAATTTACAATTAATAGCAATATTCTCCTCTACACCTTATTGACTACAATTTTTAGAATTAAGTTTTCATAATTGGGCAAGCCTATCTCAAGTCCCCAGACTACGTGTTGATGTACGAGTTGATGAAAATAAGTTTATGTGCTCTTCCAGACTATAATTATATCAGTTATCTGGTTCCCATAGTACAAGCTTTGCTTAGTTTGAGGCTAGATAATGCTGTGTGAAATGTCCAGCTATGTTTATTTTTTATTTTATTTTATAATCTATCTCTGTGCCAAACATACTAAGCTTTTAGTCGTTTTAGCGTGAAAGAGTAACAAACATCCATACGTCCAACCTCACTTATTACTTATTAGTAGGAAATAGAATTTAAAAAAGTAAGTTCGTATGAGTCAGTTGCCAACTCTGGTGAACGAATTTTTGGGCCTCCTTCATGGCTTTAACGACTTCATAGCCAGAACCGACAATTTAACGTGCCTTCTGAAGCACAGAAGCGCTCATTTGTTAATGCCAATGGCGTTCACCCACTTACTGTCCGTTCGTTGTATAAAAAAACTTAGGCCTTTACATCTATATTAGATGATTTATACAACATCAGGAGGCAACCTATGCCTACACTTAATGGGACGCTGTAGTGCCTGGGACATTGTTTGAGTTGGAATAGGCTTGCCCAGCACCTAAACCATCCTCTCAGCTTAATCAGCCTGGCCCACAGGAAAGACGACGTCGATACGTGTGGAGCTGACTAAGCTGCGGGTTTCCTCACGTTTCGTTGTATAGTATGCAATATAAATACAACACTCACCTACTCTTATGCATGCTTAGATACTCTACTCATACTACTATCTGTTTTTCATTGTTTAGTTAGTATTTATAAGGAATTGTCCTTCACTTCCGGAGGAGGGCGTTGTTGTCTGCGACACAGCTTCTAAAAGCTACTGCAGGCATCATCGCTTTCATATGCTTTTGTACACATTGTTTGTATTCCTCAATAAATATATTTGATATTTGATTATTTGAAATAGGATGTATGCAATACTCTTCTTTTCTTATTTCCAGACTGACTCGCCAACCCCTGAGGAGTCATCAGAAGGATTCCTCTCATCCATCATACCAGATAAGATCTCAGGGTCTATATGCACGGCCGTGTTGTTCGTGCTGGGGTGGAAGCTGTTCTCCAAACGGTGAATATGATGTTGAGGATACAGGTTCTGCATTGGTAGGGTATGGATACCTGGGGATGTTGACTTGAGGAGCTTTTAAACGAGATATTTTTTATTTTGAAACAAACTATTACATCAAATCACCTGCCATTCCATACAATTGGTAATAAACAGCTTAATATACAATTATGTTATTAGAAACAGAAAAAATATATATACAGGGTGTAAAAAGACGTCTACCGAAGCCGAAAGGGGTAGGTACAGCATCCCAACACACAACTAAATCCAAAGGGATTTTCCGAAAAAATCATTATATCCGGAGAAAACAGCGTTTGAAGATTACTGTTTGCGTATGTACTGGGCGCGTTTTTTTACGTAGATGGCTGGAGTGAGTTTAATTAGTTTTTTTCTTTTAAAAATGAAATAATTAGGTAGGTATGGTCTTATTATGTTATACTAGTAGTCAATAACTGAAAATAACATAAAATGACTAAGCTAAGTAAAAAAATTTTTTGCGTTTTTTTTTTCGCTAAATGAGTTTAGAATCATGGTCTGATTGCAACCCCTCAGTTTTCGGTAGTTGTCTTTTTACACCCTGTATAATCTGATTTTTATTTATCTATACTTAAATAAATGTTGTTGTATTAATAAGGTAAAAAAACTTGTAAGATTGTATTAGATCAAGTCTCTAGGATCAGTGGTTTAGGCTCTGTGTTCTTTCAATTTATTTTATATAATTTTTCATGTAGTTGATTGATTGTGAGTAATAATTTTGAAAAATAGCAGTTCTCAAGGTATGTATCTTCGGGTGGAAGTTTACTCGTAGGTAACAGGCGTGCGATAAATAAACTTTGATTTATTTATAACGCTACGCTTTATAATATATATTTTTGCATATTTTCTAAATTATCTATCTCAGCGGAACTGAATTTTGTTAAGTGTAAATAATAAATATGGTAGACGAAATTTTTAAACTTGTCAAGATTTTTTATGATATGCAAACAGTAGTTTTTTAATACCAATTTGAATTTTGAAATTATAATCTACTCTTAAATCTTAAATTATATAATTAATGGAAATAGTGTTGCAAATGTCAATTTAACATTCCGCTTTTGGTGTTGAAGTTATTGTAATAAAATGTTATATTATAGAAATGTAAGAAAATCGATTATAAGAGAATGAGAGTATGGACCAGTAATATACTTTTTTATAAAATAAAATATAAATATTTAACTGAACAAAGTCCATATTATTATTTCCACAAATTGTTCCAAAGAGAGCAGCCTAAAATTTATCATCGATTGATCTCATTTTTATTTTTGTATATTAAATAAAAATGTTTATTTTAGATCATAAAAATAGCGTTATTTTAAAATAAGGGTTTGTGCCAAGTGGTTTGAAATGAAGATTAAAAATGAGATGGTTTATAATAATTATAAATGATTATTTTATGAATTGTAAATAAATTTTAAGATTTGATTTGCTTTCGTCATATTATTTTATAGCAACTGTTTTATCAACTTTGAATTTTGTTATTGTATTTTTTTTTATTATCATTATAATAAACATTCTGATTTTGCATTTACAAACAAAATATAATTATCACAAACTTCTAATATTCGTGTATACTGTAAATAAATTGCTATTTTTGTATGTAGCTGACGCTAGTTTATGTACTCATTAAATTAATTGAAAAAAAATAATAACAAGGTTTTGCTTTATTATTTCTAAAAGACAAATTCAAACTTAAGGAGGGAACAATTTTATTTTGAGATCAAAAAATCATTTGAAAGACAGCTTAGCATACCTTGTCCTTATTTTAGAAAATAAGTGAATTAATTATACTTTAGTTCAATAAGCCTACAATTAAACTGATAAATGTGTTCAAATGTGATAGTTTATTTATATAAGAACACTATTTTACAAGAAGTTTTCCCAATGATCTCTCAAAAACTCTTATTTGCTTAGTTCAAATGAATTTTGTCAACGAAATCAATTTTTTCGTTAACAAAGTGATTAAAATAATTAACATAAATGCATTTAAGAGTTTTGTAAATAAATTAAAATTGGTAATGCTTTATAATCAAATAACCCATAGCGAAGTAAAAATTCAAAATTTTTATATAACCCTGCTTGAAGTAGAAAAATCACATAAATACATATTGTTATTTCATATAAGTTGTAGCGATGTGTATATCCGGAGTGATTAGTCCAATTGGACTACTTCTTTTGCGTATAGTTCATCTATCTCTAGTTCAATTTCAATCCAATCATATCTTCTTATCCGTCTTCTTATCCGTAGTTCAGAGCGAGATTGATAGAAAGAAGCAGACACAGACAAGAGACAAGATAGGTGATATGTGATATATTCCAATCTTATCAATCCGTCTTCTTATCCGTAGTTCAGAGCGAGATTGATAGAAAGAAGCAGACACAGACAAGAGACAAGATAGGTGATATGTGATTATTCCAATCTTATAGTTCAGTAGTTCAGTCTGAGCGAGAACGATAGAAGCATTCTATCAATCTAGTTCCGTAGTTCAGCGAGCGAGTCGAACGAATTAGGGATGATCGATATTAGAAAAAATCGATGTTAACATCGAACTGTCCGTTATATTTATGAAATGTGTTTATTGTTGTAGAAATTACAAAAGTTAAAGAAAAAATTTTACATACCTACCGAAAGACTGAACTACGGAACTAAAAGATAGATATACTTCCCAGCGGTGAAAAGATATGTATATATCTTTTCAATTAGGAGATATGTTTTGCACATGGCTAATAAGTTGTACTTAATTTGTAATATAAATTTGTCAAAATTTAGTAAGAAGTATTTTAACTCAAGTAATAACAAAACGAAAAGCAATATACTTAAATGTAACTGTTAGATATCCTTAAAAGATATTTAGAAAAAATAATATTCAAACTTATCTTAAAGCTTTTATTTACTAATAGAAATGCTTTTGGTTTATTAAAAAAACAATATTTGCATTTTTAACTGTTTCTATGTTTTTCTTGAACATACTTTTTTTAATATCTCAAGTTACAAAAGCGTGATTTTAATATTATGTAAATTTAGTAAAATGGCCTGTAAATAGAAAATATTTTAGTGGTTAGTTATTTTAGTTTTTAGCTTTGTAAACCAAAATATTGTGACAATTAAAAACGTTTTTTTCGTCAGAGTATTTTGTAAAACTGCCAATATCATTATTTTATCGGTTTGTATTCTTTTTTGAAAATATACTTACATTTTATAAATAATTTTGGTTAGTTTATTTTCACTCCATTTCCCTCATCTATCATTTGGTTAATATGTTTAAATTTAGTTTGAAATAAAATAGTAATATTTTTTAATACAACTTAGTTTAAAAAATCACATTTTTACCTTATATTTCTAAAGGAAAACACCCCTCTATCAAAACTTTAGTCAATTTCCCTTCATATTTTAAATTGTAGAAAACTCATACGACGTCTGAGCGCTATCCATCTAACTTAGATGTGTTTTGTAACTTATCCAGTAAAGTTGGGGATAAGTTACGGTTAAGTTAGCTTACCGGTCAGTTAAAGTTGATGTATTTAACTTAAATGTGGTTTGGATGGGTTTATGAGTGTGCAAAGTGTTTGCTATTTTCCGAAGATGTAAACTTTTGAGATTCAGTTAAGGGGTACAGTTAGAGACAAAATTTCATGAACAATATGGACGTAGTAGTAACCGACCTACACTCATTACAAAATTGAGTTAAGTATACAGAACGCTTGTAAATTGCACCCAATAGCTGCCTTTAGACACACAGCTGCTTATTACATAAACGTTAAACCTTAGTTGAACCCCATGCTGACACATGTCAAAACAAAATTGTTACCACAAAAAAGCGTTCTGTACGAGTATTTAAAGATCGTTTTTCTAGGGACACTTTTTTAGTTAGTCTTAGTTTAAGCTCGGTTCATTTTCTTGTAATAAAACGGACAATCTTTCACGAGTGATTGAGCGTACAGGATTGCGCGCGGGAAAGCCTGCACGCAATCGCGAGTGGTAATTTTGATGCTAAGCGTTCTTTCACGCGCGATTACTCGTTAGTTCTTGTCAAAACGCTATCGTGCGGGAAAGCCTGTACGCGCAATCGCGAGTGATATTTTTTTTGAAGCTTGAAGCTACTCGTTCTATCCCTCGCGATAAATTGTGCGTTTAAAGGCTGCTATTGGAGACTTGAAAGTTTCATTTTTACCATAGCATGAGGAAAGAAATTATAATAAGCTTAACTTAGGTCACGACAGAGGCAAAACCAGGCATAAGGTGGATAAAAAAACTCCGTCACCAGAGTTGGTCACTAACTTATACGAACTTACAAACTGGTTCGAAAGAATTAAACGGTAGTTCTAGAATCGTGGAAGCAGGAGCTCAACGCCTCAAAATGGTAAATACCATTGACTTTGGGCGGAGAGGTGGATGAGAGCAGGGGATTTCTGGCGCTTCGGCGGCTGATCCCGCGGCACGCTTCGCTCGCCTAGCGCATTAGTGGTCACTATCTTATCATAACCTAAAAAACTGAAAGGTTAAATTTTCTTTATTTTTTTCTCGAAAACTATGATAGAAATGGTAGATATATATACTCGGTAAGCAAACCCTTACCGGTTTTATTCATTTTTAACCCTCAATTCCTGCTTCTACAATTCTAGACCTAAGCCATTAAACGTGGCACGACATGAAGAGATTTGTGATCAAGGCATTATTTTAAAAGAAAAACTTTCTTCATTTCCTATACCTAGTTTAGACAGAAATAACTTTATAAAAATAGCCGACCAATTTGAAACGACAAATACCACAAATCTCTACTAATTACGGAGAGACTTCTTAATTTATTACAACAACAGAACAGTAGCTGGAAATGTAAGGAATGTTTGAAACACGTAAATGATGCGCTACACAGTCACAATAGAATTAAATGACATTGTAATTCCATGAGACAGTTTACAACAAAATTCTTTTTTTTTTCCCTTCGGGTTTTCAAAACTCTTTCAGTTCGTCTGGTCGAAGCGACGCGTGATCCGAGAGCTGGCATTTTTGGCTCAAAGGATCAGCATTTCCATCCAGCGTGGTAATGCTGCCAGTGTTTTGGGCACGCTTCCGACTGACGGTGACCTGGATCAGTTGAGCTATCTATAGATCGTTTGTAACGATCCTTAGATAGCTTGACTAATCCTGTTGTATTTTGTAAATAATGTAAATATGTAGTAGCTTAGTTTCTGAAAATAATTGTAATTAGTTTACAACAACTCAAATGGTAATTTAGTACTACGAGGGTACTCACCTAACGTCCTAAGCCACTTCTTCGCTCGTAGTCTAGCTTGCTTAGTCGTTCAGATAGCTGAAGTTAAGGAACTGAGCGGTAACAATGGGACGGATGACTGATGATGGGTCGTTACCCAGCCTACTAGCCACCTTCTAGCCACCCATCCGTTGATGGGTGGCTAGAAGGTGGCTAGTGACAATATTTTATTGCCACTTAAACGTAGTAAGTACCTAAGCTTCTTCTACTTCTTCTTATCGTGTCACCAGTTCTGTCAAACCAGTGCGGTGAAAGGATTTCAAGAGCCTCAAAGAGACTCCTTTGGTGCACTTGACTTATGTTTTCGAACTCTTTAGGCTCTAGACATGCCGGTTTCCTCACGATGTTTTCCTTCACCGTTTGAGAGTACTGGCATAGTACACTCAAATTTATCATTTTTCGGCAGAAAAACTCATTGGTAAAGTAAGTAAGTTCGTATGAGTCAGTGGCCAACTCTGGTGACGAAGTTTTTAGGCCGAATTAAGGCCTTCCGTCATGGCTTAACGACTTAAATAGCCGGTACCGACAATTTCACGTGCCTTCCGAAGCATGAAAACGCTCAGATGCAAATGCCACTGGCGGTCACCCATCCACTTACAGACCGTTTCGAACGTTGCTTAACTTCGACGATCTATCAAGAACGGCTAAGCAAGCTCGACCACGAGCGCTTCACTTAACTCATTGCACGACCGGGATTGAATCCAGGACCTTACGATCGGAAGGCGGGGCCACTACCACTAGACCACCAGCTGAAAACTACAGAGTCGGCCACTAACTTGATGGTACGTTTTTCTGTCGACCGGTGAATTGGAAATCAGACTCACACTCAAATTTGTACAAATTGTTTTATAATCCAAACGACATCGTGGGAACCAATCGAAACAGCAGGTATACTAGATTTAAATAGAAACGTGTTGATTAATTTTGATCAGCAGATTAAGCACACCCTATTTATATTTATGTATTTCAGAAATAAGGGTGTATCTTTGAATCACACAGTTCTCATCTTGCACATTCCATAAAATTAGTCGTTCCCAGAAAAGAGCACGTAGATGAAATGCTAGAAATGTTAATGATGATTTAAAGATTAACAGTCTGTTTTTAAAAAGTCGATAGATTTATAAAGTCATGATAATTTTAAAATGTAAATAAATAATTATTTCAACTTTAACATTTTATGAAACATTTTTATGAACTATATTTTATAGTGTTTTCATTAAACTTAGGTCATTCAATTCAAGTTCAAGGACCAAAGGGTCTTTGAATAAATTAAAAATTGTCAAAAACAGCAATAATCAACTAATCAGTTATTATTGACATTGTATCATTTTTAACTTGTTCTGCCGATTTCAAATTGTTGCTTAGACTCACAAATTTTCATCATCATCATCAATAACCTATTAATACCCACTGCTGGGGTAGGCCTCCTCTCTTACCCGCCACTCCTCTCAGTTCCGTGCTATCTTCATCCATTGTCGTCAAACCTCGCCGACTATGTCGTCTGACCAACGGGCTGGTGGTCTGCCCCGTGGTCGATGTGCGTCTCTTGGCCAAATTTTGGAGTAGACAAAACTAAATTAATTTTCACTTTCTCAAAACTAACTGTGATTGATAGTTTCAATATTAAAATTTTGAATATCAATAGAAAGTTATTTAAATCCGCAAATCTTTATAAGTTTCCTTCAATGTAACATGATTGACAACCATTCGTAATCCAATCAATCCACCGGCCGAAAGGCAAACCGTCACAACCCAACAATTGCAATTTTTGCATACAAAAAAATTCAAATTGCATTGTTCGCACTATTAGGCGCGTATCGGAAAAATAAACAAATAATTCTTATTTTGGTATTCAAATATGTGGCAGCCGCGAACTAAAGGATTTGCATATAGACAAGGTGACGATCATCGATCACCGATGATTTCAATATGGGGATTGTTATTGTTAAGCATAGGGGATGGTTTCACACATTTTTCATTACTTAACTATGAGAAAAGAAGCCAAAAATTCATAAACTCACAAGCGTCTACGTCATCTCCAGCTACTTTCTTTTCAATATAAATGTATTTATTTACTTTTTGCTGGGGTATCTAAAAAAAAGCATCTTAGATTTTTTATAAAATATTTTATTTTAGGTGAGTTCCAAGTCTCATAGCTCCATTGCTGCAGTGGGGAGATGTCTATGCATGTCTAAGTCTACGAGTAGTACGAGGAGGTGAGTAAGTTTATTATCCTAAACTGAAAATTCATTATTTTACTGGGATTTGACTTTTTAAATGTCAAGACAAAAAAAAGTCAAGACGCTCTACTGGGCCGACGTCTCTGCCTCAACGTCCTCTAACTCGTCAAATCAATAAGCATGTAGCATACCGACAGTCGCTAATCAGTTTCCAATTACACAGAAGCAGATGTGGTCATCGGTAGATATTGCTAGCAATTTGCTCCCATTAGTGATAATGCACGCGCAATAATTGTACAGATGTGTTCAGCTTCATGATTCTTAGTGTTATTTAAACAGTAATTTGAGTTTGCATCTTCTTCGACTTAACATATTTTTTTGTACTTGTTTAATCCGTTTCAATTAGATATCTATTCTACTTTCCACATTGACAAAAAAAAAACTTAGGCCTTTACATCTATATTAGGTGATTTATACAGCGTCAGGAGGCAATCCATGCCTACACTTAACGGGACGCTGTAGTGCCTGGGACATTGTTTTGAGATGGAATAGGCTTGCCCAGCACTCAAACAATCCTCTCAGCTTATTCAGCCTGGCCCACAGGAAAGTAGCCATGTGCAAAACATATCTCCTAATTGAAAAGATATATACATATCTTTTCACCGCTGGGAAGTATATCTATCTTTTAGTTCAGTAGTTCAGTCTTTCGGCCGTAGCCTTCAGCACACACCAAAGTCCAGTAAAGCTGACCGAGGCCCCTTAGGCCATCAGCATCTAGGCCGACCCTAGTGTCACATCTCTCATTTTACAGAGTGTGCCCAAAAAAATAACATACATAAATTTTTTTCTTTAACTTTTGTTATTTCTACAACAATAAACACATTTCATAAATATAATGGACAGTTCGATGTTAACATCGATTTTTTCTAATATCGATCATCCCTAATTCGTTCGACTCGCTCGCTGAACTACGGAACTAGATTGATAAGAATGCTTCTATCGTTCTCGCTCAGACTGAACTATAAGATTGATAAGATTGGAATATATCACATATCACCTATCTTGTCTCTTGTCTGTGTCTGCTTCTTTCTATCAATCTCGCTCTGAACTACGGATAAGAAGACGGATAAGAAGATATGATTGGATTGAAATTGAACTAGAGATAGATGAACTATACGCAAAAGAAGTAGTCCAATTGAACTAATCACTCCGGATATACACATCGCTACAGGAAAGACGACGTCAATATGTGTGGAGCTGACTAAGCTGCGGGTTTCCTCACGATGTTTTCCTTCACCGTTAAGAGCTCGTGTTAAAGCGCATATTATTATAAATTTTACGAAATGAAAAATCCATTGATGCACGACTGGGATTTGAACCCACGACCTTCGGATTGAAAGTCGAGGCACATTCCACATTGACAACATGTTTTATAATAAGTACAATAAAGATTTATTCATTCTGAAGAAATCATTGGCTCGTCTCATTATGGCGCTGCTATTTTCCCATACAAATCTGAGTTTACATTAAAGCGATTGAGTAAGTAAAAAAATCTTCCATCTATCTCTATATCATCACACAAACATATTGTAATAATAGACCAATCCTTTAAAAAGTAAACAAACAGTTACAGCCATGCTTTATAATACTGTAAATCTTAAATTACTCAATTTCAGTACAAAAAATATTATATCACAAAATAACGTGACAAAACCAGACATATTTGTGCATTATGGTGTCGCAAACAAAAAACCAGAGCAAATAAAAATTTAAATAACAGAAGAATATGGTCGTAAAGCCTGTAATACGGATAATAATGAAGTAACATGAGGTGCAACCCCTTTGTGGCGACAGTCACTCGCTAGGGCTTATTCTGAAATCATTATGAAATATCCATAGCATTAAAAATGAAAACCTACTCAGTTGCAAGTTAGTTTGTATTTACGGTGCGAACCTAAATTTTAGACAAGCTAGATACCTCATCTTAGGTTACTTTACAGTGTTCACATTTTCTAGGACAATAATTTGAAGCAATAAATAAAGATAACCGTAACCGAAACCAGTATAATAGTTTTCCAATTTCCGTATCTTTAGTTGAAATGTCAAGAGCCGTGTTGGTCGAATGGGGTTGTACCTCGACTTTCAATCCGAAGGTCGTGGGTTCAAATCCCAGCCGTGCATCAATGGATTTTCGTTTCGTAAAATTTATATGCGCTTTAACACGAGCTCTTAACGCTGAAGGAAAACATCGTGGGAAACCCGCAGCTTAGTCAGCTCCACACGTATTGACGTCGTCTTTCCTGTGGGCCAGGTTGATTAAGCTGGGCAAGCCTCTTCCATCTCAAACAATGTCCCAGGCACTACAGCGTCCCGTTAAGTGTAGGCATGGATTACCTCTTGACGCTATTTAAATCATCTAATATAGATGAAAGTTTTAGTTGAAATGTCATAATATTCGTAACATCCCCTTAACTTACTGTAATTGTTGTGTTTTGCCAATAGCTATAATACTATTAATATTGACACTTTTTGAAAAAACCATTATTATTCTATCTTGCTCAAATAATGTCACGTAACTGACGTAACACGAGAATAACCAACTGCCGACTCAATTCGAAACGGCGTATCAAAAAAGCAATATGTAACGAATTTGTTTTTCAATTTCGTACCAATTTTGCATACGGAACCCCGGACGCATAACATGAGCAAATAAAACATCATATTGTGGTTTTACGATGCGTAAATATTTTTCTTTTTTTTTCGACTTTTTCTCCCACTTTTGAAAGGTGGGAATGGAAGAGGTTTTTGTGTAAATGGGCGTTGTCGCGTAAGTTAATGGGGCTGGGCGTCGGGTCTGTTTTTTTGACGTTTTTGAGTTGTGACGCTTTTGTTACTTGATACCAGAGAGTTTTTATTCTGAAATAATTGGTGTAATTCAGTTTTTATAAAATGTTGGGGTACTGTTAAATATTGTTAAGGTGAGCTTAAAACTAACATTAGTATAATTAGATTCGTAGCGATGAGCTTGCAGCATTTTTAATACTACTAAGTACGTTGTACCAAAAGTGTATTCGAAACTGTCTCTAAATAATTTCATCCTCAGAAATATTTCAGGATATTGAGCGTGGTTGAACTAATCGATATGCAGACGTAACTTTTTCGTTTCATTTGTAAAATAATTACTTTCAAACTTTTTTTATTACGAAAAATCCAAAACTCTTTCACACTCACAAAAAATTAAAAAAAAAAATCATATAGAACTTTTTTATTTTTTAAAATGCTGTACTTTCCGAGTACATTTGTAACCTTTGTAGCCAAGTAAACCCATTGTGTTGAGCTTAGACCACCTAAACACAACTCACAAAGCCACACTTCACTCCACCAGACACCCAATACATTACCTAAACGCTAATTCAGTTGCGACACAGCTCATTTATGGCAGCTTATCATCTTTTTGACGAACAGTTACCAGGTTTTAGTCTACCCAAAGGTTTTGACTTCTATGTAAAGTTTTTGGGTGGAACAAAAAAGTATTCATTCAACTGTGGTTTTATAACATAGTGATTAATGCTACGAGGTATAATTACTTTAATAATGAACACAATTTAATACAATTAAGTATTAAAAAGTCTTGATTGTGTCCAGTAGAATCCATAATTTTCATCTTAAAATATAACGTTAAAAAACTTTAATGAGGCTATACTCAAAAACGAGCACCATTTTGTAATCTCGTGAAGAAAATTTAAATTAAAGTTACTGAAAACCATCTAGTTGTTTTAACTAAGCTATGATTGGTCCTTCGTATCAGAATTGCCGGAATCAATCATGACGTACGTATTCACGTCTAATATCACTTAAACACGCTGCGAGCCACGCAAATGGGAAGCCTTAATAATATTCGTACGGGGACAAAGAGTAGATAATGGTTTAGAAACTTCAAATAGAACAGAAAACTATTTATTTTCAGAAACTAAGCTACTACTTACAATATGTATACAAAATTACAAATCGTCGATTAGTTCAAATTAAGTAATCGAAGTGAATCTCATGAAAATTATCGTCAAAGTCGTAGTCGTAGTCGTAAATGTCGTCGTAGTCTGTAATTATGTCAATCGATTTAAAAGAAGAAGAGTGAAAAAAAAATTGGTTGTCTGTAAAGTCGGTTTACTGACGATAGTTGAACGTGACAACGTCTACGCATCGCTCACTCAAGTAGGAGAGAGACGGATGTCGAACGCTGCCGAACGCAAAGGCCGATTGTGCTTCTTTGTCGCTCGTTCCGCGCTCTCGCTTGCACTTCAAGCCTTACATGGAACGCCTCAGAGCGAGGTAATGCCGCATGACGTAACGCCTCAGAGCGAGGTACCGCCGCATGACGTCATGTTTTTTCGTGCGTGCAGCCGGCTCTATCGAATTATAAGACGTAGTCACGTCAAAATTCGAATAATATTATATTTGTAAGTAAATGTATAATATAATGTTACCAAAACCTCGGACGAAAAAGTTCTTGCCTACAACGCAACGATAGCACTATCTTTCTTATGTCGCGTTCGTTTTTTCGTTCGTTTGATGAATATTTGGATGCTTCTTACTACGAGCTACATTGTATTCAGTCAATAAGATCAAACCTAGGAACAAATATTCTAAACCGAAAAATTTGCCCTTGAAGTCAGAAATCGCAGTAAGAAACATCCGAATATTTATCAAACGAAAGAAAATAAGAACGGGATACGGCCCCAGGTCAGTTATTAATATTTTTTTACAGTAGGTACGATAAGCAGATGGTACACTTTTTTTCCTGAAGTTAATAACTTCAGGAAAAAAAGTGTACCATCTGCTACAACTCTGTGGCATGTAAAATCATCCCTTGATTGTAAGCGCTGGACATTCAATATCAATGCAAATGTCTCGACTGGACCCGATGTAAGTACAATATACTATTGCGACATATGGCTTGTTTTTAATTAATTTTGCGCTCTGCTTGTAAAAAGTTAATATGATAATTACGTTTTAATACTAAAAAAAACCGACTTCAATGTTTGACTCGAAACGCGGTGTGACTCAAGGCGTCAAGCTGTCGATTCGATTTCTATTTGTGACATGGCTAGGAGAGAAGGTGTTTAGAGTTTTACGGGGAAACTATCAATCCCTCAGGAATAAAATTTATATGGGACCACCTCTGGAGTATACCCTTTCAAACATGAAAAGAATTTTGCAAATCGGTTAACAAATCGCTGCCTCCGGGGAATAAACGGATAACTGCCATTATCTTAGTTTTAGTGTTATGCCATATTTGGGATCTCTGGGTGCTAATACATCTGCTCAATTTTTTTCGTAACATTCGTACAATTATTCACGGAGATACAAAATATTTCAATACTTTTCGATGTTTCTAGACATGCCTAAACTTACAAGAATAAAGTTGTAATATAATATTATCAAAATGTACTCACACCTTTTAATATGACAAAGAGTCATACAATTATATTCACGTAAGAAATATTCGTCTATACAATGGTAAACGCAGGTTATCATTTTATTCTCGTGAAAACATGTCCATACGTTTCGTATAATACCGCTGTTAGAGTCTGTGCGAAAGGGAACCGTCATAAGATTTGATTGTTAAAGCGGTGTATAATAACCGTATTTGTTAGGTTGACAACATTTAAGTGCGACTAACGCAATTTTGAACATTCTAGGACGTCAACTTGCAAAAAAATTAATGGTATGGATCAATGGTTATAAGATTTTGTTAGGTAGAACTAGGTAGTTCTATTTTAAATTAAACCAATCATGGTAGTCAACAACTAACATACAATTAATGGACTACCGTGGGCTGATTAATATGAGCCCAAACTCGGGTAGTTTACTGCTACTAACTGAGGAGTTCCATTGAACAGCTCCTGATTTAATCATCAGATCAGCTCATCGTCACCATATTTTTAAAACATCAGAGTTGAAACTCGAACGATGTCTTAAGTTCCAATAGGACTATTTTCTGAGTAGTTCTGTTGAACAACTCCTCACTCCATCAATATGGTGACAGCGAAATTATCAGAAGCTCACTGTCACCATATTTTAAATTGTAGACTAGATTGTGAAACCCTATGTCCAGTCTACTTCAATTTTAAGTAATTTCTTTGATGTGTTCTCCAGAACGACGATAATATTGACTAAGACGTTAAAGAGGATGAATACGTGATGAATAAAGTTGCCACAAGTCTCAGGGATGACATGCAAACCAAGGAAAAGATGGATATTAGGAAATGCAGAAGATGGATGAAAGGAAAGTGCATGTTACCGCGATGCAAATGAGTTGGATGTATGTATGCTTGTGTATCCCACCCATGGTTAGATAAGAAAAACTTTTACATCTTTAATAAATGATTTATAAAGCGCCATGAGGAAACTTACCTATGCCTACGCTCAATAGGACGCTGTAATGCCCGGGACATTGTTTGAGATGGCTTGAGGCTTGCCTAGCACGTATAGACAACTTCTTCTTATATTTACGTAGTTTAGAGCTCATTAAGCTACAGAATTCTTCACCATGTTTTCCGTCATCGTTAAGAGCTCATGTTAACGGGTAAGTAAGATAAGGAATGAGTACCTATATACGGGGAGGGAAGTTTGAAAGTGGCACCTATTTCCAAATAAATTGGCATGGTAAGGACAAGTTATGAGGTGGAATATGAGTGTGGCTGGAGGTATGCTAGTATAAAAAGGCTAGAGAAGAAGTGGTTGCAATGTGTGAGAGATGATATGAATGTAAAAGGAGTGGATGCACAGCTGTTGACGAATTATAAGAGTGAGTGGAGGAATAACATTATGGCATGGACCAGAGCGTGAACTACCCCCTGTGTCGACCCATCTTATCATGAGATAAGGGCAGGGGAATGTTGATGATGAAATATGCTAATTGCTAATTTTTTTATGTGATTTTATGTCTGATTTTTATCGTTATTATAAAAAAATCAAAGAAAATCTAGAAGTTTTTAATGCTTGACATAGCTGAAGGCTTGAAAAGACTTATGAAATAGTTATGGTTATTTCTTACTCATCATTATTTTATTTCAAGGCAAGGTAACCTTGTTCTAATACTTTAGAACAGTTTTGAAGAGGTTTGCTAGTTAAAAAGTACTCAAAAACATCTTGAAAATAATAAAACAATAGGTGATTACTTCTACCTAACTTTATTTAAAAGCGCTTAACATAAACGAAGTGACACAATATTTACGAGATTAGAATTATAATCACCTATTATCATATACACTTCGACCTAAAAAAGCGTTGAATAAAATGGTAGGACCGTGGTACACGTGGTACAATATTAGGTTTACGCTAGAAAATACGGTGAATAAAATGATAACCGACATTAGGCAACATGGACGATGATTAATTTTGACTAACAAGAAGATAACTTCTTGTTTTCAAAATATCTCTTCTTAGGCATAAATTACGCGTGTGTCAGCATAACATTTAGATTTCATAAAAAATCAGCTATGCTTAAAGCTATCAACCATCCGTCTACGTCCAGTATTAGTGAAGTTATTAACGAAAACATGTTTTTTGCTTCTCCTGAAAAGTTGTGTTTTTGCAGTTATCCTTTTATTCCCCGGAGGCAGCGAAATGGCGGAACAATCGCGTAACAAGATACAAAAACAAAAAACTTTTTTGAAGTCGGTTGAAAAATAGCACTTTGCTATATAGATAAAAACACTCATAAAAATGATTTCATTGCAAGCTTTAGAATGTTTTTTTCAAATGAAATACAATGAATAAGTTTAATAACTCTTATTAAAAATAATAATACAAAATATATAATTAATAAATTAATCACACTTTCTAAATGTATTTCTTTTATATGAGGATAAAAATATAATACGCACGAAATTTCAAAATTTTGGGATGTCCTGCTTTGACCGTGTATAATAGACATTAGGGACTTCTTTCGCCATTTTTGAAGGAACTAGTGGCTCTGCTATTTTATTTAGTTTTCTCGTGTTTTACTAGGTTTTATTATGTAATTTGGGTTGCATTTTACTAATGAAGCTTTGGATACGTAACAGGAGATTAGGCAAATGGAATGGGGGAGTACCTATTCAAGAAGTTTTCTTATTTGACGAAAGATTTCCATCCATTGGAGTTTTAAAAGGACAAGCCGCCATGTTTTTTCAATTGACTCAAATTGACATAATAATTATTTGAAGTGAAGTCAAAGTGAAAAGAAGAAGAAGAAGAAACCAAGAAGTGAAGTGAGAGAGAAGAAGAAGAAGACTAAGCTAAGATGTTACTGATTGGGCGGTATAGTCGCTCAGCGACAAAGCCCTTTTCTTTTTATTGTAATAATAATAATAGACATTAACTAAGCCGGCAGTTCGGGAACTGAAATAATTCATTCAAGATAATTTTTAATTGAAGTAGGGTAGGTAACCTATCCCTAAAAGAACATAATAATCTTATTAAAAATTAATAATATTGAAAATCATTTAACCTATCTATAAAACGATTAACAGTGATCTAACAGTAAAGGTGTGCACACACCGATTGTGGTTTGGTAAACTACAAAAAGGGGCTAATTTTTTGACACGTGTCGAAAATATTAATATGTTTCTACTTAGTCATTGGGCGTGGGAAGAATTTGATGAGATTTTTAATGATGAATTTGGTACTTCATAGATAAAAGTTATGAATCATGACATCGATTCGGATAAAATTATTAAAATGTAGGTATAAAAGAAAAGTAATTTCATTTTCTATTGCAATTATGTACTTAAACAAAATATATTTAATTAAAAGGACTTGAATTTTTGAATCTACTTAAACTTTAAACTTAGTTTTGTACTTTTCTTAAACAATTTTTCGGAATTTACTCTACAGTATTTTTATGTTATTGTTTTAAATTTATCTATTTATGTCATTTAGACAAAATTTACTTACTCTCATTGAGGTCGGTTTTTATCAGCCACTGAAAATAAGGCATAATTACGCACACAATACTCATTAAGTTTAAAGATTGAGGGTAGTCTTACACCCCTATCTATTACAAATCCTATTTAACCAAACAATAGGTGCATGAAAAATATGAAGACTCTAATGACGGCATTTAAGTTGTTATTCCAAACCAACGCTTGCTTTTCTTACGTGTCACGTGACCGGCACGTGGCGATTTGATCGCCGCCATTTTGGAAAATGAAACCAGTTTTTGTTGATCTTCGTTTTCATTGAGCTACCACAGTGTGTTAGCGTCCTTATGTTGGTAGTTATTATATAGCGGTCATTATTTCACTCGTTCGAATTTTGAATTTCTTGCATAGGCTTTACAAAATGAGTTTGTAAGAGTTTTTATTGAAAATAAACTCTATTCACATGACTATAAGGTTTGTAAGACCACAAACTGAAATTAAATTTTCAAGCAATTTGATTCTACGAAAAGCGATTGGTTTATTCAAATAGAGAATAATATCGGTGGTTTGTTTATTGAACATTCTTTGATAGTTGTTGTTGGATTTGGTGGGCGTGCGTCTTTATTTGTATACGAAGTGTTAATGACTGATAATTCAGAATTGTATTTTGTTGCATTGGATGTGTTGTCATGATTTATTGTCGCATTAGTGCAAAAGAGCTGTGTTGGCAAAGTAGAGTCAGCGCCTCGACTTTCGATCTGAAAGCTGTGGGTTCATTCGGCCTTTAAAATTTAATTGCGAATAAACACGAGAAATGGTGGAAAAAGACAATTTACTTACAATGGATTCTTAAAATCCGCGTATATTTATATTTGACGACCTCTGTGGCGCAGTGGGCGAAGGTCCGCCTGCGACGCAGCAGGTTGCGGGTTCGATCCCCGCCGCGGGACAAATGTTTGTATGATCTAGAGATATTTGTCTCGGGTCTGGGTGTTTCTATCTATAATATGTATGTATTTACAAACAAAAAGTATATAAGTAGTTTATCAGTCATCTAGTACCCATAACACACAAGCTCTGCTTACTTTGGGGCTAGATGATGTTGTGTGAAAAGTTCAGCATTATTTATTTATTTATATACTTTTAATTATTAACCTACCTATTGCCGAAACACTCCTCATAACATTAAACCAAGATGCCGAGACAAAAATCCAATCAAGGTCTCAATTGTTTCCAAATCTATTTTGCATCGCCAACATGTCATCAAATATCAATAAAACTCATCCCTCAATAATTCCCTCGTCCACAAAAACCATAATCAGTGTAACAGCAACCAGACATGCTAAAAAATAAAAATAAACTGACAAGATGGGGACAGACACAACCAGCGACCTTAGACCTCCAAAACCACCTTCAAATTCCCTTCAAACTCCTTTCTCTTTCAGAGTTAAAGGGGTTAGGGAGATCTAGAAAAGCTGGTTGTAAAATATTAATGGTTTGGACCTCGAACGCGTCGCGCGAAATTTAATCTTTCGCGCAAAAAGTATTCAATAGAGCAGGACAAAAAGACCAGTGATAAATGGATCTCCTCGGTGATCATGTGCGCCTGGTACTTTTGGCTTTTGAGATGTCTTCCAGATTGGTTGGAATCATTAATTTGAAACTAGACAGGACACCTACGACGGTTCAGTAGAGACTTGACACATTCTTCGCCAATCCTGCGGTGCTAAGTGGTAAACGATTGATGGAAGCATTTATTAAAAAAAAAATAACAATATTAATTAGGGAGTGGGGGGAGGCCTTTGCCCAGCAGTGGGACATTGAGGGCTAATATAATAATAATAATAAAATAATAAAAAAAAAACAACAAATAGCAATATTATGCAATCTAGACAACATTCCGATTTTTTTATACTTACTATCAAAAAACTTTTTTGACGACCTCTGTGGCGCAGTGGGCGAAGGTCCGCCCTGCGACGCAGAAAGTTGCGGGTTCGATCCCCGCCGCGGGACAAATGTTTGTATGACCTACAGATATTTGTCTCGGGTCTGGGTGTTTCTATGTACTCGTATAATATGTATGTATTTAGTACAAACAAAAAGTACATAAGTAGTTTATCAGTCATTCTAGCACCCATTACACAAGCTCTGCTTACTTTGGGGCTAGATGATGCTGTGTGAAAAGTCCAGCATTATAAAAAAAAACTAACTTTATTTATTTTTGAATTTAGGTAACAAGTTTGAACGTTACAATTAGCAGCTATAATTAAATAAATTTTCAAAAATGTTGAATTAATATTATCTGATCTTTAAAATTTTGGTAAGTAACTAAGTAAGTAAGTACTTACTTTTTAAGTACTTACTGTGTATGAAAATTGGAATTTTCATTTCCATTTTGGGTATTGAAAAAAATTATGATGATCACCAAACCCTTTTTCCGGAACTTCTTCCGTTTACAAAGTCGCTTAGTTCCCACTGATTTCCGTCCAAAACCAGTTATTATGTGGTTATTACCTACCCAGTTTATAATAACAAAGTAGGAAGGCGTGGTGACATCCATCATACCGTGGGTAATCAGGGGTAGTCAGGGGCACGTGGCTATTGTACGAGATGCGCAAATTATAGTGTTATTGACGGATGATTTGATAAGGGATAGGTTTAAAAAACTTTGTTTTTTTTTAATGTATTGGGAATTGGTTTTCTTTTCGACCACGTGATAGTTATTGACTTTATGAAATATCAAAAAAATTCAAAATTCAAAAATTCTAATTTCTTTTTTTAAAATACTTTAACATTTTTTTTTCACATCGCTATTTTGCATCCAAATGAATCTAGAAATTATGCAAATTGTATTTGGACATTTGGATGCTTAATACATTTTTTCAGGATTTTGAACAGTGTAACGGTAAAGGAAAACTGTGTGAGGAAACAAGCATGTCGTAGAGTCTTACAAGTCCGAAAAACAGATGTAAGTGCACGAAAGGATCCCCTTTCAACACACTGGTCTGAAAGAGTTAGTAACCCGACAAGAAGAAGGATCTTGAACTTTGAGATACTTAATCTAAAAAGTCAGTATTTACATCTTTTTAAATTTTACCATAGGTACATGTTATTCTTTGTTGTTATAGCTACATACGAGGGAAGCCTCGTTCTGCTATCTGGTTTCCACTCTAGCAGCTCTCAAAAACACAGACAGAATTGGCAGGTGCATCATTAATAACGTGTCAATGCAACACTGCAGTTCCATTAGTTGCTGAACACCCTTCGCTAATATTAATTCACTTTTGAGGTTGTCGGAAACTCATAACGTTAGATGAACATTGAAAATTCTCATGATTTTTTTTATTTAGTTTTCAAACTCTTCCATCGGCCTCTCTTGAAGGCATTGGTGTTGGTGTGATCTTTGCCCAACAGAGTGGCAGAATAGGTTAAAAAAAAGTACAAGATAAAAACGAAGAATTGCCGAATCGACAAAACAAATCAAAAGGGCGAGTCTCCAAACTGAAACTAAACACTTACACTAAAGAATTCCCTTTGATCTAAGTTGCGAAATTAATAACATAACGTAATCCGTAATGCCATCGTAATAAGCACGATAATCCCTTGTCATAATCCTCTGGTCTCCCTCTGATGTTAATCATGGGATTACTCTCAAGGTGTCTGAAAGAAAAACACTGTCTTAAGATATCTTTTTTGGATGTTCAACTAATTATTTTTAATTTTCTTATAAGAAAAAAAGTATTAACTCATAAATTGTATAATAATAAGGCCGTAGGTACATTAAAAATCCCTGAGTTTAAATCTAAAAGTTTGTGAATAGTTCAGTGAGCCTGATCTGTGAGGACCTTAGTGATGAGGTCCTCCAAATAAGAAGACCGCAGCGTGGCCAGCACCAACGATCTCTCATGTCTCTATAATCGAGCACAACCAGCATCAAGTATGGCTTATGCGTAATGGACACAAACTCTGTCAAACAGAGGCCTGGGAAACGGGAGCAGAAACTAGATTGCAATAAAGTAGGTGTCAATCAAATTCTTCCCTAATCACTCATAACAAACCCACAGTCCTACACTAATCCTTCAAATGTTCCTTAACAATTCATATTGCACACTTCTAGTGTCAATTGCTCATAACGACACCAAAGAACCGAAATGCTGGCAGATATTAATTTCATACCACACTATTTACACCAACCGTTCCTTCATCCCGTTTCAAACCTTATTCCCAAAACAATTAGGTCGCACTTGAATACTTCACACGCCAACAAAATTCGCAAAATTGCTGCTGTAATCTAAACCGTATTTTCAAAGGAATAAGGTTCTAAGGTCTGTAAAAGTAAGGGTGATTTCACATTTGCTTTGATGTCATATTATCGACGGGGTGTCAGGATTAGTGGATGTAATTAAAATGGTCGCGGTGTTGGCTGGTTAGAGTTGATCAGCTTTAAGCTTTCGCTAATTATTGAAAATATGGCGATGTTTATAATAAAGAGCTGATGGTTTAGTGGAAGAAGCCCTGCATTTCTAAGGTCATGGGTTTTAATTCGATCGTGCATCAATTCATCAGTTTTTCAGTTCAGTAACATGTGAATGATTCTTAAACGGTACGGCAAACATCGCAATCGTGAGGAACTTGGCATGTAATGGAACCTGAAGAGTTTGATAACATGAGTCAGTGCACTGAGTAGCTATAGTAAGTAAGTTCTTATGAGTCAGTGGCCTTAAGGCCTCCGTCATAGCTTAACGACTTAAATAGCCGGGACCGACAATGTAACGTGCCCCGGAGGGCACTTCGGAAAGCACGGAAGCGCTCAGATGAAAATGCCACTGGCGGTCACCCATCCACTTACAGACTATTTCGAACGTTGCTTAACTGTGAAGGTCTATCAAGAACGACTAAGCAAGCACGACCACGAGCGCTTCAGGTAGTCAGTAGCTCTAGATATTGTACCATGAAAGCAGCAAACAAGAACATTTTATAGGTTTGTATCCTACTATTTGGCATAAACAAAGAAGATTATGAATTTCACTGCAATTTTATCAGAAACACCCAAACAATTTAGTTCACAGATTCAAATCTCCTCCAGATTGTTTGAATCTTCCTCCATCACATCCCAAAGGTAACGATTACTGAAATCCATGTTATCATCTAACTTCTCATCGCTCGGTGGTTCATGTACCGATTCGACATCGTCATCGAGTAGTGACGTCACGGAGAGAAGAGTGGAGTCAGTGATGTTGATGGTGTCGCCAGCGTCACCCCGTTCTGGCTGACTGCGTGTGGTACCCAATGTCTGCAAATAGAAATAATAAATGAAACAGGACCATTACTATATTCTACTACGTTATAAGCAACAAATATCGATTAAATTATCCATCCAAAATATTTGGAAGAGAAGCAGAACCTAAATTGCACAGAGCTTCAGCTTCCAGCGTCTGTATTTCCGCTGAGCTACGACCCTGTTGTTTTTAAGAAGAGAGTTAATAGGCACCTTCTGGGTAAGCTCGCTCCATCGAAGACCTCACTATTGTCTGTGTAAGTTTCGAGGTCAAGAGCCGACCCATTCATCATAAAAAAAGAGCACTAATGGTGGTCCAATGGTAGTGGCCCCACCTTCCAATCGTAAGATCGTGGGTTCCGGTTGTGCACCAATGAGTTATCCTGCCCAAAACTGTATGTGCACTATGCCAGTACTCTCAAACGGTGAAGGAAAACATCGTGAGGAAACTGGCATGTCGTAAAACCTACAAAGTTCAAAAACATGTGTCAAGTGTACGAAAGGAGCCTCTTTGAGACGCACTTAAAATACTTTCAACACACTGGTTCGAAAGAACTAGTGACACAATAAGAAAACCATACCAAGAAGTTTTATTGTTTTTTTTTGCTCTGTTTAGTGAGTTGGTCCTAATATTTAGTGAATGCAATTAGAGGCAAAATAATCTCACGTCAATAATAGCCATGTGCAGGATAGGTACTTCCAGTTTCAATGGCTTTATCTCCTGAGGCTCGTCATCCAAGTAGGAGTACTCCGTGGGCACCTGCCAATTTATCTAAAAGTTAAACATTTTCACGTTTAGTAAAAACATACAGCGCTACTTGATTTACATTTAAAATAAAACTAGAAACGAAATAAGATCCCAATCTCAAAAGCACGGTAGGATTTCTTTTAGATCAAGCCATGAAAGTTCGTTTATTTGGCACATGACCATTATTTTGCAGAAGTTAGCATTTTATACGTGACAGGTTGTAAGCATTAGGGACATACCTCACCGGGACGCCATGGAAACTACGTACTCGTATCCAAACAATTTATAATGAAAGTATGGCAACCAAACCGTTGACAAGTGAGTTATCTGTCATACATTTCAATATCAATTGTTTGCCTACTTTGGCCACGGTAGCCGGCTCTTACCGCCAACTAAAATACTAGCAGGTTTCCTCACAAATGTTTCTTTAGTTAAGCTTGTCTTCATTTTTTCTGCCCAGCCGGGATACAAAAACTGATCCTCGCATTGAAAAAAAAAAAAAAAAAAACTGCACTATTTCACACAGCATAATCTAGCCCCAAAGTAAGCAGAGCTTGTGATATGGGTACTAGATGACTGATAAACTACTTATATACTTTTTTGATAGAAACACCCAGACCCGAGACAGATATCTGTAGGTCATACAAACATTTGTCCCGCGGCGGGGATCGAACCCGCAACCTTCGGCCACTGCGCCACAGAGCTAGACCTAGAACTAGACCTAGAGGCACTGACCTTCTTGGTCAATATGGTTACAAACCGAAGCGCTCGTGGTCGTTGCTTAGTCGTTTTTGATAGATCGTCAAAGTTAGCAACGTTCGAAACGGTCTGTAAGTGGATGGGTGACTGCCAGTGGCATTTTTATCTGAGCGCTTCCGTGCTTCGGAGGGCACGTTAAAAAAAACGAACTTACCTACTTACTTACTAACCTAATCGATGATCTTGAATTCAATAACTTACTCTTCGCAGCCGCCATTTCTCAAGAAACTCATTTGTTTGTCTGAGTGCATCTTTGCTTTCTTGCAGCAGTTCGTCAATTCGATCTTTGCAACGGAACTGCTTGTATTTGTTTAACACCTTGGAATAAACATCATAATTTTAAGTCAAACGTTGCATGATGTTATTAAACATTATCCCAAAAACTAAGCTTCTACATATTTACATATTATTTTTTATTAATTTTATTTTTAGCCCGTATTGTCCCATTATTATTATATTTACAAAATACAACAGGATTAGTCAAGCTATCTGAGGATCGTTAGAAACGATCTATAGATAGCTCAACTGATCCAGGTCACTGTCAGTCGGAAGCGGGCCCAAAACACTAATATATCCCAAATCATATTATCTAAAAGGTATATGAATGAGTGGCATAGGTTGCCTCCTGACGCTGTATAAATCATCTTTTATACAATACTCAAAGTGCCTAGGACATTGTTTAGTTTGAGATAGAATAGGCTTGCCAAGAAAACCATCCTCTCAGCTAACTTGAAAATAGTCTCTGTCCTATATGTATGTGTTTATTAGCCAGTTACATTATTTTAGAAATTGAAAAGAACTGGTGATAGAATGAAAACTGCTAATTCGTTGCTGACTTCAGATTTATCCACAGGAAAGACAACCTCGTGATGTTCCACTACAGGGAAAAGGCCTCCCTTCGTTTCTTCCACTCCTCTCTATTGTGAACTAATGTGGTCCAATCAGGAGAGTGAGAGTCAAGTTCGTCTCGCCACTGTCGCCGGGGTCTGCCGCGTGGTCGTTTCCTGTCCCGTGGGATCTACTCTGAAGCGGTTCGTGCCCACAACTCATCCGACATGCGGCAGACGTGGCCCACCCGTCATTCTGTTCTAGTCATTCTGTCAACTAGCTTTATAATATTTGTTTTACAGTTCTACATAAAACTTGATCATACTCACAACAATAGTAAAAAGCAAAACAAAGATCTCAGTTAACAAAACTGGTAGACTTATAGAATGTTCTACCCCTCCAGCCATTTCAACCAGCTTCGCTTCTTCCTTGATAGTCCTCTTCACAAAGCAGGTGATTTTACAGAAGAACTTCTGGAACAAGTCCACGAACCCGTTGCCTAGAATGTAGTCTATGAAGAACAGGCTAAGGAATATTGAACCGTAAATGCAACCACTGAAGGCTACTTGAAACATGATGATGGTGGGGTGATAGAGGAATATTGAATAAGGATGCTATTCACATGATATGGCTATTACAAAACAAAATAACAAAGACTAGGCTATAACATGGAATTTGATGACCATCCCAGGTAGAAATGACATGAGTTCTTGATGCGATGAAGATCAAACAAAAGTTTCAGTGCAAAGAGGTTGTAACAATTTCAGACCCACAACCTCTCACATGGTACATTTTCAAAGAGCTTACATTATACCATTAGCTCCAATTATATTTGTTCTAAGTTATATTATAACCTTAGAAAAATAGGTAGTAATCTCATGATTAAAACAAACTACTATAAGCAAAGAATAAGCCAAGTAACGGCTTAACTTCTTTTACCTTTTTAATTTTAAAAGGTAAAAGAAGTATAAAAGATTTTTGATTTTGATTTTATTTGAACACTGCTAAAATTCTTTTCACATTTTCAGTAAAAAGTCAAGAAACCTTTTATCCAGACTCATACAAACTACAAAACTATATTTTTTTCCTGTTATATTAAAAAAAAACAATCGTCCTACATAACCTTCTTTCAGTTGCCTAGCAACCTCTTTTCAGTTTGATGGTTTCGGTTGACAACGCTGTCAAAATAATAAACAGTGGCTCTTTTTGAGCGTTTCTATTTTACACAATAAATTACAATCAATTCTTTATAACATTTGATCAAGTCCTATAGTTTTTTATATTATCTTAAGAGAGCCGAGGACAGTAAGGAGTAACCATGGTAAGTTTTTAAATGCATCAGAAAGTGTTTTGATTATTTGTTATCACAGTTCTTATCAGCCACTTGACAACAAGAAAATGACCTTGAAAAAATGCACCTAAATGCTATACAAAGTGTCTGATTATTCCTTCAGGACAATTAATTAACCACCAGTTAATTAGAACAGAATTATTGACACCTTTATTTTATATTATAATAATGTAACTTTTATCAATTACAATGTTTTGATTCAATAATTATTTTTTCAGCCACCCAAAGGAGGAAAAGGTGGCGCTAAAAAAGCCCCAGGTAATTTTGGAATAAACTTTACGTTACGATTTTTTTGTATAAGAGTGCTAATAGCGCCTTACCTATTGATCCAAAAACTGGTTCAAAATTTTTAGTTAGCTAGCTTACACAACGGGACCATGATTTTATCTCCAAGGCGCGGTAGACATTCTCTCAGATCTTTAAAACCTTACAAGATGCTTAGGGGGCTAATCCACTCGACCATAAATTAGAGTATTACATATTTTTTGATGAATTTCAGCCATCATCATCGATGGCGTCGATACCTCTGAGATGACCCGAGAAAAACTTGAGCAGTTTACGCTCAAGGTTAAAGAAGAACTCGATAAAGAAAGAGAGGAAAGAAACTACTTCCAGCTAGAAAGAGATAAAATTCGTACGTTCTGGGAGATCACAAGGCAACAGCTCGAAGAAGCAAAAGCTGAGTTGAGAAATAGAGAGAGAGCTACAGAAGAAGCCCAAGAGGAAAATGAAGCATTGCTAGAAACAGAAAAGCAGAAGATAAAGCATTTGAAATATGAGCAGCAAGCGGCTGCAGCTGCATTACGAGCTGAAAACCTTGTAGCGCTGAAAGCTGCTAAAGAGGAACATGCCGAACAAGAGCTTGAGTTACTGAACGACAAAAGATCACTACGACAGGATATAAGGGAGAAAGTACTAGCAGCCCAAGACGAACTAAGAAGAGCTAAGCTTGTACACGCCGAAGAACTGTCTAAAGTAAGAGACCGGTTCGAGGAAAGAGCGAGACAGATAGAAGATAAGGCGGAAAAGAAACTACATGAGACTAAAGTAGAGTTGACTGTGAAGCACAGGACAGAGATAGCTGAAGTGGAAGAGAGAAAGAATAAGCAACTGTCGGAGCTGATAGCGCATCATGAGAGAGCGTTTGCAGATTTGAAAAACTATTACAACGATATCACTTTGAATAACTTAGGTAAACAACTTCGTACTCGATAAATTCTAATCAATAAAAAGGAGCCACTGTAGCACATTATTTTGTAATCTTAAAATTGAGCGTATGTAGGAGTCTTCAACAGGTCTTTAGTAGATTACTGAAAGTCACCTTAAGGTTTCTAGCATAAAGAAGTCTGAATTCGAGAATTTCCAAGTTTAAGTTCCACCTTTCGCTTCATTCACTCTCAACATTCTTCATACAAGCTGGGCTTCATTTAGTCTTCATATTGCATCATATTTTTTTCTAGGTCTCATAAGTAGCTTGAAGCAGCAAATGGAAGACATGCAAAAGGTAAAAGAACGCGCGGAGAAGATTGCTAAAGACGCTGTTGCCGAGTCGAAGAGTCTCCGAGAGCCATTGGAGGCTGCCATTATTGACAACAAGGAGTTGAAGAGGCAGATGTCGAACTACGACAGAGATAAGGCTGCTCTTGCTGTAAGTAGTATTTGCAACACTGAAAAATCTGGTTTCTATTCATAATAAGAAAAAGCCAACTCCACTAAAACCTGGTCTATAAGGTATTCAAATGCACTTACGTAAAACTTAAATACAAACATTTTATTTCAGGCCAAAACTAAGCAACTAGCTTCTCTTGAAAAGCAATTTGAAGTCCTCAAATGGGAGTACGAGGTTCTCCAAGTCCGATTCGACAGGATCCAAGTAGAGCGTGATGAGCTGAAGGCCCGCTTCACCAGAGCTGTTCTGGAGGTCCAGCAGAGAGCTTCACTGAAGACGGCGTTGTTGGAAGTCAAGCTAAAGAATCTGGAAGGCATGGATATGGGGCCTAGGGAGTTGCAAGTATGTATATCTTTTTTTAATAAATGAAAAGTCTTATCAATTTTTTTAAATCTGGCAATAAGGGTTCCGTGGCCAAACAGTAAGGCACTCCGGCTTTAGGAGGATCGTCCGATCGTTGCGGGTTTGAATCCCGTCGGTATTGAAAATTTTGATAAGACTATAATTTCTCATCTAAGTGTGGTTTAACCAAGGTTTATCACTATAAAAATTAAAAATTGTTTTTTTGAGCCAGGAGGTGATTCTTTTCGAGAGTAATTTTGTAATAATATAGGTATTTGTGGGAGTGAAAGGCTTGAGAAGCTAGTTACTGATGTAAAGCTAACTTTTGCTAAATGTGAGCATGTGCCAAATATTTTCGACAAATCTCGCTACGCTTGGACATACTAATTAAGAGCATTTTAACTGGCTTGATCTTAAAGAATGTCTACCGTCTCTTGGAGATACGGATGTGCTTCCAAAACCAAACGAGTTACTTACCTACTTATAATTTTCTCCAAACCCCAATTATAGTCCAAATTAAACTGATGTTTTGGTAGCTACAACAGAGGAACCTCCGTAAATTATTTTTATATGTTTAAGGAGCTTCTAAAGATGAAGGATACGCAAGTAGAAGATCTACGTTACGAAACTGCTCGTCTACGAAAAGCTCACGACGATCTCCTTGCTACGTACGAAGCGAAACTATCGAAACTTGGCGTTCCGCTTGAAGAACTTGGTTTCAAGTAAGGATTGTATTTTACGCCATTTTTTAGATCATGCAAAACTACTCTGATGCTCTTTACAGCGCCATCTATTTGTCGGCTTTAAAACTACAACGCTACTTGTATTTTACGCCATCTTTTAGATCATGCGAAACTACTGATTCTTTTTACAGCGCCATCTATTTGTCAGCTTTAAAACTACAACACTACTAGGCTATAAAGTCTTGCGATGGTATAATAGTTCTCCACTTAAACCAGAGATGGCGCTTTTTTGATCGTTCAACACTAAAACACAGATGGCCGTTCTCGTTATGTAAATCCTCAGAATTATTTAGCTTACTTTGTATTCCGTCTGCAAGTATTGAAGATTATAGATTTTCTAATCTTTTATATCTTCTTACTTAAGTTTCATCCTAAGACTACTAAAATTTAAATGCGAAAATATCGACCAGGTAAGGTAGGACCTAGTTAAATCTGTTTTTTGTTTTGTTACACAGACCTTTAAAAGCTGTCGCCGTAGCTGGCCTAGCACCAGTGATTGGCCAAGGCCCCGCAGGATTGGTGACCAAAGACCAGTGATTTTATTCTTCCATGTTTTTTTTAGCAAGAAATATTGTAATCAAAATCATTTATTGTTTTGAAATAAAGTTATCAATCAATGAAATTATTATTTTATGTTAGCAGCATACCACTATAAAAATATAGGTGTAGTTACCTAAAAAAGATTTTTCCATCATCAATACCTAGGTTATAAATATCAAAATGGCAGTTGGTACCTAAGTATTTTCACTTATTTATTTTTATTTATTTATTTTAGCCTGTATTGTCCCACTGCAGGGCAAAGGCCTCCCTCCCTTTTTTCCAGTTTTTCCTATCCATGGCTGCAGTGGGCCAGTCTGGAAGATGCACATCTAACTCGTCCCGCCATCTCCGTGGTGGTCTGCCGCGTGGACGTCTTGCGTTGGGCACCCATTCAGTCGTGGTCTTTGCCCACAAGTCGTCAGACATGCGACAGACATGGCCGGCCCAATCCCACTTGAGCTGGGCGGATTTTTTGCTGACGTCGTAAACTTTTGTCTGGGAACGCAGCACTTGGTAAATAAAATTACTTAGTAGCAGGTACCTAATTTGACATTGATAAGGTTTTCAGGGACATTTGAACCATTTTTAATAACCCACACTTGGAATTCCTGAATCGATCATAAACCAATTAGCCCGGCGTCATGTGGGTTCCAAACTATCACAAGTCGTATGTGAAATAAAACCAACATGTCGAAGCCAATAAGTGTGTTTATTTACTACTAAATGTATGTACAAAACTGTCATAAGGCAACATTTAACGAACAAAACGCGATTTGCAATTAAACAATTCACTGAAGCACATCTTGAGATGCTAGCAGAAACTGCACCACACGTCACATGCGCAAAAATTTATTCAAAAACATAGCCCTTCCTTGGCAGTTGGGTGAAATTGGGAGTTTTTATTCGAGTGCTAAAGGGCGGGTGAAGTTACATAGTTTCACCCCATATGGATAATCTGTGTCAGCTGTGACGAGCTCACGCCTGCAACTTCACTTGAAATTTTACAAAGCCCATTCCAATTTTAGTGCTCAATATTTAGGTTCTACATTCTACTTGTTCTAAGTTTCAGTCATGTCCACTGGTTAGGGCAGTATTGAAACACAAACATACAGGTGGATTTTTGAGATGGGCCACGTAGGGCAGGTACCTTAACCGTTGTAGCTACAGGAAAACGCTCTTAGGAGACCTTCCCTAACTTTTGGAGATATTTTAAACTGCATTCACAGATTTTGAAAAAAAATTACAGTTAGCGACAAAAATGCCAAGAGTCAAAAAACATTTTTTTGATGCTAATCGATTCAGCTTCATGAAGGGATCAAAAGACACTATGGGGCCATTAAGGTTTGAGTACGAGAAAAGTCAGGAATCGTCAAAACTTTTCCCATACATTTTGTACTAAAAATCGATGCATGAATTCGAAACATTTTTTTCAAAATTTATGAAAGCAGTTTAAAATATCTTCAAAAGTTAGGGAAGGTTTTCTTATAGCGTTTTTCTGTAGCTACAACGGCTAATTGCCTTCCATGGCCCATCTCAAAAATCCATCCTGTATAGCATAAGTAGCTTTACATGCTTCAAAGTTGATTATTTAGTATGATAATGTGTAGCAGTAAAATTTTATTGTATTCTAATTAATTCATCATTCTATAAGAATGAACAAAAACATGGAAGCCACCCAAGTATGTTTGGACAAAAGCCAGAACCGTATTGCAATGTTATGCAATTTGATTTGTGTATTCCGATACTGGTCAACGAAATTGGTCAGTAAAATGTACTATAATGAAAAAAATACTATACTCCAGCCAAACTCGATGTTGAATTTTTGTAAACATTGGACTGACAGTTCTTTCACTTGACAGCAGAAAGCAAGCACCAACATTTTAAAGTTCGTAGATGCGTAGGTACTTATAAAAAATATGAACAAAAAACTTAATCCAAAATCAATAAAATCTATTTCGCGCATGTGACCTGTTTATATATTTTACAAAAGAAATATTTCACTAACTTAATTTTAATTATTTATATTCCTACCTAACAGTTGAACTTTTGTTGAACCAATTTAAAACTAACACAATAATTATAATTGCATGTCTTATAAAGCAAATATAACTGGTAAGTACCTAAACCTACTGAATTTTATAATTACTTAAAACATAACAAGATTTATGCTCTAAAATTAAACTAAAATAGTTTATTTCAGAAAGATTAAAATAAGTGTAGCACTAAATTTAAACATTACTAATAAAAAATAAAATTACTACTCATTTTTTTTTATTGGGAGTCCTAAAATCACTCAATATATTAAATAAACTATCTAAGGTGTGACATATCTATAAATATTATAATCTACTAAAACAAAAAAATTGACATAAATTATTAATGACAATAATAAGAAAAAGATAAAAAATAATTTGACATCTTTTCGAGTGATATTCTTAAAATTGCTTGTAATCTCACTTTGCATAAAGCCGTTATTAATTATAAAAATGAGCCCTTAATAATATTAATTCATTTACATTTCTGTCATAATTTGATTTACTAATATCTATTTTTTTAATATTATAATTTGAATGCTGTCATCTAAATATATATTTTTTATATAACATTGATAAAACAATAAACCTTTAACATTCTTATCAAATAAAACCACTCAATACTTTTTTTATGTAATGTGCGTAGGTATTTTAGCAATTATAAATTATTAATAATCTCTCTAGTATGAGTATTTATTTTTCTTACGTTTTAATATTAAAATTGAATATTTTTGTATAGGTGATGTACCTAATTATTTATATTAGATGGCAATAGGTACTAAAATCAGACTATTTGTCATTATATACTCATCAACTACCATAATATTCTTATTAAAACAAAACATTCTCACTATTTATTTGTCAGTTCATATGATTTTATGTTTCAAAATGTTATTAACAATGCCAATATCATCAGTACGAGATTGTATTTTTTTTATAATATTTCTTAAAACAGTTCGTCCTACATAACGAATTTTGGTAGTAATTCTGTTATTCACTTACTAAGTAACTTAATTTGACTAAAAGCCGAACGTTTATAATTCTTTAAAGTAACCAGTAAACGAAACTAATGTTTTAGATTTGTACATACATAAAATCATTTGAAATCTTATATCAATGTTTATAACAAAAAAAAGGTACATTTTCATGTTCATAAAAAAAATTGTGGACCTAAAAATTAATTTGTCTAAGCATTCATAATTTTAGCCTTATTCACAAGCCTTCATAAACAGTATTCATAGATTAAAACTAACTTTTTTGATATAAATACATTTTAATTATTTATTTTTATTATTTTAGAATTTAAAACATAGTTAAAAACCTAAAAAAATTGTTCACGCATGGTATAAAATTAAAGCATTGACAGGCAGGGTGTGTTTTAAGCGTTTAGAATGGAACAATCTTTTAGATAGAGCAAAAGCAAAGTGCTATCTAGATTTTGATAATGATATCGATTGCTCTTTCTATTTCGGTAAGTTATGGACGTAAGTTTGGACAGCGTGTAAGATTAATTTTTAAATAGCTAAGGCTTAGGACGGACGAATCGATACCAGTACGAAGGTTTGGGAAGGACTTTGTTCAATTGCATAGCTAAAATGTTCTAATGGTTTACGCTTCACACAATCTTACAATCTTGCATCGATACAGTCGCATCAGCTATTAATTATATTATTTATGAATAAAAGTTATCTAAACAATTAGGGAAATTATTGAATAACCAACAAACGTTACTTTATATTGTGTGCAGAAAACACTAGCATTCTAAACGAATGATTCATAGATTTTTTGAACTTGTGCTTATTATCCTAATTGCATCGTATTGTTTAAAGCGCATTTCAGACCACGCTATAATATATAGCATCATAGCATATAGCTCATAGCACAACAATATCGCGCACCATACATTTAATTTTATTATAGACACGTTCACACTGTGCTATTCGATATATTATAAAAAAATTATGGTGCACGATATTGTCGTGATAAGAGTTATATGCTTAGTCTGAAATGCGCTTAATTCAATCCAAATAATAGGTGTATCATGACTACTTCCAAAAACCATCAAATTATGAATTGTCATTATCAGGGTTCAAGAGAATTATGTCTGAACTATTTGATCTCCATGCAGGATTATGAAATCGTCTTATTTGGTTTAAAACATCTTCAAAAGCTTGTTCTCTGATCTAAGTAAGAGAATGTCTACCGTATTTGCAAATGCAGTCGTGATACAGTCTCGTTTGTCACTGGTTCAGTTTTCAGTAGTTGTTATGTTAGTGTATGTATACATACCTTGTGTATCAATATGTACCTAGTCATGATTTCATTGTTTACATTGTGTTTGCTCCTATTCCGTCACTATGGTGGCTTCCACGATTCACTGCACCGTGATTGTATGGCATTATAAATGTCACAACAACTGACACTTCACTGCTATTGTGTACACAATACGATGCGACTACGATAAAAATTGTGTCCATAAATTTTTACACATTAGTAGATTTGTTAAATAAAAATATAGAAAGAACATTACACTTTTTTGCCTTCTTCTGATACTATACAACAAATGAATAATCTTACACTTATTTTGTTTTTAAATACCCACTAAACAAACGTGTACATGACTTATCTATCTTGCGTTGTTACATTTTAATAATGGAAAATATACATGACATGCAACGTCTAATCAAGCTAAAGGCACTAAAGTCAGCTACAAATGTCTAAAATTTATTTCATAATTTGATGCTTTATAAAAACAAATGTTTATAACAATGTAACTAATCGCCTACATAAATAATATATGTAAATAAAAGTATTTATTTTAAAAATCTCTGCTTAATTTTACTATTATTATGAATTATATTTATCTGAGTGTTCATTAGCATGAATATTTTTGTACAATCTTCCGAAGTATTATTCAATTTATATAAATCAACAGTGAATAAATGTATTTGTAACATGTTTTATATTTTGTTTGACTTAGTTATAAATTAAAACTTTTCATAATGTACCTTATATTAATATTAGCACGCGTGCATTTGACACCATTAGCATACGAGCATAATAAAATCTTAAATTATTTTATTTTATTTCTATAGAAGATAAAATCTTTTACATCTAAATTGTTTAATAATAATTTTGTGACAGTATTTTTAATTTAATTAATGGACTCTTTATTGAGCAACACCTATATCAAAAATTATTATTCAAGTTCACAATTATTATGTACTTAGTTTTAGTTCCGCACATTCTCACAATTTGATTAATTTTGATTATCATAAGTTCATCAGTATATCAAAAGTTTAAGTAGTTTAAATCTCATACAGCGACAACTTATTTTAAAATATTGCTTACTTCAAACTTTAGAATAAAGAACGCTTTAAACTTTAAAAATATTGTCACAAAATGAAGCATTTTCTTTTTTTAGTTTCACAACGCTTGTTTAAAAAAATTCTTTCGCCATTTTACGACCATTCGCGGTCTTGCGGTCTATCCTACGTCTCACTTTTTACTCCTATGCTAGAAAGAGATCAGTAGCTTCTTGAAGCGTGGTTTGAAAATCACAATATCGAGCACAATCTTACGAAATTGTTTTTTTGTATTCACCCCATTTCGTGGTACACCTTGTACCCAATTCCTTTTCAGGTGTCCTGTCATCTGAAAGTGAAAAATACAAAATTAGTTATTTATTATAATATAACTATATTCTCGTTTGGTGGTAGAACATCTTTGTTTCGTTTCGTTATTAGTACCTTTAGGTGGGTACACGGGGAATACAGTGTCATTGAGGAAATTGGATTAAAAAATCATGCATTTTGTTTTATACGTCGTTCATACCTCGTCATTACATTATGTATAAGAGTTATTTAGGAACCAATTGTCATTAAAATACTGAAACATTTTGTAGCTCCAAAAAATGTTTTTGCTGCATATTTGAATAATTTTCAATATTGTATTATCCCCACAAAATAAATAATGCTGGACATTTCACACAGCATTATCTAGCCCCAAGCTAAGCAAAGCTTATTATGGGAACCAGATAACTGATATTCTACTTATATACTTTTTGTTTACTACAAGTCTATTGCTCAATTCATAGAGTAATAAGCACAGAGACAGTTATCGTATTATCTTATAAGCATATATTTAAATTAACAGTTAAACCTGCAAAGGATGTGGAGTTTGAATTTGGGAGGCTGCCAAATGAACTAACTAATTAATAGCTGGTTATTGGCAAACGTTTTCACTTACGCTAAAATATACCTACTAGTAGGTTTTGTAAATGCGTTGGTATTATTTTTGTGTGTGACTAAGCGCAAAATGCAAAATGATTTAATGTGAGTTGGTGCAAGCTAAGCGGTTTTTTTTATTTATTTTGAATAATATTGAAATAGTACTGCGCCCTGCAGTGTGACCCGTAGTTCCTCGAGAATTCTTCAATATTTCGGGTAGTTTTTAATCGAATCGACTGGCCAGAGTAACAGACATACACACATACTGACAAACTTTCAAATTTATAACATATTGTGATAATTACTTTATGCTGCTGTTTTCGGTATCAGTCTTTGAAATGTTAAAGTATAGGAAAGCAAGCACTGAAGGCTGAAAATGTAAAGTTGTGCAAAATTGGAGCGTGTAATTTGGGCTTTAGACATATTGAAATAAAGCTCAAGCTTTATTGAACGTACCTCAATTGTAATTTGGTGTTATTTTTCATTCATGTTAGGCGTTCACGAAGGATGACTTGGTCCTGTCGGGTTAAAATAATATGCGCATAAATTTTCGGACATTCATGTTTTTCTTCAATTTTTAAAGATAAACACATACCACTTACATGCTTGATTGTGTAAATGTTGTGTAAATTGGTATTTTTACCCGCCTAGAGCATTTTTATAACATTTAATTTTCTGGCGACTGTAGATACCTAGAGATTATAAAACATGATTTGAAAAATGACTTTAGTTTATCAAAAAACAAAGTAAACTCACCCAGACAGTGAAGCAGAATTGGAAATAGCTGGGCTATTGGACTCAAACTCCTCCTTTGGTTTCTCATTAGCTAGCTGCATCTTCAACTGGTGTCCAAAGCTCGCCAGGTCTTCCCTGAACGTGTCGGACCCAGGAGTTGTTGGCTTCTCATCATCTCCCGTGGCCATAGCTTCGGCATCACCCTTTAACGGAGCCTGTTCAGACTCCTCCTCTTGGTTGTAAATTTTAAAGTACGCGAAGGTCAGGTATATCACCGATATTATAAATGAAGGTATCGGTATGGCCATAGCGTAAACTAAGTTTAGCGTGTTCTGCCACATATCCAACTCAGTTATTACGAGACCAGGGTCTACTCTGCTGTAGTAGCAAGTGTAGTTGTTTCCGATCGGCTTGTACTTGCCATGGAAAATGGTGCAGTTTAGTATTGGTGGGTACCCACAGCCTTTTACGTTTGGGAACAGCCGAGCTCCAGTGAAGAACCATTCTGAGTCGTTTCCTTGCAGGCCTGTGGGCAGGACGTCTGGTAGCTCCTCCTCAATCATGTCTGGATAGGATTTGTCGGACGATTTGTCTTCGTAGTAGTCGTAATCTTTTCTCAAAGCTCTCTCAACTCTGACCAGCTCCTCAACTTCCGACTCAGTGATATTGCTGGAGTTACCAAGCTTGTAGTTGACGCGGATTTGCGTGCATTCGAAAAGGTCCTTCGTGCAACCCTCTCGGCAAGACGCCCAGCTGCAATTACTGGCTCCGACAAGATGCTTCACCTGAGTTGTGACGCACAAAGCCGGTACTATATCAAACTGCATGAAGATTGTAGTGAACGCTGGTTCGATGACGAAGGGAACTAAGAAGAGGAAGGCGAAGAGACTGAAGATGGCGCAGAGGACGAAAGAGGCAGTTGTGTAGAAGAGGAGTTTCTCAGCAAAGGTAGGAGGGATAACTTCTTCGTCGGCCATTTTGGCGAGAGCACGCTAGAAGCGACCATATCGCTAACTTCAGCTTGGCTGGATCATTTCATTCAGAGCGGCAGTGCTTGTGTATAATTTGTTCACGGCGTTGGTTTGTTCAGGTTTACTTACATTTTGTTTTTTTATTGCTGTGGGCAATTGATAGAGTTATTTTGATTGCACCGTGGTTAAATATTAATATGAGTGTAAATGATTGGGTATGAAATGGAAGCAACAGCAGTACGCATAGACATTTTGTTTGATGATGTAGGCATAGGCACCAGTGCGTATTTTATTTCAATTTGTGCGTAAAATAACAATGAAAGAAGCAATTATGATAAACATGCACTACAATAATCATTTTTTTTATAATTTACCAAAAAATCTATCCTGAAGAGTGTGATTTCGAACATGCCTCAAGGTGCATTTAATTTATGCGATTTTTCGTACGTTTTGCTAAGACCCGCCCATTGATCGTGCCGACTTGTGTTGCTCTTACGATGACAAATCACATACGATGAGCTTACTTACGTAAAAATTGGCCATGCGATACGATATCGTATGGGTTGGAATCGCATCGTATAAACGCATCTTTATGGCTTGAATAAGCAGCATTGAAGGCTTACATTATATAAAAAAAAAATATAGAATTTTTTAATATACAATACCTTTTCGAGGTGTTGTAAAAGGATTTTAAATATGTCTCAAAGCATAACAACAAGCCCGTAGACCCTGCTACGAAAAAAACCCCGCCACTTCTAGAAAAATTACTTGGACAGACATAAGGAAGTTAGTCAGATCCCCTTATTTTAACGTAACTATTAAAAAGCTGATGATCTTCAAACGGCTGAACAGATTTTCATTAAACATGGCTAAGAACACTCAAGATAAAATTATCTATGACACAAAAAAAACTAAACAAAAATCGGTTCATCCGCTTAGGAACTACGATACCACAGACAGATACACAGGCACGTTAAACTTATAACATCCCTCTTTGCGTCGGGGGTTAAAATAGCCTACGATTGCACCTTTTCCTTAGGAATCTAGGTTTTTTTTTTTTTTTTATGTTGAATGGGTCGGCTCTTGACCTCAGACTTACACAGGCAAGAGTGAGGTCTACGATGGAGCGAGCCTACCCAGAAGGTGCCTATTAACTCTCTTCTTAAAAGCAATAGGGTCGTAGCTCAGCGGAAATACAGACGCTGGAAGCTGAAGCTAGGTACAAAGAAATTCTTGTCATAAATTCCAGATAGCCTAGATCGGACGCCTGTCTGTCTGGGCAGGCATCCAGCGTCGCATCGATTCGCCCGGAATTAGCTTATGGTATTTAGGGCATCTATTTCCAAATGTCTGCAGTTATGGACTTATGCATTTCTGACCTAAATATTTATTCAACTAAATATTTAGGTCAGAATTGGTATAATTTCAACTCCTATTAACTTTAATAACGGGACGAGACAGCGTAAAGTTTTTTTCAACCGACTTCAAAAAAGGAGGAGGTTCTCAAGTCGTCTGTAAGTTTTTTTTTTACGCGATCTTGTTACGCGATTGTTCCGCCATTTGTTGACCGATTTGCAAAATTCTTTTTATGTTTGAAAGGGTATACTCCAGAGGTGGTCCCATATAAATTTTATTCCTGAGGGATTGATAGTTTCCCCGTAAAACTCTAAACACCTTCCCTCCTAGCCATGTCACAAATAGATATCGAATCGACAGCTTGACGCCCTGAGTCACACCGCGTTTCGAGTCAAACATTGAAGTCGGTTTTCTTTTTAGTATTAAAACGTAAGTAATTATTAGATATAAATAGATTATATCTATTAACTCTTTTTAAAGGCACTTGAACACTGTTGTTAAGTAAATTTTAATGTATTTCAAATTGTACTTTCATTTGTTATCATTTTTCATCACCCCAATTGAAGAAATGAAAAGTATCGTGATGTAACATTGATAATGATAATACATACTATTATATACTATTATATACTAATTGGAGGTCTCGTGGTAAGGTCGTTGGGTTCAATCCCGCTGCACCAATGAGTTTTTCTACCGAAAAATGTATGTGCACTATGCCAGTACACTCAAATGGTGAAGGAAAACATCTTGAGGTAACCGGTATGTCGTAGAACCTTAACAGTTCGAAAACATGTGTCAAGTGCACGAAAGGAGCCTCTTTGAGGCGCACTTATAATCCTTTCACCACACTGGTTCGAAAGAACTGGTGACACGACAAGAAGAAGACTATTAGAAATATTTTTAACTTACTTTTCAGGTGGTTTCTTGTTTGTTTGTGTTGACTTATGTATATTTTCAAACCTCTTGCTTGAAGAGAACTCGATGTGGGCCCATATAAATGTAATTCCTACGGGATACGTTTTGATCTGAAGATGTTTACTCGCCTTTCGGTGATATTGTTTTGTTTTCTTCCAAACAAAGGTTGCCATGGATAATAAATACTTATTTTGAATTTAAATATCATTGATGGAAGCGCTCAATTGTTTTGCAACTAGCGGTCTCATTCATTTTTTGACCGCGCAGATCGTTGCCTTCGACGATCTATGAAGAACGAAGCACACAACGCGATTCGGAAGGGGTTATAAAAGCTGTGCCTACGTGCCTTGTACCACGCTTTTGTAATTTTGGCAAGTATTCGAGTCGTTTTAGCTAAAATATGATGCTATTAATGTGTTTCAGTAAGTACCTATTATCTTCGGCAATTATTATGATAGTGGTTAGTACAGACAGGGATGTATGTTATTTAAGATGATAGCCCAAGGATTTAGCTTATGGTTTACATATGTTGAATCTTGTATTCAAAAAGTCTAGTCTGAGGTGTTTAAATGTTAAGTAATGTTTTTGTAATAAGAACGTGAGTGTCGTTGAACACTCTGTTGGAACGAAGTTTCAACTTTGACATCTGGCATTTGTCAAATAATTTATTGTCATACTAATCTTAGAAACGCTCTTCCTTACTAGTACAAATATATGACTTTGTTTTGACTACATCAATAACGTCTATCAATAATGAGGTCATAGATAAGATAACATTGAACATAAACAAGTTCACACATTATAAAACATCAATCATTTACATCATCATCATTTCCTTGTCCTTTCCCACGCTAAGGGTCGGCACGGCATGTCATGGCCATTCACTCGTCAACTAAAACATATTAATTTCATTTACAATCATTTTAAAAATGATTTGAAGACTGTTGTCAAGTTTGGGAGAGACTAAACAATTTTGTCACATTTACTCGTATTTTCAACCGACTTCAAAAATAGAACAAGTATTTTAAAGGTTGACAAAAATGGGCTTGTTCTTTTCTATTACAAATGACTTTAAAAAAAATTCATACGTTATTATTGATCTACCATTAGGTAGTCTAAACTATTATAAAATTCAAGAAACGTATCCGCTATGAATAGATAAAAACTCTCGGTTTTTCCTGTTGAAACATCAAAGTAACAACTTGCGCTGTGTTGGACAAACAACCACTTATCCCCTAAAGAATATATATGTAAATGTTGATAAGTACTCAATTCATTTTATATTTTTTAGTAGTTTTGGCATTGTAGAAAAGTATATCCATGAAAATATTTATTTATGAGTATCAGTTATCAAACATATTATTGTTAAAAAAATACTGTATAAAAATATACGACTATTAGAGGGGTTATATATTTTTTCTAAAACATGTCTGGTTCTAGCCACTTCTCAGCACTAAAGAAACCTAGATATTTTCTCGGATACAATACTATTACATAACGTAACCTCAACACGAAAGAAAATGTTCTAAGCTCACGAATTCCGAATGCGGATATAATAAAACTAAATGAAAAATAATAAATTCTGAAAACATGCAATGTTTGTTGCGTACATTTAATTAGCAAAATAAATGAACTCAAACAATTATGATCATTTTTACAGTGTTTGCTGAAATAATAATAGAGCTTGGACTTAAAATAATAATAGTACGTAAAATTTCTGATAAACATACCATAAATCTCAATCATAAATCATAAAAAAAAAAAAAAAAAAAAAAAAAAAAAAAAAAAACTATAAAAAGGAGTAATCTTTGACATAATGCAGTAGGCAAATGATGGTTCTAGTGTTTAATGATAAAAATGAAATCCATTCTATTGATTGCAAGCTCAAACATAAAAATGAATGTAAATTTGGTAAATGTATGGTGCAATCTAAAAATAGTTGACCAGATAGTGTATTAAACCAGCCTTATATAAACTTGGGTTTCACAGCCAAAATTGTACGAAACACGAACACCAATACACTTGTAATGTAAAAACATCAAGAAATTGAAGTAAACACTATTTTTTTATCAAACTAAATCATTTTTGTTATATGCGTAATTTTGTGATCTTTTTGGTGTATCGACGTCTACGTAAGACGTCGACGCGAAAGCACGACACGGCCACTACTGTGCGCAGGCAGCCTAGTATTTGTTCATAGTGTCACCACAAAAGCCTATTTTAACCCATTTACTCCAGTTATGACAAACCATCATACAATTTAGAATTTTCAACAAAATAACCCTCGAAATTTAACCTTAAAACTTGAGTATTGTATCGTACACAACCAAATTTTTTAGTACAAATTTTGTAGAAAATTTACAAAAATCAGATTATCAGTCAGATTTTTTTAATTGGGTTGATATTTATAAGAATTTGAAATGATTTATTATTGAATTGCGTACCATTGAAGTGACATTGTTTTAAAAGAGTATGCGCGCGTCGGGCTGCTGGCGGCCGGTCGATACAGCCATATCATGTGCTGGCAAAGCCACAGACTAAACTATAGTCGAAGCATACAAACGATTCACTTCTACGACATTCCCCAGACACGAATCTGCTACTCGAATTCAAACCTAACCGTATTCAGATACAGTAGAAAATTGAATGCTCAAAACCAAAACACGAGCATTGGCTACCATTCTTTCTGTTGGCAGAATTATCTTGTTTACGTATGTTCTAACGTTAAGGCGATAGAGTTCATTTTTCTTTTCAAGAATTTATATAGCTAGAGATTTTGTAGAACGAACGGCGCCCGGCGTCAGCCTGTCTTGTTTTACAGTCCGATTTCAACATTATAGAGATTGTTTTCCTTTTCCACAGTTTGCTCCACCCTGTACAAAATTTATGGAACCTGTATTTTGATCTCAAGCAATATTGGACGTTATTTCAGAGTGTTGGGTAATTTAGTATAGACGAGAGATTTGGTGAGTCTGTTGACTAGATGAATGGAGCTTTTGAGATCTGTAGATTTATTTGAGTTTGAAATGTTGGTAGAGTTTTTAGGTCTAACAAAAATAAATAAATAAATAAAATAAATAATGCTGGACTTTTCACACAGCATCATCTAGCCCCAAAGTAAGCAGAGCTTGTGTTATGGGTACTACATGACTGATATACTACTTATATACTTTTTGTTCGTAAATACATACATATTATACATAGAAACACCCAGACCCGAGACAAATACTTGTAGATCATACAAACACCTTGTCCCGCGGCGGGGATTGAACCCGCAACCTTCTGCGTCGCAGCCGATCTTTCGCCCACTGCGCTACAGAGGTCGTAAAATTTACCACCCGTTGGGAATTTTCAATGGAATTCCTTACTTCATTTGAGAGAATATCCACCATGCCTTGCGTTATTTCAATAGAATTCATTTTTTAAATATTCTTAGATCAAACCTGAAAAAAAAAGCATTAAAAAAATAAATAAAATAAATAAATTTAAAATAAAAATTAGCTTTCGTGCTTGCTACTACTACGGTTAAGGTACTAACTAATCCATGCCTAGGTCTGAATACCTCAAATTAAAAGCACTATGACCTATATTACAAGTACTAGGAACTCATAAGTTTCGCGAAGCTTTTTTACAAAAGCGGGCTTTACAAAGGCACCTTTGAATTTTGCTTGGCTTTCCAAAATTTCAAAGAAACTCGAGCAAGCATTATAGAATTCTTAAGTAAACAAAGTTTCGTATACAGCACTTATACTTAAAAACATTATTCATCAAAATTCGTCTGAAAATACTCATGTGAGATTAGAATCCACGACCTTGATGATCAGTGGTATCATCATAACCAACTGATCGAAGTATAAAATTGGTTGTAGTACGATTTTTTACAGATTTTCGTCGCTTTTAACTCGTATTAAAATTGTTTCATTTTCTTGCTTAATTCAATGTCGTAATATTTTTGGAGATAAATAGTATTGAAAATTGCTTTTAACTGAGCACTCCCTAGGCATGTGACTAGAAGTCAAAGGCTCTTTCTACAGCAATCTTATAAACAGATGTCGTTTGTTTGTGCAATCATGAAGTTCCAAACTAATCTTCCTTTCAAATGTTCTTTCACCGATTTCTGAAGAAACTTTTACGGTAAGTAAATAATAAGCTAGTGTTAGAGATATCCTGGTGACGTCACAACGACCACGTGGGCCAGAGCATAAAAAGAGCGAGCAAGGCAGCGCGCGCACACTTTTCGCTTGACTTTCAGACGTGATAGACGTATTGTCGTATTAGGAACTTTGTATTTTGGAGTTGTATAGCTGTCAGAGTATTCTAGTGTTGATTTCTGGATTAAAATTATAAGTGTCGGTTAAGTTCTACTTTTAGGTTGATTGGTTGTTATTTTTTTTAATAAATATTTCTGTAAGTTTCCAAGATCAGAGCGTGGGATAAAGAAAACCATACACGCAGCTTTGATCGTTCGCCATTCGTTTTTATAGTGAACATGTGTGTTTTTGTAGTGAAGTCGTTTTGTGTGAGTTTTAGTGGCTGCAAAACAATCGTAAGTACCCTCATTTTTGTTGAGAATGTCTAGGACGTTTTGTCCAGGACTAGAGATCGAGAGCATGTACGTAGAAGAGTACGAACACGTAGTAGGAGTCGTGATTGTCATTTTTCTGCGTCTAATATTCGGCATACGCCAGAAAATAACAATCGCCGTCGCAGTTTTTCAACTGACCGTCGTGATTGTGTGTGGAGACGTGATAATTTACGTGGTTCTTGTAGTAGCTTGCGTAGGCATAGTCGAAGTGAAAGATTTCGTGAAAGGATCTCTTTAGATAGGATTTTGAATTGTCTCGAAGTAATCGAGAGTAGGTTTTTATCGAACAATGGATCATCACGTTTAACTAATGATGGCCATGCGTTATCATCATTGCCTCCGGTCATACAGACGCCTGTTAGTGAGCCGAATTTAGTTGTTACCGGGGTAGTCACCGATGATAGAATTTCGCGGGAACTAGAAGTAAGTGGCATCGTCGAGAATAATAACGTGAGTAGTACTGTCGGAGTTTTAAATAATCGCCTTTCGATCCGAGTATGTATTCATGATTTTGACGTGTGTGCGGGTAGATTGTGGTTGACTTTTGAGCCATTGAGGCGATTGAGAATGCCTCTGGTGGATAGGTAAATGTTTGCGTGGCGATGCAAAGTCATGGTTCAACGGTTGGATTACAAACGATAGGTCATGGAGTAAACTTCAAAACTGAGTTTAGATAACTCTTTCCTTACAACGTTAACATATCTAGGTACTGCTTTGTTTGAGGTTATGTGTACGAACTCTAATAAGTTCTCGACTAATGTGGCGTACCTACTCGCGAAAATCGCCTGTCGGACGAGCTGAACGTCGCTATTCTTGCAAGAGGTTGTAAAAATATTCGATCCCCAGGTACCTAAAGGCTTCAGCAACAAATGCCAAACTACAATTAAATTAAATTCAATCATTTATTGCAAAAATGGGTAGAATGTTTGATGAAATCCAGGGTCGAGCCTCTTCCATCTTGTATTTCTGATGCTTCGACACCAAAGCCAAGTGATGGGTGTCTTCTGCAAACGTAATGTTCATCAGTGGAATCGTGCTTTTAGAAACAATGTTCGGAGACTAACGACCGAACTCCCAAGGAGGTACATTTTTGCTCAGACTTGACCCAACACGAAACATCGTAATCCCAGCTGTAGTTTGGAAGGTGCTGGTTGACATCTTGATTAATAGTGGGTCCGATATTTTTTTTAATTATCTTGAAACGTTTTGAAACATTTTATGTTCACAGGAACCCGACTTATCGAATGATGCGTGGTTTCGAGCGAGAGTCAAGAAGTCGAGACGACTTCGTTCATCACCGTTATCATCGAACTTAGAAAATCGAAAAGAAGTTTTAAAGATCAAGATACGTGAAATGGATGAGACGCTGAGATTTGGGTCACGTGGTGTTCGCAGCGTCGTCGTTCGCGCAGCGGGCGGACACTTGCGGTGTTGGCGTTCTCGTGGTCAGTCGCGAGGCTATACTTCTCTGCACAGTGAGCGACAGGAGGACGGCCGAACGGCTGTCTCAAGGAACACTCGCGCGTGGGCGAGCGCGCTGGCAGCTGCGCCAGCATGCGCGTCGGTCGGCGTAATAATTTATTTCACAGCAACAGCGTGCGTGTGGAGCAGCGCACCAGTGGGTGCGACGGCGGGCCGTGCTGAGCAGCGCGCCAGTGTGCGCCACCCAGAGCGTGCTGAGCAGCGCGCCAGTGTGCGCCACCCAGAGCGTGCCGAGCAGCGCGCTAGTGTGCGCCACCCAGAGCGTGCCGAGCAGCGCGCTAGTGTGCGCCACCCAACGCGTGCCGAGCAGCGCGCCAGCGTGCGCCACACAGCGCGTGCCGAGCAGCGCGCCGGCGACAGCCAGCATATTACCCACAAGCCCTGACATGTGGCTTTCGTTGCTTGTAACCTCGACATTTTGGTTATAGTTTGCCTTAACATGTGGCAACCCGTTGCTTGAAACCTCGACATTGTGGTTATCGTTTGCCCTGACATGTGGCAACCCGTGTTCTTTTGCCCCGACATTGTGGCATGGCAGTGCTTTGTGTAGCCTCAACATTTATGGCTACTTACCTATTTCGATTATGCTTTGTGTAGCCTCGACATTTATCGCTACTTACCTATTTCGATTATGCTTTGTGTAGCCTCGACATTTATCGCTACTTACCTATTTCGATTAATCAGACGAAGTTGCTGTTGTTTTGGTAATGATTGAGGTCTGGAACTCTATCATTGGTAAAACAACTTGTAATCTGCCGCCTATTTTTAATGCGATTACCTCGAGAATACGCTTGCGCTGAGCTGAGCTCGCTTAGTGACAGGTAGCTCAACATTTCTGTTGGTAACGTCGTTGAAAATGTTTCAGATACCTATCGCTTCAGATGATGACCAGATAGCTGCTGAGGGGTCATCTTGAGACAATACTGCGGTCGAGGACGTACCGCTCTGCCAGGAACGGCCGTGTTAGAGATATCCTGGTGACGTCACAACGACCACGTGGGCCAGAGCATAAAAAGAGCGAGCAAGGCAGCGCGCGCACACTTTTCGCTTGACTTTCAGACGTGATAGACGTATTGTCGTATTAGGAACTTTGTATTTTGGAGTTGTATAGCTGTCAGAGTATTCTAGTGTTGATTTCTGGATTAAAATTATAAGTGTCGGTTAAGTTCTACTTTTAGGTTGATTGATTGTTATTTTTTTTAATAAATATTTCTGTAAGTTTCCAAGACTAGGTATTACCTATATTCATAGGTATATGCGGGTGCGTTCAAAGCCACGGCCATAAGCTAGTCTATTTATAACGGAAAGAGTAGTCTTTTCTTTGTACCCCTTTTTTTGCTCTTACGAGAGCGTGTGCAGTAATAGTTTCATTGCAAGCACTATATTGAAAAACATTAATTGATTTGCTTATTATAAAGAAAAATGTATTTATCATAATACCTAAATAGTTTATGAAATAGAAACGATAAGCTTTCCGTAGTGTATACAGCAATGCAGTGAAACGCAAGTTAGCGGCAGGTTAGGTTATTCACCCCTTTTAAAATACTCGCAATTCCTTAAACGTCTGAAATAGATTCGCGAGATAAGCGATAAGCTGAGCGATTAATATTAAAAAAAAACTTAGGCCTTTCATCTATATTAGATGATTTATACAGCGTCAGGAGGCAACCTATGCCTACACTTAACGGGACGCTGTAGTGCCTGGGACATTGTTTGAGATGGAATAGGCTTGCCCAGCACCTAAACCATCCTCTCTGCCTATTACCTACACCTACGTTAATAAGTTTTTTTTTTTTTTATAAACGGGAATATATCACCCATCGTTTCGTCTAAATGCTACTGTCGCAGTCGCGGCAAACAATATCAGACTATAATGCATAATTATTGTACGATTCATTTGAATTAATTTCACTAATAATTAGGATTAGGATTATATTCTCTTTTATCCTTGCATACTTTTTTGGTTTCCAATAGGCAAAGCCGTGAGCAGCAGTTGTTTTTAATAACGGAATTTACAAATCGCTTAACGCTCCGCTCTTGTGTTACTTTTGGCCTGTCGTGCTAAATTATTACTTTTTATCGATCCACCGTAATGATTGTACAACGATAATGTGACCACTAATTGCTCAGGTCATACAAGCTACCTATTGGTTAAATTAAAACTGCAGTGTAGGTAGGTACAGCATTGTTTTTATTTGCAGTAATTTTACTTTTGACCTGACACTGTTATCGTCTGAAAAAGCGTATAGGCCACTATATACAGGGTGTAAAAAGACTGCTACCGAAAACTAAGGGGTTTCAGGAAACTAAGGGGGTTGAGACTTTTTTTATTAAAACTCAAAATCCAGCAATCTACGTATAAAAACGCGCCCAATACATACGCAAACAGTAATCTTCAAACGCTGTTTTCTCCGGATATAATGATTTTTTCGGAAAATCCTTTTGGATTTAGTTGTGTGTTGGGATGTTGTACCTACCCCTTTCGGCTTCGGTCGACGTCTTTTTACACCCTGTGTATATATTCTATTCCATTCTACATATATATAGCAAATAATGATGGGTTATGAATCTTTTTTTTAAGTGAAAACTTCTTTAGCCGCGTTAGGCATTTTTCAGATGGAGGAAAATATCAAAATCAGTCACTTGACTGTTACCGGTTACGACACCATCCTCTTACTAATACGGCTAAAACGTACCTTAATTTCGTCACCTATTGTATCTCTCACAAATAGACAATGGCCTATTTGTGAAAGTGGCTACCTCGGGTGAGACTGCCCGAGTTCGAATCCCAGGGGATAGTAACTTTTTGCACTTTTTTTTGTACTTATTATTAATTCTAGAACCGTTACCGAAACCTCGTTCAAGTATTCACTTCTGTTGGCACTCCTGGAGTGCCACATTTTTTTTTGATAATGTCCTATTTAATGTTATAAAATGCCTAAGTGTATGAGTTAAGTAGGTATTTAGATGTTTAAATGCTCAAAATTTGCTGACCTTTGACAACCGGACTATTTTAGATTGACACATCATCACTCAAAAAATAATATAAATAATAATATTTGAATTGAAGCGAAAATGCTTTAAATTAATGTATTCAGCAAAATATATAAAATAATGCTTGCAAGATGTGGGCATTTTTTAAATATTTTACTTAGGTACCTCAGACTCCTTTTATCATTTAAACTATCCAAACTGCTTTTAGGTCTCAGATTGTCTAGTGTACCTGAACAACTGATGACCTCTGATTGATCTCTATCTAAAGAACAGCACAGCATCCCTTGAGACAAAGACTCATGTAACCTACTTAGGCTTGAGTTTAGCAACTTAGGTATTTCTTACCTTACTAGTTCGTTCCTTTCTTATGCACCGAAATATTTTGTTGAAAATTTTTCATACCTTTTTAAATATTATAAAAAAAAGTACGTGAATGACATGGAACACTCGGTTGGAACGAAGTTTGTAATTTGACGTGAATGACATTGACATTTGACAGCGATATGTCGTGACGGTAAAATCGATCGCTTTTTTATAGCCTCCATCCTCGATACCGTCCAAAAAGGAACTTCGTTCCAAAAATTACCCTCTTCATCTTGACTCCATGATTTATACTGTGTCACTCAACGCCTGTAGTGTCTGGGACATTGATTGAGATGGAATAGGCTTGATTAGCATGGAGGCCCACGGTGAAGCGAAAAGGAATCCCAGGCGGGGACGCCCTGGTGGCGTCTGGCGGATAGGGTCGCGGGTGAAGAGGCGTGTCGGTGTTTCGTTGCCGCTCGCCCTATCTCCCGCGACCCAACGGTGGCGCACCGTAAGATGCGTCGGCGGCGGGGCCGCAGTGGAAGAGGAGTGTCGGTGTTACGTTGCCGCTCTCCCTGTCCTCTGCGGCCGTTTTTGGAGGCTTCTCCACGCGCACCTCTTTAATTAGAGTGCGCAGTGGACGAAGGGAGCGGAGAGCTCTGGTGGTGAGTAGCGGACGCTAGGTGCGGGGGCACCTTCGTCCGCCTTGCACTATTCACCACTATGCGGGGCCGCCTTAAGGGCGGGGATCGCCAGAGGGGGACTGGACGTAAAGGCTGTGCCGGTTTCCCAGACCCCCTCCATTCCAGGCGACGCCGGAATGACGCTGGGTCGTTTAGTGGGTATACCGGGAGTCCCCGGGGAGTCCCACATACCCCTCTCGCCCCCCGGCGGAGGGGATGCGTAATGCATTTTTCCCAGCGAGAAAAAAAAAAAAAAAAAAAAGGCTTGATTAGCATCTGAACCAAAATCTTGCCACTGTCTTTCATGAGGATAATTAATTCTCTTAAAAGACAGTGGCAAAATACGTGTGGAGCTGACTAAACTTCATCATCATCATTATCAGCAGCCTTTGTCATCCCACTTCTGGGTATGGGCCTCTCTTCGCTTTTGCCATTCGCCTCTATCCTGACTAAACTTAATTTATTAAAATTATGATAAATAAAACACAATAAACAAAACAAAAGCTTTATTTGTCATCACTTTGTGTCCACTGGCGCTTATACGACGACTGATAAACTACAAACTAGAGAAAATTAAGCATTAGGTACACTCAGCAAAAAATGTGGTCTACCATCCTACGGTTGAGGTTCATTTGAACATCATGAAACAAAAAGGTTTATTTTACTATTATGACAGTTAGAAAAGTAAACCTTAGCGATAGTTGAAACTGTTGTCAAAAGTGGTAGACCACTTTCTTTGATGACACTCTAAAAACGATTTTAAATGACTCGATTTTTGGATTGTCTCATGTAAGTAATTCTTCTTCTCATTGATGTTTTGATTTGTAATGTATTGTAAAAATGTAATGTAATGTATTTATAGAAAAATTATACATTTCACACAGCATCATCTAGCCCCAAACGAAGCAAAGCTTGTACTATGGGAACCAGATAATACTGTTTGTTTGTTAATATTATACATAGAAACACTCAAACCCAGATATTATTTAATTAAAACATTAACATAAACAAGTACTTACTGACTGACAGGTACTAATAAAATTAAAAAGAAAACGATATAAACTACGATTTTTCATAATATTCTAAGATTCTAACTAATGATTGCCAAAGTAGCAAGACGAACGAAATATGTATGACCGAAAAACGTAAACTATGGTGTATTTTTTTCATTGATTTTGTTAGTACACAATTCAATATCTGGTCATAAACAATTTCATTGGTAAGTAAGATAATAATAGTATATGAATAAATGCCATATTTTTGAATTAGCTTAAAGCAAAGCGATAAATGTATTTTATGTAAGCAATTTACATCAACAATTTTTTCACGTAGTATTAATTGCATAATATTTTTAATTTAGTTTAATATCACATAACGAATGGCAGGTTTCTGTACACTATTTACTTAAATTGTAGGTACAATTACCTTCTTATAAATAAAAACGCGATTAGAATTTTATAAGAAATTATTTTATAAATAATACCTTACATTTTATTTCAATATTTACTATTATCCACTTTTTCAGTTAACCCAATGATTTTCACACTATATAAATATATCCACTTACTAAAGGCAGAGCATAGTAAGCACAAAACTATATAATATTTATTGGCTAGATAATTATTCTAAAATACGAAATTATATACTTAAATTATTTTTAATGTTATTTTATTTTAAGCATAAATAACACAATTATTATATTTACAAATTCTAATAATTATGCACTGATATCTATGACCCATTTTATTTAAAATATGTTGATGTCTTTGACTATAATTATACTTATTATTGCCGTAACAATAATTAGTATAATTATAAGTATGTACGTACAGTGTACTTTATGTTTTCTACAAGTGGTAAACACGGATAAAAATATGATTTATAAATAAACATAGCAAAATAAAATTATTCTTTGACAAGGTACTTATTTAAACATGATTGACATTTTTATGATATTTTTGTTATAATCCTACTTACTTATATTATATTACCTTATAACTAGAACAAAAAAGATTCACGCGTTACCGGAAGCAAAAATTTAAAATACATACATTATTGTAATCCGGCATAGCTCATAGAATAAAGAGACGTTTTTTCAAAATATTTTTACATTTTCTCTTAATTTTTCAAGCAAAAGCTCTGACACCCGCCATAATATTATTAATACTTTGATAACATTCATTACCTCCCAACAAATGCACCACTAATGTTTTTAAGTTGAATATTGTTTTTAATTGCACTTTTTGATCTGCTAGAGTAATTATATAGATATGATAAAATTATTGTACCTTATTATGATCGTTTGCAGTCATTTTTAAATGTAAAATGAAGTTTTTGAAGGCCATTTTTATCAGTCACAGTAGTAAACTTTTTCGTAGTCAAACTTTATGTTATTTTCACAACCGATTAATATGACTGTGATACAATTATAATAAAGTACAAACCTTTTTAGTAAGGATTTTGATAGATCAATAATATTTTGAGAAAAGGTTAAAATGTAAGAGAGATTTTTAACTAAAATATTGACCAATTTAGTATTTGTGTTGCACATTACTCAGTAGGAACATCTATTTGTTCATATCTTGATACTTGACTTTCAACGTGCTATAAATAAATAATTAAACTACAATTGGATATAGTTATGCATAGTCAGTCCAAGCGCCATTCTGTTTTGTATAACTTTTTTGCATTTTCATAGTCACAAGGCTATAATTTAGCTATGGAAAAAACACCACATCACCAGCTTCACTCAAAATTGTGTTTTTCAACACCTAGACCAAGCGCCATGTATGGAAAATTATGTTTTGTGTTACGCATAACAAGACCCTTCAACCATTTTATGAACAATCCCGTAACAAAGAAAGTTGAAACGAGCCCAAGTGATCATCGTTCGCTTGAGCTTGTAATGCATAACTGGAGTAATTTTATAGATAATGTTTCTATTAGGTAGAGTATTGCTAGATCCAATTCTTTCAAATTTAGTTATGCATGAAGAGTCCAAACGCTATTCTTGTTATATCTTCCAAAGTACATACTTTTTTCTTTTTTATTTCGCAGTATTTTAAGTTAGCTAAATTAGCATCGATTGACATCACTTTCTTTTTGGCAATCCAAATGCACATCTCCTGCCAATAAAAACGCGTTTGTGTCATTTCCCAAAAAACTGAAAATGGCGCTTGGATGCATAATTGTATCCAATTTTGCCTAACATAGGTTTCATTAGTTTCAGGCGCAGTCAAAGGTAGACACTTTTTGTTATCAGCACCGAACATCATATTAAGGACGCCTAGGCCTAGGACCACAGTTTTCTACAAAAGTGGTCCGTGGTGATAGTAAATAGTGTCTCTGTTTGCGCATCCCTTCGTTCACATGCTTTGTTCACACTGAAAGCAAGTAGTTTTTACCTGAGCAAGTACCAAGGTAAATTGGAATTATTTAAAACCTATTCATATTACAAAAAACTTGCCAACAATTTTTCAAGTTCTATAGCTTGTTCGATGTGAACGTACGTGGGGCTATAACATTAGTAGTTTCATTATTCTAATTTATAGCACGTCAGGTTCCGACTTCATAGCACATTATGGGTACTTTTGAATTTTTATCGATTTCATTCGGTATCACAAACACTCCTACAACTGAGTATATCCTTCAGCGCGCGGGGAAGTTCGGCGGCGGGCGACAGAAGCTCGGCGTCAGAAGACATCATCACTCGGGTCTTCATCCAACTCACATAGAAGCTTGCTACTGTAATGAGAAAAATATAAATTAGCATAATATTTCATAATGAGAAAAAGAAACCAACCCACAAAGGTTAATATGAACTGGGTGCTTGATATTACTTCTATTTACCATTCGTTATCGAAGCCGTAAAAGTGTATTTGTACTGTTCATTAGTTATGAGGGAGTACCAAAGTATAGAGCTGCTATTTTCTATACAAATTCACGATTACGGTGTCTATACCGAAAATGAATAAAACCAATATTAGGCACCCAGGTGTTGTTTTTTTTTACTTTAAAGGTGCTTAAGATTAACTGAAGATTCAATATAATCTTAATTTAGTGTCTATGCATGTTTTTGAAATACTATAGGTTTTATAGTTGCCATTGTGCATAATTGCATTATCTATTACATACATGTAGTTGATTAGCTCAACTTTGATTCTTTTTGGTGATAAACTCAAAAGCGTGTAAAGTTTACTCAAAATACAAAAACTGAGTGCAAACATCTTAACAAACTATTTTTAACGTACTTGAGATCCTTAAAAACTATGAATATCCATCTTGATACTTGAAAGCGGACCTGAAAGTCCATGTCCAAAGTAAAATAAAACTAAAGTACCAAAATAAAATGAATTATCATGCTTTATAATAGTTTTAATTTTAGATAATGATAAGTAAGAAGATTGTTACTTACTCCTCTTTACTGGCGTAGGATTCCGCGTGCACTCGCCTATTACAAGCTCTGTTACAGCATCGACAGTGCCAGTAAGCGAGCACACTGAGACTGAAGACGAACACCGTGGTTGGCAACACCAGCGCCAAAATCAACCCTCGGATCGTGCTGTCCCATGAATACCTTGCTACAACCAGGTCTGGCCGTGTCATACTGTAGTAGCAAGGAAACACCTTTGGAGCATTTGAACCAGCATATTCTTTTGCGAACACCGAACAGTTCACTCTTGGAGGGTATCCACAACCTTCAGGGTTTATAAGGAGTTTTAAATCAGTCGCGTCCCATTCTTTAGGTACTGGCGCATTCTCGAAATAAGGTGTTCTAGCTAAGCTGACTCGTATTTTATGGCATTTTGTATGCGCTGTTGTGCAGCCTTCTCTACATGATGCCCATGTGCAGTTTGTTAGAGTTTCCGCATGAACGTGCTCAGATACAGCGCATATACCGGCCTCCGGAACAAACTCTGCCAGTATCGTTTGAACAGCTGGCTCAATGACAAAAGGTATTAGAAACAGGAAAGCGAATAGTGAAAGTATAGCAGCGGTGCCGAGACTTATCGATGTGTATAGTTTAAATCGTTCAAAGAATTGGTTCAGAAGTTCTTCCCTTGTCGGCTCCAAAGGTAGTAGCTCCTCGGGACTTTCTGGCTCAGCTGACACGCCCATGGGGAGCGTTGACCTCTCGGATGCAGCTGGTGAGAGGCTGGTCCGAGATCTGCTCATAGATGACATGGTCCAAGTAAGGTTCAGCCAGTAAAAAGCATAGTAAGCATTTAATCGTCTCTTAATGAACTAGCCGGACCCTCGCAAAGGAGGGGAACGCCTGAAACAGAAATAAAAGACTTTTTATACATTATTACATAACTACACAAGTATTTTGTGACTCATTGCTAGCAACTAGCAATGTCTTTTCTCCACACATTAAACATTATTAAATACCATTATTATTTTTTTGTATTTGGGAGGAAATTCGCACATTGGATTGAATTCTTAACTGGATATTAAGACAAGCTTGAGGTACAAGCTAATAATATTACACCACCATGCTGTCTCGTTCAATTAAAGGTTTAACCTTCAATAGCCCTTGGCATTTCCTAGCCAACGATTATACAATTTCAAGCCAATGAAATATTAAGTAGGTAATAGCTAAATTCAAATCGTTTGACGTGATTCGTGTTACCATTTCGATGCCTGTAAATAAAATATTAATTAGGCCTGAAATACGAACTAGTCACGGTAGAATCGTGTCAAGGTCACTTTGGTGCCGCAACTCCTACACCATATTAACAACTCTAAGGTGATGTGTGTTAAGGTTGATTTTATAGTGCTCTTCATTGCATTTCTTTGTATGATTGCCTGGAATAATACTTTCATTTTTATAGTTTAAGTAATTTGAAACATTTTACTGCATAGTTCTTTGTCCATGAACAACGAGTAATTATGGGCTAATAGTAATCAAATATGCTCACGTGACTGATCTCAGAGAGGCGATACAGGATCATTTGGATCCATTGGCAAGTCATTCTTGTCAGTGGCGCATTTAAATCTCATCTTCGCATCATCTCCGACTACTATAGTCCTCTGACATATCATCAGAGTAATACACGACACCACAACAAGGACTGTAGGTAGAACTAATGCAACTACAAACTGGCGATAAGTTGTTTCTAGATCAAAGCGCGCAACAACTGTGTCTGGGCTATTTTCCATATAGAAACAAGGAAATCTGGCTTTTGCATTATGATCAGCTCCATCGCGACCGAAGTCCTTCAGGAAATCCTTGCATTCATCAGCTAATGTATTCACGCAGCCTTCTAGATTGATCATCAATCTGCTATCGTTTGCGAGAGTCAACTCAACCTCAGAGGGAGCAATGATACGGTTTGGTACAGCTCTAACTTGGTAAAGATACTGCAAGTATGTGAAGTTAGTCAAGTCTGATATATCAGTACGGGGAAGTAAAGCAGCGTTGATGCAGTCAACTGCCACCACTCCCGCTGTGCCGTTATGAACTGCATGACAGGAGAGCATAAGCACTTCTTCACCGGAATCGTTCCACAAAACTGTCCCGTTTTCTTCAGAACCCACTTTAGCACACCTAGCTAAAAAAACTCTATCACCACTGAGAACTATAACGTTTTTATTGCGGGTTGGAATGTCGACGCATCTACGATCGCAGTTATAAGGTGTTTTTATCTTTCTACAAGTCCCTCTGTTACAAGAATACAACCCGTGAACGTCTATACATGTTATTTTCCCTCGTCTACCAGAACATTTTAATGGTGGATCTGTTTCTTTGAAGGCACATTCGAACGCGTCGGTGATATTAATGCATTTCCCTTCTGTGCAGTTAAAGGTTCCTGTTAAGTTACGGCACTCATCTCTGATGCAGTGATATTTCTTCGCGTTCTCTTGATCTATACCGAAACATGTTTTGTTAGCAGCACTTCCACATTCAGAGAGAAGTAAACTTGTGCCGTTCTTTCTGACGTTGACATAGATCTGAATGCAAGCTCCCGAGGTCTTGCTCAAGCACCATTCGCCGCAGGATCCCCAGTCGCAGTTGTCTTTGTTGACCGTCCTTGTTGTGGTACACATGATCGGTGTGGGGTCGATACCGGAGGCGTTGGCCCGGGTGTACGGCATGTAGATAGCCACGGTCAGGTAAACTATTGCCACTGCACTGAGCACAGCTGTCATTTGACACACACATATCGTCCCACATATTTTGGTATCTTGTGGTGGTATCACCAGGTCTTCCACTGGTGTCGGTTTTGGCATGTCGAAGACTTGCGACGGCGCGTGCCTGTTCACCACTGAGGGTTGTGGGTGCTGTACGCATGCGTAGTCGGCCGCGATCGATCGCTGCACTGCGGGCAACCCCTCTGTGCTATTTTTTTATTAACCCATGGATGTCAATGTCCTTTAGGCCTATATTGCCACCAGCACGTATAGCAATAGCTAATTCTGAATGTTTTTTTCATTGACGTCAAAAGGCACATCCGGTCTAAATAATACATAGGTTTGGATTGAAGGTTCACAAATTTTGAACGTGCAAACTGTTTTTATTATCTTTTGAAACGCAAATACCTAATTTATAATAATGATGAATGTAAAATATCGTATTGCTTACGAAATGTCACTAAAACTTTCTTAGAGATGCTAAGGTTCGATAAATGTATTTTGCTTTTGTATGGCTCCTTAAACAAATTGTTTTCCTAAAGTAGCCCTTACAGGTCACTTTCTTAATCTAATACCAAAATTAAAATATAAAGGTAATGTCTATTTTTCATCGTTTTTATACTAATAAAAAAAGCAATCTTCTGCAACGTACCTATCTATAAAGTATTGAAAAAATATAAACCTCAAGGTGAGCATTTTAACCATTTAAAAATACAAGACATTTTCCATAAAATGTCAAAGCCAAAAACCAGCATAACATTGACGCATAAAAATATCATAAATAATATTTATAAAAATATTCTGCAGGTTCGATTTTGGGGTTACGGTGAAGATTGGCATGTGATTACTTAACTAAACTATAAATAAAATAGCACTATAACAATACAAAATAAATAAATAAATATTTACTATGTTTCAACTTATACTTCTTTTCTTTGTTCAAATCAAAAAAGCTTTGATAGTAAATACAGAAAACTTACTTCAACCTCTGCAATATGTGATTTTCACAAGAATTTGAAAACTTCACTATTTCAGGTTGCAGTTATATATAAAATTAATAATATTTGGTCAAATTTATCACGTTTATGTATTAATTTAAAGCTATTTTGGTATTTTCCAGTGATGTTTCCAAAATGCTTGGGGATGACTGGTGTGAAGTTCGCTACTTAACGTCTGCGCAATGCGGAGGCTTTGTGTCAAGTTGAAGTTACTTGTACCTACATACTGCATTATTTTTTTATTTATTTGTTTATAAAACAAAATAACAAATAAAAGTTGATTTGATAATTTGTAATTTTTTAATGTTGAAAGAAATGAATTGAATTTAGTTTTTTCATTCAATTTTATACGTTGCATGATTTTATATTACTTACTTAAATAAACCTATTTATTTTTATATAGGTAGGTACCTACACTAAAAAAGATGTACCGACATAATTAATTTAAACTGCCTGAATTGGCCTAATTTGTTGTTTAACTAATGTCAATGTACACAAATTAATAGGCACACTCTACGCAACTTTATTTTTAGTTTTATGACATAGTCATCACTTATGATGTGTGTGTGTTGCGTTAAGTGAATCATTGTCAATCCGTTAACTCATGACTGTATGACTTTTTTTGGTTAATTTTGAAAAAATTTGAATAAACATCACTCACCTGTTATTATGTATTGTCCATGTTTTCATAATTATAAATTACTTTATCCAGAACATAAAATTCGTTTACAACCTACGCTCAACAACAAACGATTGTTTACATTTCAGAGGAACAAGTTTTAAGCTTAGCATCTAGAATACGTTTAGTCAAAGTTTATGTCCTAGGCGAGAGAGCGCGCATGCGTCGTTCCTTGCCAATTTTTGAGAAATTTACTGTATTTGCAGCATTTCCATCGACTTTCTCTATTGCAGTTGTTTTATTTGACTGGATTTTCACTTTCAACGATTTTGAGACACTACGTAATTTGTATTTGTTTACATAGGTAAGTAATACATCATTTTTAAGTACCGTTTAGCATAAGAAAATATTACTGAGTAATTATACTCTGTAAAATTTTGGTCAAAAGTACCCTAAACCGGCGAGCATGTATGAAGAATGTAATGAGAGTGAATGAGGCAAAAGTTGAGTTATGTAAATATGTAGTAGCTTAGTTTCTGTAAATAAATATTCTTAGATGTTAATTCTTTTATCCAGGGAAAATGAAGTGCGCTCCGTGGTGTTACAGTGGAGAACAGCGGGTAACACCACGTAGCGCAGCTAGCTATAGATGTAGAGTGGTAGTCTTTGATCACTTTACAGCTTGAATGTGCCACTAGTGTATACACTAATACATTCTTTGTCACGCCACTCGTTATTCTGGTTCAAAGGTACATTTCTCCAGTGTCAGGCTCTAAGAACCGGTGCAGTACTGAGCTATTGCGTGGGAGTTTTTATTGAGGCATTACTTTTTACTGGAAGAATTGTCGTAAACGCATCATGCAAGCATCAAAATTTTAATGATTCGTTCCCATACAGAAAAGACTATGCAATCTCAGTCAAAGTTAATAAAAATCCCCTCAACCTACAGCTTAGTCAGCTCCATACGTATTGGCTAAGAGGATGGTTTAGGTCAAAGTCTGTTCCGTCTCAGACAAGGTCTTTATCAGAACAACACGGTTTGAGGCATAGTTTCTTTGAGGTAATAAAAAGTAAGTTCGTATGCGTTACTGGCCAATTCCTTAAAACAAATAATCAAATTAATGTAGTTTTTGTGAGTAGGTACACAAAACATACACACTACATCATTCTTTGAAGATGTAATCTGTGTAGTGGGTAGAGGCCACTAGGGTCAACGCACATTGAATTATGTAGTTAGTCTGATTGTCGAATCTCAATTTATCTGTTAGGGCTGATCTCGACTTACAGTGGACGAAATTTCGTAGTTGTTAATTCGATGAAAATAAAAAATATTAGCGGTTATTTCAGTCTTCATCTAGCTCACAACGTTTGTTTCTTCTTGTCGTGTCACTATTTCGTTCGAACCAGTGTGGTGAAAGGATATTAACCGCACATTAACGAGGTATCTTTCGATCGGAAGGCGACGCTGCTTATTGAAAAACGCTACTAATATTTTAAATGTGAATGTATGTGAGAAACAATGTATGGATGTTTGTAACCTAAAGGGTTACAAAAAAAACGGTTCTATACCCGAGTGTATTGTGACTATTTAAATGTTTCTTTTCGTAATTGTTTTCTGGCAAGGAGCTAAAGCAAGTATCTTATCTTCTGCCATTTACAACCTTCAGGTCATACCAGTTCCGAATGGTCGCAATATCGCGTAGTGTAGATGCAACCGGTTTAGCAGTATAGTCCCGCTTGTGTCCAGACAATCCTACGCATTGGATGCAGGTGCTCGCAACATTTTGGAACACTTTCATAAATTTTTTTATTAGATCTCTGGTGGTTAAGAAAGCCTCCTGACTTTCCGATCCTTCTTGTTTTAGGTAATAATATTTTGAGAGCACTTTTACGCTAACGGAAGCGGCCTTGCTTTTCAACCCTTTTTTTGTTTCGAAGCAGTTTGGTTTAAAGATTTTAAGTGTGTTTTAAAGATGCAAACCTGTAGCTGTTGGTTTGAATGCGCCATGCGACTGTGTAATACTTCAAAACCTTTAATTGCCGGTCCCAGCCAATAAGTTATTGAGGCATGACGGAGCAAAGCCACAAAAACTCCATCACCAGTAAAGTGAAGTAAAGTAAAGATTTATTGCGTGAAATACATTGGTATTTTGTTATAAAAACTTAATTCGGAAACGTATTCTGCCAGTGTGGCGTGCAATTTTTAATTTATACAAAGAAAAATAAAAAAATATTCAAAAACTCATTATTAATTCAATAATAGTTAAAAATATAAAAGCAAAAATTGCATGCGAGAATCAAAATCTAAAAGATCTTCAATCAAATTATTTCTTTATCTGAATAATAACATTTAGCTTCTAAAATATTTTGTAACTTTTTCTGTTACAATTTAATCTTGGCTATTAACCAAGTACCTATGAATTTACATTCTTCTTTACCAGAACTTTCTCGAATCATCTCAATTGAAATAAAATGTTGTGCATCCCAACCGATCAAATGCTGCACCAAAGTCCCGATGAGTATAAAAGCGATACCCTGCAGGAACCTGCACCATTGTCCCAAGGAACATGAAGACTTTCATTGTATTCGCTGTCTGCTTCGTCGTGGCCCAGGTAATTTATTTGACCTAAATTGCAATCATCTTGTTGTTTGATAATACTCTCTCTGTAAATGTATAACCTGTGGGGCTATCCATATATTGTTTTAGACGATTCTTAGATGATACGATTTATTTTAGTGTGCTATGTAAATAATGTAAGTACCTAACATTAACTCAGTGTGAATTTGATTCAAAACGCCATTGTGTGTCACAATGAAAAAAATAACGATCATACACACGAAAAATGTTCTTTTAATAATACTGTATGTAAATAATATTGTTGCTTAGGCCCTAACAGACGAACAGAAAGAGAAATTGAAGAAACACAAGACGGAGTGCCTTACGGAGACGAAGGTTGAAGAACAGCTTGTCAATAAGCTGAAGACAGGAGACTACAAGGTAAAATTGCGTTTAACTAGAACCACTAAGCTAACTATTTCTAATCATGCCCCTTTGCGATAAATATCATGAAACAGGGCAAAATATGATAATGAGAGTCCTCTTTTACATTGAGTGATCCTTTTTGATTCAGATAGTCAAGTATTTAAGCTTATCAAAGTAAATGCTGCCATGGATTTCAGAAACAATAAATACCTTGGTGTCGTTGAACTGCGAGAGAGATCCAATCCTGTAATAATGATGGTTAGCACAGAAAACCTAGAGCGCCTTGTGTTAGATATCATGTACAATTTGCAGGCTGACAATGAACCGTTGAAGAAGTATGCCCTCTGCATGATGATGAAGTCTGAGCTGATGACTAAAGATGGCAAGTTCAAGAAGGACGTAGCTTTGGCAAAGGTCCCCAACGCTGGTAAGTTTATTATTCCATAAAGTTGAAAGACGGTGCTTTGTTAAAATTCATTGATAGTAACGTAGGAAACTTGCTATGACTGCATCCCTTACGAGAAATCTAGATACGATTTCCTATACTCTAGGATCTACTCAACCTAGACTATCTCTACCCGATAGAACGGGTAGAATGTGGATAAAAATTACTTTTATCCACACTCTAATGTCATTACTGTTATTTTTATCTATTCACGGGACCTAGACAATCGTTATGGTAAGGGGGCTGGTACGAATCGTGTTCTTGATAGATTTTGTAGTTACAATCAGTTTACCAACCTTCATAAGGTTTCCCTCATTTAACGAATGATAAACCTTTATTTTAGCTGATAAACCTGCCGTGGAGAAGCTGATTGACACCTGCCTGGCCACCAAAGGCAACACTCCTCACCAGACCGCCTGGAACTACGTCAAGTGCTACCATGAGAAGGACCCTAAGCACCCTATCTTCCTATAAGCCCCTTATACTATTGCACCAACTACTTACTCAAACAATACATTTTGAAACTCACAGACAGGACCAAACAGATGAGTCCAGAATCCTATTTAATACAATACATGTTGTTGAAAAGAGTTGTTTAGATTACAGACGTACAGTCAGCGCTAGCAAGTCGCTTTAGCCATTTCAATCTTGGTATGGACATAAAGTGGTCCCGTGAACCTCACAACTTTTCCAGCATTTTTCTATTTTAAACCTCAAAACATTTGTGTATGTAAAAAACAATCAATGCAGGGTTGGTGCAAATTGCTCTTGACTCTCCAAAAATGTTTCTCCGTTCCAGTATTAAAGAAATGATTGTATGATGATTTGAATTAGTTATAGCTCATATGCTTATGTTTAGATTTGCTCTCATGTATTTGTAAGCTCATTTCACGCATAGCCATTCAAATTTCATCGTAGTTGATGTCATTGAAGTATGTAATTACAAGCAACAGCTAGTAAAACAATGTTTGATTGGATTTAAGTGATGCTCACATTTATAATCAGATTAACAAAAAAAATCTTGTTCTGAAATCAAGTTAATTCAAGATTTTTATCTCTCATTTTGATGTTTTTTGACAGGGTTTTATTGTGACGAGTGTCCACAGAACTGCCTTTATCGAATTTAAATCACAGAAATAAAAATTAAGCACAATTTTTTCTTTTTTTTAAGAATCCTTAAATTGAAATATCTAAGTAAGTAGTAGTTTGGCAACGCAGAATAGAAGGCGCACAAATACTTTACTTACATCTTTCAAACAAGTTTGTATGAACCCGAATGAAATGGCCAAATCTCACGATGTAGACCGGCAAGCTAGAGCCAACTATTTAATTTGACCTCTGAAGTACGAACTAATTGTCTAGTGTAACGCCTACGATGCCTACGAATGCTGACTTCTCTTCAGTAATTCTAACCGTAGTAAACATCACTTTCCTCTTCAACTAGTTTTAACTCATTGATTTTTATAAAAGCAAACATTACAGTTATACGAGTAAAACAATGGTTACAATTATCATCAACTTATATAGATAAAACACTATTGATAGAAACACAATCTATTCAATGGCGATGGTATGCTATGTTATGCATTATATGATCTCAATAATTGTATAAATAAAAAGGCACGGTCAGGTAAAGTTCAGTTGTTCCTTGATCAGTGACTGTCCTACTACAACTATGAAGACTCTTAAATTATTACTTGTTTTCTTAACTGCGATCTTCAGTGGTGTAAGTACTTACTTTTATGTGAGATTAATGTTTAGAGAGCAAAGTGGAAGAGGAATGTTGTGCCAACCCTTTACGTACTTTTTCGAACCCATGTTTCTAATTGTTGTATAGAAGTGCTGCTTACAAAATCAAAGTTTTACTTACACATTGTTGTAGACCAAAGATACAGCTGCTGTGAGTTCCATGTTCCTCTCATTGGTTCCACCAGGCGGCACATTTGTTTTAGATACTGATCCGAACGTAAGTATACATCACATAATTTTGTATGAACCCTCGTACGCAAGCGTTCAAGCTACAATAATTTAATGAAATGTGCCTATGCCTGAAACAAAACCATTGATGGATTAGAGTGGAACTCAAAGTCGAATCAAAACTATTGATGGATTAGAGTGGAAGAAAAAGTAGAAACACATCCCTTAGTAGATTTATGTTTGGTGGCAATAATATTCAAGGCACTATAACATCCCGTAGAGTGTTGGTCTAACAGGTTGCCTCCAAACTTTCTAGCTAAGTTCTAAGTTTTGTAAACGTAGCATTTGACCCGCAGTTGAAATCTTCGATGCATGTTGGTGGATTTGTAGAAAATAAATGGAACGCGGCAAAAAAAGGAGGAACTGACAACAGAATGGAGAGATCATCACTGTTTGAGGAGATGAACAAAACTAATAAAAGCCAGGTATTCAATCATACCCAATTCTGGTAAAGAGAGTATTGACGTTGTCTTTCCTGATGATGTCAGCTGACTAATTGTCTTTCCTTTGGAGCTGAGTGGATGGTTTAGGTGCTGGGCAAGGCTATTCCACCTTAGGAACTACAGTGTCTCGATGAGAAAAATAGGTTTCCCTCTGACGCTGTAAAAGGCATAAGTTTTGTAAACATAAATTATATAATTATTTCATTGGCCATAAAATTGGACTCTCAACTAGTTGTTGAGTGTTTTTCATAATACCTTATGAAGTTTCTTTGTTTACTAAAAGATAATGAAACATCTCATCCTATTATGCCAGGAAGAACAAGAAGGAACCGTTTTCGTGACTACACCAACGAAGAAAGTAGTGGTTGTAGATCACGCATCGAAATTGCGGCTGGCTTACCTCGAATGCATTGAAGAGACATTTGTTGAAGTCAGGCGTGTTATACAATTCAAAGCTGGAAGTTGGGAAGTAAGTGTCCTTTTTGTTTATGGGAGGAAAATGTTTTGTGATTGCCCTCCAGGCTGGAGAGAAGGATGATAGGTGTGTGTAAATAATGACATACCGACTGAAAACCCACCGATGCCACTTCCTTGTTGCCAATGCTTCGTTGATTCGTTCATGGGTCAAGCAATTGCAGAAGTAGCCCGGTTGTTTTTATGAGTTCGTCGGTGAAGTAAGTCAAGTGACTTATGTTTTCTGTCAATATTGAAGAAAAAAGTAACATACCAATATAACTTGGTTATACAGGGTTATGTAAAACACCAATAACCTCTAAGGACTATTACTATCATCAAACAACAACTTTTGTTCTATGGCTTTTTACAAAACATAATACATGTACCAAAAATAATCCTTCAAGATTTCGTTGTCCTATCAAACACATTTCAACTCTGTATTAAATAGGTCAATTTCAAGCGCCCCACCGCCATAACCCCGCTACCCTCGCTATTGTACTATAGCTTTCTTTTACTTTGCCTAGACTTCGTAACATTTAGAGCGTTCAATTTAAATATTCTTATTTTTGTATTAAAATCTGATGAACTAAAATATGAATTTTTAAAAGTCAAAGGTAGAACAAAAGTTTGGTAATGATGATAGTAATACAGTCCTGAAAGGTTACCGGTGTTTTACTAATAACCCTGTATAGATTTACAATTATTTACCAAAAAGAGCGAAACGCAAACCGTGTTTGCTGGTTGGTTCATCTCGACGTTGGTTGCAAAGAGACTGACCAAATAGGGTGCCTCCTAGCTAATGAAGATTGGTTTTCAGGAGCACCCAATATGGTGCCTCGTAGCTAATGAAGATTGGTTTCCAGGAGCACCCAACTCTGTCGGAATGGGCACTTTGCGTGTTATCCAAGATCAACCTGATGTCTCTTCAAGGAGTATATAAGTATGACACCGCGATGTCAAGTATAAATTTTGAAGGTCAGTAGGTTAAAAATCTAAGAATTTCCTTTAAAAAAATTTAATAAAATAAAATAGATATTGCTGGACATTCACACAGCTTCATCAGGAATCTGGGGCCTTATTGTGTAATTCGACTGGCAATGGACATGGACTTCCTTTTGATATTTGAAACCCATTCTGGACTTCAATTGTCATTTTTATATTACTTATGTGATTGGTTGAGCTCTATTGGGATGACAACAGAATGAATTTCAAGTTAGACAATAGGGCTGCTAGTCCCAAAGCACCCAAAGTAAGCGGAGCTTGTGATATGGCAACTAAATAACTGATATACCTTCTAACTTATCTACTTTCTTAAAGCTTTTATTACTTATTTCAGATAAAGATGAAGTGGACAAAATTCTCGACCGCTGCTTAGATGCAAAACCATTCCCGCCTCAAATTATTGCCTGGAGATACTTGAGGTGCATCCATAGAGAGGATTGGAAAAAACGATACCCATCTCTAAGCATTTTCTATACCTTATAATAACGCCATCTATGAAATAACATGTGCAGCTTCTACAAGCGCCATCTAGTAATATTCTTGTATACTACTACATACTACTCTATCTAGGTTAACATAATGTAAGCTTAGTATCGTCAGTCGTAACCGTAGATGTCGTTGTTTTAGAAAAAATATTGATAAAATTAATTTGAATACTAAATTAAAAAAAACCCTTTATTCAAATATCATCAATCTCGGTTACCTGAGTGAATAAAAATACTAAGGTATTGCAATAACTTTATGGTTTTTATTCAAATTTCCCAATAACTGAATCAAATATGAGCTGAAATGCACAAGAAGCCACTACATAGGGTCACATTTTAGACACAAACTAACGAAACAGATAGAAAGAAGTATAATACAAAAAAATTCAAAAGGGTATGTCACAGATGTAAAATGCCGATATAGGTACGTTACATAAATCCGCACTTAATTGATATCCTAAGCAAGTGTGGAATTCTTCCTAGGTAGTAGTATTCTTGAAGTTGGTGAGTACGCCAGGATCCAAAAGTCTAAATCAGAGGAACCCTCTGATTTAGATTTAAACTGCACCATAGATTTTATTCTAGAACCAAAAGTTAGTTGTCGACATAGCTCAGAGAATCAGCAAGCTGAAGTGGCAGTGAGCTGGCCATATCTGCCGAAGAACCGATAACCGTTGGGGTAAACGAGTTCTTGAGAGGAGACCGCGACTCGGCAAACGTAGTGTAGGACGCCCTCCGGCCAGGGGGAGTGACGATCTGCGAAAGGCTGCCGGCAGAAGCTGGATGCGTCGAGCTGAGGACAGGGCGCAATGGCGCGCACTAGGGGAGGCCTATGTCCAGCAGTGGACTGCCATAGGCTGATGATGATGATGATCAATTTTATAACCACGCAGATTGTTGCATCTGAACATACCAAGCAAGCTTGTAGTGTAGGTATATACCTACCCTAGAGGTAGGTACGTTACGTACCACGAATGTCGAATCCCTTTCGATCAAATTCAATACATATCTCGTTTTTATCCATTAAATAAACATCATTGTGTTTTCAAACAACACACTCCTAGTTTTAAAATTTCATTGATTTTCACAAAAGGACAATAGAATATCAACATCAACAAAGGGATAAGTAAATCTCTATTGTTAGAAACATTTATTCAAAAACGATGATTTGCTATGGATTTATACCACAAAGACAATAATCAGTTATTGTTATAAAGGAAATGGCTTGGTTGAGTAAGACTCAGTTGTTCCTCGATCAGTGACCGTCCTGCTGCAATAATGAAGACTTTTACAATATTGTCGGTTGGCTTTGCTGTGATGCTCAGTAATGTGAGTACTCTTATCATTGTAACTACATAGTTAGAAGCAGGCGCGATTCCAGCCCTCAAAAAAGGCACACCCGAAAATCGGCCAAGTGCGAGTCGGAACATGAACTCGCTCATGATCTGGATGTACCTATAGTGCATTCCTACAAATGAGATTTAAATTACAAATAGATATCGCCCTGACCAAGATTTTGTACAGTGTATAGGTACTTGTAGTTTCACGTGGGCAAAACCGTGGGGTGAACACTAGGTAGGTAAACTAGTTTTTAATGCCAATTTTGATTTCATCGGTTGAAAAATGCGACATAGAAGGCGAGAACAGACAGGCGGACAAAAGCATTTTTTGCCCAATCTCGAAACTGAGACACGCTCGAACCTGCAACCTTCTGCGTCTCAAGCGGGCTTATACCCACTGCGCCACAGAGGTCGTCAATGTTGAATTTATATTTTTTCTGATTTTGTAAACTTACCTAGATTTGTGCATCTGCTGTGAGTGCCTTGGTCCGCTCAACGATTCCAACACGCAGCGCACTACTAAATGCCATTGAGGAATATGTAAGTTCCTACTTATTCACAAATGACCTGTTCTCACACGGTGAACCGGAAACGGGTATGTCGTAGAGCCTCAAAAGTTTAAATACATGAGTTGAGTGTACTAAAGGAGCCCTTTAGTACACTTTAAGTCCTTTAATTTGATCCACAGAAGAATTCCTCGGACTATATCGACGCGTTTATAAAACAAAAATGGAATGGAACAGATGATATTGAAGGGCCTTTCCGAACAGACAGAGCATCAAGATTACATGTTGCATTCAATAATAGAAGAGATAAGCTGGTAAACCTTATAGATTATTCTCAATTTCTATTAGGGTAATGTGTTATATCACGGACATTTTTGGGTCATACTCATAGGAATCACTCTGTTAAGGTTATGCTAGTAAAACAGTGAGTTTGTACCTAAAAGATAGTGGCTTGTTACCGAAAGTTTGTATTAGAGTCAATTGGATCAGCATCGCCATTCAGTGCCTGTTAATACATGGCTTAAAGGGGTTAATTTGAACTCTTATTTCTTGGTAGATTTCCCAGGTATCTTGTAAAGTTATGAAATTGTTTAAAAGAGAAACATAAAATCTAGTATTTTTGACACTTTTATATTTCTTCTTGCATTTTAGATGTAAGTAAACATTTATTTTTTTCGATCTAGGACTATGAAGAGTTGCAATATAAGACTACAACAACAACGAACAACGTATTCAATGATGAAGACGCGTTGAAACTGCGAAGGGCTTACCTCGAATGCATTGACAAGACATTCGTAAAAATCAAGCTTGTTCTTAAGTTCAAAGCTGGCAGTTGGGCCGTAAGTGTGACCTAGGTATACCTACAGCTATAGAATTTAATATTAATGCAGTTCCTTGGAAAGAAGGCATCATATCATTTTACTACATTATGTGGCATCGACACAAGTACTTAGTTCGCTATATTGATCAGCTTCACGTCTTTAACATCAATCTACCTATTCCAACAGACTTTTACACAATACTATCCTTACTACCTAGGTATTAAGTTCTTAACTTAGAGACAATAGAGAGACCGAGATTATATTAAACCTATTCCACCTTCATGACATGCAAAACGCTTCCAATCTCCTATTGTTTCTGACTAGAATCCCCTTCACACACACATCCATCTCATTTACCAATAGGTACACAGTAAACCATTTACCTACACATCTAGGTACGCGACGTAGTTCACTCAGTTTTCATCGCTGCTTACTGTCCAAGTTTAATTATCCAAAATTTTACAACAAAATGATAATAATTGGTTTTCAGGAACACCCAGCTCTGTCAGAATGGGCACTTTGCGTGTTAGTGAAAATGGGTCTGATGTCTCCTCAAGGAGACTACCAGTACAGCACGGCAATGTCCAAGATAAGCTACAATGGTAAGTCACGATGCAACTCTGGAGCAGATGAAGTGTTGTTAATAACAACCGATTCTCAGCTAGCATACTGAGCGGGTTCTGTCCAACCACATTCCGGTGTTGGAACTCTTTATCCAGTACATGGTGGACACGGTGGTGCCAAAGTATGATTTAAGTCAATTTTATATACCTACGGGGCGGTCCCATCACTCATGATTGTCTAGAAGCCAATGATAGCCAAGCCGTTTCACTATCCCGTAGAAAACACAATTATTTTGCAGATGCCCTTATAGAAGTTAAATTACTATTTCAGACAAATACGAAGTGGACAAAATTCTCCGACAATGTTTAAAACCAATGTCGCCACAAAAAATTGCATGGAAATACTTGAAGTGCGTCAGCAGAAAGGACTGGAAAAAACAATATCCTTACCTTAGCATCTTGTACAATAGCGACATCTATTAAATAATATTTGTAGTTTTGTACGAGCGCCATCTAGCGATATCTTTGTGTTTTATAATACAAGCATTCTGTTCAAATATCAGTGTTAGTATTATCTTAGCAGCATAGATGTCTCTATAGTAAATAAAAATAAACACGAACTTTGTAATACTTGGATAATTATTATTGTATTACCAGTATTACTTACTCAAGCTCATTATATCAAAATGTAATTTTGATTGTCTTTTTTTGCAATAGCCTAATGTAGTTAGTACCTACTAACTACGAGTACCAAATTACCCAAGGCGCACTTGCATATCCTGAATGAAACCTAATACAATACGTAATACTGTTCTTTGTGAAAACCTTTCTGTGCCCACAAAAGTCCAAAGAGGTCACAGTGACCCATCAGAACAAAATTCATTATTTTATTTTTATTTTATTGTGCCAACCTTCCCTATCCTGCGCCAGTCTGACCCACGTACGACCTGCTTTTTCGTAAGTTCTACTGGATTCTGCAGGATTTATTTCGTGGTGTGGTCTTTGATCTATGCGGGTGGTTACTTTTCCACTCTATATTTATATAATATATCTCTTTATATATAATTCTAATGAACAATCACCCGTCTAAGCCAGACGGCTAACAAAAACAAATGATTAAGGTATAGGTGTTGCTTATCTTCGGAAAATGGTTCCCTTTAATTATAAAAACAGTGGCGCCGTGGCAGGTGCGAGTGCGACGTGTGAGTATGTGGTTCCGTGTATTTTTTATTCTTAATAAAGTGTATAAAATTATTTTTTGAAAAAATTAATAACCGACTTCAAACTATACCTAACCTACCTATATGTACTGTACAAACTTACACCTAAAAGTACTTAATAAGTAAACATTTTTGAAAAACAAAATAAATTGACTTCGCAGAACACAAACAGACACTAAGAACCTCCTACTTACCTACACTAAAAAGAAAAAAAATATGAATATACTCATGCAATAATTATTTACAGATTCAATTAATTAATTATTATGTTATATTATATTTGAAGTCGGTGCCAAGCCAACTTTGTATTTACCTCCTTTTTTGCAGTCGGTTAAAAAATAAAGTATTTTGTAATGTTTTTTTTTAATATCTTACCTAAAACTAATTTGAATAAACTTCATGACAAAATTCATGACCATCTAAGCTTGACCAGTCACAGGGAATAGTCGTTCCTATTTTTTGGAAACGCATAACTACATTTTCCGAAAAAAGGTCAAGTTTTTCATTAAATCTAATGACATTTATACGAATAACATTAGATTTAAGATTTTTATTATTTTTATAGTGTTATACCACATTTAGGTATTTCATCGAGATAATGAAATGACTTATCAAAATTTTCGATTCTGACGGGATTCGAACCCGCAATGATACGACGATCCTCCTAAACCCGGAGTCACTTGCTAAGCTCATATTCTAATGGTGCTACCGGTACTATATCCAATAGAATATGAGCTTAGCAAAAATTTCGACAAATCAGTCCAGTAGTTTCGGCGCCTATTCAATACAAACAAGCAAATCTTTCCTCTTTATAATATTACTAGCTGATACCCGCGACTTCGTCAGCGAAATAACATACTTAATAAAAACAGAACTGAAAACTGCTGTTCAGAAGATTCTCTTCTGATACTTTTAAAAATAAAAATGCAATAATAGCGCCATCTCGACCTCAGCCATAGGACAGCAACGCCATCTAGTGGCCTTCAACTGGAACTTCACTTCCCCATACAAAATTGCCCAACATGATTAGTTTTGAAAAAAAAGTAGCCTATGTCCGTCCCTGGGACATAATCTTTATCCATGTCATATTTCAGCATCATCTGTTCAGTGGTTTAGACGTGAAAAGGTAAGAAACAGACAGACGACAGACATATTTTACTACATAATAGATGGCGCCACAGGAAAAATTTGATCGCGCTATCGTTGCGTTTTGGGGAACGTAACATATAAACTCGCTAATCCTCTACTTTTCAGCTTTATAATATTAGTATGGATTATTAGTGTAGATATTCAATAAAAATCTTTCCGATTTATTATTAGAGAGATTGTAGCATTGGTAGGAATGGAAGCAGCCCTGGAAAAAGCTACATGAAGAGGTATTCATCACTTGTAAATCCTTAATTAGAAGAAGCTAGGGTTTATTTTCTGTCCCCACTGACCCCTAATTCCCAACTAGACAAGCTCAAGCACTTACCTGCAATAATTGGCGTCGTTTTTACCACACATTGTTCTCGGAAGCCTAGCTTCCTATACGGTTAAAACAATTATTGCCCATTTCAATAATTATTATGAAGCTGATAGATAAATTAGATTGGTTGAGAGATCACCTTTTGTTTGAGCTGGTTATAAAAATTACACAACTCAGTGCTCTTGCAACAAATCTAATCAATATATATATTTTTTTACTCATTATTATATCCCATGTTTTTTGACTTTTGTGACAATTTGAAAGGATTTGTGAACATTAAATTATTTGTTTTTAAATTATTAGTTTGGTTCTCTTATCATGGTAAAAGCTGGATGTATGTGTAGACCAGGAAAAAAGAAGGAAAAAAGAATGTCGAACGAACGAACAAAGAAAAGTGTTCCTTATTTTATTTTATTTCCCGACGTTTCGCCTGTGCTGCAACAGGCGTGGTCGCGGGCGAACTGGACACAGAGTCTCGGCGCCCCCGTCCGAGCGATAGTTTTACAACTACCCTCACATCTTTAAAATACGCGATAAATCCCATTTCAATAATACGTAATTATGAATAGTGATCGCGAAAGTTTAAGAAAGACTAAACATATAGTGGTAAGTAGGTATAATTATTTGGTAGTAAAAGAAATATTAAAAGCGAAAAAAACACGAAACACATACAGGCCCTTATTAATAAACGTGGTGTAAAGTTACGCCAGGTTTAAACTCCAAAAACTTTATGGTTACTCTTATGTTACACCCGGCGCAACTTTACACCACGTTTATTAAAAAGGGCCATAGTGAACGTAGCCTAGATACCTACCTACTAACAGAAAAGTAACGCAGATTCTATTTGGGAACTTTGGACCTAAACTTCGCTTATAACATAGTATTATCGACTACCTCATACAAATTATGCAGGTATTTTATTTACCATTGTCCCTGTATTTATGTGCTACATAACAATTTTCGCTATGTTTATACATAGGTATACTGTTAACTAGGGCGCTGCAATTAGCCTTTATCTAAACTACCAATCGCATTGTAGTTAGGTACTCTACCTGTGCTGTAGAATTGATGTACTTACCTGTATTATTATATACCCAAATAGGTTAGGTAATAAGTACCTATTATGTTGTGGTTATAGTATTTATAAATTGGAAAAACTGAAATGACAAGGCAAAGTATAGATGCACTTGGAATACCTATATGTAAATGGAGGAGACCTTACTAGTAAGGTTAACATTCGTCACCTTATTAAACATTCAGGGGCTTATTACAAGAAAATGAGCCGAGTTTAGACCAAGTCTAACTAAAAAACTGTCTCTAGAAAAACGATCTTTAAATACTCGTAAATAGAACGCTTTTTTGTGGTAACATTTTTGTTTTGACATGTGTCAACATGAAGCAGCTCAAAGATTTTCTTTTGATTTTTTAAGGACCATGCAGAATTGCAAAATTAGAAAAATCTGGTTGAAAAACTTGCAGCCTTTTTGTCTAACTCAAGTTAGATTCAATTCAATGGATTTCAAAATCCATTCCCAGTTGTCATTCCAATAGAGCTCAACCAATCACATTGTAGGAAAAGACAAATGAAGTCCAGAATGGGTTTCAAATGTCAAAAAGAAGCCCATGTCCATTACCAGTTGAATTACACAATAAGGCCCCTTGTCCGTAAGACCGGCGTCACAAACTATGTCAGTCAATACTGAGTTTCACTGATAAAGAGATTCTTCTGAGGGGTGAATAAAGTTAACTTGAAAGTAAAAAATCACCCAGGTGAAGTAGGTGAATAAAGTTTTTTTATTAATGCACCCAGGTGATTTGAGTTTACTAAAAGTGTACATTATGCACCCAGGTGTAAACTCAGGTGAATTAATTTTACGTAGCCAAATTAGGACGTTACAAACGAGTTTAAAAATTATTCCTCTAAAAGTATTTTAAAGTCTAAGAAAGTTTCGTTAAACAATAAATTGGTTCCCGCAGGTAACTGATACCTAAATTAAAACCCCAGTGAAAGTGGTTTGGGACTGGTTTCGCCGACAGACAAAACTTTTGGGACAGGGCTCATCGAGTTTATTTTACTTATTTTTGCAATAATCCCTTACTATAATAAATGTGGTGTAAAGTTAGTCCTCGGAATAAACTAAAAATAACCATACTTTTTGACAGTACACACTCAGGATTAACTTTATACTTACCACGTTTATTAGTATATAATATAATAAAATAAAATAAATAAATATAAAAATTAGTAAGACCAAAAAATTGTATAGTTATTCCTAAGTTATACCTATCATAACTTTATACCACGTTTATTAGTAACTCCGCAAATTTTTCGGATCAGAGACACACAGAATTTGACAGGAGGAAAAGCACGCCTTAGACATTTACAGCAGTGGGTTCTTCTTTGGGGTTTCCAGCGTAATGAGACGATGATGGTTGCAATGAGCTTATTTAAAAGATTGAGAATAAAAAGTAGTGAGAATTTTTTTTAAGTCGCATCGTGCACGACAACGCTACGAAAAAATGTATGAATCCTTAAAAAAAGAACGCATACTCTAATCAAAAACGCTGTAACCAAGAATTTGAAAAAAACTCTTTTTTTTTATTTTTTATTTCTCCCAACAAAGCAATGAACCAAATTTCAAACTTCAAAGCTATTTGAACTCAGAAGCCAGCGGACCGCCCATCACGGCCACCGGATTGGCTACCTACAACTTTGTATGAATACAACACGAAACTGTGTCTATCCCTTTTACCCACGTTATTATCCATATTCTGTGATCATTACCTCTCGCTCTACCACACAGATTACTACTGTACAAATTGCAGATGGCTCACAGTTTTTCTACGTGCATTTTTGTAATAAATTTTAGGGCATTCTAATACTTTCATTGCTTCTGGAAAATCGATTCTATTTTCTCAACAATAAAATTAGTTTTTGTTGTGTTCGATTGGTTCTTACTTCGTTCTGTTTGGGTTATGTTAGGTATAATTTTTAGTACAAAGTTTTTTCGCCACATGCCATTATAGTTATGGCGGTATATTTTTAACATTTTGAACGGTGTTTGTAATTATTCGTTTATCAAGATCACAGATAAAAGGCTTTTTACATAGTTTATTAGTGAGTGTCCTTCCGTTGCTGTGAAACATTAAAAATGTATAATCACCAGGAAGAGTTACTATCCATATTTTCATGAGACTTTTTGTCCTTATATGAATAGTCATTTTTAATTCCAGAACAACCTTTGAAAATTGACAAATGCTTTTGAGTAAATAGGTAATGCTTTTTAAGCTTACCTGCTGTCATTTAAGATTATGGATCTTCATTATTCAAGTAAATTAATTCTTAAATTATCTCAAAATACGTATTATACCCACATAGAAACACCCAGACCCGAGACAAATATTTACAGATCATACAAACATTTATCGGCGGGGATCGAACCCGCAACCTTCTGCACAAGCGGGCTTTCATCCACCAAAATTCAGTAAGCGTAGATACCTAAATACTAAAACCGCGGTTATATTTCAAAACTTTTTTAACTTAATTTAAGAATGAAACGAAAGTAAACGAAATCTTTTATAACGTCAAGTGAAGTTTAAATTCACCAAACTTAAAGCTCATGATGCTAATTTTTTATAATAGGTAATGTTATTGAGAGATATGGTTTATGAATAAAAATACCTTAAAAAGCACCCCACGTAAAAAGCTAACAAATAAAAGTTCTGACTTTAGATATATAGATTAACACTTAATTGTATACAATAACATAATACAGAGAATATATAATAGTAAAATAAAAATATTGTACAATGGGCGGCCATGTCGCTAAAAGCGATTTCTTCCTGGCAACCGTTTGTATATCCATACTAATATTATAAATGTGAAAGTACTTCTGTCTGTCTGTCTGTTTGTTACGCTTTCACGCCCAAATCGCTGAACAGATTAAGCTGAAATTTGGCATAGTTAAAGGTTGTATCCCAGGGAAGGACATAGGCTACCTTTTATCCCGAAAAAAATAAAAAATCCCGAGGCACCGCGGGTCACACCGCGGGAGCGCAGCTAGTACATTTATAACTTAGTTTAAGCCGTCAACTAAATAATAATTTCTATAACAGTCTCAGAACCTCAATCATAAATTAAGATTTCTTACCCTGTTTGACCACAATTATGCGACAATTAATTTGAATTTCAAAGTAACCTTTAAACAAAATGTCCGATTACTGTTATTAATGAGACCAATGGATGAAAATGCAATAGCAAATTACAATATGGCATGCGTTATTAACATTAAGTAGTTTAGTTGTGTTCAGTCGTTCCTTAAATGGCTGCTTCATTAGAAAACGATAGAAGTGTGTTGTATCTTAGAGTAACGGGTTTTGTACATTTTTTTTTCTGGTAGATTTTTTTTATTATTGCCAGTAAATTATAAAATAGCTAAAATTTTATGTATAAACTTTTATAGAAAAAAAAAATCCTTCTACGTAGCTGGTTACGAAACATTACGTAGAAGCACTACGTAATGTTTCGTAACCAGCTACGTAGAAGGATTTTTTTCCTACTTCGTAACCGGGTTACAAACTAAGAATAAAGTTTTGTGTTTATCTGTTTACGTCTTTTTAAAAATATAGAAGGTTATTTGTAAAACACCGGTAACTTCTCAGGACTGTATTACTATCATCATTAACAACAACTTTTGTTCTAAAAAACTTTCAATATTTCGTTGTCCTATCTAACACATTTCAACTCTCAAGTTTAATAAATTTAATCATTCTAAATCTTCTTCTTCTTCTATTTATTAATGGCAACTAACTGTAATAACAGTATAATTCTGCCAATGTCAAGTATTAAATATGTATTTATTTCATGTCAAGTCAAGTCATGTCAATCAACGAAGCGACGCGTGATCCGAGAGCTGGCAAATTTTTGGCTCAAAGGATCAGCATTGCCATCCAGCGTGGTAATGACGCCAGTGTTTTGGGCACACTTCCGACTGACAGTGACCTGGATCAGTTGAGCTATCTATAGATACTTTCTAACGATCCTTATCTAAGGATTATCAAGCTATCTAGCTTGACTAATCCTGTTGTATTTTGTAAATATATGTAAATATGTAGTAGCTTAGATTCTGTAAATGTCAATTTGGTTTTGAAAAAAACATGGCGGCTTGTTATTTTAAAACTCCAATGGAAATCTTTCGTCAAATGAGAAATCTTCTTGAATACTCCCCCATTCCATTTGCCAAATCTCCTGTTACGTATCCAAGGCTTCATTAGTAAAATGCCACCGAAGTTACATAATAAAACCTAGTAAAACACGAGAAAACCAAATAAAATAGCAGAGCCACTAGCTCCTTCAGAAATGGCGAAAGAAGTCCCGTTCTAATTCTGAACTACGGAGTCCGAGCTTTCAAATAAAAGATGTCAATTTTGAACGCGAGCTTTTACAAATTTCTCTTTCGCCTTCTGCAAGTTTGACGTAGGGTTTAGTGGAAGCTTAGGTATTTGTTTTTTTTTATTATTTACATGAACAAAAAAAGAAGAGGGCTTTGTGGCTGAGCGACTATACCGCCAATCAGTAACATCTTAGCTTAGTAACTAATTAAAATAAGTAGGTAAATATTTAGTCCTGGGTTACAAAAAGAGAAACAAATAAAAAACTAAGACCTTCTTACAAACTTATTAAATAAAATATAAAATAACTTAGCATCTTCGAAGTATTTCTTAAAACTTAGGAACCTGTCTAATTTCTAATTGTTTCAACTTAAACAGCACATGAAATCCAACCGTTTCCTCATCTCCCAAAGAACTCTACAATCAACCGACATACCGTTGCATATCGAAGATTTTCTCCATACACAAAAACCAACAACAACGCACACGCGCGTTCAATACAAGGAATTGTAATTACTTATTTGCATACTTGCTAATTATAAATCATTATCAGACATTATCGTGAGCCATATCTGATTGTTTGTGGCGTTTCTATCTGACAGTTAGAAATGGTCGTCAAGATTACTGTCGTTGGTAAACGATTAATGTTATTTTCACTACTATTTTTATAGCTATTTAATTCTACCACTTTGTAGTAAACAGTTGTTTTTTACAAGAGAAACTTTAAATGGGTCCTCTACATTTGCCGATGATAGACGAATGCCGACGGTCACGATCGTGTAGAGGGCTTCATCGCCTGTATTCGCCTGTCATCGTCTATTCAAATAATAGTTTGGCGAATAGTTCGGCGAATGTGTAGAGTGGCCGCAATGTGTTCTATCAGCTCTTCAATAACCCGCCGCTATATTATGTAAAATTTGCGATTTTACAATCGATTGCTGATCTCATCCATACTAATATTATAAAACTGAAAGTTAGAAGATTGGCGAGTTTATATGTTACGCAGCCCAAAACGCAACGATAGCGCGATCTAATGTTTCCTGTGGCGCCATCTATTGTGTAGTAAAATGTCTCTGTCTGTTTGTTACCTTTTCACGCCTAAACCACTGAACAGATGATGCTGAAATATGACATGGATAAAGATTATGTCCCAGGGACGGACATAGGCTACTTTTTTTTTTCAAAAATAATCATGGAGGGCGTGAAATAAGGGTTGAAAGTTTGTATGGGGAGTTGGAAGTTCCAGTTAAAGGCAACTAGATGGCGTTGCTAACCTATGGCTGAGGCCGAGATGGCGCTATTATTGCATTTTTAAAAGTTTCAGAAGATTCTTGCAGTTAACAGTTCTATTTAGAGGTTTTCAAGTATGTTACTTTGCTGACGAAGTCGCGGGTGCCAGCTAGTTCATTATAAAGTAGCAATCACTAGAGCTGAAGTGGCGAAACCTACTACGTAGATAAGGTTTGACTGTCCTGTAGAGGGAGCACTGGCGAAAATTGTGAGATTATTGTGCGATTTTTGCTGTCGCAGTTAATCTCGTAACCCCGCCGCTCACTGATTTGTGATATTTTCGTCTTGTTTCAGAAATAGAAACTCACGCAATGATTCAACCAACAATCAAACTTTATTTAGGTATTTATTTTATAAGCCGTACGTGCTATCATAGAATTTCGAAGAATTGCGGGATAGGAATGTTTGACTATTTGTTGCATATTCGAACAAACTCAGCCCTTTATTCCATCCAGTTCTACCAGTAGTTCGATAGTCGAACTGTTTGGATGTTTTTTGTCCAAATTGTTATACTGACGGATCCTACTCTTTGGGCAGAGAGGTAGATGAGTGCAGGGGACTTCTGGCGCTTCGGCGGCCGCTACCGCGGCACGCTTCGCTCGCCTCGCGTGGTCAGTGGTCACTATCCTAACATAACCTAATCAAATAGTTCGATCCGTGAGTATAACAATTTGGAAAAAAAACATCTAAACAGTTCGACTACTACTATCTATCTAACTACTGGTAGGACTGGATGGAATGTACCGTTTAAGCTTGCTAAGGCGCACAATTTTTTTACTGCTGTACAAAGTATAGTAAAAAATCTATACAAAAACGACCATAACTTCACTGACAACTATTTCAAACGTTATTTCTGTATGAAATAGTGACATCAGTCATAATACTTGCGTTCTTTTTATTAGTAAAATGGCTGAGGGATGTGCAAAGAAATTAATTTCTAATTTCACATTTTATAATTCAATTTATGTCCTTACTAACAATTATCAGGTAGTTATCGTTATATTCAAGTTTTATGTCAGTGAAAAATATCTTCAATTTAAAAAACAAACGACGGCTAATTACATTTTTATCTTTAGACGATGCGCTAAGTGTTTTTTGAAAATCGTGTCCCGTCATTTGATGTCCGTCATGTCATCACGATAATAAACTGGCACTATCGATCATCATGATCATGATCGTCATGACTTAAGCCCGGTTCCCACCGCGGAAGGGTAATGAGCGAGAAATAGCTCAGCGGAAAGGACTCCTTTTCTATAAAATTGGATTTAATTTCCACCAAAAAAGAGTTTTGTCTTGTGATTACATATTTTTTAATTTAGAACTGAGCGAGTTCATTCCAACTCTTTCTGCTCGCTCAGTCTTTTCCGGTTAACTATTTGTTGGGAAACACAATGCATAACTATACAGTATATTCTTGCGAGTTCAACAGAGTCTGCTGAAGTCTACTCATAGCTTGTATTGAAAGTTATTTGTACATCTACACCGTTCACAGATCTTACACAAAGGTGCTGATCACCTTGCAAGTGGAACATAGTTTTGTATAGGATTATTATTTACAAATACTGAAAGGTTAGAGTCTGTTTCTACTCGTGACCAATGAGCATGGAGGCTGTAATGCCATCCGAAACGTCTAGGTAAATAAATACCTACGCGATTTTTCGTGTCTTTAAAATGAATAATGAAAGGACCTAATTTTATCACATACCTACACACACACAGTCACAAAGTTTTTGACTCTTAGTAGGTAATAAGGCCGTTATAAAACGGTGCCTACTTTATAACTGGAACATGAGAATAAAACTCATGGATGATATAAATTAAATAATTCAAATACCCTTAGTTATATAAATATTAGGTTTGCTATCGTGGTTTTGAATTCCTTAAAGGTACTTTTTGTAACTATAAAAAACATTAATATGGTTATAACCTAGCTTAGACATGCCTTAGGTACAAATGAGCTAGCCGGCGGTGCCGTGAAATTCTACTTTTTTTTTATGATGAATGGGTCGGCTCTTTACTTCGAAACTTACACAGACAAGAGTGAGGTCTACGATGGAGCGAGCTTACCCAGAAGTTGCCTATTAACTCTCTTCTTAAAAAGAACAGACAGACGCTGGAAGCTGATTCCAAATTTTTGCAGTGCGCATAATAAAAGATCTTCCGAAGCGCTTAGTAAGTAATAAGTGGAATATCAACTAAGTGAGGATGATAATCAGCTGTGCGTCCGAAGTCCCTGTAAAAGAACGGTGAAGGCGGAATAAGGTCGTGTAGCTCCTGGGCACACTCACCGTAGTACAATCTGTAGAAGACCGACAAACACGATACCTCACGACGATGGCTCAGACTATCGAGTTTTGCTTCGGCAAGATAGTCTTCACCTACGACTTAAGGCGTGTAATTCTTCTTTTAACCTAAGGATACTAGGTGCGAAAGCAATGAAAATATCCATTGAAGCTCGGTAGTGCTTATACAAGTAGCACCTTATGCCAAATAAGAAGCTCTATTACCGCTTGGCAACCACCACTTGAATAATGAATCTAATGTTGTATATTAACGTTTTTTAGAACTAAAAAAGTATCTTAGGTATAAAACTGTCAGAGCGCATGCGGAACATTATACTGCGCTCTAAAACCAGAATTGTTGACGTTTGCGACAAAACCAGCCTGAAGTGGAACTGGGCCGGACACGTCTGTCGCATGTCGGACGATTTGTGGGCAAAGCGAGCCACGCAGTGACCTAGTAGACCTAGGATGAGACGGCGGGACGAGCTGGACTCTCACCTGAGAACTTGGCCTGTCGCTGCGTTAAATTGCGAAGAGTGGAATAAGGGAAGAGAGGCATTTGCCCTGCAGTGGGACAACACATGGCACAATGGCTAAATAATAATAATAATAATAAATAGTACTAAAAAGAAAACCGAATTCAATGTTTGATTTATAAAGCGCAGCGTTTCTGAAGAAGATTTTTTTTTAGTTTTATGAGAAAACTATCAATCCCTCAAGAATAAAATTCCCTTTACAATTTCTATGAATAGCTAGAAATAATAGTCAATCAGAAAGGGAGCAAGCGGCGAACAGACGTCTCGGATCACGTTGACGATTTATACCTAGCTATGGTTTAAAACCTATACCTACGGTTATGCTTGCAAGATCATACTCCTAATAGTATAATGAGTCGGTTCACTTTGACTATTTGACATCCGACTTCTCTACCACCACTTATCAAGATCTATCCCTCCCATTTCCTCAACTAAAAATGTATGAAGTTTTTTAATTGTTATAGTTTCAGAGGTCTAGTTGTAATGGTTACTTTAAATTCACTAAATGAACGCGACGAATCGTTCAGTGCGGCGCCTTTGATGTGCGAGCGGCGATTCAAAGGGCTTTGTAATTATTGTTTTTTGGGTTCAATGTGTTTCCGCTCGTGGTTCTGTATGTTTTTATGAGTGAATTTTTTTCGAGCCTTGCTTGTTTTCTATTGTTCTATGAAAATTGAATTAATTGGCTACTTAAATTACAGTTTTTTTTTCGATAATAGGAAACTTTTTATACCTAATTAGAATATATAATTAAGTATCAAAAATTATATTTTAATTTTTGCAATGAGAACCTAAGTAAACGGGCGAATATTTAATAGCTCTTCTAACTGTAAGTCTGAACAATTTGACTCACTATTAACTAAAATAATCCGCAGACATTTTCACTTTGTCAAGGTAAGATCATATTTTCAGTAGAATTTTGAAAAATCTGCAAGGATAAAAAATAAAGATGGTTTGCACGACTCATTAAGAATTTGACAAGCTTTACTTTGAATGGCTTACAATTACAGCTTGACTATTAGATGTAAAAAGGATTTAGTGGTGAAAGTACAGGAGTAAAATTTAGCTCGAGAATACTTATTCTCGAGCTAAATTTTACTTCTGTACTTTAAGTCAGAACAACAGACAAGTCAAAAATCAAGGAACGCTGGGTAAGTAAAAATCAAGGAACGCTGGGTAAGTACTTACTTACCCAGCGTTCCTTGATTTTTGACTTGAACAATGATCGCATAAGCTTAAAAAAACTTTTTGAAAGCTCCACCAGCAACTTTCTTTATGTTAATTACAAACATTTCACCTTTTTATGTTAATTGAATAACTGAAAGCCTTTAATTTAGGATACATTGTACAAACTCATAATAATTTTATCGCTAAGTCAATTATGTAGGCACGCATCGAAAACTCCCGAAATTATATAAAATTATTGGAAATTATCGAAAATTATCGCAGATCGAAACTTAGCATTGAATTACAAATAAGTTTATCTTTATCATTGATCAAGCAAGCTGACAATGCCGCATTGGTCGTGCTAAAGTCGCCCCTACACTTGACTAAACTTTCTTTGCCGTTGTCAATTCTTGCTGTATTTTGTTGAAAAAGCATTTGGACGGTGGATAAAGTTTTACATACGGTTTTTTTTTATTTTAGCTAATCCGTAGAACTAAGCTTGCACTCTCTTGGAACACGCGTCTGACAAGTCTTTGGTGGGTAGGCAGGCATAAAACGGTATTGTCAACAGTCGTCATAATTAATAATAATCCTACTAAATTAATAAGAAAGTTTGTGAAGATGAATGAATGAATGAATGAATAGAAAAGAATAGCTTTATTATCATACATGCTTTAATAATAAATAAATGCAATATAGGACTTCAATTAATAAGTAATTATTATTATTTTTGCATGTTGATAGCTGACCTTAAGCGAAATGTGCTGACCATTATTATTTAAGAAATATAATGACAACATAATGATTCTTACCACGTTTTTAGCCACAGTTTTTACATAGTAAATGAATTTCTAAATGATAAATAATAAAAGACGCATGTATAGGTACATTTTATTCATTCATATTTATTTTACTCTGGCTTGAACTTTTTACTTATTATTATTATTATTTTTTACGGAAGAGGGGGCAAACGAGCTTAGGAGTTTAGGATTTTTTGGGAATTTATCAATACTTAAGTTTAGGTATAAATAATGCGGATCAGATTGTTCTATTTGCATGCTGTAGCTACAGTGAAGCATGTGAAACCAATGACATATAGCAATTTTGATTGTTGACTAAGTACCTACTATTTATGATGACCAATTGTCCATGCTATGCTTCTGGCAAATTTTCATTTCAATAAAAAAACATTTTTTCATTTCATTTCAAGTGTGCAAGCTATGACTCGTCAAACAGGGTAAGTTCGATAGGATGGGCACCCGGCACAGAGATAAATAAAAGTTTGGAGTAGCACAGACATAGGCTACTTTTATTCCTGTTAATTAGGTACCTTATTTTTGTAGTCGCTTAATTTTCTTTTGTTTCTTTTTTTTCTTTTATATAAAGTTTTTACTTTTCTTTTGTTCGTAATCTAATCTTAATTTTGTCCTTTTTGCTTTGTTTTTCTTGTCTGAACCTATTCCTCCTACGGTCTCATAGCGCTATGCTATTGGACAGTTTATAGCAAAATTGTAGTAAGGGTGTGTTAACTTACCTTGAAGTAACACAGTTGTAAAACTAGCACGGAAGGTAAAGTTTCATACTAATGCCATAATAACAGCGCCTTATGTTCAGATTGTAATAATACCTACTTTAGATTAATATACTTACCCACCCATAATTGTTCCTTACTTTTGTATTTCCTTAAGTCTTTTGTTGTTGATTGCTAATTTCTTTGTACCTACTCACTGTTCTTGATAAATTTGTATTAGTTTTAAGGCATAACCATTTTTTATGAAAATAAAATTATCTTATCTTATCTTATTCCGGCAAAAATTTGGCCACAGACTCATACGAACTTACTAATCCCGGCTAAATAAAATATTCCCGAGGAACCGCGGTAGCTACGCGAAGCTAGGCTAGTCCCACTTCCCAGTACCTAATATAATAAAGCTCAAAGTTTGTGAGTATATTTAGATGTTTGTTTGTATGTTTGCGTTTCAATCATGCCTAAACCAGAAAAGTGAGTGTTGATAGTGACCTGGCCCTTGATTCAGACTTCAGCGGAATGCATTCGGGTCGGAATAGGTCAGCTGTTCAACCGACGACAACCAATCACAGTGCAAGAAACGTCAGTTTTGGATCAATTCCTACACTGTGATTGGTTGTGGTTGGTGGAACAGCTGACTGATTCCGACCCGAATACATTCCGCTGAAGTCTGAATCACTACGTAGGCTGGAATAGCAAAATCTTGGTACCACGCGGGCGAAACCGCGCGCAGTAGGTAACTAATAATTTTAATCATGTCATGATGGTTGGATTACAAAGATGTTATTTAGAATTAGCTGGAGTCATGTCTGACATTTTGAAATTGAAATAGGCTATCGTAATCAAGATTGTGTTTTCCTGTTAAATTTATGGTCTAGATAGCGTCTGGTTAAACATCTGGATATATTTAATGTGCTGGATAAGAGGATTAAAGGTGGTGAACCGCTTTTCAGTTTAATATAAATACTTAAGTTACATAATATTTAGCCAACTATTAAAGTGCTTCGTTATTGAAAACAATTAAAAATATAAGTATTAATTCTAAAGGATTATTATAAAGTCAAGTCACATGAATATTTTATTGTTTTTATTACTAGAAGTTATTAACTACTTAGGTATTCTTTTCTCAAGTTTATGCCTTGCGCTGTCTTTGTGTGGCTACTAATATTATTTTATTACACTATTTAGTTTTTATTTGTACAAAAAAGTACGTGGGTGTCGTGGAAGACTCGGTTGGAACGAAGTTTCAGAGCACGTGTTAAAGCGCATATAAATTTTACGAAACGCAAAATTGATGCACGGCCGGGATTCGAACCCACAACCTTCGGATTGAAAGTTGAGGTACAACTCCATTCGAGCAACACGGCACGGCACCTTTTTATACAATGCTGGATATTTCACTTTGGCCCTATAGCAGAGCTTGTGTAACACAGACAAACAGACAACATACAGACCCAAGACACAGATAGTAAACTTTAAAGCAAGTTCGTATGGGTCAGTGGCCATAATGACGGAACTTTTAGGTCGACTTATGGCCTCCGTCATGGCTTAACGGCTTAAATAGCCGGGGCTGACAATTTAACGTGCCCTCCGAAGCACGGATGCGCTCAGATGAAAATGCCAGTGGCGGTCTCCCATCCACTTACGGACCGTTTAGAACGTTGCTTAACGATCAAGCTTAAGATAAGCAAGCACGATCTTTTTTATCTTCTTCTTTTTCTTGTCGTGTCACTTACGGACCAGAGTGGTGAAGGGATAATAAGTGCGTCTTAGAGCGACACAATTGTAGTCATACTTTTTTTAGGTTCTACGTACGGCATTTGGTTTCCTAGCGATATTTTCCTTCACCGATTGAGAGTAGGTACTGGATATTGCACATATTTTTTTTAATTGGTTTTTCAACCGACTTCAAAAAAGGAGGAGGTTCTCAATTCGTCTGTATGTTTTTTTTTTTTTTTTTTTTTTTGTATCTTGTTACGCGATTGTTCCGCCATTTGTTGACCGATTTGCAAAATTCTTTTCATGTTTGAAAGGGTATACTCCAGAGGTGGTCCCATATAAATTTTATTCCTGAGGGATTGATAGTTTCCCCGTTAAACTCTAAACATCTTCCCTCCTAGCCATGTCACAAATAGAAATCGAATCGACAGCTTGACGCCCTGAGTCACACCGCGTTTCGAGTCAAACATTGAAGTCGGTTTTCTTTTTAGTATAAAAACGTAATTAAAATTGGTGCACGACTGGATTCGAACCCACGACCTTTGGATCGGGGGGACCACTGGTCTGATGACTGATGTTAACTATAATTTATCTTTTATAAAGTACCAAGAACTTACATAATTACCGTAGTAGCTCTTGGTGTAAAAGAAGGTAAATGTAGTCATTAGTATGTAAAGTGACAGTTTGATGTTTCAATGTGTCTAGTCGGTCGTCGTCAAGGTAAAAGCATAAGGTGTAAAACTGACACAAACATTTAAATTCTAAGGCCCTTACTAATGAACGTGGTGCAGTGGCGTAGCTAGGTAGCCAAGGGCCCTGGTGCAAAATAAGCTGGGGCTCTAACTGAACGGTTTAATCAAGTCAAAATATGCAGGGTGTGGCAAAATGAAAACGTATTTGATTTTTTTGTAAAAACTTGCGATTTAATTCGTCATTTTCTGGGGAACTATTTCAAAAATCTAATAATGCAGTTGTTTTTATTTTCAAAATAATCATACCTATAGTTTTCTAAGAACAAAACCTTCCGGACTCTCGGGACTCAGAGTCCAAAGGGCCCCTTGAGCTTGGGGGCCCCGGTGCACTGCACCGCTTAGCCCTTCGGTAGCTACGCCACTGACGTGGTGTAAAGTTATGACAGGTGAGTAAGTTCGTATGAGTCAGTGGCCAACTCTGGTGACGGAGTTTTAAGGTCGCCTTAAGGCCTCCGTCATGGCTTAACGACTTTAATAGCCGGGACCGACAATTAAGCTTTTTTTTTTGCGCTCAGATTAAAATGCCACTGGCGACCGCCAGACGGGTGACCACCCATCCTCTTACAGTCCGTTTCGAACGATGCTCAAAGCGATTCTAGGATATAATAAATTAATTGTCAATTAGGTGACAATTAATTTATTATATTCCGAGTATAGAAAAGTCTGCAAGATGTGGGCATGTATCAATTATGTGTTTGGACCCACTTAGACATCTTCAAAGGATCTGGAATAAGTAACATAAAAAAAGATCTGAGAGAATGTCTACCGCACCTTGGGGATATAGAACCTGTTTTAGAAAAGTAGGTACTCTTTGCTTCTTTCCGAGACCTCTAACCGAGTGTTCCACGAAACTCACGTAATTTTTTATGTAGTTATAATTTTCTTCTCATTACCACTCTTTGACCAAGCAACACGGTTCAATTCGCGTGCCAAGACAGTCGTGCGGACTCGTGCGTCACCGATTAAGATGCGTATCTATCAGTTGTCCGTTATTACCGCAAAGTATTAAATATTGTAGTATTCTTTTAATTTGATACAGTTATGCAACATCGAACAATCTTAAAGCAAAGGGCTTTGAATGTTTCTTATCTAGCTGCCACTTGTTTTCTTAAATAACGGCCATTATTGCAACCATAGAACCGACATAGAACCAAAGTTGTGGACATAGCTCAGAGAATCAGCAAGCTGAAGTGGCAGTGAGCTGGCCATATCTGCCGAAGAACCGATAACCGTTGGGGTAAACGAGTTCTTGAGTGGAGACCGCGACTTGGCAAACGTAGTGTAGGACGCCCTCCGGCCAGGTGGAGTGACGATCTGCGAAAGGCTGCCGGCAGAAGCTGGATGCGTCGAGCTGAGGACAGGGCGCAATGGCGCGCACTAGGGGAGGCCTATGTCCAGCAGTGGACTGCCATAGGCTGATGATGATGATGATTATTGCAACCTGTATTATTTTATTTGTAAGTATAGCTGACATTATTACTACCAAAATTTCAAATGTAATTGAAATAAACCTCGGAATATTGTTTGAAATAGCATTTATTATTATCCACGCCCATTGCCATTACTAACTTGTTTCCTCATGATTTGTTTTTTTCTGTTGTTTTATAACTCTGTTCTTCAAAATATTTTGAAAAAAATTAAAATCAATTCATATCCATCCGAAGTAGAACTTAAGCTACTTCATCACGGCCAAAAATGTTTATAACCTTCCCACTTAAAATATCTAAATGATTAATTTAAATTACTAGTATCTCTGTTAAAATGATTAATTTAATTTACTAGAATCTCTTAGGTTAAAATATAGCTTCAATTTCAGCACAAATACAGCGATATACAGCGATACAAGCTTATATCCATAACTTTAAAGCAATTTAAATAATTAAAAACTTTAAATAAAAAACTTGTTCTATATTGCATGAACTGTCCCCGCTGGACAGGAAATCGGTCCGGTTTTCGCGCGGGCGCAGGTTTTCGCTGCTTATCGGGTACAAACTGCAGAAAAACAATTTATTCCGAAATATTATATAAAAATAACCAATAATTAAAAACAAAAATTATAGAGGGGAGGGCTAGTTATTACTCAGCAGTGGGCACTGGGCAAAGCCTTTATTAACCTTATTAAAAAAATATAAAGAACCGATCTTTAAGATGCTTGTATTTTCTTTATTAACCAAAAACTTATTTAAATCTTACTTCTACGACACAAGTAAGTAGCAAGTGGAGATCCGTGGTCTCTGCCTACCCCTTCGGGAAAGAGGCGTGATTTTATGTATCTACGACACTTTAAACCATACAACACCCTGTTAGTACACCGACGCATTCGCATGCAAATGCGAAACGATGCGAACCAACGAAAAATCTGTCAGGTAGTATGGCAGAGTTTTAAACACGCTCTGTCTCACTCTAGCACATAGCTTATGAAATAGGTGCGTCCTTGTCGCTACTGTTTTGGATGGAATTGCGAAATTTGTCGTTACACCGACGCAGACGTTTCGTGAGTGATGTTTCGCATTGTTTCGCATGCGAATGCGTCGGTGTACTAACGGCGTAAAACACAATGATAATGTAAGTAATTCATTGAATATAATTTCAGTCGGATATTAGGTTTAATTAAAAAAAGTAACTTTGTTTTCTGCTGACTCTACCTATTAACCGCTGGTATCATTTCGCGAGTTTGCGAAAAGTACTAATTCAGCGGAGGCCCGCCATCCGTCATCGGGCGATAAGCAGCATGAGCCGCCACCGACAAAGGTCCGTTTTGCACCTGTGCCCTGACCCCAGCTAGGTGTCAAACTCCTCAAGAAACCCATTACCAAGTACCTACCTAACACTGAAGTGCTTGTGGTTCATAGATCGCCGAAGTTAAGCAACGTACTACCTAGTGCGCTTCCGTGCTTAGGACGGCACATTAAATTATCAGTTCCGGCTATTAAATTAAGCGATGACGAAGATCTGGTGGTCTTGTGACGGGATGTCTCTAAAGGCTGGCATTAGGGGTGGAACACACGGGAAGTACCTATACCCTTACATAAAATAAAATAATTTTGAAATCAGTTTTTAAATGACGGAGGGGAAAAACCAATTTTTTTAAAATAGGTTTAAGGCAGATCGCAGATGTCCGCGGCGTACGCGCCGCAATAATTTTTTTTTATAAAAAAAAATATTGATGACGTCAGAATATGCGGCTGGCTTCTGACGTCTCAGCATTTCTTTTGAATTGACAGTTCAGCGCGGATAAGACGTTATATTATTACTTGAGGACTAAAACTATTGTACTCGTAAAGGCTATTCTACGCTTTCAAAACCATTTTAAATTGAGGACGTTTTGCTGTCAGAGCATTTTATATTACAGTCGATGTGCATTTAAGAACATTTAGCTTCCAAAACCTCCAGATCCTAAATGAAGTCAGCGACCCCTATTAAATAGGTATAATAACCTAAGACAAAAGAATATAAAAAATGATGAGTCTACTGCACCTGTGGTATTCTGACCTCTAGAGCTCTTAAAATGTTTACTGTAAAGTTCAATGTGAAGAATAAAATAAAAAACCCGTCTATTAAACTCAATGCACAGGGAATTAAGACATTTAATACCTCGGTTTTCAAAATATTTACTAAAATGATTGGTATTTAAAATAGGTTTATACGATCGAAGTATATAATAAATTTTGTTATATAATATCTTAACACGTAAAATTTTATTTAAATATCCGCAAGTGCCGACACTCTAGTAGAAAAATAATTTTATTAATATCTTTGGAAACAACTTTTGTGTAAAAAATATTATAACCATGGTATGATATTCAATAGTTACATTGAGGTCTGTGTTTAAGGCTTTAATTTTAATAAAAAAAACTGGTTTTACCAGAAAATTTTGACTAATAATAAGTGTGTAGTTTTGACCGATAAGTAGGTTAAATAAAAAAATTATAAAATGTAATATTTTTTTTCATTTTTGGCTCAAATGATCAGCATTGCCATCCAGTGTGGTAATGCCGCCAGTGTTTTGGGCACGCTTCCGACTGACAGTGACCTAGATCAGTTTAGCTATCTATAGATCGTTTCTAACGATCCTTAGATAGCTTGACTAATCTTGTTGTATTTTGTAAATACTTAGTTTCTGTATATTATACATAAAGATATAATATTTTTTTAGTTTATTTTTATAAAACATGTAGATTGGCCTAGATTAGCATAGTACAAAATGTACCACACGAGTGCAGCTGAAGGACGAAGCTAGTTATATTTTATACATAACTACTTGTATAGTAAGCGTGACACCGTAGAGGCGTGTCTAAGCCGACTGCAACAATACTTTATTCTTCAGACCGGCGCCTGCGCACTATATCAGTAGTTGTTCGTGTAAACGTCGTTATGGCTTGGGAAATTGAATTATTAATTGCATAGTCGGTATTATGTTGAAGTTGGTTAAAAATATGGGTAAAAATAAAAATGTCTAAATATAGTCATTAATTTTATTTTACTACATTGATTACTTCTTCATAAATCAAATGAATCGAAATAAGGAAATTAAGCAAAAATTTGCATAATAGTCATAGACGAAGAACGTGCTCTGCTAAAGTTAGTAGTTAGTAAAAATCAGTAGCGGTGAGTAAACTGTCTCATATGGAATTCGCACGAGCGTACCAGGGCAAAATTATTACGCGACAGCAATCTTCGAACTTACTGCTTTCGCACCTACATATCACCAGATTTGGCACGTAAGCAGTATTATTTTATAAGTAAAAAAAATCTTAAGGTAGGACACCTGGCTAGACGTGGTGATGGCCGGTGGAGTAAGTAAATCTTTGACCGAGTGATGGCGAAGATCGGAGCACCGGAATCGAGGTCGTCCGAAAGCACGTTGGGTTGTGGGTTGACGACATAGTGAAGGTCGTAGGGAATGTTTGGACGCGAGAGGTGAAAGATAGAGGAGCCTGGCATAAAAGAAGGGAGGCCTATACCCAGCAGTGGGTGTTACCAGACTGAGATGATAATGATGATGAAGAAAATCTTGACTTTGTTAGAAAGTGACAAATAATTTCTTTCCACGTGCATATAGGATCATATAGGATGTAACTAGGAGAGTGCTTGGTATGAATGTTGATGGATTTACGAGTAGAGGTAGGCCAAAGAAAAGATGGATGGATTGTGTAAAGGATGACATGAGTAAGAAAGGAGTGAGTGTTGAGATGACGGCTGATAGAGGAGAATGGAAGAAGAACACATGTTGTGCCGACCCCGCATAATGTGGGAAAAGGGCAGGAAGATGATGATGTGCATATAGGATCAAAAATGTAGCTCCTTGATGTTACAATCTGAATCTGAAACCAACAATTTTTTCGACCTTCCAAAAAGAGAGAAAGAATAACTGATTTCATACTTCAACCTCAACACAACTCTTGTTGCTTTGCCAACTTTCATGAAAGTAAGTAATGGCCATTTGCAATTAAACGCATTATTGCATTTTATCGTAGTTGGCTATTTCATTAAAATATCGTAATTCATTTTGATAGGCAGCTCACCGTAATATTTAACTTTGTAAAATGTATTTATGCTAGCTAAACGGTGAACGAAAACACCAATAAGTAATCTCTTTCAATCATACTTTCATTTGTGTCAATGACGCTTGGATAAAACATTTCGAAAAATATCGTCATTTTTGATCTTGTGGTCTGTGATGCATGAATAATGCATGAATTATTAAGTATAACCTTTTTTTTTTTTAAATAGGTCAATTAATATATATATAAATTAATATATATCAAATAATAATTAATAGGTTAATAGGTCAGCAATTGACCTCCCTCTGCCTAATGTTAAGCAGTAGTGAGGTCTAAGATGGAGCATGCTTTCCTAGAAGGAACCTATTTACTCTCTTGATTTAAAGACCCCTATATTGTACTTTTCGGGAAATATAGTACCCGGCAATGAGTTCCACAATTTGGCAGTGTGTATGAAAAAAGTGGACTCAAAACGCTTTGTACAAACTCTGGGAATGTCGACCATGTACAAGTGGCGTCTTTCGGGGAGCATTACAATATTATAGTTTCGTTTTTATAATTGGATAGGGCTACAAAATATAAATGTATTTATTTGAGTGCTTACCCACCGTCCTACCTGAAACCACCTCGACTCACTCACTTCTAATTCAGAATTTATTTTCCTTAAATAAAACCAGTAAGTATAGTTCTATTACAATTTAACTATGTAAGTAAGTTTACTTACTTTTACGATTCAACTTTTTAATTTAATGTATTTTTTGGTCAATTTCCATAAAAAAATGTTAGATGATATCTGTAGGCAGGCACAGACCACAGATCTCCACTTGCTACGTTCCTGACAAACAACATTTTCCTCATTCACTCTCATTACATACTGCCTACCCTCCAGGGAAGAGGCATGATTTTTATGTATTTAATTATTTATGTATGAAATCGGTCGGTTTCGACCGAACTCCAGAGCAAAAGCAAATTCAAAGTTTTGGTTCTAATAAAATAGACAAAACCGGATGTACTTATAGTATTCAATAACAAAGTCCAAGTCAAAAATAATTTATTCAGTAGGACCGCTGGGATCACTTTGAAACGTCTTAAAACTAGGTGATTCTACTCCTGTTCCTTCGCGACCAATACCGTGAAGAACCAGGGCAACAAACACGGTTTGGGGCCTAGCTTTTTTTAGGTGATCCATCTTAGATCTAAACTTAACTAATTAATAATAATAATTTCTTAACTACCTTAGTTGTAAAATTAAAAGTAGTAACAGTATTAATACCGGCTTTATTCCAGTTCCGATACACGCAATACCAAAAGAACAAAATATCGATATCATAAATTCAGTAGCAGCGCATTATACACGACCTTTTGCCAAAGATAAGCGAAAAAATAAAAAAATAATCGCCGACAGAGGCAAAGCTCGCAGTAGTTTGTATAGAAGTGTCAAAGTGACAAGTGAAGCACGCAGATGCATTGAACGCATTCGGAATTTAAAAATGTTCAGCGAAGATGGAATAACTTTTTAAATTTTGGTAAACTATTCGCTTTTTTAAGCGGACAGTTTTAAAACTAAAGTGAAAAAAATAAAAGTGTAAAGTCTAAAGTGTAAAATGAAAAACTAAAGTGATATGTGATCTCAGAGCGCAGCTGTCCTACTGAATAAATGCTTTTTGACAAACAATGCAGTGACTGATTATAAAAATGACCATTAGAAAAAAAAATCTAAATAATTTTTTTAGCTTTAAGTATGTATTACATATTTAACTAGGTTGGCTTTCCTTCGCCAGTTAGAAATCAATGCGCCCATATTTTGCTAACCGAAAAAGCAGCGAAAAAAAAAGCAGAAAACAATATTTGTTTCTCACAACAAATGAAAGTAGGTCTAACACAAATATTAAGTTAATAATTATGCTTGCTTGTTTTATTTAATAATTTATTTAACTCATAAAACCATAAAAATGCCAGAGAAATACTTTCTTCACTCCTTTCAAATATAAATTTATAAAAATTCAACGCTTTGTTGGTTTAAAATAACTCAAGTTAAGGTGCAATGTTTTCGATAAAATTGAAAAGTTGTGTTTTTTTAGTTATTTTAAATAATATACTTAATGTATGTAATGTAATAATGTTTATCTGAAGTAAGTTGTAACGGCTAGATGTTAAAAGTAACATCAACAGAGCCGTGCATGTTATATTTATTTGTACATGCACGACTACATATCTCTATATATCAAAATTAATCCCTATATCCCTTGGTCACGCCATCACGCGTGAACGGCTGGACCGATTTCACTATTTTTTTTGTTGTGTTTGTTATTGTCAGGAGAAGGTTCTTATGACAGAAAAAAATTAAAAAATTGCGTGGAAAAAATGAATCCTGCGCAAACGAAGTCGCGCGGGTCAGCTAGTACATTAATAATTTAGAATCAATATTATGTAAAAAAAAATAATTGAAAGGGTGCTAAAAACATACTTACTAAAAGTGATACTTTAATTAGAATATCGATGATAAACTTTAAAACAATCGATTTTTAGCAGCGCTATAGGTTATTTTAATCGAGTTTCTTAGGAATACAGTATTATAATGATTAAAAAAATACTCTACTCTAGTCACCCTTTTAAAATTATTTAGATTGTCTTTTGAAGAAATAGATTGACACGATATTATTATATTTTTAATAAATTAATTGAATCAGTTTATTTACAGAAACTAAGCTACTACATATTTACAAAATACAACAGGATTAGTCAAGCTATCTAAGGATCGTTAGAAACGATCTATAGATAGCTCAACTGATCCAGGTCACTGTCAGTCGGAAGCGTGCCCAAAACACTGAGAGCATTACCACGCTGGATGGCAATGCTGATCCTTTGAGCCAAAAATGTGCCAGCTCTCGGATCACGCGTCGCTTCGACCAGACGCCCTGAAAGACTATGTTTTTTTAATTGTATTTGAAGTTCAGCTACAAGATTGAATATACCTACGTAAATACAAACATGTTTACATAGACTGCTAAAATCTCCTCTTTGCCATAGTCAGGTAAACATATTTTTTTAATACCTCACTTCACACTTTACTTGTCAGTTTTGACAGTTTAATATAAACAGGTGATAATTAAAATGTTTATACCACTTAAGTGTGAGACTTTGTGTTGGAGTTTTAATCAATATTTTATAATTATCATAATGAATTCTGCTTTAAGTAAAAATGAAGTGCAAAAGTGGCAGTCAATGAAAATGATTGAGTTTGACGTCTTGTGATTAGGTAACTTAGAAGGTAAATAAGATTTGTATGTTTGTTCAAAAAATTCAAAATACAAAATCGTATTTATCTTGTTCTATGTAAGACTAGAATTGAACATAGAATTCCTGATATTTTTATTAGTATCTGTTAGGTCATATTTCAGTAATTTAGTTTTTAATAGATTCTAGTAAAGTACCTACCTATCTATCTAGTTATAAGCCTACGCACGGAAGTGAATTACTTTAGTTGCAATTAAACACAGCCGAGAGCACACCTATACAGTGGTTTTCTTATCACAATTCCTTCGGGCTAAACTGAACCTTAGGCACCCTAACATATGGTCCTTCGAGACGGATTACCTACGGAAAAAATTTAACAAACATTGTCTTTCCTGTGGGCCAGGCGGATTAAGCTGAGAGGATGGTTTAGGTGCTGGGCAAGCCTATTCCATCTCAAACAATGTCCCGGCACTACAGCGGTCCGTTAAGTGTAGGCATGGATTGCCTCCAGACGCTGTATAAATCATCTAATATAGATGTAAAGGCCTAAGTTCATCCATGTATGCGCATAAAATGTCGAATAATCCAGCTATTTGCAAGCCAAGCCACGGTTTAATTTGTAATAAATAGGCTAAATAATTGCGCTAGTTTAACGTCGAAAAACTAAAACTCACGTGGAAATGCATACAATTAAAATTCTTTGTGCGACATTTTTTGCAGAAAATATTGTAATTTGCTTGCGTTTCCAAGGATTGTTTTGTTAGGTATTTTTATATTTAAAAAACGGTTAAGAGCGTATTGAACGCACATAGAGGGTTCTCTGTAATATTTATAAAGTACTAGCTGCGCTCCCGCGGTGTGACCCGCGGTCCCTCGGGATTATTTAATTTTTTTGGGATAAAAAGTAGCCTATGTCCTTCCCTGGGATACAACCTTTAACTATGTCAAATTTCTGCGTAATCTGTTCAGCGGTTTGGGCGTGAATGCGTAACAAACAGACAGACAGACAGACAGAGTTATTTTCACATATTTTATAATATTAGTATATATTATTTTACTTTGTGTGTGACATAATATGATAATGTAAATTTTATTTCTAGAGTGTATGACTCGCTCGTAGTTTATTTTGTTATAAGTTTCTGTAAAAAAATATTTTGAATTTTATTTATTGCATGTTTATAATACATTAAAAATATCTATATTATTACTTAATGCTGCGGAATTAACTTAAAATTTATGGAATTATAATTAAGTAAAGAAATAGAGTTTACTCGATTAATTCTGGTCTGGTGATGATATTTTATTTTTATTTTTTTTAATGCTGGACTTTTCACACAGCATCATCTAGCCCCAAAGTAAGCTTGAGCTTGTGTTACTTTGCTTGGGTACTAGATGACTGATAAACTACTTATAAATACATACATATTATACATAGAAACACCCAGACCCAAAACAAATATCTGTAGGTCATACAAACATTTGTCCCGCGGCGGGGATCGAACCCGCAACCTTCTGCATCGCAGGCGGACCTTCGCCCACTGCGCCACAGAGGTCATCGAAATTTAAAATACAAATCATTCAAAAGATTATCTTATGAGTAACCCCAACACTTAGTAAAAAGTTACATACAGTTGGTTGACATTTCTTTGCGGAATCCTAAAAGTAAGCTTTATAAAATACAATAGAAGCAATAAGCTAGCCAACTGAAAGTAGCGTTCTTACTATAAGTACCTTATTTTATAACTTAGTGGTAGGTCCCGGCTACAAAGTCATTATGATATTAAACACTAGCTGCGCTCCCGCGGTGTGACCCGCGGTCCCTCGGGATTTTTTCATTTTTTCGGGATAAAAAGTAGCCTATGTCCTTCCCTGGGATACAATCTTTAACTATGCCAAATTTCAGCTTAATCTGTTCAGCGGTTTGGGCGTGAAAGCGTAACAAACAGACAGACAGACAGACAGATAGACAGACAGACAGACAGAGTTACTTTCACATTTATAATGTGTAGTATGGATAGTATGGATTTGTGCACTACCGTCTGTTTTCTGCTTCTGTAGTTTATTTTACATCCAATGGTTGCCTGGAAGAAACGCTTTAAGCTATAAGACCGCGCTTTGTGCTGAAAAAAAAGTACGTGAGTGTCGTGGAACACTGGGCTGGAACGAAGGAAAGAGTAATTTTCTATACACACAGGTTCACGACTGGATCTCCAAGGCACGGTAGACATTCTTTCAGATCTTTTTTTATGTTACTTATTCCCGATCCTTTTGAAGATGTCTAAGGGGTCTTTTCTATACTTACTGAGAATATAATAAATTAATAGTCAATTAGGTGTCCTAGAAACTCTCTTCCGTACTAACAATGTAACAATCTATGGACTGTGTCGCGGCTGCGCATTTCGCATTGTGACGATTTGACATATAGGTACATGTGTCGTGACGCTAAAATAGAACAAACATTTTTTTCCAGCCTCAGTCTTTTTTTTCTTCTATACCGTCCGAAAAGCAACTTCGTTCCAAACTTGATAGTTTTTTGCATTTTGTGCTAAATACTATTTCTCACAAATTCAAAAAACACTCACAAATTTCAATAAAGTGTTCATTCCTTTCATAAACTGTCGCGATAATTATCCGAACTCCTTTGAAAGTCGGCACTGTCCCACTTGGTAGACTCGATTACTTCCATAAAAAAATATGCAAAAAGATACCACCCATATTTATAACACCATAAATATTTTTTGCAACACTTAATGTATCGCTAAATAATAACAGAAACCAACTTAGTAACATCGCGAGGAAACCGGCATGTCGTAGAACCTACAAAGTTCAAAAACATGTGTCAAGTGCACGAAAGGAGCCTCTTTGAGGCGCACTTATAACCCTTTCACCACACTGGTTCGAAGGAACTGGTGACACAACAAGAAGAAGACTTAGTAACAATAATTAAACTTTGTAATGGTCTTTGAGTATGTAATAGTACATCACTTGAACTGAATAATAATGCGTGATAATAATTTGAATAAAGTTATGTCAACACTAATTTTTCATGGTGAATATTTATTTATTGCTTTATAACGGCAAGGTTAGTTAATATGGACGTGAGTGGGTAAGCTAATAGAGGTATGCAAAAGACAATGTTGAAGCAAAAAAGCAATAAAGTATGTAGACATTCTCTACGATCTTTAATCTAGTTCCTTCAAAGATGTCTGAAGAGATATAAAATAAATAAAGTCTCAGCATTTCTTCTATTGAATTGACAGTTCAGCGCGGATAGGTCTGCGACCACCCTTAATGTAGATCAAACGATTTTGGACAGAATGGAAAATCTGTCAGCGCGATATTAATTGAAATAGACTACGAGTATTAGAGTGGCTATTCGACCAATATTTCAACTCAAAATCCTCTTCTTCTTCTTCTTCCTGCCCTTATCCCACTTAAGTGGGGTCGGCACAACATGTTTCTCTCTTCCATTTCCCTCTATCACCCGTCATATCAGAACTCACTCCTTTCACAAACATATCGCATTCACACAGTCCATCCATCTTTTCTTATCCATTTTTTCTTATCATTTATCTTTTTTCAACTCAAAATCCATCCATTTTATATTACCTTGGAACTAGTCCATCATAGTTCCATTTATCCAAACGGTACAATACATTTGAAGCCTCCGAATCTTGCATCGCGTGTCGGCTCACAATTTACTTATTAGCTGATTGGTTCACGGAACCAAATCTATCCGGTGGCATGGACAGAGAGGATGAGGAGACGTGGTAGATACTAAAAATACAAGCTCTGGTATGTTTATTGAATTTGTGAGTCTCAGATCTGGCCATATCTGCCGAAGAACCGATAACCGTTGGGGTAAACGAGTTCTTGAGTGGAGACCGCGACTCGGCAAACGTAGTGTAGGACGCCCTCCGGCCAGGTGGAGTGACGATCTGCGAAAGGCTGCCGGCAGAAGCTGGATGCGTCGAGCTGGGACTCGAGGGGAGGCCTATGTCCAGCAGTGGACTGATATAGGCTGATGATGAGTCTCAGAAGGAAAAACTTAGACATATACGTTCGAGTAACGTAATCGTACAAAAATGAGGAAAAGGAGAATATTCTAGGTTCTACTAACCATAGGTATACTGTATATTTTTCCTGTCGTGACTGGTTTCTGACTCTGTGTGCGATGCGCAGTCGACAACAGTCAAGTGCACACCCATGTTGACACATGTCAAAACAAAACTGTCACCACAAAAAAGCGTTCTATGCATGAGTATTTAAAGATAGTTTTTCTAGGGACAGTTTTTGAGTTAGTCTTAGTCTAACCTCTAAATCGAATGCAATAAGTAGTGACACGACAAGAAGAAAAAGTAGACATCTTTTGGATAAAATAAATAATAATAATAAATAATGCTGGACTTTTCACACAGCATCATCTAGCCCCAAAGTAAGCAGAGCTTGTGTTATGGGTACTAGATGACTGATATACTACTTATATACTTTTAAAGTAGGTAAGTAAGTACTATGAGTGCAGTGGCCAACTCTGGTGACGGAGTTTTTCGGCCGCCTTAAGGCGCCATGGCTTAACGACTTAAATAGCCGGGACCGATAATTTAACGTGCCCTCCAAAGCACGGAAGCAATCTGATGAAAATGCCACTGGCGGTCACCCATCCACTTACAGACTGTTTCGAACGATGCCTATCTTCTACGAGCTATCAAGAACGAGTAAGTAAGCACGACGAGCGCTTCACTTTTGGATGAAAAAGCGCCACTGCGCTTTTTAAACGTGTAACCTCACGAATAAGCTATTGACCGTAACAAGAATGAATGTAACAGTCTACAAAAAATACGAAAACATCTCGATAGTTTCTTTGTAACACCGCCGGTACAATATTCGGGTCTCATTACCGTGTCAATATAAGATTAGGGATAAGTCTAATTTTTTCAAAAACAAGCGGTCAATCGTTTTTTCGAATCGATTACAGACTGCCGCAAGACAAGAATTATATGTAGGGATTTAAACAGGGATGGGAAAATAGCCGAACACAAGTGTGTTAGCCGGGTGAGGTTATCTTGACTTTCAATTTGAAGGTTGTTTTAATCCCGGAGGAATATCAATGGTTTTTTCATGTTCATTAATAATTAAAATGTATTTGGAATGAGAATGTATTTGGATGTGCCTCTGCCTACCCGATTAGCCAATCACAGCTTGCATTTTCTCAATTGAAAATATATATGAAAATGTCTACCATGTCTTGGGATCTTTATTAATCCTGTAAAAATATTAGATAAGTTAGTGAAACTGCCAGAACATTTACCAAATTTATCATACTCATTTATATTAGTAAAATATACCTAAGCAATATAACCTAAAAAAAAAGGTGTTCGAAATTTAAAAATGTTAAATTCTAATACTTAGTCGGATTATTTCCCAACCCTATTTAGATAATGCGAGGAATACAAGCCGATATTTTTTTAAACAATGCCCCAAAATAATAATATGCAGCAGTTTGATTGACAGTTTAGAAGTTGAGTGCGGTCCAAAAAAATTCGGACAATTCGATTTTTAAATCGATTCGATACAAATTAGTGGCGATTATCGATGTTTCAGGGCATATGTTACAATTTCGATTTAATTTCGAATTTGTGGTCGAATAAAATTGGGGTTCTGGGAATGTTGAATTATTTCGAATGCCCTTTGGACTTCAAAGGTCTGCTTTGTGATTTAAATAAAAATTTAGACTTTCTAAACTCTTCAAATGTAAGTTATAAATTAAATACTTTAGAGCGAAAGATTTTATGTTCAGTCGGCCGGACAAACGCCGATTAAAAAAAACTTTATTAGGTATCTACTATACGAGTAATATTGAAATTGTCTAATTTTGATGCTATTCCGCAAGACAATTTTATTGAAGCCTATTTTCACCCTTCAAGCACTTTGTAGCCGAAGCTAGTTGCGAGCTTTGTTACTAGATGTCGCTACTAGTTGCACGCAAAAGCTCTTAAGTCACTTTTTGTACAGCGTACAATTAAATTACGCTTTTTTTGTAGGTAGGTAGTGACCACAAATTTTCGCTTGCGATTAAGTCACAATATCTTTTGTCTCATTCACTCTCTTAATCTTCATACAAGCTTTTAGGTAGGTAAGAGAAATATCACTAGGTAAGGGCTTTTGACCTGACCCTTCTATAAAATGTCACCGATTTTTTTATTTTCAGCTGTCACACGAGTGGTATAAAACCTGTTTGGTTAAACGAACGACTGTTATTCATCCTCTCTACATGAACTGCGAACTATCTTAATGAGTGCCTTTTATAAAAAAAAAAAATACAATTTTATATAATATTAAAAAAATTCTCATAATAATATTTCACATTGAATTATTCACTCTAAAAGTAGGTATATCGTGGTCTGTATAAAGTAATTTAGAATTAAAACATACTTAACGCTTCCTTTGATAGTCGGGTAAAAATAAACCTAGCAAAGCAAAGCCGTGTTCGAAAACTAGTATACAAAAACCACAAAGTCTCACAAAAAATATAACAAAAGCGAGACTGAAAATATTTTTTATTTTTATATCACTCGAATAACTTTAATATTTTCAGGTCTTTTTTCACTACAAAAATGACATCATGCTAACCAGAATTTAATGTTATAACAAGTTTGAATTAATAAAAAAATAACGCCTTTACTTGTGCCTAAAATTTTACTTAAGCCGCGGTGTTTGTTAAAAGCTTTTAGACATTTTGAAAAACAGAATCGAAATTAACCCTCTAGCTAGAGAGAACATGATGCAAGATGTGCGAGGTAACAAAAATGCATTTTTTTTGTTTTCATGACAAGAAAATCTACACAGAAACAGCCACTTCAGATTGTGCCAACATTTTCCAATAGCATTCCATATGTCGTCAGCCGATCGTTGAATTTGCCATTTCATGATATGCCTAGGCATATTGTTCAACGACGCCATTAATTTCACGATCTGCCTTACTCACACCCTGTGTGGTAAAAGGATTTATTCGTGCAAGGACGCTGTTGTGCCGACCCCACGTAAATGTGGGATAAGAGTAAGTTTTTTCGAGATAGCCGGGACCGACAATTTAACGTGCCCTCCGAAGCACGGAAGCGCTCATATGAAAATGCCACTGGCAGTCACCCATCCACTTACAGACCATTTTGACCGTTGCTCAATTTCGACCTTCTATCAAGAACGACTTATCAAGCACGACCACGAGCGCTTATAGGAAAAATGGGATAATGGCAGGGAGATGATGGATGATGCCTTCTTCTTCCTAATTTTAGGATTTACTCCTTGTCGGCACTGATGAATCCTTCTCCATGAATCTCTTTCCAGGGCTGCATATCTAAGTTTTAGTTCGCTATAATCCTGCATCATAAACCCAGTCACAATTCGAAACAGACATTCGTACGCGTGATTTTCGGCAATTCCCGTTTGATTTAGAGCGCGGGGCGCGGGCGGGTGGTCCCGTAAATCAAACCGTCATATTTACCGGCTTTTGTTTTATTTTAATTTGATTTTGCGTAAAAGTTTTGAATTTTTCAGTAATTCTGTGTCACTTGGTGAAGCTTGCTCTCAAACAATGTCCCAGGCACTGCATCGTCCCGTTAAGTGTAGGCATAGGCCTAAGTTTTTGGTGAAGCTTACTTTGCATTGTCAATGTGAGCAAAGTGAATTCGTATAAGTGTTGCCAATTTTGGCAACGGAGTATTTTAGATCTACGTTATTTTCTTTAAGGATATTTCATTCGCATTAGAGATCCTTCTTCATTATGGTTAAATTCTCCCTCATTAGTAATTAGCATAAATATCAACTTACGACAGTACAAAATGTTTCAAACTCATGTAATATTCATATAAAACTTTCATATAGTGTATGAGTTGTATGACAAGGCAATAACTTTTTAAAAGGTTAAGCTGACATCGATTAGTCTATTCTAGCTAATTAGCTTTTATGATACAGATATTCTTCATCCCAGAAGCGTTCGTGGTCATGCTTGCTCAGTCGTTCTTGATAGATCGTCGAAGTTAAGCAACGTTCGAAACTGTCGGTAAGTGGATGGGTGACCGCCAGTGGAATTTTCATCTGAGCGCTTCCGTGCCTTCGGCAGGCACGTTAAATTGTCGGTCCCGGCTATTTAAGTTGTTAAACCATGACGGAGGACTTAAGGCGGCTAAAAACTCCGTCACCAGAGTTGGCCACTGACTCATACGAACTTACTTTATCTCCATCCCATTATATGGGGTTGGATTAATATGTTTCTCGATACGAATACGACATTAAACAAGTAGCTGGTAACGACTGGATAAACTTGGGCAAAGACAGGGAAGCTTGGAAGAAGCTAAAGGAAGCCTTTACCCTAAAAGGGGTCCAAATTTCACCGATTGAAGAAGAACAACAAAACAATTGAACCTACACGAACTGAAAATTACAAACGAAGCAATGGAAACATTAGAAATGCTCATGAAATTTGGAACAAATGGCTTAATAATAATTATAATAATATGTTTCTCTTCTCCATTTTCTTCTGTCGCTCGTAATTTATTGTGAAAAAATGTATGCCAATTTTTTAAGTTGAAATTTTATTTTAATGCTTAGAACCTTTATCGATGCCTCGTTCAAGTTTTCACTTCTATGCGCACTCCCGGAGTGCCACTGTTTTTTTTATAGTAAAACCCATTTAATACGGCTTTTAAATCGTTATGAAAATGGTATTTTTATCAGATTTCCCAAAATATCGCCCCCTGTTCCAGGTCACCATAAAAACTAAGTTGTAGTTTTATAAACCATAATGTTTAATGCCTCTATAACTTCGTCGTAACGCTTGCGCACTTAAATCGTTTGTAATGCGTTTTATTGTGATCTAGGGATGCAGAACAGCTGGTCCACTTATATTGAAGTCAAATTATTCAGTAAGTTTTTTTTTAGTTTTAAAAACTGTAAAAATAAAAAAGCAACTCTAATCCGACGTTTTAAAGTGGGTGAAAACCACGTTTAAAGATTTCGTTACAAAACATACTTAGAAGCATAAAGTCGAAACAAAGTATAATAAAAAAAAAATATGTTATCCTCAAAAAGCATGCATCAGGGTGCTTCCTCCTGTATGTCTGTCTGGTTTAAGAGCATTCAAGTCAAGTCAAGTCAAGTCAAAAAGCATTTATTCAATAGGACCGCTGGGATCACTTTTTTCATTATTAAGTAACAAATAACGGCTTAGAGCCGATCCCTAAGCGATCCCTGGTGCAAACCTAAAGCCACATTGTACTCTCCAGACTTTTACTGATTTTTATGGGATTTTACGAATCAACCTTCATCATGTGTGCTCTTTCTTGGCAATAAATGTATTTGTATTTTGTATTTGTATTTGTATCATCTTCCTGCCCTTTTCCCACATTATGTGGGGTAACACAACATGTGTTCTTCTTCCATTATCCTCTATCAGCCGTCATCTCATTACGAATCACCTACAAAATTATTATTATTATTATTATTATTTTTAGCCTGCATCGTCCCACTGCAGGGCAAAGGCCTCCCTATCCCCCCTCCAACTTTCTCGGTCCTGTGCTATGGAGAACCAACTTTCCCTGAACGAGTCCAGCTCGTCTCTCCACCTCAATTTAGGTCTGCCGCGACGTCGTCAAAATTACACATCCTTAATTTATTCGCATACATAATTCATTATTTACGGAACGGCCACACTGAAAGTTGTATGCATTCTTACAAGTCGTGTTTCAATGAACCTTTTTTGCTGAGTGAAGTAGCTATTCATTTTTGACTGTGGCCTGTCTTACATAAGATTTATTTGGCAATTATTATTAGAAACAATCGCATTTCAATGTTGAATTTTTAATTACGATTTTATCCGTTTACGATTTTGTATAGGGTGCAGTTTTCACTAAACTGGTTTTTATAACATTTTGTATAAAAACCAGGCTGTGTTGAGCTCTACATGGAAAAAAACAGTGAAAATAATATTGTTTCGATTTTTTTTTATGATTGCGGTTTATAAATTTTTGTTTATTTATTTAAAGAAAGTTACGTTGGTCGAATTCGGTTGTGCCTCGACTTTGAATCGATTTAAATTCCTACATCAACCTATTTTTTTTTCGGATAAATTTTTATGCATTAATCTCTTTATTCAATAAATAAAATGTAACCAGGAAATAAGTATTCTACTCGATGCAATAAATGAAGGCACTTGTTTAAATAGGCTTTACTTCACAGTATATGTTTTAGGTAATGTGTTCATAGCTTAAGCTATGAAAGAAGCAGGCTTAAACAAGTGCTTACCTACGACTATTTACGAATATCATCTACGTTACTGAACGACCTTCTTAAACGTAGCTGTAAAAATAAACATAGCAGCGGACAAACAAAGGGTTCGTCTGTTCATGTCTACGGTTGAGGGGAAAATGCGAAAAGTTGCCCTTACAACGGCCATGTTGTGACGTCACCGATGACAGCTCGGGCCGGACTCAGGGACGGACAGAATTACAAAAATACATACTTTCAAGAAATTTTTTTTAGAGTTATTTTGTGAAATGAGAAATAAAAAGATAGCTTAATGTAAAATGGACAAAAATTTTAATGCAGTCGGTCATTCCTTTAATGTAGAGAAAAAGCATCGTCAGCAAGCAGAGCTTGTGTGGATTTAAAATCATTTTTTTTTAATATATTGGTTTAAGTACTTTACTTTTTTTTAGATGATATGAATGTAAAAGGAGTGGATGCACAATTGACGAGCGGTAGGAGTGAGTGGAAGAAGGAGACATGTTGTGCCGACCCCACTTAGCGTGGGATAAGGTCAGGGAGATGATGATGATGATGATGATGGTTTAAGTACTTTACTGTTTACTAAATTGACCTCCTAAGCAGAATTGTTTATTGGGAATAGCAAAAATAACAAACAAATAAAGAAATTAACAAAAAAGCGACAATTAAAACTACTGGAGTTTGTTTAACTAAATTTCTTGGAAAAAGTTAGCTTGACTTTCATTTTGAACCATAAAAACTGAACTTTGTTGAACCCGACTTCCTGTAAACAGAGCTGACTCATACCAACTAAAATTAAATAAAAATAAAAAAGACACAAAACTATTCCTCAGCAATGCACTTCGAAATTCCAGCTATCCTCCGAACGTCAACATTACAACTGACATTGCGCGGCAATTTAAAATAAAAAAAAATAGAAAATAGTAAAAATCGACTTAGTCCGGCCCCGTGCGGGGTTCGGTGACGACGGCGGTCTGCTATTGGTGGGATGAGTTTCAGGGGCGTGGTTGTGATTGGCTCCTCCCACCTCAGCTAGGGGTTTTGAAGATAGAGAGTCCACAAGTTAGCCGGCGCTTGCCGCTTGCGCCACGCGACGGACCACAAACAAATAACCTCAAACGCACGTGCAGCGATGACAGTGACTGGAGTGTTTGGTGCGATTTTGTGAAGTGATTTTAGTGCAAGTGGATTTTTAATTGGATATTTGACAACAGCATCTTCCTGAGGATTCCGTAGTTTTAGTGCTCAAGTCTCTTCCAATTGTATTTTGTTATAGACATATTTTTTCAGTGACAGTGAACAAAAGTGCAATAATAATTTTATTTCATTAGGTAGTCTTTCTGAGCATTCCAATTATGAAACAGCTTAAAGATTACATAATTTTTTAATGAATCTTATCCGACGGACGAAACAAATTGCAGTTCAATTTTTGTAATTTATTTCAAGGAAGATCTCTAAATACCTTAGACGAAACAATCAAGAATCTTATCATTGAAACCGTTTTAATTGCTTAATTATTTTACTGAAATCACTGCACAAATGATGCGTTGCCGAAAATGATTTGTGCAAGGACAATGTCAAATATTTAATTTGGTATGTAACTTATGCTCAAGGTGAAAAGTGAATACCGACATTTGATGCCAACGAAGGCGTGAAGTTGTGGTGTTATCGTTTGTGGATAAAACCAATTAATACTTACCGCATGCCAGCCACAAGCAGCCAAGTATCACCACTCTCCTGAAGAACTTTATGAGCACAAAGACACTGTAAGTTGTAAGCAAAAATCTAAATTGTCTATCCAGAAATATCACGCCACTGTGATTAAATATTGACACCTCTGATATTATGCTGAATATAACCAAGATTTTTCCTAAAAATCTGCTCATGGAAGTAATATTCTAGTAGGTGATAATAAGTAAAATCAATATCTTTCACATAATTTCCAAAAACGTAAACAGCGGTTATGAAAAGTCTTCTGAAATAATACCACCATCAGAATTGATTACTCTTGGAGTCAGTTTGGTGCTGGAACTCAGAAAAATATAGAGACCCATAGAGTCGAAATTTGTAGATGAAATTAGTGAAGAGAAAAATGTGATGACTATTTAAAACCACAGTGATACCAAACCAGCTAGACCAATCTTTTTGCAAACGGTACTGGAAGCCCACAGGTCAGAATTGGAACATAACGAGGATCGATTGTAGTTGAATTTCGTGAAGAGTAAAACCAAAAGTGATGACAGTTTAAGCAAACAGTGAAATCTAACCAGCTGGACCGTTTGGCAACAGTGCTGGAATCCGACAGACCCATAGCGTCGAAGGAATCAAGAGTGATGACAGTTTAAAACCACAGTGAAATCAAACCAGCTGGACCAATCCGTTTGGCAACAGTGCTGGAAGCCGGCAAGATAGCCACAGAGTCGAAGCTGCAGCTGTGCGGCTGGGGCGGTCCGGGCTACGCTCTCGAGGGATGCGTGGAAAATGGCCCGCTCCGCCCGCCGCCGCACACAAGCCAGCTCGGAACTGTCTACGCTACCAAACGAAGACGGAGAAATGGCAAAAGGTATGTGGAAACAATCAACATTTTTATTTCAATTAAACGATTGGAATATCGTTCGAAAGGTCAGCGGATTTTTATCGGAAAGTACTCAACGAATTGCGGCGGTAGTTTCCAACATCGACTCCGATACCTTCTAATATATACGACCTTTCCAACTATAAAAAAATATTCGATTTTCAAACAAATTGTCCCTAGAAAACAAATTCAGACCATTAATCCATAAAATTTGTTAGTAGGTAAACGAATTGTCTCTGAATTATTATAAAACTCTTATTTTGCCATTTCTTTTTTAGTTTCTTCTTCTTTTATCATTATTTCTATTATCTGCTTATGATAAGCAGATATACCTTAAATTATATTTATCCAATAAAAACAAAGAAGAAAATAAAAAATAATAAAATTATAATTAATAAAAACAAAATAGTCTCGTAAGTCATAACATTATCTTAAAAAAATACAATTTATATACTTAGCACTAGCGAGCAAAGCGAGCGTCACTGTTTCAATTCAAACAACCAATGAGCTAAATGAATTGAAAATGGAAAACGAGGTGCATTGTCATCTGTCATTTGAACATTTTGAACCATCATAATGCGAATAGCTGTGATTGTGAAGTTTAGAATTGCGATGCGACGAGCCATGACAACTTTGTAAGGGAAAATGACAATAATTGTCACATTCTATACTATTGACTGACGTATCAATTTACATTATGGTTGAAATGCTATTGACTACCCAATTGGTGTTAGAGTAAACAGACGTCTTTGCTACTGAAATTTTTGTAAATATAATTTTAAAAAGTGACAAAAAAATTGATAATTTTTCACGTGAATTTCTTTTTTATACAACAAAAATTTGTAAGTTTTTAGAAAACATGTTTTGTAGAGGTTTGTAGGTTTAATCTTTAACCTTCCTTACTCCAAAATAGTTTTCATTTTAGATTGATGAATACCAAAGAAAAATAAACATTTACGACACCATATGGCACAGGGAAAATTATTTTTTATTGCCGGAAATATGAATTGTAACAAAAAATGCAACGACGAATCGTAACAAATTGATTTCAAACAATTAATAGTTTACATCTAAACTTTTTTCACGCCCGCTTTTAGTATAATCAAAAACGTACCTTCTGCCTCTCAATTTACAGTTGAATTGTGATCAATTTCATATGAAATCTTTTAATTTTTCTCTTGCTATGCGGTTTTAGAAAAAAAGGAAGTAGAAAATGTATTTTTGTGGTTTTTTTTGTTATTAAAGAAATTTGGTTAAGTTGCGGTCGCTACGCAATTCCTTTGTCTGTTCATAATAGTATAAGTACTTATTTGAATTTTGTTAATATTAGGTGTGTGAAATTAAAGTTTATAGGTACCTATTAAGAAGCTGTTTTTATTACTAAAACCCATCAATTGACAATTTTAATCAAAAGTAAAAAAAAAGTAAAAATAACAAGAACAAAATCATTGATAGACAGTTTGACGCCGACTCACACAAAAATAATATAAAATGATTCGTTCATAGTGAGTTTACACCCAGCGATGTTGCCATCACTATTCTGGCATACCATTCTTGCCTCATGCCACAGAATATCAGCACTTGCTACGTTGAGTTTGAGAAAGCAAGAGGCAAGAATGGTATGCCAGAATGGTATTGTGTAAATGGCGTTTAACAGTCCGTTCAAAAATTAGACACGGCCTATTATGCTGATTCGATTAATTTATCAGCCGGTTAAATGACTGTATCGATTTAATCGATTGTTGAGCGTGATTCGAATAGCGGATATATCGAATTTTAAATCGAAAATTTGCGAGAGGTGTGGTCTCTACATTTTTTTAATAGTGATTTTTTTTATGGGAAAATAGTGATTTAGATTATTGATAAGTGATGGTTTGTAACCTATTACATATAGAATGGAGTTGGTTGAAAAGAAACAGGAACACTAGGTGGTTAAGGTGATCCTAGGCAGGCGGTCCTACTGATTTTGAATAAAAACTTGCAAAATATGACGTGCTTCTATAAATATGAATGGAAAAAAAAATCCTTGGGGATGCAGATACAGAAAAAATAATGTTTAAATACCTAAATTTCGCCTCTGTGGCGTGGCGGGATAAGTGTCGATTGCGACATTAAAAGTGCGAGTTTGATACCCACTTCTTATTGTGGGACCTCGCCAATTTTTGGGGACTACTCGTATTGTGTGCTACTATTTGCTTTACCCAGCTTGATAGAATTGGCAGATAATGATCTTACCAGTATACATTTTGAACGAATTGTATTTTAAAAAGTTTATGAGGTAATGCATCATATCTTGTTAGACCTAGCTGCTAGCCCCAGGGATAACGACTAGCAGGACAAGTGGGTGTTCAAGATGATTCTGATGATTTATTCAGCCTCGCGGTTTTAGACCAGTAAATCACAGAACTAATAATAATGAAATATTTGAATTATTTTCTTTAATTCCCTTTCAAAATTTCAAAAAATCTTTCAGGGCGTCTGGTCGAAGCGACGCGTGATCCGAGAGCTGGCACATTTTTGGCTCAAAGGATCTGCATTGCCATCCAGCGTGGTAATGCTGCCAGTGTTTAGGGCACGCTTCCGACTGACAGTGACTTTAATTTCGGAGGGCCTAATACTAATGGCCTATGAGGCCGTTTTAGTGTTACCGGACTATGGCGGGCACTGAAGGTGCCGAGACGCCTAGAGAGAAGAACTGACAGTGACTTGGATCAGTTGAGCTATATATAGATCGTTTCTAACGATCCTTAGATAGTTTGACTAATCTTGTTGTAGTAGCTTAGTTTCAGTAAATAAAATTATAAGTTTTCCATTATCAAAATATCAAGTTGTAGCTACCTATGTAGATTAATTTGTCATCACCCCACTATACTTCGCCCACGGGGGCGAAGTATAATAGGCCTCTTTTCTTTTTAACACTTTGAAGCTTTTTAGGCGAGTTTTTTTTTGTAATTTTATTTTTTTTTTCGACGGAAGAGATAAAATAAAATGTCACTTACTTTTTTCCTATCTGTTTATACAATACAAACATACATACCAAAAACTACGCAGCATAGCCAGCTCCACACGTATTGACCATGTCTTTTCTGTGGATAAGATTGATGCCATCCCAAGCAGTGTCCCAGGCTCTACAGCGTTCCGTTTAGTTTAGGCATAGGTTTGCCTCCTGAGGTTGAGTAGCAATTCAATTGAAACAAATCTATGGCATCTTGGCTAGGGCTCTATGGCATCTTGACGCGAAAAAAATATCTAGTAAGGATGTAAATACATATTTTTCATAAAAAAAATCTCATACTCACCCAATATATTTGCATAAAACATTTGTCCTGCGGTGGGAATCGAACCCGCGACTTTTTGCTCGCAAACCACTTTTACATCAACAGATGTCGTCAATTTTAGTTACATAAATTACATTCTTGTTACAAACGATCGTTTACCTACAGCATAGTTGCATGCGTAAACACCTTGAAAATAGGTAGTTATAGTTAGTTTATGCTCAGTAACCGTATGATAGGTGTGTTTATTTTTAAATGATCAAATTGTAAAGACATAATATTGGTAGATTATTAAGTGATTTGAATTTTTATCTACGCATTTTACATAAAATTATTTTGATTATTAATATGCGTCGCCCTGACATTGCCTGGGCTACACACTAACGGTCTTACTAATAAACGTGGTATAAAGTTATTTCTGAGTGTAAACTGCCAAAACGTATGACTATTTTTAGTTTTTTCCGAGGAATAACTTTATATCACTTTTATTGGTAAGGCTGTTGTAGTGTATTATAGTAGTGCCAACCCCACTTAGCGTGGAATAAGGTCAGGGAGATGATGATGATGATGATGATTGGTAAGGCTGTTACACGCTTAGAGCCAGCCTATGACATAATAGTCTTGTGTGTTTGTGAACGAGAGAGATTTTTCAAATATGAAAATAGCACTTTTTCTTTACATTTTTTCTTGTGTCTAAATAAATATATCTTATCTTATATCTTATATCTTATTTAAGTGTTAAAAAATAAAACATTTTGTTAATCTGGCACGGGAAAAAAATGGCGAGAAATTGAGTAAGTTTATTCTCATACGACCAAACTTGCAAGGGATAGAAATAAATAGAAGACTTTAGAGGACTTTGTTGAAGGACAAACTTTTGTTTTTAACCAACCGTCAGTGAATTGTATTTTATTATATTTTATTGGAACAAAGTTCCTTTTCGGACGGTATAGGATGGGGGCTAGACGAAGACAAGTGTTAGATTTTTGCGTCACGACCCATGTATATGTCAAATCATCATGAAGTGCGCAGTCGCGGAATAATCCATAGATTGTAATGTTTACAAAAGAGAGGATTTCAATAAAAATTCCCAATGTCAAAGTTGAAACTTCGTTCCAACCGAGTGTTCCACGACAATAAGTACTTATATATTTTTATTTTTAGAAGTAGAGGGACATGGGCTCATCACATAAACAGTATAGAATAAGTATAGCTTTATATAGAATAGTACTGATAAGTAGAGACAAATTTTATCTTCCCTACTCTCAAAATACTTCGTTCTTTTAACTCCTCGAACTTTTAATTATTGATCAACTTTTAAAAAGTTTATTAAGTGTAAAATTTTTATGTTCCCCAAAACCAACATTATAAAAATTAAATACAATGTTTATACCTTCATACGAACTGTCGACGAAGATAATGCGAAATTACATACTTAATTATCGTTTCTCATTCACCTGTCACGTTTTGCAAGTGCAGCTGTCAGATTCCTAATAATTGTCAAAAAACATAAATGGCGGGTTGAGTCACTTTGTCAATTGATGTCTGATATCGTTTGCTACTCATGTTTGGTATTTTGTATGAGAAAGCGTTTAAGACACGATTTCGTTCGACTAGTAGGTAATCAAAATTAACAGATGATTATGATTACTATAGTAATAATTATAATCTGTCATCTTATAAATGAAATGAAAATTTCATGAAACTCAATCGGCTGTATATCAAAATGAAGTGTTGAAATAAAAATAAATAAATAATGCTGGACTTTTCACACAGCATCATCTAGCCCCAAAGTAAGCAGAGCTTGTGTTATGGGTACTAGATGACTGATAAACTACTTTATATACTTTTTGTTTGTAAATACATACATATTATACATAGAAACACCCAGACCCGAGTGTAATGAAGGACAGGTACAGGAATACGGCCCCTGTACTTTCGCGATTGAACAGGAGTTGGATCAGCTAATTCGACATGTGATCTCAGCTCGGAAAAGAAGAGTCTCTCATCATACTGGTTCGGAAGACATTATTCGTAAGACAAAGTCCTACAAAAGCCCTTCACTCAATGTTTTTGACTTTGACTTTTAACATTCAAGAATATTAAATAAGCCTCGCTAAAAGACCGTTAAACTTACCCATTTATCCACATTTAGCAGCAGGTGAAAGAACTACGATTTATCAACACTGCCCGCAGTAAATAATTATAATTTTCTTTAAAATCGCTTTTACAAATTTCGCATTGCTGCGAGTTCAAATGGCAAACATAATATTTAACGCGTTGCCATCTGCAGGGGCAGGTGACGTGTGACGCGCACGTTGCGTCACATACAAATTATCTCGGTGTATCGTCGTCTTTACAGCTTCGAATGGTATACATTTTTGGTACTTATGAAATGAAATGAAAAAAGTGATATCTGGGCATGTAAAATAGCTAATTTCACAAAAAAAAAAAATGAAAAATCTTTGGGTGTGAAATCTTAACTGATTTATACAGCAAAAAAAAAAGTAAGTTCGTATGAGTCAGTGGCAAACTCTGTTGATGGAGTTTTTAGTTGTTTTTTTTTATACAGCAGTGTCAGTAGAAAATAATTGCCTACATTTAACAGGACGCTGGTAGAGCTATGATCATGACAAAAGCCCGATGGCCTTAAAACTCTTTCACCCGATTTAACTTCTAACTCATAGAATAGAATTGAATATAATCCATATCCATACACTAATATAATAAAGCTGAAAATTAGTCGCCATCCTCTCCATAGGAAAGGTAACGTCAATATAACGTCGGACTAGCTAGTCTCATGATATTTTTCGTTCTCCAGAACTTCAATGCGCTTTTACCGAAACAAAAAAAGCCATTAGAGGCTTTAAGCATATCAAACTGAGCCGTCTTAAACAATGTGTATGATCACTTTATTGCTATATCAACATAATTACCAACGAAATTGATGTATTGATTTTAAATGTGTTCAAATCGCTTATCGATCTCGTGACCATCGGTAGCTCGAAGCAATTTGACCCTATAATTGTATCGCGGATAGATTGTACTCGATTATTTTCTCTAAGTATAGTAACTAGTGTCTGTTCATCTGTTTGGTTATTAAACTTTCTAACGAAGACAACCTTGATGGCGTAGAGAAGTAAGATGCGACAATTTTTTGCGTGATTTGCTGTTTGGATTTCCGACGGGATTTGAACCCACGACCTTTCAGATCATACGTTAACGCCCGTTGCACATCTACGCTGCGAAACCAGGACCGCGGATCCGCTTTAATTTCGCCGTGATTTGTCAGTATGTAGGAGAAGCGGCAACCTAGCGAAACTGCCTGCTCTAACGCATTGACTTAACTATAATTCTATCTCTATCCGCGCGCGATTCCGCCGATCTGCTCAAATGCCATTCACACCTCCGCTCTTTTTTAGCTCTTTTCGCAGTTTAGCGTTGTTTTCGTACGTATCTGTCAACGATGTCTAGGGACTTAGCACTTATGCGAGCTGAATTGAACTTTGTTGCGTCGCAGCAAGAGTCGCTATTTATATATTTTTTCAAGAAGAGAGCCTATACTATCTGTATTCTATGCTCGCGTGACGTTCCGCCGCGGATCCGCCGTCACAGTTACGCTTGTCCTTCTACACTTGATCGCCGCGAAACCCATTCAGCGTATACGCGCCTTATTGTCTAACTTTAAATCCATTGCCAGTTGTCATCTCAATAGAGATAAACCAATCACACAATAGGAAAATGACAATTGAATTCAGAATAGGTTTCAAATGTCAAAATGAAGCCGATATCCATTCCCAGTTGAGTTAGACAATAGAATAGAATAGAATAGAAAAACACTTTATTGTACACAAAAACACATTACAGGAAATACACGAAAATAAGTAAGTAGGTACAATGGGCGGCCTTATCGCTAAAAGCAATAAGGCTACTGGTTTCGTGGCGGAGATGTGAGAAGGGCGTGAGGCACTACATTGCTCGGCGAACACCCTGTAACATACGAATACTACCATGATACATTCACTGACACCACATTAAACAATTTCAACTTGTAACTTCATATCCTACTTCCTACTAATCTAAAATTTTGTTAGTTTGGATGTTTGTGTTTCAATCACGCCTGAACTAATGGACTGACTAATATGACTCTGAATAAATGAAGATCAAACACAACCTAGAATAGTATAATAGCCAATTTAAAATGTTGATACCAAAGCTGCGGATAGAAGATAGTATTTTATGAAACCAAATACTCGTTCAATCCTTACTTCTGAAAAATCCCTTTCTTTTTGGCTTTTACATTTACCAATCCTTCTTTCACTCAGCTCCTCTCCATTCAAAGGTTGCCTGGAAGAAATCGCTCATTAGCGATAAGGACGCCCATTGTACATTGTCATTATTTGTTTATTTAATTATTTTGTTATATACTTTAAGGTGTACAATAAAGAATTCTCATTCATTCATTCATTCGTTCATTCATTCGTTCATTCATTGTCAGATAGGAAGGGAACTCTAAAAACTGCAATTTAGTTACTAACCACCTTAATTTCATTTCTCGCTACTCATACACATTGTGTAATGGCTATCGCTATCCAACGTTTATCAAACGTAATTAACCAGTGGAAGCATTTAAAGATTTTATAAACGGTTTGCGAACTTTTATTTCAGGCAGATGTTGTATAAGCTGCGTTTGGATGGACGAGTGCTGGCGCTAGTAGCACGGTCGAAGTTTAACAGTATTTAAAGAATAGCAAGCTACTCGTATGTTTTGATTCATGATTATATTTTTACTAGGTTTACGTTTACCCCTCACGGCTGCGTTTTCCATTCTAGGGAATTCAAATCTTGTGATTTTAAGTAGATCGTCATTGCAGTTTAGTGAACTCGTCGACGTGACTCCTTACCTAACTTATTATAATACTAGAAATACAGAATTTATTGATAACACCATTGTTACATGTCATTAATTTGTAAGTTATTTAAGTAAGTAGGTATTATATCAATTTTAAACTTATATTAAAGAGCTCGAGAAACTCGCTAACATCATAGAACACCGCCTCAATAAGCCATTTCTTAAGCCTACTTTTGAATAAAGGCGTGGTAGCGTCTCGGATCCTCTCCGGTAGTCTGTTGTATACCTCGGGCCCCATTACGTATACAGACCTTTCGGTTTTTTTAGTTTGCATGTAACTGAGGCTTGGCGGTAGTGGTAGCTATTCTCTCGTCTAAACAAAGCACAGCTGCTTTAGAACATTGGCTTGAACGTGACCGCCATTTTAATCGCCCTAATTAGATCAAAGGTGACACCGACACGTACGGAACCGTTAACTTATAATTTATACTCGCACATGGCAGATTATAACGATTAGACGCGATAGGTGTTTGCTTGATTATCAATATCCGCGCGTAAAGGATTCTAATTAAAAGTAAGTATAATAAATTTTAAAAGAAGACATATGTACTTACAGTTTGCCCAACGGATCTAGGCATTCGTGAAGTTGGCCGTTTGTCTGCGCAGTGACCGATTTTTCATACAAAACTGTGTTCTGCGTAGACAAACGGCTAACTTCACGAATGCCTAGATGCGTTGGGTGAACTGTTTTTTATAATTGAAAAACCTATCATAAAAATGGCTAAACAGACTTTTATGAATCAATAAGGAATATTCTAATATGCTTTAATTTAAAAAAGTCCCTATGCATACAGTGACAAACAGATGTTTTTGAATAATCTAGGAATATCAACTAATCATCATCATCATGTCAGCCATCTAGTGTCCACTGCTGAACATAGGCCTCCCCCAACGATTTCCACAGCGATCTTGTGCAGCCTGCACCCAACGGCAGCAACCTTTACCAGATCGTCTTTCCATCTAGTGGGGGCCGTCCTCTACTGCGGTTTCCGGTGCGTGGCCTCCACTCGAGAACTTTTCTGCCCCAACGGCCGTCAGTTCTACGAGCTATGTGCCCCGCCCACTGCCACTTCAACTTGCTAATCTTGTGCTAATCTTGTAATATCAATCAATGCCCCATAAAAAAAACAAATCAGTAACAGCGTCTAGTTCTTTCAAAAGATGTTTAAAACAAAACCGTGAAAGTAGGTACTACAAACACGTAAGAGAAGCTTAGGTTGTAGCTAGTCAGAAAATTGATTTGAGAACTGGGTATACTCAAAACAAGTTCACGTCGTACCTACCTCCCTATTTTTCTTAACAAATTTTATATATAACTCATTGGCAATTGTAAATAACTGCAAGATCCATATCCATACCATCCATACTTCCATACTAATAAAAAAAAACTTAGGCCTTTTACATCTATATTAGATGATTTATACAGCATCAGGAGGCAACCTATGCCTACACTTAACGGGACGCTGTAGTGCCTGGGACATTGTTTGAGATGGAATAGGCTTGCCCAGCACCTAAACCATCCTCTCAGCTTAATCAGCCTGGCCCACAGGAAAGACGACGTCAATACGTGTGGAGCTGACTAAGCTGCGGGTTTCCTCACGATGTTTTCCTTCACCGTTTTGAGCTCGAGTTAAAGCGCATGTACATTTTTCGAAACGAAAAATCCAGTGATGCACGGCCGGGATTCGAACCCACGACCTTCGGATTGAAAGTCGAGGCACAACCCCATTCGACCAACACGGCTCTAATACTAATACTAATATTATAAATGTGAAAGTAGCTCTGTCTGTCTGTCTGTCTGTTTGTTACGCTTTCACGCCCAAACCGCTGAACAGATTAAGCTGAAATTTGGCATAGTTAAAGGTGGTATCCCAGGGAAGGACATAGGCTACCTTTTATCCCGAAAAAATGAAAAATCCAGAGGGATCGCGGGTCACACCGCGGGAACGCAGCTAGTAAATAATAAACCAACAATAGACCTTTATTTATTTCCGTTTTATTATAAAAGGTTTTTTACAAAATACTCCGTAACTTTAAGTAACATGGTGTCAAGAGCATGGGAACAGAACGCCATAGCGAAGACACCACTACAATGGGGTAAGCAGTCATAGTGCCACTCATTAATTAATGCAAAAAAGTATTTTCCCAGTAAATGAAACGATATTGACTATCTGCGCCCCGCGGTGTTACCCGCGGTTTTAATGTCAACATGAGTTACCATGAATACTTAAGTTTTTTGAGTCTTTATTATTTACCTAGAAAATGAGCTACCTTTATAACAAATATTCAAATCCGTTAAGTCGTTATTGTATGATGTAGTAGAAAAAAAAACACATAAAAAAGCATTTTTAAATAGTAAGTGCAGTTTTCCCTTGGAAATATTTTGCTTCTTGAGGTAATTTGTAGTCGGTGATGGGTATTATATTTCTGCCTTTTGGTGATGAAACATTGGGTCCTGCAGTTTTCCCTTGGAAATATTTTGCTTCTTGAGGTACTTTGTAGTCGGTGATGGGTATTATATTTCTGCCTTTTGGTGATGAAACATTGGGTCCTGCAGTTTTCCCTTGGAAATATTTTGCTTCTTGAGGTAATTTGTAGTCGGTGATGGGTATTATATTTCTGCCTTTTGGTGATGAAACATTGGGTCCTGCAGTTTTCCCTTGGAAATATTTTGCTTCTTGAGGTACTTTGTAGTCGGTGATGGGTATTATATTTCTGCATTTTGGTGTTGAAGTATTAGGTCCATAGGGTCCAGAGGCGTGGCTTCTTTTCAGGGAATTATCCGAAAGGCTGGTACTTACCTCGGACAGAGGATAAGTTAGTATACCATTCAACGAGGTAATGCAGCTAGCCTTTTGGGCACATTACATGCGGTCAGTGATTTGAACACTGTTTTTTATCTTTAGCTTAATTTAATGTAGGTAAGTATTTTTATGATTTAAAAAAATGTAGTCTATGATATTATTGTAAAAAAACAATCAGTTCCGATATTTATGTCGTTTTTTAAGAACTAACAAACTACCTACATATTCCGACAAACTTTCGGATTAATAATAGTGTTATGTTAATAAGCAATGAAATTCTAACCAGATTAGTTTATTGTGATAGGAAAAATAACGGTCTAATAATTTTCCAATATGGCCGGTGTTTCTATAATTTGTTATTTTATATCTAATCAAATAAAGTTTAAACGTCTTATTACATGAAAATGAACCGAGTTTAGACTAAGACTAACTAAAAAACTGTCCCTAGAAAAACTATCTTTAAATACTCGTAGGTTATGTACCTACGACTAACACTTTTTTTGCTAACAGTTTTGTTTTGACATGTACATGGGGTTCAACTAAGGTTTAACGTTTTTGTAATAAGCAGCCAAGTGTTTAAAATTGATTTATTGTGTATTTTATTCTATGAATTGTTATTGAAAAACATTGCAGCGTTAGGAAGCTATTATATTATTATTCAAAAGTTCAAAATAAGATCATGTTTCAATCACAAGAAAAAATATTTCAATTTCTTTTAATTTCAAAAATAGAATTTGAAATACCAGTCTGTTGTATTTCCCTATAGATAGGCAGAGAAGACCAAAATGATTTAATATTTTATAATTTTATTCTTCAAAAGGATCTGAAATAAGTAACATAAAAAAAGGTTTGAGAGTCTAATGTCTACTTGGGGATACAGTCGTGAACCTGATTACGTTTTACGTTTTTATTTTTAATATAATTTTTGTATGAAATAGCTTCGGCTACTCATCAACACTGCCAACTTCACGCATACCTAGATCCATTGGCTCTAGTGTAAAAAAAACATAGGCTTTTACATCTATATTAGATGATTTATACAGCGTCAGGAGGCAATCCATGCCTACACTTAACGGGACGCTGTAGTGCCTGGGACATTGTTTGAGATGGAATAGGCTTGCCCAGCACCTAAACCATCCTCTCAGCTTAATCAGCCGCCCACAGGCTCTAGTGTACCTAATAAGTTATCCAGCGTTGGAAATAAAAAATGTAAAATATAATGTAATCACCTCATAAGTATTCCTTTAAAGAAAAGTGTTTTGAAAATCGATCCTCAATTTACAAGGATACCTAACTAATCTTCAAGTAATGGTAAAAAGTACTTAATGTGCAAAAAAAAACATAAATAAGTACAGTCGAACGTAGACCCTCCTTTTCAACCGACTTCAAAAAAGGAGGAGGTTTTCAATTCGTCTGTATGTTTTTTTTTTTTTTTTTTTGTATCTTGTTACGCGATTGTTCCGCCATTTGTTGACCGATTTGCAAAATTCTTTTCATGTTTGAAAGGGTATACTCCAGAGGTGGTCCCATATAAATTTTATTCCTGAGGGATTGATAGTTTCCCCGTAAAACTCTAAACACCTTCCCACCTAGCCATGTCACAAATAGACATCGAATCGACAGCTTGACGCCCTGAGTCACACCGCGTTTCGAGTCAAACATTGAAGTCGGTTTTCTTTTTAGTATAAAAACGTAATTATTATTTAATTCGATTAAACGCATTCGGAAGTCTTGATAAATGGTTTATCACTATAAAAGATAATTCATCAGCTGCAATGTCAATGCGCAAGCGCACGTTCAAGTATGTCGGTATGGAGACAATGCGAATGTCACGTAACACCATAGCATTCGCAAAAAGCCGGGAAAATTGCTGGATCTGTGTCAATAATAACTGGCTTTTTGTTGTGCTATTACCAGCTACATTGCCTATTTAAAAATATGATATCTTCATAGGTTTTAAGCCAACCGCTTTATGACGTCATCTATGACATATACATTGACGACCTCTGTGGCGCAGTGTGAAAGCCCGCTTGGCGCAGAATGTTGCGGGTTCGATCCTCGCCGCGGGATAAACGTTTGTATGATCTGCAAATATTTATATCGGGTATCTGGGTATTTCTATGTATAATATGTATGTATTTACAAAACAAAAAGTATATCAGTTATCTGGTTCCCTTATTCAAGCTTTGCTTAGGTTGGGGCTAGACGATGAAATGACGGGCATTATTTATTATTTATTTATATTATTATTTATTAATGATTATACCAAATAAAGAGACTTTTGCCGTTTATAGATTCAAGAGAATGTATTACAGTCAGCGTCAACAATTAGTAACCCTTCATTCAAATAATGTCCCAGGCACTACATCGTCCCGTTTAGTGTAGGTATGGATTGCCTCTTGACGCAGTATAAATCATCTAATATAGATGTAAAGGCCTAAGTTTTTTTTAGTAGGTACCTATCTAGATAAGTTTGACTAAAGATAGGAAACAGAGTTCAAATCACCGACCGCAGTTGTACTCGTAATATAATCAATTTCATCTGTAGAATAAAAGGTGCTTCAAAACAGTGAAAGTGTCAGTACCTACCCATGCAAGATGAAAAATACCTATATACCTACAATAGCAGTATCTGTAGGGCCAACTTTTCCATTACAAGAAAAAACTTATTCAAGTACCTACCTAATGTTTGACAGCCTGTCTGACAGATTCAGATGCTGTCATGACAGTTTTTTGACAGCACGGTTACACTTGCAAACTTTAGTCAGACAGACTGGTTGGCGTTTCTCGCAAAAGCTTTCTTGCAGGTGAAAACGTGGTAGACATAAACAGTAATTTTAAAAGGTCAATTTTTTTTAAAACGGAAACGAAAACAACTGTTTTATTTACAAAGATATAATGTTTACTAAGGGGTCGTATTCCAGTTCTATGTTCGGTATTTTCGTTCGTTTGATTAACATTGGGATGTTTCTTACTACGATTTCTGACTTCAAGGGCGGAATATTTGGTTAGGACCGTGTTTTAACGTTTATCTTATCAATTATTATTTTATTCACTTAAAATTATCATTACAGATATTTTTAAATCTATTGCGATAATCTAGATGTGTTATTATAAACTTATATTTATACTCTTCTACATAAATACCTAAATACAATATTCAATTATTCATCAAATGAACCGCGAATGACCCCCCTGGTCTTGAGACATTAGCAGCCTTCACACGCACAATCTATAGCGAGTGATACAGCCAATCGCGCGCGAAAGAACACGTAGCTTCAAGCTTCAAAAAAATCATCACTTGCGATTGCGCGTACAGGCTTTCCCGCACGATTGCGTTTTGACAAGAACTAGCGAGTAATCGCGCGCGAAAGAACGCGTAGCATCAAAATTATGACTCGCGGTTGCGTGTACACTGTACACGTACAGGCTTTTCCGCGCGCAATCCTGTACGCTCAATCACTCGCGAAAGATTGTGCGTGTGAAGGCCGCTATTGTACGAGTACGTCGTGTGTTGGTTTTACTACATCCACGTTTTAACTGCTTAACCGAACATCATGAAACTTTGCAATCTTGTTGTCAATGCTACAGGAAATAGAAAAGGACAATAAACGAATAGAAATAAGAATTAATTTTGGAATAAAGTACCTACGTATTAAACCAGGTACAAAAAAATCTAAAATAATATGGACGTAATAATACACAAATACTTTTTAGAAAATTCTTATAAACCACTTATACTTATTCGTGCTATACCTGGTACTTATACCTAGTGCTTCTTGCAAATTGTATAAGTAAACTAGACCAGATGTTTCCCTTAAAATAGGCTCTACTTGGGCGGTAAGAATTTATTCCTTACAATAAAGTTATTTGGGACGTTAACTTTATTGACTTAGATAAAACACATTTGCAAGTTTCTTGAAACAAGTTTATATTGATGTAAATGCATGGATCTAGAAATTTAAAAGTAATGATCTGTTTGTACGCCAGCCATAATTGCTTATTCATTCATATATTTATGCATAGAATTATTTAGAAACAAACAAACATGATCACGACAACATCATGTTCAGTCACTAATTCGTACAAACTATCCCATCAAAGCCTGCATTACTGCCAAGCTGTTCGTACATAAATTTATCGTCAACCAATTTCCAATTGAAACATAACATAAATTTAGAAACAAACAAATTGTTTTGCTTTTTGTTTATTTATTTGTTTGTTTGTTACTTTTAATTTTATAATATGAAATGGACAAAATGTCTACTACATTTTGTCTACATTCTTTGATGGATAGTTGTCCATAAAATTGTTTTTGCCCGATATTATGCCCATCAAAGGTCTGAAATTACAAGATGTTCAACTTTGACAAACAAAATGATAATAAAAAACCAGTTCGTATTATAATAATAAAAAAAAAACATTATTATAGTATTATCAAATGGTTGTCTTGTGACGGTTTAGATTTTGAGGAAACTGGGGCTTAACGGCGTATGCGCTGATAAATGAGGAGATCGCAACACGATTTACTGAGTTTTATGACTTTAGACAATGGAAAAATCTAGATATGGTAATAAAATTTCTAATCAGACTCGGTGAAGTGAGATACTTTAGAGCTAAGATTTGGTTCTGTCCAAATTTTATGAAAAATTACCGGTTTTGCACCACTTTTTTTTTGCGTTTGACACGACGTGTAAACCGCACAATTAGGAATCTTTTCAGATTTGACCTCAGTGGCGTAGTGAGTATTCGCCTACGCCAAGACGTAACGTTTTAGATAAATTATATAAAAAAAAAATTGTTAGAAATTTATAAAGCACTAGCTGACCCGCGCGCGCCTTTGTCTGCGCATTGTTTCGTCAACGATCTTTGGAACTGCCTTGCACAACCCCTAAGGGGAATATTTCAATTTATACCGAGTTTAGAGTGAATCGGATCAAGTACTTAATAAAATTTTCCATATAAACTGAACCACCCTGTATACCATTTTGTCTGTCATAAGAACCTTCTCCTGACAATAACAAACACAAAAAAAAATTTGTGAAATCGGTCCACCCGTTCACGCGTGATGGCGTGACCAAGGGATATAGGGATTCATTTTTATATATAGAGATTTTCTGCAAAATCTGCTAATTATATTAGGTTCCAAATACCTAATCTTTCACTCGAAAACAAGTAAAACTTAAAAATTAAATGTTAAAAGTTAAGTATTACAGTATTAATAGCCTACAGTTCAATTGTTATGTATTACCATCTTGCACAGAACCCTAGTGAATCACACATTTAAGCATCATAATTGCTAATGGTCCATGAAATAGTTTATGTGTGATTGTGAGAGATCACACGATGTCGTTAGAACATTGACAGTTGCTCCGTATGGTACCTGTCATAAAAAAGTGTGCACCTGTCAGATCATTGAGCAAAACGCAGCGTTCACTTTTTAATTGCAATACTTACCTACTTGAAGAAGATACGTGTTTTAAAAAAAATATATATATTCTTGAAACTAATGGAAACTACAGAACTTGTGAACAATACAGACGACAGATGTTTAAACTTGTGTCGCAGCCAAGTAACGGATTAATATTAAAAAGAATCACGACTGCAAATCTGTTAGCAGGCTACTCCGCATTATGCGCAAACACCCAGACCCGAGATAATTAATATATGCAAATCATACAAAAATTAATCCCGCGGTGGGGATCGAACCCGAAACCTTCTGCGTCGCAGGCGGGCCTTCGCCCATTGCGCTAAGAGGTCGTCCCCCTAAGTCAAAGTCAAAGATCATCTATTCAGTAGGACCGTTGTGATTACTTTAAATCGTTTTAAAACTAGGTGATTTTATTTCTGTAAAATAGTATTTCTTTTTTGGTTGTGGTATTTTGCCTTTATTATAATACTAGCTGCGCTCCCGCGGTGTTACCCGCGTTCCCTCGGGATTTTTTCATTTTTTCGGGATAAAAAGTAGCCTATGTCCTTCTCTGGGATACAACCTAACTATGCCAAATTTCAGCTTAATTTGTTCAACTGTTTGGACGTGAAAGCGTAACAAACAGACAGACAGAGTTAGTTAGTATGGATTCGTCTGCGTGTGTGTGATTTTCTAAATAAAAAACGTATCTATCAGTAACTATGTCCATCCACGCGTCCGTGAAGAATCAGGGCAACAAACACGGTTTTAAGCCTAGCTTTCTGTTAGGTGATCCATCTTAAAACTAAATAGTCGAGCTCCAGTGGGGAGCCAGTCAAACAAAAGGGTATGCACTTAGGGGGGGGGCTAATTTTCGTTCGTTTGATGAATATTAAGATGTTTCTTACTACGATTTCTGACTTCTTACGATAAAATATGGTATTAACCTAGGACCAAATATTCCAAACCAAAAAATTGGTTGTCTGTAAAGTCTGTTTACTGACGATAGTTGAACGTGACAACGTGTACGCATCGCTCACTCAAGTAGGAGAGAGACGGATGTCGAACGCTGCCGAACGCAAAGGCCGATTGTGCTTCTTTGTCGCTCGTTCCGCGCTCTCGCTTGAACTTCAAGCCTTACATGGAACGCCTCAGAGCGAGGTAACGCCGCATGACGTCATGTTTTTTCGTGCGTGCAGCCGGCTCTATCGAATTATAAGACGTAGTCACGTCAAAAATTGCCCATGAAGACAGGAATCGTAGTAAGAAACATCCGAATATTCGTCAAACGAATGAAAAAAAGAACGCGAATCCATAAAGTCCTTAGCAAATATAACTTCTTTAATAACCGGTCACTTCTGTGAACATAACAGTGTTACCACAGCTTACAAAACACTGATACAGTCATAAACATAAATGAATTAATTTTCTGCAATTTTCACAGTAGGTATGGCTTCACGGTGTATGCATCCGTTAGTACAAGCAGCAACAGATTTTGATATAATTCGTATGGATATTCATACTTAAACCTCTATGCCTAAGATACTAAACAGATTAGGATGAAAATTGGCTTGGATAAAGTTGTATTCTAGGGAAGGTTACTTTTTATCCCGAAAAAATCCCGAGGGACCGCGGGTCACACCGTGGAAGTAGTCAGTACCAATCATAATAAAATCATTGGAGTTATCATAATATCAATCATAAGATTAGTATGATTCGGCTATACCTACTTTCATTAATACTAAATCATTTTTAAAAGAAATGATTTAGTGGTTCGTTCGTTTTATCTTGAATTTCATGGACGTTAATTTCGAATGTTTTATTACTGTTATTTGCTATGATCAATGATTTTTATGCCGAATGTAGGTAATTTGATTTCCGATGGTTGCGGATTTGAGTCTTGGCCGAGCCTTACTTACTAGATACGTTTCTTAAAAATGTATAATATGGGCATAAGCACAAGTTCTAAACGGCGTAATACATCATTACGAAACCCGAACTTTAGTCAGATCCACACATATTTTGACCAAATGAGAAAGAGAGAAAGGTTAAGACTGGACAAACGTTTTTCATCTTTAACAATGTCCCAGGCTAAGCTTGGTTCATTTTCTTGTAATAAGACGGAACGGGAACCTGGGGCCATATTCGCGTTCCTTTTTTCGTTCGTTTGATGAATATTCGGATGTGATTTACTACGATTTCTGACTTCAATGGCCACTTTTTGGTTTTGGAATATTTGGTTCTAGATTAGGACCGAATTGGCCTTTGAAGGCAGAAATCGTATATCATCCGAATATTCATCAAACGAATGAAAAAAGGAACGCGAATATGGCTCCAGGTTCCCGTTCCGTCTTATTACAAGAAAATGAACCAAGCTTAGCCTAAGACTAACTAAAAAATTGACCCTAGAAAAACGATCTTTAAATACTCTTCCGATACGACTTAGGCACCTTCAAGAAAAGAGCCTATTCCTACCTCAAAGGCCGGCAACGCATCTGCAGTGCTTCTTGATGCTGCAATTGTCTGTGGGCGGTGGTAATCACTTACCATCAGGTGTGCCACTGGCTCGTTTGCCCCCTCTTCCATAAAAAAAAAAAAAAAAAACTCTTACATAGAACGCTTTTTTGTGGTAATAGTTTTGTTTATATAGGGTTCAACTAAGGTCTAACTTAATATAACTTATAAAAGCGTAAGTTTATTTTGTTTCCAATAAATTATTTAACTTTCTTGTTAGTTACACAGAAAATCATGTTTATGTTAATGCTTCCAACTAACCATTTGCAGATATAAATGTGTTACGCATGATGATTTGTCTGTTTTATGATGTGGCAAGGTGTACTGTATTGCTTTGGACAAATAAATAAGATTGCGCTTATGTGGCTTGAGTGAGCTTCGGAAAGAACACGGAAGAATTTTTTCAAATTCAAATTCAAATTCAAATTTCTTTATTGTTTGTGAACATAGGTTATACAATTGGTGTTCATATTTAACAGAGCCTCTAGATTCTGGCGGTAGGCCATACAAACATTTACAAGGTCAATTAATATTTAAGCAAGTTTAATTATTAGTTGTTGAGATAAATGATTAGTACTTAATTAATAATAATAAGATATAATAATATAATGTCAAAGCAACAGATAATAACAAAAAATACATTCAATCAACCTACGTCATCACAACTTATGTTTGAATCATTTAAAAACTCGTCAATAGAAAAATAAGCTTTTTTAATAAGAATGTGATTCAGTTTCTGTTTAAATTCATTAATGGATAACTTGCGAACAGAAATTGGGATTTTGTTATAAATAGTGGGAACCATACAAAACACACTCATGAAATAGAAATAGAAAAGCTTTATTATCATAGGTGCAACACATTAACAAAATAAATAAATTCAATAAATAGTACTTAAATTATTAAGTGTACAAGCTATGACTTGTCAAACAGGGTACCTTTATAGGTATTTCATAGTAATAATATTATTTATTAAATACAATATGACACAGCATAATCTGAAAAATGTTGAAAATTAGTCTCGCTGTAAAGAGGCGATCGATAACATTAAATTAAAACATAAGTACCTATTATACACGGGGCTCAGGATTACTGGTATGAGCAGATTTGGAAAGATAGGTATAATCATTGATTAAATACTCCTTGATGCTGTATAGTGTTTTACTTAAGAGCAGTTTCTTTACTTCGTTGATGAAGGCGTTTTCGTTTTCTACTAACTTTATATGTAAGGGAATTTTATTATATAGTTTCTGACCCATAAGTTAGGGGAGCTTCTCTGAAAGATTCAGTCAGTGGCGAATAGAAGCTAGAGTTGTTTTGTTACATGCGGAACAATTGTGTCTTGCATGGGACGTTACGGAGTTTACCCTCCAACCGATATGATTTAGTAATGCACTGCAATTTTTAAACGCTCATCGGATGTAAAAGCGCTCGCGCTTTGCCAAAACCTGCCAAAAATCGCATCGTAATATACTTTGAGAATGTTTAATTTAGATTTTTAAAAGAATCCTAATAAATACTACTTACAAATCTCTTATGAGGAAAATAGTCGTATGTCTTTTTTAAACAGAAACTGATTTGAGGTTCTATGTACCGTAAATCCTATGCTGTAAAAACGTAAAACCTTGGTTGAACCCCATGTTGACACATGTCAAAACAAAACTGTTACCACAAAAAGCGTTCTATGTACGAGTATTTATAGATCGTTTTTCTAGGGACAGTTTTTTAGTTAGACTTGGTCTAAACTCGGCTCATTTTCTTGTAATAAGCCCCATTTTGTTTAGTTTTTCGTTTCAAAATATAGCTCCTCCGTTTATTGTAGTGAAAATACAGCTCCTCTGAAAACTGCTGGTATTTAAAAACTGAAAACATTTTCCTGGCCATTTTAAAGAGGCTGGCAGAAAAACATAATCGATTTCTTTTTCCTAGTAATGACAATGACAGATGTTTCATCGAAACAATCTTCTAAATGAATATCGCAACAAAAATAATAGCCTAACTACACTGCAATGCGCAACATTTTTTCTATACTTAGTACTTTCTATTAAGATTCCTCTTTTACAATCCAAGCAAATTTTAATCTTATTTTCATACGCCTAAGTCTCTTTCTTCTATATACCTACAACAGTTACAGTACAGTAAGTGCAACATACATTAATCATACGAACCAAATTGTTGCAGATCGAAATCTGTTTGGATGTTTTAAAAATAGACTTTATTGTTTAGTAGATTCGCTTGTTTATTGTTTGACGGTGTTTGGTAGTTAAGGCGCCGCGTTCTAACACCGAAAGATTGACATTTAAGCGGAAGTGAAAGGCTGAGAACGATATTTTTGATTAAAATTGGAAAATAATTGTGTCTCCCACGTAGAATCGTAAGATACAAAGCTGAGGTAATAGTA